>BSQW01000010.1:0-1390172 GCA_030161315.1 Eutrema japonicum | reverse complement strand
TGATCACCCACTATGTATCTTTGCGAAAGTATTTGGTTAATTGATTATAGTGAAACCGCATTGATTCGCATTATGCCAACGAAAATTTTTGAGTTCTCCCTAAGATTGGTTTTGGTCAGGAACCAGATATTTCCCAACTAAAAGTTTTTGGATGTAATGTTGCTCCACCACATTGATCTAATTAAGTTGGGACCTCAAAGGAGGTTTGGAATTGTTGGATATGAATCTCCCTTGATGAGTAAATGTATTGAGCCATCAATAAGGGATAAGGTTCGATTTACAGACTGTAATTTCAGTGAGTCAGTGTTTCCAACAATTAAGGGGGAAGAATAAAATAAACAGCTGGAAAAGAAAATCAGTGAAATAAATGATCTTGATCCTCATAAAGATTGTGCACTAGAAGTTCAAAAGATAATTCATTTGCAGAGTTAGTAAATTTGATGCCAGAAGCATTTCCTGACCCTGATTGAGTGACGAAGTCACATATACCAGTTGTGCTCCAATTAATATTGATGTCCCGAGGGACAATATCAACTGCTATTGAGTCTAGAAATCGCATGAAGCGTGATAGACTTATTGGTTCCAAAGATTAGAATCCTCGAAAAGAAATGGAGCAGATTATGAAACGACAAGATTGAGGAATCAAAGAATTATGGAGGATCTCCATAAGAGACATTAGACATGACTAAGAAGGAAATCCAGATACCTGGTAATGATAAGAGATTTCAACTAGTTGTGTCATGTCTGGAATAAAATGGAACCAAGAGCAAATCGACGTCGATAATATTTTGCATGCAGTGAAACATTTGATGAGAATTGAGGATCATAAACCGCGATAGAAGAAGATGTATTGAAAAACGTACGTAAAGTGATGATTGGCCAATCATGAAAAATGCCGTAGAGGCAAAGTTAGAATCTCTTACAGAGAAGTATTTGGACCAATAGTCCGTAGACTTGAAAGTGTAAAACTAGGAAAACACATAAGTGGATCTTTATGAGAATGATATATGAGAAGATATAATTTCTTGTGGTGGATGCAACTATTTTTCAGATCCCTTATCAGTCTGAGAATGAGAGAAAGACTTGATTTAATCCCAGAAGGATTTAAACTACCAGAAGCAGCCTAGAAGAATTTAAATTGCTAAGAAGCAGCAAATTCTAGTTCTCGAGAACACTAGCTATTGGATTGATTTAAATAAAATATGTTTCATGGGGTATACTCTTAAAGTGAGTATTATATATGAGGTTAACCGATATACCCATGTGTATTTATCAAAATATTATGGATCAATGGGATCCTTGATTTGAACATAATCAAAAATCTTGAAGAGTTTATTGGAAGTCGAAATTTGGATTAAATGACTTTGGAAAGACAACATTGTCTTCAGGTTTTCCAAATTGTAAATCTAAGTAAAGAGATGTTTTATCAAAGATCTTTGCAGGATTTTACATAGAAAATGCTCATATATAGTTGGTCTTGAAGTACCACACTTGAAATAATATTTGAGCAAGTTGTTGATCACTTTCATGATTGAAATATGTGCTTTCATATGACAAGAGAGAAAGTCAAAATAATATCTAGAAGATTGTAAGTAAAATGAAATTTGGCATGAAATCCAAATAGACGAATAAAATATTGTCTATGTGAGAAGGATGTTATGGACAAGAAGTCCAATAACCTGAGAAATTATGATAATGATACGAGTGTATTAACTAAGGTTATGTTTATACTAATTCACTAAAGATTATATATGATTGAATTGCATTTCTTGAAGAAGATGCTTCTCGGGGGAGAAATATGATGATGTGCGTGGTTGTACTCTTTTTCCTTATCATGGTTTTTATCCCACTGGGTTTTTCCATGACAAGGTTTTAACGAGGCAGCAAAGAACACGCAAATGATAGACACCTAAGGGGAATGTAAATATGAAAGTCTATCACAATTACAAAGATTACTGAGATCATCAGAAGTAAAGAGAATGATCAAGATGGATCATATGCGACACCCATTAATTGCAGAAGAATGTCGATGTACGTCTACTACAAATTCGTTCAAGTAAAGATTTGGCGGACTTATTTACCAAGACGTCTCCAACTGCTACTTTGAAGAAGCTAGTTCCTCATATTGGATCGCGTCGTCTCAAACATTTTAGGTGATGTACTCATGAGGGGGAGTAATAGCGCGTTGCACTCTTTTTCCCTTAACTATGGTTTTTCCCATTGGGTTTTCCTAGTAAGGTTTTTAATGAGGCAGCATCTTATACGCATTAGGATTATTTTTGTATAATGGTCATCCAAGGGGGAGTGTTATGAATTAATTATATGGATGCCCATTATAAGGCTCATATTCTAGGAGGTTTAGAATATTTTCGGTTTCCTTATTCTCCTTATTCAGCTTGCTCTCCAAGTCTATGTAAACCTATATATACCTCTATTTATTCATGGAATAAGAAATAACAATTTCCTCTCTCTCTCTTTTATTCACAACAGAATATAAATAGTAAATAATCTCTTTAATGGAAAATGAACACTTTCCATAATCTCATCAATAACTTTAAAAGACAATTATATCATTTCCTATTTCAATTATTTTTTCTTATTTGTAATGGCATTTCATGTAATAACTTACAAAACAAAGTTCATTTTCAAAAATATCTTCTTAAATAATATTATACTAGGATTTAATTCGCGCTTATTATAGCGCAGAGTAATTTTTTTAAAAGAAATTGTTTTGAAATTTTAAAAAAATTGCTTTTATCTGAATTTTACAATATATTTAACTAATGATTATTATTGATTATAGATTAAACTGTCAATTTGTAATAGTTTGTCTATTTAACCCGTTTTGCAGTGAATTAAAATATTATTTGAGCTAACTCGCAAAAACTTATAATCTTAAAAACATAACTCTAGTATGCACCGTTAAATGACTCTAATTTTGTGGTTAGTCTACGAACTCTTAAAAATATAGTTTTCTTGTGTCTAACTTTTTATAAAATTAGTAAAATATTTTTCAACTTTTGTTTGATATATATTCAAATAAAATATAATAAATTATAGTGGAAAATATATCAAGATTTTGAATATATTTTGTTTCTTTAAATATATATGAGTTGATTATTATTTTAAAATATATAGTATTAAAAATAATTAAATAATTAAATAATAAATAACCTCTTTAATGCAAAATATAGACTTTTCATATTCTAATCAATAATTTTAAAAGGCTATTATATAATTTCCTATTTCAATTATTTTTTGTTATTTGTAATGTCATTTCATGTAATAACTTACAAAATAAAGTTTATTTTTAAAAATGTCTTCTTAAATAATATTATAAAAAATTTCTTTGAATATAAATAGATTGATTATCATTTAATAATATTATAATAATTAAAAATCTAAATAGTAAATAATTTCTTTAATAGAAAATAAATATTTTCCATAATCTCATCAATAACTTTAAAAGACAATTATATCATTTCCTGTTTTACTTATTTTTTCTTATTTGTAATGACATTTCATGTAATAACTTACAAAACAAAGTTTATTTTCAAAAATGTCTTCTTAAATAATATTATAGAGATTGGTTATTATTGTACATGAGATGATAACATTTACTTTCTTTTTTTGTTAATTATACAATCTTTAAATATTTGAAAAAAAGAAGGTAGAAGTGAAATAACATGAACGACTTGTAATAAGGAGTCTCGTAATTAAATTAATGAAGAATATATCTTTAAAAAAATTCTTCTGAATTGCTAACTGATTAATCTTCCAATAGACATAATAAGATTTAAGTAATATTTAAATGGGATCCCTATTTAAATGTTTGGATTGTAATGAAAGTGGTAGAGATCGATCTAATAGTCTAATCATTATGCAATTATACAACTCTTCCTGTCGTGCGGATAAATATTTTCTTTCTTTTTGTTACTGTATAAATAATGTTTAGTAGGTGAAAAGGCAAAAGGTGAAATGTTGTATAAATGTTGTATTATTAGAGAATAATTTCATCCAATCTGTATATTTTTGGATTATTCCATTTGTTCTCTTCTTTTTTTCTTTTTTTTAATTGATGATATGTATGCCAATATTAAAATTTGTAGTTCGATACATGTGGTCGAAATATACATTTGATCAAAATAATAATTTATTGTATACATATTAGATCGTTATTTCACTCTAAAGTCTAAACTATATGATTATATCATAAAGTTAGAGTGATTATTTATGCGTGTGCATCTTGTTAACAACAATGATTATATGTATTGGTTAGGAGAAGTTGAATACCCGGAGCCAGTCTCGTTTGACGGTAAGCATGTTATCCTCCGCGAAAAAATGATTGTAAGAGCTGATTAGCGAGTAGTAATTATACAATACATTTAGAGGGGAGAGGCTTCCCCCAGCAAGTGGGAAGCTCGCAAGCTCAAAACTATAGTTTCAAGATATTGTATAATCAACCCCGCCTTTACAAGCGAAATGTAAACGGCCCCTACCTAATATGCGTCTACGGACTCGAAGCTTTTACGATATTATCAGAAGTACACGGAGGCTCATGTGGCAGCCACTCAGGAGGAAGGGCATTAGTCATCAGGATCAAAAGGCAAGGGTACTTTTGGCCCACCTTGGTCGCTGACTGCGAAGAACATTCCAAAGCGTGTGACAAATGCCAACGGCATGCTCCCACATTGCATCAACCTACTAAAAACTTATCTTCCATCTCATCTCCATACCCTTTTATGAGGTGGTCAATGGATATAGTAGGGCCCATGGTAACCTCGGGAAAAAGAAGGTGTCGCTTCCTACTCGTCCTCACTGACTACTTCACCAAATGGGTGGAGGCAGGAGCTTTCCAGCAAATTAAAGCAAACCACGTACAAGAATTCGTATGGCAAAACATATTCTGCCGGCACGGAGTCCCATATGAGATCGTAACCGATAACGGTTCACAGTTCATCTCAAATCAGTTCCTCGAGTTCTGCGGAGATCACGAAATCCGATTAACAACCTAGATCCGATGAACGTCGAGATTGAGCACTCGTTAATCTTCAAAACTATCAACACGCGGCAGCACGCTACTATAATTCAAAGGTCAAACAGCGAATATTTCGAGTTGGCGAGCTCGTCCTACGAAAAACCTACGAAAACACAAGGGAAAGGAACGCTGGAAAATTGGGCACCAACTGGGAGGGCCCATACCGAATCTCCGAGGTAGTAAAGAACGGCGTATACAAGCTCGCTAGGGTGCACGACAATACACCCGAAAGGAACTCATGGAATGCCATGAATTTAAAGAAGTACTATCATTAAAAAGACACTTGTAAAAATCGAACTACGAAAGGCTTAATCCCTCCTCAGGGTACGTAGGCAACCTCACCAGGGTACAACTATTAAAATAAAATAAAATCTCCCTCTCCCAACAAGCCTGTTAAACGCAGCTTGTGGACCCAAAACTCCTAATTTACAAGCTAAAAGCTTTACCCATAAATGAACAGCCCTACGAGCTAGAGCATGCTACCAGCTAGCATGACTCGACTTTGCGCCTAAATTGCAAGGTCACAACCTCTCTAGTCTCTAAATGACAACAACCTCCACGTCTAAACTGTTCAGGTTGCATGCCCGCCTCTAAACGGCTTCGACCTTGCGTCTTAAAACCGTATGGTCAGCTCCCATGGTCTCTAAACGACCTGGGAGCAGGTCTCCAAACGACCTGGATCCTTGGCTGAAAAACTGCCTTCGATCTTAAAATATCAGCCTCTAAACGGCAAAAGTTACTATAAAAAGAAAACACACAAAAAGAAGATCTTTAAAATAGAAATCAGAATAATTTAAAGCATCCTCGAAGGAGCATAAGTTCAAACAAAAAAATCAGGGCATAGCAAGTTCGAAAACAAACAGAAATGGATTTAAAAGCCTCCCCATGCACCAAGTTTGAAGAACAACAAAAGATGAAAATAGAAAAGGAGTCTTTAGCAGGCAGGTTCAGGTGGTTTATCCTCCGGGACAGGTTGATTCAAGGGCAGCGGGAACTCCTTCCTAAGCTCCTGAGAACCAAGGTCTAGTTGATCACTCAATTGTGCGCTTGGCCCAGCAGGCAGCGTAACCGAATCATCGGATACCTGAGGACTGTCAATTTTACCCAGGGAAAAATCTGATACCTGGACGATGGCAAGCTCCGCGTCCAACCTCAGCTTCTCAACCTGGATGCTCTTCTTTTCAGCCTCAAAGTCATTGATGGTCTGGTTGATAATGTCATCAAGAAGAAGGATATTGGATTTACACTCCATAACCTGAGTCTTGGTATCGACCTCGATCTTCTTTTTCTCCCATTTATCCTTTATCCCCAAAAGAATGGCGCGATATTGTTTGGATATCTCCCTCCTCGCGGCCTTTTTAGCTTTCTTCACCATCTCTTTCTGCCGCTTGGCAAGCTTTTTCGAGTCCTCCGTAACCTTCTCAATCTGAACCCTTAAATCCACTATATTTTCGATGGCTGAGCGCAAGCCAACCTCAGCAGCTCCAGCTCGCCCCTCGGCAACGCGGAGATCCACCTTCAAATCCTCACTTAATTTCTCCAGCACAGAAACTCGAGCTTGAGCCTCCTGAGCGGAATCTTCCCATCTCTTGGCCAAAACAGCTTGGTCCTTAACCTGGCCTTCCAAAAGGGTGACCTCATCCATCTTCTCCTCGTTCCGAGTAATTCTCCTCACCAGCTCGTCCCGTTCTGAAACGAGGTAGGCAATGGTCTTAGCTGCCCTCTCCACCTCCTCGGGCTGGGTAGCAGAACGGAGATCTTGCTCAAAAGAGTTAATCAGCTCGTTGGCGGCAGAGATGGCCTGAGAAAGGAATATGAAAATTCAACAGAGAAGAACCAAAGTAATGGAAAACCAAGTAAGGACAACTAAAACTACCTGACCCATTGCACTTGCGAACTGGATATAGCTCTCAGGCTTCTTCATGTTCCTAATGGACGACAAGAAGCAGGAGAAAGGCCTAACACGCCTAAAGAGATTCACAAGCTGGGAGCTGTTCTTAACGATTGTCTTAGGTCCGTCGAAATCGAACCTAAAGGCATTCGGAGAAATACCTCCACCACCCTGAGAACGAGGTGCCACGTGCCTCTTTGATGTTTCCTCGCCATCAAACCCATCGCCACGAGATCGCTTGGAGCGAGACTGATGCTCGGCAGAATGACTTGGTTCCTTAGAAGATACCCTGGAAGTTGATCTTTGAGGACCTCTAGCTCGTACATCATGTTGGGCGATCTCTGTTTCACCACCCGGTTGCAAACTGCCACCGTCACCATGTTCAACTTCGGGCTCGCAGTGATCACCCCTCTCGATCTCCTCACGATGCCGGGTCTCAACACGGACGGACTTACCAAGAGCCTCCTTAACCCTCTTATCAAGAGCACCGGCTGGCGTCGGGGCAGGGTACAATCGCATCTTCTCCCTGTAAGAAAGGCGCTGCGGTTTCTTAGGAGGAACCATTTTGCTAGACTCGGTGGAGCTGTCGCTGCGAGTAAGATCGATCTGGGAGGTAGCAAGAGCAGTATCCGACACATGGGAACCAACCGGAGGATCAACCTCAACACGGGCTAGATCTTTAGCAACAGCCTCGAGTCTCGGAATAATGGATGGAGCGAGAGTCGAAGCTTGAATTTGAAGTAAGGGAGACGGAGTCGGAGAATCTGCAAAATCAAACAAAGGAGATTCAAATAAAGAAACAATTAATCTAAAAAGATAAAGATATAAATCCACACAAACCTATGAGCCGGAAAGCAGGCGTAACGAATAACACGGGAGCTCGGCGTTCACGAGCTTGCTGAATTCTATCAAGGGAGAAACCCTTCCAGGCGGAACTCTCACCCTTGACAAGGTAGACAAGCTGTTGAACCTCAGCCGTCACTATCTTTGAAGAATCAATTGACTCTGCACAAAAGAAAAAGAGTCATCATATTAGAATAGAAGAAAGCGGCAATTAAGAAATCCCCAGAAGAGATGCTCGAATCAGCATCCGAGGGATCGTGCTGACCAGTAATCTGAGCCCAGGAATGTCGAAGTACCGACTCTCCCTCAACGGATTCGCTGGAGATTCTGAAATAGAACCATTGCTCCCACCATTTATCATCCCTCACATTGAATCTAAAAACGGACCGATTGACCTTCGCCGGAAAATAATAGGTCCCACGAATATGAGAGTTCCCCTTGACGTTAAAGAGCTGGCGAAAGACCTTAGTGTCAAACACAATCCCAGACTCCTTAGAACGCACCCAGAGTGCGACAAGAGACCTCATCGCGCTGGGAATAAGTTGTGGAAGGGCGAGTCCGAGGTTGCTGATGATATTAGAAATAGCTGCCGGGATGGGAAAAGTGAGGCGGCATCTCAGGAAGAACGCGGCATAACCGCATGCATAACCCTCCGGAGGATTCTCCGGAGAGCTATCAGCCGGCGGGATGAGCAGATCACCGATATCAAGTCCGCACAAGGAAGAGATATTTGCGAGCTCAGCAGCCGAAATTCATCTCTTCGAGTGAGAGTCAAACCGCTCGGCAGGGGGGAGAGGAGCATCCAGCTGAGAAGTAGAGGCCATTGCAGAAAAAGCAAAAAAATCGAGGTTAAAAAAGGAAGAAATCCGACCGGAAACGATGGAGGCTGAACTTTCACAGAGGAAAATATCTCGGGTAAAAGTAAGAATAAGGTGAAGACAGTTCAATTAATGGAGTAGAAATAACAATAAAAAAAAGAAGGGGAAAAAGCAAAAAGACATCATTACCTCGGTAAATGGGAGCTGAGGCGGCGTGGGAAGTTGAAGCAACGAGAACCGCTCATTTATACCCACTCACCCACTCGTCCTGTCATATCCCTTAAAATTCGCGCAGACGTTACAGGATCCCTACGAACTCGCCTTGCGAGCAAGCGAGAAATCAATCAGAATCCCGAGATTGCGAGATCGTATCAACTAGAAGATCAATTAAATCCCGAGATCGCAGTACCGCATCCTCAACGATAAATCATTAAAGATACTAGGGGGCAACTGTTGGGCCCAAATTCCACACTCAAAATCCAGCCTGATTAAGTAGGCCTAGAATCAAGCCCACCTCACTGTAAGACCTCGTAGAGCAAGCCCGCAAACTGGGAAGGAGTCGAGTACGCAGAAAAGGGGGAGGTCGTTGGGAGAAGGAGCTCGCAGCTAGCAAGTCAAACACATTAATCCAAAACCTCAGGATCAAGCTCGATAATAAATTCCTAGATTGTAAAATTAAGTTTGAATTGAATGCGTATATTTAGGATTAAGCGGTTACATTTTTTGGGGGAACGTGTATAAGTTTAGAATATCGACTATAATGTAAAAAAAAATCGAATTCTTGGCAAAAAAAGAGTAATACAACTTTTCTCTCATTTCAAATTCTCCTTAAGTTCATACGACCTGAAAAAGCCAAAGATTGAGGATTGTGAGATTCTGCTCTCATATACGGACAAGTCCTCTTTTGTTTCAAAGACAAATAAAAAGAAAATGAGAGAGATTTGATGCATATATTAAGGGAAGTTACTGTATTTAAATATTACAAGGGACCGCATATAAACAAATCTTTGCAGTGATTGCATGAGTAGTAGTGAATTTTATCACAAACATGGTTTACCACAAACACTGCATGCTCTGTTCATTCCCGAGTCATCCATCCAGAAGTTGTATTCAATATGGAAACTGTTGGCTTAAGCTTGAAGCCAATATTAGAAAAGGAAAAGTATGTTTAGGAGAAAAGCTAAATATACATTTATAATTAGGAGTTATCTAATTATGTATTATTTCCTAATTGCTGCTAGGAAATGGTTTTTCCTTTTCTTCCTCTATATATGGAGATGCTGGTTTATAGCATCAATTATGAGTTGTAAGAGAGAACAAAGAGAGCTTAAGTTTTGAGTAAGTTTCTTAAGAAATAAAAGAGAGTAATTCTTTTGATATTTGTTCCTTTTAAATCAATAATTGGTATCAGAGCGCTTGAGATACAAGATGGGCGACGATGAGAAGAAACCATCAACATCCGGGCTGAAGAAGGAAGGAGGAGCTTCCTCAATCAAATGTCTGATGCTCAATTCCAGTAATTATACTGTTTGGGCAATTAGGATGAAGACCTTGCTTAAAGTGAACAAGGTATGGGAAGCCATCGAAAAAGGAGAAGACGATGGAGATAAAAACGACTTAGCAACAGCTTTGTTGTTCCAATCCATCCCAGAAGTTCTAATTCTACAGGTCGGAAGTCTAGATACTGCAAAGAAAGTCTGGGACGCTATAAAAACACGAAACGTTGGAGCAGATCGTGTCAAAGAAGCGAGACTTCAGACGTTAATGGCTGAATTCGATAGACTTAGGATGAAAGAAACAGAGAAAATTGATGAGTTCGTTGGAAAATTAACAGAAATAGCGTCAAAAGGTGCTGCTTTAGGAGAAGAAATAGGAGAGCCCAAAATTATTCAGAAATTCCTTAAAAACCTCCCTCGAAAGAAATATATTCACATGGTAGCTTCTCTTGAGCAACTACTGGATCTTAAGAAAACTCCTTTTGAGGATGTTATAGGGCGTATGAAAGCCTATGAAGAACGTATTGCCGACGATGAAGAAGAGACTCGTGAAGACCAAAGCAAGCTCATGTTTGTAAATTCAGAAACACCAACTCGCGAATTTGATGGAGAAAATCGAAGTAGAGGACGAGGTTCTTATAGAGGAGGAGGACGAAGTTACAGAGGTAAAGGACGCGGAGGACGTTATAATGGAAACAAAGACTTATCCAAAATCGAATGTTTCCGGTGTGATAAGTTTGGACACTACGCATCGAATTGTCCGGATCGTCTTCTCAAGTTACATGAGGCTCAGGAGAATAATAACTCAGACACACAGGAAGCAGATGGACTCATGATGCATGAGGTTGTGGAAACGAATGAAGTAGTTTTGCTTAATGAGAAAAACGTAAAACCAAAGGATTTCGAAACTTCTACAGACGGAGAAAACGTTTGGTATTTGGATAACGGAGCTAGTAACCATATGACAGGAAATCAAAACTATTTCAATTTCATTAATAAATCCATCACAGGGAAGGTCAGATTTGGGGATGATTCTCGAGTTGACATAAAAGGGAAAGGTTCAATTCTGTTTGTCAGTAAGAATGGAGAGAATAAAGTTTTGGCCGATGTCTATTTCATTCCAGAATTAAAAAGCAACATTATCAGCCTTGGAGAGGCTACGGAATCAGGCTGCGATGTTAGGATAACGGAAGACTATCTTACTTTACACGACAAAGAAGGAAATTTGATCACAAGAGCGAACAGATCAAAGAATCGACTATACAAAGTGATAATGGAGATTGTTGATACAAGGTGTCTTCAACTTGTGACTACAAGTGATTCAAGTAAGTGGCATGCTAGATTAGGACATATTGGAGTGGATTCAATGAAATCAATGGTAAAGAAGAAGCTAGTGGTCGGAATACCTGAGATTATAATTGAAAAGGAAACGTGTGCTTCGTGTCTGTTGGGAAAACAAACGAGAGGACCATTCCCACAAGCTTCCAAATATCGTGCCTCTCATGTGCTTGAGCTCATACACGGAGATCTGTGTGGACCTATCACACCTCCTACACCGGCGAGAAACAGATATATATTTGTCTTGATAGATGATTTTTCTCGCTACATGTGGACAACTCTGTTAAAGGAAAAGGGAGAAGCATTTGAAAAATTCAGAAAGTTCAAGATATTAGTTGAACAAGAGACTGGAACTGCTATCAAATGTTTTCGTACGGACAGAGGTGGTGAATTTACGTCTTTGGAATTTCAGAGTTTCTGTGAAAATTCTGGGTTAAAGAGACACTTAACAGCTCCCTATTCACCTCAACAGAACGGAGTAGTAGAGAGGCGAAATAGGACACTGTTGGAGATGACAAGAAGTATTCTCAAACACATGAGCATACCCAATTACCTATGGGGAGAAGCAGTGAGACACTCCACCTATCTAATCAATCGAGTTGCATCAAGAATTCTAGCAAATCAAACTCCATATGAAGCGTTTAAGAAAAGGAAGCCTAATGTTGAGCATTTGAGGATATTTGGATGTATCGGTTTCGCTAAAACAGTAATTCAGCATCTTAAAAAATTAGATGATAGGTCAAAGAAGTTAGTGCATCTTGGAACCGAACCAGGAACAAAGGCATACAGGATGTTTGATCCAACGAATCAGAAGATAATCGTTAGTCGTGATGTTGTGTTCGATGAGTCAAGAGGCTGGGACTGGAATCAACGGAATAAAACAACCAACGGAACCAAAGGTTTTATAATAGAATTTGGAGAATACGGAAATCACGGAGTCGATATCAGTACCAATACGGAGAACAACTCTGTCTTCTCCAACCCATAATTCGGAGGCTCTGTTTTGGCATCTGAAAACAGAGGTGATACAGAACCAGAGCACAATGACAACGAAGGGGATGTTCAAAACCCAGAAAAAGATTATATCATCATTGAAACAGATAGCGAAGAAGATGATGAAGTTGCAGAAGAAAATCAAGATCGTTTGATTCCAAGAAGAACACAACGAGTAAGCGTTAAACCAAATTACCTCAATGACTATGTAATGATGGCAGAAGAAGAAGGTGAGTATCTTTTGCTATGCTTAAACAAAGAACCACGTGATTTCTCTGAAGCTAAAGAATCAAACGTTTGGTTGATGGCGTGCGAAGACGAAATACGATCAATTACGAAGAACCAAACCTGGAATCTCGAAGACCCTCCGCTGGGAATTAAGCCAATCGGTTTAAAATGGGTTTTTAAGCTAAAGAAAAATTCAGATGGTAGTATCAACAAATACAAAGCAAGACTTGTTGCTAAGGGATATGTGCAAAAACATGGAATAGATTATGAAGAAGTATTTGCGCCTGTGGCTCGAATTGAGACAATTCGCCTTCTCATTAATCTTGCAGCTTCTAGTGGATGGGAAATACATCATCTAGATGTCAAAACGGCGTTCCTTCATGGAGAACTAAAGGAAACAGTTTATGTTACACAACCGGAAGGTTTTGAAGTAAAAGGATGCGAAGGCAAAGTTTACAAACTCAAGAAAGCATTGTACGGATTAAAGCAAGCTCCAAGAGCTTGGAATGAAAAGTTGAATCAAATACTTCGAGATCTTCAATTTGTAAGGTGTTCGAAGGAACCATCAGTTTATCGAAGAGAAGGAAAGCAAGAAATCTTACTTGTTGCGGTATACGTTGATGATTTATTTGTTACAGGATCAAGCTTAAAGGTTATCATCAATTTCAAGAAAGAGATGGAATCCAAATTTGAGATGAGTGACCTTGGCAAATTATCTTGCTATCTAGGAATGGAGGTATGTCAAGATAAGGAAGGAATTACGTTAAACCAAAGACGCTATGCTTTAAAAATCCTGGAAGAAGCTGGAATGAAGGAATGCAATTTGGTGCATACGCCTATGGAAGCTGGAATTAAATTGTCTAAAGTGCTGGAAGAAAAGGATATCGATGCTACAAGTTATAGAAAGATTGTTGGATGTCTTCGTTACTTACTTCACACAAGACCAGATTTATCTTATTGCGTAGGAGTGCTAAGTCGTTATATGCAAAACCCTAAGGAATCTCATGGAGTAGCATTGAAGCAATGTCTAAGGTATTTACGAGGTACTGTCAATTTCGGGTTGGAGTTCAAACAAGTTGGATTAAGGGAGACAAATTTGGTTGGTTATAGCGATAGTAGCCATAATGTTGATCCAGATGATGGAAAAAGCACAACGGGGCATGTGTTTTACCTTGGTGGAAGTCCAATAACTTGGTGTTCGCAGAAGCAGGAAACTGTAGCATTATCATCTTGTGAGGCTGAATTCATGGCAGGTACAGAGGCAGCAAAACAAGCTATTTGGCTTCAAGATTTACTTGGTGAAATCATTGGAAAGATATATAAAAAGGTTATCATTCGAATTGATAACCAATCTGCAATCGCTCTCACTAGAAACCCGGTGTTTCATGGTAGAAGCAAACACATACATACAAGGTATCATTTTATCAGAGAATGTGTTGAGAAAGGGTTAATAGAAGTAGAGCATGTTCCGGGAAATGAGCAAAAGGCAGACATTCTAACGAAGGCTCTTGGAAGACACAAATTTAAGGAGATGAGGGATCTCATTGGCATGAAGGATTTGGCTTGAGGATAATTTCAAGCTTAGGAGGGAGAATGTTGGCTTAAGCTTGAAGCCAATATTAGAAAATGAAAAGTATGTTTAGGAGAAAAGCTAAATATACATTTATAATTAGGAGTTATCTAATTATGTATTATTTCCTAATTGCTGCTAGGAAATGGTTTTTCCTTTTCTTCCTCTATATATGGAGATGCTGGTTTATAGAATCAATTATGAGTTGTAAGAGAGAACAAAGAGAGCTTAAGTTTTGAGTAAGTTTCTTAAGCAATAAAATAGAGTAATTCTTTTGATCTTTGTTCCTTTTAAATCAATGACTTCGCAAGTGGAACTGGCATAGCCATACTTTTTGATCTTCTGTTTACAAGCAATGCACTTGGATCCGCTCGTTAGTTTCACTTTTAGTATGTGATCAGAATGGAAGGGATGACTGATTCGCTTTCGAATTCCACGTTCAGTACACCAAGGATGATATATCTCTTCACATGTCACACAAGAAAAAACTTTTCCACACAGCCTCTTATCACAAACAGTGCAAGCCATCGGATATGACCTCGATCGATACCATAACTTTAACCAAGTAATGCCTCTTTCTGAAGCATATTCTGTCTACGGTTCCAATGAATTTCTGGCCCCTTTGTAATCCTCCATGAAATAGTTTAGCGCTTACCATGCACGTGGTTACAGATGGTAAAGCTGCATATGCGACACAACAGATTGTAATCTTCTATCTTCATTTTGCAGTAACACTTGACTTCTTAGTGTCAGCACATGAGTATGCATCATATCATTAAGCTGCAACATACACATAAAACAATTGAGGGAAGGTTTGGTCTAAACAAGCAAAAAAAAAAAAACATTTCAAAATTCTTCCAACCATATTGTGGTTTATATTATAGATTTATACCAATTAAGAGTTATAGATTTATACCAATTAAGAGTACTCTGTTTTCTAAATTCTTGGTTTCACAATCCTCCCGATCTGTTGGCCTCTTGATGTGGTCGCCGCCACAAGAATACAGATCTTTCAAGTACAATGGGGAAGACGCTTTCTGTTGATTATGAGTAAGAGTAGGTCATCATCATCATCAGCAAGAAAAAAAAGTGACAAAATGTTGTACAAAGAAAACGCAAAATGTTGTACAAAGAAAGCATTCAACAAAATCACATTCTTGGCAAGAATATACATAATGTTTTGCGTGTATAAATTGTCTCGCAAACGCCACAATACTCCAAAGAATTATTCTTGGGTAGGAATCGTTTATACACAAGTGGATGTGAATCGTTTATCATCTCGAGTCACCTCGAAAGCTGTAGAGAAACTAGAGTTAAGTGGGGAGGAGCGTGCTACTCGGTGCTCGAGCTTTACTGAAATTTTCAGGAGAAAAATTCCAAAAGAGAGTACAGTGTGTTCTGTTTCTTGCGTAGACTTATTATTATTTGTTTTCTTCTCGACGACCAAGGTTAATGAGCTATCTCTCAAGCCCAAACTAAGACTGGGCTAAAAATCCGGATCCAAAAATCCCTAAACCGAACCCGATCCGAATTTTTAAAATACTCGATTGGATCCTAAATTCCTATACCCGAAGAACCGAATCTGAACCAAAACCGAACCGAAAACCGAATAGTACATAAAATACCCGAAATGTAATTATATACCCATATATATTTATATTTAGACTTGATATAACTCAAATACCCAAAATTACAACTATAAACCCGAATATATTAATTATTTTTTGGGTATTTTAGATATATTTTCGATATTATAGATATATCGAATACACCTATTTTGTTTTTTTCTGGATTTTTCGAATATTTCTTTTGGTTTGAAAATATATTGGTTTTATTGAAATGAATATTCATGTTTTCGTGTTGTCTCGGATTTCGGGTTCTTCGGATTTTTTTCGGGTATTGTGGATACTTTTGGATTCGGATCCGAACATATCTAAAAAATTTTGGATCTTAAAAAAAATACCCAATCCGATCCGAACCTGATCCGAATTTTTAAAATATCCGATCGGTACCTAAATCCCTAAACCCGAAATATCCGAAACCCGAAATACCCGACCCCGATCCGAGGATCCGAACGCCGACCCCTACCCATAACAACATATATATATATATATGCAAAAAGAGGAACTCGGCAAAAATATGGATACAAAAGTTCAAAATAATGTATATTTTAATTAAGATAAACATTATAAAGTAGTACTTAGAAAATAAATCACCCCAAACAATTATTTCAGGACTGTGTTTACTTCATTATGAAAACCAGAATTCTAATTAAAAAAAAAGCATATAGGTAAACTCAAAACAAAAAACGATTCTCGAGAAGAATTCGCAGAGAAAATACCATTTAAAGCTACAAAATCGGATGAGACAGTACGGCTCCATTTTTCCTAAGAGTTAGGACTAATGAGTGGAACCTTACCAGAGATTGATAAACCATAGCCTTTAAGACCAACGTAATTTGCTGGATTATTCGTCATCACCTTCATTGTTCTAACTCCAAGATCCCTCAGAATCTGCATCATCAACATTTCAAATTTAATCTTTGCAGTTATCCAAAAAAAACAGTAAAAAAGATTCGATTTTTACTTGTGCTCCAATGCCGTATTCTCTTGAAGCAACAGGAGATGAAACACCCTCGGTGTGATCTGAATTGTTGTCGTACGTACGAGGCTTGTGGGTTAGGTCAATGCCTTTGGCTTCAGGACCACGTAAGTAGACAAAAACACCTCTCCCAGTTTCTTCAATCTGTCTCATCGCAATCGCTAATTGTTTTCCACCAGAGCCATTTCCGAATATATCATCCGTGATACACTCCGCGTGTACTCTCACCAGAATATCCTTCCCATCTCCGATTTCTCCCTGTGTTTTTTTAAATCAAAATTTGGGTATAAGAAGGAAAGGTTTGAAGAAACAGAGGTTTATATAATTACTTTGACCATTGCAATGTGCTCAACTCCATCAAGTAATGACTTGAAGCAATATGCTTTGAAGGGTCCCCACATTGTTGGTATAGGCGCAACCGCAGTAAACTCTACCAGTCTCTCTCTTTTCCTTCGGTATCTGCCAGACAAAGTTTGCAATCGAAATCAAGAGGAAAACATCAGTAACTGAGAAAGTTAAGAGTTTCTAATCTGCAAATCAGTAGCCGATCTTGAAGTGACCTGATTAAATCGGCGATTGAAATTATTTTCAGGTTGTTCTGTTCAGCAAATTGGCGGAGTCTTGGTAATCTAGCCATGGAGCCATCATCATCTACAATCTCACATAAAACCGATACTGCTTCTAAACCGGCTAACACAGTTAGATCAACAGAGGCTTCTGTATGCCCTGCTCTTTTAAGAACACCACCTTCTCTGTATCTCAAAGGAAAGATATGACCAGGACGATTGAAATCTTGAGGCTTTGAATCTTTGGATGCAAGGGCTAATATTGTTTGTGCCCTATCACGAGCTGAGACACCAGTCGACGTTCCTGTTTTCGCGTCCTGGCAAAGATTCTCAACATTCTTTTCATCACACAACACCAAGAGTCTTGTGGTTTAAAAGGAAAAAAAACACGTATTTTAACTTACCACTGAAACCGTGAAGGCCGTGCGGAGTTTTTCCTCGTTCTCTTTTCGCGTCACCATTAGTGGAAGCTCTAACCTCTCCAAGTCTTCACCTTTCATGCTCACACACACGATTCCAGTCCCATGCTTTACCACAAAAGCCATAGCTTCAGGTGTTACCAACGATGCCGCCATTATCAAATCTCCTTCGTTTTCTCTGTCTTCATCATCTACAACAATTACCAACTGCACACAAAAAAAACACAAAGCTTTCACTCAAGATCCTCTCCTTCTAAGACAGCAAAGCCAACATTGTTGCTACTAATACAAACCTTTCCCTGTCGAATATCCTCGATAGCTTGAGGAATAGAGGCAAATCCATCAGTAGGCCGATCTAGATCAAACTCTTCATCTTCAACTTCAGATGAAACCATTGTTGTGGGAATCATTTCTGCTGCTAATGTTCCAAACGAAACCAAATTGGGCTGCACCTCGATCCCCATTGATCCATTACTCTTAGAGGAAGAGAAGACATCTCCTTCCTCAGACATCACTCCCATTCTAACATTGAATCTCTTTGATATGATCCTAGGACCCATCCAAGTCTTTCTAAATGGTTTTGTTCTCTTAACATCACTGCAAAATCATGGAGACATACATAATCAGAAACATGAGCCACGACTATATACACAATCAAACGAAAACTAAAGCCAAAAACCTAAAAGAAACAGCGATTCAACTTATCGCTAAATTCCCAAAATTCGAAATCATAGCCAGACGTGATTTCAAAATTCCGAATGATAAACAGATCTGATCGATTCGAACACACAAGCAGGCAACAAAAGCCGGAGAAGCAGAGAGAAATTGGATTGATTACAGCCAAGGAAGAAGATGCGTTCGCAGATTAAGCGACGCCATTCTCATGAGACAGACGGCGAGTTTCGAAGAGAGCGAAGCACCGCCATAGAATCAATTCACTGTGTTTTTGCCGGTGATCGCTATCTGCTGACGTGGCAGTTTTGAAGATATATATTTTTTTTTTCTTTTTATGGATAAGCACGAGGACTCTTCTCCTCGGTGACGGCGTCGTTTTTGAATTAATACGATGTCGAATTAGGTGGAAACACAAAATCCCTCTTTGATATCATCATTTGTCGGTGAACACAAGTGACCTTGTTGACTACGTCCCATGTTCTAAAAATGCGGCCGGTTAGCCGTCTAAACGGCCGTTTAATCGCAAGTTTGAGATTCACCATCTCGATTAGTGCATGTGCGGGTAATTCAGCAGTCAATCGATTTTTAACAAAAGTCAACGTTTTTTTTTAAAATCAGCGATTAATCACTGATTATTTTATTTAATTTATATTAAAATTTTAATATATGATGTTAAATATTGAGTTTTTGTTGGATTTGGATCTATTTCAATTTTATAATTATATTTAATATTATATATTTAATTTTCAATATAAATTAAATAAAATACTATTAAAATACAATATATTAGTATTATTAATACTTATTTCTCGACATAATAATGCATATTTAACATTATATATTAATTTTAATATAAATAAAATAAAATAAAATAATATTAAAAACTAATCACTGATTAATCATTGATTAATCGCTGATTTTTAAGCTAGGCGGAACCCGACCATCCGACTAGCGCCTAGCAATTTTTTAAACATTGACTACGTCTTATTTAAGTTTCATTGCACAAACGATTTTGATTGGATAATGATTTAATTCACCAAATCTGAATCTTATTTGAGTGTGTTTTTTTAATAAGAATCGTGGTATCAAAATAACATTGAGTCACTTTTGTTGTTTTTAATTTTTTTGCTCTTTATTAAATTATTTAAATTTATGCACTTTTTCTATCTTAGAAATTGCTGATATTCCTATATACTACATTCGTTTCATTATAAATTTATATTTTATGTTTTTAAATTTTCAATGATTTTTTAATATTATCAAAAAAAATCAGCTTGTTAATGAGGAGCATACAAAAAAATTTTGATATATTTTTATAAAAATCCTAAAACTTTATAATTAAGATTAGACAATACATTTTAGATCTGTGATCCGATCCGAAAAATATGATATTCGAGATTTCTGGATCAAAATCTGAATATTTAAAATTAAATATCAGATATTTTTTACAATTATTGATTAATAGTAATTCTACTCGTACAAAAATTAAATTGAAATATGATATGTGAGAAGTGGGTTATTGATTTGTTGTAGCTTATTTGTTGTTGTAGTTGTAGTAGCAGCATTTTATGTTTGAAAAATATTAAATAATGTGGTTAGTTCAATGAGGTTAGAGAAAATTAATTTGATTATATGTAATAGAGTGTAACGGTATAAAAAACATAATTTATATCTTAATACTAATGGCCTATACAAACTTATATTAAATAATGTGGTTAGTTCAATGAAGTTAGAGAAAATTAATTTGATTATATGTAATAGAGTGTAACGGTCTAAAAACATAATTTATATCTTAATACAAATAACCAGCTTGATTAAAAAAAAAAAAAGGAACCAAACCTCATTAAAAAAAAAATTAAAAAGTAAAGCAAAGAGAAAAACTCACTCTTGTTGCTGTCACCGAGGGCCAACAGCTCTTGTCTCCTTTTGCATTGCCACGAAAGTCATCACCCGGTAACTTAATATAATAATTTTTAAAATGTATTAGAGAAACATTTTCAACAAAAAAAATGCACATAATCCAACTATTACAGCTTTAAAAAAAGGGGATGAGTAGATTACAAAAAGATTGTGTTAAAATAAATATCTCTAAAGCATTCTTGGTTTTAGCAATTAACAAAAAAAACATAATATAAAGAATCCTGATACCAACCTTTTTACAGTATATCAAAGTTCTAAACACATAGTATTAAATTATTCTTCCTTATTTTAGGTATTGCAATTTACATTTTATTTATAAGATAATTATTGGATTATATATTGGATTCAGAGTCTGCATTGAGTTTTAAGGGTTCTAATAAACTAGAGAAAAAACTCAACCGTTTTATAATTATATTAGTTTTTTATTTTAATTGGTTTATAAGCCGAAGGTTCAAAACTCCTATGGTTTATAAATATTAATTATGAATATTGTGGGAGATTATAAACCGAAGGTTCAAAACTCCAACGGTTTATAAAAAACAAAAAATCTAAGTTGGACGATCTAATTAGAAGAATAAATGGAGCTAGTTGTTTATGACTTACACGACGACATTCTAATTAGAAGAATAAATGGAGACTCCCAAAAGAGGAAATGAACGCAATATTTTCTTGAATTGTGTGGAATATTTGAAAAACAAAGAATGATAAGGTGTTCTCAAATGCGGATAGAAACTCATAAGAGATTCTGAGGATAGCGGAAACAGAAGCCATAACTTGAGAAACGGCACAGCGTAGTGAACCAGACTTAATTTCCCAACAATTCGGTCTTAATACGGTGATAGGTCAACATGAGGAATACAATGGACTGACATGCTATATTGATGGTTCGTAGAAGGAAACGGATAACTATTCTGGTTTAGGATGGTACCGTTTTCAGGAGGGAGTCGAAAAAATAATTATGGGGTCCCGAAATCTGTAAAGAAGTTTATCTCCGCTACACGTAGAATTGGAAGCGTTCATCTGGGCGATGCATTGCATGATTGCAAATCACAAGACGGCGATAGCCTTTGCAACGGACTGCTCAGAGTTGGTGAAGATGGTGTCTACACCCAAGGAGTTGCCGATTTTTACACTACATTTGTAGGAGTTCAAGAGGAGCAAGGAGGTTTTTACTTTTTTCTCTATCACACATATTCCACGCGCGAGTAACACAGTGACTGACAAGTTAGCACGAGGTGCTCGAGTCTACCCATCAGATTTTACTTATGTAAGCTCGATACCCCGGTTTGGTTCACTGAATCGGTATAAATATTAAGGCTGTTGACAAAAAAAAAAAACATTTTATTACAAAAAAAACATTTTGATTATCTCCGAGCCGAGCCGAGCCGAATAGAGTAAGCCGAGTCATCAATCTCCCTTTTTTATTTTAGTTTGTTTTTTTCTTTTTTTTTTGATACTCGAGTTCCAGTGATACCGGAAGAAGCCTGGAGGTAACTGGGTATAGCCAGTGGACCCCTCAAAATTGCAATCGAGGACATTCAATTTTTTGGTTTATGAACATTTTTCATTTACCAAAAGAACACCCAGCAATATCTACTTAACCATGGTTACATTCTAACCCAAGCTGAGTTTATTTAAAGTGAGAGAAAGTGTGAAACCAAGCTTGTTCATATGGAAAACGCAGGAGCCCCAACCTCTCTCTCTCTCCTCTCTCTGTAAATAGAATCTCCCATTGTCTTAATTCTTGTGCATTTCTAGTTTTTCTTCTCTCTCATTCTTCAAAATTTTGCTCTTTTGTTGATGGGTTTATAAGAGAAACGAGATCATCAAGTACTAGATGCATTAAATTTCAAAGACCCTTTTTTTAAGTGTTGTTTGATGATGAAGAGATTAAGCAGCTCAGATTCAGTTTGTGGTCTCATCTCTCTATGTCCCACTACTTCTACAGGTTCTTAATCTTTGGCTAATTTTCAAAAATTTCATCTTCGTTTTCAAAAACTTCCGTTAATTTTCTTAATTTGGTCAACAGATGAGCAGAGTCCGAGAAGATACGGAAGAGAGTTCCAGTCGATGCTTGAAGGTTACGAGGAGGAAGAAGAAGCCATAATTGAGGAAAGAGGACAAACCGGTTTATCTGAGAAGAAGAGACGGTTAAGCATTAACCAAGTTAAAGCCTTGGAGAAGAATTTCGAGTTAGAGAACAAGCTTGAGCCTGAGAGGAAAGTCAAGTTAGCTCAAGAACTTGGTCTTCAACCTCGTCAAGTAGCTGTTTGGTTTCAGAACCGCCGTGCACGGTGGAAGACAAAACAGCTTGAGAAAGATTACGGTGTTCTTAAAACCCAATTTGATTCTCTCCGCCATAATTTCGATTCCCTCCGCCGTGACAATGAATCCCTCCTCCAAGAGGTAAAACAATAAAAAAAAACAAAACTTTTTGCTAAATGATTGAAAATTGAAACTTTTTTCTTCCCATTGCGTAGATGTATTGTAAATGGTCAAAATATCTGCTTCTTCTACAGGTCCTGAGGATTGGTCAAGATTTCAATTTTGTTGCTAAAAGATTTACGCCTTTTTTTTAATATCCAAACTAAAAATTGAAGCTTTTTCCTCCCACTTCGTTAGCCATTTTAGATGTTCTAGATTTCGGTTTGAGATCCCGGTTTAAAAAATTGAGACTTTGTTTTTTTTTTTTTTTGATGCAGATTAGTAAACTGAAATCTAAGCTTAACGGAGGAGAAGACGAAGAAGAAGAGGAAGAGAACAACGCTGCCACGATGGAGAGTGATATTTCCGTGAAGGAGGAAGAAGTTTCGTTGCCGGAGAAGATTACAGAACCGCCGTCATCTCCTCCGCAGCTTCTAGAACATTCCGATAGTTTCAATTACCGGAGTTTCACCGATCTCCGTGATCTCCTTCCATTAAAGGCTGCCGCTTCTTACTTCGCCGCCGCTGGATCTTCGGACAGCAGTGATTCGAGCGCCGTATTAAACGAGGAAAGTAGCTCTAACGTTACGGTGGCTCCGGTGACGGTTACCGGCGGTAATTTCTTCCAGTTTGTGAAAATGGAGCAGACGGAGGATCACGACGATTTTCTGAGTGGAGAAGAAGCTTGCGGATTTTTCTCCGATGAACAGCCGCCGTCTCTACACTGGTACTCCACCGTTGATCACTGGACTTGAATCGTTAAACACTGGAAGAGATTTTGGATTGGATTAAATGCTCTGTTTCTTCTCTGTGGATTCGATGGGGAAGATGGAAACAGAGGAGGGCGAAATGGGAATAACGGTCAAACTTGAAGGGTGAATGGGAAAATAAGGAGGGTTAAATCTGGGCGGGAAATAATTAATTAGGGTGAATTTGTAATTATGCGTTCTCTGGCGTTTCGTGCACTTCTTGTAATTAAGGATCATGAGAATTGAGAAATGGGTAAAAATTTCAAAGGGGGAAAATTCAACATGGAATCTTTAATTAAAATCGTTCCCTTTTAAATCTAAATTATACAATTTTGAACTTTAAATAAAAATCATGAAAGCATAACGATATCGGGGGTATTCAATCTAATTCTAAGAGGATTTGAAAAGATTTGAATTTTAATGAATTTTGAGATTATTTGAGTGAATTAAGTAATTTGTTGTGATTTGTTTTAAAAAATTATGAAATTTTATCTAAAATCATGAGATTTGGATTTTTATATTTTTAACTAAAAACATTCATCAAAATATTTTCTAATCAGTAAAAATCTCTTAAAATTCACTAATTAAAATATTTCCAATAACAATGAATTTGAAGTTTTATTTACAAATCACTAGTTCAATAACGTGAGTTTTTAAAATATTTTTTAAAATTTATGTTTGAATAAAATATAATTTGTGATTTTAATACAAATCACTTCAAATACTAAGATTGAATACACCCTCCCATATTTGTTGATTCCGTTTTTAGTTCGATTTGTTTTGTGTGATTCTTTTCTTTCATTTTTAGTACATACCGAATTTTAATCAAAACGATTATACAACAATAACACTAACACAAATTACTAAAATATTTGATATAGTCAATTTGTTTTGAGATTTAAAGTGAAAATATTTTAAATGTTAACAACTTAATACTGTCATGGTTTTCGTTTGAGTTTGATTAATTTCAGTATATTTTTTAGTTCATTTTTTTATCTTTCCATCTGTTAAAACTATTCCAATCAAATTAAACTTTAATTAGTTTCAAGCTATGTAGCATAAAAATGTGTCATCATTCACCATCAATATATAATTTGTAAGGGTGTTAAATTGGGTCATGGTCAATCCAATTTGACCCATGACCCATGATCTTAATGAATCAATTTTTTTTTACTCTAATAGATTGATGGATCAAATAGATTATAGATCAAATGAGTCAATTTGTAATGGGTTATAGGTCAAATGGGTGATCTGTTTGACCCATCATCATACATAATTATGACATCATCCCACATTATTATGACATCATCAATACATTATTATGACATCATCATGACTTCATAACAATATTACTTATAATACTATCATTTTTTCACAAAAAACAATATTCCATCATTTTCCCGCCAAAAATGTGATTTCATATTTTTCTGCAAAAAATACAATTTCACATTTTCCCGCCAAAAATGCAATTTCACATTTTCCCGCCAAAAACATGATTTCACATTTTCCCGCCAAAAACGTGATTTCACATTTTTCCCGTAAAAAATGTGATTTCACATTTTCCCGCCAAAAACAAGATTCCGCGTTTTCCTGCCAAAAACGTGATTCCGCATTTTCCCGCCAAAAACGCGATTCAGTGTTTTCCCGCCAAAAACTCGATTCCGAGTTTTCCCGCCAAAAATACGATTCCGTGTTTTCCCGCCAAAAACGCGATTCCGCATTTTCCCGCCAAAAACGTGATTCCGCTTTTTTCCGCCAAAAACGTGATTCCGCTTTTTTCCGCCAAAAACGTGATTCCGTGTTTTCCCGCCAAAAACGTGATTCCGTGTTTTTTCGCCAAAAACGCGATTCCGCGTTTTACCGCCAAAAATGTGATTCCGCGTTTTTCCGCCAAAAACGCGATTCCACATTTTCTCGCCAAAAATGCGATTCTGCGTTTTCCCGCCAAAACCGCGATTCCGCGTTTTCCCGCCAAAAATGTGATTCCGTGTTTTCGTGTCAAAAACGTGATTCCGTGTTTTTCTGCCAAAAAATAGTTACACGAATTTATTATTAATTTATAATAATTAAAGAAAATTTGTAAATTCATAATATAAATATATTATAATATTATTTATTATTTTTAATTTTTTCATATTTTAAAATTAGGTGGATCATCCATTTGATCCATGACCCATTTAATTACATGGGTTATGGGTAATCCATTTGATCCATTAAGATCATGGGTCACCCATTTGACCTATTTTGACACCCCTAATAATTTGTAATTTGTAGAATAAGATTCGAGCAATGACAAAAAAAATGGTGGAAGAAATTTATAACAGTAAAAGACGATAATATAATTAGGAACAGTCATGTTAAGATGGTGGTAGGATATGATAATACGTACAAGATTGAAACTAAAAGTATTGGAATAAAATTTAAGAAAATATAAAAAAAAACATTTTAAATTTTTTGATTATTCGTATTTTATTAAATAATTGAAAATAAAAGAAAATATTATTATTACTTTTTGATCGTCTCAAAATGACGATACAAAATTGGTACTGTCAAATTTTATGATTTGTACCACTCGGATTTGAAACGTTATTTTGTATCGCTAAAGTAATTTCTAACATTGATTCTAATTTGCGCGGGATAAAATTTGTTGTAGATTAAAATTTGAAATATATAAGATGAAATGAGAAATAAAATCTAATTTTAGTATTATTGATTCAAATATGTTGAATTTGTAATTTTTAAGTTTTTAGTGAGATGATAATATTTTGTTGATTTGTTATACAATATGTGTTTTGATGTTTATACTATATTTCTAAATTGATGTAATTTTAACTTAGTTAAGTATATATCGAAGTAATTTTAATTGTAAATTTTGTTATTATGTGAATTTAGATTATTGCACAACTAATTATTTTATTAAAATCAAATTTCACAAATTATATATTTATGAGTGCTAAAATGGGTTAACCCATCTTTTTAATCTGCCTCGAATCAGCATGCTATCTTGCATGTTTTGACAAACCAACCCACAAAGAACTGTTATTGTAAAAACATAACCCTAGTCCGCCCTACCATATTTCTGTATAATATAAATATTTACTAATTTTGAATATTTAAATTTTTATCAAGTTAAAATATTTTTTAATAATAAGATTTATATCATTTGGTCTAATTATGGTTCAATTAAATAAACAGATTAAATCAAACATAAATTTTTAAATTTGGACGTCACTTAAAATTTAAAATTCGGATTAAAACCACTTCTTTTAGCATTTTAGGTACCAAAGCAACCACATACAAACATAAAATATACACTTAATCTCTGCAATAATGGATTAATGTTATTATATTTTAAATAATTTAATCAATTAATATTTTTTTAAAGATATGTTTGGCAATATGTATAGTTATCCACATAAATTATAAATTTATATGTATTTATTATTGTTTAGACACAAAAAACATCTATGTTTTAATAGTATAAATTTGCTATATTGTTTGGTAAAAAACGTTTAGACCCAGTCCAAAACATAGATGGTCAAAATTTAATTAACAAAATACAAATTATGGAAAAAAGGCAAAACCTTTTCAGTTAATATTCATCTTTTAAATTCTTAACATCTTAATCTTATACAGTGTCGAGCTTAAGTTTGTCAACCCGGTCTAAAGAAATCAATGGGATAGGGTTTTAATACGAAAGTATGGCAAGATAATTGGATCCCAATAATTCTTTCTAGACCAGCTTTAGACAATATAATGGCGTATACCGATACTGCTTCTCTATGTTGGATACATGATTAATCAGAATATTAAGGAATGGAGATTGGAGACCTTGCAGAACCTAATCACTCCTGAAGACATCCCGTTAATACGGAGTATTAAGCCAAGCAGAAGCTATAAGGCGGATGTTTTATGCTGGAATCATACGAAGTCTGGCATCTATCCGGTAAAATCAGATTATGTACTTGCAATTCAGCTGAAGAAGGAAGAAGACCTGCAACTGATCCTCGAGCCCAATATCACACCTCTAAAAAGAAAAGTCTGGACTTTGAAAACACCAAGGAAGATCTAACATTTCATGTGGCAGACACGGACCGGTTCCCGTAAGTAAGAACCTGGCAGATCGTCACTGCGGCACGGACCGGTTCTGTCCGAGATGTGGAGCGGAGGTGAAATCCATAAATCACCTTCTCTTCGAGTGTCCCACATCAATCTAGACCTGGGCACTTTCAGGGATTCCATCCAGTCCTGGTTTTTTTCCGAGTGATTCTTTATACAAGAATTTCGATTAACTCATTTGGCGCGCAAAGGAATGAGGTGTAATGGAAAAACATATAGATGTTTTCCCGTAGATAATCTGGTATATTTGGAAGGCCATGAATGATACAGCCTTTAATGGCAAGGATGTCTCTCCCGTTTATACCCTTCAACTCGTCATCCATGAAGTATAAAATTGGAAAGTTGCACAAGTGGTCTCGCAAATAGGTGAAGAAAGCGTCAACCCACCGGGCTCGCCCCAAGATGGTGAGAGAAGCGGACCAAGACCTCGTTGTCAAATATATGCCTCATGGGCATCTGAAGATGACCTGTTTGGGGGTGTTTGTGTAATCGAGTTAGCGAAAAGACGAAAAACTTTCGGCGCCTTTGCGAAGGAAAAAACTTTGTCCCCTCTTTCATACTGAATTTAATACCTTATTATGGGCCATGAACACAGTCTTGCTACTAGGAGAACTAGCGATGAATTTTGAATCAAATTGCTTACAACTGGTTAAGGTGATCAATGAAGAGGAAGAATGGCATGCATGCCCTGGTATCGGAAATTGATGAGTTCAATCATTTACATTTTACTTTTGTTTCTTTTGATATTTTTTTTATTCCTTGTGTTTTCAATGTCGTTCGTGCCGATTCCCTTGCAAAAGGGGTTTGAGCCCGAGATATTATATTTTACCATGTAAACTCTTTGATTCTGACCTGGATGGCCTCCAAAGCTACCCTACTCGTATCATCGTAATAATATATAATGCTTTTGTCATCAAAAACAAAAAATACGTTATCATTAGGTTTACTGTTCAGATTTGATTTGATTCTAATTCGAGTTGTCTTGGTTTGTGTAACCAACAGTGTATTATTACAATATAAGAAAAACTAAGTATGTTTACTGTTAGATTAACTAAAACATATCGATGATCACACCTTACTACACTGTGTTAAATTTATCACTACGTGCAGACAATTTCTTAGACTAGTTACAATGGTGTGTTGAAATAAAAAATTCAACTGTTGATTACTTGCAATGGCAAGTTGAAAGAAGAAAAAAATGACATGGATTAAACTCTGTTAGTAAAAGAGAGGACAAAAACATGACACATGACTTTCACTGATTGAGCGAAAAAATGTTTTAAATTGATATATAGATAGAGATATGTGTTATGTTCCTATTGACTGATAAAATTCTTGATATTTTTTTTTCATCCGAATAATTTGAGATCAATTATTTCATAAAACATTATATTTTATTTTATTTTATACAAAAATTCATATTTTTTATACTCTATAAATATATATTTGTTTCACTTAATTTGGACACAGAAAAAAAAATCATATTTTTTACTATATTTTTCCTATTAGCTTCCAATAAACTCTTGTTTATTTTTATATCCGTCTTTTTAGTGAAATGAATCCCGGTAATAACCCTCCAATAAATTAAGTTAGTTGTGTTTTATTTAGTTGTGTCATGTGCTTATTCTTGTATTGTATTGCATTTTAAGTTTTTCATTATGTTATTTGTTTTAATAATAACTATTTCTATATTTCGTTTTTATTACTTAAAAAACATAGTTAAAAATGTAAAATATGAAAGAAAAAATATTTTTTTAAAAATTTAACTTTTAAGTATTTTAATTTGATTTTATTGAGAATTATTATTAATTTATAATCAAAAAATAAAAACATAAAAGAAAATAAAAATATGAAATAAAAATAGTGGGGTAAAGTGTTGAATTCTATTAAACAAAATTATTGTAGAGGGTAAAAATTGTGTGGGTGTTGAATTATTAGGTGAAAGAGACAGAAGATGATGTGGAGTGTTAAAAAAGAAAAAGAAGATGTTGAAAAAAAAAAACTATTGTACATAATCTTATGTGTTGTATATTTCACTATTCGGTATATATATTTCTATATTTTTATTGCAAATATTTAAAATTTAAACTTAAGGTAAATTGTTGGCTTAGTGTTAATTTGTTCTATTCCAATTACAAAGTCGTTAGACGTCTCCATCATGAGAGAATATAATCGAGCCCTAGGTTACCACGGATGGCTAATTTCTTAAGATTATCAGGTTAAGGACAAATTGTGTTGTAGCATCGTTTCATATACAAACCCTATATATATTTTCACTATTATCAATTTAGACAATAATTTAATTCGGAGCAACTATTCTGAAAATTTTAATTGTCTAGTTGTAGAATTTCAAAATCAAAATTTCATTAGATTCGCATTCACGATCACTCACTATTATTAAATAGTAGAATAAAACGAAGTAGAAGAATATCAATTTCGATATTGATGAGCGAGTACACGAGCCTCGATTATTTCACTATAGACATAGTTTTACAACTGTTATTGAAATTTTCACTTTCATAATCGAGTATGCTATTGAGATTCATTAATTATTTTTATCTTGATAGTCGAGTATGCTATTGACATCCATTATATTCCGATAACCGATATTATTAATCAAAACTTCAAGTTCACGAGTATAGTTTAATTCATCTTCTAAATTATCGTTTCATTCATTTTCTAATTTTTTGATACAACATCTCCTGAACGAATATTGCAGCGATAAATTATAAGGAAATTCGAATAAATAAAAATTTAAAAGATTATAGACTAAAAAAATTTCTCTCTATAAATTAATAATTATGAATTTTTTGATTAATTAATATCTCTATAAAATAATAAATTTTCAAAGTTTCGAGATTATTAATTTATAGTGTTTTACTGTATATCGAGATGTTTGTTTTGAATTGAATATTTAGGTATATAACTATTTAAATTTTGAATGTATCTCTATAATATTATTTAAGAAGACATTTTTAAAAATAAACTTTTTTTTGTAAGTTATTACATGAAATGCTATTACAATTAACAAAGAATAATTGAAATAGGAAGTGATATAATAGTCTTTTAAAATTATTAATTAAAATATGGAAAGTTATTTATTATTTTGCATTAAAAGTTATTAACTAAAATTATTAATTAACAAAGAATAATAGTCTTTTAAAATTATTATTTTGCATTAAAAAGTTATTTCTTATTTTATTTCTTAATTATTTTTAATACTATATATTTTAAAATAATAATCAATTCATATATATTCAAAGAAACAAAATATATTCAAAATTTTGATATATTTTTTACTATAATTTATTATATTTTATTTGAATATATATCAAAACAAAAGTTGAAAAATATTTTACTAATTTTATAAAAAGTTAGAAACAAGAAAACTATATTTTTTTTAAGAGTTCGTAGACTAACCACAAAAACTAGAGTTATTTAACGGTGCATATTAGAGTTGTGTTTTTAAGATTATAAGTTTTTGCATATTAGTCCGAATAATATTTTAGTTCAGTGCAAAACGAGTTAAATAGATAAATTATTACAAATTGACAATTTTATTTATAATCAATAATAATCATTAGTTAGCTATATTGTAAAATTCAGATAAAAAATATTTTTTTTAAATTTCAAAACAATTTTTTTTTAAATTACTCCGCGCTATAATTAGCGCGGATTAAATCCTAGTATTTTGTATAAGATATGTCAGGCACTAGGGGTGGGCACTTCGGTTTGTGGTTTGGTTTCGGTTTGGTTTTTTCGGTTTTTCGGGTTTTTGGTTTTATAAAAATTCAAACCATATATATTTCGGTTTGGTACGGTTCGGTTTTTAACGGTTTTCGGTTTATCGGTTTTATAAAAAATAAAACCATTTAAAATCCATATGCAATTTTGGCTCGGTTCGGTTTGGTTGGGTTACGGTTTTTAGTTTGGTTCATAACTTTTGATAAGGTTCATACAATAAGCAAAAATAAAATGAATGTATAAATAATATATTTTATAGATTTTTTTAAAAATCTTAAATTTTAACTCTTAAACTAACTCCGAAGATATTGGCAACTCAACCAAAAAACAAGAATGGATAAATGATAAATCTAAACTAAACCAAAAAAATATAAAGCTATATAAAATTAATCTAAAATGTAAAAACTGAAAAAACCATTCGGTTTTACGGTTTTAAACCAAACCAAACCGAAACCGAACTCTTAACAAAAATGATAACCAAATAGGTTTTTACGTTACACTATAACCAAACCATATGATTTATTTCGGTTTGGTTCGGTTCGATTTTTTCGGTTACGGTTTTTTTGCCCACCCCTATCAGGCACTCAGCATTAGGATATTTCATATATTAAAGACTTATATGTGATTTGGATATTTTACACGTTCCATAATATCTAACCACGAACATACCTAATTTAAATTCGAATCTACAAGTCAATGTAAGTAGCATGCGATGAAAATAATGATCTAATGGATTCACATTCCTTAACAAAACGGACAGTTAAAAATACGATACATGTTATCGACCTAATCTTGCTTGTAATAAAATTAGCAAGTATACATAACGTTTACCAATTATTTTTGCCTAATGCTAACGCATTCAAGCAAGACTAATACAAGCGATGTACATTTTTGTTTTGGCAAACGATGGTCCAAATAAAATGACTTTATACAATGTTAGATTATGATATATAGCCTAGGTTTTGCGGCTAAAAAGTGAAAATTGTTAAAGTAGGGGTAGAATTTAGGGGTTTTAAGGGATAAAAGTAATAAGACAAAAGAAGGAAGAAGAGAAAGGGAACACGTGATTGGACATCAAAGGCATATTTTCTTTCCTAATCCCACGACCACGACATGTCTCTTCAATTTTTTGTTTTCTTAAAAGTAATTTTTTTCGATTTTTAGACAAATATGAAGAAGTCAAAAAATAAATAATGAAGGACAACAACGATCTATATTCAAGACTCGATCTAAAATTAATTGTAGATAGAATATATTATCAGATAGGCCATTAAAACATGATTTATATGGATGATGTTTATTAGGGACTCGTATATATATATTGGATATTATATGTATCATACTTTCCTTATAAGTTATATGTAGGACTCTAGGGTTATATTCTCATTGTAGATATACCTTCTACACATTAATAAGAACAACACGTTCTCTGCAACCTTTGTCATGGTATCAGAGCGGCGAGCGTAGAAAACCCTAAAAAAAAAAAAAAAAAATATTTGCAGAGATCAAAGAAAGGTAGAAGAAGAAGATAACGATGGTTACTGGAACAAGTGATGGTGAGGCGACACTCGCGGAAAGCGGTAACAGTGGCTCGACGATGACAGACAAGGCGATTTTGTCACCGTTCTACCTTCATCCTTCGGATGGACCAGGAAACTTAATTACGACGGTACAATTGAAAGGAGAAAACTACGAAGATTGGGCTAAGCATGTGCGGAATGCCTTGCGAACCAAAAGAAAATTGGGATTTATTGATGGAACCTTGCAGAAACCTACGAAAGCTGAAGAAATCGAACAATGAGAAGTTGTTAATTCAATGCTAATTGCTTGGATTATGAACACAATTGAGCCCACACTTAAGACATCGATATCGATGGTGGATGAAGCTCAAGTTCTGTGGGATGATTTGAAGTTACAATTCTCGGCTGGAAACGGACCACGAATCAGTGAACTCCGAGGGGACATCGCAAACTGCAGGCAGAACGGAGAGACAGTGATGGCGTATTATGGAAAACTGAAAAAGATGTGGGATGAACTAGCGGTTTACAAGCCAATTCGTTCATGTCGTTGTGGAGAGTTAGCAGCTCAATTGGAGGAAGATCGTGATGAGGAACGCACCAACACGTTTCTTAATGGGCTTGACAGTGAGAGATTTGGGACGGTACGTTCAACAATCACAAGTATTGAACCCCTTCCCAAACTATCTCAAGTGTATCAACAGATCATCCGTGAAGAGCGACAACAAACAATAATGAGAAATAGAGATGCTAAGCCAGAAGTGGTCGGTTTTGCTGCTCACGTTAAGCCTTCGTTCCAAAACCGTGAAAGAGAGGTGACATGTACTTATTGTGGTAAATATGGACATGCTCAAACCGATTGTTTTCAGCTCATTGGATTCCCAGAAGGTTGGGGAGAACGAGGTCGTAATTTCAGTGAACGAGGCAGAGGAGGTACACGAGGAAGATTTGGTCGCGGTGGTGGTGTTGCAGGTCGCTTTGGCAGAGGCAGAGGCTCATATGGAAGAGCAAATGCAGCACAAGTTCCACCGACGATTGGAGCACAAGCTAACGCAGTCTCAACAGCACGTAGAGACGGCGATTATGATCGTCAAGCTTTACCTCAGCTCAGTGACAATCAATGGACAGCCCTCATCGGTTTTCTCTCATCACAGAAAACTGAGAGTAACGACAAATTGAGTGGTAAGACAGAATGTGGAGAATTTATTATAGATACCGGTGCCTCTCATCATATGACATGGAACCTTGATTATTTGAGTAACGTTACTGATATCATTCCATGTAAAATCGGCTTACCGGATGGTGATAGTGCAGTGGCAATAAAACAAGGAGATTTATGTTTAGGTGGAGATTTGTGGCTAAGAGGAGTTTTGTATTCGACAGAACTTAATTGTTCATTGATTTCGGTGGCGAAGTTACTTAAAATGGTTAAAGGGTCGATTACGTTTACTGATGAACTATGTTTTATACAGGACCGTACTTCGAAGACGCTGATTGGAGCGGGTGAAGAGTGCGGAGGGGTCTATGTGTTCAAGGGGGTGATCGGCACAAAGAGCCACAAGGCTGTGAGTTCTGGTTCTCGCGACTTATGGCATCGACGTCTCGGGCATCCTTCTCCTCGCGTTTTGTCTTACTTATCGAGTTATATTGATGTTGGGAAACAAGATCAGTCAAATAATGTGTGTGAAATTTGTTTAAGGGCGAAACAAACCCGGATTTCTTTTTCTGAGAGTTCAAATACAGCTGCTGGAATTTTTGATTTAATACATTGTGATATTTGGGGAGCTTATCGTACTCTTTCCTCTTCGGGAGCTGCTTATTTTCTTACGATTGTCGATGACTACTCTAGGGCTGTTTGGGTTTACTTATTACAGGAGAAAAGTGCAGTTGCTGCTACTCTTAAACAATTCTTTGCTATGGTTGAACGACAATTTGATAAGAAGATACGTGTAGTGCGAAGTGATAACGGAGGAGAGTTCATGTGTATGAGGCCATATTTTGCTGCAGAGGGAATTATTCATCAGACGTCATGTGTATACACTCCACAACAGAACGGTCGTGTGGAGAGGAAACATAGGCATATACTTAATGTCTCTCGCTCGTTGATGTTTCAAGCAAGCTTGCCGGTTCGTTTTTGGGGTGAATGTGTTATGGCTGCTTGTCATCTTATCAACTACACACCGTCGAGTGTGCTACAAGGAAAAACACCATACGAAATGTTATATGGAGTTGCACCAGATTTTGGCTCATTGAAAGTTTTTGGTAGCTTATGTTTTGCTCACAAGGTTTCACGTGACAAAGACAAATTCGGGGACCGAAGTCGCAGATGCATGTTCGTGGGATATCCGTTTGCACAAAAAGGTTGGAGAGTATATGATCTTGAGAAAGAAGAATTTTTTGTCTCTCGTGACGTGATCTTTGAAGAATCAACGTTTCCGTTTGCTACGATCGGAACTGAAACGGTGGATACTACCATGCCTTCTCAACAAACGATGGTGTACTACGATGATGATTTTTGTGAGCTACACAAGGACTCTACTCCGTTGCCGTTAGAAGTAAGGGGGAGTGAGCAACAAGCAATACATGTTCCTATTCCTGATCCGCCTATTGTACAAGAGCATACTCATACTCAAGATGATTCGGCCATTGTACAATTAGGTAGAGGACATCGAGAAAAAACCAGATCCACTCGCCTTAAAGACCATGTTCTGTATACGACACGTTGCATTAAAGACCCCCTCCCACTCTCTCCCGTCTCTACTCCACATGCGTCTTCGAAACAAGGTACCGTTCAATATCCCATTTTACATTATGTGACTTGTGAACGATTTTCAGATTCGCACAAGGCATTTCTCGCTGCGGTTACACTTGGGCATGAACCAAAGACTTATGCTGAAGCAATGAAAGATGAACGATGGAGACATGCAATGAAAGGAGAGGTCACAGCGTTAGAAACAAATAATACTTGGTTGGTGACAGATTTACCGCCGGGAAGAAAGGTGATTGGTTGTCGTTGGGTTTTTAGCATCAAATATAAATCTAATGGTGAGATTGAACGATATAAGGCGAGATTGGTCGCTCTCGGGAATCGTCAAGAAGAAGGGCTGGATTTCGATGAAACGTTTGCACATGTAGTTAAGATGACAACGGTACGTATGTTTCTTAAAGTCGCTGCGGTTAAAGAATGGGAGGTTCATCAAATGGACGTTCATAACGCATTCCTCCACGGTGATTTGGATGAGGAGATTTACATGAAATTACCTCCTGGCTTTCAATCTACGGATAAGAACAAAGTGTGCAGACTTAAGAAATCGTTGTACGGGTTACGTCAGTCTCCGCGGTGCTGGTTTTCTAAGCTTAGTGCAGCTTTACGAGGCTATGGATTTGCTCAGGCATACTCTGATTATTCCTTGTTCACTTTAAAACGTGGATCGATGTGCTTATATGTCTTAGTTTACGTGGATGACTTGGTGATTGGGGGTAATGATCCGGACGCTATTGCAAAGTTTAAAGGATATCTAAGCAAATGTTTTCACATGAAAGACTTGGGTCGTTTGAAATACTTTCTTGGTATCGAGGTCTCTCGTTCTCCTCAAGGCATGTATCTCTCCCAGCGAAAGTATGCTTTAGATATCGTATCGGAATGTGGTTTGCTCGGGAGTCGACCAGTTGCTACTCCTATGGAACAGAATCATAAGTTATTAACTGATGAAGGTGCATTTTTTACGGATCCGGAAGCGTATCGGAGGTTAGTTGGTCGTCTGGTTTATCTTACCTATACACGGCCAGAACTGTCATATGCTATACATGTTTTGACACAAGTCATGCAACAGCCACGTACTAAACATTGGGATGCTGCTCAAAGGGTCGTTCGATATCTCAAGGGTTGTCCGGGACAAGGAATTTTGTTAAGTTCTAATCCTGATTTTCAGTTGTATGGTCATTGTGATTCCGATTGGGCAGCATGTCCCACCTCTCGGCGTTCACTGTCTGGTTTTGTCGTTATGATGGGAGACTCGCCAATTGCATGGAAAACGAAGAAACAGACCACAGTATCATGTTCATCGGCTGAGGCGGAGTATCGGTCAATGGCATTTATCTTACGGGAAATGAAATGGAACAAGGAGTTGCTTACGTGTTTTGGTGTATCTCATACAGGTCCGATGCGCTTATTTTGTGACAATCAAGCTGCGTTACACATTGCCAAAAATCCCGTCTTCCATGAACGGACGAAGCACATCGAGAAGGATTGTCACTTTGTTCGGGATGAAGTTATGAATGGTTCTCTTATCACTTCGTATGTTCGGACAACGGAACAATTGGCGGATATCTTCACCAAAGCTCTGGGTTCACAGCAATTCGCTTATCTCCGTCGCAAGTTGGGCATTCGAGACCTTCACGCTCCAACTTGAGGGGGAGTATTAGGGACTCGTATATATATATTGGATATTATATGTATCATACTTTCCTTATAAGTTATATGTAGGACTCTAGGGTTATATTCTCATTGTAGATATACCTTCTACACATTAATAAGAACAACACGTTCTCTGCAACCTTTGTCAATGTTTTTATTTTTTTATCATTCACATAATTTTTCCGAATCGAAATATATGTTTCTTCGTTTCACTATTTTTAATGACAAACATGATTAAAGAGTTATTCCGTCGTTATTAGACTTGAATTAAACATGAATTAAAGAGTTGTTGTCATTCAGTTGTTTTGCATGCTACTATTAGTTTTGGGTTTATTTACTATAGAGCCAAACTATGGACTAAATTTAGGTGGTTAAGTCGTAAATTATGGTAAATTATTTTTTCGGTTTGACCAAAATGTCATTTGCATAACTGTACTATATTATTAAATAACATGTCATAAGATAAATAACGTAAGATCAAGAAAAATAGCATTTGCATATTAATGAAATATTTTATCCTTAACCATTGTTTAGAGTTCTTTTGTAATTTTCCCACTTACCAACAGAGGGTTTTTACTTTTTACCCAATAAAAATATAATTAGGAAGGATATACTAATAACATCTTCGATTAAGATCGATAAAAATCAAAAATATATAATTTCCAAGAAGATATGGGTAATAACATACCAAATAGATCGATATAATGAAATTTGATAAGATTTGTAAATTACTCCAATCATTGTTAGTTAGTTTTTAAATATTAAAATAATACAAACAAGAATGCACGTTTTTTTTGGTTAAAAACAAGAATGCATGTTATTGACCAAAAAAAATATACAAATAACAAATAAAATTCAAGATACGAAATTCTTAAACTTTGAGATAAAATCCTTAAAATTCAGAATTTGTCATTTAAAGAAAAATGTTTTACAACAGGGTAGAAGATGCTCTAAAAGATAAATCTTTAATTTAGTAAAAAAAAAAAGGTGTTATGAAGTTAAGAACTACAAAAAAAGATGTCAAAACCAAAAAAGAACTCTAAGAAAAAAGGTGATATGTTTTTAAAGAAAATTATATTTATCAATGGATTAAAATCAGGGAATAAAATATAATTGGATGTGAAGGATAAATCATGAAAATGCTTTTTTAGAAAAAGGTCGTCAGTCGTGATTGTGCGCGTACGTGAAGTGGAAGCATGAGGAATCATTTTTAGTGAATCTATCGAAGAAATAGTATTAAATCAAAAAGATGATGAAACCTTCTGACACATTCAGAAGCTTTACTCACGTCATGAATAGCATCTGAAATTGAGGCAATCAGATCTTACCAATACTCAGTATTTGTATTACTTCTTTTATATATACTCCATTATTTTTCTGTTATCTTCCGATATTTTATTGCTTGGATTATTTTCATACGTACTTCTTTTTAAGAGTAACTAAAATAATAATATTTTATATTATTATTTTTTAAGAGTACTTCTGATAGAGATTAGTTTAGTGGGTTTTTACTAATATAATCACTTTGTCATAATCCGAGTTCAAATATAAAAAAAACATGTACGTGTGAATAAAAAACGACAAAAATTAAAAAATCTACTGAACAACTCATTCAAATAAATAATATAACGGCAAAATCTCAAGGAATGTGATTAACTAGCTTATCCATTGTTTAAAAAAAAAAAAAAGCTTATCGATTGTTAATTTTGTCGAATATGTTTAAATATGTGGATAGTAATTAACTCCTCTTATAACGCAATTTTAAATATTGTGGATGAAATTTGAAACACTTCGGTCGTTTTGGAATAAATATAGTTAAAGTATTTAATGGATCAAAAGTATTTAATGATGAATTCATATATTGAAATCATTATCCAATTTTGATTAATATGTAGCAACTAAAAGGCAGTTGAAGTACTTAGTTGACTTCACTCATGTGGTCATTAATAAAAAGAATTGGAAATGTTCGCCAACTAACTTTCCTATTCAAGCACCTCTAACTAAATGAATGGTAACACACATGTCGGTCTTCAGTCCAAGCAAATTAAGTATATGATTGCGGTCTTTATTTTTATATAAAATTTTTGGTATTTAAAATTTTAAATATATTTTTAGGCTAATGTTAAAGTGTAAGTCTTTAACACTACACGTCATGAATTCAATATTTATGAAATTATTTAAAAAAGACCCATTTTTTCTCTAAATTATAGTTTTTTAAATTTCAGGACCGGCTCCGGTAACAAAATTAATGTGTTTTTTGTGAATTTGAGAAACTCAGTCCATTCAAAAGCTTACATACACTCATTTATTGTTGTAATATTTTTTAAACCTTCTTATAACTATAATTTTTGGATTTATTATACTATCATGTAGTTTTTTTTGTAACAAAAACTATCATGTAGTTGCATCATGTTAGTTGCAATTAAGAGGAGAACTTGAGTTTATATATTTTTTTTTTTATAAACCAGAGTGATCTTAGGTTTTTTAGGTCCAGATTAATCTCTGGCGGCCCAACTCCGGGATTCACGACAACAATATGCTGATTTAAACGTGAATGGGTGGTTAAAAGAATTCGAAGCCAAGGAGCAGGTCACATATCCACGCCAGCAAATTCGCTGCTACCACTAACTTATAAACCCTTGGTTCATGAGTTTATATGTTGTATTGATATTTTGCATCCAAAAATAATTGGATAAATTGTTTGTTTGTTTGTTAAGCATTCGATAAGATTATACATACGTAATTTTAATAATTTAAAGTTAGAGAAAGTCGACGCATGCATCAATCATTATTAGATAAATGATATCATATGTTTTTCTTCTATAATTTACTTACTATTTATATTTAAGCTGTATGATCATTTATATTCTCTCGGTTTATCAACGCATGCATCATCATTAAGATTTCACTTATAATTTATATTCTTTCGGTTTCACAATAAATAACATTTTAACAAATTTTTTCGTAAATTAAGAAAATACATATAACATTCTTTTAAACTCTTAAAAATTAAGTTGATCTCTGGTATTTGACATTTAAATTGAGATGAATTTATGTATTTTATTGTATAACTAAAATATGTATTGAAATCACTCAATTTAAAACGACTAGGAGTAGAAGATAACTATAAAATAATATTTAATTTGGAACGTAAAGACTAAAGAGTAGTATAAGATAATGTTTTCAAATTAAAGTGGGTTTACGTTGTTAATTTTTAAACCAAAAGAATAAAAAATAATTAAAAAAAAAAAGAAAAGAGATGTGATTCCAAAATTTGTGATTTTTCTGTTTAAAACAAATAAAAAAATATTAATTTCCATATTCTCGTGTACTGACAAATTGCCAAAATGGCCCCACACTGTAGCTTCTTTCTTTATACGAAAACTAATGAGAAAATTAGGGGGCCCACCTACCCATGTGACGTGGGACCTTAAACGCATCAAGAAGATGTCGTTTTCTTCGTAGCCATTTGTCACTATCACTTTGTATATTTAATATCTTTTAAAAAAAATTAATTAATAATAAATAAACCTCGCAGGATGATAGGCACGTGTACGGTCCCCTCTTGTCACCGCTCCGATCATCGACAGCTCAACCAATACAACTATTCACAGCCGTCCATTTCACCACTTTATATATCCAACCATCGCTCGACACGTCACACAAAGGAAAGATGGAGGAAACAGACTACCACTGTTGACGTAGATATATATACATATGATCGATACTTTGTATAGGAAAAGTCTAAAATGAGGTTTTTATTATGGCATATTATTATTATTATTATTATTATTATTATTATTCTGCATGTTAAAAATATGATTTTTATTTAATATTTATAACGAAACATCACAATTGACTCTAATAATAACAAAGTTAAAATTAGTAAAAGGTTACTTATTTTATTTTAATTTGTAGCACATTTTGTGTAATTCTAGAAATCACCATACATTATAATTAATATTTCCTGTCAATACCAAAACATGACATTTGACTCATATCAAATATATAGGAATCAGCACTTAATATATTAACGTTAATATACTTTATATTTCATGTCACAAATATATAGGAAGGAAGTACGTACTTCCTTGTAGTGATATTTACGCCTTAGATCCTTCTGATCTAATCCATTGTTTCACCTTTGTTTGCCGGAAACAGAATAAAAAAGAGTTGACAAAGAAGATTACAAGTTCTCATAGCCAAATTCGGTCAATGTCGGAACGTGTTTGAACACATCTCTCGCAAATTAATTTGTATCGGAGAGGTTCGAGGATTTTCTGTTAAGATAAAGCCGGTTGCGTTCCGGTCGGCAAATGAAGAAGAAGAGGTGATTTATAGATGTGCCCGGAGAGCTGCCTACGTACCCCATGTTGGGGATCAAGCCATTCGTAGTTCGTTGTTGAGGAGGAGTATGTGAGGAACTAGGGAGCTCGGGAGAGCTGCGGAGAGCTGAGAGCTCGGAAGAGTTTCTGGAGAGCTTGGAGCTCGTCAGGTCGTCAGGTCGGGAGATCTGGGAGTTCGTCAGGTCGGGAGAGCTGGGAGCTCGTCAGGTCGTCAGGTCGGGAGAGCTGGGAGCTTGGGAGAGCTGCGGAGAGCTGGGAAAGCTGCAGAGAGCGGAGAGCTGGGAGAGCTGCGCCGAGCTGGGAGAGCTGCGGAGAGCTGGGAGAGCTGCAGAGAGCGGAGAGCTGGGAGAGCTGCGCCGAGTGGGGAGAGCTGCGCCGAGCTGGGAGCTCGGGAGAGATGCGCCTAGCTGGGAGAGCTGCGCTGGGCTGGGAGAGCTGCGGAGAGCTGGGAGAGCTGTAGAGAGCTCTTTTTAGAGAGGGAAAGTTATTTAGAGAGAGAGAGAAGAAAAGTTTTTCGTGTCCCTTGACAATGAACTCCAATGGGGTATTTATAGTGGGAGTTGAGCAGACAACTCTCCGCTTTTTGGGGATGACGTGGCGGCCTCATCATCTTTTGGGGATGACGTGGTGAACATTGCCGGGCAGATCGTGAACAGTGCCGAGCAGGTGGTGAACAGTGCCAGACAGGTCGTGAACATTGCCTAATGGGCCAAAAAGGGGTGTGCTCATCCCCGCACCTACAATAGCCCTCCCCCAAGTTCGGCGAACGAGTGTCGAAGTGGGCGGACGAAACAAGTCTTAGCTCGGTATATGTTAACCTGCAAGTAAGGGTGAACTTGATTAGTGTTTAAAATCTTATGCGTAAGTGCGAGACTAGGCTCGGCACTTGTTGATCGTATGCATTGCGAGATGATCTCGGTTTTTGATGACTCTTAAGCTTAAATACGAGGCTAGGCTCGGCTCTTATCTTGTCGAGTTTGATGCGAGATGAGCTCGGCTTTGCTTACTCTTAAGCTTAAGTACGAGGCTAGGCTCGGTACTTATCTTGTCGAGTGTGAGCTCGGCTTTGCTGACTCTTAAGCTTAAGTACGAGGCTAGGCTCGGTACTTATCTTGTCGAGTGTATGGCGAGATGATATCGGCTTTTGATGACTCTTAAGCTTAAGTATGAGGCTGGGCTCGGCACTTATCTTGTCGAGTGTTTGCGAGATGAGCTCGGCTTTTGATGACTCTTAAGCTTAAGTACGAGGCTGGGCTCGGCACTTATCTTGTCAAGTGTTTGCGAGATGAGCTCGGCTTTTGATGACTCTTAAGCTTAAGTACGAGGCTGAGCTCGGCACTTATCTTGTCGAGTGTTTGCGAGATGAGCTCGGCTTTTGATGACTCTTAAGCTTAAGTACGAGGTTGGGCTCGGCACTTATCTTGTCGAGTGTTTGCGAGATGAGCTCGGCTTTTGATGACTTTTAAGCTTAAGTACGAGGCTGGGCTCGGCACTTATCTTGTCGAGTGTTTGCGAGATGAGCTAGGCTTTTGAGGAGAAAGAAAAGAGTAAAAAATAAAATAAGCTCGACACTTATCTGTATGAAGTTGTTCGGAGATGAAGGCGATGTTCCCGACATTTGCCGAGCTACTCTTTGCGTGTAGAAAATCCTTAAACCCCTCTTTATAGCGCCAATTGTTGGAACGTGTTTGAGCACGTCTCCCGCATATCAATTTGTATCAGGGAGGTTCGGGGATTTTCTTTTAAGATAGAGCCGGTTGCGTTCCGGTCGGTAAATGAGGAAGAAGAGGTGATTTATAGCTGTGCCCGGAGAGCTGCCTACGTACCCCAGGTTGGGGATCAAGCCATTCGTAGTTCGTTGTTGAGGAGGAGTATGTGAGGAACTAGGGAGCTCAGGAGAGCTGCGGAGAGCTGAGAGCTCGGGAGAGTTGCTCGAGAGCTGGGAGCTCGTCAGGTAGGGAGAGCTGGGAGCTCGTCAGGTCGGGAGAGCTGGGAGCTCTTCAGGTCGTCAGGTCGGGAGATCTGGGAACTCGTCAGGTCGGGAGAGCTGGGAACTCGTCAGGACGGGAGAGCTGGAAGCTCGTCAGGTCGTCAAGTCAGGAGAGCTGGGAGCTCGTCAGGTCGTCAGGTCGGGAGAGCTGGGAGCTCGGGAGAGCTGCGGAGAGCTGGGAGAGATGCAGAGAGCGGAGAGCGGGGAGAGCTGTGGAGAGCTGGGAGCTCGGGAGAGCTGCGGAGAGCTGGGAGAGCTGCAGATAGCGGATAGCTGGGAGAGCTACAGAGAGCTGGGAGAGCTGCGCCGAGCGGGGAGAGCTGCGCCGAGCTGGGAGCTCGGGAGAGCTGCGCCTAGCTGGGAGAGCTGCGCCGGGCTGGGAGAGCTGCGCCGAGCTGGGTGAGCAGCGCCGAGCTGGGAGCTCGGGAGAGCTGCGGAGAGCTGGAAGAGCTACGCCGAGCTGGGAGAGCTGCGCCGAGCTGGGAGAGCTGTAGAGAGCTCTTTTTAGAGAGGGAAAGTTATTTAGAGAGAGAGAGAAGGAAAGTTTTCCGTGTCCCTTGACAAGGAACTCCAAGGGGGTATTTATAGTGGGAGTTGAGCAGACAACTCTCCGCTTTTTGGGGATGACGTGGCGGCCTCATCATCTTTCGCGGGATGACGTGGCAGGTTGTGAATAGTGCCGGGCAGCTCGTGAACAGTGTCGGGCAGGTCGTGAACAATGCCGTACAGGTCGTGAACAGTGCCGTGCAGGTCATGAACAGTGCCTAATGGGCCAAAAAAAAGGGGTGTGATCATCCCCACACCTACAGCCAAGTTACATTTTGGAGAGTTAATGCCAACTCTCAAGGTTTTCACTATAAGATAAACCTTGATATATTACGTTAATATACTTTATATTTCTTGTCACGAATATGAAGCTTAATTAAACCGTAGAAGGAGTACGTACTTCCTAAAACACGAGCACACTTATTAATCACTTGGATACCATATAGATCCATTTTAAGTATTATTTCTGTAATTGTAATTGTTAGAGAGGGATTTAGCACTTAGATACCATAAACACGGTCAGTTCGAACCGAGATCGGTTTGTTCAGTACCGATCTACGAAAGTTCGGATAAGTGGAAGATGGACCTGAATTCGCCGGGCCGAACTTTAAAGCCCAAAATGAGCCCGTTCATTTTGGTTACCAAAATGAGTGGCCCAACGAGGGCCCAATCCGATATAACAAGACGGAAACCGACCTCTGAGATATACAGATGATTTCCTTATCTCGGAGGAGATTCAGAATAATCCTTTTCCCAATCAAACTTGGAAAAAGAAAATATTCTCTTAAAGAACCGACTCAAATCTTATAAATAGGGAGGAGGAAAGCTCAGAGAAAGCATCCACAATCATCTGAGACACATAGAGAGAGAGCTCCGTCAAGCGCCGATCTCAAATTCTTTAGTCTCCTTTGTTCTTTTTCACCAAACCTCTGTTGTAACGCCGAATTCAATCAATAAAACGAGTTTCCGGTCAAAGTTCTCTGTTTTACTCCTTGTGTGATTTACGAATCAACAATTGGCGCCGTCTATGGGGAGAGATATAAAACAGAACTTTCAGATCTCGATTGATTGAGTTCGGCAATGACGAACCCATTAGACACTTCAGCAGTCATCATCGGCGACGTCGATCAGACAAACAACGGGATCACCACGAAGGATACCGATCTGTTACCTACAGATGAGGACAGTCCTCCGAACCCTCCAGAGGTCACGCCAACAGCCCCGACATAAGTCGATCCAACCACGCTCCTAGAGGCCATGGCGGCTCAGCTCGTGGAAATCTCTAAGAAAAACGAAGAGCGGTTCGAATCTATCCTGGCTTCACAAACCGAACTCAGAAACCGGATCGGAATATTCGACCAGAACCCGACCACCCCTGAAAACAATCTTCGTCGGACCTCTTACCCGAGCTGAACGGTGCCTGAAATCCAAACACGGCATACCTACCTACGAGAAGGTCCACGGCCAGTCCGGGAACCCGCATCACCGATTAAGCATCCATAGGCCTAGAGTTCGAGGATGTCCGAGTTCAGCTTCAAGATATCCAATCCAAAGTCCATCAGGCTACGAGCTCAGCACCAGATATCGATCGAGTTGTCCAAGAAAGACAGAGGACAACGTTCACAGATCGGGTCATCAATACTTCAGTCCGACGCCTGGAAAGAGTAGAGATTACTGCATACGACGGAGACACTGACCCACGTCAATTTCTGACCTCATTCGTAATCATGATGAACCGTTTCCGTTTTTTTAACAAGGAAGAAAAAGACGCGGCCATGTGCCAGCTATTCGTGGAAAATCTTTGCGGAACCGCACTCTACTGGTTCTCACAACTCGATGCGAACTCGATCAACAATTACAACAAGCTTACAACGAAATTCCTCAAACACTTTACCATGTTCATGAAACAGAAAACAAGAAATGCCGACCTTTGGGCACTCGAGCAGAAAAGCGACGAACCTCTACGCAATTTCATGAAACGCTTCAAAGAAGTGGTATCTCATTTCACGATCGACGACGAAGCCGCGATAGAGGCCCTTTACAAAGCAAACTGGTATCGGTCTGACTTTCACAAAGAAATCAAACGAAACTGGCCGAAATCCTTGGAAGATATCCTGCATAAGTCGCAAATCTACATCCTCGAGCAAGAGGAGGAAGCCGCAAAGCATAAACAGTACGCTCCTCCAAAGCAATTCCTCGTCAAGGAAAAGCAGTACGCCCCTACGAAGCAACCGGTCAATGCCGTCCAATCGCAATAACATTGGAACACGTGGGTCCGATCAGACGACTCATAAGAGTCCGACAACGAGTTCGGTCTGTTCTGCCACTTTCATAATCGTGAGGGTCATACCACCGAAGATTGCCGGCATCTCTAGGACTTCTTACTGATGAAATACAAGAAATGGGAAGTCCAGGTAGAAGGGGCGTTCCGACCTATGAACAGACCCCGCCGCAAAGACAATAGAAGACGACGTCGTGACAACGGCAAACCGAACAAAGATCTCGAACAACCAAAAGACGTCGTCGACGTAGGTTAACAGAAATGAGATCGGGAGGAACAAACGGAAAACCAACACAACCCCAAGTCCGGAAACGCGTCAACATGATCATGGGAGAATTGGAATCTTGCAACTATTCCGTCCGGGCAATTAAAGAATATAATAGAGAGGCACTAGCCGCACAACGCGAAAACTGAACTACAACAAGCCTAGCGCCGATCACCTCTCTGAAGCCGACACTGAAGGGCTGCATATGCCGCACAACGACCCACATGTCGTCGAAATACTTATCGCATATGTCGCACAACGACTTGCCCGGGATCGATCCAAAAATCACAACTCACGAACTCAACATCGATTCGACCTTCAAACCGATCTAGCAGAAACGACGCAAGCTCGGATCCGAGAAGGCCCATGCTGTCAATGACGAAGTCGAACGGTTGCTTGGAGCAGGGTCAATTACGGATTTCGATATCCGGACTGGCTGGCGAACCCAGTCGTCATTAAAAAGAAAAACGGAAAGTGGAGAATCTGCGTTGATTTTACCGATCTCAACAAAGCATGTCCAAAAGATAGCTTCCCACTCCCACATATCGATAGACTCGTCGAAGATACATCCGGGAACGAACTCCTCTCTTTCATTGAAGCGTTTTCGGGCTATAACCAGATACTCATGCATCCAGACGATTGCGAGAAAACTTCTTTCATAACCGATCGCAGCATCTACTGCTACAAAGTCATGCCATTCGGTCTGAAGAATGCCGGAATAACATACCAAAGACTTGTCAACCGCATGTTCGCTGGCCAGCTCATCAAAACCATGGAAGTTTATATCGACGATATGCTCGTGAAATCGCTCATCTCTAAGGATCATATCAGACATCTCAACACGTGTTTCGATATACTGAACGGGTACGACATGAAGCTCAATCCAACTAATTGTACGTTTGGAGTGACACCAGGAGAGTTTCTCGGATATATCGTGACTCAAAGAGGAATCGAGGCTAACCCTAAGCAGATCTCCGCAATCCTCGATCTCCCATCCCTGACAACAAAAAGAGAAGTCCAAAGTTTGACCGGCCGTATAGTAGCACTTAACAGATTCATTTCATGATCTACCGACAAGTGTCTTCCCTTCTATCAGCTGCTACGCGGCAACAAGCACCTGGAATGGGACGACCAATGCGAAGAAGCTTTCAAACAACTCAAGGAGTACCTGTCCACTCCACCGATCTTAGCCAAACCCGAGGATGGTGAAACTCTCTATCTTTACATCGTAATTTCAACCTCGGTGGTCAGCGGAGTTCTCGTTCGGGAAGACATAGGCGAGCAGAAGCCGATCTTCTTAAGCAAATTGCTCGATGGCGCCGAGAGCCGATATCCAACCCTCGAAAAACTTGCTCTCACCGTCGTCATCGCTGCTCGGAAGCTTAGACCGTATTTCCAGTCACATTCTATCACCATCTTGATTGATCAGCCACTCCGAACGATCTTACACAGTCCAATCCAATCCGGTCGGCTCGCCAAATGTTCCAACCGGAGAAATCTTGGAACAATCATTTCGTCTGGCGTTCAACGCGTCAAACAACAAAGCAGAGTACGAAGCATTACTCGCCGGACTCCGCTTAGCCAAGGCCATCGGCACAACTCGCATACGTGTCTATTGTGACTCACAGCTTCTCGCCAGCCAATTCAGCGGAGAGAACGACTCAAAGAACAATCGAATGGATGCGTACCTCAAACTCGTGAAAAAACTCGCCACCAAGTTCGAATATTTTTATCTCACCAAAATCCCAAGGGGGGAAAACGCTCCGACCGATGTACTTGCCGCATTAGCATCAAGTTCAGATCCTAATCTCAAAAGGACGATACCTGTCGAAAGTATACTCTAACCGAGCATCGGAAAGATAGAAGAATGCAATATCACCAATCGCAGGCATAATTACGAAGATTGTCCTGCAACCGAGCCCGTCCCACGAAGACAAAGGCAAACGCAGATAACAGTCGATGAACAAAACCCTGAGCTCGGACATAACAATGAAACCGAACACATCGTCGAGCCAACACAAAACCACTCCGACGACAAAACCGAGAAACCATCTGAGGGCCTTCATACGCCAATAAACTTCGAACCCTTAAGCGAGCTTACACTCACAGATTGGACACAAGAAATCAAACTATATATCATCGTTCATGGTATAGCCACTGCTCTGGAATGGTTTCTGGACAAACTGATTCGACCCAAAACCAGCTCCACCAATATAGTTAACATCCTCCACTTCATATTCAGCAGCAAAGTGGACCGCTTTTTGGGTCTTTCCCATCAACTGATTGTGCATTGAATCCAACTTAGCATTCACCTATGCGATTCGACTGCTATCTAAGTTACCAGCTTGCTTCTTGCGCTCCATGTCTGTATTCTTGGTACTATTGTTAGATGTCAAGTTCTCAATAAGCACATAAGCATCGTCGGGATACCTGGTGTTAAAATTCCCATTATTCACAGCATCCAAAGCCATCTGGTACCTCCAATCAATCCCTCTGTTGAAAGTACCCAGCAACTGAACCTGAGTGAACCCATGGTGCGGACAATCTCTCTGATTTGACCTGAAACGAATCCAAGCAGTCTTGAGTGCCTCTGTCGGACCCTGAGAAAACTGAGAAATCTTGTTCCTGAGCTCTTCGGATCTCGCATCATCAATGAAATTATTCAGGAACGCATTCTTCATCTCATCCCATGTAGTTAGCGAACCAGGAGACAACTGCTTCAACCAATAAGATGCATCCGCACTAAGAGAGTATTGGAAAAGCTTGCAGAATAGGAACTCATTGGACACTCCATTGTAGTTCATAATAGTGACCCAATCCTCGAACCTCTTGATATGATCCATGGGTTGTTCATGAGATAGACCATGGAAAGGATGTTGACTCACAAGAGCGTAGTACGCAGGTTTCAGCTCAAAGTCATTCCTCTGAAAATTTGTAATGCGAATCGCAAATCGATTGGCATAGAACTGATCAGGTCTGTTGTGCTCAACAAGTGTCCTACCACGATCAACCGCAGAATTCCCAGCATTCGCAATAGCTGCATCAAGTCGCTGTCCTCTCTCATTGCACAATTGACCCTATTGGTCTCTCAAAGCTCCAGCATCATCATGAATCAATACCACTGGATTGTTTATCTCTGCTGGCTTCTTTGCTTTCCTGTTTGCACGCTCCAAATTTGCTAGCTCCTTGTTGGAAAGATCAACTAGCTGAGTGCTCTTGTTCCTCCTGGTTTAGCGAGTGGGCATGCACCTGAAAAACACTAGGCAAAGCACGTAAGTAACAAAAAATACGTTGAGTATCGACTGACACTGGGTGGTGTCTATCGATATCAACAAAACAAAACGACGAGTATCGACCGACACTGGCTAGTATCGATCGATACCGATGAACTTAGTCGAAATTCTCAAACTAAAATCTAATGGCGAATTGAATCCCCGGCAGCGGCGCCAAATTTGATAAGCTCAAATTAATACCCTAAAAGTACTAAAGCTTTGTCGAGTGTAATACTTAGGGATCGAATCCACAGAGACTCAAGGAAACACATAATAGATTGTATAGATGAAAATTAAGCTAAGTGATCAATGAAATTGAATGCAAATACGTAAATTAAACAAGTTGTAAGTCGATTGGGAAGAAGATAGGTTCAGGGTATTTCTCAGAAAATCAATGAATGCAGATAAACTAACTATCATGGTTCATGTTATGCACGGTTCTTGAACTCAAATCACTAAAGTATAATTAACCAACTCTCGTTGCGAGAATTATCTAAGTCTAAATCCTAGAATTCCAAATCTCTTGCGAATCCTAAAGTCTAAACCAACTTTTAGTTCAAGTTTGATTTCTTCATAAAACAACTAAACCAAATCTCTTTGCGAATAGTTATTTTGCTCACCCTAAGTTCTATCAGGTTTCTCAATTGCACTCTCGTGCCTAATCGATTAACCTAAGATCTAAGTTCCAGATTCGTCAACCTAGAATTAGCTTTGAGAACAACCTATGGTGAAGAACTAATTCAGATTATGAACCCTAAACAACTAATCAACCTAGAATTCAAAGAATTTTTTTATGAGAACCATAAACCTAACATGGATCTACTCAGACATGGAGAATGAAACAATCAACATAACTGAATAGATCATTAAATTGAACAATAAGAAAAGAGTAACAAGGTGGTTCGAAATCTTCTCTCGGAAGAACAGAGGTTCAGACTTGTCTCCCTCACAAAGCTCTCTCTCAAAACCAAAGTAAAATAAAACGTGTATCCAGCGTAGCCACAAAGGTGGCTGAAAAACCTAATAAATAACCTAAAACACGTTTGGGGCTTCTTGTAAATGATAAAGTCTTATTGACCAAGGTGCAAACTTAAAACTTGTAAAAAGTCACGTTTCCTTCTTCCTGAAGTCGGTATCGGTCGATACTGACTAGTATCGATCGATACCCTGCTTGCGTGTCGACTCTTCTGCTCGCTAGACTGGACTGTCTTCACGAAAACTGGCATAACTTTTGATCGCACCGTTGGAATGACCTCAAATCACTTCCAAATGAAATCTAATCCATTGATCTGTCTTGTATCTAAATTTGAGCTCAATCCAACGGCGGAAAATTCTTCAACGAATGTCAAACTTCTGACGTCTCTGCATGACTGTGCATCTCCATATGCTCATTTTCACCCAAAACAGATTATTTTCTCCAATTATGCTCCAAACGTGCTAAAACCTGAAAAGACTCTAAAAGACTACGAAAACACTAGAAATACTCTATAAAAGGAACTTATATCATGGCTAAAAAGGGGTAAAAACCATGATATATCACTTACCTGCTAGAAATCAAAAGGAACCGCTACAAATGCAGGTCTTTATCTTCCTTTGCAAATTCCGACTCAGCCTTGGACATATATTAGTATGGACTTTGTTGTAGGACTTCCTCGTACGCAACGTGGTTTTGATTCTATCTTTGTCATGGTTGATCGTTTCTCTAAAATGCACAATTTTATTCCTTGCAAGCGTACAACAGATGTCGTCCAAGTCGCTACTCTTTTCTTTCGGGAAGTTTATCGCCTACATGGATTACCTTCTTCAATTGTTTCTGATCGAGCTCAGTGAATATGATATCGATTATAAGAATCGGACAAGCCTCAAGCCACAAGTCCTCGTCGATTTTCTTATCGAACTACCACAAGAGTTCGTCAATGGGAATGTTTGTTGTTCCGTCCAGGTCTGTCGGAGCGATGTCGTCATACTGGGTTAGAGGAATGGAGGTGTTTACGACTCCGGATGGTGTGGTAACTACCGCACTTGTTGTGTCTTCCATTATTTTTCTTTTGAGTGGTTAGTTTCTTAGGTTACAAAGAGGAAGTTGTTTTGCTCTTCACCACAGACGGCCCCAAATTGTGAGAGCCGAATCTCACAACCTCAATCCTTGACTCGATTTAGGTTGAATGTGTTTTAGAACTTAGAAAGAATTGAGAGAAAAGTCGTATACTATTGTTTTATTAGCCAAGAATTCGATGATCTTACATTATTGTGGATATTCTAAACTTATACACGTATTTCAAGAATGTAACCGCTTAGTTCTAAATATACGCAATTTAATTCAGACTTAATTTTACAATCTAGGAATTTATTATCGAGCATGATCCTGGGGTTTTGGATTAATGTGTTTGACTTGCTAGCTGCGAGCTCCTTCTCCCAACGATCTCCCCCTTTTCTGCGTACTCGGCTCTTTCCCAGCTCGCGGGCTTACTCTACGAGGCTTTACAGTGAGCTGGGCTTGATTCTAGGCCTACTTAACCAGGCTGGACTTTGAGTGTGGAATTTGGGCCCAACAGTTGCCCCCCAGTATCTTTAATGATTTATAATTGAGGATGCGGAACTGTGATCTCGGGATTTAATTGATCCTCTAGCTGGTACGATCTCGCAGTCTCGGGCTTCTAACTGATCTCTAGCTTGCTCGCAGGGCGAGTTCGTAGGGATCTTGTAGCGTCTGCGTGACTTTTAAGGGATATGACAGGACGAGTGGGCGAGTGGGTATAAATGAGCGGTTCTCGTTGCTTCAACTTCCCACGCCGGCTCAGCTCCCACTTACCGAGGTAATGATATCTTTTCACTTTTTCCCCTTCTCTTTTGTTATTGTTATTTTTACTCCATTAATTGAACTGTCTTCACCTTATTCTTGCTTTTACCAGAGATATTCTTCTCTGTGAAAGTTCAACCTCCATCATTTCTGGTCGAATCTCTTCCTTTTTCAAACTCGATTTTCTTTGCTTTTTTTTGCAATGGCTTCTATTTCTCAGCTGGATGCTCCTCCTCCCCTTGCCGAGCGGTTTGACTCTCACTCGAAGAGCACGATTTCGGCTGCTGAGCTCGCGAATATCTTTTCCTTGTGCGGAATTGATATCGGCGATCTGCACATCCCTCCGGAGGGTTATGCATGCGGTTATACCGCGTTCTTCCTGAGATGCCGCCTCACTTTTCCCATCCCGGCAACTATCTCTAATATCATCAGCGACCTCGGACTCGCCCTTCCACATCTTATGCCCAGCGCGATGAGGTCCCTCGTCGCACTCTGGGTGCGTTCTAAGGAATATGAGATTGTGTTCGACACTGAGGTCTTTCGCCAGCTGTTTAATGTCAATGGGAACTCTCATCTTCGTGGGACCTATTATTTTCCGGCGAAGGTCAATCGGTCCATTTTTAGATTCAATGTGAGGGATGATAAATGGTGGGAGCAGTGGTTCTATTTCAGAATCTCCAGCGGGTCCGTTGAGGGCGAGTCGGTGCTACGACATTCCTGGGCTCAGATTACTGGTCAGCGCGATCTCCCGGATGCTGATTCGAGCATCCTTTCTGGGGATTTCTTAATTGCCGTTTTTCTTCTGTGCTAATATGGTGACCCCTTTTCTTTTGTGCAGAGTCAATTGATTCTTCAAAGATAGTAACGGCTGAGGTTCAACGGCTTATCGACCTTGTCAAGGGTGAGAGTTCCGACTGGAAGGGTTTCTCCCTTGATAGAATTCAGCAAGCTAGCGAACGCCGAGCTCTCGGGCTATCCGTTGCATCTGCTTGCCGGCTCATAGGTTTGGGTGGATTTATATCTTTATCTTTTTAGATTAAGAATTGTTTCATTATTTAGATATTCTTTGTTTGATTCTGCAGATTCTCCGACTCCGTCTCCCTTACTTCAAATTCAAGCTTCGGCTCCCGCTCCATCTATTATCCCGAGACTCGAGGCTGTTGCTAAAGATATAGCCCGCGTTGATGTTGATCTCCCGGTTGACTCCCAGGTGCCGGATTTTTCCCATGCTACCTCCCAGATCGATCTTACTCGCAGCGAAAGCTCCACCGAGTCCAGCAAAATGGTTCCTCCTAAGAAACCGCAGTGCCTTTCTTACAGGGAGAGGATTCGACTGCGCCCTGCCCCGACGCCAGCCGGTGCTCTTGATAAGAGGGTCAAAGAGGCTCTTGGTAAGTCCGTCCATGTTGAGACCCCGCGTCGAGAGGAGGTTGAAAAGGGTGATCACTGCGAGCCCGAAGCTGATCATGGTGGTAGTGGCATTTTGCCAACGGGTGAAGAAACCGAGATCGCCCAACATGATGTACGAGCTAGAGGTCCTCAAATATCAACTTCTAGGGTGTCCTCTAAGGAGCCAAGTCATTCTGCGGAGCATCAGTCTCGCTCCAAACGATCTCGTGGTGACGGGTTTGATGGCGAGGAAACATCAAGGAGGCATGTGGTACCTCGTTCTCAGGGTGGTGGAGGTATTTCTCCAAATACCTTTAGGTTCGATTTTGATGGACCTGAGGCAATCGTTGAGAACAACTCCCAGCTTGCGACTCTCTTTAGGCGTGTTAGGCCTTCATCCTGCTTCTTGCCGTCTCTTAGGAACATGAAGAAGCCTAAGGGCTATATTCAGTTTGCAAGTGCGATGGGCCAAGTAGTTTTAGCTGTCCTTACTTTGTTTTCCATTACTTTGGTTTTTCTCTGCTTAATTTTCATATTCCTTTCTCAGGCCGTCTCTACCGCCAACGAGTTGATTACCTCTTTTGAGCAAGATCTCCGTTCTGCTACCCAGCCCGAGGACGTGGAGAGGGCAGCTAGGACCATTGCCGACCTCGTTTCTGAAAGGGACGAGCTGGTGAGGAGAATTTCTCGGAACGAGGAGAGGATGGCTGAGGTTACCCTTTTGGAAGCCCATGTTAAGAATTACACGGGACGATGAGAGGATGGCTGAGAATTACTCGGAACGAGGAGACGTGGGAGGATTCCGCTCGGGATACTCAAGCTCGGGTTTCTGTGTTGGAGAAATTAAGTGAGGATTTGAAGGTGGATCTCCGTGTTGCCGAGGGGTGAGCTGGAGCTGCTGAGGTTGGCTTGCGTTCAGCCAGTGAAAATATAGTGGATTTAAGGGTCCAGATTGAGAAGGTTACAGAGGACTCGAAGAAGATTGCCAAGAGGCAAAAAGAGATGGTGAAGAAGTCTGAGAAGGCCACGAGGAGGGAGATATCCAAACAGTATCGCCCCATTCTTTTGGGGATAAAGGATAAATGGGAGAAGAAGAAGATCGAGGTCGATACCGAGACTCTGGTTATGGAGTGTAAATCCAATATCCTTCTTCTTGATGACATTATCAACCAGACCATCAATGATTTTGAGGCTGAAAAGAAGAGCATCTAGGTTGAGAAGCTGAGGTTGGCCGCAGAGCTTGCCATCGTCCAGGTATCAGATTTTCCCTGGGTAAAGTTGACATTCCTCAGGTATCCGATGATTCGGTTACGCTGCCTGCTGGGACAAGCATACTATTAAATGATCAGCTGGACCTTGGTTCTCAGGAGCTTAGGAAGGAGTTCCCACTGTCCTTGAATCAACCTGTCCCGGAGGACAAACCAGCTGAACCTGCCTGCTAAAGATTCCTTTACTACTTTCATCTTTTGTTGTTCTTCGAATTTGGTGCCTGGGGAAGTTTTTAAACCCTTTTCTGGTTTGTTTGTTGAACTCGTTTATACCCTAGTGGACTTTTTGGTTTGAACTTATGCTCCCTTGAGGAGGCTTTGTTTATAAAGAATCTTTTTTATGGTTATTCATAATTTTTGCCATTTAGAGGCTGTCTTTTTTAGGTCAAAGGCAATTTTTCAGCCAAAGACCAAGGTCGTTTAGAGACCTTGCTCCCAGGTCGTTTAGAGACCTCGGGAGCTGACCAGACGATTTAAAGACGCAAGATCGAAGCCGTTTAGAGGCATGCATGTAACCTAAACAGTTTAGACGTAGAGGTTGTTGTCATTTAGAGACTAGAAAGGTTGTGACTCTGCAATTTAGACGCAAAGTCGAGTCATGCTAGTTGGTAGCATGCTTTAGCTCGTAAGGCTGTTTATTTATGGAGTAAAGCTTTTAGCTTGTAAATAGTTGTTGAAAGATCTCAGGCTGCGTTTAACAGGCTTAAGAGAAGAAGATTTTTTTATTTTAATAGTTGCACCCTTATGAGGTTGCCTACGTACCCTGAGGAGGGATCAAGCCTTTTCGTAGTTTGATTTTTACAAGTGTCTTTCTAATGATAGTATTTATTTAAATTCATGGCATTCCATGAGTTCCTTTCGGGTATATTATCGTGCACCCTGGCGAGCTTGTATACGCCTTTCTTTACTACCTCGGAGATTCGGTATGGGCCTTCCCAGTTGGTGCCCAATTTTCCAGCGTTCATTTCCCTTGTGTTTTCGTAGGTTCTTCGTAGGACGAGCTCGCCAACTCGAAATATTCGCTGTTTGACCTTTGAATTATAGTAGCGTGCTGCCGCGTGTTTACCTTTGAATTATAGTAGTGTGCTCCCATTCATCGATAACATTGAGTTGGTCGAGAAGCATTTTGTTGTTCAGTTCCTCGTTTACGGGGTACATGTCTACCCTCAGGCTGGGGACTGCGACCTCAGTGGGAACCACGGCCTCAATCCCATAAGCTAAGGAAAATAGTGTTTCTGAGGTTGCTTTGCGAGGTGAGGTCCGACAGGCCCACAATACTCCAGGGAGCTCGTCGGACCGTTTTTGCTTTTTAGCATCCAGTCGTTTTTTGAGATTGCTCAGTATTAGCTTATTTGCTGCCTCGGCCTGCCCGTTACCTTGAGGGTAACGTGGGGTCGAGGTTGTTAATCGGATTCCGTGATCTCAGCAGAACTCGAGGAACTGATTTGAGATGAACTGTGAACCGTTGTCGGTTACAATCTCATATGGGACTCCGTGCTGGCAGACTACGTTTTGCCATACGAATTCCTGTACGTGGTTTGCTTTAATTTGATGGAAAGCTCCTGCCTCCACCAATTTGGTGAAGTAGTCAGTGAGGACGAGTAGGAAGCGACACTTTCTTTTTCCCGAGGTCACCATGGGCCCTACTATATCCATTGACCACCTCATAAAGGGGTATGAAGATGAGATGGAAGATAAGTTTTCAGTAGGTTGATGCAATGTGGGAGCATGCCGTTGGCATTTGTCGAATGTTTTGGAATGTTCTTCGCAGTCAGCGACCAAGGTGGGCCAGAAGTATCCTTGCCTTATGATCCTGATGGCTAACGCCCTTCCTCCTGAGTGGCTGCCACATGAGCCTCCGTGTATTTCTGATAATATCGTAAAAGCTTCGAGCCCGTGGATGCATACTAGGTAGGGGCCGTTTACACTTCGCTTGTAAAGTCGGGGGCTGATTATACAATATCTTGAAGCTATGGTTTTGAGCTTGCGAGCTTCCCACTTGTTGGGGGGGGCCTCTCCCCCCTCAATGTATTGTATAATTGCTACTCGCCAGTCAGCTCTTGCATTCATTTTTTTGCGGAGGGTAACATGCCTGGCGTCAAGCGGGGCTAGCTCCGGGTCTTCAACTTCTCCTACTTCGGTAGGGAGGTCGCCCGTTACTAGGTCTACTATTATGTCCAACTCCATATCGTCATTGTCTATTTCCATTAAATCCTTGATGTCCTTATCGATTTTAATACTTGGTTTTTCAATTCATTCCACTGGAATCACTCTTTTTACAAGTGGATTCGAGGTTGATGCCAGAGCTGCCAGTGCGTCTGCAATCGTGTTCTCACCCCGCGGTATTCGCGTCAGGGTGAAGACTTCGAATTGTTTAACTAGCTCATGGACTATGGCTAGATATGATTCCATCCTACTATCTCTGGCTTCGTATTCTCCATGAAACTGGCTTGTAATGAGCTGGGAATCGCTGAACGCATTCAGGTTGCGTATTCCTATTCCAGCTGCGAGTCGGAGACCTGCTATTAAGGCCTCGTACTCGGCTTCGTTGTTTGATGCTGAGAATCCGAGTCTAAAGGACTGTTCCACGACCTCATTAGTCGGAGACACTAGGTGGATTCCAACACCTGCCCCCTGTTTCGAGGAGGCTCCATCGACATAAAGTTGCCAGGTCTCGGTGCTTGTTCCGGTCGCCTGGTTGTTAGCTGTGAGCTCGATGATGAAATCAACTAGTACCTGTGCTTTGGCGGTAGTCCGAGGTCGATATTCCATATCGTACTCACTCAGCTCGATGGCCCATTTAGCTAGCCTGCCAGACTGGCTAGGACTGTGCAGTACTGTGCGTAATGGCTGTGTTGTCATTACTATGATAGGGTGTGACTGAAAGTACGGCCTGAGCTTGCGAGCTGAGATTATTACTGCCAGAGCCAGTTTTTCCATTCGTGGGTACCTGGTTTCGGCGTCTACTAGGGATTTTCTCACGTAATAGATCGGTTTCTGCTCAGCTCGTTCTTCTCTTATGAGGACGCCTCTCACTGCGGCCTCGGAGATCGCTACGTATAGGTAAAGCGGCTCTCCCTCAATTGGTTTTGACAAAATGGGTGGCTCGGAGAGGTACGCCTTTAGTTGCTTAAAGGCCTCCCCGCACTTGTCATCCCATATGAACTTTTTGTTTCTCTTTAGTAATTGGTAAAAAAGGAGACATTTATCAGACGACCTGGAAATAAACCGATTTAATGCGGCAATGCGGCCGTCAGCCTTTGCACCTCTTTTACCGAGCTCGGAGGTTGCATTTCCAGGAACGCGCAGATTTGTTTGGGGTTTGCTTCTATTCCTCTTTGAGTCACGATGTAACCTAGGAATTCGCCTGACGCGACCCCGAAGGTGCACTTTGAAGGATTAAGTTTCATCCCATACTTGTTTAGTAGGGTGAAAATTCCCCCCCCCCCCAGCTGGCTTATGTAATCTTCCTCTTTCAGAGATTTAACCAACATGTCGTCGATGTAGACTTCCATTGACTTATCCAGGAGGCTGGCAAACATCATGTTCATAAGTCTTTGGTAGGTTGCTCCCGCGTTTTTAAGTCCAAATGGCATCACTTTATAGCAGTACGTTCCTCGTTCTGTTATGAATGATGTTTTATCTTGGTCCTCAGGGTTCATTTGTATTTGATTATATCCTAAGAACGCATCCATAAAGCTGAGGAGCTGGTGCCTCCACCAAGTGGTCGATGTGAGGTAATGGGAAGCTATCCTTAGGACATGCTTTGTTTAGATCTGTAAAATCAACGCATACTCGCCAGGTACCATTTTTCTTTTTTACTACAACCAAGTTTGCTATCCAGTCATGATATTTTATTTCCTTGATGAATCCGACGCTTAGCAACCTGGTGACCTCACTATTAACAGCCTCGGTTTTGTTAGGTCCAAATTTCCGACGCTTTTGACGTACTGGTTTATGATTTGGATCCACGTTGAGCTCATGTGAAATGATGTTTAGATCGATTCCAGGCATATCAGTTGTTGTCCATGCGAATGAGCCGGAATTTCCATAGAGGAATGTTATTAATTGGTCCTTTTGAGCCTTGGAGAGTTCGGACACAATTCCTACTTTCTGGTCAGGATGAGACTCGTTGACCACAATTTTCTCGATAAAGTCTTTGCGAGGTCCGATGAAGCCTGGACCACTTTTCTTTTTGGATAGGTGGTATGCGAGCTCATCTTTACGTTGTAGTTGGTATATAGTACTTTCCTTTGCGATCTGGAAACCTGCCATGTAGCATATTCTGGATTCCTTTTGACTCCCCTTAACTGTTGCGATTCCATGCTGGGTAAAGAATTTTATGCATTGATGGTATGTTGAGGATACAACCCTCATCCTTCTTACTACGGCTGATATTACATGGAGTTTTATCGTTCCGAGAGATAGCGTGGTTTCCCCGGAAAAGCCGGTTAACACCATCTTATTCTATTCGATTTCATGATCCGGTATATCCATTTCCCTAAGGACGCTTAGGAGGATGAGTTCTACAGAGCTCCCCGTGTCCACGAGCATCTTAGTGAGCTCATATTCGCACACTTCTAGCATGATTAAGAGAGCATCATCATGTGGGGAATCTAGCTCAACGACCTCGCTTTCCCAGAATAAAATTTGCGTATCAGGTCCCTTGAATGGGGTCTTATCACGTGTGTCGGTATTTATCCTTCGTTGATGTTTCTTAATTGAGTTTACGGAGTTGCGACAGAGATGAGATCCTCCATAAATAAAGTTAATTCTTTTCTTCGTGCTGGGAGGAGGAAGATCTGTTTCCCTGTTTTTGGGGGGATCTCGCCTCGTCATTTCCTCGGCGGAACGTTCTCACTTACGATCATCCTCGGATGGGTGATCCCACCTTTCATCGTCTCGAGCGGGGTAATAATTCTTCCTCGGAGGAGGTTTCTCTAGTTCGATTTTACCCAGCTCTCCTGCTGCAAATTTGGCGGCGAGCTGCTTCTTCACCTCATAGCACTCCTCGGTTAAGTGGCCCTTGATTTTGTGGAAATCACACCACTTGCTGGGATCGTAAGGCTTGAATCTATTACGAGGTGGGATTCCCACTGAGTATGAATGTATCCCTGACTCTGATCTTGGCACTGTTTTTTCCCGAACTTTTTCGGTCCTTAGGAGTTGGTTATCTGAGCTTGCTTAGTCGAGGTTGCAGGTGCATGCTGCTTTGGTTGAGCTGCATTCGCTTCTTCGAGAATAATCCAGCGCGAAGCACGGTGTAATGCATCATCTAGTGATACGGGCTCCCGAATTGTGAGCTCCCCAGAGAATTTTGAGGTCTTTAGCAATCCATTTTGGAGGGATTTCAGGGCCGTTGGGTTATGTAGATCGGCGATTTTTGTTTTGACGGCTTTGAAACTGTCAATATACTTTCGTAATGAGTCACCTAGTTTTTGAGTGAGTACCCACATATCGGCCTCTTAGGTCTCGATATGGATAAATACCGAATATTGTTTCAAGAATACCGCTTGAAGTTGGGTGAAGTTGTCTATTGAGTTCGGTTTCAAGGAGGTGAACCATTCTAAGGTCGAATCTGTTAGATTTTTGGCGAATAAACGGCAGCGTGCAGACTCGAGGTCTCCTACGAGTAGTCGCACCCTCGAAAAGGTAAATTTGAAACTTCCCATAAATGCCTTGGGGTCGGTTTCTCCGTTATACCGGGGAAATCGGATATTCTCGACATCGCCAAGCTGAGGGCTTGCGATTCGCGAGGTGAATGGGGTCTGATTGACTTCATCAATCACTCTGTCTATCTCAGGTGCTGAGCTTAGAGCAGCGTGGACCTGCGATCTCATCCGCTGTGGTTCGGCGTTCGTTTCTTTGCAATATTTCTTGATTGATTCAAACCCATGTGAGCCGCCGGATCCCAAGTTGTTTTCACTATTGCTCGGGAAGCGGAGCAGAGGTTCTCTGGCAGGCTGGGAATGATTGCTGCCTCCGTTCTCAGGTCATGCTCCGACCTCGGTATTTTCCCGAGGTTCGACCTCATTTTCGTTCCCAGAGCGATCCTGACCGATTAGTAGGTCTGAGGTCGGGTCGACTCCCGGTAAGGTCGCAATTGGCGTAATTCCTCCTTCCGCGATCTGGATCGTGGAAGGAGTGAATATGGGGTCTGATATCATCGAGTTAAACCGTGAGGTGGTGGCTGAGCCAAGCATCCAGCTGGTCGAAGCATTGATATCGGAAAAGTTTAGCCTTGTCACCGGTGGAGGTGGGAATGGCAATCCTCCCTGCCCAGGGGCAAAAAGGGATATTGTCCCAGGTGGAAGGGCGAACCGCCCGATGGCGCCTGCCCGAGCCATTCTTTCGAGGTCATCCTGTCGTGGTGCAATTGAGCGATTCTGCTTTATGAGGAACGATATCAGGTTCCGGATCTCAGCTATTTGATCCGGAGTTGGCTGGTTCAGGGCTGCAGGTCCCGAGGGATCGGCAATATCGTCGATCCCAGTCGAGACATTCGCTCCCGAGGTGGTAATGGGAACGTTTGTTGTTCTGTCCAGGTCTGTCGGAGCGATGTAGTCAGACTGGGATAGAGGAATGGAGGTATTTACGACTCCGGATGGTGTGGTAACTACCGCACTTGTTGTGTCTTCCATTATTTTTCTTTTGAGTGGTTAGTTTCTTAGGTTACAAAGAGGAAGTTGTTTTGCTCTTCACCACAGACGGCCCCAAATTGTGAGAGCCGAATCTCACAACCTCAATCCTTGACTCGATTTAGGTTGAATGTGTTTTAGAACTTAGAAAGAATTGAGAGAAAAGTCGTATACTATTGTTTTATTAGCCAAGAATTTGATGATCTTACATTATTGTGGATATTCTAAACTTATACACGTATTTCAAGAATGTAACCGCTTAGTCCTAAATATACGCAATTTAATTCAGACTTAATTTTACAATCTAGGAATTTATTATCGAGCTTGATCCTGGGGTTTTGGATTAATGTGTTTGACTTGCTAGCTGCGAGCTCCTTCTCCCAACGATCTCCCCCTTTTCTGCGTACTCACCTCCTTCCCAGCTCGCGGGCTTACTCTACGAGGCTTTACAGTGAGCTGGGCTTGATTTTAGGCCTACTTAATCAGGCTGGACTTTGAGTGTGGAATTTTAGCAGAACATGGGCCGCAATTTATCTCAACATTGTTCGGCGATTTTTGTGCCAAGTGGAAAATTCGACTAAGTTTCTCCACACCAAGATACCCTAAAAGCAATGGCCTGGCCGAATCAAAGAACAAAACCATCATTGACGGAGTCAAAAAAAGTTTGGATGTTAGAAAAGGTCGATGGGTTGACGAACTCGATGGAGTCTTATGGTCTTATCGCACCACTCCAAGACAATCAACCGGACAATCCCCTTTCTACCTGGCTTACGGCGTTGAAGCCCTATGTCCCGCCGAACTAAACATTCCAACAATACGCAGGACGATGCTCGTGGAAAATCCTGGTCTAAACGATGAAATCATGCTCGAGAACCTCGACGCACTCGAAGAACAACGCGATCAAGCTTTGCTTCGCATCCAAAACTATCAAGACTCAGCAGTACGCTACTACAACAAAAACGTTCGCGGATGCCACTGTGAAGATGGCGATCTCGTCTTACGAAAAGTCTTTGAAGGCACCGAAGAGATGAACGCAGGAAAACTCGTCACTAACTGGGAGGGACCCTATCAGATCATGAGGGTCGTCAAACCCGGAGTGTACGAACTCATGAAGTTGGACAGAACACTGATCCCACGATCATGGAACTCGATGAATCTCAAACGCTACTATTACTAGAAACTCAAAAAAAAAAAAAAAAAAGATAACCGAGCCCCTTTAGGCTCGATTTCAACAAAACGATGTAATATGAACTACCAATGGCTTGATCCTTCTTGGGTTCAGCTGTTACTTTAATAAAAATTTATCCAAGGCAAAAGCCAAATTTTAAACAAATTCGCCGAACTCTAAAAGTTTGATCAGAATAATCCGAACTTTAAACAAGTTCGCCGAACTCTAAAAATTCGGTACCTCCTAAAGCCAAACTTTAAACAGTTCGCCGAACTCAAAAGGTTCGTACCTTCAAAAGTCGAACTTTAAACAGATCGTACCTTTAAAAGCCGAACTTTAAATAGTTCGCCGAACTCGAAAAGTTCGTACCTTCAAAAGCCAAACTTTAAACAGTTCGCCGAACTCTAAAGGTTCGTACCTTCAAAAGCCGAACTTTAAACGGTTCACCGAACTTAAAAAATTTCGTACCTTTAAAAACAGAATTTTAAACATTTCGCCGAACTCTAGAAGTTCACCTTCAACCATCACGTTTCCTACATCAAAGTCCTGGCCAGACGATCGGTAAAATAAAATAAAGCCGTGCTATTGCTCGCATGCATCCTCATGGTGCTATGGATAAAACACCTTCCATGTAAAATGCCGAGACCAGTCTCGCATTTAACTTATTCTCAGATCATTCGAGCTAAATAAGACGAGCCTGTCTCGCACACTCGGATTCGATCTGAGAAAACCTTGGAGTATCTTAAGACGAGCTGGTCACGTACTCTTATGCCGAACTCCAGAGGTAAAGCCGAACATCATTCCTCGTAAAAATCCGATTTCTCAACAATCGCAAAATTCTAAACCGAATTCTCAACAATCGCGAAATTCTAAGCCGATTTCTCAACAGTCGCGAAGCATAAGCCGATCTGCTAACCAGGTCGCCGATTTCAAATAAATCGTAGAATCAAGTCTGCCATCTTCACTCCGGCTAAGACCGTACTGTTTACGGCACCATTTTGTGTACGACAGACTTGAGAAAATCGTATAAATTTACGACTCCAAACAAACCGAAAAACGAATAAAGAAAGCCGTGATCAAAATTCATACAAAAATCTAGTGGATACCGGACTATAAAAACCCTCCGGTCCAAAAGGTCGAGTTATAAGCGTCCTTGGCCGAAAAACAAAAAATTACAAGGCAAAATGCCACAGGCGAGAAGTACAATAAAACCAAGTTATCTAAAAAGAAAAATACAAGATACATAAGTCAGACATTCTGATTTCGCATGGCGTCAGCTCGGTCGCCAGACATTGCAGCTCGGTTAGAACCAAACATATCAATGCCTGCCGGAACCTCGGTACCTATTGGAAGAGAAATCTCAGGATGAATCGGCTTGATGAAAGGCGACACCACCAGATCTCATTCGGCAAGTTCGCAGAGATCAATCGCCTCATACTCGGTCAACTTCACGACCTTAATCTTTTCGAATTTCTCGATACAAGATGAGGGAATGACAATACAATGCTTCGCCTGGAGATTATTGCAGAAGCCAAGAACCCCATGAGCTTGATTAATGGCAAGGAATGGTTTTTTAGCCCGATCAAGGGCCACCAAATGATCCCTGGCTTTCTGGAGTTTAACATGGCATTTCTCGGTGACCTCTTTTCTCTTCATGATCTGTTGAGTGTGACCGGCTCGCAGACGAGACGTATCCCGAAGCAAGGTAAGAGTAAGGGCATCCCTCTCCTTAACAAGCTCGGCTTTAGAGGCCTTCAGCGCGGCTATCTCTCTCGTCAGTTCGGCAACTGCGAAGTCACCAGCCCTCGTCCTTTCCTGCTCGACGAGCAATGCCTTGCGGAGTTCCATGGCATGTACACCAGTCTTAAGGGTCCCTTGACGGGCAGAATCGAGCTCGCGGTCATAAGTGCCAACGAGCTCGTATGTTTGAGCCACCATCTGAAGAAGGGACAAGCCCATCACGATAAGGAATAAAAAAAATAATAATAAAAAAGAAATATCACCCGAACTCTGAAAGCTCACTTACCTCAACAGTAGTCCGAGCCAGCTTCTTGTAAGCATCGGACTGAAAGAGATCCTCGACTGGAGGAAGCACCTCCGAGATGAAATTCAATTGGCGATACAGATCGGCACAAGCCTATGCATCGTTCGTCACCGGCTCATTCTTATCATAGCCAAAGCTGACAGAATGGGCCGCGGCCCCAGAAGTTCGCTGCCTCTTCGATGCAGCGGAGCGGTCCGATATGACCACCGTGTCATCTTCGACACTCTGAAGTTCGGCATTCCCCGCACCGAGCTCAACAGCTTGCTTGGCCGGCCTCTTGCCCTTCTTCTTCTTCTTTCTCATCTTCCTCGCATCAGCTGGAGGAGTGCGTCTTTCAGCAGGAACCGGTTCCCCACTCGGAACATGTTCTTCGACGACTTCTGCATCGGCAGCAGTTTGCCCGCCCTAAGCAGCGGACGGGACTTCGATATTCTCTTCCTCGCCGTCCATATCGGCGGTCAGATCAGGAATGTCATCAAGCTTCATTTTTCGTCGGCGAGAAGGGTTCGCTACAAAAAATATATATATATATATAAAGCAAATCGGCTCCAGAAAAGCGACTGCCAGATCACGAAAGAAAATTCACCAAAACGTACCTTTAAAAGCTCGTTTGGCTTTCAAATCGAGTTTTTCCTGGTACGGTTCGGGCCACTAAACTTTCTCAGCCGCACTTAACTGCTTCGCGTGAATAAAATTGAATCCGGGTGTGGTGATAAGGAAGTCCGGTACGTGACAATCTGTAAACAGAAAGAGAAACATAACTTAGTCAAAACAAAACAAAGAATCAAGATCGAGAAACCAATATCTACCAATAGGAGTCCTTAATTGAGTTCGGTTGCTCCCGTCCGGACGCTCAACAGAGAGTTCATCGATCTTGACATAGAAGTATCGGGAACTCCAGTTGTTAACCTTGCTCGGCTTGTTCCCGGTAACAAGATCGTATTCTGGCTTGGCGTTAGCCGACAAAAACCAAGGCCTAGCCCTCAACAGATTCACCCGAAACAGTTTCTCGAAAATCTTGACCGTGATGGGAATACCGCACTCATCCCAAAGAGCAAGTAGACCCATGATGTTGATTATCGTGGCCGGCATGAGTTGGGAGATCGCGACATGTCGTCTTTTGCAGTACTTGTAAAAGAGTTCTGGAAGAGGAAACTGAAGGCTGCAGCTCCTAAAACACTCCTCATAGACGCATATATATCCTTCCGGGGAATCCCAAGGCCGATCGGTAACCTTCAGAATTTTGAAAACCAGATTGTCCGAAGCGTTCCATCGTTCCAAGGTATCTTAGACCGTCTCTCGTTTGGAATGAGACGGCCCGATGATGGAAGGCCTCTCAATCACTCGTCCGACCGTTGGCAAGGGGATATCGTCTTCATCGCCTTGACGAACTCCCGATAAAGCGGCATGATCATCTGGGCGAGCTACGTCTTCGCCCTCCGCAAGCCGAGCTGTAAACTCCCGGTCCATCCGAACTTGGTCACCCGATTCGGCGATCTCTTCGTTCGCATCCCGAGCTTGAACCTCGACTTCGGGCTCACATCATCGATAAGGTGAGGGACCTGGATGACGACCCTTGGGCTGCTCGGTCCGATAACAGCACACCGAACATTGCTCAGACCGTCCGAGCTCGAATCGGAGCTGTCAATAAATAACTCGAGATCGAGGAACTTATGAGGTGGAGTTCGGTCATTAACAGAAGAGGAAGATGTTTTCGAACTCATCTCGATTGAAAAGAAGAAATCGATGAAGAACAAAATGAAGATCGATGAAGAACATAATGAAGGTTTGATGAAAAACTTGAAGATCTTCGAACAGATCGGGAAAATCACAGCGGAGGATTGATCGGAGAACATGAAAAATAAACAAATCTAGAGAGAAGGGAGAGCGCTAGAGAGAGAAAGTGAAAATACCTTTTTGAAAGCAAGGAAGAAGTGAAGAATGGAGAAGGCTCGAGCGCTATTTATAAAGAAAAGTGTAATGATGACGACTCCTCGAATTCTGCGACTGAAGAAAACGAATCGACACCCCCTTCCCGAGAAAAATCTGCCGAACTCAAAAATTCAGAATCAACGTGAAACTATGCGAACTCGAAAGTTTCGAGCTCAAGAGTCCCAGAAGAAATTTACCGAACCTGGATTCACGAGGCAAGAAATATCGAATGAACCGCACCAATCTCGAATCTAACCGAGCTAAAGAATACTCCTAGAAACCTCGCCGAACTCAGAAAAACCCCTTTGCCGAACTGAAGGAGGGACCAATTGTTAGAGGGGGATTTAGCACTCCCCTGCTTTAATTCGGTTCGAACCAAGATCGGTTTGTTCAGTACCGATCTATGAAAGTTCGGATAAGAGGAAGATGGACCCGAATTCGTCGGGCCGAACTTTAAAGCCCAAAACGAGCCCGTTCATTTTGGTTACCGAAATGAGTGGCCCAACGAGGGCCCAATCCGATATAACAAGACGGCAACCGACCTCCGAGATATACGGATGATTTCCTTATCTCGGAAGGGATTCGAAATATTCCTTTTCCCAATCAAACTTGGAAAAGGGAAATATTCTCTTAAACAACCGACTCGAAATCTTATAAATAGGGAGGAGGAAAGCTCAGAGAAAGCATCCACAATCATCTGAGAGATAGAAGAATAGAGAGAGAGAGCTCCGTCAAGCGCCGATCTCAAATTCTTTAGTCTCCTTAGTTCTTTTTCACCAAACCTCTGTTGTAACGCTGAATTCAATCAATAACACGAATTTTCAGTCAAAATTCTCTGTTTTACTCCTTGTGTGATTTACGAATCAACAGTAATGTCATATTTGAACTTAGATCAAAACGAAATGATCTCTTCGTAAACTTCAGCTAGCTAACAAAATGATTATCGTATGTCACATTGTGAATTTATCTTTATATGAAGCTTCTTGATATATATGACCTTTCTTTCGTGTTCTTCCGCAAAATTTGTGTTTCATGCGATTCTTGGTAAAATCTTTGTATACATTTTTATCCTGGAAATATATATATATATATATATTTCTACTGTAACATTATCAAAATTTGGTCAATCTCCCGGCCAAGAATTTAAAACTCTCTTAAACTAGCTTTAACAACAACAACTATTTGGAAGCCATTTTAAAAAGAAAAAGAAAAAAAAAAAAAAACTATCTTACCCTAGGATATAATTACAAGCAAACATTAAACATTGTAACTACAAAAATTAAACCGAATCAAATTATCGAGATTTTTAAACCGAGACTAATTGAATTTTGTCCAACGCGAACCAAGTCCTCTTAGCATTTCAGAGTTTAACTGAATCTTCTCCTTAGGTAAGCTTTTGAAACATTTTTTCTTACAATAAATATTTTAATTTGTGTTTACAGAGAAATTAAAGAATTCAAAAACCGAGAGTCCAAAGCTGATGTAGTCGTCTTCAACTAGATCGTGAATCAAACCAATGATTAGGCCATCATCGTATGAATGATCTCCCGCAGTTCTGATGGAGCTTAATCGGTTTCGGACATTTTGACGATCAGCTTGATAATGCGGAAAGAGGGTGAAAGGGGTTCATCACGTCGTCGAACATTCCTCTCACGCCAAATATGGAAGTCGTGAGCTTGATTTTATAGTTTTAGGGCTTCGCGGGACGCAAACCAGATTATCCATCACTAATAAGTAACTAACTATGAATTAAGCTCTATCTTTAAATAATAAAAATTCATATTAGTATAACTATTATTATTATATGAAATTAAAAACTATTATTAGTAATATGTTTAAATAATAAAAATTCATATTATTTAGTATATTAAGTATAACAACATCTATCTTTAAATTAAAACTATTATTTTGATTTGCGAGATCTGTTTTTGTGGACACTTAAAAATTAGAGTCTTAATTTGTCCCGTGGTAGGTTAACCTGTTTACTTAATCCGTTTTGCGGTGGGCTAAAATATTTTTCTGCTTAACCAGCAAAGAACTACAAATGTATCTTTTCTTTGAATATATATTAATTGATTTTTTGTTTGGTAAAAAAAAAATATATATATGAATTACTTATTATTTAAAATAAAATAATATTTTTTAATATTGTAATAATTAAGAAACTAAATACACTCTTGAAAGAAAAAAAAATACTTTCCATATTTTCTACAATAATTTTTAAAAACAGTTATATTATTTTTGTATTTGTATTGGCATAATATATAATAAACTATAAATTTAATATTAACTTCAAAAATGACTCCTCAAATAATATTGAAGATGCGTATTCTCTCTCGATATGCATAAATAATGTCATTGCTAATATGCGTTAATTTCTTTATTGTGCCTTGGTTTCCGATATGCTGTAATTAAATTTTTATTGATATATTTGACTATTTGTTGATTGTTTAGCGTAAAGTTATTTTTTTTTTATTCGCTTTAATTTTTAGGTGGCGAACACTTGCGTTCTGTGTTTCACTTTCTCTCGGCAAATAACACTGATGATCGTAGGATCTCTATGATATTTTTTTTTTTGGTATTTAAATAGCAAAGCATCTTGTATTTAATTATTTAACTAAAAGCTATACTGATCACATGCCTAAATAAAACTATAGAGTTATTTTGTACCGAAAAGAACCAATAAAGTGTATAGCATTTCGATGCACCGCACTGCTACCATTTCAACATGATTCATGCTTTTGCATGGTTTTAATTAATTCGCATCTTAACAAAATTCTGGAAAAATATGAAATAATAGATGCTAAGAAAATATATATACTCATACTTTGATTTTATTCATTTCGTTGAAATTTCCGACCAAAAAATCCCAACACCTGGTGAAGCCCTTAAGCAAGAAGATAAAGTACACTCGGTTCCAACAATAATGAAAATTGTTTCTAAGAAAAATCGAACTTAGAAACGTATTTACGCATTATCCCAAATTAATTACCAAATCATTCAAAATCTAAACTATATATTGCTGGGAGCTACATAGTGCGGATGGTTATCACCTTAGCCGAGCTTCCCCAACATGGTTAATGGCCGTTAGAAGTGGACTTAGTACTCCTAATTAGTTAGGTCAATCTCAGCAGATAAGGTTCATCAAATCCAAGCCCAGCCAAAAGTCAACATGAGGGTCTACTGAGCTCGCGTTGACACTACACCAACTCTTCGTGAAGAGACCAAAGGAGAAGATGACACGTGGAGGGTAGCTCGCTGAACAGTGCACACCGACCTCGCGCTGACATCCCACCAACTCTGCGCGGAGAGGCCAAAGGAGAAGATGACATATGGAGGGAAGCTCGCTGAACAGTGTACTACATGCATAGGAGCACGGTGTCGGACTCATCATAACCTATCCACCGAAGAGACCGGAACGCATGTCTCAAGGTACCTTACCCATGAAAAGCGCTGGAAGCGCCACGTCACCCCGGAATCACGGGGAGCAGGCAGCATACCCCTGCTATAAATATCCCTTAGCGAGCATTTATGAAGGGGATCTGAATTTATTGCTCTCTCACACATTACTCTCTCTCTCTCTCTCTCTATGTGTGTACTGTTGTAACATCATTATTTAGAACTCCGAACTGGATTCCCTTCGGAACTAGTTCAAAAGTCTAAATAATTTGTCATGTTTCAACTATAAATACAAAGGACACGGTCTCCGACCTGTTCATCACATATGCCCAACCTATCTCTTATAACTTCCGAGCTATTCTTTGCAAAAGTTGTCCCCATTCTATTTATGAAAATCTCACCTCCCTTCCACACTATAATATAACGCATTAATCTCCTCAGTGATCATTTGGATCAACAACGCCAATAAGTCATGTCAATGTGACCAAGACAAAAAATAAATCCTAAACTAACATTATCACAAATCATAACCCGTGAAATCTAATTCTTAATTAACCCTAAAGCTTAAATTACATGTAACCAAGAAAAGGAAAATCGCAGCAAGAGAATAAGTTGTTAAATAGCTACTACAAAGACTTCCAGCGTCAAAAAAAAAAAAAAAAAAGACTTCCAGGGTCTGTTTTATACTCAATATTTTTTTTTTTGTGTGATTATGGAGATTATTTAGACCTAAACAAATTTTTTTTTTTATCGTCTGTTACATCATCATCATAGATTTGTATCAAATAATATTATACATAATGATCAATATATCAAAATTAACTACTTTCAAGATATGCGATTATGATGAACAACTCTACGAACAACAATTCTACGATAAATGCAGTTCTTTCTGTAACTCCACGAAGAACAATTCTACATGCATCACATCTATGATGGACAACTTTCCGCAAACTCGAAACCGCGATAAACAACTTTACATGCAGCATTGTGATGCCTCCGATAAATTTTACATTCATTAATTGCAAAAACTACATTAATATATTTTATGGAAATCGAACCTCATACATAGTGTAGAAACCATTAAACCTTTGACCAACTGGACCAAGAAACTTCCACGTCTAAACAATTATTTAGTCGTGCTATTTTTATTGTTGCAATTTTCTTGTAAACCAATATTTCACAACAAATATCATTTAGAAATCAGTATTTTTTTAATTTTTTTATGTATTTTCTTCATAAAATTTAGGCTTACAATTCTTGTTGTCCAGTAATTGTTTAAAAGTTCATTGTTTTTACCCCAAATCTGAAGTTCAAATCCCAAACAATGCAATTTGTTGTAGATTATGGATGCAAGATTGTAAGAAATTTCATCGTGTTATAAATAAAACTGTATGATCTCGTGTTTTACAGATACGATGTTTATCGTTAACGCAATATAGATAAAATAGTTTGTTGTGGATTTTTCTGTTGCCGAGAAAGCTAACCGCTAGGGATTCGTCCATAGGCCATTTGATCACATGTGCTATAGTCTACATGCATGCCCGGTTTTAAGTACATGGCCCAATTAAAATTTATCAATTTTTTTTTAGTTTCTAGAGCTCAAATATTTTTAGAAAATTGCAAAACAGGGCTCAAATATTTTTAGAAAATTGCAAAACAGAATCCAAATTTATAAAAATATTATATATATAAAATTATTTTGAATTTTGTTTGAATTCGGCACAGGGCCCGATTTAACATTGAACCGGACTTGTCTACATGTAATTAGATTTGTCCTTTCAAGACGGTAGATCAACATTTTTAATAATAAAAATATCAAAAGATCTCAAATGATGATGTGCACGACGACAACAAGAAAATCTTAAGGTTCGTATCTTTCGTCGGGATTTGATAGGATTTGCTTACAGAACAGATCGGTAATGATGGGGGAATTTTCAAATAGAAACTTATCCCCTTTTGTATGGGAGTGTAAAGCTTTAACATAGGCTATGTCAAACATTATGAAACATATATCGATTCTCAATTCTCTGAGATAGATTTTTTTTGGGGGGAACATTATTGAGAGATGGATTGTTCAAAAATGATTACGATAACGCAATTTCTTGATAAGTGGTCAACGTTCTCTAATTAACCTTCTGAACAAATCCAATCTCTTTCGAGAGAGGTTTAGTAGTTTTTTTTTCTTTCCCTAATTCTACGTAGATTAAATATATGAACTTATTGTTTAGCATGTAATGGTATATAGAATTAGAAACATTATTGATTCGTTTGTAAATTTTCTTCTCCGGTTTGGACCACCATATTCCGACTTTTTAGTTTAATTAGTAAGGTTTACAAAAACATATAATTAATATTTGCTATTAGCCAACTAACAAAGAAAAAGTTTGGAGATCAAAAAAATACCTTGGGCTGGGAAGAATACGAAACATGATTTTTTTTTAATGCTGAATAATAATTGCTCTACAAAAATTATCAAAGGGTTTACAAAAATTGAGAAAAAAAGGATTCACCAATAGGGATCCGAAGTAAATAACGATATCTTATTGCGTATGTATGTCTAAAAATTATTCACATGAATTACTCTACTTTTGTACTTGTGGTCTGCCTCTGCCCCCGAGGAAAGTCTAGGAGAAGGGAGGCCCACCTGTTTCAGAAGAATTTTCACTAAGATGATCTTTATAGAAATCCAAAAACATCTTTTAACGCTTCAGACTGAATTGATCATGATTGCCACTCTTTTTTATTGCTCTATTAGGAGCCACCGAGACGAGACAACTCTTTATATTGTTCTATTGATAACAACAAAGCCACCGAGATCACCGTTTCAAATTGTCGATTAATTAGGAATATGTATTTCAGATCGTCTTTCAGAGTAACCGTGGTTTGCGACGAAAAACACACATCAACAAATGAATAACTGTTAGAGGGGGATTTAGCACTCCCCCGGTTTAACCCGGTTTGAGTTTAAATCAGCCCAACAATAGACTTCAAGGCCCATCAAGACCGATCTACGAAATAAAAAGAAGTTTCATTTTATTTAATAAAGAGAAGATTTCCTTTATTTGGATAAAGGCAAATCCCGGGAAGAAAGGAGATTATCCTTATCAGCTTCAAGGAAAAATGATAATTGCCAATACAAAGTCAAGAAGGAAAAGGAAGAGCTAAGGACTTCAAGACTTATAAATAAGGAGTCCATCGCCTCATTCTTGATCATCAGATCATCTCACAATCTCAGAACTTAGACAGAAACATCATTTGTAACAAGAACTACGTTTTGGATTGATCCCTTCAAAGGGTACGTAGGCAGTCTTCACGGACTCAGCTATGATTCTAATAAAAATAATTCTCCTAAACCCTAAACCGAATTCGCCGATCTACGATTTGTGCGAATTCTGGTTCTTACAATAACCATCAACATTTAAAACTGGGAAGAACCGATGCCACCATCTGCTTCTAAATTTGTCAATTACCTCTTTAAAATGGTTCAACTAAACCGGAATTTTTGTCTTCCGAAATCTCATTGTAGCATCTTTGGACAACTAGTGGAAACTAGTGGCAACTTTCTCGCCTTAATTGATACGAAACATGAATATAGCACAAAATAATAGATTGTTCTTTCTTACCTCGTCCGACAAAATGAAAATAGAAAAGCTCAAAAAAAATAATCGTCATTACAATATGGAGAATATTTTTGTCCAAACCATTACAAATCTCCCATTTTGCTATGTTCTAGTTGAATTTTAAATTTGACAGTTTCAATATAATTATTTACAATGATATATTTTTGTTTTCCAAATTTTTTTAGACACCCGTGTTTTCGGGGCCCCGCTTGTAGAAAATCAAATTGGTATATAAACGAAATACAACTCATATAAAAGAAATGATAAGCCGTTAAAGTCATGAACTAAAACCGGAAACATCACGAACGGAACTTTTAATTCGTGATGTTTTAAAGGCTAAACGTTTAAAGAAATGTAACAATGGCATTGATGGGGAAATGTTTTCATTTCAATATATCTATCTACTAATATTTTCAAGCATTGTCCAAAATTCAAAGATGATTGTCTATTTTATTTAAAGATAAACATATAAAGCCTTGAAGTCACATTAATTTGTCAATAAGAAAATATGAGATGTGATCGTTAAGAATGGTCCCTTTCAAAGCTTTAATTCTGGAAGTTTTTAATATTATAATTTAGGAGATTTAGAGTTGTTGCAAATTTTCTATAAATAGTTTAGATCAGTCAGTTTTCATCTAACAGTAAACTGAGCAGTGATCACAACCCAATTTGAATTAGATATAAAACAATAATTTGGATTAGATACAAGAAAAACAAAAATATATACCAGAGATTGATGGTTCCATTAGAAAAGTTTTTAAGGGTAATCCTAAAGATCACATGATTGTGTGGGAGTTAAGACTAAACATGTCAAACGGGCCTTGTTGCGGGTCGGCTATATTTATTTTTGGAAAAATAATTCTTTAGACCCGCGAGTTATAGATTGGATATCCGCACCGCCTCGCATTAATCAAGTGGGTCTGGCTGGTAATCCACTACATATCAAAACAAAACTAACACTTTATTCGTGTCTGCATAAACTAGGGATTGAGTTGGCACTACAAAAAAAGATATCTAATGCCGATTATAAAGGGTCAGAAAAATAATTGATGTTAATTTAAATTACTTATTGACAAATGATACTAATTATGTAATTTTATATCAATTATGATAAATGATGGTATTAGTCACATATATAGCATTAATTAAATAATACTGACGCCATTTAATAATAAATTGCACCACTTACAAAATTTTGATAAAAATTGTTTAATTAGCATCAATAAATAAGTTATGTATTTAATATTTCAGTTTTAACATTAATTCAAAAGGAATATTTAAATTTTGTCTCACTAGAAAATGATACAAAAGTAAAAATGGATTAAAAAAGGAAACATCATTATTTGTCCCACATCGATTCTTAGGAAAAAAATGACAAAGATATATTATTATAAATAAGAATATATTTTGTACATGTTTATTTTAACATTTGATAATTGTTTTTCAAACGGTACAAACCAAGTCCAATTTGTAAAATGCTTAAGAACTAAAACAAATGTAATTTAAATTTATTAATATAATTTTAATGTTAAAATACGTCAAAAAAAGATAATAAAATATTTTGATTGATAAAAATATTATTTTTAAGTAAAACATTTAGAAGTATTTAACATCAGTTATAAAATTTGCTATAATTATTTACATCGTTTATAGAAATTGTTACAAATATTAATGTCATTTAATTTAACTGACACATAATAGTAGTCCTGGGCATAATAACCGAACTGAATGAAACCGAACCGAAATTAATGGTTAGGTTTGGTTATGGTTTCTTCACAATAACCGAATTATTTTTTTCGATATCCATTGGTTTCGGTTCGGTTATATAACCAATAACCAATAGATATCTATTGGATATATCAAAAAAAAATATATATATTTACCTCCCAATTATCCAAAATAACCGAAATAACCAAACCGAAATAACCGATATTTAACCGAAATAACCGAAATATTTTTGAAATTTAACAGAAATAATCGAAATATTCAAAATTTAACCAAAATTTAACCGAAATATTTTGGTTAACTAAAAATAACCGAAATATTTTGGTTAACCAAAAATAACCAAAATATTTTGGTTAACCGAAATTAACTGAAACCATACGGTTATTAATTTTGTTATCCATACCGAACCAAACCGAATGGTAACCGAACCGAAACCGAACCAAAAACTATTAATAACCGAATGGATAATAAAAAATATAACCGAACGTATCCGAAAACCGAAACGAACCGAATAACTATATGCCCAAAACTGCATAATAGCATCATTTATTATCATCAATTACTATAACTGACACCTTAATTTGAATCACCATTATCATAATCAATTATATAAATGATGGTAATACATAGGGATATCAAAATGGGTTAAATGGATGATTCATGACCCTAATGGGTCATATGTATATAGGCCATGAGTCATCCATGACATATGAGTGATGGATGTAATTAGATGGGTCATGGGTCAAATGGGTGATCCACGAAAAACAAATATTCATTTAAATAAATATTATTAATAATTTTAAAAAATGAGAAATTTAAAAATAATAAATAATATTATAATATATTTATATTATGAATTGACAAATTTTCTTTAATTATCGTAAATTGTTAATAAATTCGTGGAACCATTTTTTTTTGCGGAAAAAAACGGAATCGCGTTTTTGGCGGAAAAACGCGGAATCTCATTTTTGGCTGGAAAAATGTGAAATCACGTTTTTGGCGGGAAAAATGTGAAATCACGTTTTTGGCGGGAAAAATGTGAAATCGCGTTTTTGGTGGGAAAATGTGAAATCGTGTTTTTGGCGGAAAAATGTGAAATCACGTTTTTGGCGGGAAAATGATGGATTATTGCTTTTTGAAAAAAATGATGATATTATAGGTAATATTGTTATGATGTCATAATAATGTCTTGATGATGTCATAATAATGTGTGATAATGTCATAATTATGTATGATGATGTCATGATGATGGGTCAAACAGATCACCCATTTGACTCATGACCCATTACAAATTGACTTATTTGACCCATGATCCATTTGACCCATCAACCCATTAGGGTAAAAAAATTGACCCATTAGAGTCATGGGTCATGGGTCAAATTAGATCGACGCATGACCCATTTTGACACCCCTAGTAATACATTTGTATCATTCAATAACAGATGTAAACATAAAAAAAAATTAAGTGAGCTAACTACCATATTTCTTGTAATGTGGTCAGAGACAATACTTTTCTACGAGAGAGAGTCAGTTTGCAGAGAAAGATAGTGATTTGCAGATAGAGAGACGATTTACAGAGAGAGAAAGTCAATTTGCAGAGAGAGAGGGATTTGCAGGGAGAGAGGGATTAGCACAGAGAGAGTCAGAGAGAGAGAATCGATTCGCAGAGAGATAAAGAGATTTGCAGAGAGAGAGTGACAAAGACTCGATTTGCAGAGAAATATATAAGACATATAGAGTCGATCTACAGAGAAAGAGGTGAGACAGAGAAAATCAGAGAAAGAGACGAAGGTGGCCGCGTAAGAGAGTGAAGAAGTGAAAGAATCGATTAAGGAATTTAGGGTTTGAAAACATCGACATCACTCTTGACCGGAAAAAAAATCAACGACATCAGTAACAAAAAATGACACAGTTTCACATATATGTAGGTACCCGCAAACCAAATACTAAGACTCGCACCCGCCCCGCCATATACAAGATCTGACCCGAACCCGCTCCGCTTAGTTGATATCTTAAATTTGGCCAACCTGCACCCGCCCCGCGGCGGGTCTAACGAGACGGGACCCGCAGTTTGTGAACAAAATTGACATGCATAGTTGGGACATGTAAAAAATATTAAAGGTTGGTCCGGACCTAAGGGATGTATGAGATTCTTCCCAAAACCTCTTGGTTATCCAAATTTTGTTTTTAATTAATTACAAAATTAGATATCTTTTTTTTTTAACGGCAAACAATTTCACTGATTTCAAATTGGGATTACAAAGTCATACATAACTTTCGGAAAACAAGTTATTATATAAGCAGATATATGTGCCATATAGTGAAAAGAATACAACAAAATAAGTGAATTTGAAGATGCTGTCCGTAGACAAGCCATACTCGTTAATTAATGGATCACAAAATCCGTTATTTTTCCTCTCTGTATTTGATCTTAATCTGATGTGAGTGCGTAGGTAGGATCTCTTGGCTAAACCTTTGAAATGCATACCTCATAATAAAACCTTATGCTTCTGACAATAGATCTGGAACTCCGACAATCTGATACCAACGTTTCCGTATCAGAGTCATTTTAAAATATTTTGACTTTGATTTTCTTCCATTTGAGATCAACTTATCACATCCTTTGGTAATGAAGACATCCTTAGCGTATTGGTTCCATACCGGTTTCCATTGGAGTCCTCGTTTCAACAACAAATTCGTTAAGATTTGTACAAAGCAACGGTAAGCCACCATACGATCAAAATGACCACCGAAAACTATCCCAATACTAACTATAGAAGTTAGGATGGAAAAAAAACCGGCGAAAAACACGATACCACCACCGGCATATTCGCTGAAATTCACACTTCGGTTATGATTGATGAAGGCTAATAGAGAAAATTGCCACCGGATAGATGCGACTTAAGTTTTCACCAAAAGATAATGACAAAGAATTAATGTTACCGTCAAACTACGGCGAAGACACCATCGTCGAAGAAGAACTATAATTGATGACGATGAGTTACATATACACTCACGTATCTCTCTTGCATCCGTTTATTTTAGAAGGTTTAAAAACTGAAGAAAACAGAAGAAAAGGTATGACCGACGCTGGAGTCGAAATCAGCCGAAAAAACCACAAAAGATGGAGAATGTGACAATTGTTTTTGGGAGAGAAGAAACGTTTGTGAAAGCTTAAGCTTATTTAATGTGTCTTAAAAGCGCAAAGTCTTACTACAAGAGATAGAGAAACAAATGGGCATTGCTTCGGCCTTCTTTATTAAGTATAAAAACTCGAATACGATTATACGACCCGTTGAAGGAGACAGCTTATACGGCTCGTATCGGCTTACAAGATAGCTAGGGTATATATTGTCTTGTCTCGAAACGATAAGACACGTGTCGGTTTTCACAAGTGGTCCCGTGGAATAGTTCGAGTCAGCAATTGCTGGGACCTATCTTTTTTTTTGTTGCAGATATTCAAAGTCAAAAAATTCGGCCTTTTAATTAAAAAAACATTTTTCACCAAAAAGAAAACTTTATTGCTGGCTGAAAAAAAAAAAAAAAACTTTATCATATGCGTGTGTCTTCACATATGCACACAAGGAGTTACTTTATTATGTAGACTTTAAATCCAATTAGAAAAAAAAAATCGAGTTAAATTGTCTATATATTAAAAGAAACTAGAATCACGATATTTTGTAATCACAATTTTCAAATTGTTATATTATATTTTATTTAAAGTCGGTTTAAAAAAAAATGACGGTTCGAATCAAAAGAAAAATGTGACTATTTTTAAATTTTTTTATCAAAATTAAAAATATTATCAGCTTAGAAATTTGTATAAAATTATATAAAATATTTTATAAACAATTATAATAGATTTAGTAGCCGTAAGAATATAACCAAACATTATTTTTAAAAATATGGCTCTAACAAAAAAATTAGTGGCTTGTAACTGATTTTGTTATCATTTCTTAATCAACAAATCATTTTTTTTTTTTTTGAACATTTTAATCAACAGATCATATAGCACGATAAACGAACACAAACTAAATGATACAGGTTATGGTTACTAGAATTTTTATAAAAGAACGATACAAATAAAGATACATCAACGATAATTTACAGAAGAATGTGAAATGTGGTATTTTTTGGAGTTAGAGTTAGAGGTAATTAATTATTTAAAAACAGTTTTTAATCCAATTTTTTAGTATATTGAGGTTAAGTTTATAGCGTAGTTTCTTAGCAAAAAAGAAGAAGACGTTGATAGCGTAATTAGCAATGCTAGCATATATACTTTTAGAAATGGAATGATACAAATATTAAAAAAAGACAATTTTTAAAACTTTTAAAAATGCGTATTGTTTTATAAAATACGTGTCGGATATTGGTTGATACAACCTGAAGAAGAAGGTTCCGGTTTAGGAACAAATGAAGTGAACCGAAGCAGAAATTAGGGATTGATTCTCGGTCTAAAAAGCGGTTTTGTGAAATCTGCAATACGTTGTCGTTTGTTGGTCATGTTCTGATTGATAAAAAGAAGTGTCAAGAACTTGGACTCTGCCGTTAAGTTTGTTACAGGTTGTTGCAAAATTGAGCACGATAAGTTGCTGGGTAGAGTCGTTGTTAAACACTAATCAATACACATTGTATTTCGATAGAGAGATTAGATTGTATCGTTGAGAGAAAACAAGGAGAGCTTTCCGGTGAGTGAAAGGGGTGTCTCGGGTTTTTCGGTGAGAGTGACGACGGTGTTACGGTGATTCTTAGTGAATTCCGAGGAGTCCTCGGCCAGACGTAGGGTTGCGGTTTTGCGCCTGAACTGGATAACATTTCTCTCGTGTTCTTTCTTTATCAGTTTTAGCGAATTTCGTTCCATCTCTGTTTTCTTCCATAGTCGGACGTGTCGATCATCGTTCAGGTCTCGGTTCGATATAGCTATAAGTCACTACAAGTGGTATCAGAGCGTAGGTCGGGAAGATTGGGAAGGATCCAACTCGTTTATCTTACCGGTGAAATTGTTGTTTTCTCATCACGATGTCTTCCGCAAAGATCGAGATGGAAAAGTTCAATGGTGTGATCGACTACAACATGTGGAGGGAAAGGCTGTTCGCAAATCTGGATCTCCTCGGGTTAATAGAAGCATTCAAGATTCAACAGGAAGAAGAGATGAAGAAGGACAAATCCGTTAAGGACGAGGATCCAAAGGCGAAAGGTGTGGAGGCAGGTGAAGTTTCAGGGAAAGCTGATCCTTCACTAGCTGAAAAACAAAGAAAGGTTCGCAGTACGATAGTGATGAGTGTTACCGATAAGATTCTGCGAAAGATCATAAAAGAAAAAACTGCGGTTGGCATGCTGAAGATCCTGGATGATCAATATATGTCTAAGTCTTTGCCAAATAGGATGTATCTGAAGCAACGCCTCTACAGTTTTAAAATGAATGAGTCTGTGCCTATGGAGAACAACATTGATGAGTTCTTGAGGATAATCACGGATCTAGGGAATGTTATGGTGGAAGTTCCAGATAAAGATCAGGCGATTCTGCTCTTAATGTCTCTGCCAAAGCATTTTGAACAGTTTCGGGATACGCTGAAATATTCCAAAGCTGACATGACTCTTGATGGCATTATCAATTTCATTCAGTCCAAGCAACTAGACTTGGCAAATGGAAAAGGAAACAAGGCTCAGGGAGAAGTGCTGTACTCGAATTCCAACTTGAAGGGAAAGACTACAAAGGACTCAAATTCAGGTAAGCAGAACAACAAGTTCAAGAAGAACAAAGGAAAGACAGCAGTGTACACTTGTTGGATATGCGGTGCAGAGGGTCATTTCAAGAAAGATTGTCCCAAGAAAACAAGTCAGCACGGCAAAAGCATACCACATGTGACAGGGGAATCTTCTGCGGTGACTGGTGTTGAATTCATCGAATCTCTGGTGGTGTCAGAAGTTAATATGGCTGAAACTTTTGATTTCAATGAAATCTGGATCTTGGATACAGGCTGTACTTTTCATATGACTCCTAGAAGGGACTGACACTACAAGAAAACTGTCAATTTCCAACGAAAATTTACGACCTTTTTAAATCGATGTAACTTTACATCGACATTACGACGACATTACGACGAAATATGTGTTCGATGTAAAATCGTCGTAAATATATGTCGTCGTAATTTCGATGTAAAATTACGACCATTTTACGACGACATTACGACGACAATATAAATCGTCGTAATATCGATGTAACTTTACATCGATATTACGACGAATATGGCTTCTGCATATTACGTTGATATTACGACGTAATATCGTCGTAATGTCGTCTTGGGTTAAGGAGCAGACCGTTGTATTCCCACTTCTGATGATCTGGCCAACAAAGAACTCTAGGGGTCTATTTTTCTACATTCATAAAGACCAACTACCATAAGTGAAAGATACATAGAATTTGATATCCTTATATTACGATTTACATAGATGTCCAATTCTATGAATCATTCACCTATGGTAGTAATGAAAACTGTCTTTACATGAAAACAAGATCCCACTTGATTCTTTGTTGGCAAGATCATCAAGAAGTGGAAACACAATGATCAGCATAAGAACCCAAGGAAACGTGGATATGTATGTATATAGTGTGTATTATTTTTTTTTGAGTTACCATTGAAGGTGTGGAAGGTATTTATAGAAATTTTCTAGAAATTACCAATGGATTTGCAACGAAAATTTACAACGGTTTTACATCGAATAGCATTACAACGATTTTACATCGAATATACGACGAAATTACGTCGAAAATATTTGATGTAAATAATTAGGTTACCTATAAGAAACCGTGTTTTACCAAATTCTCAGAGTCTACGTGAAATCGTCGTGATACCGATGTCACTATTTACGTCGTAACATCGTCGTAAAACTACGACGAATTTACGACGATTAAGTTTTAATTTACATGTTTGGTTTATCAATGTATATCATGTTTTACATAACTTCTAATCATAGTATAAACATGATAATTCATCGTATAATCGTCGTTGTTGAATCTATTGTTAAATATTAAAGGTATTAGATGCACAAATATACTTCGTTCTTACTTCCAGGATATGTGTATTGTGATTTAGGGTTTAGGATATAGATTTAATCTATTACAATGAAATTACGATGGATTCGTCGTAAATCCGTTGTAAAAATTACAACGATTTTACGACGAATCCGTCGTAATTTCGTTGTAATACTTAAAATTTAGGGTATAGGGTTTGATTTACATGTTTGATTTTTTTTTATCTTATATCTTGTTTTACGTAAGTTCTAATCATAGTATAAACAAATTAAAGTTTTTACAAAATCATTTACATGATTTAAGTCATCCATGTTACGAATATATACTTATAAGAACGAACGCTATACATTATTATGTAAGATAAGGAAATCGACGACGATATAGATTCAATCGTCGTTATTGAATCTGTTGTTAAATATTAGAAGTATTAGATGCACAAATATACTTCGTTCTTACTTTCAGGATATGTGTATTGCGATTTACGGTTTAGGGTATAGATTTAATCTATTACAACGAATTTACGACGGATTCGTCGTAAATTCGTTGTAAAAATTACAATGATTTTACAACGAATCCGTCGTAATTTCGTTGTAATACTTCAAATTTAGGGTTTAGGGTTTGATTTACATGTTTAGTTTTTTTTATCATATATCTTGTTTTACGTAAGTTCTAATCATAGTATAAACAAGGTTAAGTTTTTACAAAATCATTTACATTATTTAAGTCATGCATGTTACGAATATATACTTATAAGAACGAATGTTATACATTATTATGTAAGATAAGGAAATTGGTGACGATATAGATTCAATCGTCGTTACTGAATCTGTTGTTCAATATTAGAAGTATTAGATGCACAAATATACTTCGTTCTTACTTCCAGGATATGTGTATTGCGATTTACGGTTTAGGGTATATATTTAATCTTTTACAACGAATTTACAACGGATTCGTCGTAAATTCGTTGTAAAAAGGATTCGTCGTAAATTCGTTGTAAAAATTACAACGATTTTACAACGAATCCGTCGTAATTTCGTTGTAATACTTAAAATTTAGGGTTTAGGGTTTGATTTACATGTTTAGTTTTTTTATCTTATATCTTGTTTTACGTAAGTTCTAATCATAGTATAAACAAGTTTAAGTTTTTACGAAATTATTTACATTATTTAAGTCATGCATGTTACGAATATATACTTATAAGAACGAATGCTATACATTATTATGTAAGATAATGAAATCGGTGACGATATAGATTCAATCGTCGTTATTGAATCTGTTGTTAAAAGTTAGAAGTATTAGATGCACAAATATACTTCGTTCTTACTTCCAGGATATGTGTATTGCGATTTACGGTTTAGGGTATAGATTTAATCTTTTACAACGAATTTACGACGGATTCGTCGTAAATTCGTTGTAAAAATACAGCGATTTTACGACGAATCCGTCGTAATTCCGTTGGAAATCGAAATATTTAATTTACCGCGTGGGGGAAAAATTTCAATAGGTTGAATTTTCGATTTTTACTATTACGACGATTTTACGACGGAATCGTCGTAAAATCGTTGTAAATTACCAATGATTTTACGACGACCACAAAATCTATATATACGTGACCAGATTTTTCCTCCCTCACAATCTCACACAAACTCACTCTCTCTCTAAAACGCTCTCACCTCTCTCTACCTACGAAAAAAGTAAAAAAATTATTTTTTGATTTTTTAAATTATATTATTGTTTGTGAGGATTTTGAATTGTTAGTTAGGATTGTAATTTTTATTAATTAGGATTGGACTTATTAGTTAGGAATGGAATTATATTATATCGGAATTGAGTTATTTTTAAATATTTTTTTAGATATGGCGCCACGTAAGACACACTATCGGCAGTTTCTCGAGACGGGACCGAGTGCTAATTCGCAACTCCCGTCATCTTCTGCGACACCGTCCGCTGTTCCGGATTCTTTTTCCCAACCAGCGCCGCCTCGAGAAGAAAGTGCTCGACCGCCGTTGTTGTATGCGGGATTGACTGTCGAAGATATTTTGCAGTCGCCGGGGCATGATTCTTTAGATCGGTTAGATCCGCGAAGGCTCCCGAATAGTTTATATTAAGAATTTTATTTTGTATTTTAAATTTTATTTTAAATTTTGAATAGATTTATAAAATTTTAATTTATCAATATAATTTTATTAATTATTTTTTTTTAATTTTAATTGAAAAAGAAATAATATATTATATATATATGTATTACATCGAGTTTACATCGACTCAACATTTACATCGATTTTACATCGTTCAATAATTTACGATGAATTTACATAGAATATCTTACATCGATTTACCAACGTATTTACAACTACCTATTACGACGAATTTACGACGAATTGTCAAAACAAAAATTGTATAATTCGATGTAAAATCGATGTAATGTTTCATCCTATTACGACGAATTGACGACGGATTGTCGAAAAAAAAATTGTATAATTCGATGTAAAATCGATGTAATGTTTCGATGTAAAATCGATGTAATGTATTCGTCGTAAAATCGATGTAAATTTACATCGATTTTACGACGAATAATATACGACGATTTTTAGTCCTCCTTAATGCTACGACCAATTTACGACGATTTCTGATTAACGACGATCATATTACGACGAATTGTTATTCGTCGCTAATCCGTCGTAAACCATGTTTTACAACCAATTTACGACGATTCTGTTAGTTGTAAAAGGGCAGTTTTCTTGTAGTGTGATTTGTTGAGCTGGAAGAGTTTAATGCAGGATCTGTGAGGATGGCAAATGAAACAGTGTCTACAATAATGGGTATAGGAACTATAAAACTAATGATGTCAGAAGGTAAATGTGTCTTGGTTAATGAAGTGCGGTATGTCCCTGATTTCTCAAGAAATCTGTTATCACTGGGAGCCTTTGAAGAACAAGGGTGCACGTTTACTTCTGAGAGTGGTCTCCTGCAAGTCAAGAAGGGAGGAAAGTCTGTTTTAACTGCCAAAAGAACACACAAGTTGTATTTTCTACAGGGAAGCAGTCTCACTGGGGAAGCTCATATGGTTGGTGTCAAGGATGACACAAATCTGTGGCACAGTAGGCTGGGACATGTTAGCCAGAAGGGACTAGACATAATGGTAAAGAAAGGGTATATGGACAAATCAAAGATATCAAATATTCAGTTTTGTGAGAGCTGCATATTTGGAAAGGCTCATCGACTAAGTTACTCATCAGGCCAGCACACAAGCAAGACTGGTTTGGAGTATGTTCATGCAGACTTATGGGGTTCTCCAACTGTTCCTCAATCACTTGGTAAATGTCATTACTTCCTAAGTCTGATTGATGATTACTCTAGGAAAGTCTGGGTGTATTTTCTGAGATCCAAAGATCAAGCGTTTGAAAAGTTTGTGGAATGGAAGCTGCTAGTTGAAAATCAGTCAGGGTTAAAGGTTAAGACACTAAGGACTGGCAATGGATTGGAGTTTTGTAATAAAGAGTTCGACGGTTTCTGCGCAGAGAACAGAATTGCTAGACACAGGACCATTCCCCACACACCACAGCAAAATGGTGTTGTTGAGAGAATGAACAGAACTATACTTGAAAGAGTAAGGAGCTTGTTGAGTGAATCTGGTCTTCCAAAGGTCTTATGGGCAGAGGTAGTAAACACTGCAGTCTACTTGATTAATAGAACTCCTTCTACGGCTATACAGGGTCAGATTCCAGAAGAGGTTTGGTCAAAAGCAACACCGAGTTTTCATCACTTGAGGAAGTTTGGATGCGTTTGCTATTTTCATCTAGACAACGGTAAACTGCTACCAAGATCAAGGAAGGGAATCTTCATTGGGTATCCTGCTGGGGTTAAAGGATATAAGGTGTGGTCTTTGGAGGACAAGAAGTGCATCATCAGTCGAAATGTAACGTTTAAAGAAGATGAATGTTACAAAGATTTACTAAAACAAAATGATGCAGTTAAAGAGAAGAACACGGCTTTCTTAGACATAGAACTTGGTATTTCCAAACAACATGATATCAGTTCAGGTGGCGGGAGTTTGGTGGAGACTCAAGAAACTGCTGATGGGTCTAGTACAGAAGTGGTAAATCTAGACAGTGAAGGAGATGTATCTGGAAGTGATACAGAACAAGAGCCGGTTACGGATGGTTATCGTCTGGCTCGTGATCGACAAAGAAGAGACATAAGACCTCCTCCGAAATATGATGACTTTGTTCACATGGCTTTATTTGCATCAGAAGATGGAGACTCAGTTGAGCCGTCTGACTTCAAAGCCGCAATGAGAGATCCACAGAAGAAGAAGTGGAGACTGGCATCGGATGAAGAGATGTCATCTCTTGAAAGGAATTTTACCTGGATATTGGTTCCAAAACCAAGAGGGAGAAAAATAATTGGCTGCAGATGGATTTTTAAGAGAAAGCAAGGCATACCAGGAGTAGAAGAGCCTCGTTTTAAAGCCAGGCTTATAGCCAAAGGCTATGCTCAAAAGGAAGGTGTGGATTATAATGAGATTTTCTCTCCGGTTGTCAAGCATGTCTCAAGCAGATATCTGATGTCCATAGTGGTGAATGAGAACTTGGAGCTTGAACAACTAGATGTAAAAACAGCTTTCCTACATAGGGATTTAAAAGAAAAAAATGTCATGTCACAACCCGAAGGGTATGAAGCGAAAGGGAAGGAGGATTATGTCTGCTTACTTAAGAAATCATCGTATGGACTAAAGCAGAGTCCGAGACAGTGGAACCAAAAGTTCAACACCTTCATGATGGAAATTGGCTTCAAGAGAAGCATTCATGATCAGTGTGTCTACATCAAATTCGTCTCAGGTACATATGTCTATCTCCTGCTGTATGTGGACGATATGCTGGTTGCGTGTAAAGATATGGAGGTTATTAAAGCTCTGAAAGAACAGTTAAGCTCAAAGTTTGAGATGAAGGATCTCGGGGCTGCAAGGAAAATACTTGGAATAGATATTATCAGAGATCGAAAGTTGGAGACTCTGAAACTATCTCAAGAAAGTTACATGGAGAAGGTTCTTAGAAGCTATAATATGGATGAAGCCAAGGCAGTCAACACACCAATGGGAGCTCATTTCAAGCTTGCATCTGCTACGGAAGAGCAACTTGATGAAGAAGAAGATTTCATGAGATCGGTTCCATACTGCAACGTTGTTGGTAACATCATGTATGGAATGATTGGAACCAGACCTGATCTTGCATACCCAGTTGGATTAGTAAGTAGGTTTATGAGCAAACCGGTGAAGGTGCATTGGAATGCAGTAAAGTGGGTGCTGCGGTACATCAAAGGATCTAAGAAGATGAGTCTGATGTTCAGAAAAGGGTCAGATTTCAAGATTTCTGGATTTTGTGATTCAGATTATGCAGCAGATTTAGATCGAAGAAGATCTATTTCAGGTTATGATTTTATATCTGGTGGGAGTGTCATCTGCTGGAAGTCAAGTCTCCAAAAGGTTGTGGCGTTATCGACCACTGAATCAGAATATGTGTCGATGATAGAAGCTGCAAAAGAAGCAGTATGGCTGAAAGGTTTGAGCAGTGAATTTGGTTATCCACAAGAGAAGATTGAAATCTTTTGTGATTCTCAAAGTGCTCTGGCTTTGGCAAATAACAATGTCCACCATGAGAGGACCAAGCACATGGCTGTGAAGCTGAGTTTTATAAAGGAAAGAATTGAAGATGATGAAGTGCAGGTTTCTAAGATTCATACGGATGATAATCCTGCGGATATCTTCACGAAGGTGTTGCCGGTTGGCAAGTTTAAGAAGTTGCTGAGCTTGCTCAGTATCTCAGATGAATGATCTGAGGAAAATCGAGGTCGGGATTCACTAAGAGTACAAGTGAAGATGGTTTATCAACCAAGGTGGAGTTTGTCGGATATTGGTTGATACAACCTGAAGAAGAAGGTTCCGGTTTAGGAACAAATGAAGTAAACTGAAGCAGAAATCAGGGATTGATTCTCGGTCTAAAAAGCGGTTTGTGAAATCTGCAATACGTCGTCGTTTGTTGGTCATGTTCTGATTGATCAAAAGAAGTGTCAAGAACTTGGACTCTGCCGTTAAGTTTGTTACAGGTTGTTGCAAAATTGAGCACGATAAGTTGCTGGGTAGAGTCGTTGTTAAACACTAATCAATACACATTGTATTTCGATAGAGAGATTAGATTGTATCGTTGAGAGAAAACAAGGAGAGCTTTCCGGTGAGTGAAAGGGGTGTCTCGGGTTTTCCGGTGAGAGTGACGACGGTGTTACGGTGATTCTTAATGAATTCCGAGGAATCCTCGGCCAGACGTAGGGTTGCGGTTTTGCGCCTGAACTGGATAACATTTCTCTCGTGTTCTTTCTTTATCAGTTTTAGCGAATTTCGTTCCATCTCTGTTTTCTTCCATAGTCGGACGTGTCGATCATCGTTCAGGTCTCGGTTCGATATAGCTATAAGTCACTACAATACGTATTGTTGACAAACTAAAATGAAAAATATCGAAAGGAGAGTCGCTCTCGCTCCGGTGAGGATTTGTCCCTAAACGGCGACGTCTCGTGCTTGCTAATGCTAGTTGCAGTCTCCATCAACAGTGTCCGCTTCCCACACGCCACGCCAAGATCGCTCTTTTCTATCCGTCGATTAGTTTTTAGTTTTGACTTTTCGACCTCATTTATTCAATTTTTTATAGAAAAAAACTTAGAGATTTTGTATAACAGCTTGCCGGAAGATAAGTACATAAAACTATAAAATAATTAGCAATTGCTCTTTAATTTCGATCCATTTTTTGGGGGGGTTTGAGTTGGTATATTGTATCATATGTGAATTACAAAAAACAAATCACATAAACCTGAACCGAACCGAGCCGAACTAACCGAACCGAGTTTCAGTCAATTCAGTTATGATTCTGTTATGTACAGAGAACCGATCGGCAACATTTCTAATTTTATTCGGTTTTTGGTTTAGTTTGATTCGGTTCAATCGAACCGAAGGGTTAACCAATTTTTTTTATAAAAAAATCTAAATCTGAATTTGAGAATTACCAAAAATAACTAAAAATAACAAAAATAACCGAAAATAACTGAAATTATCCTAATTAAACTGAATTTGTCAACAATTTCAGTTATAATCAACAAAAAACCGAATTTCCCCCAAACCGATATTTTATTTGGTTATTTTCAATAGAAAATTTATAACCTGAATTATCCAAAAAATCGAACTAACCAAACTGAAAAACTTGAACTAACCGAATTCACACTCCTAATATATAGATATATATTTCGTTTGAATACGTATCATGTGTTATAATGCTTTTTTCCTCTACATTGAAGTGTACTTTTTTTTTTCCTGCTTACATTTTTCATACAACAATTTTCTCATGGAAGTTTGGATTATCGGATTAATATATTCGCCAATCCCAAAAAATGCTTCGATGGTGCAATGTCTCAACAAAGCGTAATAGAAAATGATGATTATTCAAGGTTCTACGTTGTTAACCAAGAGCTCGTATTCCAGTGATTTGAAAATTCCAATGGTATGGATATGTATTTTACAGTCTTGGGTTCAAATTCTTTTGGCCATCCTTCCACGTTTAAATCAGCAAATTGCTGTCGTGTACCCCGGTTGTTGAGTCGCTGGAGATTAGTCTTGGGCCTAGTAAACTTTTGGATACTCCAGTTTATTAAAAAAAAAAAAAAGGTTATACGTTGTTGCACAACAACAAAAAAAAAAAAAAATTCTAGGTTCTACGTTAAAGTCGGATAAATTAAACGTGTCTTCTACTTTGTAAATATACTAGGATTTAAGCATGTGTTAATTATAGCGCACAGTAATTTTTAAAAAGAAATTGTTTTAAAATTTAATAAAATTGTTTTTATATGAATTTTAAAATATAGCTAACTAATGATTATAGATAAATATGTCAATTTGTAATAATTTGTTTATTTAACCCGTTTTACAGTGAACTAAAATATTATTCGGTTTAACCCGCAAAAAATTTATAATCTTGAAAATATAACTCTAATATGCACTGTTAATAACTCTATTTTTTGTGGTTAGTCTACGAACTCTTAAAAAAAATATAATTTTCTTGTGTCTAATTTTTTATAAAATTAGTAAAATATTTTTGAGCTTTTGTTTTGATATATATATATATTTTTTTTTTGAATTAATTTGTAATAGCAAGATTTTGAATATGAATTGATTATTATTTTAAAATATATAATATTAAAAATAATTAAATAATTAAATAATAAATAATAAATAACTTCTTTAATGCAAAATATATACTTTCTATATTCTAATCAATAATTTTAAAAAACTATTATATCATTTACAATTTCAATTATTATTTGTTATTTGTAATAACATTTTATGTAATAATTTATAAAATAAAATTATTTTTTAAAAATATCTTCTTAAATAATATTATAGAGATATCATATCTTATAGGGTCTATCTTATATAATGAATTAATCAGTATTGTAAAAATCAGTTTCTATTGTATGTGACAAACAAAAAGCATTTGGTCCTGTTTCTTTTAGTGGGCTAATATATTGTAGCTGGGCTCTTAGCTTAATGTTGTCTTGGTTATACTTAACCTATGTCTATGTATGTATAAATACTCTTGATGATATATGGAATAGCACAAACTTGACCCCTTTTTCAGAACTCCCTCTACCATATAAGAAGAGAACAAAATGCTAGACGTCACAGAAGGCTTCCCTCCTGATGCAACGCATCTTTGCTTCTCGTTTTGGATTTGTTTTTATGGGCTTTAATGTGTTATCATCGGATTTGCTTCTTAGTTATGTTAGGTTTTTTTTTTTTTTTTTTTTTTACTTCTCTATTTATTTCTAACAATTAGATGCTTCTTAAAATTTTTAACACTTTTCAGTTCAACTCATCCTTGTTATCAGTATATTTTGTGAATCAACGATTATCAAAAACTCTCAACAAACGACCATTATTTGAATCAACATTCATATAATTAACTCTCTATTTAGTATTCCTTTGAATCAACGAACATTGAGTTTTACATTACTTCAATTTTCTACCAGAGCTAGCAACGTAATTGTACCGTGATCTCAGGTAACAATCATGGCATCGAAGCGTATATACAACCCTCCAAGAAACAGAAGGCGTCTAATGGAGAGAGCTTCGCCAAACCCTCATTGTGATGCAGAAGAATGTCCATGTTATAAGCAAAGACTGTGGTTCAAAACCAGTTCTCAACAACTTAATGAATAAAATAATGTGTACAATCAAGTAAAAAAACTGTCGGTACTCGGAAACTTCGCCGGTGAGTTCGTCTACGATGTTTATGGCTATGATATATCTACTACATATCATGTTTATTATAGAAATCCAATCTTCGATGTCAAAGATGATGAAGATTCAAAATATGACGTATACCACAAATACGACATAGCTTTCACCAAAATTTAAGATCGAAGTTATGATGGATATGAAGGAGAAGAGAGAGAGTTAATTGAAACCAAAATGATTAAGAACGCAAAACATCTTGTATTTCTTCGTCAATGTGGATTAACAAGAGAATGTGAATTGAACAAATCAAAGAGGAAGACATCCCAATAGAGAATTCAATCTTTTTGTAAACAAAAACCCAATACAGAATTCAATCTTATTGCCAAGGTATAATGATGCACATGCATAAAAAGAAATGAAGTCTAATACAATTTGGAGATATTTGTACAAAAAGTCATTTTGTTTTTAAGTTTTTTTGGATATTTGTATAAACAGTCATTTTTTGTCACTTTCCCTAGATAAAAGACGATTTTGTCCCCTTCTGATTGGTGCACATATTGTAGTGTTGAGAGTCAATATCGGCAAAATCATGCCTGTACAGTATCTAAAGTATTAGTTTTGCAGATAGTTTCAAAGTGTTAAAAACAAATACAACTTAAAAAAGTCATTAAATACGAGAAACCCGAACGCGTTCTTTATGTTTTGATCAGATTCCCTCCGCATGAACTCCCAAGCTGGTACATTCTCTAACGAAGCACCATTCGCTCCCTCCCATGCCTTTTGGTTCTGATGTCGTCACAATCGGACATGAGATATATGTAATCGGTTGATCCGTCGGCGGCGAAGAACCCACATCGGATGTGATTCTCATCGATTGCAGATCTCACAAGTGTCATCGCTCGCTCCCTCCCGAGGATGAACGTGGCTTGCTTTGGCGCATCCGCCGGAATAATTGACGGAATGATTTACGTAATAGGAGGTTCCGAGATGCGATCTTTGGATTGGATGGATGTGTTGGATCTAAAGAAACATATTTGGCTTGAAACAACCATGCCGATACTATCTAACGTGAGTGAAAAGTTTGTGACATATGCGATGATGGAAGACAAGATTTACATTTTCCATCGTCTATGTTGTTCTGCTTACAATCACAAACAAGGTCAATGGTTATTCTGGGTCGGTGGAAAATAATTGAGGGGTTTGTCGTGATTAATGATATGTTGTATTCCATTGATACTTGGTGTACTCTTTGATGCATACTTGAAAACGTAGTACATATCATTGGTCCGTCAATAAACGATACCAAATTATTGAAGAATCAAACCCAAAAGCCCAAAGAGGTTCTAGAAAACAATCAAATCAAGGATATATCAAAAAGTTGTCTAGATACAAAAAAATCAATCACCATTAATGGTGATAGCTAAAATAAAATTCTGTCAAAATGCTCTCTTATGATTTTGTTAAATTAATTTGATGTATTTAGCATTTATGTAATTTTTTGTTTGACCACCAAGTTTTGTAACTCTATAAAATTCTGTAATTTATGATCTTTTATTGTGTAATATATATATATATATTTTTTTTTTACGCCTTTCGGCCCCCGGGAGTAATCCTAATCCCAAAGGTCCAGACTAATCTCCCGGGTGGGAGTGACACAGCCATATTGTGTAATATTGAGAACTGAAGTTGAAAGAAATAAAAAAAACCAATTTGGCTTCCCGTTGAGAATTCGATTTCATTATCTTGTATGATTGTGTTTCTAGATCCTCAATTTCCATCATCATCGTAGGCCTTGAAATCACTTGGTCAATAAGTTTGGTGTGAATTACATCATTTCAAACTTATTGACCATTGTCGTATATGATCCAAAGGAGGGAGATCTGGAGACCAGGGAAAGTCTATTGAGTTTGGGTACTACGAGTCTAGCTTGGTGGTTTTGGCCAGTAATCAGAGCCGGTTGTGGAATCGGTCAATGTTGTGCTTAGAACCACCAAGTTTTCAGATGATTCTCTTAACACGAGAATTCAAAAGAAATGACCTCAGATTCAGAAACAAAATAACTCGAGAAATTCAATTCATAATAAAAGATCACAGATTCTCATAGAGAGAGAGAGAGATAGGATTCATACTTATTTCTTAGAGAATTTCTTCATCGAAGCAACGACGGCAACTTGTGGTTTCGGATGCTTCTCGGCTTCGCTCGGATCTAACCATTTGAGAGGATGGACATTGTAAAAAGGCCAATTCGGTACGGTGATCAGCGTCGTGAGAACGACACCACCGGCGTAGATCAGCATCATCATCCTGAATGACTCCGTTGCGTAGCCAACAACCACCGCGACGACGCCGGAGATCACCAGTAAGATCTGCATCAGCTGCTCCACCAGTTTCTGCCCTTGCCAATCCATTTCTACACATACAAAGAGAGAGATAGATAAATCAAAAACCTAATCGAAATTAAACGCGACGAACGAGAATTTCGATATTGTCAAACCTTTTGTTACCGAAAACCCTAATTCCACAAGGATCTTAATTTTTGTAAACCTGAATGGAGAAGAAGGAAAAGGTCCAAGGACTTATTTATCACCTCTAAATCGGTTTAAACGTAAACCGGACGGTCAGATTCGTTGTACGATATCTATTTAAATGGGCCTTACAGTATTTCTCAACCCATTATAAACCCAAAGTGGGCCGCGTTTCAGCACCAGTGGGACTTGTTGAGGAAAAGATTTACAGATCCAAGCGGAAGTGTTTGATCCAAAGACCCAAACTTGGGAAGTAGCTCCAAATCCCGATATGGTACGTTCACACAAGTGTATGTCGGTGGTAAGCCCATCACCAGGCAGAAAAGTTTATGCAACATACCGTGGTTCATGGATCATAGCTTATGATCCTAGAGATGGTAAATGTGACATAATTGTTTTACCAGGTGATTACGACATGGCAGATGTGCTCTACATTTACAAGTCCAAATTCGGGTTAATGTGGTATGACTTTAAGGAGAAGGAATGGAGAGTGGTTCATGGTTTGAAACTCAGCGAGGATTATGTGAACAAAGTCGCAACGGCCGAATACTATGGAAAGTTGGCGTTTTTGTGGGAACGTTGGGGAGAAAAGGAGAAGAAGAACAAGGAGATTTGGTGCGCAATGATCTCGTTGGATAGAGATTATGGAGAAGGTTGAGTGGAATGATCACGTACTTTCTGTCCCTAGTGGCTACACGATTATGCACTGTTTACATCGTACGGATTACAGAAGAGTATCCAGAATGGTTTAAAAGTCGTTTTTTATGCTCTGTTTTGGCTCATATATATATATATATATATATATTTCAACATATATATTATTCTTAGATTGATTAGGTTCACATTTGAACATAATCTTTAACATCATTTTTTGCAACCGACACAAATTAACATTGATTACAATAATCGATGCAAATATTTACATCAATTGCTTAAACTGATGTAAAATATTTTCACAACTGATGTAAATATTTTCATCACCACTTTCAGAGTCAGTTATTTAAATGATGTAAAATTCTTGTACATCATTTATAACTAATGCAAATATATAAAATAAATGATGTGAAACACCTTTTTTTTGTAGTGTCTTATTTTCTTTTATACTAGAGTGAGTAATAATAACTTGTTATAGGAGCGCAAGTTTAACGGCAAGAAACCGCAAGAACTTGTTAAGAAAGCCAACGAAGTAGAGGAGCGCAAGTTTCCTTTTGAATCTTTGCCCGGCGATCTCATCAACGTCTGTATGGCACGCCTCAGGATTAATGATGCGATTAACGTTTTCTTGATAGTATCAGAAACTTCTCGCGCCTTTCGTCGGCGGATCAACTCGCCGGAGTTCTACAGCACGCGGTTGCGATTGGGAGTCGCCGAGGATTTGTTTTTTGCTTTGATCGGCTCAAGCTGGTACATCCTCAATCAGCGACAATTGTGCAAAATCGACTCACTCCCTCCAATGCCCATCAGATCTGCGGTCGTAACAATTGGTGCGCATACTGTACACGACACAACCAGACATGGGATATATGTAATCAGTGGATCCGTCGGCAGCGAAGAACCCACATCGGATGTGATTCTCATCGATTGAAGATCTTATAAGTGTCATCGCTCGCTCCCAATCGCTGTATATATTCTTCAACTTGCATTTCAAATTTTTCCATATAACATATTTTCTTTATTTAAGATATCTCCAAATCTTTTAAGAAATATTCTATTTTTCCAATATCTTCTCCTAAGAATATGGAAACACTCCAAAACAATAATATCTTCTTCATCCAGCTCATCTACCCCTCTTGGCACGTCTCTGGAAGCTTCTAGAAGTTTACTCCAGTCCACGCTGGCTCCAAGTCATCCAATGTCCACGATTTGATCGCTTGTAGCACTTCCTGTACTACTTCGCAATTAGTACAGATACACTTCAAACACACACATCTTCAATCCCCCCCCCCTAATGGCAGAGGCGTTGGCGATTCGAGCTGCGCTATCTTAGGCTTTAGAGAGGGGATACACTCAGCTATGCCTCAAATCTGACGCTCAGACTCTCATCCGAGCCATCAACTCTCGGGATCAGCTAAAGGAGATATATGGTCTTCTATGCGACATTCAATCCCTTGTTCTTATTTTTCAATATGTTTCTTTTATCTTTGTTCCGCGCCTCGCCAACTTATCGGCCGATGCCTTAGCTAAGAGAGCTCTCCGAGAATATTCTGCTTTTATCCCCTCTGTGTAAGATTTTTTAATTTTCTTAATGAAGATGATGTTCAAAAAAAAAAAAGATGATATGTTCATTGCCATTTGATTAGCGTAGTGTCTCTAGAATATGTAGAAATTCATTTCAGAAACAGAGAATTGATCAAATCTCAAGTTTTAATTGAGGTTTCAAAATCTCAACATTTGATTCTCCAACACTATCTCACCTTGTACACAAAATCTCAAGTTTATAGGTTTCATTAAAGGTTTCAAATCTCAACGTTGAAGTGGTGTCCAATGTTGCAACTGTGACCATTATTCAAAATAATGTCCAAGTTCTCGAGTGTGTATATTGCAAAATTCTGAAACTTTAACAAAAATATATACATTTTGAGCTTCTTTGTTGACTTTTGGATGTCTTATATGTTTCCACTGATTAGACATTGTCTCCAATTTTACAGATCTAAAGTTGCAACTGTGACCATTATTCAAAATCCACTTTTGGAGAACCAAATAATGGCATGTTAAGTATTTTAAAAGATTTGCAATAATTTCAAGACTCAAGCAATACATCAATAGGCCTTCTATTAACAACTCTACAATTAAACCTTACCTCACCAGGTCTCCCAGATTGCAAATCACCCATCTTCACCATCCCTTCTTCGAAAGCTCTGAAGAACTCTCCTTGATCCTCACTAAACATCTTCACAAACTCTCTCGTCTCTCTGTTCGTGTACAAAGTCTGGTCAGAGTTTAGAAACCCTCTCCCTGAAACCAAGTCTTTGAAGTACTGATTATCAAAAACCCGTGGCGTTGCGTCTAGATCTCCGGTCACGTTCCCGTCTCCACCCATAGGACAAAGCTTGTTAAGCTTCTTCCTGTAACCCGGTTCGAGAGCTGGATCCGGTTTACCAGACCCGGATTGGTTATAAAGCCTAAACATGATCGAAAAACACCGGCCTTGACCGATTGAGTGTGACCCAGATAAAGCCACCATGTCTTTAACAGAAAGATCGAATCTTTTAAAGAGATCAATCAAGAAAGTTGCGTTTGCTCTTGGACTCGGCATTACATCGTCTGAATCTTTCTGACTCGCTGTTAAACTGTCTTTCCTCCCTAGCTTCACTTCCCAATCCGGTCCTCCTGTCTGGTTTTCAAGAACCAAGAATTACAAAACCCGAAAAAAATCACTAATTAAACCGGGGAAATCGGAGAATAGATGAGATTTTTTACTAGAGCAACGGCATCACGAGAAGCCATGATAACGATGTCGGCGCAAGAAACAGTAGCAGGACAAGCTTTCTCTAAAGCTTCTTTAATGTCGTCTACAACTTCGAAAGATCTCAGTGAATTGATGTTGGAAAGTGATAGTTTTTCACCAAGCATGTTCGGTGTGTCGTCAAGCAACACAGATGCGTCACATCCCTGATTTGATTCATCATAGGGAGAAAACAGAAAAATCAGAAAAAAGTAATCAAGAAGAGAGAGAGAGAGAGAGAGAGAGAGAGAGAGAGATTTGTATGATTTTACATTGACGAAACAGTCGTGAAATTGGAGACGCATAACGGAAGCGACGCTTCTTGCTTCTTTGATCATGGCTTTCTTCATTTCTCTTCTTACTATGGATTCAGCTTCAGGGCATGTCTCGCTGTAGAATCTTGGTCGGAGAATTTCTCCGGTAACCACCATCAAGAGAAGTAGGTAGAGGATGAGATGGGGAGGAATAAGAGACATACTTTTTTCTAATTTTAAAAAAAATAATATTTCTTTTTTTTTGTTTGGTTTTCAGTGATGGAAGAAGAAGCAGAGACTTTGTTGGTTTTATAAAGAATTTTTTTGGTGGCTTTCGAGAATGATTTCTAAGGCTTTTATTTAAATGGATTTTGTGTAAGTGTGGTGGTGAGCTTCCAAATTTATTTGGTCAAATATTGTAAGAAACTGAGTAAGGGATTTTAATTAGTCTATAGCCAACAGAGTAAATTAGTCTGGGTTTGACTGGTTTACTTTTAAAGGAAAGTTGAAAAAAATTTGGAAAATTTGTTATTCCATTTGAAATTTTAAAATTAAAATAAAAGAAGAAAATGTGAAAGGTTAATCGAGGGTTTATTAATGTTTTTACACCAAGAGGTTTGGGTTTCGATTTCCAAATGATACAATTTCTGCATATTAACGGAGTCAAACTTATTAGAAAATCTTTAGTGTGGTGCAAGTAGAGCTATTCATCGTGATTGCGGATCGTTGTGGAGCGGATAGCTTTATCTCGTTGTAGATGTTTTTGTAGTAATTTTCATAATTTGTGCAGTGTCAACAAAAAAAAAAGGAAATAAAAGTAAAAGTAGAGCAAAAGAGTATAATTTGTTTTTCTTTTAATTTGTAGTCCACTTTAGAGGATTTGAGAGATTTAAATATTTATTTTTTGTATTTTATTTTTATTGGTTGGTTTTCAACAAAACCTAGAGTTGTTTTTTTCCTACCCTATTTCTGCTAAAAAGAGCTTCTACCAAATTAACAAACTATGGAATTGGTTTTTAACTTCTTATAACGTATATTTTGTTATTTTGCACAAATACACTTCATACAATTGATTACCCGAATACATTACCATTTGCATTCATTACCCATTAAAGACTTTTTTATGTAACGTATAGATGAAAACAAATGCTACAGTTAATGCTATTAAAACCAATGGTAAGCTACAAAAATCATAAATTTTTTACTTATAAGAATTTATGAAATACGAATGATCTAGAATCCAACATTAATCCTGGTCAATGTTCATAGATAAAGATAGGAGGTTCGTAATCAAATAGTGTGATAAGCTTTTTAAGGTCATGAAGAAATTGAGTTGATTTCAACTTTTAAACAGTCAATGCAACTTTTGACTTTGTAAAAGGGAATAAACCTTATCTTCACAGGTACGTTGGGTTGGTAAAATAACTCACATTTATACGGAAAAGCAATGCATCTTTTATTGTTTAAAGTGATCAGTATAGTTGTGGTGATCAATGCTATCGTTATTGTACAGCTAACATATTAAATGGTTGATAAGTTTATCACCATAAACAAGATAAGAATTATTCAATTAGTGCTTTAATAATTTCTCACTATAACATCTATGACTTTGTAGCTTCATGAATTATCATCAAAGAGTAGAGAATGAGAAATCTATAAGAATTTCGATAGACTCTTTTGCTTGGGTTGGGTGGAAGATAATGAAAAACGTGCCCCATGAATCAAGAACACTTTTTTTTATGTTAATCTCATGGTTAAAGATCTTATTAATGTAAAAAACATGTGTTGAAACAAATAAAGTTTGGAGGTACTGTTCTGCTGATGTGAACAGAATTATGGCTAACAAATGGGTGATTGTGGTTTGTGTGGATGCGGAATCGCACACTTAGTTTTTGTAAGGATTTTTAGGGAAGAACTTGGATGGGCTAGTTTCTATATATGAATCAAAAATGTAATTTGGATATAAACTCAACGAATTGGATTTAGTATTGAATCAATAAGGCTCTTTTTTACAAGCAAGAAAATCTTAGAGAGATTCTACAAATAATCTGTTTTTTTTTAGCCGGAAGAGAAGTATCTATAAACCTAAATCTCTACGTCTTTTTATAGTCACCATCGAGCTGAACTTCTTCCGGATATCGCGTCGTCGCGAATCGAGGAACCACCATTGACTACTTCCTTGTGAGTCGGAGGTCGGTTGGACCCGTTCTAAGTCGGACGCGGCTTGCTCGCGAAATAAAATGGATTGGGCCATTTTCATAGGTTTAAAGATTATTTTATTGTTATCAGGCCCTTAATGGGCCAGATCTCATTGGGTCGAGATCTGGTACCAACAATTGCTCCCCAACCCATTAAGTTTAAGTTTATCTTAATGGGCGATGAAAGGTCTGCTCGATGTCACATCCGCGCCGCGGATCTCGCGCATATCGAGATTGCTTTTAAACGAACGGTTGAGATCTGGGGAGAGGAGAACTTCCTCGATTCCCGGTAAAGGTGATCATTGAGATCGTACGGATGGGATTCGGGGAGATCAAAGATCTTTACGATCTCAACGGCTAGGGTTAGACCCCTTATAAATTAACTTCTGTGTTTTTCTCGATAAACCCACGATCATCACTCCGTCTAAGGTAATCCTTCGGTTTCCTCTCTCATTTATTTTATCGGCCATTTTTCTTAAGAGGGAAAAAATTCATATTTCTCTGCTTTTTCGATTCGGGTTTTCGACACGGAATCTGGTTGATTCTTTGATTTCGGTTCATCCTACTGCTCGAATCGTGATGGCTGATCCTTCGAAATTCGTTCCTGGACATCCGGATGAACTTTTCGGTCCGCATTGGAAGTCGACGACGACGCGGCAGAGCATTGCGAACCTTTGGCAGGTCTACAATGTCCCGAGGGATGTCGAACTCGCCGAGCATTGGGAACCTTCGACAGAGCATTGCGAACCTTCGGCAGAGCATTGCGAACGAGACGCCGGAGAGGTGCAGGCCGGGATATTGCTGCACCTACGTGACGTTGTTCGAGAGATGCGGGCTCTCCTTCCCTATACCCTCTTTCTTACTCGAGCTCCTCGCGGAGACCCATCTTTGTTTTTCGCAGATGATGCCAAACTTTGTTCGGCATATCATCGCTCTCGCTGTCAGAGCTTATGAGGAGGGAGTCTTGCTCAGTGTGAGAGATGTTCTTCATCTTTGTTTGGTGAAGCACAATCCCGGGTTCCCAGGGACATTCTACTTGTCTCCGAGGACTAATCGAAAGGTGATCAGCGGAATTCCGGGCAAAGATGATTGGCGAGGCAAGACGATCCTATTTCGGATCGACCGAGCTTCGATAGGGGATTTCGACATCTCCATACTTCCAAAGCGATGGGCTGTAGTAGCTGGTTAGAGACGAGCTCTAGAGCTCGCAGCTTTTGTTTAGATCTCGGTTTAGCGTTTACTTTTATCTATATATTGATCCTTTTTGTGGTTTTGCAGCTACTCCAAAGAAATCGCCTTACACGGACGAGCTTAGGGCACTTGTCGCAACACTGCGAAGTAAATGGACCGAGTGGGATTCATTTACGAAGCGCAGGATCGACCGAGCTCTCAGACCAATTTTGCAAACAGCCCCCACTACTGAACCATCCCGACAGCCTCCTCCGTTACGAAGTAAGTACGCTTCAGATCTATGTTTCGAGACTTCGCAGTATGAATATGCTTTTTCCCAGTTTAAAATCAGGATTTTCTTGTTCTTCGTCGAACCGGCTAGGGCTCAGGAGGTTCCGACCCCAATTGTTCGACCTATTCCAGATACCAGCTCGTCAGCCAGTACTACGCAGCCGTTAATCATGTCGAGGAGGGCAAGTTATCGCAGTCGAGCCAACCCAGTTCCGAGCACCGGCGCAAGTCGGGTGCGTTCTGGTGATATTACAGCGGCGTTCAGCGATGCTCTGAACACGCCTATGCCAGTGGAGACGTCGACCCGCCCCGTCGTCGGGACAATGACTGGATCGGCTGAGGCCGGGCCCCATGATCCCGCTATGGTTGCAATGGAGAATGTAGTGGATCTTGCTGAAGACCATATCCCTGTTAGCTCGAGATCGAACGGGTCGAGTGCTGCCACGACCTCGCGTCGTCCGGAAACGCCGCGTCCTTTAGGGACTTCGCACCCATCGGGATCGTCGCATCCTCAAGCGAAGCGGCAGAGGAGCGAGCCCGTGGGATCCTGTGGTTCTGAGGGTCGTCGCGGGTCTGACTCGGCTAATGGCTCTTCGGCGAGCCGGCCGTTTCACTGGGCGTTCAAGCACGCTAGGGACTCTCTTATCACTGAGGATCCGGAAGGGATGACGACGCTGTTTCGCCACTGCAAGGCCGCCGGATGTCAGCTTCCTTCGCTGAGAAACATGTCCGAGAGGGAGGCCTACCTGGATATGTGTGCTGCGAATGGGAAGGTATGTTTTTACTTTTTGGGTATTTGCCTTTGTGATTTTAGAGTCTCTGTTAACACGTTGATTTTTGTTTTGTCCAGGCGCTGGCGGCTCAGAACAGAGTGGTTGCTCTGTTCGAACAACGGGTTCGAGATGCCCCTCAGCCAGAGGAGGCCGAGAAGGCGAAGCTGGTGGTCACTAGTTTGAACGCCGAGGTTCAGGCTCTGCGGGCTAGGGATGCCCAGAAGGAGGTCGACCTGGCCAGAATTCCCGTTCTTGAAGATCGAAACGCCGATCTCGAAGCTGCGTCGGCGTCGCTGTCTTGGAAATTTTAGACGACGGAGAATCATATTGCCGCGCTTCGGACCGAGAACAAATCCACATAGGAGCAGGCCGCTCAGCTAGCTCGGAAGAATCGAGAGCTAGCCGCGGCGTGGGATAGAGAGGTTCGACATGCGGCTCGGGCTGCGAGGTGAGAATTGTCTGCGAGGTATGCTGAGATCCTTGAGGGGGTCAAGGGCAAATGGGCCTTAAAGAAGGAAGAGACAAACGCCGAGATTGACTTGCAAGAAGTGATCGCCAACCTCGACCTCCTGAACGAGTTAGACCAGGGGGATACAACCGTGGAGGTCGAGATCCCCAAAGTCACTAAGAAGAAAGGGGAATTTGAGGCGGCTTTCACGGCGGCTCAAGTGTCCGACTTCTCCCTCAGGAAGCTCAACCATCCAGTTGTCTCGGAGGATTCTATTGCCTTGATGGAAGTCGACCCCGTGTCCCAGGTTCCGGTGGGCGTCGATTAGTTTAGGACCAACGTTGAGATGACGGAGAGCTCGGCGGCGCGGTTGGCTGAAGAAGAGGTGGCAGCGGATGACTTCGTAGCCGATTAGGGTGGAGGACCCAAAGTGAAGGCTATTTGTCTTAGTCTTTTTTTTTTTTGCTTTTTGAAACTTGAATATTGTGCCTTGGCCGGGAGGTTTTAATCCGGCTCTATGTTAGTTTTGGAATCTTTTGTTTCGGTAAAAGATTTAGTTTTTCTTAAATAAAAGACTTCGTTTGGTTTTATCGAGCTCGATACCCTTGCGGAGGGTTTTACTCTGCTCAAAAATTCTAAGTCTTTTGCCTTAGTAAAATTTGATTTTGAGACTTTGAGATTCATCGCGACTTCGATTTATTTTGCGAAGCGTGCGCTTCTGCGTGAAATTTTATGCCCTGAAACCCGTGTTTGCTTCTCGCTCCGATTTTTTTTGGCAAGAAGTCGGTGTTCGACATTTCTAACACGTAAATTGAGTTCGGCGTCCTTACGGGGGGTTTTACTTAGCCTGAAGGTGCTAAGTCTTTTGCCTTAGCAGTTGTTTTTTGTTTCGAAGTCTGGGTTTCGTCGTTGCTTTGATTCCTTTTGGTGAAATGCGTACTTCAAGGTTCAAATGAGATTAGGGTCATTCAAAGGTGTTATCGACCTTGAGATCCTATCGAGGTTGGGGTTCACTATTTGGAAGTTAGGTCGTATCTACGTGGTCTTTTGACCGCATTTGTTTGAACTTTTATGAGAGCGGATGGTCTGGTGGACTTCGAGGCGCTTTTAAGAGGATGTTTCGCCTTTTGGTTTAGTTCGTGATGCGAGGTCACGAGATTTTAGTGATACGAGAGCTAAATAGTGTTTATTTGGAAAATGTGTGAGATAAATGTGGTAGCAAAAAGGGTTTCTTTATTTATCAAGGACTGGATATGATCTGGAGCCCGAGCTAGATGTAAGAGTCGGTCGACCTCCGACATACAACAATCAAGATGAATGATAATATGGTTCGGTGGCTGCACTCGCAGGTCGAGCTGCCTACGTACCCAGTCAAGGGATCAAGCATTTTACGTAGTTCGATTGTTATACGTACTCAGTCGTGATATCGTTTTAGATTCAAGGAATACCAAGAACTTTTTCTGGTACGCCGTTTTTGACTTTCGCGAGCTTGTAGACGCCATTGCGCACTACTTCGATGACGCGGTAGGGGCCTTCCCAGTTGGTCCCTAGTTTTTCGGCACCTCGATCTTTGGTATTTTCGTATACCTTTCGCCAGACTAGGTCGCCTACCTCGAAACTCCTGTGTTTAACATTTGAGTTATAGTAGCGGGCGGCGGCTTGCTGGTAGTTTTGGATTCTGATCAATGCTTGGTCTCGACGTTCGTCGATGAAGTCCAATTGATCTCGTAACATTTCCTCGTTGAATTTGCTGTTCGCTGGACACAAAGTTCGCCTGAGGCTTCGTACTGAGACTTCGGCTGGGATAATTGCCTACATCCCGTATGCTAGTGAAAACGACGTTTCGTGTGTAGCTCGGTGGGGAGTGGTGCGACATGCCCAGAGAACTCCGGGGAGTTCGTCTGCCCATCTTTGTTTCTTTGAGTCGAGTCTTTTTTTTAGGTTACCCAAAATTGTCTTGTTCGAGGCTTCGGCATGACCGTTTCCCTTAAAATACCTCGGGGTCGAGGTGGTCAGACGTATTTTCCACTTGGCGCAGAAAGCTCTGAAGCTTCGGGATATAAAATGGGATCCATTGTCGGTTACGATTTCATATGGAATCCCATACCGGCATATGATGTTCTTCCAGACGAAGTCTTTTACTTCAACATGTGTGGTTTGCTGGAAAACTCCTGCTTCGACCCACTTAGTGAAGAAATCGGTGAGGGCTAATAGGAAATGGAGTTTCTTTTGTCCTGATTCGACTAGCGGCCCTACGATATCCATAGACCATCGCATGAATGGATACGAGGATGAGACCGAAGAGAGCGTTTCAGTTGGTTGGTGAATGCTCAGGGCATGCCTTTGGCATTTATCACATTTTTTCGAGTAGTTCTTGCAATCGGCGATAAGGGTCGGCCAGAATTAACCCTTCAGCTTAATTCTGACGGCAAGGGCGCGACCTATGGAGTGACTTCGGCATTGGCCGTCGTGCATCTCTCCCATTATTGCGAGGGCTTCTATGCCGTGGACGCAGGCGAGGTATGGTTCGGACAAGCTTCGTTTGTAAAGCTTGTCGTTTATCACTCAATAATGCGAGTTTTGTGCTTTTAGTTTATGGGATTTCCATTTCTCGGATGGTACTGTCCCATTTTGGATGTATCGAATAATCGGGATCCTCCAGTCTGGTTTACGGATGTACTCATCCGATTCTGGATCACCGGTGGTTGTTGGGGCGACCTCGTCAGGCGATTTGGGCTCGACTGGTAAGTCAGGGGTGATGTGGGGTTGGGTTCGTGTTCCTCCGCGTCGGAGAAGACTTGATCGGTCTGCATGTTTGCGGGCTCCGCAGTTATTTCATTTTCAGTGAGAGCTTTGAGTGCGATCTCGATGCTTGGTTTTTCAATTCCTTCAACGGGAATTACTCTTTTAACTAACGGATTCGAGGTCGAGGCGAGGGCGGCGAGCGCGTCAGCCGAGGTATTTTCTCCTCTCGGGATCCTAGTTAGTTCGAATTTGTCACAGCTCGCGAACAACTTTGAGGTACACGTCCATGCGTTCATCTTTAGCCTCGTACTCGCCATGGAATTGGCTCGTGATGAGCTGGGAGTCGCTGAAAGCGTCGATCTCTCGAGCTCCGATCCCAAGTGCGAGCCTGAGGCCAGCAATGAGGGCTTCGTACCCCGTTTCATTATTGGAAGCGATGAAGCCTATTATGAAAGATTGTTCTATTATCTCGCATGTTGGAGAAGTAAGTTTGATGCCTACTCCGGATCCTTGTTTGGATGAGGATCCATCGACGTGGAGTGCCACTTCTTGGAGGGGTTCGTTTCGTTGGTGACCTCGGGCGCTAGTTCGATCATGAAATCTGCTATGACTTGTGCTTTGGCGCACGTGCGAGTGCGCTATTCGATATCATATTCGCTTAGTTCGATTGCCCATTTGGCGAGGTGTCCCAATTGACTTGGGCTATGGAGAATAGTTCTGAGTGGTTGTAATGTCATGACTACTATCGAGTGTGACTGAAAGTACGGTCTGAGTTTTTGGGCCGACATCACAATTGCCAGGGCTAATTTTTCCATAACGGGGTATCTCATTTCGGCGTCGATCAGTGTTTTACTTACGTAATAGATCAATTTTTGTTCCTTTTGTTCTTCCCGAATTAAGACTCCGCTTAAGGCTGCCTGAGATACTGTGATATACAAATACAAGGGTTCTCCTTCTAGTGGTTTGGACAGTATCGGGGTTTCGCTTAGATATGCTTTGAGTTATCGGAATGCGTCTTCGCATTGCTCGTCCCAAAGGAATTTTTTGTTTCCTTTGAGGAGTTGATAGAAAGGGAGGCACTTGTCTGTTGATCGGGAGATAAACCTATTTAGGGCGGCTATCCTCCCGGTTAAACGTTGAAACTCTCGGGTTGTTTTTGGTGATGGCATTTCTAAGAAATCCGCGATCTATTTTGGGTTCGCCTCGATGCCTCTCTCGGTTACTAGGTAGCCGAGAAATTCTCCCGAAGCGACTCCGAATGAGCACTTCACCGGGTTGAGTTTCATTCCATATTTATTGAGGATAATGAAACATTCTCTGAGCTGTGCTACATGATCGGATTCTCTGGAGGATTTAACGAGCATATACCTCCATCGTTTTACCGAGTAGGTCTGCGAACATTTTGTTCACCAATCGTTGGTAAGTTGCTCCGGCGTTCTTAAGGCCGAAGGGCATCACTCTGTAGCAGTACGTGCCTTGATCGGTGATGAATGCCATTTTTCTTGGTCTTTCGAGTTCATTTTAATCTGATTATACCCAAAAAAGGCGTCCATGAAGGACAATAGTTCGTGACCGGCTGTGGCTTCGACGAGTCGGTCGATGTGGGGCAGTGGAAAGCTGTCTTTAGGGCATGCTTTGTTTAGGTCGGTAAAGTTGATGCAGACTATCCACTTTCCATTTTTCCTTTTGACGACCACCGGGTTGGCCAGCCAGTCAAGGTATTTCACCTCTCTGATGGAGCCGACCTTGAGTAGTCGGTCTACTTCGTCGTTAACAGCTTTGGCTCTTTCGGGGCCGAGCTTATGACGTTTCTGTTTAATGGACTTATACGTTGGGTCGACGTTGAGTTCATGTGATGCTACGTTGGTGTCGACCCCGGACATGTCCGCGGTGGATCATGCGATCGTGGCAACGTTCTCTTTCAAGAAAACGATTAGTTCGCATCGTATCTCGTTGGACAGGTCGATCCCTATGCCGATGAGACGCTCTGGGTTATTGTAGTCTATGCAAACCTACGTGATGAGTTCGGTACGAGATTCGCATATCGAGGGATCTTTTGCTCTTTTTATCTGCTGGGTGGCGAGCTCTAACTCTTTCTATAATTTCTATACGGGATTATTCCTCGATTGTTTGTAATTTCCCATGTAGCAATCTCGGAAGGCGGATTTGCTTCCTCGGAGCGTTTTGGTTCCTTCTAGCGAAGGGAATTTCACGCACTGGTGGTACGTCGATGGTACCGCTTTCATGGCGTATAGCCAGGGTCTGCCAAGTATGGCGTTAAATGGTGCCGCGCGGTCTACTACCACGAATTCGGTTAATTTATGTATTCCTTCCGCGTCTACGGGGAGTTCGATCGTTCCTTTTTAGTACGTCATATTTCTGGCGAAGCCGGATAGCGGCGAGGGTTTTCCTCGCAGAGATGAATCTTCGAAGCCCATTCGGCGGAAGGCCTCGTAGAAGAGCACGTCTACCGAGCTGCCAGTGTCTATCATTATTATGGATAGCTCGAAGTCGCTGACGTCGAGCTGGACTATGAGAGCATCGTCGTGCGGTTTATCGAGATGTTGAGTTTCACTTTCTCTGAAAGTGATCCTGTGGTTGGGTCCATGGAGGGGACTTGGTTCCAGCGGTCTGGTTCTTGCTCGCCGTTGGAACAGTTTGATCGAGTTCACCGAGTCTCGGCAGAATTGTGAACCGCCACATATGAAGTCTATTCTTTTAGTGGTAGGTGGCTCTACTCCCCCCTCTTTGAAACAACGAGGTTTCCGGGGGCAAGTTGCGTCTGTCTTTTTTTGGTGCCAGTGGCGGTGTGATCAGTTATTTCATTGATCCGCCGCAGAGGCTTAGCTCTCTGAATATCAGGTCAATGCGTTTCTTCGGCGCTGGAGGCGGGGTCTCTTGTCCCGCAGCCTCATTGGTTCGTTTCCTTTTTTCTTGAGGGTTGACTTTTTACTGTCGGCTTTTGGAACTGGTTCCGCATCGATGACCTTGTCGGGAGGTCGTTCGGGGTCACTCTGAGCTGTTAAGAGGCGAGCCCGAGTTCGACACTCCTCGGTGGAGTGTCCTTTTCGTTTGTGATGATCACAGTACTTCGATGGATCGTAATCCTTGTTCTTGGATTGCGAGGGACTCCCGACGGTGTACGTGTGTTGTCCTTGACTGGGAGGTTCCTTTTTGGGACCCTTCTTCGATGTCGGGGGACAATCGATGGTTTCGTATTTCTTGTTGAGATAAGCGGTCTCTTCTTCGAACGTAGCGAAGGCGGATGCGCGGTGTAACGCGTTATCTAAAGATGTCGTGGGTCAAACTGAGAGTTCTTCGCGGAACTTCGACGTATACCACAAGTTGTTCCTCAATGCCAATAGTGCTACTACCTCGTTGGGGTTCGCTATTTTGGCTTTGATTTCTTTGAACTTCGTGATATACGTGCGAAGTGAATCCCCTGGGCTTTGTGAGAGTTTCCAGAGGTCGGCTTCGGATGCTTTTGCCTTGATGAATACCGAGTACTGTTTGAGGAAAGTCGAGATGAGCTGGTAGAAATTGTCTATTGACTTTTCTTCCAGCGAGGCGAACCATTCTTGGGCTGGTCCGATCAGGTTTTCGACGAAGAGGCGGCAGTAACCTGCTTCTTTTTCGTGATCGGGGAAGTGAACCCTGGCGACCGTTAAACGGAATGCTCATATATGAGCTCGCGGATCGGTCTTTCCGGCATATTCTGGGAATTTAATTTTTCCCGTGTCTATGATTTGTGCAGTCACGATGCGATTGGTGAAGGGAGTTCGATCGGTCTCCTCAATCACTCGATCGATGTCCGGCGCCGAACTCGTGGCGAAGTGGACGAGTGAGTTCATCTGTTGTAGCTCGGCGTTTGTTTGATCGATATTTCGTTCGAACACTTCGCGATCAACATTGCTCGGGAGATCGACATAAAGCGGGTCGCGAGTCCGAGCTCGATTGTCATTGTCGTAAAGTTGCGGGTTACCTTCGCGATTTATGGATATCGGAGGTGGGATCGGTAACGAACCATGATTAGTTCGTTCGTGCTGGGTTCCCGAGCAGGATCCGAAGTCGAAGGTATTGAACAGTCTCGGCTCGCGGTTTTCTGTGCTCGGAGGATGCGGTAGTCTGGTCGAGGCTTGTCTGTTTGTTTCGTTGCTTAGGTTAGCAGCGAACGAAGGCGAGCTGTCGTAAGTGAAAGTCGAGATTGGAGTGTTTCGAATCGGAGTTTCGAACTATCCGATGGTTGTCGGCGGTGCGTGTTCGCGGAGGCAGACTTCCTTGCAGTCGTCGCTCCCGGTTTTCTGTCAAGCGACGTTATTGTTGCTCTAGGCGAGCTTCGAGCGTACGAGTCGAGATCTCGTAGGTCTGTTGTCTATCCACTAGGATGGATAGCATCCAGCGGATTTCGGCTAGGTCGTCTCTGTGCTGTTGCGGCATCAGAGATGGCGAGGTAGATCCCATCCGCCCGGTTTGGGCTTGGGATGGGTCGTTGGATCTGGTCCATACCCAATTAGGGTTTCGGTCTGACGGCGGGTTGGCGTTCGTCGGAATGACGGGATTTGCGCGTCGCGACGTTGCATTCCGGTTAGCGTTGGGTGTTTCCACTCCATCCGCCGCGATGGGATTTACTCTCATGGCGTTTGTCGGGATTTGGGTCTGGGAAGTGGATCCCGCGAGTGTGGGCTCGGTGATCGCGCCGACGGCGTTGCGATATGTCGAGGGATTGACCCTTGTTGATTCTGAATGGCTTGGATCCATTTCGTTTCTCGTTAGATCGAAGATCTGACTCTTGTGTTTAGAAAGCTATATGCTTTTCCCCACAGACGGCGCAAAAATGCAGATGCAGAATCGCACACCTAGTTTTTGTAAAGATTTTTAGGGAAGAACTTTGATGGGCTAGTTTCTATCTATGAATCAAAAATGTAATTTGGATATAAACTCCACGAATTGGATTTAGTATTGAATCAATAAGGCTCTTTTTTACAAGCAAGGAAATCTCAGAGAGATTCTACAAATAATCTGTTTTTTTTAGCCGGAAGAGAAGTGTCTCTAAACCTAAATCTCGACGTCTTTTTATAGTCACCATCGAGCTGAACTTCTTCCGGATATCGCGTCGTCGCGAATCGAGGAACCACCATTGACTACTTCCTTATGAGTCGGAGGTCGGTTGGACCCGTTATAAGTCGGACGCGGCTTGCCCGCGGAATAAAATGGATTGGGCCATTTTCACAGGTTTAGAGATTATTGTATTGTTATAGGGCCTTTAATGGGCCAGATCTCGTTGGGTCGAGATCTGGTACCAACAGTTTGTGAGTATATGTAACCGATTCTATTCGGGCTAGAGGATGTTGTTGTGGATCTCGTAGCTTTATTTAGTTCAATTGAAAATCCAATGACACAAAAAACATATGTAACTTTGTAAATACAACTTTTTTTTTGTAAACAACATAAATATTTAGAACGGTTCAGAAATTCAAATCGGAATACATAGTTTACATAAGCAACATCATACGAGTAGACAAAAGCATTATGTGCTAACTTGTTCGCTTTTGTGTTTTTTCAGCGTAAAATTTGTAAAATGGAGAAAAAGTAAACATCTATATACTCTTTACGAATTTCTCCAAATGTAATAAAAAAATATGACACTCCTTTGGTGTAGATACCATATTCACCAACTCAAAGCAGTATGTGGTGAAAGCTATCACTGTCTTCAAGTTTACGATCATACAATGCATAACTCATATGAGTGTTTCTAATTCAACGTGTAAATAAGAGATAATTTTTCGTAGATTTTTTGTTTTCATTATGGATTCTTCAATGATTTTTTGGTAATAATGTTATCCTAGTGCATAAAAATTATCGATCTCCTTCGAAGAACTATATACATAGCACCAACACCCTTCATAACCTGAAATCACTGGAGAATGAACAATATTTTAGAATATCAAGTTTTGATCACTAATTTAGATCTGTTTCCAAGTCGTTTCTCTAACCTCTGCAATTCTAAAAAAAAAATTATTTCACAAAGAATATCATTTTACCATATTTCACATATACTAAAAATATTTAACATATAAATCTGTCTCTATTTAACGTATCACTGATTAAATCATTATTAGTTATACGCAAAGTTATTAGTTTTCCACAAAAAAAAAAAAAAAAAACTCTATTACAACTATTAATCATGACCGACTATTGTTCATAGACAATACAAAAGAACGAAATTTGGAAAGGAAAAAATAAGAAAATAATAACTTTTTTTTTCTTCACAAAGTCTATAAACTAATAGTTGAAGAGGTGAGTGATTTGGTGTCGAGAGATAAGAGGATTGTTGTGACAAGAGGAGGCAACAATTTGAGCCATTGGTTCATATTTTTTGCAACCGAACAAATTGCCTTTTTATAGTATTTTATTTATCTGAAACTTTAAAAGTGACTGACACTAAAGTAAGTCATCGTCATCATGACTTCGCGTTCGTGGGTTCTGATACGTTGCCGTTTCGAGATATTATGCTGTCCCCATCTTTAGTTATCAATTTTTTATTTTATTTTATTTTATTTTATATTATATATTCACTTCGAAGTTCGAACAAAACAATCATAATTAATACATATGACTCGGATGTATATAGTTTCCTAAAAAAATCTCTATAGAATTCGAAATCAGGAAATGGAACGCACATGCAGGCCACTGAAATTGAAACTTCACCTAACCAATCCATACCCAAAAATATCAATAACTATTGAACAACGATTGATGAATTCATTATTTCTATTTTTTTTTAATAACTGGAAAGGGTCCATGCCAAAACTCTGACTAATCTCCAAAAACCCGACATGCATTCATTTTTTTTCTTCTATTTAGTATTATTCTAGGCACCTCGAGTGGCCAAATGAAAAATTATTTCTATTCTTAAGAAATCAAAATCGAATCATAAACTAAAATTATGGGTAGAAGTCCAATAGCCTAATGATTAATGGTTTAATGCTTTTACACCAGGTCTGAGGTTCGAGTATATATCAATAACTATTGAACAACGATTGAATTTTCATTAAAGATGAATTCATTATTTATATTCTTAAGAATTTAAAATCGAATCATAAACTAAAATTATGTAAAAATCTAATATACGAATATCTTCCACTAAACAAAATTAATTCTGAAATTAAACCAAAATTATTATATGGCACCATCTCAAACTAGAACAACAAAAAACCTTTAAAAAAAAACATATCCGAAACTAATGTCGTTGAATTTCTATATTGTATTTTTCATTATGATCTACGAAAAAGTTTTCTCTCTTTTAAAAACTCGTACCAAACTTGGAGTAATTTCACTGAATTTGGTATCTAATAATTTAATTTTTTGAATATTTTGGAAGATATTGAATTAATCAATAGTTTATTAATGAATATTAGTGTGTGAGGATTTAGATGATAAAGATTGTTGTTTCCATCTCTTAAATCGACTCTCTTTCTCTCAGTCACTCTCGTTTGTGTACATACTCCAAAAATGCACCACCAGCCACTACTCCGGATAGAAAGAACGAAGAAACCATCCAGATCAACGCAATGAAACTATACTATCATTACCACTCCAAAAAACTGAGCACTCAAGAAGATCACCAACTCATACACGCGGACATTCGCAAACCGAACGCAAGGAATGTCATTTACTTCTCTCGTTTTTTTGGTCGAAAGGAATGTCATTTATAAAAAGAATTTGGTGTTGAAAATGTAGTTAACAAAATATCAGTCTAAGAGGATCTGGGCCTACAAAACCAAAACCCTAAAGCCCATTAAGAAAGCCCTGATAATTTTAAGAAGAAAACGACACTTCCTTCTTTCAGTTCCCGTAGATTTTCCCAGAGATTTTTCGAATCCGGCGGCGGAAAATCCAACTTCCTTTTTTTTTGTTTTCCGACGGAAGCTTCGAAAATGGGAAGAGGAAGACACAGGGGTCGTTCTCAGAGGAAGCATTTCAAAGAAAGCAGAGAGAATGTCTGGAAACGCCCCAAATCCGATGACACCGTCGACGCTTCCGATAACGCCGTCCCGGAAAAACCCAGTTGGGAACCTATTTTGACTGATAACCCTAATTTCGAGGAATATTACAAGGTAATATATTCGTGATTCTGTATAGAATCGAGACTGTTTATATGTCTTTCTTTCGCGTTTTCATTTTTCTACTCGTTAACTTCAGGTTGTGAGCTATTGAGGGTTTAGGGTTTTGATTTTAATGGATTTGCCTTTTGATTAATGGATCTGAATTTAGTGATTCTAACTCTTGTGTTTGTGTGTAGGAACAAGGGGTAGTGAAAGCAGAAGAGTGGGATTTGTTCATGGAGATTCTTCGTAAGCCTTTGCCTGCTGCGTTTAGGGTTAACTCCAAGTAATGCTATTTTTTTCTTCTCTTTATTATGTAATTTGTTGATAGTCTCAATGAGGTTTAGGGTTTAAGGATGACTACAACTTGGGATTGGTTCAAGATTGCAATTACTAACTAGATGCTGCCTTTTACTTCTTTTATGATTTGCAGTAGCCAATTTTGCGATGATATTATATCGATCTTGGAGAATGACTTCGTGAAATCTCTTCAGGCACAGGTAATTGGCATTTTGTAAGGCCTTCCTAGACCCGAAAATCTATCTGATCTCACATTTTTTGCTTTTTAGGCTATAGAAGGTGGTGAATTGGAGGCTATTAAGCCCTTGCCTTGGTATCCGAAGAATCTCGCTTGGCATTCTAATTTTTCTAGAAAACAGATTAGGAAAAATCAGACACTCGAGAGGTACCATTTGAATTTCTTGTTACTCTGGTAATTTTGTGTATGGTTAAAAGAGATTGTATGTTAGCTGTGTTACAGATTGTGTTTTTTTTTATTATAGGTTTCATGAATTTCTGAAATTAGAAAATGAAGTTGGAAACATGACCAGGCAGGAAGCTGTTAGTATGGTAAGCTAGCTTAATAATACTCTCTTCTGCCATTAACGTTGTTTTGTCGTTACTTACATTTATAAAACCGTTGTTGAATTTAATCTTGCAGGTACCTCCTCTCTTCCTCGACGTACATCCAGATCATTTTGTACTTGACAGTGAGTGAATTTTCATTTGATATTGTTTTGAGACCTAAAAGTCTTCAAAGGGCTCAAAGAAGTATCCGTCTTGCAAAAGGAAGAAATGTCAATGACCATATGACTATATCCACTTTCCGGGAAAATTAGTGGTCAATGGTTACTGATCACTTACCTTCTATTTGTGTCTGAGCAGTGTGTGCTGCTCCGGGTTCCAAAACATTTCAGCTGCTTGAGATTATACATGGAGCATCGGAACCAGGAACTCTACCTAATGGAATGGTTTGTGTTCAACTTCATATTTTTAATTTACAAACTCTGGTTTTAGGTAGATGGACAATTTGATTGTTTTTCCCTTAATAATCAGGTGGTGGCGAATGATGTTGATTTCCAAAGATCTAACCTTCTAATTCACCAAACAAAGAGAATGTGCACAGCAAACTTGATAGTGACTAATCATGAAGGGCAACAGTTTCCTGGTTGCCGCTTGAACAAATCCCGAGCTTCCGAGAAAGGATTAAGTGAAGATATGCCCATCAATCAACTTTCCTTTGACCGCGTTCTATGCGATGTTCCGTGCAGTGGTGATGGTACACTGCGCAAGGCTCCAGACATCTGGCGGAAATGGTGTTTTTCACCTTTGCCTTTTTTTCCTATCTGCCATGTTATGAGGCATTTGTTCTTGAAAAATTCTTATTCCTTTTGGTTTCTGTACAGGAATTCTGGAATGGGCAATGGACTTCATAGCCTACAAGTTATTCTTGCTATGAGGGGTAAGCTTTTCTTAGATGTCCAAACTAAATTTCCATGAAATATCTTGTTAGAGTGACACGCCTTAATCTTAAACATCTCTGCTTGGTCTTTTTAGGTTTATCTCTGTTGAAAGTTGGTGGGAAAATGATATACTCAACCTGCTCAATGAACCCAGTTGAGGATGAAGCTGTTGTTGCTGAGGTAATTTACAAGTAACTTCTTCACCTTTCATAATAATCCCGTTATAGCTGTAATCACATAAAATCCCTTGCTTGAATTCAGATTCTAAGGAGGTGTGGAGACTCTGTTGAACTTGTAGATGTTTCCGATAAGCTTCCTGAACTTATACGAAGACCAGGTCTTAAGACGTGGAAGGTCAGTTTCTACTACAATTCAACCTATTGAACAAACCCTCTTCTCCAAAATCTAATGGGATTACTCATGTAATTTGCCTCGTCTCTGTTGGATCCAGGTGCGTGATAAAGGTGGGTGGTTTACTTCTTACAAAGACGTTCCTCAAAACCGGAGAGGCGGAGTTCTTGTGAGTATGTTTCCTTCTGGGAAACACCTCAAGGAGTCAACCGAAACAACGCAGGAAAATGAGAATGGTGGTGTTAACGGCTGTGAAGATGGATGCAAAGAGACAGATAATTCTGTGGTGGATGGTATTCCTGATGAACCAGTTGTTGAAGTCTCTGATCTTCCACTTGAACGTTGCATGAGGATAGTGCCTCATGATCAGAACACCGGAGCCTTTTTCATTGCCGTCCTTCACAAAGTTTCGCCCTTGCCAGGTGATTTTTTTTTTTTTTGAAGAACATGTTTCATGAATTGATGATAATCACCTATGGTTCTGTAGAACTTATGGGTAGTTTTCTCACAGAATTTCAGGAGAAACAAAATCCGAGAAAGCACTCGTCTACTAAAAATGCTGAATCGACAGAAAAGTCTCCGGCTGAAGAAGCGGTTGTTACTGTTGATGTTGAACCATCAGAGAGTGCAGTGGAAAAAGTTATAGAAGCAGATTCAAACAATGAGAAAGATGAAAGCTTAGAGCCTGAGAAGAAAAACACAGAGGGAGAGAGCATCACGGAAGAGAAAGAAGCCAATTCTAGTAACGTGGGAGGAAAGAGAAAAGTACCGATGCAAGGGAAGTGGAAAGGCTTTGACCCAGTTGTTTTCCTGAAAGACGAAGCACTAATCAACAGCATCAAGGAATTTTACGGTATCAAAGATGAATCATTTCCATTGTATGGTCATCTTGTGGCAAGAAACACCGACACAAGCAGCGTGAAAAGGATTTACTATGTTTCAAAATCGGTTAAGGAAGTTCTTCAGCTGAATTTTGCAGTCGGGCAGCAGCTTAAGATCGCCTCTGTTGGCCTCAAGATGTTTGTAAGTACAAAATTTATATTCTCTCATTTTGGTTGATGAAGGGTCGAAACTTAAAATTATTTGTACCAATCGAAATGCAGGAGAGACAATCGGCAAAAGAAGGCTCAAGCAAGCCATGCTCTTTCCGTGTATCATCCGAGGGACTACCTGTGATCCTTCCATACATCACCAAACAAATACTTTATACTCCATTGGCGAACTTCAAACATCTTCTGCAATACAAATCGATCAAGTTTCCAGATTTTGTAAATCCACAGCTGGGCCAGAAAGCAATTGACCTTGTCTTGGGATGTTGCGTGGTGATTCTCAGCAACGGTGAGTACTGTCTGGTAATTGTAGATGCTTTGGTCATGTAGGATGTGGTTCTTACAGTTTTGCTGGTATTTCAGGTGAAGAACCGGCGAAAGTGGATGCATCGACAATAGCCATCAGTTGCTGGAGAGGGAAGAATAGTTTGGGTGTTATGGTCACTGCTGCGGATTGCCAGGAGCTGCTAGAAAGACTTGCCGAGAGAACTCCAAAAACCGAAGGTGGTTCGGTAAATGGAAGCAATGGCGATTTGGGCGGTCCTCAAGCTATGGAGACAGCTTGAAGCCCTTGTGCTTTTTTGGTCATTCACCAAATTCCTTTTTCATATGAGCATCATGCATGATGACTTTTGATGAATGGATGGACAAAAAAATTGAAAGCTTCTGTTCTCTAAACCTCTTTATAATTCCAGAGTCTGAAACCATAGGACCAAAATCTTCTGATGACTAAGTTTCAATCAAATGGATGTTTACATGCCAAAGTCGAAAAGAATATACAATGAAAAAGCTCTTAGTGGGGATCTCCTGTGCTGGACCCAATTCATGTAAATATTTTTGCAGAAAATGGGAAAGGGGACTTGCGAGTTACAACACATGGTGCTCTTAGTGGGGATCTCCTGTGCAGGACCCGGAATAACAATCTTCTTTCCAGGCATTGATCCCGGATTGTTTGAATGGCCTTGATTTTCGCTAGATGCGAGATTCTTCTTGTTCACTGTGTTGAAGATCTCAGTCAAGAGAGTGTTGAAAGGGTTGTCTACATTGGTAGAGTTTAAAGCTGAAGTCTCTAGGAAAAAGAGCCCTTCTCTCTCTGCAATTCTTTGTCGTCCTCCATGGGAACCGATCTCTGGTCTTGTAAATCAGACTTGTTACCGATGAGGATGATGACAATGTTGTTATCGGCGTGTGCTCGTAGTTCTTCTAGCCATCGAGGAATGTGCTCAAAGGACTCGCGTTTAGTCATGTCGTAAACCAGCATTGCACCAACAGCACCTCTGTAGTACGCCCTTGTAACAGCTCTATATCTTCTCAGAGCAAAAGACCAAGAACGTCACTGATCGAAGCAGCTACGTCGTATTACGTCATTAGAAACAAAATAATCACAAAAAGAATATGGCCTATACAGGTTTCGAACCTGTGACCTTCGCGTTATTAGCACGACGCTCTAACCAACTGAGCTAATAGGCCTTGTTGCTTGTATAGATTTAGTCAAATATATATCCGAATGTTTTTGAATTAGCCAAAATCGTAAAACCTAAAGTATGCAAATTTCGCCTTCAATGGGATGCTTAGGTTTCAAAATCGCAAATTGGAGTTTTTCCTCTTCTTTTTGGTTTCGAAATTGAAGTTTTTTTTCTTTCCCTGAGATAGATCAGAGTTAATGTGTTTGTTTTGTATGAACTGAAGAAAATAATTCAATTCAATGGAGTGTGTCGTTCAAGGAATCATTGAGACACAGGTTCGTTTGTTCAATTCTAAGTGTTCGAATTCTTGTAAGAAGTACCAAATTGACAAAACCTAAGGCTGAACCAGGATGTTTTGTTCTTTTTTTAGGTATTTAGATTTTTAAACAATTTGATGAGTTTCTTCTCAATTTTTCAGCATGTTGAAGCACTTGAGATCCTTCTTCAAGGTCTTTGTGGTGTTCAACGCGAACGCTTGAGAGTTCATGAGCTATGCTTGAAAAGCGGCCCAAATCTAGGTAAGCCATACGAATTTTTCTTCGAGTTTCAGGACTGAAATGCGAAAAATAAATTTGCATTCTTATGTGTATCATCCTGATCCACATTCAGGAGTTGGGTCATCAGAAGTTAGGCTTTTATGTGATCTTGATCAACCAGAGCCCACATGGTACGGTTTCGTCTTGTTGTTGTATAATGTTGTTACTTGTGTTCTTGCTTCATCAAATCAATCTAAAAAAAATTCAAGAATGTTGATCATAGGACTGTTAAACATGTTGGAGGTGCGATGAGAGGTGCGGGAGCTGATCAAATCTCTGTTATGGTAAGAACTATGATTGAAAGTAAAGTAAGCAAGAACGCTTTGCGTATGTTCTACGCACTCGGTTACAAACTAGACCACGAGCTTCTCAAAGTCGGATTCGCCTTTCATTTCCAACGGACCGCACACATAAGTGTCTCTATATCTTCAGTCAATAAAATGCCCAAGATTCATGCCATAGATGAGGCCGTTCCTGTAACACCGGGGATGCAGATAGTAGATGTAACAGCTCCAACAACACCTGAGAATTACAGTGAAGTTGCAGCTGCGGTTTCATCTTTCTGTGAATTTCTCGCCCCGTAAGATTATTTTTTGTTACTCAGTGATAGTGTGTCTTTGATTCAAATCATCAGTGATACATTGCTATATATTTTCAGGCTTGTTCACCTCTCGAAACCGTTTATTTCCACGGGAGTTGTGCCAACCGCTGCTGCGGCGGCTGCATCTCTTATGTCGGATGGAGGAGGTACTACATTGTAAGCAGTTAGATCTCTTTTGGTTGAATGTAGTGAATTGTTAACATCACACAATGGCTGTGGAAACTTGTGAATCACCAGAGTTGAATATAATGCGATCAGTTAGGTATCTCTTCAAAATTCACAACTTGCATTACATTATTGTGTTCACTCAACCTCTTGGTAATAAATGGTGTTTCAAATTTGTCGGTAGTAGATTGAGAGATTTTAAAGCTTTTGATTTCAGAGCTTTATGTCCAGAGTTTTAAAAGTATAGAATATACAAAATTTTATTGTTAAAAAAAAACTTTATTGGTCCAATAATTCGTATGCATTTATCACCCAATCACAATTAAATTCCAAATAGAAAAATGCCCACTAAACCCTTACAGATTTTATACATCAAAATTAAAAATTCGAACAACAAAATCAAAGGGTTATAAAAGCTCTTCCAATTTTCTTCACCACAACAACAAATTATCATCTTCCTTCCCTTTGCTTCTTTAAAACTTCCTCTTTCCAAGAGCCATTCCCAAAATCAAAAGCTAATAGAGCAGAACAATGTGTATATATATTAGATTCACATTTTCCAATGTCAAAACTTCCTTCTTTCTAATCATCTACTGCTGCTACTATTAGCAGTCTTGTTCTTGCTCATATCAGCAAGCTCCTCAATAAGCTTCTTCTCCTCTTTGCTCAATCTCTTTGGTATCTCCACTTGCACTCTCACCAACTGATCCCCTCTCATATTACTCTTGTTCAATACCGGAACTCCCTTTTTCGCCATCACCAGAGTCGTGCTCGGTTGTGTTCCCGCCGGTACTTTCAAATCCACTGTCCCATCCACCGTCGGTACTTTCAATGTCGTCCCTAAAATCGCATCGATATACGATATCTTGCAGGTGTAGAGAATATTAGTATCATCCCGTTTCAAAACCGGGTCTGGTATAACCTCTATAACAACAAACAGATCGCCCGGTGACCCGCCTCTCTTCCCGGCATTGCCTTCTCCTCTCACTCTTAACCGGCTACCGGAATCAACCCCAGCCGGTACTTTGAGACTTATCCGTTTTGTCTTCCTCACGCGTCCGTCTCCTGAGCAAGTACCACACGGCGTCGAGATCTCTCCAGTGCCGTTACAGGAAGAGCAAGTCATGACTTGTTGGAACACGCCGAGAGGAGTTCTTGCTGATGAAACCACTTGACCTTGTCCGCCACACGTGCTGCATTTGGTCGGTTTGGTTCCCGGTTTTGCACCTGAACCTTCGCAAGTCCCGCAACTCTCGAGCCGAGTTATTTCTATCTCTTTCTCCATCCCGAAAACCGCTTCTTTGAAGTTCAAGATTAGTGTGTAATACTCGTCTTGACCATCCACGGCTCTGCTTCTTGAACCTCTACCCATTCCACCTCCTCCCATCCCGCCCATGCCTTCGAATAATGACTCGAATAGATCGAACGGATTACTAAAATCCTATAAGAAATTAATATAAAAAAACCAAACCAAGAAGTGATCAGAGAGTTGGCTTCGAGTGTCTTTAAAGAATAAATCTGTGAATCTTTGTTTCGAACAACGTACCCCCATGCCTCCCATTCCAGCAGCACCTTTAAGTCCGGCCTCACCGTACCTATCGTAAAGAGATTTCTTTTCATCATCTGATAAGACCTGCAAAACAAAAATTTGTTCTTTTAGTCAACAGAAACCTCAAAAGGCTAAAAAGGCAGCTGTAGAAGTTTCAACTTTACAGAAACAAAGGGGAAGTTAGTTTTCATTTCACCTCATAAGCATTACTTATTTCTTTGAATTTCTCTTCTGCACCAGGATCCCTGTAAGCACATACCAAACTTGTAAACAAGACGGTGACAATTTTCTAATTTAGGAGCATCAGCCTTGAACGAAAAAAGGAGCAGTTTCTGAGCATTTCATATTTCTGGTCTGTATTTCGCAAATGCAGTTTTTAACTTACTTGTTCACATCCGGATGGTAATTCCTAGCCAGCTTCCGATAAGCTGAAACAAGAGCAAGGAAGAGTGAATCAATGTCATATACCAAAAAAGTACCAAGTAAAAACAAAACACAAGAAACACGAAGAGAAGAATTCAGAAACACATGCAAACCAGTTTATATACAAGGGAATCTCTAACACTCAGAAAAACGGAAACATACCGCTTTTAATCTCAGATTTGGTTGCATTTTTCGAAACTCCGAGGACCGAATAGTAATCCTAGAATTGCACACAATCACCCATCAACAATCAAGATCATAAAGTAATTGATCTAAGCAAGCCAGATATATACATTCTGCAAAGGCTAGAGAATAGGAGCACGCACTGCATCAGCTCTAACAGTGAAGCGAGATCCTCTGCGAGGATGCATATTTCTGGACATTCCCGTCATCGACAAGAAGGGCAAGGAACCATGTGAGAACATACTCGACCTTGTAGCTCCCAAACAATTTATTGGTCTCATGGAACTGCAAGGTTGTGAAAAGAGAAACCTTTAATGCTATTTCAGATATATAACTCTTCCAAAAACTTCTTTTTTTCTTGTTTCATTGTCCAAGGAATACTCTTCAAAACTCTTAGTCTAGAAACAACATAATAATAACTCCGATAGCAATTCTACAAAGACTGATCTTAGGATGCGCAATGTCAACAAATCAAACTAGTTTCGATATCACTATGTCAAGAACTTTAAACAGAAAATCATACTTTTGATGGCGGGTTGATTCGACTCTGCTCGGATAATAAGCTCTCAGTGCAAATTGAGCAACGCAAGTGCTTCCAAATTGTATTAGAGCCATTTTAGCTCAAAACACTCCCTGCAACACCATTAAGTAACCTCAAAAATCTGGCTTTCTTACTCAATACTTGAACAAAACAAACATTGTGCATCGTCAACAAGCAAAAACAACGAACTTGGGATTTAACTCATACTTTAAATCCCAAGCAGAATCAGAATTTCAATTCCACAGGAAAATAAACAGTGCCTATCACAAAAATTACGATTTCTTCATCGACTAAACCAAGAAAAAAAAGGCAAATCATTTCTATGGAAATCCGAGCTGTGCGGGAAATTAAGCGGCGGAAAACGTCGTTTCTTGGATGGTTTCAATCGAAGAGAAAAAAGGCTAAAGGAGAGGAGAGATAGAGAAGAGGTTGAAGACGGTGAATCGTACCGTAATCAAATGGTGGGCGAGAGAAGGAAGAGCTGTGCGAGAGAGAGAGATAAGAAAACTGAGTAGAGAAACGAATGAAAGGAGAGGTTGCTAGAAGAACGTAGCCCTTTTCTTCTTTTTTTATTTATATTTACAATTTCTAAAGAAAATAAATTTATTAGGTGGGAAAAAAAGGAATCATATAATGTAGCAAATTAACAATATAAATGGAATCATATTGCTACATTTTCGTTAGCTAGTAAGTTATATCTAGGGATGGACATATGGTTATTCGGTTCGATTCGGTTCGGTTATTTTGGTTTTTGGTTATGTTTTTTACAATTCATTCGGTTAGTAATAGTTTTCGGTTCGGTTTCGGTATGGTTATTAAAATTAATAACCGCTTGGTAACAGAAATCTTTCGGTTATTTTTAGTTAACCGAATGGTTTCGGTTATTTTCGGTTAAATTTCAAATATTTCCGGTTAGTTTCGGTTATTTCGGTTAAGTTTCGGTTAAATTTCAAAATATTTTGGTTATTTTGGTTACATTTCGAAATGTTTCGGTTAGTTTCGGTTATTTCAGTTCGGTTATTTCGGTTATATTTCAGTTAATTAGGGGAAATAAACATTTTTTTTTTTTGATATCCATGGATACCCATTGGTTATCGGTTAATAACCATTCGGTTATCATAACCAATGGATATATAAAAAAATAACCATTCGGTTATTGTGAAGTAACCATAACCAAACCAAATCATTAATTTCGGTTCGGTTCGGTTCGGTTTCATTCGGTTCAGTTATTATGCCCAGCACTAGTTATATCTATGGAAATCATTGTCAAATTCACTAATTTTCAAAACAAAAAAAAATTCACTTATATAGTACATATATCTACTTGTATAATAAATTGTTTTTCGAAAGTTTTGTATCACTTTGTAATCTCAATTTGAAATTGTTTGTCATAACAAAAATTTATTGATGTCTCCACTTTGTTGGTATTATTATTATATCTATTTAATATTTAATACAATATTATTTTCGTAATATGATACTATTTCTCATATACAAATTTAAAACTTTTTTAAAAGACAATTACTCAAATAGCACAAAAACGTTGTGATATGACTAGAGTAATATATACCTTTTTGATATTATTTAAATGATACAACTTCTAAAAGAAATATCCATTAAGGACTGCGTGCAAACTGTAATTAACGATAATGCCATTTAGACTTTCTTAAATGAGATTTACGGTTAATTTTGAAAAAATTACAGAAATTGATTCATGATTCCATAATCGATGATGCCCTAACCGCCGGTGTTGCATGTTCGTCTCTTTCGGTTGCGACTCGTCTCGTCCGCCTCGTCGCAGTCTCATTTCGAAGGTTTGAAATATTTTCATCGTTTGAAAGTGGAAGATAACTACTGTAAGTCAACGATTTTATGAAGTTATACAGTTAATTTTCCATAATCGATATCCCCATAATCAATTTTCCGGCCATATTCCGGCCTTTAATTTCAAAATTCGAGTCTGATGATTTTACATTGATGGCTGATTTATGCACACTTGACAGCTGATTTACATATTTGATGGCTGATTTATGTTTGCGTGAAGGCTGATTTATGTTTACGTGAAGGCTAATTTATGTTTACGTGAAGGCTGATTTATCTTAATATGATGGCTGATTTATGTCTTTAATTGAGATTTTTTTTATTAATTAATATGACGATTCAGTTTCATCTAATATAGAGAAAGAAAGTGTCGATTCACTATCTTCTCATCACTAACAGAAAAAAGAAAACCTCTCTGGGCGATTGCCGAACCGCCGGTGTTGCCTGTTCGTCTCTTCCGATTGCGACTCGTCCTGTCCGCCTCGCCGCAATCGCATTTCGTCTATTAACAAAACCACTTACGCACCATTTTCGAAGGTTTGAAGGATTTTCATTGTTTCAAAGGTGGAAGTTAACTACTGTAAGTCAATGATTTTATGAAATTATACAGTTAATTTTCCATAATCGATTTTCCGGCTATATTTCGGCCATATTCCAGCCTTTAATTTCAAAACATGAGTCTGATGATTTTATATTGATGGCTGATTTATGTCTTTTAAGTGAGATTTTTTTTATTAATTAATATGATGATTCAGTTTCTTCTAATTTACTAATATAGAAAAAAGTGTCGATTCAATATCTTCTCATCACTAACAGGAAAAAGAAAACCTCTCTGGGCGATTGCCGAACCGCCGGTGTTGCTTGTTCGTCTCTTCCGATTGCGACTCGTCTCGTCCGCCTCGCCGCAGTCGCATTTTGTCTATTAACAAAACCACATACGCACCCTTTTCGAAGGTTTGAAGGATTTTCATCGTTTCAAAGGTAGAAGCTAACTACTGTAAGTCAACGATTTTAGGAAGTTATACAGTTAATTTTCCATAATCGATGGCCCCATAATCAATTTTCCGGCCATATTCCGGCCTTTAATTTCAAAACCCGAGTCTGATGATTTTACATTGATGGCTGATTCATGCACACTTGACAGCTGATTTACATATTTGATGTTTGATGGCTGATTTCTGTTTGCGTGAAAGCTGATTTTACATTAATGGCTGATTTATGCACACTTGACAACTGATTTATGGTTGATTTATGTTTACATGATGGCTGATTTATGTTCTGCATGATGGCTGATTTATGTTCTGCATGATGGCTGATCTAATTATGTTTTTATGAACAGATGGATACATCTAATGGAACAAAGAAGTACCCGCCTAAACGTTACGAAGAAGGGAAATCTCCTATGCAGAATAGAAGCATGAATCACAATTGTCAGCTGGGCAATTTTTCTCTCGTTAGAGAATCAATAGGAAAAGATGCGTGGGATGAAATTAAGAAGTTATATGTTGGACTAATTGCTAAGCTAGTTGATAGCGATTACGTGTGGTCTGCTAAGACTGTACATTATCTACTCACCCGTCAGTTGGCAGTAAAGAAGGAGAATGAGATTTGGTCAGTGGTCGGTAGTCAACCAATCAGGTTTAGCTTGCACGAATTTGCTGAGATTACGGGGATAAACACAGATCTGCTGCCAACTGAAAGTTGCGAAGCTGAGTACACAGATTTCTGGGCAGAGTTGGGTGTTCCGAAAGGGCTTGGACCAAAGTATGATGAACTGGCTTTGGTATTAGCTACGTGTCGTCCATGGAGTCTTGAAAAACGAAAAATGTTGGGGTTGTTATGTATACTACACATGGGAATTCATGGGTTACATCATAATTATAGAGGCAGAAGAGAAGAAAAATAATGGTGAGAAGAATGTGAAAGAAGTGAAGGATAAAAAAGAGGCGAACAAAAAGATGATGAAACCAACCATTGAGAGGAAGGAAGCTGATAGTGAAGTGGTTGATATAACCGAGCAAGTTCGGGAAGAAGAGAACCATTTGATGTCTGAATCTGATGGATTTGACACTGAAGAGGATAGGCTTAGGCATTCATTACTGGGAAATGCAATAGAAGCGATTCATGGTGCTCTTACGAAACTAGATGAAGGTGGTATTCCGTCGAAGAAAAAGTTTCCGCCACCACCACCGTATCCGTATATTGGAAACGATGGATTGACGTGTATGATGAAGGGTCTGGTTCCTTCACCAACAATCTACGATCCACTGAAGCCGGTTAATCAGACTAAACTGGAGACACTTTTAAATTACCTCCATCCATTTGAGTATGTACAGTGATTAATTTCTGATTGAGTTATCTACCACTATTTGAATATAATTGTTTATTTGTTTATTCATTAGGTCTACTCCACTTGGACAAGCGCCTCCAGAAATTGAGTTCTACAGGGTTCTCATCACTTCGCGACAAGATTGGCCTCCCGACACTAATTACGGATGGTTGTATGATTATGTAAGTAAAAATATTTGATGGCTGACTTATTGATATTTGATGGCTGACTTATTGATATTTGATGTCTGACTTATTGATATTTGATGGTTGACTTATTGATATTTGATGGCTGACTTATTGATACTTGATGGCTGATTTATTGATACTTGATGGCTGACTTATGGATACTTGATAGCTGACTTATTGATACTTGATGGCTGACTTATTGATATCGTTCTTACTTACAGCAATTTTCTTCGTTTATGAGAGTCCTCCGGAAAAGGTACCTTCAAGTTCCATGCCCTTTCCACACTGATCGAATTGCGTTTGTCGACCAATGGTTCATCAGTATGTGGATGAAGGAGTATACGCAGTTCAACATCAATCCTAAGAATTGGAAATGCAAAGATGGGTATCTTGATTTAGCAAACGGTTTGCTTCCTGCTGACATGCCGACACATAAAAGGTGGATATACGATGTTGATCACTTGTATTTAGTTTACCAAGTTGGAGGCAATCATTGGATAGCGTTGCACATTGATTTGGTGAATGAGAAGATAGTTTCTTATGATAGCATCATTGGAGAAGGAACACCCGCACAAGACAAGAAAATTATGGAAATAGCTAGGCCGTTCATGCGAATGATACCTGCACTTTTGAACGAAGTCATTCCTCCTGAAATTCGAAAGGTAAGCTCTAAGCAGTTCTCGTTCAGAAGGAAGAAAGGCATCCCTCAAAACCTAAACCCTGGTGATTGTGGTGTGTATGCGTTGAAGTATATCGAGTGTCTTGCGCTTGGTGTCTCTTTTGAAGGCCTCAGTGACAGAAATATGCAGGCCTTACGGTTAAATATGGCTGCGGAGATTTTTGATGAGGCACATGACATGTATGCACAATTTAACTAATTATTAGAACAAACTAGTGGTTGCCGATTTATGTACGTTATTTTAGCATTATGGCTGACTTATGTATTTTGAACAAACTAGTGATGGTCGATTAATGTACGTTATTTTAGCATTATGGCCGATTTATCGATTCATATACGTTATTTTAGCATTATGGCCGATTTATCTATTTTGTCCAAACTAGTGATGGCCGATTTATCTATTTTGTCCAAACTAGTGATGGCCGATTTATCTTTTTGTCCAAATTAGTGATGGCCGATTTATGTACGTTATTTTAGCAAGTGATGCACATGATGGCTGACTTATTCATTTTGAACAAACTAGTTATGGCCGATTTATAAATATAGTCTTAACTAATAGTGGCCGATTTATAACGTTACATAAACAACTTATACAAAATAACCATCACCACAACACACACAACCATGTTCTTCAAACCCCTTAGCTCCATTTTGCAATCGTCTATCTCCTTTTCAAAACTTCTTAACTCTTTCTCAAAACCACATACCACTGCTTCACAAGTCTGAGTCTCCATTTTCATATTCTCGATTTCAGAGTTACAGGCTTGTAATCCCTTTTCTAAGGTGAATGAAGCACTTTCAAGATCATCAATCTTCGATTTCATATCCTCAATCTCTTCAACCATTGATTCATCCGTCCATTTGAACAAGTGATAACGATTTTTCTACATCATACAAACAACAATATAAACTGTAAATGGGAAATAACATATAACGGAAAATATAAACCCTAAATCGAAACCAATTGCATCATTACCTCATCTCCAAATCGACAAGTATGAAATAGTCTTCCTGGGTTCGTCACCGTTTTTGATGTAAGCAATCTACAACGTTCACCACATCTACAGTGCGTCGGGAACCCTCTTCCTTGATCACCCATGCTCACAATTTCCGAATTTGAATCGACTCGTCTTTTCTCACTCACAATTCCCCGAACTCTCAAACCCGGTGTCAGAGAGATCTAGAACCCTAATATAAGTTTTTCCCCCAAATGGCCAAAACGACGTCGCTTTCCAACACATTCATACAACTTTATGGCCGATTTGTCATCTATTATGGCCGACTTATGAAACATGTATTTTTGAATTTATGAGATTACGAATTAAAACATATAATGTATGATTTAGGGTTTACGAATTCAAACATATAATGTAGGATTACGAATTCAAACATATAATGAACATGATATCCCTAAGAATAAACATACAAAAATTGTAAATCTTACAAATATAACCTATTGTTGAAGACATGGTAAGGATTACGTTGTTACTATATATAAGGATTATATTGTATGTGGTTTAGGGTTTGAGATAAACATACAAGAGGTGTAAATCTTACAAATATAACTCATTGTTGATGTAAGACTTAAAATTACTTAATATTGAAATAAAATTATTAATTAAACCTTGAAACACATATTTGAAGTATGGCTGATTTACAACTTACCGATTTGAGGTATGACTGATTTACGAAGCATACCAAACACCGATATGGCTTATTTATGAACCATACCAGACACTGTTATGGATGATTTACGAGTGAAACATAGGGATGCACGCGGTGTCTCGAGATTACAAAAAGTTTAGGTGGGAAACTTCAATTTCGTCGATATTCACGCCCAAATTGAATTCTAATTCTAATCGTTTGAAAATTCAATTTTTTTTGTTTTTTTTTGTCGTTCGTTTTAATATTCCAATTTTTTCATCTTTTTGGTTTCCAACACATTCATACAACTTCATGGCCAATTTGTTATCTATTATGGCTGACCAAACAAATATTTTTGAATTTATGGGATTACGAGTTTTACATTGAGTTAGGGGATTTTTTTTGTTATCTATGATAACATAGTTACTACAAAATAAGTAATGTAGGGTTTAGGGTTTAAGTCTAATATAGTTAGTCAAATATAACCCATTGTTGAAGATATAGTAAGGATTATGTTGTTACTATATATAAGGATTATATTGTACGTGGTTTAGGTTTTGAGATGAACATGATAAGAATAAACATACAAGAAGTGTAAATCTTACAGATATAATCCATTGTTGATGTAAGACTTAAAATTACTTAATATTGAAATAAAATTATTAATTAAACATTGAAACACAGATTTGAGGTATGGCTGATTTACAACTGACCGATTTGAGGTATGGCTGATTTACGAACCATACCAAACACCGTTATGGCTGATTTACGAACCATACCAGACACTGTTATGGCTGATTTACGACAGAAACATAGGGATGCACGCGGTGTCTCGGGATTACAAAAAGTTTAGGTGGGGAACTTCAATTTCGTCGATATTCACGCCCAAATTGAATTCTTACTTAAACCTTAAAATTACTTAATATTGAAATAAAATTATTACTTAAACCTTGAAACACATATTTGAGGTATGACTGATTTATGAACCATACCAAACACCTTTATGGCCGATTTGTCATCTATTATGGTCGACTTATCACACATCGTTAAGTTTACACCATCTTTTATGGCCGATTTGTCATCTACCAAACACCGTTAAGTTTTACAAGTTTTCACATTATGCCCACCCTGATTCCGCACTCGTTTTCGATTCCGAAACGAGAATCAGTGTTTAGCCGGCGATTCTGTGCAACGTATATAATTAGGTGTCTCTTTGACTATGTCCGTGATTCGGTTCTGACCCATTCTCTTTGTGTGATTAAAAATAAGTTTCGAAATGGCCCATAAAGAAAAAATATATATACTACATATATAGTACATTTGGCCAGGGCCGGCCCTGGGCCAAGTCCAGTGAAACCTTTGCCTTGGCCCCCAAATTTAAAAGGCCCGCCCCCAAATTTAACATGCCCATATATATATATATATATATATATATATATTACAAATAAGTATGTTTAATTTTGTGGGCTAAAAAAAACAAAGCCCAAATAATTAAAACTAAAAATCTATACAAAAAAAAAAAGCATCTTCCTCACGAGTCCGACTCTTGTTTTACTAAATTTTCACAGAGCAACATATGGAAAGTGAAGCAAGCTCTTGTTTTTTGAAACTTCTTTTTATAAGAATTTTTATTTTATTAAATTTTTATGATATAATTATTGGCCCCATTTTTTTGTTTTGTTTCAAGCCCCCGTAATTTCAGAGCCGGCCCTGCATTTAGCATGCCGGATATATGGAAAACATTTCTGAAAATATTTATTTCTTAAAAACAGAAACAAAAGATTCATTAATGGTTTTATATCTAGAGATATGAAATTCGATTTTCAAAAAATATTATTGAATACATCATATTAATGGAAGAAATTTTACAGAGGATTTCAAACATAGTGTAAATAGAATTGTTTGTCGTGATCTCGCATATCAAAGATAAAATTATTCATCATAAACATGATACATGTAGAATCATCTGTCGTGATCTTTGTGGATGGATAGAATTGACCATTGAAAAACTATCCATATGTATTTAAAGAAAAAAATCTATTCGAAATCTTGATATATTTTTCACTATAATTTATTATATTTTATTTGAATTTATATCAAAATAAAAGTTAAAAAATATTTTACTAATTTTATAAAAAGTTAGACACAATTTTTTTTTAAGAGTTCGTGAACTAACCACAAAACTAGAGTCATTAAAGGATGCATAATAGAGTTATGCTTTCAAGATTATAGATTTTACGGGTTAGCTCGAATAATATTTTAGTCTACTGCAAAACGGGTTAAATAGATAAATTATTCCGATTGACAACTCTATCTATAATCATGAGTTAGACATATTTTATAAAATTCAAATTAAAGCAATTTTTCTTAAATTTTAAGATAATTTTTTAAAAAAATTACCTGCGCTAATTATAGCGCTGATTAAATCCTAATATAGTACATTTGGCATGCCGGATATATGGACAAAATTTCTGAGAATATTTATTTCTTAAAAACAGAAACAAAATATTCATTAATGGTTTTATACCTAGAGATATGAAATTTGATTCTCAAAAAATATGATTTAATACATCATATTAATGGAAGCAATTTTACGGAAGATTTCAAACATAGTGTAAATAGAATTGTTTGTCGTGATCTCGCATATCAAAGATAAAACTATTCATCATAAACATGATACATGTAAAATCATCTGTCCTGATCTTTGTAGATGGATATAATTGTCCATTGAAAAACTATCCATATAATTGTTTTCATAATTTATTTTTCAGTTAAAAAAAACTAAAAAAAATTATGAAACCATTTATATGGATAATTTTACAACTAACAATTTTAATAATAAATTACAAAAACACTTATATGGATAATTTTACAATGGACATAGTTTATAAAAAAAAAAATAATGAATATGAAAAAAAAAACAAAGAGTTTGCCCCCCCCCCCCCCCCCCCCCCCAAAAAAAAACAACAGAAACAAACATATACTCGATGTGAATACCATTTTATTAATTTTATGAACGCAAAACCAAAATTCATAAAGAAAAGCAAAAGGAAACACACTTCAAGTGTTTCCAAAAAGGACCAAAACCGAACAAAGTTTGGTTCATTATTGACCAAACTTTGGGTTATACACTTAGATAAATATAAATTATTCATAATTTACACAAATATCCTCGCCTTACGTCACCTCCGCCTCAGTTTACGGCTGGATAAAGCTCCTCCGACAACCTTAATTCTCCGACCATAACCAAAGGCTTCGCAAGAAACATATCATGACTCGATTCCATCAACTCGACACGTGTCTCACCTCCGGCTAGTTTCCATTTAAACCCTTGCAAAAGCCTCGCGAGCATCATGACGGTTATCGCCGTACCTAACGCCGGAGCAGCACATCCTCTTTTTCCGGTACTAAACGAGATAAACCGGAGATCATTCTCCGTCAAAGTCACCTCCAAACACTCATTGAGATGTCTCTCCGGTTTAAAGCTAAGTGGATCAGACCAAACCTTAGGGTTACGACCAAGACCGTAACGGCTAAGTAAAACTTGGCTTCCTTTAGGGATATGATAACCAGCGACGGTTGTGTCGGAAAGTGCCACGTGTGGGAGGTTAAATGCGGCGACGGGATGAAGACGGAAAGCTTCACGGAGAATAGCTTTGAGATAGTTAAGTTTTGAGATGTCGGATTCTTGGACGAGTCTTTGTTTTCCGACGACTCTTTCGATCTCTTCCATTGCTTTGTTGAGAATCTCAGGTTTGTTTATCATCTCCGCCATGGCCCATTCCACGGCGTTTGATGGGTTGTCCGGCGCCGCCATTACAAGTTCCTATTAAATCAAATATATAAATGATTAATTATTGTTTTACTATTCTATGCATGGACTCACGGGTCAACATGACTATTAACTTTATGCTAAACATAACCTTTTATCAAAAAAAAATAAGTTAAAATCTTGGGTTGTCGCTAGAACCAGAAAAAACAAATTATTTCTCAACTTTTTTCACCACTTAAACTTAAATTTTGCTAAAACTAATAATAAATTTAATTCTGCCATTTTAACTATTATCATCCATACCATTTAACAATATATAGATATAGAAAGTAATATATGTATCATTTTTATATATATATGTGTGTGTGTCATTAGTTGATAGAAAAATATAAATATAAATAATTACCTTAATGGTTGGTTTGATTTCATCAGCGGTAAGCAAAGGCTGGCCATCTTCGTCCTTGATAGAGATGAAAATGTCTAGAAAATCTTCAATCTGAGTTCTCTTTCCTTCTCTCCACATCTTAATCCTCTGATCAATAATAGGATCGTGATATTTATCCATAATCGCACTAGCTTCTCTCATGATCTTCTCATGTCCGTTTAGATCCAATCCCGTAAGCATCGGTAGATAATCCGATACACAAAACGCAAACGTAAACCCTAAACCTTCAAACATAGCATCCATATGCTCGATATCTTCCACAGTTGGCCCACCGTCGGTTTCGGTTATCGCCGAGAACGTCCTCGTTCCGAACATAAGCCTCTTAATCGCATTTCCACAGTAGTGCCTTGTAACAAACCGGAGATCGACCGGTTCGGAGTTTTTAACTATGTTGTAAAGCCAAGCGGTTAAATGATCGGTTTCCTCGGCTCTATTGTCGTGTAGCCATCGGTGTCTTGCCGGACAAACAATCTCCGTCATGATCACTTTCCTCATCTTCTTGAATTGTTCTCCGAACGGTGTGATCACGCAGGTTTTGTAGCCGTTGGAAAGGATCTTTTGAGCATAAGTGAGTGGTCTTGACGCGAAGAGTGCGTCTTGTTGCTTGAAAATCTCACGTGCGATCTTAGGACACGTGACGGGGATCACGTGAGTGTTTCCTAGACGAACACAAGCTATATCCGTGTTAAGCTCTTTCATGAGGCTGTGAAGCCACCGGAAAACCGGACGGTTTTTAAGCATCGCCGGAACCATTCCGACAATCGGAAAACCTGTGGGACCCGGCGGGAGAGGATGCATCTTCTTGTTCTGTGAAGACGACTTTATTTTCTTGAATATGATCAAGAGGGAAATGACGAAAAGAGCTTGAAGTGATGTGAAGAGATACATGTTGCTGAACGGCGACGTTCCGGGACTAGACTTGGTCGTAAGATCCGAAGAGTTGTTTGAAGCTAAAGTATCCATTTTAAGGATAGAAGAAAGAAGAAGAAACAATATGTGTTGTAGTTAACTATATTCTAATTGTTTCTGCATGAATCTTTCTTTCACCTTGCTATTTATAATGTCTCATTAACACATATAGGTAGCTGTGAAATGACGATAATACACCTCCTTATGTGGCGAGGAGGAAGCAGTGTGGAAGGTATTGAGCTGTACGGACTAATTGGTCTCTCTAGTGATCAATGTCACCATATTGAATTCTGTAGGGCCAACACCCAAAAGAAAATGTAATTAGAAAGATAATAATATTATTATTAATATTATTATTATTTTGATCTATACTTTTTAAAATCATTTTGTTGGTGACCTGCCAAAAATCCTCGTGTTATATATGCACTAAAAACCTGCAAAACAGTATATTCTATGTATCTACACGGAGCCGATCTTGGATAAATTTTTATGAGGAAATCGTATGGGACCTCCAATTTTAGTGCATTTTTAAAAAAGAATATATATAACCAAAGTAATAACTTTTTACATGATTGGTTTTCTTATACGTAAAAAATTTGGACCTTGCATGCGCATACTTTTTGCGAGGGACCATCTGCTAATTAATCTCCTTAAGTTTAATTTGTTCCAGTTTTTACCTTATTGTACGTACGTGCTATAACCACATTTAGATTACGTTATAAAACCTTGAGTACATATCATTTTTGTTAGGTCGATTGATATATATCTCTACAATATTATTTAAGAAAACATTTTTAAAATGAACTTTGTTTTGTAAGTTATTACATGAAATGCCATTACAAATAACAAAGAATAATTGAAATAGGAAATGATATAATAGTCTTTTAAAATTATTGATTAGAATATGGAAAGTGTATATTTTGCATTAAAAAGTTATTTATTAGTTAATTTCTTAATTATTTTTAATACTATATATTTTAAAATAATAATCAATTCATATATATTCAAAGAAACAAAATATATTCAAAATCTTGCTATATTTTTTACTATAATTTATTATATTTTATTTGAATATATATCAAAACAAAAGTTGAAAAATATTTTACTAATTTTATAAAAAGATAGACACAAGAAAACTATATATTTTTTAAGAGCTCGTAGACTAACCACAAAAACTAGAGTCATTTAACGGTGCATATTAGAGTTATGTTTTTAAGATTATAAGTTTTTGCGGGTTAGCCCGAATAATATTTTAATTCACTGCAAAACGGGTTAAATAGATAAATTATTACAAATTGACAGCTTTATATATAATAATTAATAATCATTAGTTAATTATATTGTAAAATTCAGATAAAAATAATTTTTTAAAATTTGAAAACAATTTCTTTAAAAAAAATTACTCTACGCTAATTATAGCGCGGATTAAATTCTAGTGTCTCAATAAACGATTCGTCTATATATAGATATATGCATGTCACATTCAATTTCAACCTGATATATGTCTTTTTTTGGGAACGACAGTGAATGTCTCCTTCAAATTTTCCGTGGTGTGAACTCTTATTAGAATGGAAAAGATAAAATGAAATTATCTTATCTTTCAGTAGTAAATTCAACACTACAACACGTGTGTGAATTCAAAATATATATATATGAAAAATATGTCGGATATTTTTTGGTCGAGTGAAGAAATATACGTTTAAGAAAGAAACAAAAAAAAAGTGAATTGGTTACTAATGAGAAATATTGGTACAGTTCACCAACCAAAATGCCTCGTGGGATTGATGTTGGTCGTTGGAGGAGGAAGTTACTTACTGATAATTATGTCAATGATGCTGGTGGGCTTTACACATGCATATTGGTTACGACGCCGTTTACGAGTCACAGTGAATTTACGCGACGGAGACGATTTCAACGTGTAACTAAAATATTTTAAAAGTGAAGATTGGAAACATAATTGGGAAACTAACACATTTTATATTCTACACGCGTTAACTTTTCAGTCGTATCCATATATAATATTGTGCGAACCAACGGTGTACAATACATGTACTAATAGAAAGCAAGAGTAAAATAATCGTGAGACACATAAAAAAACAAAAAAACAGAAAATGCCAAAAACGTAAATAAACTTTTAAAAAGTGATTATGGGTGCAATTATCTCGACATAACCTACAAAACAAACCACAAAAAACACGAGCTTCACCTTCACGTGGTGGAGGGATCGAGTCTTCAGTCCGATTTCCTTTTAATAACCATACCAGTCCGATTACATAAATATGACTTTTGCGTAAGTAATGATCTTCTAAAATTTTATTGGTACTTTATAAAAAAGACGATTGCCAAACAAGACGATCATGCTAGGTTGAGGACAAAGATGAACAAAAAAATATAACATATTTGATATTTAGCGGGTAAAGTTTACTTGCAAAAAAAAAAGATTACTGTAATTTCACTTATTTGGTTATATCATTCTTTTTAAACATTGATAATGTATTGATTGTATTTATATGTCTCATACATAACTATATGATTTCTGATTCAAGTCAATAAGGTAAAGTATGATGTTAAAAAAATGAATGAAATACCAACCGATTATAATCATATAACATATGGATTTTAGGTTATATAATTTTATTGACATATATAGCTAATATCAAACGAATGAATAATATGACCATTAATTTGGTAAAAAAAAAGAAAGAATAATAGGACCATTAACCCTTCTTTCAAAAAAAAATATATAATAATAATAGGACCGTTTCACAATGAGTGTTATTTTGACACATTTCATACATATTAAGAAAACGATTAAAAATTTCATATTACTCCTTATTAATACACTAAACAATTTTTCTCTCTCTAATTAATACATTAAAACAATAAGGTTAAAACTGAATATTTGTTCAAAATTATGCATTAAAAACATAAAACGACATTCTTTGTAAGCAAAAATAAAACCGTAAAACAACACTCTTTGTGAAACGGAGGCAATATTATTTAAGTTTTGCCATATATAAGAGAAATACCCTAAAATAACACAATTTTTTTGGTTCTAAACTAGCACCCTATATTTAAAATTTCGAAAATAGCACAAATAATTATGTAAAAATACTTGTTTACCCCAAATAAATTTAAAATAAAATTAAACATTATATTTGGGTTCACTATTTCCAATTTAGGGTTTAGTTTTCCCCCATTAAAAATGATTTTAAGTCATTTTAATATTAAATTTATGTTATTATTGTCAAAATTTGTGTTATTATTGTCATTTTTAACTACTGATACTAAGTTTGGAACAAAGTTTTTAAATATGCTATTTTAGTCATTTGAACCCATATATAATTTGTGAAAGTATTTAACCGGTAGCATATATCGTCGACCAAACCGTCATGGCCCCATATATAAACATTGAGCAAAATCGATTCTTATTTTTGGTCAAAAAAAAAAAATCGATCGATTCTTATTCTTTAGACTGGTCATCGCCCATAATATGCTAAGCAATTCCACATGTAACTACCCTAAATCCTTAAGAGGTCTGTCGTCATATCCCATGCAGTTCCAAAACTCAACCCACACCACTAGTTTGTTTGTTGCCATTCCACGAAGCATCTAAAAGGTTATCATCCATTGGTTCACTTTAAGCCATGCATCCAGACTATTGGCCAAAGACCACGCCTCCGCTTCATTCCAGGCAATATCGAGTATCTTTAAAGATGAACGATCAATATCATCAAAAAGTTTATCATTTCGAATTCATGCTTTTCAAATATACCATATAATCAAAAGATAGATATAACCTGACTCATTAAAAATATTTCGAATATGGGTATTATTGGGTTATGTTCGTTTGTTTTAGACTTTTATTTTATTTACTTTTTATCGCTATCTGTTGTTGTAGAGCATAAAAAAGAAAAAGAAAAAGTTTTAACTTACAAATTCTTTGATTTTAGTGAAATCCGCTGCACCAGAAAGTAAATGTAACTCTCATATTAAATATATAAACTACTACGTGTGCAACTTTTTGTTTTTTCTTATTTATAATTGCTTTTCAAATTAAAATCCTCACATACCATTTTATTATATAAAACATGACATATTTAATGTAATTGTGACACGTAAGATAATTATAACTCATAAAATTTTGATACGTATAAAAATTAATTTGAAAATATAATATGGGCATTTGTAATTGTAATTACGGTGAACTCAACACTTTAGGTTAAACTCTTGTAACATGAATATAAGACATAGCCTCTCTATCGTAATAGACAAGAATCTCTTTCACAACTTCTAAAGGCTTCTTGACATGGTATCAAAGTTTCGATCCAACTACAGAAGGATTTGAAGTTCTCGATCTTCTTTAATACGATTCCGCAAAACTACGATATCTTTTCTGTTTCTTTGTTTCTCATTGTTTTGATCTAATTTCATCGGACTTCTTCCGATCCGATAATCTATTCCTGACGATGGGCGATACTTCTGCCGCCTTGTCTAGTTCGATGACACCACCGCGTGTCGTAACTCGGCGTACAATATCTCTGTATGACTTGACTTCTGGAGATAATCCAGGAACGTTGATATCTAAACCAATGTTGCGTGGACCAAATTATGATGAATGGTCTACGAATCTCTGTTTAGCGCTCAAAGCGAGAAAGAAGTTCGGTTTCGTAGATGGTTCGATACCACATCATGTCGAAACCGATCCAGATTTTGAATATTGGACTGCAAACAACGCGCTCATCATATCCTGGATGAAATTGACAATCGATGATGTGATATCTGACTCCATCATGCATATCGCCGACTATAACGAACTATGGATCCATCTTCAAAAACGATTTGGCGTGAAGAATGGACAAAGAGTGCAGAGATTGAAATCCAAGCTGGCAAATTATCGTAAAAAAAAAGAACTGCAATCCAGACGTATTACGGAAATCTAACCAAGTAAAATCACACACATATTTCAAAAAATGAGCTACTCGAAACTGAATTCTTAATATCTGGAGAATGTCAAAGTGCTACTCTGGGAGTTTCTGATCGTCTCATACGATAGACGATTTATTAACTAGAACATGCTGATAATTTAAAACCAATGACAAATAGTTTCATGCATGTTGTATGTGTATCCATGTCTGTCCTCATTATTGTATTTTTTCTACCTTTTTCTCAGTCTCGTCTCTATGTTAATTATTTTCCATCAATTGATGTCTATTAAGTAATCCATATTTGTTTTTCATCAACGTTTTCCATTTATCCATGTCTCCAAAACAATTGTTCAAATACTTTCTTTTTTTCGTTGGAGTTGGTTTTTTTCTTAAGAATAAATGAATATTTGTGGAAACTCTTTTGTTTTATTAATTCTTTTACACGAAATCTAGTGTTCGTGGTTCCAAATGCTGCAAAGAATTCATCATTTATAATATAATATTAAATTAAATTAGCATTTTCTAACTAATATTTTAGACGATAAAAAAGATAAATAAATGAATACAAGTGCGACACGTGATCAAATAGGAGAGACATATTTTTTCTTCTGCTTAAGAGGATATTGATTCTGATTTGCTAGGGAAAACCGTCTAACCGAGATTAAGGTTCTAATATTGAGACTTGAACTCGATAAATCTCGTATTAGAGTTTGATAGAAAGTGCATAGATTGAATTCTTTAAATATATGGGTTACATTGATGGCATGACAATGAAGGTAACAATCAAATTAAGTAGATGCAAGGTTCAAAAAAAAGAGAGAGTAGATAATACATGAGTTGTTTTCATATACTACGTAAGCATGTAGTAAACGTGCTCTAACTACCAAAGCCCACCTGTCAAATTTCACTGTTCCCACTAAAGTATTATGCAATTTGCTTCAATTTCGCTATATGCATGGTCATGCCTAGGATCCTAGGCCCATGGCAAAATAGAAAAAGACCTTATTTATGTAGTTTAATGTAATAATTATAATACAATTCTAAAACAATACAGACAAACTTGATTTCTCCTTGACTTCGTGAATTCACTTCATCAAATTATGAATTTTTTTTATATTGAATGTAAAATTTATTTAAAATTAAAAAAAAAATTAACTGCTTTTATAACTAATACTTCATTGTTTTGAAATTAGAAAGAGTTTTGAGAAAACATAAAAATATAATGTGCAATAGCTTCTTGTGGCTAACCAAAATTTGAGATTTTCATCGTACTTATGATCTTCCAATTTTCTAATCGACGATAATCGATTGTAGACATGCTTGTCGAAGAATCTAATGAGTCACAAAGGAGTTGAATGAGCTTCACCATTGTGAGCAGATTTAAAACAAGCATAGATTCATGTTCAAAAGAGCTTTATTGAAATGCATAAAGAAAAGAGAAAGAGAAAAAAATTAGATTGCCACCAAGAACAAAAGAATTTGATTTTATATCATAAAGAGGAAAGGGAGGCTGCAATTTGTGCAGACAAAGTTACAATCTTAGAAACCATAAAACTATATTTATATGAATATGGATTTGGAGTAAAATCCTAAACACATGGACCTTTAACACTTTTGCTTACTTGTTGTAACATCTTTGGACTTGGACCAGATCAGTTCTTCTTACAGCCATAACGTCATGCGTTCCTTTTCTTTCTATATGCAATGAATTGTTCCTTTCTTTCCCCGACTCTCTCTTTCTTTCATCACAAGTAACTCGTCAAAATGACAGAATACTCGGTGGAACATAACTCATTTTCCTTGTGTATTTTCTGATACTTTTCTTGTTTCCCAAAAATATGTGGTTTTTTATTGATTTGAGACGGAGAGTTCTTGAAAAACTCTTATTGTTTTCCAAAGACTTACGTGTTTTTTTTTAAATTTGCGCGAGATTTGCCTTCCAAGAAGCTAGATCCACACGACCGGTTTTTTCATAGCCATTATTCCTCTTGTTATTCTTGAATTGTTGTTTATTTTGTAAAATCATCGAACAAAATGCACAATGATTTTTTTTTCCCTAGCATACATTGAATGTATCGAATGACGTACTTGAAGCATTAGAGTATGGTTTCGTGGACAAGGACCATGCATAAAAAAAAAAAAATACAAATCTGGACAAGGACATGTTTTTTTTTTACCAAGAAAAAAGTGTGTTTAGATAAATTAATTGAAGAGATAAAAGTTCATGAAATGTGGAAGTCCCATTTCTTGTTTTTTCTGCTAAATTTGTTGAGGGAGGTATTAGAGCAAATAGATAAGTCCAAACTTATGTCTTATATGTTAAACTCATTACTCTATGTATTATACAGTTTTAAGCAAATTTAGATTCATATATATACTAGGGTGTGATTCGCGCTACGCGCGGTGGTGGTAAATATTTTTTTAATTTTTTATTTTGTAATATTATTTCATTTTTTTGATCTCGTAATTAATAGAATTGTTTCTATCAGTATGTAATTAATGGTCGTCTTTCTTAAATTTATGTTCATCTATGTGTTTGTTTAGTTGATGGTACATATTTTTTTTCTTCTCTTTAGTGGTCAATTTTTCAAATTATTTAGTTTTTTAGAAGGAATATATTATCATTTTAAAATTTTGAGAAGTGAGTATTTTTAAATTGATCTCTGTAATTAGTTGGTAATAGAAATTTGAATTTGATTCCCTAAATTATTTTCCACCGTTTGATAAAATATTTCAAAAATCAGTTTAAGTTTATTTGAGTATATTTGTTTTGCAAGATTTGTGTTTAGAACGAGATACAATATAAAGTTAATTTTCTTTTGACAATACGACTATTTCTTTTTTTGAATTGCAAAAACTTTCAAAATCAACCTCAACTAAATTCGATATGCCAAAAAAAACTTGAACTAACATACGGTGCAATTTTCTACATTCCGGACATAAAAATTTAAATTTTCTACCCAAACTTTGAATCTAAAAAAAATCTAGCATTAACCGCAAATATGTTAGTCAAATCGTTAATAGTGCTGACTTAGCAGTCTGAGTCAGCTAAAGCGTTCACAGTTGCTAATTCAGCTGCCACGCCAGTCGTCATTTAAAAAAAAATCAATTTTTTTTAAAGAATGATATTATTTTTCTATATATATTATTTTTCTAAATTTTTAATATTCCATTAATCTTAATTACCTAAAAATGATTCTATTTAAATCTCAATTTGTATGTTGTAAATTTTCTTTTAATCACACGAGCTAAAATTATATAATTAATTATTATTTGTATAAATTTATATTAAATGAATATAAATTTCATATTTATGGATTAAAAAAAATCAAATCAAACAAAACCAATTATATCATTAAAAAAATCTAGTTATATTTTTGATAACATATATTGCTAATATGGTTTCCTCAAACTGGTTTCCTTCCCCACAAACGTCTTAGTATTTTTTTCTATAGTTTTTATCATTCATTCTAATATTTAGGTATATGGTCGGTTCGATTCCAAATTTTATTTTTGTTTGGTTCGAATTCACAAGTTTTGGTTAAGACAATTTAGTGTTTCGGGTTTTTTTCGTTCTTTTGGGAAAGCTCGTGTTCAAAATCAATATTGAAAAATTTAAAATCCCTAGATCACTTTCTTGATGTCTTTGACGGAGGAGACGATGAACAATATTGATTTAGGGATTTTAAATTTCCCAATTGGGAATTTTAATGTAATATTTCATTAATCTTAAGTAGGTGGATTTCTTCCCCAAAAGAACGAAAAAAACCGAAACAATAAATTATTGGGTTTCGGGTTAATCTTAAGATAACTTAGTGTTTCGGGTTTTTTTCGTTCTTTTGGGGAAGCTTGTGTTCAAAATCAATATTGGAAAGTTTAAAATCCCTAGATCGATTTCTTGATGTCTCTGACGGAGGAAACAATGAACAATATTGATTTAGGGATTTTAAATTTTCCAATTGGTAATTTTATTGTAATATTTCATTAATTTTAAATTTTCTTCCCAAAAAGAATGAAAAAACTCGAAACACTAAATTATCTTAACCAAAACTTGTGAATTCAAACCAAACCAAAATAAAATTTTAAATCGAACCGACCATATACTTAAATATTAGAATGAATGATAAAAATTATATAAATAAAGAAAAATGCTAAGACGTTTGTGCGGAAGGAAACCAGCTTGAGAAAAAACATATTAGCATTATATGTTATCAAATATATAACTATACTTCTTTTAATGATATAATTGGTTATGTTCGATTTGATTTTTTTTTATCTATCCATAAATATGAAATTTATATTCCTGTAAAATATAGTTCTACAAAGAATAATTAGTTATATATTTTTAACTCGTGTGATTAAAAGAAAATTTACAACATAAAAATTGAGATTTAAATAAAAACATTTTTATTTAATTAAGATTAATGGAATATTAAAAATTTAGACAAAAATATGTATAGAAAAATAATATCCTTCGTAAAAAAAATGAAAAACAAATAACGACTGACGTGTCAGCTGACATGGCAACTGACTCAGCAACCGTGGACGCTTTAGCCTACGTGGCAGCTCACTCAGACTGCTGAGTCAGCGCTATTAACGGTTTGACTAACAGATTTGGAATCAATATTGGATTTGGCTTAGATTCAATAGTTTGAGTAGAATTTTCTTTCTTATGTTCGAAATGTAGGAAATTATACCGTATTTTAATTCATTTTTTTGACACATCGAATTTAGTTGAGGTTGATTTTGATAATTTTCCCTTGGTATTAGAACCATGATTTTTGTTTTGTTTTTGTTTTTTTAATTTTAAATATTATGGTTGGCTTATTTCTCTATAAAAATAGAAGTTTTGGATGGAAACGTTTGGGTTAGAAGTGAAATATTTTCCGCAAACTCAAAACCTCAAAATCTAATCTTGCCCATTCCAATCTTAAAACAAAAGCTATCTCCACCGTTGGATGTAATATTTTTTCCTATATAAAAAAATGACATCAGGTAACCCTAAAAAAACTCGGTTTGCCATTATATATATATATTACGTGGATTTAAACTTGGTTTTTTTTTTTGACGTCAAAAACTCGGTTTGCATTTTTATGGTGTTATTAATATATTACGTGTGATTTAAACTTGGTTGAAAACTTGAAATCAGAGATTGATCTTCGATTTAGATATTTTTGAAAATATTTAATGACACTAATTCACACGCAGATATTACGTATTGATGCAAACGTCATGGTGTGTGATATATTAATAACACCAGTTGAGATTCTCGTGAATTTATACGATACAAACCATACAACACGTTTTTTTCTTTCTTTCTTTCTTTCTTTCTTTTGAAAAAGAGAATATGAAAACGAGACTTGTCCCTTTTTGAGCTATTATAGAAAGATTTAAACATGAATGAATATTAATTTAATATTTTATAATCTGTGAAAAAAATGAAAGACGATAAAATAGAAAACAAAATTAGAATATCCGTGAAAATATCTTATACATAAATTTAGAAACGAAGTTTACGATAAAATAAATATATACATTGAAAAAACAATTTGGTGAATAGATGCAGTAAATAGTTGTGGATACGATTATTGGACTTTTATTTCTTTTTGGTGTAATTGATATATTACCAAATTGTGGTTTATATAGAGGTGAGAAATTAAAATTCTTTTTTCTTTTAGGATTAATTTTCTTAATATAAATGGAAAACTACGAAATATTTTTTTCTTACTATATTAATCTTGCTTTTTAGGATAAATTATAAATTAAAACTAATTTGATTAATATTTACTTTAATTCATTTGTTTTTTAAATTAAACTAAAACATGTCAAGATCTAAATTAACCGTGACAAATGTCATGATCTCGTGAGAGAGAATTATCCTACGGTCACACTCACATTGAGAGATCGAACTTTATATAATACGATATATATATTAGTAACTTTACCTTTTCGAATTAGGAATGTGAAATTGAGAAGCTATCAATTTGGTTATCTAGAGGTGGGGAATGATAATTCCTTTTCTATTTAGGATTGTATTCCATTTTAAATTTTTGATTTTTTTAAGAATTACTAATTGTTTTTTCCTTTTTTAAAACTTTAGTTTTTTTTTATGATTGCAATCTATTGTTTAATTTTCTTATTCTAAACTTAAATATGTTTTTTTAAAATAAAATTTGGCTTTCATTCCTTTTTTTTAGGATTGTTATCTATTGTTTAATTTATTTATTATAATTTAAAATATGGTTTTTTTAACTTTGGCTTTTATTTATAATTTTTGTTTAATTTTTCTTAATCTAAACATAACTACTTTTTCATTTACTTTTTAGGATTAGGAATCGATTTAAAATCGTATATTAATAATTTTTTAAAAAACTTTAGAGTATATTTATAATTTTCTTTTTTTAAGTTTGATCGTGGTTGTAGATTATAAACTTTTAAGTTTTTTTGTCACTTTCCCTTATTATAAGGTTTATTTACTTATACTTTTTTTTTTTAAGATTGCCTTATTTAGTTTAAACTTTTTTAATATTTACTTTAATTCATTTTTACTAAAATTGCCTTTTTTTAGTTTAACATTTTTTAATATTTACTTTAATTTATTTTTACTTTTTAATTAAATTGACACATGTCAAGATTTAAATTAACAATCGTGACAAATGTCATGATCTCGTGAGTTATAATTTTGCCTACGTGTCGCGGTAACGTTGAGAGATCCTGCTTTATATAATAAGATACCAAACATATTACATATGTATGCTTCGGAAGTTTAGGGTCCGCATATTCCACTCAAATAGCTATTACAATTATTGAAAGAGATTTCAGTTTCATTTTGTAGAGGTATAGAAGTACACAACAACAACATGATTTTGATTTGGAATGCCCTAAATCCAACGCTTGTATATTTATTTTTATTGATAAAAAAAACTTTTACAAGAATTTTTTTATCTCGTAAGTTACTCAATCTATTCTACCTAATAGATCAAACCCGACTAAGAACAAATCTAAGCCTAACTCTCATTTGATCATATTCACCCGACCGTGAAACACAAAGAGAGTAGATCAACACCCACCTTCTAAGCTATTTGTTAGCTTCGAAGTTTACAACCTTTCAACAATATTGTAGAGTGCTTACCCACGGCTCATGGCCTCTCTAGAATATTTATACCCACCACGAAAACCTTACAACCTAGAATCTTCGAGAATCAGCAGTTAGAGATATTTCATGTTTTTTCAAGCTTATCCATTCCTTATTTATTGTGGAGAATATTCATTAAATTTGTTAAGTTTCCTGGGTTTCCAACTCAAAACCAATTGGCAATAAGTGGATTGGCCCAAGTCCTTTCTATACTATTCAAGGTTACTCCCAACTTCTGATGTGGGATATTCTCACAAAATCTCTACAACATCTCCACACGAATAACACCTTTGTTTCCTTGCCAAGTTAGCTCACACCATCCATTCCTGGGCTGCCACGTCTGATCTTCTGTCCACGTCAGCAACTCAGACGCCTGATGTGATATGATGCAACTTCCTGATCCAACCAACGAGCTGTTCCAAAATCTGCATCTTCACATTTTCATGTCCATTTTTATTGTTCGGTTCGGTTTTGAATTTGATATTTCATATAGTTCCAGGCATCCGATTTTTCGGTTTGGTTTGTATCAGATTTTGTGAAGTGGTTCTGGTTTTGGTAAACAGTTATAGCAAAATAATAAAATAATACTTAGTTTTAATTTTAATTAATATTATATGCTTTTAGTATTATTAAATGTATTTTTTTATATTTAATAAAATTATAAATTGTAATGAATTTTAGTTTATGCGGTTCGATTGCACAATATTTTGGTTCAGTTTTGGATTTGGTTCAATTTTTTGTTCTGTATAGTATAAATATTTCCTTGCGTATGAGTTTTTTTTTTTTTTTTTTTAATCCAGTTTGATTTTGGGTTGATGGATTTTTGGTTTAGTTAGGTATTTTTTCTCACCCCTAGCTTCTTATAAGAAAAATGCGACCATATAAACCGAATTAAAAATCATATGTTTGGTTTCAATTTATCAAAATTGAATAGAAATACTTACATTACAATTAATTCAAATTTTATGAAAACAAAAAAACCTCAAAAAAAGTGATTACAAAAGAAACTCAAAAATATGGCTGAACATAGTGTGATGTATTGAACTGAACATTTTGATGATTTTTGGTGAATTTAAGAAAATTGTTATATGATTTGGTTTAAAATTATCTGTAATCCCACATAAACCCATGAGATTTGGGTATTTGTATTTTTAACAAAAACAATCCTCTAAAATCATTTGAAATCATTAAAATTCAAATACTTAAAACGTTTCCAATAACAATGGATTTTAAGAGACATTTACAAATCATATATCCAATAACACTAGATTTTAGAACATTTTTTAAATTCCATGTTTGAATAACAAATGATTTGTCATTTTAATTCAAATCACTCTAAATGACCCAATTCAATACACTCCCCAAAAAGTTTTCAAGAAGAAGTCTTAAAAACTTAAGTTTCTTGAGGTGAACAATGATATGTGAGATAGATTGTTCAATCAATCTCACAACCGAAGCTCTAATGTCACAAGTAACAGCCGGATTAACTGCTAGGCCAACGAAAACTCTATCATCATCATCATCATCATCATAATAATCTTGATGATCTTCAGAATCTTCTTCTTGTACTTCTTCATCAGAAATTTCTTCTTGTACTTCTTCATCAGAATCATCCGCAAGCAAATGGGACGGAACGATGGATTCTTGAAGCTCCCATTCCTCAATACTAAGTCCCCATTCTTGATAATCCGCTCCAGCCATCGCTAAGGCCTCCATGGAAACCATCATGAATTTAGAAGAAAGTGATTTTAGAAGATGTAGTTTTCTTGGAATCTTTTGATTTTTTTTCTTCTTCTTCTTCTTTGATGAGTACGTACATGTGGCTAATGACCTTACTTATATAGGCATGTATATGGACGTGCGGTTTCTCCCCTGAATTAAATTCCAAAAGTCACGTACGTAAAATGTTTACAAATCAAACCGTTGAATTGAGTTGAGTTTGAATATCTAAAATGTCAAATACTTTGAACGAAAGCAATATGAACACACAAAAAAGAACAACATTCTCGTGATTCTCTCAAAAAAGTTGCAAAGACCATTGAGAGTAGAATGATTAATGAATACTTATCTTCTCTAGCAGTCGTTGCTTCTTCTGCAAGCCCGGATCTTGGGTTTGGCTCGTGAACACATTAGGTCCGTCTCGCCGTCGTTACGGCGACGACGGGGATAGTTTAAGATCGGGTGAAACGGTTGCGTTTTATTATCAAAGAAAAAGTATAAAATTGCAATGCTGTCCTGAATAATATGAAATATGCTCACGTCCACCCTAATCCTATTTTAATTAACAGACTACACCATAATAGTTTATTCTCACGTCCATTCCAACCGAACATTATCCACAAGGGTGGTGGTCCAGTGGTAGTGGACTTCTGAAAATGAGTTGACAGTTCTTCCCCTGGGTTCGAAGCTCCCTAGAAACAAATTCTTTCATTTGTGGCCAAATGGGATATGAGGCTAATGTCTATGCCCCATTTGCAAACCCGAATGTACGCTTAACCCGTTGGTGGTACATCCCCAAGGGATTAGTCTGGGCCTCTTCATAGATCTGAGATTTACCCTGAGTCATCAAAAAAAAAAAAAAAATTTGCATCCAATTAAATTTTGTCATATGTTTTCAAATATTTAGTTTTTTTTATTATTTATTTTCAATCTGAATTATATTTATTAGTATTTATTTTTTTATTAACTCTACTTTTGATGATAAATATAATTTTTTATTTTTTATATAGTAATTTTATCTTTTAGGATTACAAATCAGCTTTAAATTTTTCTGAATTTTTTTTAATTAATTATGTATTTTAGGATATATTAAAAAAAAATTTCATTTTTATTTAATAATTTTACTTTTTAGTATTAAAAATTAATTATAAATTTTAATTTTTATTGTTATATTACGTAGCAAAATCTAATTGACAAATATTTTTATATGTGTCAAAATCTGATCATTTAAACTTTAAAACATCCAAAATTTATGGATCATATAGTTTCATAGTTTTGATCATAGTATGGATAAAAATATTCGAACATATCCGATCTTTTCTGAACCTATTCCAAGTTACTTGAAATCATGGTTACTTCGGTTATAATCAAACTCGAACCGAATCCGATTAATACCAAACCGAACCCGATCCGGTGATGATTTAAAATATGCGAACTAGTCCTCTATACCTAAATTCGAAAATCCGAAATACCTACTTTTCATTTATTCGCGTAGAAGAGATAAAAATTAAAGAATTTCTATTTTCGACCCTCTTCGCAGTTTCAAGTTTCAACACCTTCGAAATCTGAAATCTCCAGAGCGAATCCTTCATCGATTGACTCATTCCTTCTAGATTCTCCGAGTCGAATCGGACCGAGTCAGGGACGAAATCACGGTGTTACGGAGGCTAGTTCTAGGGCTGATGGGCGCCGCGGGCTCCAAACTCGAGAAAGCTCTCGGCGACCAGTTCCCGGAGGGAGAACGCTACTTCGGATTCGAAAATTTCGGCAACACTTGTTACTGTAACAGTGTTTTGCAGGTCTTTTTCTCGAATCCAATTGCTTCTGGATTCTCCGTCTCTAGTTTTATATGCACGACTCGTTTTGCTTTTGGTGATTTTGCTTCTAGGATTTTGAATTTTCTGCTAATCCAAAAATGGATGAATGTTTCACCTGCGAATTACTATCGGATTTGACCATGTATGAGAAATTTAGTTGATTTGCGTACAGTGAGATTTCTGAGTACGCAAAAATTTCACATTCTTCTGTTGAAAGATGCTTAGTTAGTGATTAGCTCTGTCGAATGGGACTTTGGTATTCGAGCTTTTAGGACACTACAAAACTGGTGTTGGTGTATTATCTTGTGAATTTAAGGGAATGCTTGGAAAAAATCAATACTTGTCCCGAGCATTTTGATCTTATTGAATTGGATTTATTGACAAAAAGTTTCATTTTTAAGTAAATATAGAATGTGCAAATGGATTAACCCGTAGAGAAGCATGTGTATCGGTTTAAATAGATGTGGTAACTTATGGCAGGACTGCGTAAATGAAGTTGGTCGATGTTAGGTCTGTTTGCATTCTATGTTTTGTGCAAAAATTTCCAGGACTAGAAGAATGCCAAACTATTGTCCAGTGTTCTTAACTAATCGTTTATAATACGAACTTTTCTCTTGTGCAGGCCCTTTATTTTTGTGCTCCCTTTCGTGAACAATTGCTTGAATACTGTGCAAATAATAAAAGTGTAGCGGATGCGGAGGAGAATCTCTTGACCTGCTTAGCAGACTTATTCTCGCAGGTGATACATCACATTTTGTAGTGTAGGAATCACTCGTTCATTCTTTTTCGACTTGTGTTTTGGTTTTACTGTTGTATCTTTTTGATGGATGGATATGTTCTACTATAACAGGGAAATAATTTTTGAGTGGTGAAACACGTAATAGTTTCCTTTTGAGAAGTCTATAGTGCTTGGCTATTGTTAAACATGCTGGTTTTGTTTTATTTTGCTAGTGTTTGAAGTAAGGCATTGCAGATGTATGAACGTGTTCACTTCTTCACAGTGTCGCCTTAAGTCTGCTAATTTTATTGCTCCTTTTCCCATAGATAAGTTCCCAAAAGAAGAAAACAGGAGTTATTGCTCCGAAGCGCTTTGTACAGAGGTTGAAGAAACAAAATGAGCTTTTCCGGAGTTATATGCATCAGGTATTCTGCGTAACTGCCTATCTTCTCAAAGTCCCTTTTATACGAGGATAATGAAATTGTGAGAGAAGATATATCTCTGTAAACAAAGCATTTGATTAAATTGTGTTGCTTTTCTCATGCAGGATGCACATGAGTTCCTGAATTATTTGCTAAATGAACTTGTTGACATCTTAGAGAAAGAGGCAAAAGCTACAAAAATGGACAGTGAAATTTCATCATCTCCTGAAAAGATTGCAAATGGACCGAAAGTTCCTCTGGCAAATGGCGTGCATAAAGAGCCTATTGTTACATGGGTGCACAAGATTTTTCAGGTAAGAATCAATGCATTTTTGGCTTCATTTAGATAGCAGATATAGATGCGAAAAATACATTTGGTCATAGACGTATAGCTGCCTTCAGTGTAGATGCAGTAAGCATCAATAACATTCCATGATAAAGCTTTACTTACTCCATTTTCTAGTCTCGAAACCGAACCTGATCACAAAAGTGAACATCACATATTATATAGTTTTTTTTTTATCATTTATCTCAAGTGATAGCATGGGCAACTCAATACAGGGTATACTTACCAACGAAACAAGGTGTCTGCGGTGTGAGACAGTAACAGCAAGAGACGAAACATTCCTAGACTTAAGCCTTGATATTGAACAAAACAGTTCAATAACTAGCTGTTTGAAAAACTTCAGCTCTACAGAGACTCTGCACGCAGAAGACAAATTTTTCTGTGACAAATGCTGCAGGTAAGTTCCTTAATCCACACCCTATGCTTTTCAATTTTATATTCCTCACTTTCGTTGATCCTTGAGCTCTCATTTACCGTAATCTGGATCATATTATACAGAAGAGCCTAAATGTAATGATATAAAGAGCTTTCCTTACAATTAGTTCTTCACCTTTCCCTTTATTTTTTTCGGTTTCACACTCAAATATAATATGATATTATCTAGCAAAAGGCTATATCTGACGGTTGAAAGAGCTGTCCTAGACGCCTCTACGTGTCATCTCGAGTCCTTTTATTTAGTTCTTCACCCTTCAAGGCTCCCTTAAAGTTTGACTGAGGCTGTTTATTGCTATTTTGTGCAGTTTACAAGAAGCACAGAAGAGGATGAAGATCAAGAAACCGCCACACATCTTAGTTATACATCTGAAACGGTTTAAATACATTGAACAGTTGGGCCGCTACAAGAAGCTATCTTACAGAGTCGTCTTCCCGCTGGAACTGAAACTCAGCAACACAGTGGAAGAATATGTGGACATTGAGTACTCTCTCTTTGCGGTCGTGGTTCATGTCGGAAGCGGACCCAATCATGGTCACTATGTTAGCCTCGTGAAATCACATAACCATTGGCTCTTCTTTGATGATGAGAATGTTGAAATGATCGAAGAATCTGCTGTTCAGACATTCTTCGGTTCATCACAAGAATACTCGAGCAATACTGATCATGGCTACATCTTGTTCTATGAGAGCCTCGGAACAAGATAGAGAAAAAGGTCTTTTTTTATTGAGTTGACAACAACATAATCTCTCTCGTCCAAGCTATTTTGTGACGTGAAATCAAAAAGTCATTTTCTTTTAACTCTAAAAACTGAAAGTTTGTATACTAATGGAAACCAGCCATGTACAGTTTATTGACAAGGAAGGTTACTATTTGGTTATATGTTAATTTATGTTCAAATATATAATTTAAATTAGAGTGATGATGAATGCAGTTACAGAAATCTGAGAAGAGTGATTACACAAGAATATACAAGTTTAATGAGTCAATGACTGTGACAATATCTCACATAGGCTTGAGAGTGGTTTCAAGTGTTCCATAAAGTTGAGGACATGGGCAACATCAATGTGTCATCATCATCATCAAAATGCTTCAATATCTATTAGATCATCATCAAAACATGTTGCTTCTGAATTTTCAAGAGCTTTTTCAACCTAAAACAAAGATTAAGAATCAAAATTTGTTCAGTTTTGTTGATTTCCAAAAGAATGAAGTTAGTTTATTATAGATTATATATATACCTTGCTTTCTTGGATGTCGTTGACCACATTTAGTAATCTACGGTATTGATCTCTAGCTTCAGGATATTGAACCATTGATTTTACTCTTGCAAGAGCCTTTTGTAGTCTTTCCTCTGTTTGCTTTCTACCTTGTTTGAAGAAATCATCATCTTCTTCTTTCTCTGTTCCATCTTGCATTTTATCAACAAGTGCGTCTGACTTAAACCCGCGCAAACCAGCTCCTTTCCGTCTCCAACGCAATATCACCTTCTCTAATATCCCAACTGACCAAATTATCTTCCTGTAGTTTTTTCTAACTTGATAACCTCTCACATGAGCCTGCACGTTGCCAGTTAAAACCGTTAAGAATTTCAGTATAACTAAAACGAATCAATATCGTTTGGTTTGGTTTATCAAACATTACGTACCTGTATCTTGATGATTCTTTGTCTAGTAATCAGATATTCTTTTCTTCCCTTGTAACCGCGGAACTTGTTTTGAATCCGGATAGCAGCACCTTGCACGGAATCATCACTATGCGCCCGTCCTGGTTTGTGTGTTTTAGGAGCAAGCATTGAAAGGGCACGCTCTTCCGACATTCCAAACTTTCTATCTCCAAACTCTTTTATTTGCTTCTTCTGGAAAGACTGAGCCCTGAAAACCTGATGAATCCGAGCTGCTGCTTGAGTAGCATTACGTACAGCTGTCAGAGAGTCTGATAATGATGAGCTGGACTGGCTAGGAGCAGTCTCAACAGCTGCTAGAGATGATGTTTCTGCGTTATTCTCATTTAGACTGAGCAAAGAAACATGGGCCCTTAAGGCATATTCTGAGAGATAACCAGCAATTCCTTTGTAACCACTAGCATAGGCTAGATCAGAAGGTGTGCTTCCTGATGGGAAATCTGGATTCGGGTCGGTCAAAGTTCCAGGAGCAGCACCGAGAGCTATGAGAGAACCAATTATCAGCTCCCTGAATATGCAAATACCGTTTGTTTCAGATACCAAAATCATAAGAAAAAAAATAAGATGAACTCTTTCTAGAAGTGACTCACCTGCCAAAGAAAGCTGCCCAATGAAGTGCAGTCCAACCATTAACATCGCGGAAATCAACGCTCACACCGGTGACTATCGTCGGTTCTAAGGCCCAGTTGTAACCAAGAGCAGCTGCAAAGTGTAATATACCTTGGCCACCTTCGTCCAACACGTTCGGACCTTTTCCACCTTCTGCTATCTTTTGTAAAAGCCATGAGTGTAAGCTTTCTTTCAGAGCTTCCTGCAAAAGGTTGTTTTTCATATTTTCTTGGGAGATTTCATTCATTAGCATCTGATCCAACTGGTCGTCATTCTCGAAAAGCAGTAAACTTATCTTCTCGCTCACTTGGGACAAATCACTGTCATTCCCGGAAAGAGAAGAGCTCAGGCAATCAGATTTCGAGCACAACAGTTTGATAAATCTTGCCTCAAGACTTTCAATAGAGTTGCAAGTAGTAGATTCGTCTGTTTCTCCATCAAAAACTTGAGTCTCCACAACCTTATACTCGAATTCACGCACTTCACTGCATGCTAATCTGTTGGAACATGATACGTAAAAGGGAACTCTTCCAGCCTCATGCATAGGAGCAACACATTGGAGAACACCATTAGCTATAACCTCTGCTGGAACTTCTGTTTGCCCAAACATGCAAGACCACTCGCCGATTTCCACCTCCTCTCGAGTCTTTAAGAATTTCCCAGTGACAAGAACCTAATTATTTTGCAAAAGAAAATCAGCACAAACCTATCTTTTGATTCCCCAAAAGATTAAATAAATCAGTAGCGTTACCTTCACTTCACAACCCACATAAGTCCAGCTTGGAGCAAAGTCAATGATGCTAAAGAGCTGTTCCTTTGCGAGGGAAGGACTCATGACATATCCATCCAAGTCCCTCCTCGAGTTGTGACCATTGGAGCCATCCTCACTCTCAACTTCTTCCCAGTAAGCTGTTGAACTCGAATGAGTAAAAGACTCGTTTGCATTAGCGATAACACCAACATCTCCAAGTTCTTTGCTCATCCAGCTATTGAAACTGTCCATCTTTTTCAAACCTTCTTCGCCCAGTGCACCATCTAACAGATGCTGTTTCATCGTAGATAGATATGGAGCTTTTTCGTTTGAAGCTAAATTGCTTATAGTATTTGGCTCTATATCTGCAGTTGATACAAACAAATTGAAGGTTAGCTTTAAAGAACAAGTAAATTTCAACCTTTTAATGAAACAAGATGAGTCCAGTGTAAACCTTGTCCTTGGAACCACATGGTACGATCAGATGTAATTCCTGAATTTAACTCCTGATTCTGTGGACATTTGGAAAGGAAAATCAGATACTCAATGAATACATAGCCTATCAATTAGAAATAAGGAGCAAAGAAAATATTCAGCGGTACAATTGAGCAAGAGGAATGCAGAAATTGAGAAAGATACACTTAGAACTGTGTATACCTGGCTTTTCACCATGGAGTCTTGTAGACTGGCAAAATCTTGCATAGTAAATGAGCCGCTTTGGAGTATTTGGTCCAGCACTTCATGCTCACTGTTTGGCTGCATCGGTAAACCTTCAGCTCCAGAACCACAATTTCCCAGAATCTCTTCCCAGGTTTGGGAATCAATGGATTTTTTGTTTCTTAACCCATTTTTTGTTACTCCAGGACCGTTGATAGTTCTGCTTTTGTCTACCATAATGGAAGAGTCTGTTACGGGGATTGTGCGAAGCTCTTTCTGATAACTATCCCTGGCTGCTAAAAAAAGCAGATACCATATGCCGCTTGTAAGTATCAGATGGTAATTACTGGGACTTGGACAGAGAAAAAGAACGTAAAATCAGATCACCAAGAACTTACGCGTCAGAGACATTTGATAGTAAGGATCAAAACCGGTATAGGCTCTTTCAGTTGCAGGCTGCGGAAGTTCTTGATGTGAGTAAATTATGGAACTCGCCTGCTGATTGTATGCTGCAGAATGGATGTAAGTGATATGCATAAGATAAGAGACTATAAAAGTAAGGTATTCTCAATTTTAGATGTGACTATTACGTATGAAAGAAGAAGCACCTGATTCAGCCTCTTCAAGTTCTGGAGTGTGAACACCATTGAAACTTGCTGAGTCAGTAGCTTGTGAATGATTGCTGTGATCATATTGATTAATGCTGCAAGAAGCATAACCATCACGTTCACTGGTCAAGGCTTCCCCAGTTTCTTGAGGAGACTGTGCAGCATCTTCAGACCTTTGCATCCGGTTATAAGAAGTAGAAACCCTACTACCCTGATTCATTTACAAATTTCCCTCTCAAAGCGTCAACTTCCGTGAAAAGAATAATATGGGGCAGAGTTACTAGCAAATAGCATGGGGTCAAACCTTAACTTCGAGATAATGGACAAAAACTATGTGGGAAAGCTCTCTGCTTTAGTAACCAACAAAAAAAAAACACAAGAGATTTAGCAAAGGAAATTGTTTTAAGAAAAAGAAAAAAGAAAACTTATGTATTGAATTCTTTTAAGAAAGGCACATTTGCTTGGGAATCTAGCATAAGTTCACAAACAAATGTTGTTAAAGTTATAAAAAGCTTACTCCTGAAGCATCCAATAACTGCGTCTTTGAAAATTTTCATTGTCTTGTCCATGCGCATAGTAACAATGTAGAACATCAACACTTCCCGCCTGCACGGATATTCATGAGCAAGAGAAATCACTAATAGGAACCTACCACTAATATATCTAATCATATCGGATCAAAGAATCACAAGGTGCTTTTCTTTTGACCATACTTGTCAAATAATTATGAAGTAAAAGAAATATGTTTTGTTTACTACCTTCAACCTCTCATGAGCTTCTTTCACTGTCTTTCCATCTCTTTTCTTCCTCCAGTTGTGACCATCTTTCCTGAAGTATCTGAGCACCTTTCGATCAAATAGAAAAACAGATCCACCTGAAATGAGACAGGGATTCAGCATCAACATCATTCTTGAAACTGATGAGTTTTCTTCTGGATTCTACACTAGAGGAAACAAAATTTGGGTGTACACGAGCAGGAGTGATAAAATCTTTACTTGATGGTGTAGTAGGTGGCTCGGTAGAAATTTGAAATTTTTGGTAATTCTGTAAAATTTCACAGATTTCAGGAGGACGAAGCCATCGGTTCCGTGCTTCTGAGAGTATTTGGCCAACATCTGTGGACAAAAGACACAAAATGGGTATACGTAAGACATCATCATCCCAAAACAAGTATATTATTATTATTCATCAAGAAAGCACTCTATGGTACATTCGGTTAGTAGCTGAAGATCTACTTAAGCTAAAAAAGTCAACTTCTTATCAAGATAAACAGCTAATTAAAGTAAAACAAGCTCAAGATAACAGAGATGGCTAAAGTTGCAAAGACCATTTCTTGATTTTGGTTTGTTCTATAATACAAGATAGATTTTGTTTTTCAATAAGAGAAGAGAAATACAAGTACACCCACTTAAATGATGATCAAGAAGACTAAAAACAAGATTTATATTAGATTCGTTTTCAACTTAGTTATAAGCAGACTAAGTTACAAATGATGAGCTTAAAACCAAATCAAGAAAGAGAAAAATGAATATTCAGATAAAAATATGCTTTCAAGACCAACCAATATTCCTCACGGGTAAAACGCCCTTTTGAGTAGATTCCATTGAAACTTTGATGGAAGTGGAAAGTTCTTCCTCAGAAATCTCAAAGTTTCATATAGATTGAAAAAAGGAAAGAAAAAGATTTTATCGGATAAAGATTTGACCCAGCAGAAAAAATAATAATCCCAAATAGATATTTTTTATATTAAAAAAAAAAAAAATTGGAACTTTTAGAGTAAAGTCCCAAAGTTGAAAGCTTTCTTCTTCTTCTTCTTCTTCTTCTTGGTTTAGTATAAGATTAGAGGAATCAAAAGAGGTGGAAACCAAAAATCGAGAAGGAAGCATCTGAGTAGTGAGAGAGAGAAATGGCCGTCGTAATTGAATTTCTAGTCAAATTATTCTGAAGCAAGTTCCGGGACTCTGCCTTTTTTATTCATTACTATAATTTTAAGAGTATATCATATAGTAATAATCTTTGTACTAAATTAATCAATTATCACGTGTTGCAATCTATTTAAAGTTGCTAATCCACTTTCCATTTAGAGCCCATTAAAAAGCGGGCCTGAACATAAGAATCTAAAGCCCATCTGAGAAAATAGTTAAGTAAACCATCATAAATAGGCAGGCATCAACTTCTCAGTCCCCTCAACCAAATTACAACTCTTTCATAAAACCACTCTTGAGAAAGCCAGAAGAAGTAGAGCGAGTTTGGGTCTTGGTCTCTAAAGTGGGGAGTAGAAGCATTCCATACGGCGGGGATGATTTTTTCGGACCAAGAATCCAAGTGGAAGTGCGTCGGGTCGTATTTGATCGTCGATTTGTGACTGATATGGATCTTGATTCATGGGAATGGACAGAAAACAAAAACATCTCCAAGTGGGGGTTGATTTGCGGTATATATATAGTATTAAGTTGCTCTTGTACAAGCCCTCTTTGAAAGATAATGAATTCCCCTTGAAGAGTTCATTGTATTTACAAGGCTATATAAAGCCCAAATTAGTTACACAATGTCCGGGATTACACGAGAGATATTAACAGTGTATCCAAACAAGAGTAACTGAATATTCCTATATCCTATCACCCTCCCGCAGTTGAAGCGTCGGGATTCCGGACGGTTAAACTGGATCGAAATTTGTTGAAGAGTGATGTCGGTAATCCTTTGGTAAATATGTCTGCATACTGAAGAGACGATGGAACATGTATAACCTTTACCTCTCCAATTGCAACTTTCTCTCGGACAAAATGAATGTCTAGTTCGATGTGTTTTGTCCTTTGATGTTTGACAGGATTTGTAGCAAGGTATACAGAGCTGATGTTGTCACAGTATACGAGAGACGCCTTTGCAATTGGAAAGTGAAGCTCTAGCAGCAAGTTACGAAGCCAACAAAGTTCAGCCACTGTGTTCGCCACTCCTTTATATTCTGCCTCTGAACTTGAGCGTGAGACAGTTGGTTGTCGTTTTGCTGACCAAGAAATCAGATTCGGGCCGAGGAAGACGCAATAGCCTGATGTAGATCTTCTCGTGTCTGGACAACCTGCCCAGTCAGCGTCGGAATACGCAGTGAAAGAACTCAACCTTCCTTTAACAAGCTGGAGTCCATGAGATAAAGTACCCTTGATGTATCTGATGATGCGCTTGAGAGCTTGGAGGTGTGGTTGTCTTGGATCGTGCATATACAAGCAGATTTGATGCACTGCATACGAAATGTCGGGTCTTGTGAAGGTTAAGTACTGCAGAGCTCCCGCGAGACTTCTGTATTCTGTTGCGTTTTCGACGGAGTCTCCGGAAGTGGCTGAAAGTTTCGATTTCAAATCCACCGGTGTCGCACATGGCTTGCAGGTTGTCATCCCAGCTCGATATAAAATCTCCTTTGCGTAAGATGCTTGATTTAAGAATAGTCTTTTCTCGTTGTAGGTCGCCTTTATCCCGAGAAAGTGATGTAATTTCCCCAAATCTGACATTGGAAATTCAGTTTTGAGAGCTTTGATAATTTGCGCAACAGTTGGGTGGAGGAGGCTGTCAAGAGGATGTCGTCGACATATAACAAGATGTATGCTATATCAGCTCCTTTCCTGTACACAAATAAAGAGACATCGGCTTTGCTTGTGACAAAACCCAGGTTAGTGATGAATTTTGCAAAGCGAGAATTCCAAGCCCGAGGAGCTTGCTTTAAGCCGTAAATTGCCTTTTGGAGTTTGCATACGTGATTGGGAAAGTTTTTATTGACGAATACAGGTGGCTGATGCATATAAACCGTTTATTCTAAATTGCCTTGAAGAAACGCGTTTTTGACATCTAATTGATGTATCGGCCAGTCACAGGCAACCCCAATATTTAGCACCGTGCGAATCGTTGCAGGTTTCACCACCGGGCTGAATGTCTCTGTGAGGTGGGCTTGTTGAGTCGTTGTGTTTCTGGGCTGTGCAGGCGCTGGGCTGTTGTAAGATCTCATTTGTGTATATGGATTCCAGGGAGGCATGGTGTTGTTGTTGGGCCAATAAGAGATTGGAGATGGCCAGTAATTTTGTTGGGCCCAAAAAGGATTGTTAGGTCGGAACTGGAAATTTTGTCGTCCTCTGCCACGATTGTTGTTTCGTCCTCTTCCACGGTAGTTGTTAAATTTTTGCGGCGGAGACGGCTGAGTTGATCGTGTTTGTGTTGTTGCATCGGTGACAGTGAGAACGGTGGATGAGGAAGAGTGATCGCTGTGTATGGCTGATGGTTTGCGTGATTTCTTAAGTCGCGTTTCCTCCATCTCTAGCATCGACTTGGCAGCTTCAAATGTCGGGAATGGTTCCTTGTGCTTGATAACATTGATGATGTAATCATACTTTTCATTGAGGCCATTAAGGAGATACATGACGAGAGTTCTGTCGGTTACGGGTGCATCCACATTTTTTAACAGATCTGAAAGAGATTTCAGTTTCTGGGAGTATTCCTGAATTGAAAGATCTCCGATTTCGGTAGTCCGGAGCTCGTTGTCGAGTTGGATTGCTCGGGCTTCTTTGTTGTTCCGAAATTGATTCTCAATCCGGAGCCAGACATCTCTTGCGGTACCTCCGGTTTGAAAGGATGAACGGAACAGAGGCTGGGTAAGTGTTCCATAAATCCACAATTTGACCAATCCATCACGTTTCAGCCACGCTCCATCGTTGTTTCCTGTGGGAAGGATAGTTCCATCAAGATGACCTTGAACATCAAATGTCAGGCAATGGGTAAGAAAAAGCTCTCTCCACGCATCATAATTATGATCGTCGAGATCAAGAGTGATGGGTATGTGTGATTTGATGTTGGTTACCCCAAATGCACGTTCAATTGTTGCAGGTGGAGCAGCCATTTGAGATGATGAGAAGAAAAAGAAAAAAGAGAAAAGAAGATGAAAAAGAAGTGAGAGAAAATAGGTTCAGGAGCGATAGTAAGAATTCCCCTTGAAGAATTCATTGTATTTACAAGGCTATATAAAGCCCAAATTAGTTACACAATATCCGGGATTACACGAGAGATATTAACAGTGTATCTAAACAAGAGTAACTGAATATTCCTATATCCTATCACTCTTATTCGCACTTGCATGATCATGCAATTGTGAAAGAAGATGGCCTGAACAAGACCAACTTTAATTTATACTTCTCAACGCAAATCAACCCACAATCGATGTTTTTGTTTTGTGTCATGAATCCGAATTCATATTCCAAGTCGACAATCCGACTCGATACACTTCCACTTGAGTTTTTGGTCAGCGAATATCATCACCTTCGTGTGAAACGGTTCTAGAGTTCAGGGTTTAACCATATAAGTACTATGATCAAAAGATCCGTATGATGAAGGTCAGAGTTAATATAGATCACACACACACAAACAAAAAAACATCTATATCACAAGTATGCTACATTATATACCATTACTCAACTCGTATCCATCGAAGCAATTAATTATATTAAGGCTAGAATCAACATTACTTAGGAAGAGACTGAAAGCTCCATGGTTATATGGTCAATTGGTCACACACCTTACGACTTTCAGATAGTTCGAAACAGTTTGTAGAATGAGGTCAACGGACTCCAGTTCCAAGATCAACAAGCTTAATCTGATTCTTGAAACAGTTCGAAGAACCCTCCTGCGAGAGAACGAATCAGCTAGTGATACACTATGTTTTTTTTTTTTTACCTTCACCTGATCATCATTGTAAGGAAATTATGGGCAAGTCTCGTTTCTCTTTGTCCACATAAAAGTCTTGCATAAGAAAAAAATTAATTGAAGAACTGTGGAATATGGAATTATTGAAGACAGATAGAGACATATGATGATGACACAATCATTTGGCTCACCCGTGACCTTTGTGTCCTTTTTGTTTATTCTGCCCTTCGCTATCTCAAATTATGGATGAATATGGATGTAACTTGAACGAATTTTAAAATTTTATTATTCAATCATTTTTTTTAAAACTTGCATAGAGAAAAGTATTTGTAAGTTGCAAGTTATCATTCATTATATGTTTTTCTGTAAGGAGCATTTTCTTATACATGAAAGTCGATTTTTGATACTATTTTTCAAAATTACCATCAAGATAAAAGCGATTTAAAAATACCACGTCCTAAATTAATTTTTTCGCTGAGTTTCGGTTGCCAAGCCATTTTTCGATTCCTTTTCTGGTGCGATTGCAGAACCACTAAACAGGAGGACATCGTCACGGACCAAGAAACCGAACTGAAGATTTCAAGATTAACAGCTTCGTGTTATCTTTGACTTAGTTTGCTTATGTTATTTGTTTCAGTAAAATAAAGAGAAGAATTGGTCTTCCTAGTTTGCAGGAACCAACACTTCCACCTTTCATAATTTCCAGTTATGTAGGAGCTACGACTCTATGTTGTTTCTGTTTTGCTTATTTAAAGAATGAGAAAAGCCAAAAATAGGCAATTCAAATTGCCAAACAAAAGTGTTCTTTAAGTTCTTGTCTTGCTCTTTAAAGATCATTGATCAATTCCATATTGGGACTTTATTAGTGGTATCAGAGAAGTTCTTGCTTACAGCCAAATATTTGTTTGTCCCCCCTTTTCAGTCACCAAACGCAATCATTCCAAAAAAATCACAAAAACAAGTGGTCGTGGCTCTTACACAGGAAGAGCCCATGACTAGTACGAAAGAAAGACTCGATGATGTTGAAGGCACCATCGGTACGATGCAGAACGAAATCCAGAAGCTTAACAACGAGTTTGCGGACAAGTTTCTTACCATGGAAGCATCATTTCAACGATTGGCAGAGGAGAACAGGTATTCCAATAACTGTTTGATGGCGATGATGTCAAATAACCGTGAGGATGGATCGAGTAACCCACACGGGCGTCGAACAGATCATAGCCTACCATCGATCCACCGTGGCGACAACACGCGGCAACAACCACCGGCCCTTAACTGTCAAGTGAAGTTGGAGTTACCTCGTTTCAATGGCACTGATCCGGCGGAGTGGGTCAGCAAGGCGAAGCAGTATTTTGCTTTTTACGAAATCCCCGAAACTCAACAAGTCAGCATCGCATCGTTTCACCTCGCATCGGAGGCTAATGAGTGGTGGCAAGCAACGTCCAAAGTAATTGGTGCTGAAACTCACAACACTTTATGGGAGACATTCGAAGAAGAGATTTGGGTGCGTTTTGGTCCAACGAAAGGCCAAAATTTCCATGAAGCATTGTCAAAGATTCGACAGACCGTACCTCTACGCGAGTATCAAAGGGAATTCGAGCAGCTTCGCAACAAAGTCGCAAACTGGTCGGAGGAGGCCCTTGTGGGCACGTTTATAGGTGGATTAAATACGGCAATCGCGGCACAAGTCCGAATGTTTTCACCAAAAACGTTGAAAGAAGTGATCAATCTAGCATGACTAAGCGATGAACAATTGCAGGCGCAGAAGCGGGCGTTCATACCTCGCAGTCAATCATCACTGATGTCATATGCTCCACAAAACTCTCGACTCGCACCTGCAACTCCGCAAGCGACGCAGCAAGTTCCTGAAAAGCTGTCTTGGGACGAAATGAAGCGTAAACGAAACCTTGGATTATGTTTCAGCTACTATGTATTAGAGCTGCTACATCTCCTTCGACAAATGCAGGTACTCTGCAAGACAAAGAAGAGAAGTTAATAGGCCAAAACGAAGTAAAGCCCAATCGCCTCACTAAGGAAGAGAAAGGAAAAGCTGCATTAAAGCCCAACTGCCCACAAAGCAGACTTAATGAAGCAAAGTCTTCATCACTCAAAACCTGCACTCCTCTGTCACAAGAAAACAAAAACACAATGCCTCTGAATCAGGGAAAGCAAGCTCGTACGGAGCTCATCTTACACAACCGATTCTCAGCCCTTGGTTTCCAAGATGAAGGATGATCGTGACATCTGTATCAAGTCCTTAGGGTTTTAGCTTCCTTATCTTCTTGTATAAATACCCTTGAAGAACACAATGTAAAACCTTAAGTTGAAATAAGAAACATAAGAAGGAATTCTCAGACTTCTTCTTCATTCAAGCTTTGTGTCTCTTCTTTCATGGTATAAGAGCCATGGAACAAAGACCCATGGAGCTCTTTTCTATCCCATCTCTAAACATTTCAAACTGCGTTACCGTCACTCTCACGGAGAGAAACTACATCCTTTGGAAAATTCAGTTTGAGTCTTTTCTCTCTGGGCAAGGTCTTCTTGGGTTCGTCACTGGAGTGTTAACACCACCAGGCCACACAATCATCGTTCCTGCAATCAATGGCCGTAACTCTGAGATCCCAAATCCAGATTTTTCGGCTTGGTGGAGAACAGATCAAGTCGTGAAGTCATGGCTTCTTGGCTCCTTTTCTGAGGATATCCTAAGCGTGATGGTTGGTTGTAACACATCCCAAGAGGTATGGATCGCTCTGGCTAACCATTTCAATAGGGCTTCCTCCTCACGGTTGTTTGAACTACAACGGAGACTTCAAACAGTCTTGAAGAATGAGAAACCGATGGCTGAGTATTTCAAAGAAATTAAAACTCTGTGTACTCAATTAGCCTCTGTCGGAAGTCCAGTAACCGAAAAGATGAAATTTTTTGCTGCACTTCATGGCCTAGGTAGGGAATACGAGCCAATCAAGACAAGTATTGAGGGTTCTATGGATACTTTTCCATCTCCCACCTTCGATGATGTTGTTCCACGACTCACTGGGTACGATGATAGGCTTCAAAGTTACAAAGTCACTCCAGACATTTCCCCGCACTTAGCCTTTAATGTTGCTCGGTCAGCTCAGTTTTCTGGGTTCTACAACAACCGTGGCAGAGGACAATCCAATAGAGGATCACGAGGACGAGGTTCCGGTTCCTTTTCCACTAGAGGCAGAGGATTCCACCAGCAACTCTCATCATATCAAGGCTCCTCTGCAGCATCTGAAGCTGATGACAGACCTACCTGCCAGATCTGTGGAAAACCAGGCCATCAAGCCCTAAGGTGCTGGCATAGGTTCAATAACAGCTATAACGATGAGGAGATCCCAACTGCTTTAGCCGCTATGAGAATCACAGATGTGTCTGATCACAGTGGTCATGAGTGGTATCCAGATACGGGAGCCACTGCCCATGTCACTAGCTCACCAAGACACCTCACTCAAGCTCAGACATATCGAGGAAATGATGCTGTTCTGGTGGGTGATGGAAATTTTCTACCAATAACACATATTGGTTCAGCAGATCTTCCATCTACCTCAGGTAGTCTTCCTCTTAAAGATGTTTTGGTTTGTCCTGATATTGCTAAATCATTACTGTCTGTTTCCAAGCTTACTTCAGACTATCCTTGTACTTTCACATTTGACTCTGATGGTGTTCGTGTAAAGGACAAAGCCACAAAACAGCTCTTGACTCTAGGAAGAACCCGTGATGGTCTCTATCTCTTAGAAGATCACAAGTTTCAAGCTTACTACTCCACTCGTCAAACCTCCACCAGTGCTGAAGTGTGGCATAGAAGGCTTGGACACCCTCACTCTCAAGTTCTCCAACATCTCCTTCGAAGTCAGTCCATCAGTGTCAATAAAAGTACCCTGAAAACATGTGAATCATGTCATATGGGAAAGAGTAGTCGTCTACCTTTTGCTGCTTCCACCTTTGTTTCAACAAGACCTTTAGAAAGAATTCATTGTGATCTTTGGGGACCATCTCCCATAGTGTCAAATCAGGGATTTCGATATTATGTAGTCTTTATAAACAACTATTCTCGGTTCTGTTGGCTCTACCCATTGAAATTAAAATCAGATTTTCTGTCTACGTTCCTACTGTTTCAGAAGCTAGTTGAAAATCTGTTTTGTTCAAAGATTGGTGTGTTTCAGTGTGATGGTGGTGGTGAATTTATAAGCCATAAGTTTCTGTGTCATCTACAAAATTCAGGGATCCAACAATACATCTCCTGCCCCTACACCCCACAGTAGAATGGATTAGCTGAAAGGAAACACATACATCTAACGGAGCTCGGCTTAACTATGATGTTTCAGAGTAAAATCCCGCAAAAGTATTGGGTAGAGGCCTTTTTTACTGCAAACTTTTTAGTAACCTGCTTCCGTCTTCTGCTCTTGATGATAAACGAAGTCCCTATGAAGTCCTACATGGAAATGCACCAGATTACTCAGCCCTCAGAACTTTTGGTTGCTCATGTTTCCCAACTCTTAGGGATTACGCAGCAAACAAGTTTGATCCTCGATCACTACACTGTGTTTTCCTTGGATATAATGACAAATACAAAGGCTATCGGTGTCTCTTTCCTCCAACAGGCAAAGTATATATTAGTCGCCATGTTCTGTTTGATGAAATGATATTCCCCTTTGCAGGCATCTACAACACCTATCATCCTGCAGCTACAACTGCAAGTCTCTCAGCATGGCAGAAAACCTTTTCACCTGCTGCAAGTGCTGCAAGTACTACTTTCCCTCCATCAACAGTTCCACCTTCCCCTGTAAACATCAGTCCTCCTTCTCCTTCAATACCTATTGCTCAGGAAATACCACCGTTCACATCACAAGATTTTCCATCACTAGACCAATCTCTACCCTCTGCAAATAGGCTTCAGAATCAAACTCCTTCCACAAATCCATTGCGAGTGCCTACTGCAGGTGAGGGAGAATGTCCTGAGCGTACGGCAAGCCTTGATCTTGTACCTATTGGCGACAACATTTTTCTCTCACCAGACAGGACAGGCATCTCCTTTTCAAATCATCAAACTCCTGAAATGTCTGCTTCACAGTTCTTTGCGTCAAGTCAGCAAACTTCAGACTCATCTCAGGTCACTCCAAATGTCTTATCACAAGCAGCTACAAGTTCATCATCCAATATTTCAACACCAGTCTCAACTCCAGCAAGATCCGGCAATCACTATCCCTCAACAAGAAGGCCACTTCTACAATCTCCTTCTCCTGCTGGTAACATCTTTACTCCTGCTGAAAGAATGTCATAGCCTGAGCAACCACGTCATCCTATGATTACGAGAGCAAAGGCTGGCATAGCAAAGCCTAATCCAAAATATGCTCTTCTGACTCATAAAGCTTCATATCCTGAGCCAAAGACTGTCACAGGAGCATTACAGGACCCTGGGTGGACAAATGCAATGAATGGTGAAATGGGAAATTGTCATGAAACAAACACTTGGTCTCTGGTCCCATTCAATGCCATTATGCATGTACTAGGAAGTAAATGGGTTTTTCGGACTAAGCTTAAAGCTGATGGGACTCTGGATAAGTTAAAAGCTCGGCTAGTTGCAAAAGAATTCAATCAGGAAGAGGGGATTGACTATTTAGAAACATACAGTCCAGTGGTTAGAACTGCAACCGTCCGGATTGTGCTTCATATTGCTACTGTTATGCAATGGGAAATCAAACAAATGGATGTAAAAAATGCTTTCCTACATGGAGATCTTACTGAGACTGTTTACATGAAGCAACCAGCTGGATTTGTGGACAAAGACAAACCAAATCATGTATGTCATCTGCATAAATCCTTATACGGTTTAAAAGAGTCACCAAGAGCCTGGTTTGACAAATTCAGCACGTTTTTTCTTGAGTTTGGTTTTCTATGCAGCATCAAAGATCCATCACTGTTTGTGTTTATGAGAAACAAAGATGTTATCATGTTGCTCCTCTATGTGGATGATATGGTAATTACAGGATATAGTTCTGATACATTGGACAAATTGATGACTGAGCTTAACCAGCAATTCAGAATGACATATATGGGCAAACTACATTATTTCTTGGGAATACAAGTCCATCACCATGAAACTGGTTTGTTTCTATCTCAACAAAAGTATGCAGAGGACTTGCTTGTGGCTGCTTCAATGGAAGACTGTAAACCAATGCCAACACCTCTCCCTCTTCAACTGAATAATGCCTCTGCTCAGGATAAAGAAGCCTTCTCGGATCCAAGCTATTTCAGAAGTTTGGCTGGCAAACTGCAGTATCTCACTTTGACTCGTCCTGATCTTCAGTTTGCAGTTAACTATGTATGCCAAAAGATGCATGCCCCAAGTCAGTCTGACTACTCTCACTTAAAGAGGATCCTGCGATATGTCAAAGGCACAATCACCATGGGTATCTCATTCACAAAGAATTCAGACTTTACATTAAGAGCTTACAGTGACAGTGATTGGGCTGGCTGTCTAGTTACTAGAAGATCCACTGGAGGATTTTGTACCTTCCTAGGTCAGAACATCATCTCCTGGTCATCTAAGAAACAGCCTACAGTGTCAAAAAGCTCTACAGAAGCAGAGTATAGATCTTTGTCTGAAACAGCCTCAGAAATTACATGGATCAGCTCAACTCTTCGGGAACTCGGAGTTCCACTCCCAGAAACACCTGAACTGTATGGTGACAACCTATCCTCTGTCTACCTAACAGCTAATCCAGCTTTCCACAAACGAACAAAGCATTTTGAAACAGACTACCATTATGTCAGGGAGAGAGTTGCTCTCGGTTCTTTGATTGTGAAACATATCCCAGCTAATCTCCAACTGGCTGATATATTCACAAAATCCTTACCGTATGACGCCTTCTGTGATCTACGATACAAACTCGGTGTGGATGTACCTCCTACACCAAGTTTGAGAGGGGATATTAGAGCTGCTACATCTCCTTCGACAAATGCAGGTACTCTGCAAGACAAAGAAGAGAAGTTAATAGGCCAAAACGAAGTAAAGCCCAATCGCCTCACTAAGGAAGAGAAAGGAAAAGCTGCATTAAAGCCCAACTGCCCACAAAGCAGACTTAATGAAGCAAAGTCTTCATCACTCAAAACCTGCACTCCTCTGTCACAAGAAAACAAAAACACAATGCCTCTGAATCAGGGAAAGCAAGCTCGTACGGAGCTCATCTTACACAACCGATTCTCAGCCCTTGGTTTCCAAGATGAAGGATGATCGTGACATCTGTATCAAGTCCTTAGGGTTTTAGCTTCCTTATCTTCTTGTATAAATACCCTTGAAGAACACAATGTAAAACCTTAAGTTGAAATAAGAAACATAAGAAGGAATTCTCAGACTTCTTCATTCAAGCTTTGTGTCTCTTCTTTCAATATAAGAGGATTAAAAGAAGCCCAACATTATCTCATTTCAAGCCCATTATGTTTAGGGTTTTCATCAAATAGAGTAATATATAAGTTTGTGTAATAGAAGAAGAAATGTAACTTTGGCTGCGATTGTGCAGTCTCCTTTCTCAATATCAATATCAAACTTTTGTGTTCTTGAAGACAATTAAGTTTTCACTTCTTTCTATTTTCCTTGCACTTGAATAAAGTTCTTTAGAGCTATTTCTTTCTTAATCTATTTTGTCTCAATAAACTCTTTTAGAGCATGAATCCACATTGGTTTGGATTCTCCCACATGGTATCAGAGCTTCAGTCGATCTGTGGATCTTAATCTCACTAGCTTCTAGCAAACGTTTAATCTGCAGCCTCTTCTCATCGTGCCTTTGAGAAAAGGAGGAAAGAATCGGAGAGAAAGAGAGGAGTCTGAGTATCGAAGATTTCCAGATGGTTTTCATCAGACCCTTCGCCGGTGAAATCGAAGCAAATCCGGTCTCCGGCCATAGATCTTCCAGACTAAGCTCGGTGAAGCCATCTTGCCTGCGCAATCATCGTTGGGAGAGAAGCAAGAGAAGGTTCTTCGGCTGGGCCAATGTATTGGGCCTATCAATCCCAAATTGGGCTTTACTTCTTCAAATGAGCAGTTGGGCCAATATTATTCTACAGCTCACCGAAGACGAAGAAGGCATCTTCATCTTCTTGCAATTGGTTCACCTCTTCTCAAATATGAATCTCAACTCTCCGATTCCGTTCTCCGGTTTACCGTCTCATCAAAATTCAATCTTCTATGGAGGAGTTAAAGCTCCTAGACACGAAATTGAAGGATGAAGACACTGAGGCGTTGACAATCGAGCAGCCATATATATATATAAAAAAAAGGAGACAAGCAGAATCGATGGCTGGATATGTTAAGCAAACCACAATTGTCTTGAACTCTTCAAGGTAATTGTCTGTTTTTCCATCTGAGATAGAACAAAGCATTGAAAACCGCCGTTTAATAGATTGGGAAGAACTTGAGGGTGGTTGTTTGTTTGGTGGTTCTACTGGCTGGTTAGATTTGTAGGTGCTGGAATCGTGAAGTTAAAATGAGATAGGACTGTCTTGGGTTCTGATAAGATAATGTTGTGTTGATGGCTGCAAGTTTTTATTTGTGTTGAGCGCACACAAGGTGCTCGAGGGAATGTCAGAGAGAATGACAGATTGTTTAAGTGCAGATTTTTGGTGGTATATGATTAGGAAACAGAGTTAGTTGAGTTTCGGAAGGTGTAGGAAGAAATTTCTCCTTGGCTGTGAGATAGATTAGTCGAGTTAAGCGGGAAAAACCCGGACTCATTGTGAGACAAATAGGTCAAAAGAACCTGAAAAAGTTCTCACACTAATGACTATTCTCCAAGCTGAATAGAGTCATCTACCTACTTCACATGGATCTTCGACTACTAATGCTACTTTCAAAACCATTTTCATTTGTGCTTCCAAACTTCGCATCTCGGTTTTCACTCGACACTAAGTTTGCGGGGGAGTATAAGAGGATTAAAAGAAGCCCAACATTATTTCATTTCAAGCCCATTATGTTTAGGGTTTTCATCAAATAGAGTAATATATAAGTTTGTGTAATAGAAGAAGAAATGTAACTTTGGCTGCGATTGTGCAGTCTCCTTTCTGAATATCAATATCAAACTTTTGTGTTCTTGAAAACAATTAAGTTTTCTCTTCTTTCTATTTTCCTTGCACTTGAATAAAGCTCTTTAGAGCTATTTCTTTCTTAATCTATTTTGTCTCAATAAACTCCTTTAGAGCATGAATCCACATTGGTTTGGATTCTCCCACACTATGAACGATACTCTCCTGGACATAAGTGTCGCATATCACAGTTGTTACTCATGGAAGGAGAAGACGTCGAGGAGGACAACGACGAGGTTTTTCACGAAGTGGAGGAGCCTGAAATTACGTTACAGGCACTCACCGGTTGGGATTCGCCACGAACATTGCGTGTATGGACATAGATTAATCACCAGCGGCTCGTGGCACTGATCGACAGTGGATCGACTCATAACTTTATCTCCGACAAGGCAGCAAATCGCTTGAATCTGAAGCTCTCCCCGACGAAACCATTTAACTTACGAGTCGCCGATGGACACCCTCTTCGGTGTCGCGGGTCTTATCGGAAAACGGCGGGGGTCCTCGGCGGTGTGTCCTTCGTCATCGATTTCTACCACTACAAGAAAACACTGTTTTAGCATCGATTTTTTGCGACGATTTAATTTCGTCGCAAATTCAAATCGTTTTTACGACGACTTTACGACAATTTTTAAAGTCGTCGTAAAATCGTCGCAAAATTGGGACGAAAAGTTTCGTTGTAAAATCGTCGCTAATTAGCGACGATTTACCGGCGATTAACGACGAAGTTACGACGATTATCAAAATCGTCGTAAAATCGTTGTAACTTAGCGACGATTTACCGAGGTTTATATAAAACGTTGTAATATCGTCGTAAAATTACCGACGAATTAGCAAGGATTATTATAAGTTGAACTTTACATCGATTTTCCGACGATTAATGAGTTAGGTGAGCACGTTTAAGTTCACGGTGTACGGTTAGGTAAACATGTTTAAAGTCGTTGTAAAATCGATGTAAACATTAGAATCGTTGTAAAATCGATGTAAAATCGTAGGTAATTCGATGGTAACAAAAATAAAAATCTATATATAGTTGCCAACTTCATAATAAAAATTTCATATTTAGAAACATTTATTTCTTTCTGACAAAAAAAATGTCAATATACGAAATTAGAAGATGGTTGTATAATCGTCTTGATTCGGAGGGATCGCTAACAAATGAGTTCAGTGATGGGGTGGAGGGATTCATGCATCAGGCAGGAAGTATACATAATACGATTATCAGTGGTAAGATGTACTGTCCTTGTGCCAGATGCTTGAATATGAAATTTATCATTATCTCAAAGGTGTGGTCGCATATATTAAATAGAGGGTTTATGCCGCATTACTATATATGGTATTATCATGGAGAGGGTCATGGGAGAAATGCAGCTAGTAGTAGTAGCAATTATCAAGCATCGAATTTTGATGAGTCAAATAATTTTAATCAATTTGATGATCATGCGGAGCAGCATGGTGAAGATAATGATAGGATTCATGACATGGTTACGGATGCATTTCATGAAACCGTAAGTACATTTGCACATGATCATCATGATGAGGAACCCAATCTAGATGCAAATTTTTTTTATCATATACTAGATGCTGCAAATCAGTCACTCTACGATGGATGTAGAGAAGGACATTCTAAATTGTCGTTGGCGGCTAGGATGATGACTATTAAAACTGATCATAACTTAGCTGAGGTTTGCATGGATGACTGGGCTGATTTGATTAAAGAGTATTTGCCAGAGGACAATTTAGCTGCTGAAACTTACTATGAGATACAAAAGCTGGTTTATAGTCTTGGGTTGCCTTCTGAGATGATAGATGTCTGTGTTGACAATTGCATGCTTTTTTGGAAAGATGATGATAAGTTACAGGAATGTTGATTTTGCCATAAGCCAAGATATAAGCCGCAAGGTACTGGTCGGAGTAAGGTACCGTTCCAGCGGATGTGGTACCTTCCTATAACTGATAGATTAAAAAGAATGTATCAGTCTGAGAGGACAGCTGCATCGATGAGATGGCATGCAGATCATTTGCAGACAGATGGGGAGGTTACTAATCCTTCAGATGCAAAAGCGTGGAAACACTTTAAGACGGTACATCCAGACTTTGCTGGAGAGAAACGTAATGTGTATCTTGGTCTTTGCACAGATGGATTTAGTCCATTTGGTATGTCTGATAGGCAATATTCTTTATGGCCAGTAATCCTAACGCCTTACCACCTTCCTCCAGATATGTGCATGCAAAGGGAATTTTTATTCTTGAGTATTTTAGTACCAGGTCCGGAGCATCTGAAACGTTCCCTTGATGTGTTTTTGCAGCCTCTGATAGAGGAATTGGAGCAGTTGTGGTATACCGGGGTTCGGACATATGATTTTGCAAGGAAAACAAATTTTACAATGCGTGCGGTGCTTATGTGGACAATAAGCGACTTCCCTGCTTACGGGATGTTATCAGGTTAGACTACGCATGAGCGATTGTCTTGTCCATATTGTCTTAATCGGACAGATGCGTTTCAATTGAAACATGGTCGGAAAACAAGTTGGTTTGATTGTCACCGCCGATTTCTACCGATTCACCATGCATATCGAAGAATTAAGCGGTTGTTTAGAAAGAACAAAGCTCTTTGTGTTCCTCCTCCTGTTTATATTTCCGGGGAAGATCTAGAAGCAGAAATTGATCATTATGGTGCATTGGAAACAATCAATCGTGGTGGAAATTGGCACACTCCAGCTAATATGCCGGATGGATATGGGGAGCATCACAATTGGCATAAGAAAAGCATATTCTGGAAGCTTCCGTATTGGAAATATCATTTGCTTAGACACAATTTGGATGTCATGCACATTGAGAAAAACTTTTTTGATAACATTATGCATACAGTGTTAAACGTGCGTGGAAGGACTAAAGACAGTGGTAAGTCAAGGTTAGACTTGCTTGATCTTTTTTGTCGGAATGAGTTACATATTACAAGCAATGAGAAAACACATGTCCCCATATTTCGATTGGGTGCGGAAGAAAAGTCAACTTTGTTCAAATGGGCGACATCTGATGTGAAGTTCCCGGACGGATACGTATCTAATCTAGCTAAATGTGTTGAGAAAGGGCAAAAATTTTCCGTGATGAAGAGTCATGACTGTCACGTCTTTATGCAAAGACTATTTCCTTTCTCATTTGCTGAACTTCTACCAGGAAATGTACACGAAGCAATTGCAGGTATATAAATTTAAATTAATCACATATTGCGAATTTAAGATTTTATATAATTAATATATATATATATATATATATATGAAATGAAAAATTAACATTATTACCTTATATATCATGTGATTGTTATTGTAGGCATTTGAGCGTTTTTTGGGATCTTTGTACCCGCACTTTGTCAGAAGATGTTATTGCACAACTTGATACTAGTATACCTATTTTGTTGTGCAACATGGAGAAAATATTTCATCCAGCCTTCTTTGATGTTATGGAACATCTACCTATTCATCTCCCTCACGAAGCAGAACTTGGGAGACCTGTGCAGTATCGATGGATGTACCCATTCGAGCGATTCATGGGACATTTGAAGCGGAAGGCTAAAAATCTAGCCAAAGTTGAAGGCTCAATAGTAGAAGGAAGTTTAACAGAAGAAACTTCTCACTTCACGGGGTACTATTTTGGCTCGAAGGTTCGCACACGGAAAAGGGCAGCACGGCGATATGATGATGGAGGTGTAGGCCGAACATATGCTAATGAAGGTGACCCAGATATCTTTTCTTCAATCGGTTGATTATGTGGAAAAGTGAAGTTAGTTTGGTTTGCCAATGAAAAAGACCATCATAGTGCACAAACGTATATCCTCTTAAATTGCGAAGAAGTTAGTTTGAGACGTAAGTGTATAAACATATATACATATATATGGCTAAATTATATGCTAGCTTTATACCAATTACGATATGTATCTTAATTACAATTGTAAATACTTTTGTATGCATTGAATTTGTTAGACAGGTCCGAGAAGTCATTGAAGGAATCTCAGACGATGAAATCAACAAGCGTAAAGATCAACATTTTTCCCCGTGGTTGAAGACGCAAGTACGTAAAAATTTAAGTGATCTGACTAATTACTAACTTGGACAATTAACCTAATACATATTTTGATTACTTTTGTAAATTAATTAATGATATAGGTCGAGTATGGGGATACCGCATATCCACTCTGGTTTCATGAGTTAATCAAAGGCCCCATATCGAAGATAACGAGTGCACCCATGTATTGCACATGCGGATATATATTTCATACATTCAAATACGGCAATCAAAGAGCTAATGCCAACTACGGGGTATGTGTGCGGGGCGAAATAGATTTTTATGGAATGTTACAAGACATAATTGAAGTTGAGTACCCCGGTTGCTTAGGTTTGAAATGCGTTCTGTTCAAATGCGACTGGTTCGATCCAACAGTTGATCGAGGCGTCCGTAAAAACAAATTTGGGGCAGTAGATGTCAACCAATCGCGACGTTACAATAAGTATGAGCCATTTATCCTAGCATCACAAGCAGAACAAGTTAGTTTGTTCCATATCCGCGAGTTCGCACCACCCGTATCTCATGGTTATCAGTTATAAAAGTTTCTCCGAGGGGTCGAATTGTGGGGGTTGAGGATCTACCAATGCAGCAAGATCATTGCTCTGATATGCCAGAACTAAATGAGAGCACTGATGACATCCTTCTGATAGATCCTCAAAACAGGCAAGTTGAATATCTCCCAGACGATACAGAGGAAGAAGATGATGAATATGAGTTCGAAGAAAGTGATGAACCAGATGATCAAGAAACGGATGTGTCTTCTTACGAAAATGAATCAGAGTGACCGCGCTAGCTAGTAATTATTGTGAATTTAATGTATTAATATAATATTGTGATCGAGTAATTATTGTGAAATTTAAGTGATCTGATTTCTATGAAATGCCCTAAACTCCAAACTTGATCCCATCTCCGATCTCCACTCATTTTCCATCGTAGGTGCGGCGATTAATAAATTGCAAGACATATGTGTCTATGTGTCTTGTAATTTATTAATTGCCCCAGCGGAAAATGAGCGGTGATCGGAGATGGGATAAAGTTTGGGGTTTAGGAGATTTCATAGACATCGTCGCTAAATGTGATTGTCACAAAATCGTTGCAAAATTAGCGACGATTTCGCTACGAGTTTTGACAAATCATCGCTAATTCGTCGCAAACTGTGATTGTCACAAAATCGATACAAAATTTGCGACGAATTAGCCACGATTCGTCATAATGCCCTAAACCCTAAACCCTTTGCGCTAAACCCTAAACCCTAACCTATTAACATCTCATTGTATTATGCATCTCTCAATGAAATTGATCTTGACTTTAGAGAATTGTTCGGAAATGAAAATTAGGTCAATCACAGTAATATCCACAAACTAAATCATCGTATTAATAATCTAACATGTACGCAAACTCTCTGTTTTACTCATTCTTCAATCTCGATGAACTTATAGATAATTTCGTGATTTTGGGTTTAGGTAAACATGTAAAGTTGTTTCTGGAATGTTGCAATCGAAGTTACAGTTTTTGTACCTATACCCTAAATCCTAAAACAGATTTTTCAAATTTCCTATTTAATTCGTTGCAAAATTTACGACGATTTGGCGACGACTCGTCATAAAATATGAATTTAATTTACCGCGTGTTGGTAAATTAAACTCTCGCGTGTGGGAAATACAAGAAATTAATATTCCTCACAAAATCGTTGCAAAATTAGCGACGAATTAGCGACGGTCTGATTGCGACGATTTAGGCACGACCACTAATTCTATATAAACACACGCTCAGATTTTCTTCATTCACTCTCACAATTTTCTCTCTTCCTCTTGCTCGCCTCCTCCCGAATACCTTGCGAAAAAGGTAATTTTTTTTTTATGTTTTTAATTTTAGTTAGTATAGATAGGAATGGAACAATTTAGGTCGGTAGAAACAGAATCAAATTAGGAAAAATAGCAGACTGTCCGGGTGTTTATAGATAGTCATTTTTTTTCATTTTTATGCAGATGAGCCATCGTCATTCACATTATGCTCAGTTTTTGAGAGAGATTGGTGATACATCGGGTACCGAATTGCCCGTATCTTCTGAGGCTACGGAGATGGATTTCGTCCCGGCGACGTAAACACAGAGTGCTCCGCCGCCACAACCACCTCAGATTCCGCAACCTGGAGGCCGTGCCCCGGCCCCATATGCACACATGACGGTTCTTGATTTGCTTGCACAGCCGGGCCGTCATAGGATTAAGAGATTAGATCCAGATCATACTGACGGGTCGGAATGGTAATATATATATATGTATATTTTTACATTTATTATTACATATTTATATTTATTTCTAACAATTTATAATTTTTTAATTTTTTGTTTCAGGTTTGGAGTTGAATCCAAAGTTGGACGCACCATTTCTGAAATCATCAAGTCATATTTTATCGAGCCTCATACCAATTTTACCCAGCTTCCGCCACACGTCAAGGAGACATGGTTCAAGATGTTTGCGGTACATATGAAAAAATAATTTTTTTCCCATAATTACTTTAATTATATTTAAATATATAGTTAATTTAATTGTATAAAATATGTAATTATATTTGTTTCTCATGCAGCAAAAATATGACTGGGATCTTTCGATTCATGGCGAGGTTCAAACTTTGTTTCTCGAGAGTGTGAAGTTTCGTATCCAAGGGGTGGTTGGTGACTGGAAGAAAGCATGGAAGAATTCTGGCGATTTAGCAAAGCGCCTGCACATGGATAAAGTCGTATGGGACGGCTTAGTGCGGTATTGGCTGGATCCGAAATCCATCATAACTTCGGAGAAGTGTTCGGCTTCCCGCAACACCGTTGGTTCGGACGGGAAACTCAAGGCTTTGCCTCATATAGCCGGGCAAACACCTTTTGCGGGTGTTCGTCTACAGATGGTAATTAAATTTATTGAAACTATTTTATTTATGTAATTTACTTCGTCAATAACATAGTTTTTTTCCTTAGGCCGCCGAAGACGGAGGTGTACTCCCTCCGATGACCAAGGTTTTTGAGCGGACGCACCGAAAGAAGGATGGTTCCTTTGTTTCAGAGACGGCCGAGCAGATTTTCAATGAGGTGACTTCCAAGGTCACCGAACGAGAGACACAGCTCTCTCAACTGCTATCTCCAGGTGGTTCGTCGGTCATGTCTGGAGGGTTGACCACACCCGATATTGACCGGATCGAGCAGGTATATAGAATAGTTAGTACTTTTTAATTTTTAGTTTTTAATTTTTTAAAAATTTCTAATTTTAAATTTAAATATAGGTTGCCCCTAAGAGAAAGGGGAATGTTGTCGGGATGGGATCTATTCGAGATGTCTCGGCCGCCTCTTCATATGCTCCGCGACGACGATCGCCAGAAGATGATCCAGTCGTCTTACGTGCCACGATTACGAGTCTTCAGGAGCGGGTTGAGACCGAGGCTACTCGGTCTACGTCATATCAGGCGAAGATTGCGAGTCTTCAGCAGCGGGTTGAAATGGATGCTACGCAGACTGACTCACTCTTCGACATCTTGGCAGAAGGGAACACGGCAATGCATGCCATGTTGCGGGAAAAGCGACGAGGCCGAGCAGAGGCAGAGGCAGCGGCAGAGGCAGCGACAGCTGCAGCGGCACAAGTAGCAGGCACATCCGGTTCGTCGAGACGTCCCGAAGACGATTTGAATCTCGACGATTACGATATAGTTCTTTAGATTTAGGATTTCGAATTCTAATTTTTTTTTTTTGTAAGAATATATCATATATTTTTTTTCTAATAACATATTATTATATATTATTTTTAAATTTTTCATTTTATAATTTCGAAATTAATAAAATTTCAAAAATAATAATAAAAATCATATATATATGATTTATATAAATCGTCGTTAATTCGATGGTAAATAATAGTCCTCGTTGATTCGTTGCTAATTTAATCGTCATAAAATCGTTGCTAATTTACAACGATTGTACGACGATTTATTAGCGATGATTTTACGACAATTATAAATCGTCGTAAAGTCGTCGTAAATTCCCAACGATTTTATGACGATTAATTAGCAACGAATTAACGACGACTATTGTTTGCCATCGAATTAACGATGAAATATTTACCTTCGAATTTCCATTGTTTTTACGACGTATTTATATTCGTCGTAATTTCAATGTAAAATTTATTACGATTTTACTACGAATATTGACAGACGATTTCACGACGAATTTTTGTCCCTAGTACGTACTTTCCCGACGATTTTACGATGATTTGTGGTTTGCGACGATCAGTTAACAACGATCTCTGTTTCATCGTAAATTCGATTGAAACACTGTTTTGCAACGATTTTACAACGATATCGTTCGTTGCAAAAAAGGTGTTGTACGCGCTACCACTCTCCGATCTTGACGCCGTGCTGGACATACAGTGGTTGGAGCAATTGGGCCGCATTACTTGTGATTGGAAGGCCCAATATCTACAGTTTACATGGGCTGGGAAACAAGTGCAATTAACTGGGCTTCAACACAAGAAGATTTCACAAGCCCATTCTGCTGAAATTGCAAGAGAAGCAAAATCGGGCCAGGCTTGTTTTGCACTTACCATCCACGAGCAGCACGACACCGTTCCTGAAATGAATACATAGATGCGACATATTCTTCACCAATTCGCAAATGTGTTCGAACCACCATCACAGCTTCCACACACACGGGAAATTGAACACCACATCACACTTAAGGAGGGTTCTGATCCGGTGAATGTCCGAGCCTATCGATATGCACACTTTCAAAAGGAAGAGATTGAGAAACAAGTCCAAGAGATGTTGCAATCAGGATTGATTCGCCCGAGCTCAAGTCCTTTTTCTTCCCCGGTTCTCCTAGTCAAGAAAAAGGATGGCTTTTGGCGGTTCTAAACTGATTATCGGGCTTTGAATAACGCCACAGTGAAGGATCGATTCCCGATATTGTTGATCCCGGGGATCACTAAGTGTGTTTAAAGAATGATTAGGAGATGGGAGGTGAGATTTTCGTTAATAGAGCAATTTAACCACATTTAAGACAGGTCGGGAGAAATATGAGTAGGCCGGGGGCCGTGTTTCGTTTTATTGATGAGAGAGAAGTAAACGCTTTAGAATTACGAACTGGTTCCGAAGGACGTCCAGTTCGGCGTTCTAAAGTGTTGTCTTGTTACAAAGAGAGAGGTCGGGTAACTTGTGGTAGGTTCTAGAGTAAAAATCAGAGTCCCCCTCATTAACGACATATGAGGGGTATATATAGTCGGGGGCGGCTTCCTGCTCCCCGGGATCTCGGGCCACGTGTCGTCTGCGGCCTCTTTCGCAGGTAAGGTGGCCTAGGAGGCGTGTCCCGGCTTTCGAGGAGAGAGGTCATGATGAGCTCGGCGTGGCGTGTTGCAGAGCAGTGCACTGTTTTACCAACTCTGCTCCACCTGCTCCTTCCTGCCCTTGTCAGCTCTGTAGGGTTGGTGGGACGTCGGGTCGAAGGCACATCCCTACGCGGGTAGGGTACTGCCTTACCAACTCCCACTCGCCTATTCTTCTGACACTCCCTGTTCTGGCGGGGCATCAGCGCGGGCCCGGGGTGCGTCGCTTTCAGGTCGGCTACCGAGCTGAAGAGCGGTCTTGCAGGTCGGTGACATTAAGTCCGTTGACCGTACCGAAGAACGGCCTTTCCTAAGATGGGCCTAACTAATTGGGGGTGCTAGGCCCACCTCCAACAATAGGCCCTCCCCCAGTTCGGTATCGCGAGGCGAAGTGAGCGTGCCGAAGTTGATCTAATGTTAGTTCGGCGCATCTTAGGACGGTCTTTCCGGGCTCAACTGTGTTTGCCTTTTCCGAAAAACCCGTAGGAGGTTGGCGTGTGCTCACCACGTGGGACGACAAAGGACGCTTCGTTTTTCGCGTGGACTGCCCACGCGCGGCGTGTAAAAGACGCTTCGCGTTTATCGAGGCGTCCTTTGCTTTTTGGCGTGGGGAAACGAAGAGACGTCATCATTAGGTTTTTTGGGCAGCCGTGCTTCTTTTGACACGTGTCCAGGCGTCGCTTCACTGTCCCCCTTCCTCTATTTAAACCTTCTTCCTCCTACTGTTAAAACCTTCTGCGCATACTCTTAAGGTAACCTCCTTTCTCCGATTTCCTCCTTCTCTTCCTACTTTCTTCCTGTCTTTTCGATTTCCTCCTCTCCGTGCAATGGCTCCGATGTTAGACGGTATCAGAGTTGAGTCGAGCGAAGAATCGGCGTCCCGTGGTGGCGGTAACGATTCTCCGAGTTCCTCCTCCGGTGATTCCGAACATGCCTTTTCTCCGCGACGAGGGGCAGACAGTGGGGAACAGTTGGCCCCCTCGACTTCGGGGGCCGCCCCGTTGCTCCCGGGGACCCATCTCCGGCCGAAGACGGTGGTTAGATCCTCTGGCGGTCGCGGTGTTGGCCAAGCTGAGGGTGGAACCGGGCGTCTGGGCGACCGTGGTGGCCGTCAGGGCGGCCGTGGAGGCGGAGCTCGAGTGGCCAGGGTGAGGTCCCCCCTGGTCCTCTACGAGCAGGGAGGGTCACCGACCTGGAGCACAGCGGAGTCGGTGACCCTCCTGGGGAATCTGTGTGGTTTTTCCGCCGGCGTTGAGCTCAGGGTACCCAGGGCGGAGGAGCGCCCGTGGACTCCTCGGCCGGGCTTCGTCTGCTTGTACGAGTCGTTCTTCCAGAAGTGCGGCTTGCGCCTTCCTCTCCCCGAGCTGTTCGTCCAGTATTGCCGGGCGCGGGGCTTGGCCTTCTCGCAGGTCTGCCCGTCCACGGTCCAGGGGATGATCGTGCTGCTGACCCTAGGGCACGAATGCGACGTGGAGGTGACGTTGCCTATGTTCGAGGCGTTCACCCAGCAGAAGGCAAACCCCGGGATTCCTGGGACCTTCTATGCCGCTTTCAAGCCCGCGGCGAACGTTCTGGAGGCACCCAGCTCGGGGTCTAGGGCGAGCAAGCTGTCGAAGGTCGAGGACTGGTCTCGCAGCTACTTCTACGTCCGGGCTACCGCCGTGGCTGGGCTCGATCCGTTGGCGAGATACACCCGGGATTGGAATTTTTCCCCGGGTAGGGATTTGCAGGTCGAGCTGACTTCTCCTCTTTGGTTGTCTGACTGATGATTTTTTTTTTTTGTCTTGCTCTTCAGGCCCTCACTCCTCCAGATTCAAGCTACCGGACTACGCAGGTCTACTTGCCGTGCTCAGGACAGTGCGTCAGAGAGAGTGGAAGTCCTTCACCGCTGCGAGAATCGAAGCTGCAATGACCGGAGGTGGTTTTTTTTTTTTTTTTTTTTTTTTTTTTTTTTTTGCCTAATTAACGGTTCTTCCTTCGCAGGTAGAGCGAGGTTTGCCAATCCGCAGTACGCGGACTCGTTTGTTGCACCGCCGCCGCCGATACCCGAGGTGCCGGTCAGGCGAGACCCGGCACCACGGGTTGCGGGGGATTCCTCCGCGGCGACTCCCTCGAAGAGGAGGAAAGACCGGGCTGCCGGTGGGGAGACCGGCAGAAAGAAGAGGAGGACGGGAGAGTCCTCTTCCGGGGGTCGGGAGGTCATCCGGCCTACACTGCCCGGGCCGGAGCCCGAGGTGCCTTTGGCCGTCGTGCCGGCAGGGGGGGTCGATGAGACCCGGGCTCAAGGGGGCGATGGGGTCGGCGAGACGACCGTCGTCGCGGAGGATCCTGCTGCTGTGCAGGAGGCCGAGGGTCGCAGCGCTGAAGTGGGCGGCGCCTCGGGAGGTTCCGACGATGGGCCTCGGGACTACAGCTTCTCCTTTACCCACGAGGATGGAAGCAACCAGGTAATCGTCGATCCGGACGAGTGCGCCGAGCTGGCGCAGGCCATGATGTTCGGGCGGAGGTACCCGCACTTCGTCCCGCTGGAGATGGCGGAGTCCGACACCTTCCGTCAGGTGGCGCGATCCGCAGCTCGGGTAAGCTTCTGCTCTGGTCTAACTGCTTTTAGCTAGACTTGTTGCGCGTCTTTGTTAACAATTTGTTTAATGCAGACGATGGCCCTTAGTGCCTTTCTGGCGGAGGCCTACGAGAAGAGGCTCGCCGAGCAGGCCGCCTCGATTAACTTCCTCCGGGGGTGCCGGGAGTCCAGCTCGCAGATCCAGTCTACCCGTCTCCACGGGCTCGAGAAGGAGCTGAGAGATGAGAAGGCCCGATCTGCGGCGCTGGAAGAGGAGGCGGTGCGGTTAAGAGCCCGGGCGGTCGAGGTGGCCAGTCTGCAGTCTGCACTAGAGGCCGAGAGGGACCGTGCTGCAGCTGGGTGGGATCGGGCGTCGGGGCTCGAGGAGGAGAACGGGCTCCTGAAGGGGGAGCGGGAGACACTCCGCTCCAGGGTGAAGGGGCTGGAATCCGCCATAGGCCGGGCCAAGGTGGCCGTGGCTGCGGAGAGCGATCGGGTGTCAGCCCGGTGGGAAGCGCGGAACCGAAAGTGGTCCGCGAAGATGGAGAAGATCCGCGCCCACCTGGACGGGCGCCGCCGGGCCTTAGAGCCTCACCTTCTGTACAGCCAGGTGACCGGCGTAAAGGCCTGCCTCAAGAGGATGGAAGCAGAGGACGGGGTGTCGGTACCGTTCTACCGGTATCAGAAGCTGGACGAGGACGAGGCGGCATTCGGTGCCGTACTGGACGGGATGGACTTTCCGGATTTGACCCCGGAGGATCTGGAAATACCTCTGGACCGTGCTCACGGCGTTCTGCTTGAGCACATTATACCTGTCGCTCCCTCTAGCACCCCCGTGGTGGATCTGACCTTGGAGGCTCCGCTGGCTGCTGTGGACGTTCTTGCGGTCGCTGAGACCGTCCAAGCAGATCCCTCGATCCCGTCTGCTGACGAGGGAGTCCCCGAAGCTGCTGGGGCCGATACGGACGCGCCGTCCGGTGAGACCGGAACCGACGTGCCACCCGGTGGAGTCGTGGTTGGGGAAGAGGGGTCTGGGCAGCCCTTCCTTGGTGAGTACGGGACCAACGCGAGGATGGTGGCCCCGGCTGATTTAGATGGTACCCGTGCTGACGGGAGGGAAGACCGACCGGCCGATGCGGCCTTGTAAAAACTTTTTTCCTTTTTGTTTTCTTCTTTTTGTAGACTGGGCCGTAGGCCGTTTTTTTTTGTAAGGACTGGGTCGTAGGCCGTTTATGCAAAGAGCGGGCCGTTGGCCCCTCTCTCTTTTTTGTAAGTGCCGTTTCGAGGCTTTTGTAACGATTAGGCCGTGGGCCATTTTTATAACAGACGAGGCCGTTGGCCCTTTTGTGATAATCGAGGCCGTTGGCCCTTTCTTCTCCTTTTTTTTTTTTTTGTAAGTGCCGTTTCGAGGCTGTTGTAATCATTAGGCCGTGGGCCCTTTTTGTAATAAACGAGGCCGTTGGCCCTTTTGTATAATGAAAGAGGCCGTTGGCCCCCTTTTTTTTGTGTAAATGCCATTTCGAGGCTTTTTTGATCGGTAGAGTAGGTCGTAAATCGTACTCTGTCAAGTAAGCAGGTCGTGGACCGTGCTCTTGTATTGGGTGCGAGGTAATCTCGGCTTAAGGCACTTATTGCTTGTGTACCTTGTTTTTTTGGTGCGGGTAGCGAGCCCGGCTTAGAGACACTTAATGCTTGTGTGTCTAGTAGAGGTGCGAGCCCTGGGGCCCGGCTTTGGCACTTATAACTTGTGTGCCGGGGAGAGCGAGCACCGGAGCTCGGTCCCCTTTTTTTGTAGTGCGAGCGTTTGGAGCTCGGCTTTCTTTTTTTGTAGTGCGAGCGTTTGGAGCTCGGCTTTTTTTTTTTTTTTTGTAGTGCGAGCGTTTGGAGCTCGGTTTTTTTTTTTTTTTTTGTAGTGCGAGCGTTTGGAGCTCGGCTTTTTTTTTTTTTTTTTTTTTTGTAGTACGAGCGTTTGGAGCTCGGCTTTTTTTTTTTTTTTTCTTTTTTTTGTAGTGCGAGCGTTTGGAGCTCGGCTTTCTTTTTTTTGTAGTGCGAACGTTTGGAGCTCGGCTTTTTTTTTTTTTTTTTTTTTTTTTTTTTTTTTTTCTTTTTTTTGTAGTGCGAGCGTTTGGAGCTCGGGAGCGTTTGGAGGTCGGGAGCGTTTGGAGCGCGGGAGCGTTTGGAGCTCGCGAGCGTTTGGAGCTCGGCTCTTGTGCGCAGGTCGGGGACCGTTTTCCTTTGTCTAAAAGGTTTTATTAGATTAATAGCTGAGCCCTGGTTAGGGGTTGCCTACGTACCCTTTAGTAGAAGGGATCAAGCCAATCGTAGTTCGTTTGTTTACAAAGGCGGAGAGCGGATTGGAGCCCGGGGGCTTAATAGTAGAACCGTTTGAGGTTGATCGAATTCCATGAGCGCGGGACTGCGTCGCCGGCCATCGTGACTAGCTCGTATACGCCGGGCTTGACGACCTTGGAGATAAGGTAAGGGCCCTCCCAATGTGCACCGAGCTTGCCCGCGTTCAGCTCGGCGGTGTTTTCGAAGACTTTGCGGAGGACCAGGTCTCCTTCGGTAAAGAACCTGCCTCGAACCCTCTTGTTGTAGTACTTGGAGGCGAGCTGCTGGTAGTTTTGGATTCGGAGGAGGGAATGGTCCCGTTGTTCCTCAAGGAAGTCCAGCTCGCTGAGGAGGACGGTGTCGTTCAGGGCGGGCTGCTGGGTGAGCATAGCGCGGCGAGGAGTGGGGAGCCCGACCTCAGAGGGGGCCATTGCCTCCATTCCGTGAGAGAGGCTGAACGGTGTGCGTCCTGTCGACGTCTTCGGCGTTGTGCGATGGGACCAGAGGACTCCGTCGAGCTCATCGGCCCAGGACCCCTTCTTGTCGTCTAGCCGCTTTTTGAGGCCGTCGAGGATGGTCTTATTGGTGGCTTCGGCTTGTCCATTCCCTTGTGGATATCTCGGGGTGGACTTGCTCAGCCTGATTTTCCACTTCGCGCAGAAGCCTTCGAAGAGGGCCGACGTGAACTGGGCACCGTTGTCGGTCACGATCTCGTAGGGCAGTCCGTGCCGGCAGATGACGAACTTCCAGACGAATTTCCGGACGTCTTCTGCCGTGATTTTGGCGTAAGCTTCGGCTTCGACCCACTTGGTGAAGTAGTCGGTCATGACCAGAATGAAGCGCTTTTGCCGAGATCGGGGTAGGGGTCCGACTATGTCCATGGCCCATCGCATGAAGGGGTAGGGTGCTACCGCAGTGGTGAGGAGCTCGGTAGGGCAGTGAATGAGTGTGCCGTGACGCTGGCACTTCTCGCACCGGGCTGCGAATTTTTCACAATCCTGCAGCATTGTTGGCCAGTAGTGCCCTTGGTTCCGGATTCGCAGGGCGAGAGCCCGGCCGCTGGAGTGGTTTCCGTCGGCACCTTCGTGCATTTCTTTCATTACGTCGAAGGTTTCCTGCCCGTGGAGGCACCCGAGCAAGATTCCCGAGGCGCTCCACCGGAACAGATTGCCGTCCAGCATCGTGTATCGGGCACACCTCTTTCTTAGCCGTCGGGCGGTCCACCGATCTGCGGGAAGGACGCCGTCTGCGATATATAGCAGCAGGTCGATTTGCCAGTCCGACAGTTCGGGCTCGGCCGGGGGCGGTGGTAGGTTCTCGGGAGGTTGGGCGTCTTCGTCAGGGTCCGCGACCTGGGGACCGATCAGATAGGCTCCCTTTGGCAGCTCGATGCTGGGGAGGTCGATACTTTCCACCGGGATTACCCGTCGTTGCTCTGGAGCCGAGGTGGAGGCTAGTGCTGCGAGGGCGTCTGCAGAAGTGTTATCGCCTCGGGGGATCTTTGTCAGGGTGAACTCGGAGAAGTCTGCGGCCATGCCTTGAGTCACCTTGAGGTAGGCGTCCATGCGATCATTCTTGGCCTCGTACTCCCCGCTGAATTGATTGGCAACGAGCTGGGAGTCGCAGTAAGCTCGGATTTTCTTTGCGCCGACCTCTTTGGCCAGGCGCAGGCCGGCAATCTAAGCTTCGTACTCGGCCTCGTTGTTCGATGCCGGGAAGGCTAGGCGGAAGGACTGCTCGAGGATCTCCTTGGTCGGGGATTCGAGGCGTATGCCGACGCCGGACCCGTGCTTGGAGGCCGATCCGTCGACGTGCAGAGTCCACACTTCGGACACCTCGCTGACTGCCAGCTCGGGTGCCAACTCATCTAGGAAGTCGGCCAGCGCTTGAGATTTGATCGCGGTCCGACCCCGGTACTCGATGTCGTACTCGCTCAGCTCGACAGCCCACTTCATTATCCGGCCGGACCGGCTCGGGCTGTGGAGGATGGTCCTGAGGGGGTACGTACTTAGGACGGCTATCGTATGGGATTGTAAGTAAGGCCGGAGCTTCCTAGCTACGACGACCACTGCCAAGGCGAGCTTCTCCAGAGTCGGGTACCTGCTCTCCGCGTCGTCCAAGGACTTGCTGATGTAGGAGATAGGTCTCTGGTCGCCGCGGTCTTCCCGCACTAGTACCCCGCTGACTGCCGACGTAGAGATGGCGATGTAGAGGCAGAGGGTTTCCCCTTCCTCTGGTTTGGACAGGACGGGAGGAGTAGATATGTATTCCTTCAGCTGCTGGAGGGCTTCCTCGCACTTCTCGTCCCACTCGAACCGTTTGTTAGCCCGGAGCAGCTGGTAGAACGGGAGGCACTTGTCGGTAGAGCGGGAGATGAAGCGGTTCAGTGCGGCGATTCTCCCGGTAAGCCGCTGTACTTGGCGCGTGCTCTCAGGGGATTTGAGCTCGGTGATCGCCCGGATCTGCTTTGGGTTGGCTTCGATCCCGCGCTGGGTGATGATATAGCCGAGGAATTCGCCCGAGGTGACGCCGAAAGAACACTTGGCCGGGTTCAGCTTCATGTTGTATTCGTTCAGCGTCCGGAAGCAAGAGCGGAGATGGGCGACGTGGTCGGCGGCGACTAGAGATTTCACCAGCATGTCGTCTATGTACACCTCCATAGTGCGGCCTATTTGGTCGGCGAACATCCGGTTGACGAGCCGCTGGTAGGTGGCCCCGGCGTTCTTGAGTCCGAAAGGCATTACCTTGTAGCAGTAGATGCCTCGGTCTGTGATGAACGCGGTCTTCTCCTGGTCGTCGGGGTGCATGGGGATTTGGTTATACCCCGAGAAGGCGTCCATGAAGGAGAGCAGCTCGTTCCCCGCGGTGGCTTCGACGACTTGGTCGATCCGAGGGAGGGGAAAGCTGTCCTTTGGGCACGCCTTATTGAGGTCGGTAAAATCCACACAGACCCTCCATTTCCCGCTCTTCTTCTTGACCACCACCGGGTTGGCCAACCAGTCCGGGTATCTGACCTCGGTGATCGAGCCGGCCGCGGTGAGCCTTTCGACCTCGTCGTTGACTGCCTGGGCGCGCTCCGGGCCCAATTTTCGGCGCTTTTGCTTGACTGGTCGGCAGGTCGGATCCACGTTGAGCTCGTGGCTACACGTCGCGGGGTCTATGCCGGGCATGTCGGCGGTTGACCAGGCGAAGGTGGAGACGTTCTCTCCCAGAAAATTGACCAGCTCCTTCTTGATGGTCTCGTCGAGGTCGGTTCCGATGCCGACGCAACGGGCGGGGTTGCTCGGATCGATGTTGACCTGGGTGACGAGGTCTTCCCCCGGGAGGTCCCGAGCAACTGTCTCGCAGGGCTGATACGTGCTGACGGCTAGGCAGGCCGGCGCGGCGCGGCGCAGCTTGTGCTCAATGGCGAAGCAGGCGCGAGAAACCCTCTGGTTGCTTCTGAGAGTGTACGTCCCGGCCTGGTTGGGGAACTTGAGGCACTGGTGGAACGTCGACGTGACTGCCTTCATCGAGTGCAGCCAAGGAGTTCCAAGGATGATATTGTAGATCGGGGTGGTATCGAAGACCACGAACTTGACGATTTTCGTCACCCGACCTACGTAGACCGGCAATTCGATGATGCCGATTCCGTTGACGGTATCCCCGGCGAAACCGGTTAGCGGGATGGAGTGCGGCTTGATCTCGACCCCGTTTAGATTCATCCTGGCAAGGGTGTCCTTGAAGATGAGGTCGACCGAGCTGCCCGTATCGACGAGGACTCGGTTAACGTCGCAGTCGGCTACGCGGACTTGCACGACGAGGGGATCGTTGTGGGGCTGGTGGACCCCGGCCGCATCGGCATCGGTGAAACATATCCCCCTTTTGCTCGTGTCCTGAGCGTCGATCTCCGGCCCGGAGTGCCACTTCAGGGAGACGTCGGTCTTCCTCTCATGGCGCTTGATGGACCGCACTGAGTCGTTGCACGAGAGGAGGTCTCCCATGATCATCCCTATCAGAGTCCGGGCCGGGGGAGGCGATCTGCCCGTTTCCCGGTCTCGCGAGGGAGATCGTCGCCGCCGGTCGTCGTTTTGGGCGTGGTGATAAGGCCTAGCCCGGTTATCCTCGCGACCTCGGTTGTCACGGGGTTGCACTCGATCGCTATCCCGGGGATGTGGGCGCAGCCGCTCCGGTACATCGATTTCGCCCCGTTTAAACTGGTTCAGCAGGACCTCTTGGAGGGTGCGGCAGTAAGAGGTTGGGTGCCCCTTTTGCCGGTGGAAGTCGCAGTAGGCCGACCTGTCGTACGGCTCGTCTGGTCGGGCCTCCCTATCGCTCGGGCCGTCGGGACGCCGGTCCTGCTGGTGGGGGTCCCGTACGTACTTGTTCCAAGGCAACCCCGGCGCGGGGCCGGGAGGAGGTACGGGATCGCGCATACGGGGTCCTGAGGTCGGTCCGTTAACAAGGAACGCAGCGGCCTGCTTTCCCTTGCTGCGCTGGTACTCGTCATCATAGTGTTGACGAGGCTCCTGGTATCTCTCCTGGGGCCGCTCCTTCGCGGCCGGGGCCTTGTGAGAGGCGCTGTTTCTCGATTCAGCCGCCTTCTCCTCCTCGAGCTCGACGAAGAGTCCAGCGCGGTGCAAGGCGTCCTCCAGCGAGCGCGGCCTGTTGAGCTTCATGTCGTCCTTGAAGGCCGAATCGGCCCGTAGCCCCTTTCTAAGAGCAGGCAGCGCGGACTCATCCGTCACATTGCTTTGGGAGGCCGTGGCCTTGAAGCGTTCTATGAAGGACCTGAGCGACTCCTTTGCTCCCTGGTTCATCGCCCAGATGTCCGCGCTGGATGCGGACTGCCGGATATAGATGGAGTAGTGCTCGAGAAAGGTGGTTGACAGGTCTCTGAAGCTGTCTATGGAGTGCGTCTTCAGCCGAGAGAACCACGTGAGAGCCGGGCCGGTGAGGTTCTCTACGAAGAGTTGGCAGTGGGCGGCTTCCCGCTCATCTGGTGAGAAGTGGGCGCGGCCCATGGCGATGGTGAACGCCGTGAGATGCTGGGCCGGGTCGGTGGTTCCCGCGTAGGGCTGGAGTTTGAGCTTCCCGAGGTGCTGGAGCGGGACGGAGGAGATCCGACGGGTGAATGGCGTGTTTTGCGTCTCTCGGAGGACGCGATCTATTTCCGGGGCCGCACTGGTGGCCTGATGGATCTTAGAGGACATCACGCGGAGTGTCTCCTTCATAGCTTCGAACTCGGCGTCCCTGGCGCGTTCGGAGCTGGATCGGAGATGATGGGCTTCGTCGCCCGGGGAGCTCCCTACGGCTGGGGCGAAACGTCCGCCCGGGCCTTCGGAGCCTGACGGCGAGTCGCCGGGCTGGCCCCTTCGGATACGAGGGGTTTCTTCCCGAGAGGCCGGCTCTCTGAAATGGACGTCGGGGGATCCGGTGTTGTCCGACCGGTCCCGGGAGGCTGCTAGCGTGGCGAACCGTTGGTCGGTCGCACGCGTCAGCTCGTCTATTCTGGTGAGTAGGGCCTGCATTACGGCGGACAGCGTGGGCTGGTTCTCCGGGGGGTGAGGCGCGTTGTGCGCGGCGGGGCCGCCGGAAGGAGTGGGCGCTGGGGCCGGTGGCGGAGCCCTGAAGGACTCCTGGGGAGTCATCCGGTCGGTGGCTGCCTGGGCTGATGGCCGGGCTGTCGTCGTCGCTGCTTGAGTTGGTGGCGGGGCCGTTGTCTGGGCCTGGGCCGTTGCTTGGGCCGGGGTCTCTAGGCCTGATAATACTCTTGGGGGCGGAATAGCCATCGTTGCTGCGGTTGCGGCGGTGGTTGAACTGCTCCTTGCGTATAGAAGAATCTCTAAACCGCCCTCCTTCTAGCGCCAATTGTTGATCCCGGGGATCACTAAGTGTGTTTAAAGAATGATTAGGAGATGGGAGGTGAGATTTTCGTTAATAGAGCAATTTAACCACATTTAAGACAGGTCGGGAGAAATATGAGTAGGCCGGGGGCCGTGTTTCGTTTTATTGATGAGAGAGAAGTAAACGCTTTAGAATTACGAACTGGTTCCGAAGGACGTCCAGTTCGGCGTTCTAAAGTGTTGTCTTGTTACAAAGAGAGAGGTCGGGTAACTTGTGGTAGGTTCTAGAGTAAAAATCAGAGTCCCCCTCATTAACGACATATGAGGGGTATATATAGTCGGGGGCGGCTTCCTGCTCCCCGGGATCTCGGGCCACGTGTCGTCTGCGGCCTCTTTCGCGGGTAAGGTGGCCTAGGAGGCGTGTCCCGGCTTTCGAGGAGAGAGGTCATGATGAGCTCGGCGTGGCGTGTTGCAGAGCAGTGCACTGTTTTACCAACTCTGCTCCACCTGCTCCTTCCTGCCCTTGTCAGCTCTGTAGGGTTGGTGGGACGTCGGGTCGAAGGCACATCCCTACGCGGGTAGGGTACTGCCTTACCAACTCCCACTCGCCTATTCTTCTGACACTCCCTGTTCTGGCGGGGCATCAGCGCGGGCCCGGGGTGCGTCGCTTTCAGGTCGGCTACCGAGCTGAAGAGCGGTCTTGCAGGTCGGTGACATTAAGTCCGGTGACCGTACCGAAGAACGGCCTTTCCTAAGATGGGCCTAACTAATTGGGGGTGCTAGGCCCACCTCCAACAGATACCGACCGTTGACGACATGCTCGATGAGTTACATGGCGCCACAATTTTCACAAAGCTCGATCTCACCGCGGGTTATCACCAAGTTCGAGTACATCCTCCTGATATCCCAAAGACGGCGTTTGGCACTCACAACGGCCATTACGAATATTTGGTGATGCCTTTTGGTCTATGCAACGCTGCCTCTACATTACAGTCATTGATGAACTCTGTCTTTCGTCCGCACCTCCGTAAGTTCGTTCTGGTTTTCTTCGATGATATCTTGGTGTATAGCAGAACATGGGACGAACACATACAGCATGTGCGACTCGTCATGGAAATTTTGCCAAAGCATCGCTTGTTTGTGAAGCTCAAAAAGTGTGAATTCGGGAAACATGAACTCGAATATTTAGGGCACATTATTTCGGGAGAAGGCGTCAAAGTAGATCAAGCTAAGATTGGTGCAATGCTGGATTGGCTGGTACCAACGTCCATCACTGAATTACGGGGCTTTCTCGGTCTCACTGGGTATTACAGAAAATTTGTTAAGGACTACGATATGATTGTACGCCCTTTGACAAATTTATTGAAGAAAGGGAACTTTTTTTGGTGTGACGAAGCGGAGATGGCGTTTAACAAACTGACAACAACACCAACACTAGCAATGCCTGATTTCACCTCACCATTGATCATTCAAACAGATGCATCTGGTGGAGGTATCGGTGCGATTTTGTCTCAAAACGGCAGACCAATTGCCTTCATGAGTAGGACATTGGGAGTAACGATGAAGAGTTGGTCGACTTACGCAAGAGAGATGCTCGCCATTGTCATAGCTATTCGAACATGGCGACCATACCTTCTCGGAGGGCATTTCATCATCCAAACCGATCAAAGAAGCTTGCGTTTCTTGCTCGAGCAACGTATCCTCACTCCGGAGCAACAAAAGTGGATGGGAAAGTTGGTAGGGTATGATTATGACATCACATACAAGCCTGGAACAGCCAATGATGCGGCTGATGCTTTGTCACGCCGCAACGACAGCCCCTGTCTCAACGCCATATTCACGCAACAAGCAGTTCTTTAGGACGAGTTGAAGACACTTGCAAAAACAGACCCGTACTTGCTCAAATTGGGAACACTTGCGGACAACGCGCCGGGCCAACCGTATGCTTGGCGCAATGGCTTAATATGCTACAATAATCGCGTCGTCTTACCACCTAAATCACCACTCATTGATGGGCTGTTACATGAATATCACAACAGTCCGATGGGTGGCCATTCCGGTGTTTTACGCACATTTAAGCGACTCGCGTCTCTGTTCTATTGGCCATCAATGCACAAGACCATCCGCCAATACGTTTCGGAATGTGACACCTGCCAACGGGTAAAGTATGATAGCCTTTCACCATCGGGTCTTCTCCAACCACAGCCAATCCCCAGCCGTGTATGGGAAGATATCTCGATGGATTTCGTCGATGGTCTTCCACGCTCCGACAATCATACTTCGATCATGGTTGTGGTTGACCGTCTCACCAAATCTGTCCATCTCGTTCCATTGTCTCATCCTTACACCGCAAGGTCCGTCGCAGCAAAATTCATTGAGCATGTGGTGAAGCTTCATGGAGTGCCCAAATCCATTGTCAGCGATCGTGACCCTGTTTTCGTAAGCGCGTTCTGGCGCGATCTATGGCGTCTTTCCTGAACTCAGTTATGCATGTCCTCCGCTTATCACCCGCAATCCGATGGGTAGACGGAAGTCGTCAACAGATGTATCGAGCAGTTTTTACGCTGTTTTGTTCACCATCGGCCGAAGCAGTGGAGCTCCCTTCTTCCGTGGGCAGAATACTGGTATAACACAACTTTCCACTCTTCTACGGGTATGACTCCTTTTCAGGCACTCTATGGTCGTCTTCCTCCATCATTACCTGGGTACGAGATTGATTCCACACCTGTTCAGGAGCTGGATGAACAACTTGCTGCGAGAGATGAGATTTTGGCTGAGTTAAAAAGACACTTGGAAGAAGCCAACCTACGAATGAAGCAGGTTGCGGACGCTAAACGCAGAGACGTCTCCTTCGCTGTTGGAGATTGGGTTTTTCTTAAGCTACAACCTTATCGTCAGCATACGATCTTCCGGCGCACTTCACAAAATCTTGCCACTCGATTCTTTGGTCCCTTCCAAATTGAAGCTCGCGTGGGCCCGGTGGCTTATCGTTTCAAACTTCCTGAAGGTACACTGGTCCGTTCTGCTTTTCATGTCTAACTATTGAAGAAACGTTTGGGTTCGGACACACCTGCTTCGGGGACGTTACCGCCTCTACGCGCCAATGGACTCCTTCGTCTCCAACTAGATAGTGTGTTGCAGGTTAGAGATGTTGTCACCGATGGGAAACACATTACTGAAGCTTTAGTTCAGTGGCACAGCCTGCCTCTCGAAGACGCGACTTGGGAAGATATCATTCAGCTCTGGCAAAGTTTTCCCACCTTGAACCTTGAGGACAAGGTTCATTTCGGCGAGGGGAGTAATGATGCGATTGCAGAACCACTAAACTGGAGGACATCGATACGGACCAGGAAACCAAACCAAAGATTTCAAGATTAACAGCTTCGGGTTATCTTTGACTTAGTTTGCTTCTGTTATTTGTTTCAGTAAAATAAAGAGAAGAATTGGTCTTCCTAGTTTGCAGGAACCAACACTTCCACCTTTCATGATTTCCAGTTATGTAGGAGCTACGACTCCATGTTGTTTCTGTTTTGCTTATTTAAAGAATGAGAAAAGCCAAAAGTAGCCAATTCAAATTGCCAAACAAAAGTGTTCTTAAGTTCTTGTCTTGCTCTTTAAAGATCATTGATCAATTCCATACTGGGACTTTATCATTTTCAGTCCTAGATCAACATTCTAACTTCAATTGTTGTGGTTTGGATTTAGAAATCTAAAGAAATTGCAAAGTCAAACCCAGTCAAAAATCAAAATGTTAACTTTCTAAACCGGTATGGTTTGACTGGTTTGGGTCGGTTTAGATTAAATTTAGAATTATAATTTAGGGATGTCAATCGGATGCGAATCGGACTGCCCAGTCCGACCCAAAACCCGCATATATTTGATCCCAGCCCGGTCTAGACGGAAAAAAATAGATTTATATTCTAAAGCCCGACCCGGCCTGAACATAGTTATTTCAGGCTTTTCTTTTGACATGTATAAATCGTATAGAAATATCACTGAAAATCTATAGATAATGATTTAAAAAATATGAATGAATGATAATGTTATATGGATCATGAAACGTAAATTTGTGGTGTACAAATCAATGTTTTAATGTGTCTAGGTAGAAAGACGATTTCTATATTTGTTCAAGACATGCGCACCAATACGAAATATAGACTTTGAGATTTATAGTAAGGCACAACTAAGAAATTAGGGTCTTCGATGAATGAAAAATATATAGAAAATACTCTATATTTTAAAAAGTTAAATTCTTAAACAAAACCTCTAACTCAATCAAAATGTTTATTTCTGGATTTTTTGGGCCGGACCGAACCCGACCGGACTAAGCTCGTAAAACCCACAAGCCAAAAAGATTCAGCCCAATATTTTTGGATTTATATTTATAGACATAAACCCTGTAATTTTCAGAGTTGGGCCAGGCTGTACTCTGGGCTTTAGCCCTAATTGACATTCCTATTATAATTATTAACATTGGTTTAAAGATTTGACTTGGATAAGTCCGGGCTAGAGCCAATGCTCAAGTGAGTCATTGACTCATGGGGACAATCTCGTGATTTAAATCCGGAGAATGAATGTTAAAAACATGATTAGGGTTAAACCAATTATAGGTGATGAAATTGAACTATGGTACAATGCTTATCTTAAAGAAAAAAACCAATGTCATTTCGAGCGACTCTTTTTCATTTCTCTCAATATCCCAGAAGGATTGCCAAAAATATGGAGGCAACAAGGATACACCCACCTCCACTTTGAGATGGTACGTATCGGGCTAACCTTACATATTCGAAAAGGTCTACCGGTCATAGCACGAATTGCTTTAGTCGATTCCAGACTAAAGTCATATCAACAGGCTTGCATCGGTACGGTCCAAACAACATTAAACGCCGGAACAATATTCATAACACTGTTTTCAAATTTTAATGTCTGCTTGCAAGATCCGAATCTGCTCAAAACACTCAAAGTCCAATTACAGCTGATTGGAGCACCTATGCAAGAGAAAAGCGTCATCGCAACGCTGCACCATCAAATCGTCTATCGTGTTCAAGACCATGCTCTTGACCTTATTCTACCCTCCTCTGACGAGGCGCTTTATCTAGAAGTCTCATCAGCTTCGCAAGCGCCAAGCACTACGCAAATACCTCGCCAAATTTATGGAGAAGAATTAATAAAGGAAATACCAGAGTCATGGGTAACAAGCTACGAGAAGCTGCATCAAGCGACTCAAGCACCGGTCCAGACATCTGACGTAAGCTTCCACTCACGAATTGATGGAACAACGGAAATCAAATTCGACAAACAAAGATCATCTTCGTTTCAGAGGCAACTATTCACACGGTTTGCTATCCAAATTGATGAACACGAATTTCAAGGTCCATACAGAGAACAGAATCCGAAGCCAATCTCCTTCGGTCAATACGGACAAATTGTATATCCTTTCAAAGACGAAGACGGCCATCAATATTTTGATGCATGTTCCTGCTCGGCCTGCATAGAAGATTCTTATGAATCTGATGACGAAATTCGTCAACGACGCATAAAGAAGAAAGATCCCCTGTACAAGAGATATCTTGAAGGAGATCCTACAGTGGGTTCTCTCGGAGAAGGCAACGGAAGATACGAATTCATAGTCCAATACTCTGATTAAAAAGAGTCATCCGTGCCAGAAATCATGGTGATAGAAGAGGATAACTTTCCTCCACCAGAGGATTTCGTCACTGACAACATATCCCACTCTCCCAAGGTACTTTCCAAAGTGATCGGACCCTCGGGACCAGATGAATTAAGTCAAGGAGAAAAAGTTCTCAACTGGCAATCGGAAAACGCCATGGCTCAAAACCCACTGCTTACTACGATTAATCAAAAAATCGATCAGTTTGCGGATGGATATACCAAAAGATTGAGCGTTCTATAGAACTCAATCTCAGAGATCCATAGTCGGCTGAACACTCTCCATCAAGAGATGATGTCTATGGCCCAACACATGACGGTCAACACCTCTCAACTTCAAGGTAAAGAGGCCGAGATGACTAATCTCAGGTTTCAATTAAAAGACCTCCAACGATGCCTCGAAAGTATGGTCCAACAACAAAGCTCCTCCAACGCATACTTTCCACATCTCGGAAGCATGTCATCAACGATGCCCATGCACCCAGGATCTTACTCTCAGGGATTCCTTTCAGGAGAACAATATCAGAAGACAAGACACACAGTCCCTGGTTTCTTATCATCTGACGAAGCGTTCACATCGCGTTATGGTGTAACTCCTGCAAGCGGGTTCAAACCACGGCCCGTACGAGAAAGGGCGAGAAGGCAAAAGGAATCAGAATTCTGCGTCAATCCTACAAAAACCCACAGATCTGCCTCCTCTCATTCTAGTCAATATTCTCCCGAACATGATAAAAGAAAAGGAAAGGAGATAGGCATAATCGAATCTACGGAGTTTACAATGTCTAATTTGCTGGATCACCTAGCAGAACAAGACAAAAGACCTAAAGGGTCAGAGTACGCTCAAACGCAAGAGCCCCCAGCTAATGTTCCTCATCCGACACCGATGATCATCAGCTTCTCAGACTCAAGCTCCTCTTACAGAACTGACTCTGAAGAAGAATCCCTACTAAAGCAATTCGCTATTGGAGAGCCATCAAAAAGAGAACCAGATATAGACGAAGTGTTCTATGACAACGACGAGATGAATGGAACACCCATCCAAGAACAAGAAATGCCAACAAAACAGTTCGCCTCAAAAGTCGTGACATTCACGTTCGACGACATTCCCTTCAAAAAATGGAATGACCGCCTAGACGAATTTCACGCATGAATGAACTCCGAGGCTATCACCTGATCATCATTCCTCGTCATACAACAGTTCACGGCACGATTTTTGGGTGCACTAAAAGAATGGTGGAATTCGCTTGGCGAATACATACATTAGCAAGTCTATCAAACCACTATACCATTGCTTCTTGGGGAAATTCATCGAGAATTCGTAGGCACCCCAAGCCACCTCAAGGATCAATTACAAGAAGAATTCTTCGCAGCGAAATGTTGTTCGCTGAAGAAAAGAGATCTCGCAAAACATTTCGAGCGACAATCAGGAAGATACTATGCGCTAAACGGCCTCAATAATCCGAGCCTAAAGCAAGTCTACCTATCATCTATTGATGATTATCTGAGCCAGCAAACAAAGCTCAACATCAGAGAACAAGGCCAATCGGTAGAAGAGATCTCTATCGGACAGATCCAACAATACGTCTTCAGAACGCTGGACAAACTTTGCAAACAAAAGGAGTTCTGGACGGAATTTATGGACAATTCAAAACACTTGTCCAAAGTACGCGCAAGACCAGATCTATCGATCAAATGTTATAAGTCCAAAAAACATTGTTCGTATGAAGAAAAGAGCAAAGCTCGCCGTTTCCCAAGATCAAGTAAACCCCGCTTCAGAAGATTCGGGCGCAAACGGTTTTTCAGAAAAAAGCAATCCTTCAAGAAGGAAACAAAGTGCTTTCTGTGCCACAAAGAAGGGCATTTCGCCAAAAACTGTCCAAATAGTTCTAAGAGGAAGAGACAATATCTCATCAGCTCCATATCTGATCTTACCAAAGATATCGATCTTGACAATCATGATCTTGAATCAGTACTGTCTTATGACAGCGACGAAAAAGATGCCATCTGCGGCTACTCAGATTTCGATACCTCGAAATCCGACGATGAGGAAGAATGCTGTTTCAAAATTACTCGTACGCCTCATCAAGAAGAGATACAATCTCCTCACCTACCAGTGACGATCTTTGATCCTGCAAAGAACGAAGATCCAGTCCATGCTATTGCATTCATAGACACGGGAGCCCACACAACAATAATGAATCCCAAGGTACTTTCATCATCCATGTGGCACCCGTACCAGCAAGAATTCAGGGTAGCAAATTCAGGATCGTTATCGATCAAGCTCAAATCGAAGCCAATCACCATAGAACTCTTTCCAGGATGTCAGATAACTACATAAGTCCTAGGCTCCTCCGCTCCTCGAAAAGACATAATTCTGGGATGGGATTCGTATTATGCACTAAAAAGAAGTTTCGACATCTCGATCGAGCCAAGAGGAATAAGATGGAAATCTTATTACAAAGCCTTCACAACGATACCCCGATTGTTCGCGATTGGAGAACTTCAGTCCCCCGAATTCGACAAAATCAAAGAAGAAATCTCAGCAAGTTCATGTGCAGATTCTAATACCGAGTTCCTTCGCATATGCAAAAAACCACTGTGGTTAAACGAGGAGTTCTTCGTGTCATTACCTTTCAAGGAAGACATCCACACAACTCCGACAAAAGCAAGTCACGCAGGAATGCCACCCGCTTTGCTTAAACAAGCAAACGAAGAATGTGACCAGCTAGTCAGTCAAATGGTAGTTTCATCGACTAATTCTCCGTGGGCGTGCAAGGCATTCTACGTCAACAATAGAGCTGAACAGGCAAGAGGAAAACTAAGGCTAGTCATTGACTATAAACCGCTGAACCAATACCTCCAAGATGTCAAGTTCCCGTTGCCAAACAAAAGGGCACTATTTCAACATCTTCAAGGTGCGACAATATTCTCAAAGTTCGATCTAAAATCCGGTTTCTGGCAAATCGGAATTGCTCCAGAAGAAAGGTACAAGACGGCTTTCTGTCTACCCAATCGACATCTTCAATGGAATATCTTACCGTTCGGCCTCAAAACGGCGCCATCATTATTCCAACAAGCCATGTTAAGGATCTTCAAGCCTCTGCTCCATACGGCCTTGATATACATAGACGATATCCTCTTATTCTCATCAAGCCACGAAGATCATATTCAAACTCTCCGAAAATTCCAGATCATAGTGAAGACTCATGGAATAATGCTTTAGGCCCGAAAAATGATCATAGCCCGGCCCAACATCGAATTCCTTGGGATGCATATTGCAAATGGACAATTTGACCCTCGAGCCCATCTAGCCACGACGCTTCTCGAGTTTCCAGACAGCGACCTCTCGAAAAGACAGGTCCAACAGTTCCTTGTGGTAATCAATTACCTAAGCGACTTTATTCTGCAACTTTCGCAGCTGACGCGTCCACTACAAAAGATGCTATCCAAGAATCCTTCTCTATGGACTAATAGACAAACGGAGGCGGTCAAAAAGCTAAAGCTAGAGATACAAAAGCTGCCACCTTTAAAGATTCCCTGCGAAGGCACGCGTGTTCTCCAAACAGACGCAAGCGATAAGTATTGGGGTTCTGTCCTACTCGAAGAGATAAATGGGAAACGTCAAATTTGTGGATACAAAAGCGGACGCTTTAAAGATTCTGAAATCCACTATCACTCCACGTTCAAAGAAATCTTAGCTGTCAAAAGGGCCATTGAAAAATTTGAGTTCAAATTGATTGGACACAAATTTCGTATAGAAATGGACATGTCATCCTTCCCAAAGATGCTAAAATTCAAGCAAAAGATGATCCCGCATCAACAGTTACTACGATGGAGCGAATGGTTTTCAAAATACGACTTCGTCTCCATCTATTTAAAGGGCACAAAGAACATTCTTGCTGACATGCTCAGCAGGAATCCTCTGAAAGAGATTAAGATGATGGCAAGCTCGTCCGCGACCGAAAAAGAATACTACGATTTCGGTGCCAACATGCCTGAAGATGCTCATCAACTGGTCAACATGAAGATCATTCACGAACATCTCAAAGAAAGGATTTTCAGGTATCAATCTGTTATCCTGTCAAAGTATGGCGTTAAAAGTCAATACATCGCGCCATTAGGAATCCATCCAGACCATCTACTCGCTCATCTCTACAGAATCGAGAGTACTGATATACCAGAAGAAGTTCTCTGTTTCCTTTGGTACATCTGTTCAGTGTACACCATTGGTATCTCTTTCGATATACATTGGCTGTACCAATTCGTTAACTCGCGACAAGGTCAAAAGGATTGCCTCTCCACGTTTTTAACATGGTTCGCACCACTAAGTGCATGGAGCGGTAAGCTAAGGAGGTCAGCAAAAACGGTAAACATATCGTTCAAGAAACTAAAAGGACAAGGGTGCCTTAACCCTTTCTTCAATCCCCATACGATTTACTTCTTCCATCACCCCATTCAAGTCAACGTCAAGACCAACAGAATGCACGCACTACCCACCCTAATCCACCACGACGACTTCAAACGGGGTGTTCGGCCAGATTTCAACGTCTATGACAACAAAGGATTTGAAGACTTCCAGACTCATGTGTTTCACCTGAACAGTGCAAGATAAACGTTCCCTATTCCGTTCAGTATGAATTGGAACTACTATCCTATAGACTACCAGATGAGTCTAGACGAAGATCTAAAGTTCTTCGAACATCACACACATAATTGCGATTACATCATCGCTTATATCACACATATTATATATTATTTAGGCGATTACATCATTGCTAACATCACACATATAATTATACATAATTATATCATCGAGAAAGGTCTTCAATGATCTATTTTGAACTCGATGATATGCTCGTCGCAACAGCCGTAATGATCATCTGGACACTTGTATTCGTCTTTTGGTTCAACGAAGTCTTCTAATGCCTCGTCTTTATTTAGACCGAACCTTAACCCGATCTCGTCGATGTGCATCGAATCTTCTGGAGACTGTGCATCTTGGAAGTACTCCGGCGGGATTGTTGCTGGTGGTGGTTCTGGTATCACCAATTTCGGTTGAATTATCTTCGGGATTGGTTTGCTTTCGAAGAACTTTAGATCTTCGTCTAGACTCATCTGGTAGTCTATAGGATAGTAGTTCCAATTCATACTGAACGGAATAGGGAACGTTTATCTTGCACTGTTCAGGTGAAACACATGAGTCTGGAAGTCTTCAAATCATTTGTTGTCATAGACGTTGAAATCTGGCCGAACACCCCGTTTGAAGTCGCCGTGGTGGATTAGGGTGGGTAGTGCGTGCATTCTGTTGGTCTTGACGTTGACTTGAATGGGGTGATGGAAGAAGTAAATCGTATGGGGATTGAAGAAAGGGTTAAGGCACCTTTGTCCTTTTAGTTTCTTGAACGATATGTTTACCGTTTTTGCTGACCTCCTTAGCTTACCGCTCCATGCACTTAGTGGTGCGAACCATGTTAAAAACGTGTAGAGGCAATCCTTTTGACCTTGTCGCGAGTTAACGAATTGGTACAGCCAATGTATATCGAAAGAGATACCAATGGTGTACACTGAACAGATGTACCAAAGGAAACAGAGAACTTCTTCTGGTATATCAGTACTCTCGATTCTGTAGAGATGAGCGAGTAGATGGTCTGGATGGATTCCTAATGGCGCGATGTATTGACTTTTAAAGCCATACTTTGACAGGATAACAGATTGATACCTGAAAATCCTTTCTTTGAGATGTTCGTGAATGATCTTCATGTTGACCAGTTGATGAGCATCTTCAGGCATGTTGGCACCAAAATCGTAGTATTCTTTTTCAGTCGCGGACGAGCTTGCCATCATCTTAATCTCTTTCAGAGGATTCCTGCTGAGCATGTCAGCAAGAATGTTCTTTGTGCCCTTTAAATAGATGGAGACGAAGTCGTATTTTGAAAACCATTCGCTCCATCGTAGTAACTGTTGATGCGGGACCATCTTTTGCTTGAATTTTAGCATCTTTGGGAAGGATGACATGTCCATTTCTATGCGAAATTTGTGTCCAATCAATTGGAACTCAAAATTTTCAATGGCCCTTTTGACGGCTAAGATTTCTTTGAACGTGGAGTGATAGTGGATTTCAGAATCTTTAAAGCGTCCGCTTTTGTATCCACAGATTTGACGTTTCCCATTTATCTCTTCGAGTAGGACAGAACCCCAATACTTATCGCTTGCGTCTGTTTGGAGAACACGTGTGCATTCGCAGGGAATCTTTAAAGGTGGCAGCTTTTGTATCTCTAGCTTTAGCTTTTTGACCGCCTCCGTTTGTCTGTTAGTCCATAAAGGAGGATTCTTGGACAGCATCTTTTGTAGTGGACGCGTCAGCTGCGAAAGTTGCGGAATAAAGTCGCTTAGGTAATTGATTACCCCAAGGAACTGTTGGACCTATCTTTTCGAGAGGTCGCTGTCTGGAAACTCGAGAAGCGTCGTGGCTAGATGGGCCTGAGGGGAAAATTGTCTATTTGCAATATGCATCCCAAGGAATTCGAGGTTGGGCCGGGCTATGATCATGTTTCGGGCCGAGAGAATTATTCCATGAGTCTTCACTATGATCTGGAACTGTCGGAGGGTTTGAATATGATCTTCGTGGCTTGAAGAGAATAAGAGGATATCGTCTATGTATATCAAGGCCGTATGGAGCAGAGGCTTGAAGATCCTTAACATGGCTTGTTGGAATAATGATGGCGCCGTTTTGAGGCCGAACGATAAGACATTCCATTGAAGATGTCGATTGGGTAGACAGAAAGCCGTCTTGTACCTTTCTTCTGGAGCAATTCCGATTTGCCAGAAACCGGATTTTAGATTGAACTTTGAGAATATGGTCGCACCTTGAAGATGTTAAAATAGTGCCCTTTTGTTTGGCAACGGGAACTTGACATCTTGGAGGTATTGGTTCAACGGTTTATAGTCAATGACTAGCCTTAGTTTTCCTCTTGCCTGTTCAGCTCTGTCGTTGACGTAGAATGCCTTGCACGCCCACAGAGAATTAGTCGATGAGACTACCATTTGACTGACTAGCTGGTCACATTCTTCGTTTGCTTGTTTAAGCAAAGCGGGTGGCATTCCTGCGTGACTTGCTTTTGTCGGAGTTGCGTGGATGTCTTCCTTGAAAGGTAATGACACGAAGAACTCCTCGTTTAACCACAATGGGTTTTTGCATATAAGAAGGAACTCGGTATGAGAATCTGCATATGAACTTGCTGAGATTTCTTCTTTGATTTTATCGAATTCGGGGGACTGAAGTTCTTCAATCGCGAACAATCGGGGTATCGTTGTGAAGGCTTTGTAATAAGATTTCCATTTTATTCCTCTTGGCTCGATCGAGATGTCGAAACTTCTTTTTAGTGCATAATACGAATCCCAACCCAGAATTATGTCTTTGCCAGGAGCGGAGGAGCCTAGGACTTCTGTAGTTATCTGACATCCTGGAAAGAGTTCTATGGTGATTGGATTCGATTTGAGCTTGATCGATAACGATCCTGGATTAGCTACCCTGAATTATTGCTGGTACGGGTGCCACATGGATGATGAAAGTACCTTGGGATTCATTATTGTTGTGTGTGCTCCCGTGTCTATGAATGCAATAGCATGTACTGGATCTTCGTTCTTTGCAGGATCAAAGATCGTCACTGGTAGGGGAGGAGATTGTATCTCTTCTTGATGAGGCGTACGAGTAATTTTGAAACAGCATTCCGAAATGCCCTTCTTTGTGGCACAGAAAGCACTTTGTTTCCTTCTTGAAGGATTGATTTTTTCTGAAAAACCGTTTGCGCCCGAATCTTCTGAAGCGGGGTTTACTTGATCTTGGAAAACGGCGAGTTTTGCTCTTTTCTTCACACGAACAATATTTTTTGGACTTAGAACATTTGATCGATATATCTGGTCTTGCGCATACTTTGGACAAGTGTTTTGAAACAATCTTCTGAAGTGTTTTGATATATCATGTTTTGCAAAGTTTGTTCAGCGTTCTGAAGACGTATTGTTGGATTCGTCCGATAGAGATCTCTTCTACTGATTGGCCTTGTTCTCTGATGTTGAGCTTTGTTTGCTGGCTCAGATAATCATCAATAGATGATAGGTAGACTTTCTTTAGGCTCGGGTTATTGAGGCCGTTTAGCGCATAGTTTCTCCGTGTTTGTCACTCGAAATGTTTTGCGAAATCTCTTTTCTTCAGCGAACAACATTTCGCTGCGAAGAATTCTTCTTGTAATTGATCCTTGAGGTGGCTTGGGGTGCCTATGAATTCTCGATGAATTTCTCCAAGAAGCAATGGTATGGTGGTTTGATAGACTTGCTGATGTATGTATTCGCCAAGCGAATTCCACCATTCTTTGAGTGCACCCGAAAATCGTGCCGTGAACTCTTGTATGACGAGGAATGATGATGAGGTGATAGCCTTGGAGTTCATCCATGCCTGAAATTCGTCTAGGCAGTCATTCCATTTTTCGAAGGGAACGTCGTCGAACGTGAATGTCACGACTTTTGAGGCGAACTGTTTTATTGGCATTTCTTGTTCTTGGATGGGTGTACTATTCATCTCGTCGTTGTCAAAGAACACTTCGTCTATATCTGTTTCTCTTTTTGATGGCTCTCCAATAGCGAATTGCTTTGTTAGGGATTCTTCTTTAGAGTCAGTTCTGTAAGAGGAGCTTGAGTCTGAGAAGCTGATGATCATCGGTGTCGGATGAGGAACATTAGCTGGGGGATCTTGCGTTTGAGCGTACTCTGACCCTTTCGGTCTTTTGTCTAGTTCTGCTAGGTGATCCAGCAAATTAGACATTGTAAACTCCGTAGATTCGATTATGCCTATCTCCTTTCCTTTTCTTTTATCATGTTCGGGAGAATCTTGACTAGAATGTGAGGAGGCAGATCTGTTGGGTTTTGTAGGATTAACGCGGAATTCTAATTCCTTTTGTCTTCTCGCCCTTTCTCGTACGGGTCGTGGTTTGAACCCGCTTGCAGGAGTTACACCATAACGCGATGTGAACGCTTCGTCAGATGATAAGAAACCAGGGACTGCGTGTCTTGTTTTCTGATATTATTCTCCTGAAAGGAATCCCTGAGAGTAAGATCCTGGGTGCATGGGCATCGTTGATGACATGCTTCCGAGATGTGGAAGGTATGCGTTAGAGGAGCTTTGTTGTTGGACCATACTTTCGAGGCATCGTTGGAGGTCTTTTAATTGAAACCTGAGATTAGTCATCTAGGCCTCTTTACCTTGAAATTTAGAGGTGTTGACCATCATGTGTTGGGCCATAGACATCATCTCTTGATGGAGAGTGTTCAGCCGACTATGGATCTCTGAGATTGAGTTCTGAAGAACGCTCAATCTCTGAGATTGGCTTCGAATTCTGTTCTCTGTATGGACCTTGGAATTCGTGTTCATCAATTTGGATAGCAAATTGTGTGAACAGTTGCCTCCGAAACGAAGATGATCTTGGTTTGTCGAATTTGATTTCCGTTGTTCCATCAATTCGTGAGTGGAAGCTTACGTCAGATGTCTGGACCGGTGCCTGAGTCGCTTGATGCAGCTTCTCGTAGCTTGTTACCCATGACTCTGGTATTTTCTTTATTAATTCTTCTCGAGAAATTTGGCGAGGTATTTGCGTAGTGCTTGGCGCTTGCGAAGCCGATGAGACTTCTTGATAAAGCGCCTCGTCAGAGGAGGGTAGAATTAGGTCAAGAGCATGGTCTTGAACACGATATACGATTTGATGGTGCAGCGTTGCGATGACGCTTTTCTCTTGCATAGGTGCTCCAATCAGCTGTAATTGTACTTTGAGTGTGTTGAGCAGATTCGGATCTTGCAAGGAGACATTAAAGTTTGGAAACAGTGTTATGAATACTGTTCTGGCGTTTAATGTTGTTTGGACCGTACCGATGCAAGCCTGTTGATATGACTTTAGTCTGGATTCGACTAAAGCGATTCGTGCTATGACCGGTAGACCTTTTCGAGCATGTAAGGTTAGCCCGATACGTACCATCCCAAAGTGGAGGTGGGTGTATCCTTGTTACCTCCATATTTTTGGCAGTCCTTCTAGGATATTGAGATAAATGAATTGTTCTTCCTCCGTGGCTGGAACTTGGCAAGATTAGAACTTGCTAGATTGAACATATTCGCGGACTGTCCTGCTTGATGATGGATGTATGAGCTCGCGTACGTTTTTGATTGAGAAAACACTAGGTTGTTTTGGCAAAATACTCTTATGGATTTACAAGTGGGAGGGTAGTTTCAGGCATCAGATCTCCTGGAACGTACTCGATTTCGTAAAGAGAATTAATATCAGAATGATATTTTTGGTTTTTTGTTTTTGGTAAAGTAGAAATTGCAAATTGAGAATCGATCGATAAAGGATTAGAGATTGACATGATGAGAAATTGTTTTCAGAACATTCAAAACAAGCAGTCATAAACAAAGGTTCATTCTCTCAGACATAGGTTGTCGGCTCTGATACCAAATAAAGAGGTGCATGAGTAAACGAGAAACCGTATAGAAAGAGTCGTGTTGAAGATCGTAAGAATCGTGTTGATAGCTATGAGATTCGATAAGTTCCAGGTAAAGGGATCATATGCGGCACACCTAGCCTTGGCTCAACCACTGTTAGGAACCTTGAGGTGCATGAGTAAACGAGAAACCGTATAGACAGAGTCGTGTTGAAGATCGTGAGAATCGTGTTGATAGCTATGGGATTCGATAAGTTCCACGTAAAGGGAGCATATGCGGCACACCTAGCCTTGGCTAAACCACTGTTAGGAACCTTATCTCCCCCCACAACCGTCGTATTGACTCTCACAACCGTCGTATTGACCGTCGTAACGGTTAAACGATAAGCTCATTGAAAGCACAAGTGAGCAGAATCGCAACCCATGAGATGAGAGAAAGTAACCAGAGCTTATGAAAGATGTGGAGAAGTCTCAAAACTAGAGAGAGTTTAGAGACTCATAGAGAGAGAAACTAGAGAGAGGTTTTAAGGGAAATTATGAGTTGATATTTCACAAGGGGGTACACACATATTTATAGTGGAGGTTTAGTGCGCTGACATAAGCGCTTACCTCAGCGATTACATCATCGCTTACATCATTATTTAGGCGATTACATCATCGCTTACATCACACACATAATTGCGATTACATCATCGCTTACATCACACATATTATATATTATTTAGGCGATTACATCATCGCTTACATCACACATATAATTATACATAATTAGATCATCGAGAAAGGTCTTCAATGATCTATTTCGAACTCGATGATATGCTCATCGCAGCAGCCGTAATGATCATCTGGACACTTGTATTCTTCTTTTGGTTCAACGAAGTCTTCTAATGGCTCGTCTTTATTTAGACCGAACCTTAACCCGATCTCGTCGATGTGCATCGAGTCTTCTGGAGACTGTGCATCTTGGAAGTACTCCGGCGGGATTGTTGCTGGTGGTTGTTCTGGTATCACCAATTTTGGTTGAATTCTCTTCGGGATTGGTTTGCTTTCGAAGAACTGTAGATCTTCGTCTATACTTATCTGGTAGTATATATGATAGTAGTTCCAATTCATACTGAACGGAATAGAGAACGTTTGTCTTGCACTGTTCAGGCGAAACGCATGAGTCTGGAAGTCTTCAAACCCTGTGTTGTTATAGACGTTGAAATATGGCCGAACACCCCGTTTGAAGTCGTCGTGGTGGATTAGGGTGGGTAGTGCGTGCATTCTGTTGGTCTTGACGTTGACTTGAATGGGGGCGATGGAAGAAGTAAATCGTATGGGGATTGAAGAAAGGGTTGAGGCACCCTTGTCCTTTTAGTTTCTTGAACGATATGTTTACCGTTTTTGCTGACCTCCTCAGCTTACCGCACCATGTACTTAGTGGTGTGAGCCATGTTAAAAATGTGGAGAGGCAATCCTTTTGACCTTGTCGCGAGTTAATGAATTGGTACAGCCAATGTATATCGAAAGAGATACCAATGGTGTACACTGAACATATGTACCAAAGGAAACAAATAACTTCTTCTGTTATATCAGTACTCTCGATTCTGTAGAGATGAGCGAATGGATGGTCTGGATGGATTCCTAATGGCGCGATGTATTGACTTTTAACGCCATACTTTGACAGGATAACAGATTGATACCTGAAAATTCTTTCTTTGAGATGTTCGTGAATGATCTTCATGTTGACCAGTTGATGAGCATCTTCAGGCATGTTGGAACCGATGTCGTAGTATTCTTTTTCGGTCACGGACGAGCTTGCCATCATATGAATCTCTTTCAGAGGATTCCTGCTGAGCATGTCGGCAAGAATGTTCTTTGTGCCCTTTAAATAGATGGAGACGAAGTCGTATTTTGAAAACCATTCGCTCCATCGTAGTAACTGTTGATGCGGGACCATCTTTTGCTTGAATTGTAGCATCTTTGGGAAGGATAACATGTCCATTTCTATGCGAAATTTGTGTCCAATCAGATGGAACTCAAATTTTTCAATGGCCCTTTTGACAGCTTAAATTTCTTTGAACGTGGAGTGATATTGGATTTCAGAATCTTTAGAGCGTCCGCTTTTGTATCCACAGACTTGACATTTCCCATTTATCTCTTCGAGTATGACAGAACCCCAATACTTATCGCTTGCGTCTGTTTGGAGAACACGTGTGCCTTCGCAGGGAATCTTTAAAGGTGGCAGCTTTTGTATCTCTAGCTTTAGCTTTTTGACCGCCTCTGTTTGTCTGTTAGTCCATAAAGGAGGATTCTTATACAGCATCTTTTGTAGTGGACGCGTCAGCTGCGAAAGTTGCAGAATAAAGTCGCTTAGGTAATTGATTACCCTAAGGAACTGTTGGACCTGTCTTTTCGAGAGGTCGCTGTCTGGAAACTCGAGAAGCGTCGTGGCTAGATGGGCCTGAGGGGAAATTGTCCATTTGCAATATGCATCCCAAGGAATTCGATGTTGGGCCGGGCTATGATCATTTTTTGGGACGAGAGCATTATTACATGAGTCTTCACTATGATCTGGAACTGTCGAAGATTTTAATATGATCTTCGTGGCTTGACGAGAATAAGAGGATATCGTCTATGTATATCAAGGCCGTATGGAGCAGAGGCTTGAAGATCCTTAACATGGCTTGTTGGAATAATGATGGCGCCGTTTTGAGGCCGAACGGTAAGACATTCCATTGAAGATGTCGATTGGGTAGACAGAAAGCCGTCTTGTACCTTTCTTCTGGAGCAATTCTGATTTGCCAGAAACCGGATTTTAGATTGAACTTTGAGAATATGGTCGCACCTTGAAGATGTTAAAATAGTGCCCTTTTGTTTAGCAACGGGAACTTGACATCTTGGAGGTATTGGTTCAGCGGTTTATAGTCAATGACTAGCCTTAGTTTTCCTCTTGCCTGTTCAGCTCTGTCGTTGACGTAGAATGCCTTGCACGCCCACGGAGAATTAGACGATGAGACTACCATTTGACTGACAAGTTGGTCACATTCTTCGTTTGCTTGTTTAAGCAAAGCGGGTGGCCTTCCTGCGTGACTTGCTTTTGTCGGAGTTGTGTGGATGTCTTCCTTGAAAGGTAATGACACGAAGAACTCATCGTTTAACCACAGTGGGTTTTTCCATGTACGAAGGAACTCGGTATGAGAATCTGCACATGAACTTGCTGAGATTTCTTCTTTGATTTTGTCGAATTCGGGGGATTGAAGTTCTTCAATCGCGAATAATCGGGGTATCGTTGTGAAGGCTTTGTAATAAGATTTCCATCTTATTCCTCTTGGCTCGATCGAGATGTCGAAACTTCTTTTTAGTGCATAATACGAATCCCATCCCAGAATTATGTCTTTTCCAGGAGCGGAGGAGCCTAGGACTTCTGTAGTTATCTGACATCCTCGAAAGAGTTCTATAGTGATTGGCTTCGATTTGAGTTTGATCAATAACGATCCTGAATTTGCTACCCTGAATTCTTGCTGGTACGGGTGCCACATGGATGATGAAAGTACCTTGGGATTCATTATTGTTGTGTGGGCTCCCGTGTCTATGAATGCAATAGCATGGACTGGATCTTCGTTCTTTGCAGGATCAAAGATCGTCACTGGTAGGTGAGGAGATTGTATCTCTTCTTGATGAGGCGTACGAGTAATTTTGAACTAGCATTCTTCCTCATCGTCGGATTCCGAGGTCTCGAAATCTGAGTAGCCGCAGATGACATCTTTTTTGTCGCTGTCATAAGACAGTACTGATTCAAGATCATGATTGTCAAGATCGATATCTTTGGTAAGATCGGATATGGAGCTGATGAGATATTGTCTCTTCCTCTTAGAACTATTTGGACAATTTTTGGCGAAATGCCCTTCTTTGTGGCACAGAAAGCACTTTGTTTCCTTCTTGAAGGATTGCTTTTTTTTGAAAAACCGTTTGCGCCCGAATCTTCTGAAGCGGGGTTTACTTGATCATGGGAAACGGCGAGCTTTGCTCTTTTCTTCACACGAACAATGTTTTTTGGACTTAGAACATTTGATCGATAGATCTGGTCTTGCGCATACTTTGGACAAGTGTTTTTAATAGTCCATAAATTTCGTCCAGAACTCCTTTTGTTTGCAAAGTTTGTCCAACGTTCTGAAGACGTATCGTTGGATCTGTCCGATAGAGATCTCTTCTACCGATTGGCCTTGTTCTCTGATGTTGAGCTTTGTTTGCTGGCTCAGATAATCATCAATAGATGATAAGTAGACTTGCTTTAGGCTCGGATTATTGAGGCCGTTTAGTGCATAGTATCTCCATGTTTGTCGCTAGAAATGTTTTGCGAGATCTCTTTTCTTCAGCGAACAACATTTCGCTGCGAAGAATTCTTCTTGTAATTGATCCTTGAGGTGGCTTGGGGTGCCTATGAATTCTCAATGAATTTCCCCAAGAAGCAATGGTATCGTGGTTTGATAGACTTGCTGCTGTCTGTATTCGCCAAGCGAATTCCACCATTCATGAGTGCACCCGAAAATCGTGCCGTGAACTGTTGTATGACGAGGAATGAGGTTGAGGTGATAGCCTCGGAGTTATTCCATTTTTCGAAGGGAATGTCGTCGAACGTGAATGTCACGATATTTGAGGCGAACTGTTTTGTTGGCCTTGTCTTGTTCTGCTAGGTGATCCAGCAAATTAGACATTGTAAACTCCGTAGATTCAATTATGCCTATCTCATTTCCTTTTCTTTTATCATTTTCGGAAGAATATTGACTAGAATGAGAGGAGGCAGATCTGTGGGTTTTTGTAGGATTGACACGGAATTCTGATTCCTTTTGTCTTCTCGGCCTTTCTCGTACGGGCCGTGGTTTGAACCCGCTTGCAGGAGTTACACCATAACGCGATGTGAAAGCTTCGTCAGATGATAAGAAACCAGGGACTGGGTGTCTTGTTTTCTGATATTGTTCTCTTGAAAGGAATCCCTGAGAGTAAGATCCTGGGTGCATGGGAATCGTTGATGACATGCTTCCGAGATGTGGAAGGTATGCGTTGGAGGAGCTTTGTTGTTGGACCATACTTTCGAGGCATCGTTGGAGGTCTTTTAATTGAAACCTGAGATTTATCATCTCGGCCTCTTTACCTTGAAATTGAGAGGTGTTGACCATCATGTGTTGGGCCATAGACATCATCTCTTGATGGAGAGTGTTCACCCAACTATGGATCTCTGAGATTAAGTTCTGAAGAACGCTCAATCTTTTATTATATCCATCCGTAAACTGATATATTTTTTGATTAATCGTAGTAAGCAGTCGGTTTTGAGCCATGGCGTTTTCCGATTGCCAGTTGAGAACTTTTTCTCCTTGACTTAATTGATCTGGTCCCGAGGGGGCGATCGCTTTGGAAAGTACCTTTGGAGAGTGGGATATGTTGTCAGTGACGAAATCCTCTGGTGGAGGAAAGTTATCCTCTTCTATCACCATGATTTCTGGCACGGATGACTCTTTTTTATCAGAGTATTGGACTATGAATTCGTATCTTCCGTTGCTTTCTCCGAGAGGACCGACTGTAGGATCTCCTTCAAGATATCTCTTGTACAGGGGATCTTTCTTCTTTCTGCGTCGTTGACGAATTTCGTCATCAGATTCATAAGAATCTTCTATGCAGGCCGAGCAGGAACAGACATCAAAATATTGATGGCCGTCTTCGTCTTTGAAAGGATATACAATTTGTCTGTATTGACCGAAGGAGATTGGCTTCGGATTTTGTTCTCTGTATGGACCTTGGAATTCGTGTTCATCAATTTGGATAGCAAATTGTGTGAACAGTTGCCTCTGAAACGATGATGATCTTGGTTTGTCGAATTTGATTTATGTTGTTCCATCAATTCGTGAGTGGAAACTTACGTCAGATGTCTGGATTGGTGCTTGGGTCGCTTGATGCAGCTTCTCGTAGCTTGTTACCCATGACTCTGGTATTTTCTTTATTAATTCTTCTCGAGAAATTTGGCGAAGTATTTGCGTAGTGCTTGGCGCTTGCGAAGCTGATGAGACTTCCAGATAAAGCGCCTCGTCAGAGGAGGGTAGAATAAGTTCAAGAGAATGGTCTTGAACACGATAGACGATTTGATGGTGCAGCGTTGCGATGACGCTTTTCTTTTGCATAGGTGCTCCAATCAGCTGTAATTGGACTTTGAGTGTTTTGAGTAGATTCGGATCTTGCAAGGAGACATTAAAGTTTAGAAAAAGTGTTATGAATAATGTTCCGGCGTTTAATGTTGTTTGGACCGTACTGATGCAAGCCTGTTGATATGACTTTAGTCTGGAGTCGACTAAAGCGATTCGTGCTATGACCGGTAGACCTTTTCAAGCATGTAAGGTTAGCCCGATACGTACCACCCCAAAGTGGAGGTGGGTGTATCCTTGTTGCCTCCATATTTTTGGCAGTCCTTCTGGGATATTGAGAGAAATGAATTGTTCTTCCTCCGTGGCAGGTGCTTGGCAAGATGAGAACTTGCTAGATTGAACATATTCGCGGACTCTCCTGCTTGATGATGAATGTATGAGCTCGCGTACGTTTTTGATTGAGAAAATACTAGGTTTTTTTGGCAAAATACTCGTATGGATTTACAAGTGGGAGGGTAGTTTCAGGCATCAGATCTCCTGGAACGTACTCGATTTCGTAAAGAGAATTAATATCAGAATAATTTATTTGGTTTTTTGTTTTTGGTAAAGTAGAAATTGCAAATTGAGAATCGATCGATAAAGGATTAGAGATTGACATGATGAGAATTTGTTTTCAGAACATTCAAAACAAGCAGTCATAAAGAAAGGTTCATTCTCTCAGACATAGGTTGTCGACTCTGATACCAAAGATGCGGTGAAATCCACTATCACTCCACGTTCAAAGAAATCTTAGCTGTCAAAAGGGCCATTGAAAAATTTGAGTTCCATCTGATTGGACACAAATTTCGCATAGAAATGGACATGTCATCCTTCCCAAAGATGCTACAATTCAAGCAAAAGATGGTCCCGCATCAACAGTTACTACGATGGAGCGAATGGTTTTCAAAATACGACTTCGTATCCATCTATTTAAAGGGCACAAAGAACATTCTTGCCGACATGCTCAGCAGGAATCCTCTAAAAGAGATTCAGATGATGGCAAGCTCGTCCGCGACCGAAAAAGAATACTACGATTTCGGTGCCAACATGCCTGAAGATGCTCATCAACTGGTCAACATGAAGATCATTCACGAACATCTCAAAGAAAGGATTTTCAGGTATCAATCTGTTATCCTGTCAAAGTATGGCGTTAAAAGTCAATACATCCCGCCATTAGGAATCCATCTAGACCATCCATTCGCTCATCTCTACAGAATCAAGAGTACTGATATACAAGAAGAAGTTCTCTGTTTCCTTTGGTACATCTGTTCAGTGTACACCATTGGTATCTCTTTCGATATACATTGGCTGTACCAATTCGTTAACTCACGACAAGGTCAAAAGGATTGCCTATCCACGTTTTTAACATGGTTCACACCACTAAGTGCATGGAGCGGTAAGCTGAGGAGGTCAGCAAAAATGGTAAACATGTCGTTCAAGAAACTAAAAGGACAAGGGTGCCTCAACCCTTTCTTCAATCCCCTTACGATTTACTTCTTCCATCGCCCCATTCAAGTCAACGTCAAGACCAACAGAATGCACGCACTACCCACCCTAATCCACCACGACGACTTCAAACGGGGTGTTCGCCAGATTTCAACGTCTATGACAACAAAGGGTTTGAAGACTTCCAGACTCATGCGTTTTGCCTGAACAGTGCAAGACAAACGTTCCCTATTCCGTTCAGTATGAATTGAACTACTATCCTATAGCCTACCAGATGAGTCTAGACGAAGATCTACAGTTCTTCGAAAGCAAACCAATCCCGAAGATAATTCAACCAAAATTGGTGATACCAGAACCACCACCAGCAACAATCCCGCCGGAGTACTTCCAAGATGCACAGTCTCCAGAAGACTCGATGCACATCGACGAGATCGGGTTAAGGTTCGGTCTAAATAAAGATGAGCCATTAGAAGACTTCGTTGAACCAAAAGACGAATACAAGTGTCCAGATGATCATTACGGCTGCTGCGACGAGCATATCATCGAGTTCAAAATAGATCATTAAAGACCTTTCTCGATGATCTAATTATGTATAATTACATGTGTGATGTAATCGATGATGTAATGGCCTAAATAATATATAATATGTGTGATGTAAGCGATGATGTAATCGCAATTATATGTGTGATATAAGCGATGATGTAATCGCCTAAATAATGATGTAAGCGATGATGTAATCGCTGAGATAAGCGGTTGTGAGAGTCAATACGACGGTTGTGGGGGGGAGATAAGGTTCCTAACAGTGGTTTAGCCAAAGCTAGGTGTGCCGCATATGCTCCCTTTACGTGGAACTTATCGAATCCCATAGCTATCAACACGATTCTCACGATCTTCAACACGACTCTGTCTATACGGTTTCTCGTTTACTCATGCACCTCAAGGTTCCTAACAGTGGTTGAGCCAAGGCTAGGTGTGCCGCATATGCTCCTTTTACCTGGAACTTATCAAATCTCATAGCTATCAACACGATTCTCACGATCTTCAACACGACTCTGTCTATACGGTTTCTCGTTTACTCATGCACCTCTGTATTTGGTATCAGAGCCGACAACCTATGTCTGAGAGAATGAACCTTTGTTTATGACTGCTTGTTTTGAATGTTCTTAAAACAATTTCTCATCATGTCAATCTCTAATCCTTTATCAATCGATTCTCAATTTGCAATTTATACTTTACTAAAAACAAAAAAAACCAAAAAAATCATTCTGATATTAATTCTCTTTACGAAATCGAGTACGTTCCAGGAGATCTGATGCTTGAAACTACCCTCCCGCTTGTAAATCCATACGAGTATTTTGCCAAAAAACCTTGTGTTTTCTCAATCAAAAACGTACGCGAGCTCATACATCCATCATCAAGCAGGAGAGTCCGCGAATATGTTCAATCTAGAAAGTTCTCATCTTGCCAAGTTCCAGCCACGGAGGAAGAACAATTCATTTCTCTCAATATCCCAGAAGGACTGCCAAAAATATGGAGGCAACAAGGATACACCCACCTCCACTTTGGGGTGGTACGTATCGGGCTAACCTTACATGCTCGAAAAGATCTACCGGTCATAGCACGAATCGCTATAGTCGACTCCAGACTAAAGTCATATCAACAGGCTTGCATCGGTACGGTCTAAACAACATTAAACGCCGGAACAGTATTCATAACACTGTTTCCAAACTTTAATGTCTCCTTGCAAGATCTGAATCTGCTCAAAACACTCAAAGTCCAATTACAGCTGATTGGAGAACCTATGCAAGAGAAAAGCGTCATCGCAACGCTGCACCATCAAATCGTCTATCGTGTTCAAGACCATGCTCTTGACCTTATTCTACCCTCCTCTGACGAGGCGCTTTATCTAGAATTCTTATCAGCTTCGCAAGCGCCAAGCACTACGCAAATACCTCGCCAAATTTCTTGAGAATAATTAATAAAGAAAATACCAGAGTCATGGGTAACAAGCTACGAGAAGCTGCATCAAGCGACTCAAGCACCGGTCCAGACATCTGACGTAAGCTTCCACTCATGAATTGATGGAACAACGGAAATCAAATTCGACAAACCAATATCATCTTCGTTTCGGAGGCAATTGTTCACACAATTTGCTATCCAAATTGATGAACACAAATTCCAAGGTCCATACAGAGAATAGAATCCGAAGCCAATCTCTTTCGGTCAATACGGACAAATTGTATATCCTTTCAAAGACGAAGACGGCCATCAATATTTTGATGTATGTTCCTGCTCGGCCTGCATAGAAGATTCTTATGAATCTGATGACGAAATTCGTCAACGACGCAGAAAGAAGAAAGATCCACTGTACAAGAGATATCTTGAAGGAGATCCTACAGTCGGTCCTCTCGAAGAAGGCAACGGAAGATACGACTTCATAGTCCAATACTCTGATAAAAAAGAGTCATCTGTGCCAGAAATCATGGTGATAGAAGAGGATAACTTTCCTCCACCAGAGGATTTCGTCACTGACAACATATACCACTCTCCAAAGGTACTTTCCAAAGCGATCGACCCCCCGGGACCAGATCAATTAAGTCAAGGAGAAAAAGTTCTCAACTGGCAATCGGAAAACGACATGGCTCAAAACCGACTGCTTCCTACGATTAATCAAAAAATCGATCAGTTTGCGGATGGATATACCAAAAGATTGAGCGTTCTTCAGAACTCAATCTCAGAGATCCATAGTCGGTTGAACACTCTCCATCAAGAGATGATGTCTATGGCTCAACACATGATGGTCAACAACTCTCAATTTCAAGGTAAAGAGGCCGAGATGACTAATCTCATGTTTCAATTAAAAGACCTCCAACGATGCCTCGAAATTATGGTCCAACAACAAAGCTCCTCCAACGCATACCTTCCACATCTCGGAAGCATGTCATCAACGATGCCCATGCACCCAGGATCTTATTCTCAGGGATTCCTTTCAGGAGAAAAATATCAGAAAACAAGACACCCAGTCCCTGGTTTCTTATCATCTGACGAAGCGTTCACATCGCGTTATGGTGTAACTCCTGCAAGCGGTTTCAAACCACGGCCCGTACGAGAAAGGTTGAGAAGACAAAAGGAATCAGAATTCCGCGTCAATCCTAAAAAAAACCCACAGATCTGCCTCCTCTCATTCTAGTCAAGATTCTCCCGAACATGATAAAAGAAAAGGAAAGGAGATAGGCATAATCGAATCTACGGAGTTTACAATGTATAATTTGCTGGATCACCTAGCAGAACAAGACAAGGCCAACAAAACAGTTCGCCTCAAATGTCGTGACATTCACGTTCGACGACATTCCCTTCGAAAAATGGAATGACCGCCTAGAAGAATTTCATGCATGGATGAACTCTGTGGCTATCACCTCATCATCATTCCTCGTCATACAACAGTTCACGGCACGATTTTTGGGTGCACTCAAAGAATGGTGGAATTCGCTTGGCGAATACAGCCATCAGCAAGTCTATCAAACCACCATACCATTGCTTCTTGGGGAAATTCATCGAGAATTCATAGGCACCTCAAGCCACCTCAAGGATCAATTACAAGAAGAATTCTTCGCAGCGAAATGTTGTTCGCTGAAGAAAAGAGATCTCGCAAAACATTTCGAGCGACAAACACGGAGATACTATGCGCTAAACGGCCTCAATAACCCGAGCCTAAAGCAAGTCTACTTATCATCTATTGATGATTATCTGAGCTAGCAAACAAAGCTCAAAATCAGAGAACAAGGCCAATCGGTAGAAGAGATCTCTATCGGACAGATCCAACAATACGTCTTCAGAACGCTGGACAAACTTTGCAAACAAAAGGAGTTCTGGACGGAATTTATGGACAATTCAAAACACTTGTCCAAAGTATGCGCAAGACCAGATATATCGATCAAATGTTCTAAGTCCAAAAAACATTGTTCGTGTGAAGAAAAGAGCAAAGCTCGCCGTTTCCCAAGATCAAGTAAACCCCGCTTCAGAAGATTCGGGCGCAAACGGTTTTTCAGAAAAAATCAATCCTTCAAGAAGGAAACAAAGTGATTTATGTGCCACAAAGAAGGGCATTTCGCCAAAAACTGTCCAAATAGTTCTAAGAGGAAGAGACAATATCTCATCAGCTCCATATCCGATCTTACCAAAGATATCGATCTTGACAATCATGATCTTGAATCAGTACTGCCTTATGACAGCGACAAAAATATGTCATCTGCGGCTACTCAGATTTCGATACCTCGGAATCCGACGATGAGGAAGAATGCTAGTTCAAAATTACTCGTACGCCTCATCAAGAAGAGATACAATCTCCTCACCTACCAGTGACGATCTTTGATCCTGCAAAGAACGAAGATCCAGTCCATGCTATTGCATTCATAGACACGGGAGCCCACACAACAATAATGAATCCCAAGGTACTTTCATCATCCATGTGGTACCCGTACCAGCAAGAATTCAGGGTAGCAAATTTAGGATCGTTATTGATCAAGCTCAAATCGAAGCCAATCACCATAGAACTCTTTCCAGGATGTCAGATAACTACAGAAGTCCTAGGCTCCTCCGCTCATGGAAAATACATAATTCTGGGATGGGATTCGTATTATGCACTAAAAAGAAGTTTCGACATCTCGATCGAGCCAAGAGGAATAAGATGGAAATCTTATTACAAAGCCTTCACAACGATACCCCGATTGTTCGCGATTGAAGAACTTCAGTCCCCCGAATTCGACAAAATCAAAGAAGAAATCTCAGCAAGTTCATGTGCAGATTCTCATACCGAGTTCCTTCGTATATGCAAAAACCCACTGTGGTTAAACGAGGAGTTCTTCATGTCATTACCTTTCAAGGAAGACATCCACACAACTCCGACAAAAGCAAGTCATGCAGGAATGCCACCCGCTTTGCTTAAACAAGCAAACGAAGAATGTGACCAGCTAGTCAGTCAAATGGTAGTCTCATCGACTAATTCTCCGTGGGCGTGCAAGGCATTCTACGTTAACAACAGAGCTGAACATGCAAGAGAAAAACTAAGGCTAGTCATTGACTATAAACCGCTGAAACAATACCTCCAAGATGTCAAGTACCCGTTGCCAAACAAAAGGGCACTATTTCAACATCCTCTGCTTACCGACCATATTCTCAAAGTTCGATATAAAATCCGGTTTCTGGCAAATCGGAATTGCTCCAGAAGAAAGGTACAAGACGGCTATCTATCTACCCAATCGACATCTTCAATGGAATGTCTTACCGTTCGGCCTCAAAACGGCGCCATCATTATTCCAACAAGCCATGTTAAGGATCTTCAAGCCTCTGCTCCATACGGCTTTGATATACATAGACGATATCCTCTTATTCTCGTCAAGCCACGAAGATCATATTCAAACTCTCCGAAAGTTCCAGATCATAGTGAAGACTCATGGAATAATGCTCTCGGCCCGAAAAATGATCATAGCCCGGCCCAACATCAAATTCCTTGGGATGCATATTGCAAATGGACAATTTGCCCCTCAGGACCATCTAGCCACGACGCTTCTCGAGTTTCCAGACAGCGACCTCTCGAAAAGACAGGTCCAACAGTTCCTTAGGGTAATCAATTACCTAAGCGACTTTATTCCGCAACTTTCGCAGCTGACGCGTCCACTACAAAAGATGCTGTATAAGAATCCTCCTTTATGGACTAACAGACAAACAGAGGCGGTCAAAAAGCTAAAGCTAGAGATAAAAAAGCTGCCACCTTTAAAGATTCCCTGTGAAGGCACGCGTATTCTCCAAACATACGCAAGCTATAAGTATTGGGGTTCTGTCCTACTCGAAGAGATAAATGGGAAACGTCAAATCTGTGGATACGCATCTTCTTGTAATTTTGCTGCGAACAACATTTCGCTGCGAAGAAAGGATTTTCAGGTATCGTAATCTGAGTAGCCGCATATGGCATCTTTTCGTCGCTGTCATAAGACAGTACTGATTCAAGATCATGATTGTCAAGATCGATATCTTTGGTAAGATCGGATATGGAGCTGATGAGATATTGTCTCTTCCTGTCATAACTATTTAGACAGTTTTGGGCAAAATGCCCTTCTTTATGGCACAGAAAGCACTTTGTTTCCTTCTTGAAGGATCGCTTTTTTCTGAAAAATCGTTTGCGCCAGAATCTTCTGAAGCGGGGTTTACTTGATCTTGGGAAACGGCGAGCTTTGCTCTTTTCTTCACACGAACAATGTTTTTTGGACTTAGAACATTTGATCGATAGATCTGGTCTTGCGCATACTTTGGACAAGTTTTTTGAATTGTCCATAAATTCCGTCCAGAACTCCTTTTGTTTGCAAAATTTGCCCAGCGTTCTGAAGACGTATTGTTGGATCTGTCCGATAGAGATCTCTTCTACCGATTGGCCTTGTTCTCTGATGTTGAGCTTTGTTTGCTGGCTCAGAAAATCATCAATAGATGATAGGTAGACTTGCTTTAGGCTCGGGTTATTGAGGCCGTTTAGCGCATAGTATCTCCGTGTTTGTCGCTCGAAATGTTTTGTGAGATCTCTTTTCTTCAGCGAACAACATTTCGCTGCGAATAATTCTTCTTGTAATTGATCCTTGAGGTGGCTTGGGGTGCCTATGAATTTCCCCAAGAAGCAATGGTATGGTGGTTTGATAGACTTGCTACTGTCTGTATTCGCTAAGCTAATTCCACCATTCTTTGAGTGCACCCGAAAATCGTGCCGTGAACTGTTGTATGACGAGGAATGATGATGAGGTGATATCCTCGGAGTTCATCCATGCGTGAAATTCGTCTAGGCGGTCATTCCATTTTTCGAAGGGAATGTCGTCGAACGTGAATGTCACGACTTTTGAGGCGAACTGTTTTGTTGGCCTTTCTTGTTCTTGGATGGGTGTTCCATTCATCTCGTCGTTGTCAAAGAACACTTCGTCTATATCTGGTTCTCTTTTTAATGGCTCTCCAATAACGAATTGCTTTGGTAGGGATTCTTCTTCAGAGTCAGTTCTGTAATAGGAGCTTGAATCTGAGAAGCTGATGATCATCGGTGTCGGATGAGGAACATTAGCTGGGGGATCTTGCGTTTGAGCGTACTCTGACCCTTTCGGTCTTTTGTCTTGTTCTGCTAGGTGATCCAGCAAATTAGACATTGTAAACTCCGTAGATTCGATTATGCATATCTCCTTTCCTTTTCTTTTATCATGTTCGGGAGAAACTTGACTAGAATGAGAGGAGGCAGATCTGTGGGTTTTTGTAGGATTGACGCGGAATTCTGATTCCTTTTGTCTTCTCGCCCTTTCTCGTACAGGCCGTGGTTTGAACCGGCTTGCAGGAGTTACACCATAACGCGATGTGAACGCTTCGTCAGATGATAAGAAACCAGGGATTGGGTGTCTTGTCTTCTGATATTGTTCTCCTGAAAGGAATCCCTGAGAGTAAGATCCTGGGTGCATGGGCGTCGTTGATTTCATGCTTCCGAGATGTGGAAGGTATGCGTTGGAGGAGCTTTGTTGTTGGACCATACTTTCGAGGCATCGTTGGAGGTCTTTTAATTGAAACCTGAGATTAGTCATCTCGGCCTCTCTACCTTGAAATTGAGAGGTGTTGACCATCATGTGTTGGGCCATAGACATCATCTCTTGATGGAGAGTGTTCAGCCGACTATGGATCTCTAAGATTGAGTTCTGAAGAACGCTCAATCTTTTGGTATATCCATCCGCAAACTGATCGATTTTTTGATTAATCATAGTAAGCAGTCGGTTTTGAGCCATGGCGTTTTCCGATTGCCAGTTGAGAATTTTTTCTCCTTGACTTAATTGATCTGGTCCCGATGGGCCGATCGCTTTGGAAAGTACCTTTGGAGAGTGGGATATGTTGTCAGTGACGAAATCCTCTGGTGGAGGAAAGTTATCCTCTTCTATCACCATGATTTCTGGCACGGGTGACTCTTTTTATCAGAGTATTAGACTATGAATTCATATCTTCCGTTGCCTTCTCCGAGAGGACCGACTGTAGGATCTCCTTCAAGATATCTCTTGCACAGGGGATCTTTCTTCTTTCTGCGTCGTTGACGAATTTCGTCATCAGATTCATAAGAATCTTCTATGCAGGCCGAGCAGGAACAGACATCAAAATATTGATGGCCGTCTTCGTCTTTGAAAGGATATACAATTTGTCCGTATTGACCGAATGAGATTGGCTTCGGATTCTGTTCTCTGTATGGACCTTGGAATTCGTGTTCATCAATTTGGATAGCAAATTGTGTGAACAGTTGCCTCTGAAACGAAGATGATCTTGGTTTGTCGAATTTGATTTCCGTTGTTCCATCAATTCGTGAGTGGAAGCTTACGTCAGATGTCTGGACCGGTGCTTGAGTCGCTTGATGCAGCTTCTCGTAGCTTGTTACCCAGGACTCTGGTATTTTCTTTATTAATTCTTCTTGAGAAATTTGGCGAGGTATTTGCATAGTGCTTGGCGCTTGCGAAGCTGATGAAACTTCTAGATAAAGCGCCTCGTCAGAGGAGGGTAGAATAAGGTCAAGAGCATGGTCTTGAACACGATAGACGATTTGATGGTGCAGCGTTGCGATGACGATTTTCTCTTGCATAGGTGCTCCAATCCGCTGTAATTGGACTTTGAGTGGTTTGAGCAGATTCGGATCTTGCAAGGAGACATTAAAGTTTGGAAACAGTGTTATGAATACCGTTCCGGCGTTTAATGTTGTTTGGACCGTACCGATGCAAGCCTGTTGATATGACTTTAGTCTGGAGTCGACTAAAGCGATTCGTGCTATGACCGGTAGACCTTTTCGAGCATGTAAGGTTAGCCTGATACGTACCACCCCAAAGTGGAGGTGGGTGTATCCTTGTTGCCTCCATATTTTTGGCAGTCCATCTGGGATATTGAGAGAAATGAATTGTTCTTCCTCCGTGGCTGGAACTTGGCAAGATGAGAACTTGCTAGATTGAACATATTCGCGGACTCTCCTGCTTGATGATGGATGTATGAGCTCGCGTACGTTTTTGATTGAGAAAACACTAGGTTTTTTGGCAAAATACTCGTATGGATTTACAAGTGGGAGGGTAGTTTCAGGCATCAGATCTCCTGGAACGTACTCGATTTCGTAAAGAGAATTAATATCAGAATGATTTTTTTGGTTTTTTGTTTTTGGTAAAGTAGAAATTGCAAATTGAGAATCGATTGATAAAGGATTAGAGATTGACATGATGAGAAATTGTTTTCAGAACATTCAAAACAAGCAGTCATAAACAAAGGTTCATTCTCTTAGACATAGGTTGTCGGCTCTGATACCAAATACAGAGGTGCATGAGTAAACGAGAAACCGTATAGACAGAGTCGTGTTGAAGATCGTGAGAATCGTGTTGATAGCTATGGGATTCGATAAGTTCCAGGTAAAGGGAGCATATGCGGCACACCTAGCCTTAGCTCAACCACTGTTAGGAACCTTATATCCCCCCCACAACCGTCGTATTGACTCTCACAACCGTCGTATTGACCGTCGTAACGGTTAAACGATAAGCTCATTGAAAGCACAAGTGAGCAGAATCGCAACCCATGAGATGAGAGAAAGTAACCAGAGCTTATGAAAGATGTGGAGAGTCTGAAAACTAGAGAGAGTTTAGAGACTTATAGAGAGAGAAACTAGAGAGAGGTTTTAAGGCAAACCAACGTTGTAGCAATCCGCCCAACTTGTTGCGGAGAGATGAGACAGTTGAAATTATCTTAATTTTTGGATAAAAATAAGGGTAATTGCAAAATCTACCATCCATTAACATCAAAATTAACTCATCTTTTTGACACTATTCACCTACTACTATTCACATTAAAAAGTCCAACTTACCCTTCTACTTTATAACTAATTACATTGTTACTTTTCTCTCTCATCATTAACTATTCACGTCGGAGATGAAGAAGAAGAAGAAAGAAGAAGAAAGAAGAAGGAAGAAGAAGAAGAAAAAAGAAGAAAGAAGAAGGAAGAAGAAGAAGAAAAAAGAAGAAAAAAGAAGGAAGAAGAAGAAGAAAGAAGAAGAAGAAGAAGATAAGATAATACCGGTGAGCGATAACACCAGCGGCCGACGATAACATCGGCGGCCGACGATAACACTGGCGGCCGACGATAACACCGGCGGCCGACGATAACATCGGTGGCCCGACGATAACACGGGCGATGTTAACTGGATTAACACGATAATTTATGATATGATAACTGGATTAACATGACAGTTTTATAAAAATGAATATGATAACTGGTTTAACATGACAATGTTAACGATACTAACTATATGTTCAACGATGCTAACAATGATAATCAGTTTAACATGACAATGTTAACGATACTAACTATATGTTAACGATGCTAACAATGATAACTGGTTTAACATGACAATGTTAACGATGTTAACAATATGTGTTGTAGGGTAATGAACAGTGTTCGTCGAGTTTTGATGAATAGTACACCGGCTGTTTGATGAACAGTATCGCCGAATTTTTCTGTCAGAAAATCAATTTCAGACCAATGGCATTTCTGTAAATATTAAAAAGTCCAAATAGTATTTTGGGTATAATCATTTTTTTTTTCTTACTTCCTTAATTTACAAAAAGTTACTAATACCTACATAATTTTTTGGTCAATTGACCATATACACCTAAATCACCCTAAAAATAATTGAAATTTCTCATTGGTTAAAGTAATTTATATCAATGTATATGAATATGAGTCAAACAATTATTTGGAATATCAGAACTACCTATTTGGAATATCAGAACTACCTATTTGGATAGCTAAAATTAATTTCTTAAAATTATTCAAACTTATCCAAAATTGACTATAATTATCTAAAATTACCTATAATTAGAAAAGTACATTAATCCAAATCCGACCCTTACCCAATCATTTTAAATATATGAAATGGCACAATATAGATATATTAATTATTTTTATCCCAATTATCCATACGTAATTATGAACCCTATTCTAAATAGATTAATAGTTTGTGCGTTTTATTAGCTTTAAACAAAAAAAAATCTGGTATACATTTCATGTCAAGCATGTTGCAATTAAAACTATACTGATATTATATAACACATAGAAGAGAATAATTATATTATGGGTTTTAAATTTTCACAATGAAAATTCTTAATTATTAACATATATAAAAATCTTTATCTCTAATTATTGGATAATAATAATAATAATTAGGAAGATGTTGATATGTAAAATCCCACCAACATTGTTATTGATCCACTTTTGAAATTTCTCGTCTTTTTTTTCTTCTTCTATTTCATTTCATCTCATCTCATCTTGACTCGTTTCTTTCCTTTGCATCAGCCTCCTCCGGTTTTTCTCGACATTCTTCAGTACAGAAGGGAGTATCGCTGTATTTTTGTGATACAATAATATAATTTTGTAAATAAATTATGGTTTGACCAAAATATAATAAAATAAATAAATTATGGTAAAACAACTAAAGAAAATGACTTTAAAAATGAATATTACGCACTTATACATGTAGATGTCATCCATCTTTGGATATATCTTTTTCTTGCAGTAGCCACATTGATTTGTGAAATAGCTGATTTGTTGGATCTGATGGATAAGTCATAATAATACTTAACAATTTTTTTACTGAAGTTAAAAAGGGAGAAAGATGTTTGTTTCAATCATGAAATTGTATCTGTATATATAATAGAACAAAGCTTATGAAGTATATCATTTTCAAACGTATCCAATGAAATTATAGTATGTTAGTTTATAGAATTTTTTTTCATAGAAAGGCAAACTAGTTTAAGTGAATTAAATATTTATTTATAAGATAAATAAAATAACAATAAGGTCTATCCAATTAATAATATCATTTACTTTTATGACTCAGAAATTACAAAAGTCTATCCAATTAATAATATCATTTACTTTTATAAATTGATTCAATCCATATAAATGATTTCTTCAATATTTCTTTTTAATTAGAATATAATAGTTAAAATTAGAACTCAATTTAAATAAATTTGATACTAAAAGATTTAATTATTAAAAAAAATTTAAAATAATACATGAACCATAAAATAGTTTTAATTGCAAGTATCATTTATAGAGATAAGCATAAATTTATAATTATAAAGCTGATGCTCAAAAATAGTAGTTCTGAATTTCTGATAATATTTGATACTCATAATGTCTCTGCATCACTAAGATCTAATCATGCGTTATCAATCCAATCAACAGTATTGAACATATTGAAAGTGCAAAATCAAAGGATTATATTGGGTAATATTATGATTGTGTCTATTGAATTTATTGTTTGTATAGCTTATAGTTTAGATTAATCATTGTATATAGATGGTTTTACGTATTGCATACTAGTAAATAAATTACAAACTATGATTCAACATGCGCAAGCTATATAGTGAAAATTAATTTTAATTTAAAAATTATTTTGAAATTTAAGAAAAATTGTTTTTCTGAATTTTAAAATATCTTTAACTAATAATTATAGATAGAATTATCAACCCGGATTAATCTGTCTACTTAACCCGTTTTGCAATAATCTAAAATATTATTCGAGATAACCCGCAAAAATCTATAATCTATAAAACATAACTCTAATATGCACCGTTTAACGACTATGATTTTTATGGTCAGTCCACAAACTCTTAAAAAAAATCAATTTTCTCGTGTATAACTCTTTATAAAATTAGTAAAATATTTTATAATAATTATAGTGAAAAATATTGCAAACTTTCGAATATTCTTTGAATATGTATGGATTGATTATTATTTAATAATATCATAATAATTAAGAAACTAAATAGTAAATAACATATTTAATGGGAAATAAATACTTTTCATATTTTCATCAATAATTTTAAAAGACAATTATATCATTTTCTATTTCAATTATCTTTTCTTATTTGTAATGGCATTTCATGTAATAACTTACAAAATAAAGTTCATTTTCAAATATCTTCTTAAATAATATTATAGAGATTAAATGTTACATCTATATTAACTATTCTATATTCTATGAACAAAAATAGATATAGGCCAAGTATTTGCATTCTAAACAATGAAAAAGTGTAAACATCTCTTTTGTTCCCTGTTATCCTGATATTTTATATACTCGGATACTCCCTAGCAGTGAAATTTTCAATTTCAAGATCTTTATTCTACTTACCCTCACTAATATCTCTTTTTTGACAGCTTTTTTTCTTTTACCCTCGCTAATATACTGCGTATTTGCTTCAACCATTGTCAAGAAAATAAAAGAAAAATACACTCACATGTAGAGTCAAAGTAACAACTAGGATTCACAAAAAGATGTATTAAAAGTGGAAACTAACATTTCACAGCTTTCTTTATAGCATTTGGACAGACAATGATATTGATGGAACCGGACTGAGATCTAAACCGAACGATCTTGTTCGTGGGAAAGATTTATCTCTTTTCTTTCTTTTGATCATCAACACAACACGAACAACCTCCTCCTTTGTCAAATATTATAGAATAGAATATGTTATTGAGTTGTGTTTTGATACAAGATCATAAGATACATATATATAGTGTTTAACATTGACATATTGATAACACCAAATAATGTAAATCTTCCTAATCTTTATCAATAGGATATCTATGAGAATATTCTCCGGTTGGATTCACGGGTTTCACTTCATAACCGGGCTCTTATGGCCCACAACACTTGGTTCGCATCTTGCTCCCCAATATATCTCCAATACTCCCCCGCACGACAAAGGTGGTACGCGAAACGCAAAATCTGCAATCACAAAGCGGAACACCTATGTCGTGGACATCTTGTCGAGGACGGACAAAACATGTCAACTGACTCCTCCGGATTAAACTTCAATCTTCAAAAAAATAGGGATGGAACTTCAGCTCGTCTTTGGTCTTGAAAAAGGGAATAATAACATCCCGTAGGTGCATCCTGCAACTCCACAAATAATTGTCCTAATCTCGGACAGTCCATAAATCGGACTAAAAATGACCTAAAAACATGAACGTTCCAAAAACAAAAGTCCCTATAATAGTGAAACAATTATCAAACTCCCCCGTAATAGAAGAAACTGAAAATTTGAGAAATTCTAAAAAAAAATTAATCTAAAAAAATAGAAAGAAAGAAAACTTGTGAAAAACTCGGTCCCTTAAAATTAGTAACTCTTAGATCTATCGATAATGCTTGTTCTAAACCAACCATAAATAAAGGCAAACGTAAATTTAGAATAAAAAAAAAACCATGTAACCAAAACAAAACCAAAACCCCATTAACTTTTTAATTAAAACTTGACGTGGAGACAAACCCCACTTTCCTTTGCCTCGTGTCATCATCCGGATCGTCTCCACCATCCTCTTTGTCTTGGCCTTCAATGATCATTGAAAAATTTAAAGAACCAGAATCGAAAGCTCTGATACCATGTCAAATATTATAGAATAGAATATGTTATTGAGTTGTGTTTTGATACAAGATCATAAGATACATATATATAGTGTTTAACATTGACATATTGATAACACCAAATAATGTAAATCTTCCTAATCTTTATCAATAGGATATCTATGAGAATATTCTCCGGTTGGATTCACGGGTTTCACTTCATAACCGGGCTCTTATGGCCCACAACACTTGGTTCGCATCTTGCTCCCCAATATATCTCCAATATCCTTGTTGATCGCCTTGGGATGAATTCGAAGTCGGTTTCAGGTTTACATCAACCATATCCTCAGTTTTAGTGTTTGAATATGATTCCATTCCCGGTAATGCCGCAGCGATTTTGCGAAACAAAGGCTTAATGTTGAATCCTGCCTTGGCGCTCGTTTCAATGAACATAACTCCATATTCACGACCTTTGCTATCTCCTTCTTCAATCGAGACTTGCCTGACCATTTTCACAAAGACACACACAATTATATTAAGATGCAGAAATGAAAAAAGAAGAAGAGATTTTGTACGTTGGCTTTAAACGTTTTACCTTTTTTCGACAAGATCTGTCTTGTTTCCGACAAGAACAATGATAACATCACCGGCTCTTTCAGTGCGGACTTCTTCGATCCACTTTGATGTGTTGAGAAATGAAAGCCTATTTGCTACATCATAAACAACTACAGCAACAGAAGAATCTCTTATGTAACTTGGGATTAAACTCCTGAATCTTTCTTGTCCTGCAGTATCCCTGCCAATCTAAGAAAAGATAAATTTTTATTTTTTTTGAATCGCCGAGGTTCTAGGCCCGTACATACCCGGAGCGGACACAAACTATGTTAAAGTCACTCCTTTGGAGGAGACCCCTCCCAACGGGAATCGAACCCATGGCCGGTAGGAGAGACACATACCCACTCCTCTTTAACCACTAGGCCAACTCAACGTTGGTAAAAAAAAGCTATTTCTTACCATAGCTGTAGGCATGCGAAAAGATAAATTCAAAGATGTGTGACATTATATTAGCTTTTTTATTTCCAGGACTAAAGCTAATTAAGAAGCTATACTTGTAACTTTGTAAAGATGAAGAGGTTGAAGATGAAGAAAAGAGTATTTCTTACCATAGCTGTAGACGAACAGTTCGATCTTCAAGGTACGTTGTTTTTGATAAGAAATCGATTCCAATAGTAGCCTGCAAAAACAACAAAGTTTATGCCAATAATGTAAAATTTCGTGGTGAAAATTACATTCAACATTGTTTCTACACGTAAGATTAATTTGGTTGAGGAAAAATAATCACTTGTTTAAACAGAGATTACCACGGAGAGCGATAATTAGACTCAAAACAAACAGATTGATTCTTTAACACACAAAAAAAAACAAATTGTTTTATTATCCTTTTAACCTAACCTAACGTAATAATGAGACAAAATCGAGCATCTCAAAAACGAAAAATGAATCAGATGAAACACAATGATTCAATGATCGGTGGACTTTGATTAATTTACCTGGTAGGTTGTGTCGAACTTATCATACATGAAACGTGTGATGATGCTGGTTTTTCCGACAGATTGATCTCCTAAGAACACCAGTTTATACTTCGCCAATGGTGACACCGATGCCATCTCCGACAAAAATGTGGAATCAGATTTCAAAGTTCTTCTTGTTTCTCGGAGAAATGCAAAACGTATTCGATTGAAAGAGAGAAGAAGCGCCTATTTTTGGAAAGTGAAAGAAACAGCCAAGCACGACGACGAAGACGGCTTCCGAAAAGTCGATTTTATCCTTTCTTCTCTAATTATGTCCGACCGTTGAAAAAAAGACGCACAGAAGTGACGCGCCCAAATCTAATACCATCATAGATTTTTATCAATTTTTTAATCATAAATTTTGATTATTTAAAAATTTAGAACTCCATAAGTTTTTAAACTTCCAATGGTGAACTTCATTAGGGGTTTTTAAAAAAAAAATTAATATATAAATCGTTTATAATTTATAATTTTATTAATATGTGAAAAAGTTTATAATTTTAAAGTTGAAGTTATGAAAAAGTTTTTTTTATAAAAAAGTTAAGAATTTTTATTTTTAAGTAAAAGTTAAGAAAAAATATAAGAAAATCTGACAAAAAAAAAATCGGCGAATTAGAAGTTGATACGTGGCTAAAAATAGTGTAAGAACCTCCTTAAGAACTTGTTATTAAAACTCTTGTTTAAGAATCGGTTTTTACACTTTTGTTTTTTATTTTTTATTTTTTAGGTTAAAAACTCCACCTAATTTGCTAAGAGCTTTCCGTTTGAGTTGCCCTAAGAACACTGAAACCGAACAAAAAATCATCTTATTTCTGAGGGCGCGTGAGTGTAACTTGCGTGGCATGCGAATAGGCTTTATAGTGTGATGTATCAAACTTTAACTATACATGGGCCTGACATGTAAAATGGTTTGCTCTAAGTTATAAATAGATTTATGGGTTTAGCGGGTATAAATGGTCAATGAGTTTTGTTTGAGTTTTTTAGATTAGTTTTAACTTAAGTTTACCAGATTTTCTGATTTTGTATTTAACCAAACGAATTTTGATTAAACCAAACGAATTTTGATAATTAAATAGTAAATAACATCAATAATTTTAAAAGACAATTATATATTTTCTTATTTCAATTATCTTTTCTTATTTGTAATAATATTTCATGTAATAACTTACAAAACAAAGTTTTTTTTTTTTATTAGTTTCTATGGTTCTATGTATAAATGGTCAATGAGTTTTGTTTGAGTTTTTTAGATTAGTTTGAACTTTTATTTTTAACAGATTTTCTGATTTTCTATTTAACCAAACGAATTTTGATGTTGTTATTTGAGATTTTTTTCCTGGATTATAACTTGGTAGTCTGAGATAGGGTATCAACTAAGGATCGTCATGTTATGGGGTGAGAATATAATTTCAGAAGAAGGTGTGGATTTTGAGGATTAATTTATTATAATTATGATTCAAGCAGCACTAGCTCAATAGTATGGGATATTTTTTTTAAAAAAAAATGTTTTGAAATTTTTTTTAAAAACAATTATCTGAATTTTATAATATGTCTAACTAATGATTATATATAGAATTATCAACCCGGACTAACATGTCTACTTCACCCGTTTTGTAATTAAATAAAATATTATTCGGGCTAACCCGAAAAAACCTATAATCTTGAAAACATAACTCTAATATACACGCTTAATGACTATAGTTTTTGTGGGAAGTCCACAAACTTTTAAAAAATTAATTTTCTCGTGTCTAACTCTTTATAAAATTAGTAAGATATCTTTCAAACTTTTGTTTTGATATATATTCAAATTATAATAAAATCTAATAATCATAGTAAAAAATATTGCAAGATCTCGAGTATATTATTTGAATATGTATGGATTGATTATTATTTAATAATATCATAATAATTAAGAAACTAAATAGTAAATAACATCTTTAATGGGATATAAATATTTATCATATTCTCATCAATAATTTTAAAAGACAATCATATCCTTTCCTATTTCAATTATCTTTTCTTATTTGTAATGATATTTCATATAATAACTTACAAAACAAAATTCATTTTCAAAAATGTCTTCTTAAATAATATTATATAGATTCTTAAACCGACTAAATCAATTCTGACAGCGAACTGAGTAGTAGATATGATGATACTTTGACAAAAAAAAAAAATATATATATATATATATATACATCAGTTTTATATATTAATTATATATGTCTACAATATTTATTCGATTTACAAACTATTTTTTTTTTGTAGAGATATGATGCAATATCAAAACTAGTGAATCAAAGGTTTTCAATACATGGATTTATTATGAGAATCACATCCTCATATTTTTACAAAAGCAAAGGATTCTCATTCAATGTCAAAAGCTAAATTGGTGGCAAGAAAACCATTATTTGATTTAGCCAATTATTCTTCTTTTTGTTTAAATTTGAATTAATTCTTTAATGTATTTATTGTAAAGATAATCTTGTAAGAGCTATAAAAAGCTCATTGTAAAGACACCACGAAATTTGATAATAAAAAACTTAAAGTTTTTTCTTACAAAAATTCTTTATTTTGTGTCTTGTTCAAATGAGTCTTTAGGTGGATTTATTTAGATTTGTTTGTTCGTTGCTTGTTATTTATATAATACAAGTGTGGATCATAGTCTAATGTGTGAATTCAAATAGGCTTGATTTGTGATCTTATCAAAGGGAATTCCGCAACTTTTTGTGGCGATCCTCAACCCACCTTCAAGCTTGTCAACTTTGACATCTTGTGGTCAATAAGATTTGGTGGATTCCAATCTTATATCAATCTCTTGTTAGCTTGTATTCTATCGATTGTGGGGAAGTTTAGTTTTTTGTTTTCTATCGATTGATATATGAACATGTGTTTATTTCAGTTTTTGTCATAATTCAAATTAGTTTTTTTTTTAAACACATATAGAATATGTTACTAATTACTTTTAGAATTTTTAATTATAATTGAATTTGAAAATAATTATCAATTATTTTTCTAATATGTTATTGCTTAGGTGGACGAGGTGGCAGAAGGAGGAAAAGTAACTTTATATATATTTTATTATATAAAGCTGAATCTTTCAACGTGATTGTGACACGTAGACACAATTATAACTCACGAGATCGTAACATTTGCAACGTTTGTTAATTGAGATCTTGACATGTGTCAATTTAATTAAAAAAAAAATAAAAATAAAAGAAAATAAATAATAAAAAGGTTAAACTAAAAAAATGCAATTTTAGTAAAAATGAATTAAAGTAAATATTAAAAGGTGTAAAGTAAAAAAGGCAATTTTACCACAAAAAAGTATAAATATAAGTAAGGAAAACTTATAATTAAGGAAAGTGACAAAATGAAACTTAAAAGTTTATAATCTAACACCACGATCAAACTTAAAAAGGGAAAATTATAAATATACTCTAAACTTAAAAGAAAAATTATTAATATACGATTTAAAATCAATTCATAATCCTAAAAAGTAAATGGAAAAAGTAGATATGTTTAGATTAAGAAAAATTAAACAAAAATTATAAAGAAAAGTCAAAGTTAAAAAAAACTCATATTTTAGTTTAAAATAAATAAATTAAACAATAAATTACAATCATAAAAAGAAAAGGAATAAAATCCAAATTTTATTAAAAAAACATATTTCAATTTAGAATTACGACATTAAACAATAGATTACAATCCTAAAAATGTAAAGTTTTAAAAAAGGAAAGAACAATTAGTAATTCTTATAAAAATCACACAATTAAAAAGGAATACAATCCTAAAAAGAAAAAACATTCTCATTCCTCAACTCTAGATAACCAAATTGATACCTTATCAATTTCACATTCATAATTCTAAAAGGTAAATTTTATAATTTATAACATGACCAAAATTAAAAAATAAAAATTATAAATATACTCTAAACTTAAAAGAAATATTATTAATATACGATCAAACTTAAAAATTTATAATCCTTTCCATTATGACAAAAAGAAACTTAAAAAGGGAAAATTATTAAAGAACTAAAAAACTAAAGTTAAAAAAAAAAGAAAAAACAATTAGTAATTCTTAAAAAAATCACACACTTAAAAAGGAATACAATCCTAAAAAGAAAAATAAAAATTCATTCATCGACTCTAAATAACCAAATTGATACCTTATCAATTTCACATTCATAATTCTAAAAGGTAAATTTTATAATTTATAACCACGACCAAAATTAAAAAATAAAAATTATAAATATACTATAAATTGTTTTTAAAAATTATTAATATACGACCAAACTTAAAATTTTATAATCCTTTCCATTATGACAAAAAAACTTAAAAAGGAAAATTATTAATATACAACAACGACCAAACTCTATATAATAATTTACACATTTCTAAAGTTTTGAAAAAAGAATAAAAGCCAAAACAAAAAAATTAAAAAGCATATTTCAGTTAAGAATTAGTAAAATTTTTATCATATAAAATTAAATGTTTCAAAAATGTTAATTCACCTGATCGCGACATGTGTCAAGTCAAAGTTGGAAATATTTAAAATCGATTAATAAAAAACTTAAAAATTCTTATTCATAATCTTAAAAGAGAAAATTACTAAATATAAAATTAAAAAGTTAACGAATTAAATTTATCTTAAAAGGCAAAATTAATATAGAAAAGAAAAAACATTACTTAGTTTTTTCATTTAGATTAAAGAAATCTTATTATATAAAGCCGAATCCCTCGACGAGAGTGTGACACGTAGGATAATTTTCAATCATGAGATCGTGACATGTATTGCTATTACTTAAGATCGCGACATGTGTCAAAGTAATAATCTGAATAAAAATAAAAAAAATAAAAAGAAAATTAAGATTCTAACAATCATGAGATCATGACATGTGTAGAAAATGAAAAATAATAACGCAATAATATAAACTTTCCTATAAGACAAAATAATAAAAAGCAAAAATAAATTGTGTTTTATTTAAATATAAAATAAAATAAAAAAATATAAACTACACAAAAAACTAAAAAATTTATATATGATTCATATATATATATATATATATATATATATATATATATATATATATATCTTATTATATAAAGCTGGATCCCTCGAAGTGAGTGTGACATGTAGGATAATTTTTAATCACGAGATTGTAACATTTGTCACGATTGTTAATTTAAATCTTGACATGTGTCAATTTAATTAAAAATTAAAAATGAATTAAAGTAAATATTAAAAAAATATTAAACTAAAAAAGGCAATTTTAGTAAAAATTAATTAAAGTTTAAACTAAAAAATGCAATCTTACAAAAAAAACAACTATAAGTAAAGAAACCTTATAATAAAGGAGAGTAACAAAAAAAAAGTTAAAAATTTATAATCTACAACCACGATCAAACTTAGAAAAGGAAAATTATAAATATACTCTAAACTTAAAAGGAAAATTATTAATATACGATTTTAAATCGATTCCTAATCCTAAAAAGTAAATGAAAAAGTAGTTATGTTTAGATTAAGAAAAATTAAACAAATATTATAAATAAAAGTCAAAGTTAAAAAAAATCATATTTTAATTTAGAATAAAAAAATTAAACAATAGATAACAATCCTAAAAAGAAAATGAATAAAATCCAAATTTTATTTAAAAACATATTTCAGTTTAGAATAAGTAAATTAAATAATAGATTGCAATCATAAAAAAACTAAAGTTTTTTAAAAAGAAAGAACAATTAGTAATTCTTAAAAACACCAAAAACTTAAAATAGAATACAATCCTAAATAGAAAAAGAATTATCATTCCCTAACTCTGTATAACCAAATTGATAGCTTCTCAATTCCACATTCATAATTCGAAAAGGTAAAGTTACTAAAATATATATATATATATATATATATATATATATATATATATAGTATTATATAAAGTTGGATCTCTTAATGTGAGTGTGACACGTAGGATAATTCTCACTCACGAGATCATGACATTTGTCACGGTTAAGTTAGATCTTGACATGTGTCAGTTTAATTTAAAAAACAAATGAATTAAAGTAAATATTAATAAAATTAGTTTTAATTTATAATTTATCCTAAAAGGCAAGATTAATATAGTAAGAAAAAAATATTTCGTAGTTTTCCATTTAGATTAAGAAAATTGATCATAAAAGAAAAATAATTTTAATTTCTCACCTCTATATAAACCACAATTTGGTAGTATATCAATTACACCAAAAAGAAATAAAAGTCCAATAATCGTATCCACAACTATTCACTGCATCTATTCACCAAATTTTTCTTTCAATTTATATATTTATTTGATCGTAAACTTTGTTTCTAAATTTATGTATAAGACTAGATAAAAACCCGCATATATGCGGGTTTGTAATTAAATATTTTATAACCCGTGAAAAAAACTAAAAACGAAAAATAGAAAACAAACTTAGATCACCCATGAAAATATATAATATATAAATTTAGAAACGATGATAAAAATAAATGGAAATTAGAGGTTTATATAGATATGAGAAATTAGAATTTTTTTTCTTTTAGGATTATTTTTTTTAATCTAAATGGAAAAACTAAGATTTTGTTTCTTCCATTTTTATATTAATTTTGCCTCTTAAAATAATTTTTTAATTTTTTTTTGTAAAATTACCAATTATGAATCGGTTATTAAATTTTCCGAATTTTTAAGTTTTTTTTATTAATCGATTTTATTTTTTTACAACTTTGACTTGACATGTGTCGCGATCAGGTAAGTTAACAACATTGAAACATTGAGTTTTATATAAAAAGATTTATTTATTCTAAACTGAAATATAGTTTTTCCTTTTTAATTTTTTGGCTTTTATTCATTTTATTTTAGGATTGTTATATACTGTTTAATTTCCTTATTCTAATCTGAAATATGGTTTTTTCTTTATTTAAAAACATTTGGCTTTTATTTATATTTTTTGTTTAATTTTCTTAATCTAAACATAACTACTAATTTTTCTTTTACCTTTTAAGATTATGAATTGATTATAAATATTATTTTTATTGTTAATATTATGTGTTAAAATATAATTAGAAAATTATTAAAAATCTGTCAAAATATAATTGAAAATTTATTAAACATGTTTCAAAATCTGATCAATTCACTTGACATGTCTCTCTAACATAATTTCGATAACGTACAACATAATTTAGTTTTTAGTTTAGATAACGTACAACATAATGTCGGGTGTAGATAACAAAAATATATGAAGCGGGTGTATATAAAGAAGATATTTCATAACATACATTATAATTTCGATTACACAGAAGATTACCTCTATTTTAGATAACGAAGATGATGTAGCTTATGGACTAAATATGTGAGTGAAAGTTTTTTTGGTTGTAAAATTGAAAAGAAAATATCAAATTGGTTATATAGAGGTGATGAATTAGAATTCATTTTTCTTATAGGATTGTTTTATTTTTTTTTAGTTTTTTTTAATCAAAATATAATTTCTTTTTATCTCCTTTTTTAACTTTAACTTTTATTCTTTTTTAAATTCAGGTTTTAGGAAAATTTTTGGTTTAATTTTTCTTTGTTTACTTTCCTTTTTATGATGTCAATCTATTGTTTTATTGATTTATTATAAACATAATTTTTTTTTCATTTTTTAAAAAAACTTTAAGATAAATTTTATTAATCTAAAAACAACTTTTATTTTTCTTTTTTTACTAACTTTATTTTTAGGATTAAGTCTAAATTATATTTTTTTCTTTTATTGTTAATATTATGTGTAACTTTAAGATAAATTTCTTTAATCTAAAAACAACTTTTATTTTCCTTTATTTGCTACCTTTAATTTTATGATTAAGTCTAGATTACATTTTTTCCTTTATTGTTAATATTATGTATCAAAATCTAATTGGTAATTTTTTGTACACGTGTCAAAATCTAATAGATTAACTCGACACGTGTCGCGATCTTGCGAATTACTAACTTTGAATCATTCTCCTTTCTAATGGATTAACTCGACACATGTCGCAATCTTGCAAGTTACTAAATTTGAATCATTTTATTTTATATAATAAGATATTATGTGTCAAAATCTAATTGATAATTTTTTACACATGTCAAAATCTAATGGATTTACTCGACACGTGTCGCGATCTTGCAAGTTACTAACTTTGAATAATTCTCCTTTATATATAGATATTAATAATTTTCATTTTTTAAGTTTTATTTTGTCATAATGGAAAGGATTATAAACTTGTGTTGAGTCCTTTAATATTTAATAAACGTGAGACAAAATAAAAAGAATAAACGTAAAATAAAAAAAATATTATAAGTTTCATTATGGTTGTATATTAATAATTTTCTTTTTTATATAGAGTTTAAGATTGCCTTTTTTAAGATTGCCTTTTTTAAGTTAAACATTTTTAATATTTACTTTACTTTAATTCTAAGTTTTCTTTTTTTATTATAAGTTTTCTTTTCCCTTTAACATTTTTATTATAATTTTAAACTTATTATTATTTTTGGTCGTGTTTCCTTTTAACATTTTTATTATAATTTTAAACTTATTATTGTTTTGGTCGTGGTTGTTTTTTCTTAAGTGATTATTTTATAAGTTTCCTTTCTTAAGGTGTAGATCTTATTATTTGTTTTGGTTATTTTTATTCTTTTGGTCATGGTTTTTTTTTAAAGTGGTTATTTTATAAGTTTCTTTTTTTTTATGGTGTAGATTTTTTTTTTTTCCTTTTTTTAAGATTGCCTTTTTTAAGTTAAACATTTTTAATATTTAATTTAATTCTAAGTTTTTTTATTATATGTTTTCTTTATTTATTCTTGTTTTTTTTAAGATTGTCTTTTTTAAGTTAAACATTTTTTAATATTTACTTTATTTCTTTTTTTACTTTATTAATTAAATTGAAACATGTCAAGATCTAAACTAACAACCGTGACAAATGTCACAATCTCGTGAGTTATAATTAACATACGTGTCACGCTCACGTCGAAAGATTCAACTTTATATAATAAGATATTTTTACGGGTGATCTAATTTTGTTTTCCATTTTATCGTCTTTCATTTTTTCACGAGTTATAAAATATTAAATTACAAACCCGTATGTATGCGGGTACTTATCTAGTATATATATAAATTGTGATTGCTCACGTGACACAATCAAAGTTTTTGTGTGTATTAAAGCCAAATTTATCTCATGCCCATATATCAAAGACCATGATTATTATTATTATTATTTTTAAATAGTTTCTTTTGATTGTCCCACATCGGAAACATGAGAAAATGTATACACACCTCTGCGCAAACATATATGCATTTTCTATAGCCTTTTCAGTTTCCGACAGCAGCAATTCCCACCTCTCCTCAGTATATACAATATGACTTTGACCGACATGTTCAAGCCTTCTAATAAGGGCAGTGGTAAGTTCATCTGTTTCAAGCCTCTCAAGCCTTTCAATTCTCATCTTTTTCAAGCCTTTCAATCGATCCAATCTCATAACTTTTTTAACATGGCATCTATCTATGTCGATATACTTCATCATGGGTTAAGTTTAATTTTCACAAACGGTGCACCTATGTATCATATCAACATTTTAAAACGCAATGTATAGAGGACTTATATTGGTCTTTATCGAAAACTTAAACAGTGTACATATATAATCGTCTAAGAAACTGAAGGTGTTTGGAAGGTTGAACCAGATGATTCAGTCCTCTCTGCCTTCAAGGATCGAAAAAACAGTATCATGAATCTTTATAATATGGATAGAAATGTTTGTTGTGAATTCTTTAGTAAAAAAGCTATTCGTTGTGTTTCTAAGTATTAAGTGAAATTAAATTTGTTCGTCTTGATATCATCATTTGTAATAGGATATTAAATTAAATTAGAATCTTCTAAATAATATTCGAGAAGAACAAAAAAATATACTATGAATTTTTGGATTGGACTGAACTAGAACAAAAAATAACATTTCTAACCGAAAGTGACATTATTTTTATTTAGTACACAATTTTTTTTTGGGTCAAAAATGTATATTGTACACAACTAGGACTTAACCCGCGATAATTATAGAGCTGAGTAATTATTTTTAAAAAAATTATTTTAAAATTTAAGAAAATTTACTTTTATTTTAATTTTATAATATGTCTAACTCATGATTATAGATAGAGCTGTCAAACGGAATAATTTGTCTATTTAACCCGTTTTGTAATGGATTAAAATATTATTCGGGCTAAAAACCTATAATCTTGAAAACATAACTATAATTTTTTAATATTTTTTTTACGACAAAATAATTTCATTGATATCAAAACAAGATTACAAAGTCATTACAGAAACTTCAAAAAAAAATTGTTACATAAGCAGAAATATGCGCCATATACTGAAGACGATATAAACTAAGAAGTGAATTTGACGATGCCTTTTTGAAGCCTTACTCGCTAACGGAATATTTAATCCGCTATTTTCCTCCTCTGTAATCGATCTTCTGATGCGAAAGTTGTGTGTGGCTATCTTTTCTTTATAAAAACTCCAATTTGCACATCACATTACAAAACCCAATGATTTCGTTGATAGTTCTGAACAATCAACAATATGATACCAATCATTTTGTACCAATGTCATTCTAAAAAACAGTGACTTTAGTTTTCTCTTGATATGATTCCAAACGAACATTAATCCTCCGTCATGTGGTTGACCCTCTTCGTTAACTCCATAGACACTGATTTCCGGATCGAATATCCAAATTACATACACTAACCATAAGGTATCGGATAATAAAATTCGCTGAGAAAGCTGCTTCAATCTTGAACCAAATCCAGTTATTTGGTTCAAAAAAATAATCCAAACGATCTCAGAAACATAACGCCAGCAGCACCACCGTGATGGAAATCAGAAGGAGGCTCCAAAGAGGAGAGGAAGGATGGTTGCTATGAACCAACATAATAACACAAAGAAGAAAAGAAAAAAGCGAGAACCGTTGCATATGTGGCATCTCACGTCTTTTCATTGCCACACCAATCTTTTCTGTGATGGAAATCTTCACAACGAAATTGGTGTAATAGAAGACGGAGAGCACGGCAGAGACGACACCAGAAACAAAGTAGGCCAAACCATCGGCACGTTCGACATAAGTCCGTGCTTCGAGTACGGTGAGAATGGCTATTTGACAGTCGTAAACCACACCGATTCTGAACCACATCGGATCCCACCACGTCGACAACTTCACCATCTCGCTAGAACTACACACCTTTATCTCGTGAAATTGTGGCGAATCGAGTGACCGGGGCATGCCTAGATTCAGAGACCGATTATTTTCTATCGTCAAATGAAAAGGAAATAAAAAGTAAAAACTTGGAAGAAAAAGGAACCACCGACAGATGCCGGCGGTCCTAAACCGTTCAGATCGCAAAGAAAATCAAGTGAAGGATGGTTCTTCAAAATCGCCAGAGAGAGAAAAAAGTTAACAAGATATAACTTGTAGTTTTATTGGCTATTTACGATCACAAAGTATTAAACAACCAGATTTTGATTCTAAAACATAACTATAATATGCACCGTTTAATGACTCTAATTTTGTGGTTAATTCACAAACTCTTTAAAAACTTAATTTTTTGTGTTTAACTTTTTTATAAAATTAGTAAAAAAATTTTTTAACTTTTACTTTGATATATATTCAAATAAAATATAATAAATTATAGTGAAAATATAACAAGATTTTAAATATATTTTTTTCTTTGAATATATATGGATTGATTATTATTTAAAAATATATAATATTAAAAATAATTAAGAAACTAAATAGTAAATAATATCTATAATGATAAATACTTTCCATATCCTAATCAATAATTTTAAAAGAGAATTATATCATTTCCTATTTCAATTATCTTTTCTTATTTGTAATGGCATAATATGTAATAACTTATAAAACAAAGTTCATTTTTAAAAATATCTTCTTAAATAATATTATAGCTTGATAGAGTTGTCAAACGAAATAATTTTTCTATTTAACTCGTTTTATAATGGACAAAAATATTATTCGGGCTAACCCGCAAAAAATATAATCTTGAAAACATAACTCTAATATGCACCGTTTAATGACTCTAATTTTGTGGTTAGTTCACAAAGTCTTAAAAAATCAATTTTCTTGTGTTTAACCTTTTATAAAATTAGTAAAATATTTTTTCAACTTTTATTTTTATATATATTTAAATAAAATATAATAAATTATAGTTAAAATATAGCAAGATTTTAAATAGATTTTTTTTCTTTGAATATATATAGATTGATTATTATTTAAAATATATAATATTAAAAATAATTAAGAAACTAAATAGTAAATAATCTCTTTAATGATAAATAAATACTTTTCATATCCTCATCAATAATTTTAAAAAACAATTATATTTTTCATATTTCAATTGTCTTTTCTTATTTATAATGATATAATATATAATAACTTACAAAACAAATTTCATTTAAAAAAATATCTTTTAAAATAATATTATAGAGATTTATTTTTTTCTGTTAAAAATAGTCAATTCTTGCAGAACTTATTTATGATTACTATTCTTTACGTTCAGTTTATCAAATAAACCAAAAGTGACTCCATGGCTCAATGGATAAGGCGCTGGTCTACGAAACCAGAGACTCTGGGTTCCATCCCCGTGGAGTCGTTAACTTTTTAATTATATAGTCGTTCAAGAGTCGTTCCACTGCATTTTTTGGTCTTGAGTTTTCTCAATCTATAAAAAATTGAAGGAAAAAAAACGGAGGGAGAAGAGAACAGATGAGTCCGTGTTGAAGTTTTATATTATGAGTGATACGATAGACAAAAGACCACACGAACACAAACCACTTTGGTCGGCAACGCAACTTGAAAAAACTAGATCCTAAGAAGAAACCTAAAACTTGAACAGATCTTCGTGCCTGAGATTTACGCTGAGTCAAAAAGACTCATTTTAGACCAATGAAATACTGCTCTCACCACCGGGAGGTCTCCTCGCACCACCATAGTAATCCCGATATTCCGACTTCCCGTCTGCAAATATATTGTGTCCGCTCATTTCCCGCAATTTAGCTGAGCTATGCATCCTCTCTGAATAACCAGGAGGGATTTTATCAGATTTGAAGATACCATTGCTTGTGAGTTCCTGACACTTCGGGTTGTGTATCTTCCTTAATGGCTTCACAACATGTTCTTCAGTAAACAGTCTGTTACCGGTTTGCCCCTGTTGAAAAGATATACAATTGTCAGTTTCTTAGCCATCCCAAATATCATCACAATTTAAAGACACTACTACTTACATTAGAGGCTTTAGCAGATGCACACAAGTTCCTTGGCGCAGATTCCTCCGTGTTCCTATTTCCTTTAACTTCTAGTTTTCTCGCAGATAATAAGCGGCGAGGTTGGCTTTCAGGAGGAGAAGGAGATGCAAAGATGTCATGACCACTGATTGATTTGGTCTTGGAGTTCGATATCTGCTTCTTCTTGCTCTTCGAATCTGCTTCGGTTTGTACGGACCTGCTTAACTCCTTTTGCTTTGCAGCCTCGGTTAAAGTGGCTGGTTTCTTAGGGGTCGCGTTCTCTTCACCGCAGAAAGATATCTGGCTATCCTGTAAAAACCAGTAACCATTACATAGATATCATTATCAATTATCATCCAGTGAAACCTACAAAGAGTAGAATGGATAATGAGATAAGTACCTGCTCTTGATGGTAGTGGTTTATCGTCTTGTGACTTGGTTCATCTTTACCATTATCAGAGAATAAGTCACTACCAGTCATTTCTTTCAGCTTGTGCCCAGAACAGTTCTTCCTATAAGAAACACTGAAAAGGAAAACCATTTTCGTGAAGAGAATCACATTCAGAAGCAGATTAAACCTAATTTCTAATTCTTTTCGGCTGTAGATAAAAACTAATCAGACGAAAACCCTAAATCAGGCAAATCGAGATATTTGAAATCCGCTAAAGAGAAACATTTCAACAGCAAATCAAGATGAAAAAAATTGAAATCAGTTCGCATGAAAGAGATGAAAATCGTTACTTCTTATTAAGCGATTCGGCTTCCTTGTTGGTGATTTGACAGCCACCAAGGACCTCGCTGATATCATCGGACGACTGAAAAACGGAAAAACGGAAAAAATCGGAACGAAATAACACTCGTCGTCGCATAATCGAAACCCGGATCACATAAACGATGATTTCTCGCCGGAAAACGCACCTGGTTAGAGCGATTAGCGGCGGAGGAAGAGTCGGGAAGACAGATCTCAGACCAAGAGAGAAGATCGGCGGTGGAATGATGCGGATTGCTCAACGGCATGTTTCTTCTCTCCATAACTCTTTTGATTTCTCTTTCGCCCTTTTTTCTCACTCTTTGATCAAAATGATTGCTAAATTCTAATTCTTGCTGTAAATAGCACTGAGAAAGCTTTTCTAAGTTTTTTTTTTTTTGTTTTCTGTCAACAGCTTTCTTTTTCTAATTTTAGTGGATCATGCTTTAAATTTTTACTCTTTAAATTAAAGAATTGTGTTGACAAAAACAAGAATTGACAACCCAACAGTTTTCTTTCGAATTTTATAAAAACTGAAGCTAAATAAAACCGTATGTTCATTAGGCAAATACAATTGTCCGTTGTAAAATCAGAGTAATAGAATAATAAATCAGTGTTAAACAAAAAAAAAAAGGTATGTTAAACAATTATGATTTGGTTTGATTTGGACAACACAATTTTTTTAAAGCTTCAAGCTTTTGGTCATTCCTCACATCAAAATCCAAAAATCACATCTCTGATCATTTTCAGCTCAGGGGGTCTGAAACAAAATTCGGAAACCCCTTGGTTACGTCCCTGCACAAACACAAACACAAAAACTTGTTAGCACTGCCCCGACGAAGATAACAAAGAGATGAAGACAGACAGATATGGTTTACTTTGGATGTCTAAGCGTCACGTTGTCTTCTCGTCAAGTTTCGTATTAGCTTCTTCAAATGTCTACACCAATCAGTGTCAACGAACAAAGATGAGAAGCCTATTCAATGTGACTGGAGATGAAGATCAAGCACACCTTGTCTATGATGCTTGCTTGGTTTACAAAACAAGCCTGAAGGTGAGGTTGATACGAGTGCCCTCTGCCTTTGCACGCTTTGGCACAGAATGAATCCAGTCCCTTTGAGTGTATCCTCTCATCACCAGCAACGACCCGTGCTTCAGTGTGAAAGTTTGTTGATCCTCTTTGCTGTTTCTCTTTAACCTCTTACTCACCGGTCCACCATCTCCTGTTTTCTCTGCATGGTTCACACACCAAACACAACGTTCGTTCATGGCTTTGCACGAAATTACTCAGTTAATGGCATCACTCGAAGGTCCCCCATACCATGGGAAGATTCTTCATGTTTCTTTTTCTTCAACACAAAATCACGTTCGCATCCAAACGAGACTGAAGCAATTTCAGGAGTTGGACCATAAAGCTTTTCATCATCTGCATGCCAACCAACATAGTCATTGGCGCCTTTGTACCTATTTAACAGCAAGCTGTTGAATCTGCTTCCAGGAAGCGCTTTGTAAATCTGGCAAGACAAAAGAGAAACGTTAGTTCCAACAACCACAAGAACACAGGAGACACAGAGTGCAGGGGTTTTAATCTTACAGCATCCAGAATCTCTTTGAGAGGTGGAAAATCATCCCACGAATAGGAATGAGGTCGATATCCACTGTACACGAGCGCAGTCAATCCGCTACTCGCAACATAACAAGTATCTCTCGGCTACAGGTGGCAAATGCATATGATTAGAGGGCTACAAAACACAAAATTTACAAGCTGAATCCAAGCATGGCAATCTTTGTTCCTTACTTTGCACAATATTCAATTGAACCCACGAGAAGACACAGTTAAGCTTCAATGGATCATATGAACTCCAAAAAATGAGAGAGAGAGAGAGGGCAAGTGGGTAAACCTGGATGCAAGATCGACCGAAGACACGAATGGTGGGCCTGGTCCAAGGAATATGCTTGTCGAGATAATCGAAGAAAGTCCAAGATTGCTGAAAGGAAAGAAACCTCTGAATGTAGATGAGGTCACTTCCATGGCAGAGATCGATGGTTCTCCTAGCGGGAGCATTATAAGATGAAGGAGGATCCACCGCCACAATTTATGTCAAACTCATCCTCCGCTACATAGCAAACACACAATATAAATGTTTTGGTGCTTGAGAGTTGCTTGTGGAGAAGAAAGAAGGAAACGTAAATGAGAAAGAGAGCTTGGCTACTACCAACCAGCTGAATCTTACTGAGCTTAATTATCTTCATTGTATACGCACACTAATTTACATAGTTCCAGGATATTACATAGTTTAGTAGATTCGTTCTAGCATTCTTAGCTAATACATCAGCTATAGCGTTTACATGCCTCGGAATTTTCAAAAAACGATCACCACTAGCCATACTTGATACATCCTTCATATAGCTAGCCAAAGCTGAATGCTTCCATATTGGATGCAGATGATAGCCAAACCTGAGTGGTTTAATTAATTAGACACAGAGAAACCGAAGCGACCCGACAATAAAACCAATTTTAGTGAATCCAAAATCCCGAACAAAGCAAAATTTACTAAAATAAGTATCCACGCGTATTCTTTATAAATAAATGTTATTAATTTTTTTGAGCTATTTGGACATAATTTATTCTAGTTTATAAGTTTGATATTTGCTGATTCTTCTAGCTAATCTTTTTTTTTTTAAGTTTTCAGCCATTGAAACCAGTATACCAGCTTGAAAATTCAGAAAATAGGCTAAATCCTCAACTTTTATATCTTTAGCATTCCAACGATAATATCACATTAAATTTGTGCATAAAACTAAATGAAGAGTATCAGACTTATATAATTTTCACTTAAGTGCTTTTCCACTTGCGATACAAAATATTGTGTTAAACTACTCAAACATGTTGCCAAAATTCTAGCATCAGACTATTAAAAGTTGATCATCGAGTTTAACAAAGGTCTTCGAATTTCTATATACAAACTGAAAGTAAGTCATTTATTTCTCTAAATCTCACTCTGTCAAGTTCACTTAGATTCTGAAAATAGTATTCTCAAATTTTATATATTTAACCAATTCAAAAAAATATAATTTGATCTCTACACTATCACAATCCAAATTAGTCAATAGCTTCTAAACAATCAAAACGATATTTGAGAACAATTGTCTTCTGCAAAAAGAAGCAAGCTTAAATCACTTTGATTCTTCAACCATGTTATAAATTATGATGAAATTTATCAGCCACATTTCTCTCTTAAATCACTTTGATTTGTTAATAAGGTGCCACATATTGCCACGTGGTTGAGAAACCATAGCATAAAAATGTTTTTTTTTTAATAAGGTGCCATATGGCTCTTTCTCCAACGATGACGTGGTAGAAAATTGTAAAGAGCTAGCCCTCTTTTATATAGTAGATACATATTTAACCAAACACAACCATAAAGAAAAATGAAATAATGTTTGATTATTTTTATTTTTTAACACCAAACCGAATGCAAATTTAAAATAGAATCGTGGAAGTGTTTTTCAATCCAATGGTTGACCAAAGATTCATTAATGCTTCCATATTATACGATTTATGGAGTTCGACTTCTAGTTAATATGAATTAATGCAGGTTAATAAAAACAAATTTACAGAAAAATTCTAAGATCATAAGTAGGGTCCTCATGTCGAGGGTAAAATTATTGGTGAGTATGAGAACCATCTCCTTCAATTCGACTATATTGGTATTGTAGATCTTTTCGTCATGAGTCTTGTTGATGTATTTACTTTTTTTGATATCTGATGGGAAATATTGATAGCTTGTCTCCCATTAGATATCAAAACGAGCCAAGTACATAAAAAACATTGTTAGTTTGTCTCATGTGACAATCTATTGCCATTGGAAACAAATGGGAAGAAGGTGCTCCAAAAAAACTTCATATTTCTTTTTTTTTTTTTAATCTCATGAAATCACCAAAGATATATATAACAAATGTTTTCAATACACACTTGGTTTTTGAATATAATTTAGGTTTATCAACCAAATTATGTTTTTCTATTTTTTCCTTTTACTTTACGTAATAAATTTAATTCAAATTAGGAATCGGACAAGCAAAAAAAATACTTGCAATAGCTAGAATTATTTGTAAATTCTATCATATGCATGATTATTATGATATCGATATTAGATTAATTCATACTTTTTATTAAAGCACATAAGAAGCCCAAGATATATGATATTATGGAAACCCATACAAACCCATGTAATTAGAACATCTCCAAATCTACTTTATTTTCTACTCTGAACTCTATTTTAGAGCAAATCTATTCTCTAGTCTAAACTCTATTTTAGAGCAAAATCTTTTCCAACCCTACTCTATTTTCAATTCTAAAATAGAGTAACTATATTTCTTACTCTATTTTAGAGTTGAACTTTTTTATTTATCAAAATATTTTTTTATTTTTAAATCATTATATTTATGACTAATTTTTTTATTTTGATTTAACTTTTTTAGCCGTCAAATCCTATGCTACCTAAACAGTGATACGATTCCCAGCATCACATATACAAAAATGCTCCTCGTGTTTATTGTTCCAGAAAACAATACACGAACAAAGTTTATTGTTCCAGAAAAAAAAAAGTTATAAAAAAATAAATAAAGAAGAGACTCTTCTGAAGAGTTATTGTTTGTTTTATCAGTCTAACCAAAAAATGTTTATATTCCCAGCGACATTTGTTTATATTCCCAGCAACATTACCAGCCGCCGGCGATTGACAGAGGTTGGTGGCTAATTTGGAAAATTATATATATATATATATATATATATATACTAGAATATGATTCACACTATACGCAGACGCGTTCAACGATTTTCTAAACTGTTTTATTATCTAATTTAATTGTTTTTATAAGCTTAAGGTTTATATATTTTTTTAAAAAAAAATCTTAAACTTATAATCATCTATGTATTTGTTTAGTGCATGATATACATTTTTTCCTTTTTTTTTTGATGGTTAATTTTATGCATTTAGTTAGTTTTTATGGGAGATCGAATATAGTGTTTTATGTATGATTCTAATTCTATTTATTGTGTCAAATAAGTTTGTGTTTCTTAATTCTATTGTTTTTTTTTTTAAAAAGTTGAAAACGACTTCCATATTTAATTGTAAAGAAATATGTTTATGAGTCGTTTCACGAATCTTATTTGGAGGCAGCGTTTGATAAAAATCGGGCATGGATATTTTTAAACTTCTTAAATATAATTAAATTTAAAGATATGGTGAATATTTAAGAATAGACGATTAAATATAAAATTTGGGTTATGTATATTTCTAAATTTTTTATATAAATATTTTGTATTAATTAATATATCGAATGCTTATGTGGACGTTCAGTGGGCGAAAAGAAAAGTGTTAATTATTTTGTGTTAAATTATATATAAATATTTTGTGTTAATTAATAAGTGTCAATTATTTTGTGTTAATTTTTTTGTAACTTTGTCACCAACTCCTCCAACTCTCTCTCCTCCAATATATTTAATGCCGCATTTCTCGTTTACAAATCCCCCAAAAAGCTCGACTCTTTACATCTCCCATTCACCAACCCACCTTCTCCAATGTCGTCTCAGAGCTCCGCCGCCGCCATTCCCTCCGCCATTACTGCCGCCGCCGCTAGAGGCGAAGCATGCCCAGATTCAAGGAAGCCAATCGGATCAATTCGTTTCCAACCCCTGCCTCTCTACCTCTCGTGAGTTTCGCCTCTATTCTAATTTTCAAATCTCGTGACTTTTGATCAACTTTCAGTCGAGTTGATTTGGCTGGTCTTATGCATCACTACTCTCTCTCTCTTAGAAATCTGAATCGTTCCTCAAAATTTGGAACTTTGAATTCGATTCCTGCTTCTTAGATTGCTTTTAGATTTGTATATCCATTAACTTTGGTATGAAACGCTTAGGTACTGTAAGTCAGGGAAGATTTCATCTAGAATCTGTGCCATGGCCAAACCAAATGATGCAGAGACCCTATCACCATCATCATCATCATCATCAGTAGATACTTCACTTAGCCCGCGAGTAAAATCCTTAAAACCTTCCAAGACTATGGTTATAACCGATCTTGCTGCCACTCTTGTTCAATCCGGTGTTCCGGTTATCAGACTAGCTGCAGGAGAACCCGATTTCGATACACCTAATACCGTATCTGAGGTTCATAAATACATTTCTCCAAGTGGTTTCTTTATGTTCTGTTTTTCTGGTTTGGTCTGAATCAATTGTTTCATATAGGCCGGTATCAATGCGATTCGAGAAGGTTTCACTAGGTATACACTAAATGCAGGTATTACGGAACTCAGAGAAGCAATATGTCGGAAGTTAAAAGGTAAACAAACATAAACACTTTTGCTTTGTAATTCGATTATGTGAGTCGAAATGGAGTCAAAATGTTTGTATTTGGTTTTCCAGAGGAAAATGGACTGTCTTATGCACCGGATCAGATCTTGGTTAGCAATGGAGCTAAACAAAGTATTTTACAAGCAGTCCTTGCAGTTTGTTCTCCTGGAGATGAAGTAATTATAACAAATCTTTCTTTCGAGCTTTTTTGTTTTCTTTCGATATCGTCTTGTTTGTAACTAACAGTACAGATGCTTTCCTTTGCTAGGTTATAATTCCAGCACCGTATTGGGTTAGTTACACAGAACAGGCTAGATTGGCGGATGCAACACCTGTGATTATTCCCACCAAGATTTCTGATAATTTCTTATTGGATCCAAAGGATCTCGAGTCGAAATTGACTGAAAAATCTAGACTTCTTATTCTCTGTTCTCCTTCCAACCCTACTGGATCTGTTTACCCCAAGAGTTTGCTTGAAGAGATTGCACGGATCGTTGCTAAGCATCCAAGGCTTCTGGTATAATGCGTAAAACTCAACTCGATCTTTGTTACTTTGTTTTTTTTTTCTTCTAAAAAGAAAACTCTGTTTCTTTCATTTCTTTTATAGGTGTTATCAGATGAAATTTATGAACACATAATTTATGCGCCTGCAACACACACAAGCTTTGCTTCTTTGCCAGACATGTATGAAAGAACCTTGACAATAAACGGTTTCTCAAAGGTAAATGTTTTATCATTGACTTGTAATGTTAAGAGATCAAATTCTTTGCTGATCGACATCGTATGACTAGTAAAGGCTTTCGCAATGACGGGTTGGAGGCTTGGATATCTTGCTGGTCCTAAACATATAGTGGCAGCTTGCAGTAAATTACAAGGCCAGGTATATATATATATATATACAAACATATGTCTCTCTAAATCTTTATCGGAAAAAAGCCGTATTATTGAGATGAAATCGGTTTTGGTTTCTTGTAAAGGTTACTTCAGGAGCTAGTAGCATTGCTCAGAAAGCAGGTGTTTCTGCACTTGGTTTAGGAAAAGCTGGAGGAGAAACTGTAGCTGAGATGGTGAAAGCATACAGAGAAAGACGAGATTTTTTGGTTAAAAGCCTCGGTGAAATCGAAGGCGTCAAGATCTCTGAACCTCAGGTGCTTCTTCTCTTATCGTTGAAGCTATTACTTGCTAGTTTCTTCTTCGTTTTGTTGTTCTTGATTGTTGACATTGTTTACTTGCAGGGAGCTTTTTATCTCTTCATTGACTTCAGTGCATACTATGGATCAGAAGCTGAAGGTTTTGGTTTGATCAATGACTCATCGTCTCTTGCATTATACTTTCTTGACAAGTTTCAGGTAAACTCCGTCAAAAACTATTTCAAAAGCATTTCCAAGCGTTCGGAACAATTGAGGTATCTACAGAGTTCTTATTAAAGTAGTGTTCATACGTTTTTGGGTCTGTGTTTGTTTTTATAGGTTGCAATGGTTCCTGGTGATGCTTTTGGGGACGACAGTTGTATTCGGATATCATACGCCACATCTCTCGACGTTCTACGAGCTGCAGTTGAGAAGATCAGGAAAGCCCTTGAGCCACTCCGTGCCACTGTCTCCCTGTAACGGTTCGGACACACAAATGTGTTATTGATCATTATGATGTTGTAAACTATATATACACTTTGTCTCCAATCCAATAACAACTCTTTGTCTGAGCTTTGTTATTTCCTTCAGCAACATTTTTGTTTGCTTCTAATAAACCGTTGTCTTCACTGTAAATAATTTGTAAGAAATAAAGATTGCTTGTGTTATTGTTACATGATTATAGATTTAGATCTGGATTATGTAAAATTCTTTATCATGTTGAATCTCGTATTTCAGATTCTGAAAAAGTGTTAGTAAATAGCATAATTTTCAAATCAGAGATTATATTGTTTTGCAAAGTCTTATGATATTCACCTTTATTTTTCACATATTCTTCAAAAGTTTCAAATCAGAGATTGAGTTAAAAAAAAAAACATGAGAAACAAAGATTATAATTAGATCAGAAATGCTATTTTTTTAAAAAATGATGACTAAAATGTTTATGGAAGACATTTCATCTTATATAAAGTCTAATTGTAGAGTTTCCAAATAATGTTATACTAAGATTCAACCCGCGCTAGCTATATAGCGCGGAGTAATTTTTGTTTAAAAATTATTTTGAAATTTAAGAAAAATTGTTTTTATCTGGATTTTAAAATATGTTTAACTAATGATTATAGATAGAACTGTCAACCCGAACTAACTTATCTACTTAACCCGTTTTGCAATAAACTAAAATATTATTCGGACTAACCCGCAAAAACCTATAATCTTGAAAACATAACTTTAATATACACCGTTTAATGACTATGATTGTTTTGGCCAGTCCACAAACTCTTTAAAAAAATCAATTTTCTCGTGTCTAAATCTTTATAAAATTAGTAAAATATTTTATAATAATTATAGTGAAAAATATTGCAAGATTTCGAATATATTTTTTCTTTGAATATGTATGAATTGATTATTATTTAATAATATCATAATAATTAAGAAACTAAATAGTAAATAACCTCTTTTGAGAAATAAATACTTTTCATATTCTCATCAATAATTTTAAAAGACAATTATATACTTTCCTAGCTATTTCAATTACTTTTTCTTATTTGTAATGATATTTCATGTAATAACTTACAAAACAAAATTCATTTTCAAAAATATTTTCTTAAATGATATTATAGAGATAGATTTTCAAAATTTTGAAAATTTGTTAAGTAATCAATAATAAACATAAATAAATGCAAAATATGTTTGATAACTATATTAGGGAACAACCAAATTCCATCTGTATTATATTTACAAATTTTTGTAACTGATATTTTTGTCTTATCATTTTCTAACGTAAGTTTCATCTAATTTGAATATAATTAAATGATTATTTGATGATATTTATAGTGTCAAAACTTAAAATGAATTCCAATTTCAAAGCACATACATATGTTTTGTTTATTTTTATTGCAATGTTTCTTTGGAGTGATGATATAAAATTAGTTTTGCAGAATTTTATATTCATTGGTAAATAAAGAAATGTGATATAGGAACCAAACGAGTTGGAGCTTAAAGGATAGATTGATGGAGAAACTGTTTCTGGACTAAGGTCACTATCAACAGATTCGAATGAAGTGGTGATGAAGTGAAACGATGGTGAAGCTCACTACAAGAAAACATGGGTATTTCCGACGGCAATAATTCCGTCGGAAATTTCGGACGACTTTCCGACGGATTTCCGACTAATTTCTCATCCGTCGGAATTCCGTCGGAAATATTAACCCGTCGGAAATTCCGACGGATTTCCGACGACCATAATCCGTCGGACACTTTTCGACAGATTTCCGACGACTTTTTGACGAATTCTGATGTTGCCGACATACTGCCGACGGATTTCCGACGGATTTCCGACAGATGCCGACATGGTTGCCGACATCGATATTATCTACTTTATATCCGTCAGAAATCCGTCGGAAAATGCACAAAATTTTCCTTATAAAAACGTTTCCACGCTTCATATCACAAAAAAAAAAAATCTCTGTTATCTAATTCCTTACGAAAATGTCTTCTTCAAATCCTTATAATTATTTTCGATCATGGATGGACAAGCCTCATCAAATTCCGGACACGGGCCTAGTTACGGAGGAATTCAAAGAAGGTCTACAGGAATTCATGGCATTTGCGGGTATGCAGAAGAAAGCAAAAAAAACCGGTAAAATCTATTGCCCTTGTACCAATTGTGGGAATCGTATATTTATCGTGATAGATGAAGTATGGTCACACTTGTATTGTCATGGGTTTATGCCGGGTTACAAGATTTGGTATTATCATGGAGAAAATGATACAATGGTGGATAATTATGCTAGTATTAGTGAACATTATATTGGGGATAACACTAGCTTAGAAGAACCCACAATGGAAGTACAAAGTACTGTATGTCATGTTCAGATGGTGAACAATGCATTTCGTGAAAGTATACCATCGGTTGCTGAGTATGGAGATAGGGGAGAAGAACCTAATTTAGAAGCTCGGAGATTCTTTGATATGTTAGACGCTGCTAAACATCCATTATATGATGGGTGTAGAGGTGAACATTCCCCTTTATCAACTGCAACAAGGATGATGGGTATAAAGACGGATTTCAATTTGAGTGAGGAGTGCGTCGATGCAATCGCTGATTTTGTGAAAGAAATTTTGCCAGAAGATAATCTTGCACCGGCATCATACTATGAGATACAGAAACTTATTCAAGGTCTAGGATTGCCGTATCAGATGATAGATGTATGCATAGACAACTGTATGCTCTACTGGAGAGAGGACGCAGATCGTACGACATGTCGTTTTTGTCGCAAACCTCGGTATAAGGAAACAGGTGGAAGAGTGCCAGTGCCATATAAACGGATGTGGTATTTACCGTTAATAGAGATATTGAAGAGGTTATATCAGTCAGAGCGCACAGCGGGAGCAATGAGATGGCATGCAGAGCATACAACAGATGGACAAATCGCCCATCCGTCAGATGCAGAAGCATGGAAACATTTTCAATCCATTTATCCCAGCTTTGCGTTTGAGGCAAGGAACGTATACCTTGGATTATGTACCGATGGTTTCAGCCCTTTTGGGAAGCACAGCAGAAAATATTCTTTGTGGCCAGTAATTGTAACACCTTACAATTTGCCGCCATCTTTGTGCATGCGAAGGGAGTTCTTGTTCCTTAGCATTCTCGTTCCTGGACCAGAGCATCCGAAGAGGTCACTTGATGTGTTTTTGCAACCATTAATTTATGAGCTGCGAATGTTATGGGACCAAGGTATTGAAGCGTTTGATGTTTCTTGTCACCAAAATTTCATCATGCGGTCGGTACTTTTGTGGACTATTAGCGATTTTCCAGCATATGGCATATTATCAGGATGGACAACGCACGGAAGGTTATCGTGCCCGTACTGTCAAGATAACACTGATGCGTTCCAATTGAAGCACGGACGGAAAACGTCTTGGTTTGATTGTCATAGGCGATACCTACCTAGCGATCATCCTTATCGTCGGAGCACCACATTGTTTAGGAAGAACCGGAAAGTATTTGACGGTCCTCCTCCTGAGTTAGATGGTGAGTATTTGTTGACTCAGTTTAGAGATTTTGGTGCAGAGAGGACCGTTGATTGTGGTGGTAACAGACATCATCCTGTTGATGGTTGTGGCAACGTTCATAATTGGCACAAGAGGAGCATTTTCTGGGATTTGCCTTATTGGAAGAACCATCTTTTGAGGCATAATCTGGATGTCATGCACATTGAGAAGAATTTTTTCGACAACATTATGAACACCGTTCTCAATGTCAAAGGGAAGACGAAGGACAATCTGAAGTCTAGATTGGACTTGCCAGACATTTGTTCTCGTAGAGCACTACATGTGACAGGGAACGGGAAGCCTCCGGTCCCGGCTTTTCGTTTCGATGAACCTTCAAAGGCCGAGTTTTTTGACTGGATTACCGAAAGTGTTAGATTCCCGGACGGATACGCATCTAACCTTCGGAACTGCGTTGATCATGGAGAAGGGAAGTTTACTGGGATGAAGAGTCATGATTGTCATGTGGTGATGCAGCGCCTCCTTCCATTTGCCTTTGCATGTCTTCTACCACGTAATATCCACGAAGCAATTGCAGGTACAATCATGAAATTATTTATTTACTACTTTATACAATATATACTTCATTATTTAATTATTCATTTGTTATCCATATTTTGCAGGGATTGGTGCCTTTTTTCGAGATATATGTTCTCGCTCTCTTACATCAGACGGTATCCGCAATCTTGGGGCTAATATACCTGTAATCCTTTGCAATTTGGAGAAGATATTTTCTCCTTCATTCTTTGATGTTATGGAACATTTAACAATTCATCTCCCTCGAGAAGCAGAGCTTGGGGGCCCGGTTCAGTACCGTTGGATGTATCCTTTCGAACGGTATATGTTACATCTAAAGAAGAAGGTGAAAAATTTGAGTAGAGTGGAGGGTTCTATCGTCGCACAGACCATCAATGAAGAAACCTCACAATTTGCCGAGTCCTACTTTCCATCACAAGTCAAAACAAAGAGTCGTAGAGCAGCTCGACATGATGACGGAGGCGTCCTACCTTTCTATCCGGTCGATGTACCTCATATATTTATAGAGTTTGGACGACTTAGTGGAAAAGGCAAGAAGAGGAGACTTTCACCACAAGAGCGAGAGCATTTGCATATGTATATTCTCACAAACTGCGACGGAGTTGATGAATATGAGAGGTATTATATTGAACTTAATTTTTAATTACTTATTGGGTTCTTGATTATATATATATATATATATGTACTAACATGATAATTGCTTCAATCTCACAGGATGTATATGGCTTATCAACGTTTTGCATTTCCTGACAAAACAGAGGACGGCCTAATCGAGCTCAAACAGGAAGAGTTCGAACGTTGGTTAAGAGATTATGTAAGTCTTTTAATTGCCTTGTTTTTAGCAATCATCATATGTAATGAAAGATTTAATTATTTGATGTATTTTTATTTTAATTGTGCAGGTGACGACAGAGAAGGCTAACAGACAAACATTTCCCACGTGGTTAGAAGAAATTGTGAGATTTCCACTAGCAACCGTGCAGTCACATGTGATGTATAGCACACGGGGGTACGCTTTTAAGATTCTTCGGGATGATAGGAGTGCGACAACTTCAGATTACGGTGTATCAACTCAGTCAGGTGATCTTGTATACTATGGTGTCGTACGTGAGATTTTCGATGTTCAGTACCCGGGAATGCTCGGTCTAAGATGTGTTGCATTTTTATGCGACTGGAACGACCCATTAGTAGGAAGCGGTGTGCGACACGGCCAATTTGGTGTTACATCATTACATAGCAGAAGAAAACTCCAGAGATACGAGCTATTTGTACTTGCATCACAAGCAGACCAGGTTTGTATTTCTTTTACGTTAATTTTTAATTTAGTTTTGTTGCATTCCCGTGGTTAAATTTGTACATGGTGTAGGTATGCTACATTCCCTATCCGCGGGTGACAAACAAGCAAGACCCGTGGGTTACAGTCACATCGATAAACCCGAGAGGTAGAGTTCATGGGATGTCTGATCATGAACCCCTCCAACAAAGCTCCGTAGGTTTGGGTTCAATCGAGCATTCCCTTGAGGTCGACCTTGTCGTTGATTTCACCATACAGGCAGACGATTGAGTATTTGAGGATTCAGAAGAAGAATTTGACGAATTTGGGGAACCTTCCGATTCAGGAGAATCAGATTACTCATCATCGGATTGACAGTAGTTTTAATTATAAAATTTGCACCGTAAAATATGTACATATATTTGAACTAGAATTGTAATGTGTAATATATAAGTTATGTCGAAGTTTTATAAAGTTAGACATTTGATTAAGTGCAACAAAATCGGAAATTAAAAAAAAAAAAATTTGGTTACAAGGTTTCCCGCATATGTTTCCCGCATATGTTTCGGGATAATAATCCCGACGACGACGACGGAGATTCTCCAACCGCTTAAATATTTTCTTTTAATGTTTTTTTTTTGAACAATTTTTTTTAATGTGTAATGAATTTTTTAATTTTGTTTAATGAATTTATATATTTATTATTTCTATTTTTAATTTATATTTCTAATTTATATAATTTTAATATATAAATTTCAAAAAAATAAATAATTAAATAAAATTCAAAATACGTTGCAATTCTGTCGGAAAACCGTCGGAATAAGTTACCGTCGTAAATCCGTCGGAACCTATTTCCGACGAAGAACCGACGGACTTCCGAGACAACTTCCGATCTTATCCGTCCTAACTCCGTCGGAATTTTCCGACGGATTTCCGACGGACTTCCGACAAATTCATCCGATCAAAATCCGTCGGAAATTCTGTCGGTAATATATCCGTCGGAAGTCTGTGGGAAATTCCCGACGGCCAACCGACGGAATTCCGACGGCATTTCCGACCGAATATCCGTCGGAGTATTTGTCGGAAAGTACGCGGTCGGAACTCCGTCGGAAAATACCGACGGATTTCCGACGGCCATGATCCGTCGGAAAATGCCGACGGATTTCCGACGGCCATGATCCGTCGGAAAATTCCGACGGCCAAGATGCGTCGGAAAATTCCGACGGATTCCGACGGAAACCATATTTCCGACGAACTGTAACCGACAGCTTAAATCCGTCGCAAATCCGTCGGAAAAGGCCTTTTCCTACGGATTTCCGACGGATTTGGCCGTCGCAAATACCCATGTTTTCTTGTAGTGGTTGTTGCTGGACTATAAGGTCACTCTCAACATATTCAAGTGGGTGAAATGGATTGAGAGGGGATCGAGAGACGCCACACAGATCGGTGAAAGGATCTATGATAAGTCTGATACACTCTAAGCTTCAAGGAATCACACACAAAAAGTTTAGAAGACAAATATTTTTTTCACAGAAATATCAAAGAGAAAAACTCTCAAAATTACTCAACAAATGACTTAGGGTTCGAAAATGAGTTACAAAATACATATAAAGAGAAGCAACAAGTCTGCATGAAGAAGAGAGAAAGAGACAGCATTAAATCATAGCTTGTAATTCGAAATTGGCTCTTGAACTCTCCATGGTCAAATTCTTGTGTTGATGGGCTTGAGGAAAATCAATTAAATGGGCCAATGATAATGTGAACCATTTGCCTCATTAAAAACCTTACCAAGAAAACCCATTGGGACAAAACTAACCTATGATGAAGAACTAATTCAGATGGTGAATCCTAACTAATCAATTTCCAGCAATCAGAGAAATCCCTATGAGAAAACCCTAAACCTAAGATGGAACTACTCAGACATGGAGAATGAAACAATCAACATAACTGAATAGATCATTGAATTAAACAATAAGAAAATAGTAACAAGAGGGTTCGAACTCTTCTCTCGGAAGAATAAAGTTCTGACTTGTCTCCCTCACCAAGCTCTCTCTCAAAATCAAAGTAGAATAAAAGCGTCCTAACCAAAGTGGCTGAAATACCTAATTAATACTCCTAACACGTTTTGGGCCTTGTTGTAAATAATAAAGTCTTATGGGCTTGAGAGCAAAATCTCCAATCTCCTTCAAGTCGCGACTCGTCTCTGTCTGCAGTCGGTATCGATCGGTACCATAAGTGTATCGGTCGATGCTCGGGCTTCGATTCGGGTATCTCAGCTACACGATCTCTGCTTTGCTTCATAAAGCTCTAGAATGTTCCGATATCTCCAATTGTGCTCCAAACGTGCTAAAACCTGAAAAGACTCAAAAAGACTACAAAAACACTAGAAAGACTCTATAAAAAGGACTTATATCATGACTAAAAAAGGGTAAAAACCATGATATATCAACTCCCCAATACTTAGTCTTTGCTTGCCCTTAAGCAAAATTGGAAACTATATCAGAGAAAAAAGTTTGAAAACACGGAGACTCACCTGTTCCTGAATAATCGCAATGACCATTTTCCTAAGTTTTCCAGATATCATCTAACCAGCTCCAGATCTAACCACCATGTACTTCTCCGTAGACATTCGCAGCTTCCCAGACTCCACACATAATTTCGCAGCATTGTCCAATAAAGCCCTCATCGCCAGTTTCATTGCTGTAATCAATGCCAAGAACCTTCTATACTCTTTCCCATACTATATCATGACAAAAGAACCACCCAATTTTCACATTTTTTGGTATTGTTTCCTCTCCCCCAGACTTATTTCTCATCATGTTCATATTTTTTTAATAGATTCGCATATACATATTAAGATTTGATATTTCTTTCACAGAAATATCAAAGAGAAAAACTCTCAAAATTACTCAACAAATGACTTAGGGTTTGAAAATGAGTTACAAAATACATATAAAGATAAGCACCAAGTCTGCATGAAGGAGAGAGAAAGAGACAGGATTAAAACATAGCTTGTAATTCGAAATTGGCTCTTGAACTTTCCATGGTCGAATTCTTGTGTTGCTGGGCTTGAGGAAAATCAAATAAATGGGCCAATGATAATGTGAACCATTTGCCTCATTAAAAACCTTACCAAGAAAACCCATTGGGACAAAACTAACCTATGATGAAGAACTAATTCAGATGGTGAATCCTAACTAATCAATTTCCAGCAATCAGAAAAATCCCTATGAGAAAACCCTAAACCTAAGATAAAACTACTCAGACATGGAGAATGAAACAATCAACATAACTGAATAGATCATTAAATTAAACAATAAGAAAATAGTAACAAGAGGGTTCGAAATTTTCTTTCGGACGAATAGAGTTCTGACTTGTCTCCCTCACCAAGCTCTCTCTCAAAACCAAAGTAGAATAAAAGCGTCCTAGCCAAAGTGGCTGAAATACCTAATTAATACTCCTAAAACACGTTTTGGGCCTTGTTGTAAATAATAAAGTCTTCTGGGCTTGAGAGCAAAATCTCCAATCTCTTTCAAGTCGCGACTCGTGTCTATCTGCAGTCGGTATCGATCGATACCATAAGTGTATCAGTCGATGCTCGAGCTTCGATTAAGTTACCTCAGCTACACGATCTCTGCTTTGCTCCATAAAGCTCTAGAATGTTCTGATATCTCCAGTTGTGCTCCAAACGAGCTAAAACCTGAAAAGACTCTAAAAGACTACGAAAACACTAGAAAGACTCTATAAAAAAGACTTAAATCATGACTAAAAAGGGCTAAAAACCATGATATATCAACTCCCCCATACTTAGCCTTTGTTTGCCCTTAAGCAAAACAGAAAACTAAATCAGAGAAAAAAGTTTGAAAACACGGAGACTCACCTGTTCCTGAATCATCGCAATGACCATTTTCCTAAGTTTTCCAGATATCATCTAACCAGTTCCAGATCTAACCACCATGTACTTCTCTGTAGACATTCGCAGCTTACCAGATTCCACACATAATTTTGCAGCATTTCCAATAAAGCCCTCATCGCCAGTTTCATCGCTGTAATCAATGCCAAGAACCTTCTATACTCTTTCCCATACAATATCATGACAAAAAAACCACCCAATTTTCACACTTTTTGGTATTGTTTCCTCTCCCCCAGACTTATTTCTCATTATGTTCATATTTGTTTTAATAGATTCGCATATACATATTAAGGTTTGATATTTCTTTCACAGAAATATCAAAGAGAAAAACTCTCAAAATTACTCAACAAATGACTTAGGGTTCGAAAATGAGTTACAAAATACATATAAAGATAAGCAACAAGTCTGCATGAAGGAGAGAGAAAGATACAACATTAAAACATAGCTTGTAATTCGAAATTGGCTCTTGAACTTTCCATGGTCGAATTCTTGTGTTGCTGGGCATGAGAAAAATCAACTAAATGGGCCAATAATAATGTGAACCATTTGCCTAATTAAAAACCTTACCAAGAAAACCCATTGGGACAAAACTAACCTATGATGAAGAACTAATTCAGATGGTGAATCCTAACTAATCAATTTCCAGCAATCAGAGAAATCCCTATGAGAAAACCTTAAACCTAAGATGGAACTACTCAGACATGGAGAATGAAACAATCAACATAACTGAATAGATCATTGAATTAAACAATAAGAAAATAGTAACAAGAGGGTTCGAAATCTTCTTTCGGACGAATAGAGTTATGACTTGTCTCCCTCACCAAGCTCTCTCTCAAAACCAAAGTAGAATAAAAGCGTCCTAGCCAAAGTGGCTGAAATACCTAATTAATACTCCTAAAACACGTTTTGGGCCTTGTTGTAAATAATAAAGTCTTCTGGGCTTGAGAGCAAAGTCTCCAATCTCTTTCAAGTCGCGACTCGTGTCTGTCTGCAGTCGGTATCGATCAATACCATAAGTGTATCAGTCGATGCTCGGGCTTCGATTCGGGTACCTCAGCTACACGATCTCTGCTTTGCTCCATAAAGCTCCACAATGTTCCGATATCTCCAATTGTGCTCCAAACGTGCTAAAACCTGAAAAGACTCTAAAAACTACGAAAACACTAGAAAGACTCTATAAAAAGGACTTATATCATGACTAAAAAGGGGTAAACACCATGATATATCAACTCCCCCATACTTAGCCTTTGCTTGCCCTTAAGCAAAACAGAAAACTAAATTAGAGAAAAAAGTTTGAAAACACGTAGACTCACCTGTTCCTGAATCATCGCAATGACCATTTTCCTAAGTTTTCCAAATATCATCTAACCAGTTCCAGATCTAACCACCATGTACTTCTCCGTAGACATTCGCAGCTTCCCAGACTCCACACATAATTTCGCAGCATTGTCCAATAAAGCCCTCATCGCGAGTTTCATCGCTGTAATCAATGCCAAGAACCTTCTATACTCTTTCCCATACAATATCATGACAAAAGAACCACCCAATTTTCACACTTTTTGGTATTGTTTCCTCTCCCCCAGACTTATTTCTCATCATGTTCATATTTTTTTTAATAGATTCGCATATACATATTAAGGTTTGATATTTCTTTCACAGAAATATCAAAGAGAAAAACTCTCAAAATTACTCAACAAATGACCTAGGGTTCGAAAATGAGTTACAATATACATATAAAGATAAGCAACAAATCTGCATGAAGGAGAGAGAAAGAGACAGCATTAAAACATAGCTTGTAATTCGAAATTGGCTCTTGAACTTTCCATGGTCGAATTCTTGTGTTGCTGGGCTTGAGGAAAATCAACTAAATGGGCCAATGATAATGTGAACCATTTGCCTCATTAAAAACCTTACCAAGAAAACCCATTGGGACAAAACTAACCTATGATGAAGAACTAATTCAGATGGTGAATTCAAACTAATCAATTTCCAGCAATCAGAGAAATCCTTATGAGAAAACGCTAAACCTAAGATGGAACTACTCAGACATGGAGAATGAAACAATCAACATAACTGAATAGATCATTGAATTAAACAATAAGAAAATAGTAACAAGAGGGTTCGAAATCTTCTTTCGGACGAATAGAGTTCTGACTTGTCTCCCTCACCAAGCTCTCTCTCAAAACCAAAGTAGAATAAAAGAGTCCTAGCCAAAGTGGCTGAAATACCTAATTAATACTCCTAAAACACGTTTTGGGCCTTGTTGTAAATAATAAAGTCTTCTGGGCTTGAGAGCAAAATCTCCAATCTCCTTCAAGTCGCGACTCGTGTTTGTCTGCAGTCGGTATCGATCGATACCATAAGTGTATCGGTCGATGCTTGGGCTTCGATTCGGGTACCTCAGCTACACGATCTCTGCTTTGCTCCATAAAGCTCCAGAATATTCCGATATCTCCAATTGTGCTCCAAACGTGCTAAAACCTGAAAAGACTCTAAAAAACTACGAAAACACTAGAAAAACTCTATAAAAAGGACTTATATCAAGACTAAAAAGGGGTAAAAACCATGATATATCAACTCCCCCATACTTAGCCTTTGATTGCCCTTAAGCAAAACAGAAAATTAAATCAGAGAAAAAAGTTTGAAAACACGGAGACTCACCTGTTCCTGAATCATCGCAATGACCATTTTCCTAAGTTTTCCAGATATCATCTAACCAATTCAAGATCTAACCACCATGTACTTCTCCGTAGACATTCGCAGCTTCCCAGACTCCACACATAATTTTGCAGCATTGTCCAATAAAGCCCTCATCGCTAGTTTCATCGCTGTAATCAATGCCAAGAACCTTCTATACTCTTTTCCATACAATATCATGACAAAAGAACCACCCAATTTTCACACTTTTTGGTATTTTTTCCTCTCCCCAGACTTATTTCTCATCATTTTCATTTTTTTTAATAGATTCGCATATTCATATTAAGGTTTGAGAAGCGAGTATCGATGGTGTTTGCCACCGAATCTCAGGTTCTTCCCCTCTTTATGTAATCATAGGTGTAGGCGAATAATGGTATCACAGAAAATTTTCCTAACCTCGATTCCAACCTTTGTGTGATCATTTCTTCCAAGTAGAATAATGGGATCGCTGGACATTTTCCTAACCCTCTACTCAGAAGAAAATCATTTCATCTTTTCATGCTTTCATTTATTAACTTATAACAGGGGAGAGGAATACCATTACTTTCTACACATGAGTTTCTTTGTCAGATATGGATGAGTAATCAAGCTCTATGGACATCAATCACATCGATGAAGTGCAAAGAATTAGCTCAGGCTTTAGAAGAACTCAGCTGGAGACATGGGTGTTTTCTAGTCAACTGGTCAGTCCTTGGATTTTTCATTAGTCGATCTAGAACTGATCCTGTAATACTGGTCACTCAAAAGCAAAATCAAAACAATAGATTAAAGCAAAAGATCATAGTCTCCAACAGGTTTTGACTCAATAAAACGATTTTGTTTTTACTGATTCTAAGAAAAACAAGCACGCTGTCAGCAACTACCTCCCCCAAACTTAAATAACACTGTCCCCAGTGTTATCTAGTCTAGAGTCGGTAAAAGAAATCATAGGAGCTGAGTGGAGGCGTGAAAATCAAAGAAGTTACCGGATTGGGGTTGCAGTGTCGACCGACACACATCACTGGTATCGATCGATACCAGGCGTAGGTCGACACGAAAACTTCTTTTCATCGCGCAAGTGGTGTCAATCGATACCATTACTGGTATCGCTCGACACAGCTCCGTTGATCTGATTCACGCAAGACAAAAAACATAAAAACGAAAAATACAAAAATAAAAGACTTATGTACAGACTCACCAGTGGGTTGCCTCCCACCAAGCGCTTGTTTTACGTCACTAGCTTGACTTTACGGACGATCAGGCGGTGGGTACTTCATCCAGAGGGACCATGTGTCCTCTTGGAATCTCGGCTTTCGCCCAATAGTGTTTCACCCTTTGTCCATTGACAATGAACTCTTCGTCGGATGTACTTAGCAGCACAACTGCACTGTGTGGTCTGACTTCCTTGATTGTGAAAGGACCTGACCAACGAGAACGCAATTTTCTAGGAAACAATTGCAAACGAGAGTTATACAGAAGTACCTGGTCATTGGGTTCAAATTGTCTAGAGAGGATCTTCTTGTCATGATACGCCTTAGTCCTCTCCTTGTACAACTTCGAATTCTCATAGGCGTGGTGCCTAATCTCATCCAGCTCATTCAGCTGAATCAATCGCCACTCAGCAGCAGGATTGATGTCAAAGTTCATCAGCTTTGTTGCCCATGCTGCCTTATGATCAATTTCCACTGGAAGGTGACATGCTTTCCCATACAGCAAGTGAAATGGTGTAGTGCCCAGCGGCGTCTTGAACGCAGTCATGTAGGCCCATAGCGCGTCATCCCTCTTCGCAGACCAATCCTTCCTAGTAGTACCCATTGTCTTCTCCAAAATCTTCTTGATTTGCCTATTGGAGACTTCGACCTGCCTACTAGTCGGAGGGTGATATGGAGTAGCCACACGATGATTGACACCATGTTTCTTCAGCAGCTTCTCGAAAACTTTGTTAATAAAGTGAGTGCCACCATCACTTATAACAATTCGAGGTACTCCAAATCGAGGGAAAATAATGGTCTTAAACAGCTTAAGAACCACTGAAGAGTCGTTGGTTTTGCTGGCAATCGCTTCCACCCACTTGGAAATATAGTCCACAGCAACCAAGATGTACTTGTTCCCATGTGATGAGGGAAAATGACCCATGAAATCTATGCCCCAGCAATCGAAAACTTCAACCTCAAAGATGAAATTATTTGGCATCTCATGTCTCTTGCTGATCTTCCCTCTCCTCTGACAAACATCACACTGTGGAATAAACGCGTGAGCATTCCTGAACATGGTAGGCCACCAGAAGCCTGTTTGAAGAACCTTGGACATAGTCTTGAAAGTGGCGAAGTGTCCAGCATACTCAGACCCATGACAGTGAAAAACAATCTCATGCACCTCAGACTCTGTAACACATCTTTTATAGATACCATCTGAGCAGTGCTTGTATAGGTAAGGCTCATCCTAGAAGAATAGCCTCATCTCGTGCATAAACTTCTTCTTCTCATACTTCTTGAGGTGCTTAGGCTCATTATTTGCAGCAAGGTAATTAGCTATATCAGCATACCATGGTCGATCGGGGTCAGAGACATCGGCTAGATATTCCTTAGACAAATCGATGTAGTCCATAGGCAAAACATGTCCGAATGGTGACGGGTATCGACCGATACTAGGTGAGTATCGATCGATACAAAAGGTCTGCACTCGCGAAAATTTCAGATTTTTGGAACAAACATCTTGAAGCTGAGTCTCAATGAAGTAGATACGCTCCTCTTGTAAGAAATCATCAATAGGCACGTTTTCATCGATCTTTATTCGCGATAGGTGGTCAGCAACTCCATTCTCAATTCCCTTCTTGTCCTTGATCTCGTTATCGAACCTTTGGAGCAAAAGTACCCATCGGCAAAGACGAGGCTTGAGGTCCTTGTTCTTCAGCAAGTATTTGAGAGCAGCATGGTCGGTGTGAACAATAACCTTGCTCCCAATCGAGTAGGATCAAAATTTCTCAAAAGAGAAGACAACTACAAGTAACTCTTTCTCAGTGGTGTTGTAATTTCGCTGAGCATCATCCAACGTCCTGCTGGCATAATGAAAATCATGGAACTTCTTGTCTTTCCTCTGACCCAACACAGCTCCAACAGCAAAGTCACTCGCATCGCACATAACCTCAAAAGGTAAGCTCCAATCAGGTGGTTAGACCATAGGAGCACTCACCAATGCCTTCGTAATCTCCTCGAAGCCTGCAAGGCATTCAGGTGTGAAATAAAATTTGACTTCCTTGCACAACAGGGCGGTGAGTGGGCGTGCAAGATTAGAGAAATCCTTGATGAACCTCCTGTAAAACCCATCATGACCAAGGAAGCTTCGAATCTCAAAAACAGACCGCGGCAGCTGAAGGCTTGTCATGACCTGAATCTTGGCTTTGTCAACTTCGATCCCTGCCTTGGAAACCCTGTGTCCAAGAACGATGCCAACTTGTACAATGAAGTGGCACTTCTCCCAATTAAGAACCAAGTGCTTCTCCTCGCATCGCTGAAGCACCTTGCACAAGTTATCTAGACAATCTTTGAATGATTATCCATATACTGAAAAGTCATCCATGAACACCTCCATAAACTTCTCAATCATGTCTGTGAAAATCGACATCATACATCTCTGAAAGGTCGCTGGAGCGTTACATAATCCAAATTGCATTCTTCTGTAGGCGAATGTGCCATAAGGACATGTAAAAGTCGTCTTCCCCTGGTCCTCTGGATGTATAGGAATCTAGAAAAAGCCTGAGTACCCATCGAGAAAATAGTAGTATGGGTGACACGCTAACCTCTCCAGCATCTGGTCGATGAAAGGCAATGGGAAGTGATCCTTCCTTGTGGCCGCATTAAGCTTTCTGTAGTCAATACACATCCTGTGACCAGTGATTGTCCTTGTAGGGATCAGCTCATCCTTCTCGTTCTTTACCACAATTATACCTCCTTTCTTAGGCACAACGTGAATTGGACTAACCCAAGAACTATCTGAGATGGCGTAGATAATCCCTTCTTCCAACAGCTTATCACCTCCTTCTTGACCACTTCCTTCAGGTTCGGGTTCAGCCTCCTCTGACACTCAATTGAAGACTTTGACTCATCCTCCAGGTGAATCCTGTGCATGCACAGATCTGGGGAGATACCTGAAATGTCATTAAGAGAATAACCGAGAGCTTTGCGATATTTGCGCAGCTTGCTCAGCAGTAAGGTAATCTTTGCGTTGTTCAATGAAGCATTAACAATCACAGGGTATGTGGAATTAGGACCAAGAAAAACATACCTCAATTCGGCGGGAAGTGGCTTGAGTTCGATCTTAGGAGCTTTCTCCTCACTCCAATCACCAAGCTCACCAGCCTTCTTAGGAGTTTCGGCCAACTCCTCTATCGCACACGCCTGGTGTCGATCGATACAGTGGGTATCGATCGATACTGCATCAGTCAAATCGAGCATCTTGGCGTACCCAGCAACAGCATCACTCAGAAACTCATCTGAGTCGTCGGAGCACACCAATGCTCTCTCCAGTGGATCCTCATGGTGCATCTCCAAGAAATACTCCTCAACTATGTCGCTGAATGTATCCACAAAGAAAGTCTGTCCATCGATGGTTGGTCTTTTCATCATCTTCTCCATGTTGAACGACATAACCAAGTCACCGATGTTGAGAGCTATCTGTCCATTCTTGCAATCAATCAAAGCTCCAGCAGTTGCAAGGAATGGTCTTCCCAGGATAAGAGGATCCTTAGGCTCAGCATCGTACTCCAGGACGATGTAATCTGTCGGGATCAAGCAATTCCCAATCTTGATTGGGACATCTTCGAGTAGTCCCTCTGGAAGTCGCACTGAGCGATCAGCAAGTACCAGCGAAATTCTTGTAGATTGGAAGTTTGTCATCCCCATTCGCTTAGCAACTGAGTGTGGCATGAAATTCACACTCGACCCAATATCGCAGAGAGAACGCTCAAATCTCTCTGTGAAAATAGTGTAGTCCAAAACAAAGCTCCTTGGGTCTGGTAGCTTCTTTGGGATCGTGTTGAGTAGAATTGCGCTGCACTCAGCTGTAATCATCATGACACCCTCCTCAAGGTTCACGTTGCTAGACACCATCTTCTTCACATATCTCCTGAAAGCTGGTGAAGTCTTAATAGCATCGATGAAGGGAAGTTCAACGACCAACTTGTTTAGTATAGCCTTGCATCTGGAATCCTCCACATCATTCTTCGACTTCCTAGGAGGCAGAGGGTAGGGTACCTTGGGTTTGTAAACCCTTTCCTCGACCACCTTAGGTTCCTTCTCGATCTGTGTCTCAGTATCGACCGATACAGGGGGAGTGTCGATCGATACACGAGATTTTGGATCCCCTCGAGCAGGTGTCTCAACTAGTATCGGTCGACACTGGCTGGTGTCGGTCGATACACGGGGATTTTCAGAATTCCAGTCGCCATCTTCAGCAAGATCGACGAAATTCTCTACAATTGGGTTGTTCTTTACTCCTGTAATCACCTCTTTTCCACTCCTCAAGGTGATGGCATTGATGTGTGCCCTTGGATTTTCAGTTTTCCCTGGAAGAAAACCTTCCTGCCTCTTCACAGCTGCTGCAGTCTGAGCAACCTGAGTTTCCAGCTTCTTCTGAGAAAGATTTAGAGTTTCAATTTTCCCATTCAGATCAGTGTACATAGAGTCAATCTTCCCATTGAAATCCACTTGCAACTTTTGCTGTCCCTGAAGAATATGTTAAAACATGGATTCCATCTTACTCTCTGAGGACTTGGGAGAGACAGGCTGGTACGACAAGTTCCCATAATTTCGAGTGAAGTCGCTGCTCTGGAGTGGTTTCTGAGCAAATTGATTTGCTCCAAAATTAGATTGGTTTCCCTTGAACTTGTATCCACCTCGCTGAGTGTTGTTGTTGTACCCAAATCGTTGACCCTGAAGACAAGAACCACCAACGTAGTTAACATCATCCACTTCATCTTCTTCCACATTCACGACCTCATCAGCAAAATGTACTGCTTTCTTCGTCTTCCCCATCAGAAGATTGTGCACAGAGTCCAGCTTGGCTTGAACCTCATCAATTTGCGATCCATCCATTCCTCCAGCCTGCTTCTTCCGGTCGAAATCAGCATTCTTGGTGCTATTGCTAGACGCCAAGTTCTCAATCAGCACAACATCATCGTCTAGATACCTGGTGCATGTTGAAATTCTAATTGCTCGCAGCATTCAAAGCCATCTGGTACCTCCAATCAACCTCTCTGAAGAAGATACCCATCAATTGAACGTGAGTGAACCCATGATGTGGACAATCCCTCTGATATGATCTGAATCTGATCCAAGCAGCTTTAAACGCTTCAGTCGCTCCCTGAGAAAACTGGGAGATCTTATTCCTGAGCTCTTCGGATCTGGCATCATCATAGAAATTGTTCAGGAAGGCATTCTTTGTCTCCTCCCAAGTATTCAGTGATCCAGGGGGCAACTGATTAAGCCAATAAGGTGCATCTCCACCAAGTGAGTATGGGAAGAGCTTACAGAAGAGGAAATCATTGGACACTCCATTGTATTTGATATTAGTGACCAAGTTCTCATACTTCTCAGTGTGATCCATGGGGTGCTCATGAGAAAGACCATGAAAAAGGTGATGACCCACAAGAGTGAAATATGCAGGTTTCAGCTCAAAGTCATTCTTTTGAAAAGCAGGAGGGCGAATCGCTGATCGATTGACATAGAACTGATCAGGCCTGTTGTACTCACCAATCGTCATCCCACGATCAACCACATCATTTCCCACATTCACAACAGCTGCAGGGATAACGACATTTCCATCTCCATCAAGTCGTTGCCCTCTCTCATTGTACAGTTGACCCTCTTGGTCTCTCAAAACTCCAGCTTCATCACGAGTCAATACTACTGGGTTATTCATCTCTGCTGGCCTCTTTGTTTTTCTGTTTGCACGTTCTAAGTTTGCTAGGTCCTTGTTGGAAAGATTAAGTAGCTCAAAGTGCTTGTTCCTCTGGGTTTCGCGAGTGGGCATACACCTGAAACACAAAAGACAAGACATGTAAGTAACCAAAAATCAAAAACAGCACGACTCGTATCTACCGACACCAATGGTATCGATCGATACTCGGCGAACTTAGTCAAAACTCGATAGCTAAAATCTAATGGCAATTTTTAGAGTCTCCAGCAACGGCGCCAAAATTTGATAAGCTCAAATATAATACCCTAAAAGTACTAAGCTGTAGTTGCAGTATATTTAGGGGTCGAACCACAAAGACTCAAGAAAATCACACAATAGACCAAATAGTTTCGAATCAAGCTAAACAATTCAGTGAAACAAAAAGCAATAAACAATAAAATAGATTGTAAAATCGATGGGAGAATATAGGCCCAGAGTATTTCTCAGGAAATCAATGAATACAGATAACCAATCAATCATGATTCAGATTTAGCGCGGTTCTTGAACTCAAATCACTAAGTTATAATTAACCAACTGTCGTTGCGAGAATGATCTAAATCTAAACTTCAGAATCCCAATTCTCTTTGCAAATTCCTAAGAATAAATCAGCCTTAATATCGAGTTTGATATGTTCATAAATCAACTAAACCAAATCTCTTTGCGAATAATTAATTTGCTCACCCAAGGTTCTGTCAGATTTCTCAATTGCACTGTCGTGCCTAATTGATTAACCTAAGATCTAAATTCTGGGTGATCATACTAGAATTAGCTTTGAGAACAACCTATGGTGAAGAACTAATTCAGATGGTGAATCCTAACTAATCAATTTTCAGCAATCAGAGATATTCCTATGAGAAAACCCTAAACCTAAGATGGATATGCTCAGACATGGAGAATGAAACAATCAACATAACTGAATAGATCATTGAATTAAACAATAAGAAAAGAGTAACAAGAGGGTTCAAAATCTTCTCTCGGACGAACAGAGTTCTGACTTGTCTCCCTCACCAAGCTCTCTCTCAAAACCAAAGTAGAATACAAGCGTCATAGCCAAAGTGGTTGAAAAACCTAATTAATACTTCTAAAACATGTTTTGGGCTTTGTTGTAAATAATAAAGTCTTCTGGGCTTGAGAGCAAAATCTCCAATCTCCTTCAAGTCGCGACTCGTGTCTGTCTGCAGTCGGTATCGATGGATACCATAAGTGTATTGGTCGATGTTCGGGCTTCGATTCGGGTACCTCAGCTACACGATCTCTGCTTTGCTCCAAAAAGCTCCAGAATGTTCCGATATCTCCAATTGTGCTCCAAACGTGCTAAAACCTGAAAAGACTCTAAAAGACTACGAAAACAATAGAAAGACTCTATAAAAAGGACTTATATCATGGCTAAAAAAGGGTAAAAACCATGATATATCAACGGACCTGATTTTTACGAACATGGATTTTGCACGGAACGATTTATTTATTTTTTCTTTTTTTTCTTCTAAAGGTACTGCACTCAAGAACTTGGCTCTGATACCATGTTGAGATTTTGTGATTTCTCTTAAAAACCTTTCTCTTTTATTAATTTCTCTCTTTCTCTTTGATCTTTGTGATCTTATTTGTGATCTTATTTGTGATCCTATTTTGTGATACAATAAACCTTAAGCCTATAACTCTATTTATAGAGTTGTGATTCTAAACAAGAATAGTAAATTGTTATTTCTTCATGATTTCATTTTTGCCCAATTTTCTTTCTCCTTTTGCCTATTCTTCATGATTTCTTTTTTGCCCAATTTCCTTTGTTGCTTGATTTCCTTTTGGTTTACTTTTCCCTTTTTCTTTTTTTCCTCTTTCTTGATTTTCCTTTTTACTTGGTACAAATGAATCTATTTCAACATCTTTAGACAGTGAAATGAAAGGATAGTAGGTGGATCGAAAAACGCCACTTAAGGATGTGAAAGTCCTTGTGATGAGTTTACAAACATAGTCTCAAAAAATCCACACATGAGATATATATTCAAAAATATTCAAGAACACATCTTTTCAATTGCCGATCGATAAGCTTTATACAAACGAAAGTCTCTGACCTCTTTTTTTATTTTACCTATCTACCCCTTAGTTGTTTAACCGTTACAACAAGTGAGAAAAATCAGTATAAAAAACAAAAGAAAATGAAAGTGGGACAAAGTATGTGTGTTGCCTGAAATGGATATGGTTGGAGCTGTGATTGTAAGTTGTTTCAAAATATGGTTGGAGTTATTGGTTCCTATTTGCCTATGAATTATCATGTTAGTCTATGTTAGAAATCGGTTCACTTCAAACGTGAAATTAATTTAACCACTTTTATTTAACCAATCAATATGGTATTATGTTTTAAACTTATTAAAAATACAATGAATAAGCTGCTCAACATGTATATTTACCCTAAAATAATTAGTCGGATAGTAAAAATTTGGATCCCAGATGGATGTGAGTTAACGTCGATAACTCCAACAAGGTTGAGTAATTTTTATGGCACGTCTCATATAAAGAAAATGGTATATCTAGATATACTAAATTATAACAAAAACAAATTGTGGTAAAATAGTAATGTTATTATTATCAAAACCTTTTATAATTACATAAAAAATAATATAAAAAACCGTGCGGTTAACCCACTAGTTAGTATAAAAATAATAAAAACCTACATGCATCTAGATTTTTCCCAAACAAACGAAACCATGAAACGGTAACGTCGCTACTTTACCGTTAACGGAGACGTTAACACCCTCACGCGCCATCATTAGACATGAAATCACATTATTTGACACGTGTCCATCCAACAAGACTAGTTCCACACAACAGATCGCGCGTGGCATCCACACGTTTCATGGTGGCAAAAACTCCATCGTTTTAGCCGCTTCCTCATTTCTCGGGAATAGAACTGTCAATTTTGAGTCATCTATGGATTCCACCTCAGTTAACCTGTCGCAAATCAGGTGTGGATCAAGAAATTCTAAATTGCAAAAAAAATCAGAACGGATGCAGATCGAATGTTTTAAAATGCAGAGCATATGCGGATCTTAGTATTTAAAGACACGGATTTACGGATACCCGCATTTATATGATTTTTTTTTTTTTTGGTTATGCAACTGTAACTTGTATTTTCAAACCCTAATTTGTTTTTTCTCTTTTTCAGTCGGCAACGGCAACAACCACTTTTTTTTTTTTGTATCGCTTCTTCTCTTATCTTCTCTTATCTTTTCTTTCGATTTTCTCTTTTTTTTTGTAAATCGTTTCACGGATCTAACGGATAAAAAAACCCAAACCTTGGCATGTCAAATCAGACGGGTCGAATCCGACCCGCTTGACAGACCTGTCTCGGGAGCCTTCGAGTGGAACATCGTCTCATATACCACTTTCCTCAAAATTTAATCACAAATCTCCCTCTGTAGTGGAATGGCGATTTTACCCTTAATGAATGGTTGTAAAGATTATATAGAATTGAATTGGTAAGAAGACAAGGAAAAACACGAGAGCTCAGTGGTTCAGAGCTCCACGCGCGTCACCTGCGTGCGCGCGACCGGGGTTCGAATCCCCTATACTTGGTATAATACTGAATATTACTGGCAGTAATACTGCCTAGTAATACTACCTAATAATACTAGGAGATATTTCATTTAAAAAGCTCAGGGATATTTTCGTCGTTTCACTTAAAAAAGTGGTATTGTGATTAAGTTAGGGTAGTGATGGTTAAAAAATTCCTGATAGTGGTATATGAGTTGATTATCCCCTTCCTTCGAGTGCCTTCACCGAAAAAATAATGTGGGACCCAAAAATGAGAAAAGCCAACAACAAACAAGTCTTGTCTTCACGTAGATCACGGCACGTGTATGGACCCAGCTTCCGACGTGAACCAAAAACACGTGTGGTTAAGCGGCTCACAGGCTCTCTGGGCTTTAAGGTGATGGGCTCGGTCGCTAAGCTGAACCAACCATCTCCATTCGCTTGTGGGAAGGGACCATCGATTAACTGACAAAACGCCACGTGTCCCTCCCTCTCTGCGCTCTCTCCTCTATATATCGTCGCTCTTGTTCGTCGATTCGAGATCACAAACCAAAAAACACAGAGCTTAAAGAAAAATAAAAGAGAGAGAGGGAGAAAATGTTCATCGAGAGCTTTAAGGTAGAGAGCCCGAACGTGAAGTACACAGAGAATGAGATCCATTCGGTGTACGATTACGAAACTACAGAAGTTGTCCATGAGAAACGTGACGGTTCTTATCAATGGATTGTGAATCCCAAAACTGTCAAATACGATTTCAAAACCGACACTCGTGTCCCCAAATTAGGGTAAAGATTGAATTTTTAACTTGTTTTCTTCATTCTCCCGATTCGAATTCATCTGGGTCAGTGCACATTTTCGATTTTGACCTTTTTGGTGATTAGGGTTATGCTTGTTGGTTGGGGAGGAAACAATGGATCAACTTTAACCGCTGGTGTGATTGCTAACAAAGAGTGAGTAAACACTTTGATTCAATTTATTAGATTTTGGTTGAGATTTATAATTTGGGAAATTTTGTGTAGAGGAATCTCTTGGGCGACTAAAGACAAAGTGCAACAAGCGAATTACTTTGGTTCACTCACTCAAGCATCTTCGATTCGTGTCGGATCTTACAATGGCGAAGAGATCTACGCTCCTTTCAAGAGTCTCCTTCCAATGGTGAATCCAGACCATGTTGTGTTTGGTGGTTGGGACATAAGTGACATGAACTTAGCAGACTCTATGGCTAGAGCCAGAGTCCTTGACATTGATCTGCAGAAACAACTTAGACCTTACATGGAGCACATGATCCCACTCCCTGGAATCTTCGATCCTGATTTCATCGCTGCAAATCAAGGGTCACGTGCTAATAGCGTGATCAAAGGTACCAAGAAAGAACAAGTTGATCACATCATCAAGGACATGAGGTAATAATATATATCATAGACTTAATAAATATATGCGAAATTGTTTGTTAGTTTGTGTATTGATTGTGTTTGTGGTTTGGTGTGATGGAATCTTTTTAGGGAGTTTAAGGAAATGAACAAAGTGGATAAGTTAGTTGTTCTTTGGACTGCCAATACAGAGCGTTACAGCGATGTGATTGTAGGGCTTAACGATACGATGGAGAATCTAATGGCTTCTGTCGAAAAGAACGAGTCTGAGATCTCGCCTTCTACGCTCTATGCTATTGCTTGTGTTCTTGAAGGCATCCCTTTCATTAATGGGAGTCCTCAGAATACGTTTGTACCGGGACTTATCGAATTGGCTATTTCAAGGAATTGTTTGATTGGTGGGGATGATTTCAAGAGTGGTCAGACTAAGATGAAATCCGTTTTGGTCGATTTCCTTGTTGGAGCTGGTATCAAGGTAAAAGAAAGGATAGCTTGTTCGTCAAGTAAATTTAACTTGTTGAACCTTGTGACTGATCTGTTTTTTTTTTCTTTTTCTTTTGTGGCAGCCTACTTCAATTGTGAGCTATAATCATTTGGGAAACAACGACGGAATGAACCTTTCAGCGCCGCAGACTTTCCGCTCTAAGGAGATTTCAAAGAGCAATGTGGTAGACGACATGGTAGCTAGTAATGGCATCCTCTTTGAGCCCAGTGAACACCCTGACCATGTGGTTGTCATCAAGGTTTGATATTGAATCAGAGTCATCAATTCCTCTTCTTACGCACATTTCAAAGTCTCAAATCTTGCTATTTTTCCGAATGTTTTGCAGTATGTACCATATGTTGCGGATAGTAAGAGAGCGATGGACGAGTACACCTCCGAGATATTCATGGGAGGGAAAAACACAATTGTAATGCATAATACTTGTGAGGATTCACTCTTGGCTGCTCCGATCATCTTGGATCTTGTTCTTCTCGCTGAACTCAGTACCAGGATCCAATTCAAAGCCGAAGGAGAGGTTCGTATTCTGCTATTTAACCCTTTGATTCACTTTAAACCGAATTTTTTATGTTTGAATATTTGTTTTAAAATATATTTCAGGGGAAGTTTCACTCTTTTCACCCAGTAGCTACCATACTCAGTTACCTCACAAAGGCACCTCTTGTACCACCTGGAACACCGGTGGTGAACGCTCTGTCGAAGCAGCGGGCTATGCTAGAGAACATTCTTAGGGCCTGCGTGGGGCTTGCGCCAGAGAATAACATGATCATGGAGTACAAGTGAAGGACGAGGATGAAGAAGCAGAATCAGCAGAGGGACCTAAAATGCTCAATTGTTACCTTTATATATCATATTGTGTATACTATATGAATGTGTGTGAGAGAGATTATCTGAAGAAGTTTTAGGGTTAATTTGTGTGATAAGGATTGGGTAAGCTTACTTCTTCAGGGTTAATTTGTGTTATAAGGATTGGGTAAGCTTATTTGGCGAGAAGATTAGCTAAAGCTTTTGGATCAAATGTGTAAAATACTTTTGAAAGTGACTATGCTTGTCTCCCCTTGTAGTATACCAAATTTTATGATCTATGAATATGAGTTTTCATAATGTTCTATATTTAAATAGCATGAATCTTCGTCAATCAGAGATAGCAAGAGAGAGAGAGAGAGACAAAAGGGCATAAGAACCTTGAAGAAACTCATATAAAATGCCAGAAAACATAAGCTTGGTCTTCTCTAGTTTTGTGAACAACAGAAGGATCAACACCTAGCCAGTGACTCCATTAATGCGTGTGATCAAGAACTACCTGCAGAAACCATCATGAACTCGCCTTCGCACACCAATGCGCCACCCACGTAAGCTTTACCTTCCATCTTAGCAAGCCCAAACCGTTTCTGGAACTTGAGAAGAGTCATCCTCATGACCAGTGTGTCTCCTGCAATCACTGGTTTGCGGAATCTCACTTTATCAATACCAGCAAAGAAGAAGTTATCCCGAGAGCCTCCTACTTCCGGCTGCAGCATTACAATACCACCCACTTGCGCCATTGCCTGCAACACGCAAATTCAAATTTTCAGTGAAGTGATCTTGAAGACCAAAGAAACGATCCTTCATCGCGCAGATCATGGCTCATCTACTCGGATTTAGAATCCCAAACCTATATCAAATTAGCAAGATCATTAACCTCTTTGAAGCTTAAACTCAAGCTTTTAGCGAAGTGATCTTGAAATCCCTCTAAACTCTATATTAAGATCACAAAAAGACCATTGATTTACCAATCGGATAAAGATCTCACACTAATTTAACAGGATTCAGAATCCAAAACCAACATCAAACTAGCATATCATTAACTTGTTAACATTGTTAAATTCCACCTTCCATCAAAACTGTACACTAGAGCATTTTTTACAGGGACACAACAGCAAACATTCCAATCAAAACCACTTCGAGAATTAAAAGATCTTCGAGCATTTCTGAAAGTTTGCAACTTTAGGCTTTATTACCTCAATCATAAGAACACCAGGCATGATGGGTCGATCAGGGAAATGTCCAGGGAAGAAATTGTCATTGATTGTGACATTCTTAATAGCTACAGCTGAAACACCAGGCGTATACTCGATCACTCTATCCACCAGCAGAAATGGAAACCTAAAAATTGCATCATCATCATCATCATCATCTCTCCCACAATGTCAAGAAAAAGGATCAAACTTTCAAACATGGGTTTTAACGAAAAACTTCAAAAATTGTACCTGTGAGGCAATATCTCTCTGATCTTGTTAATGTCCATTACCGTTGGAAATTCTGGGAATTCTGGAGATTAGAGAGAGAAGAGACGGAATTAGTGGGGGAATTGAAATGTTCGCAAAACATCAGAGATCGAGAAATTTCTTACTGAGTTCGATTGGGGTATCTTTTTCGGATGAGATGGTATCGCCATTGTTGGAACAACGAAGCGAGAGGGAATCGGATCGCTTGTTGGGTAGGAGAGAAACAGAATGATATCTTGAGGAGGAGAGATGCAGAGGTGTTCTGGGCTGATAATGAGGATGACTCAGTGAGTCAGAGCCCAGGAAGAGTACCGAGTTGGAAGTAGTAGCCATTATCAAAGTGTGAAGTGAGTTTGAGAGAATGTGAGACGTTTTGCAAGTCGAAGAAGCGGAGAGTCCAAAGGTGTTGGATTATAGGGAGATAGTCAACAAAACGTTTTAAGCGATATGATATAATATGGAGTTAAATTAACACAACGGCCCATTAGCTCAGTTGGTTAGAGCCTCGTGCTAATAACGCAAAGGTCGCAGGTTTCGAACCTGCATGGGCCATTTGTTGTTTTCCCCCTTTTCGGTCGTAATAATAAAAAGCTAGCTCGGTCTAACAACACTTTTCAACAAATTTCGGCCATGTTCGTTTGTGTATATGGATGCTGTTTCGTTTCTATATTTGATTTTTGCATTTAGAAATTGCATCAGAATGCAGTTATGTTTATTTGTGTGTTTGTATACATTATCTGAATGCATTATAATGTATACACTATAAAATTAAATGACTAAAAATGACATATTTTATGTTAATAACATTCTTATAACTCTAGATTCAAATAAGTCATTTTTTGTTTGAATGTTATTAACATAAAATATCCAATTATTAAAATATCCAACTATTTATATGACATATTTTATGTTAATAACATTCAAACTAGAATGTTATTAACATAAAATATCTAATTTTTTAGAGTTTAGATTCAAATGCATTCAAAATATCCAATTATTTTGGATGCATTTCATTTTGCATCCAGTTTTTACATCTAGATGTAGTTCTTAATTTGACAAAAACGAATTGTATCTCATATCTGCATCTAGACGCGATTGTTGGATTAACAAATGAACAACCCCTCACTTGTAGCAATGCGTATCATACCGTCGATATTTTAAAGATCTTACAAATTCACTGGTTGTATATCTTGCGTTAATGATTTTTGTTTTCTGTTTTTTTTTACTCAAACATACTTTATATGAAAAAACAATACTCGGTTACAATTTATATTGATCAGTGACTTGGAATGATTTTAGTTTTTTTCTTCCAAATCTTCTTTTATTGTTGACTAAAAGTTCATTAATGCTTATACACCAGAAAGTCTGTGTTTCGATTCCCAGAGAATGTAACTTCTACGGATTAATGGATGCAAACTTACATGAAATATTCAGCGTGATGCAAGCAGAGCTGTTCATCATGAGTCATAGTGGAGAGAATTGTCCGTTGTTGAAATGTCTTGTAATTGTTATCATAATTTGTTCGTAAGTGTTAAAAAAAAAGATTAAAAGACGGTTGTGTAAGAGTGTTACAAAAAAAAATCTCTTCTTATTGAATCTAGCATTTATAAAAATTATTCAAGTTATTATTTTTTTTTTTTGATGACTCATGGGTAAATCCTAGACCCATGGAGAGGTCCAGACTAATCCTCTGGGATGTACCATCAACGGGCTAAGCGTACACTCGGGTTTGCAAATGGGTCCTAGACATTAGTCCCATATTCCATTTGGCCACAAAGGAGATAGTTTGTTTCCAGAGAGTTTCGAACCCAAGGGAAGAGTTGTCAACTCATTCTCAGGAGTCTACTACAACTGGACCACCACCTTTGTGGTTCGATATTCAAGTTATTGAATTAGTCATTTATACAAGTTATGTGAAATGTCTTTATATATCAAAAAAATATATCAAATTTTTTAAAAAAAAATATGAACGCTTTTTCCTTTTTTTTTTAACCACAATTATTTGGAAGAAAGCTGAGATATAGTTTTGAAAATTAAGAAAAGCTAAGTTTTTTGAGAAAGTGCTCTAAGATAGAGATAAAAAATTGGATCTCCATTCTCGAAGAGTGAAGGTTGTATTTATAGGAATATCAAACTGGATTAGTATATTAGATTGTGTTGGTTTGGATTGGTCAAACTATATATCTTTTTTTAGATTGGATACGGGTATTCGAGTGCTTTTCTGTATATTTTTTTGTCGTTTATATCTGTAACTCTGATAAAACAGTTTCTACATACGCCATATCAAATTTGTGTTGTTTCGACGATTTATGCGTTGTCACGTGTTATGAACGTTGATACCTTTATCTTCATGTCGTTTGAAAAGTTACAGCGATCATAACAAAAAGAAAACAAACGCCGAGGAGACGGACCGTTGGGTACGTCATCTACACCGACACGTGTCAGTCAAAGGCCCACACTCCACACGATCCATTGGCTCGTTCGGTGTTAGCCTCCGGTCTCTGATTCCTTCGCGCTGTTTCTCTCTCTCTCTCTCTTCTTCTTCTTCTTCCACCTTCTCTCTCTATTCCCCAAAAAAATTGTAATCTCTCTCTTCCAGAAGAAAAAAGGGCCAAGTCTTCTCCTTTTTCATGAATAGCAATTAAAAAACCCTCTTTGGTTTGCATCTTATTGAAGACGAGGTTCAGCGTTTTGGGTTTGGTTTCGCGGCAGATTTGGTAGGTTTCATTTTCTGGGTTAATCGTTTGGAATCGCCTGTAGATGTCAATTTCTCCGGTGAGTTCGGGATTCGGTTCTGATTTTGTTTTTCGAATTTGTTTGAAATTTAATAGCTTTATGTTTGGTTTTAGTTTGTGTTAATCGCTGTTCGTTCACCATTTATGGTAAAAAAAAAAGCTTGGTTTCAAGTATTGATTCACTTCTTCGAGACGTTTGTTTGATTTGAAAACTTATGCTACTTTTGTTCTTCTCTCCACAGCTTTCCTGAATCATTTTCCAATTGTATCTGATGAGTTCTTGTTGAAGATTCTGATATTTCAGACTGTGCTTCTTTGTAATTGGTTTTGTTGAAGAGCATTTGAGTTACGGTTCCTGGGAATCTTTGTGACAGAGTTTTGAAACCTGTCAATGCCATATGGCTGAATACAGCCTACGGGTTGGTATGATGTCTTCCGGTTTGGCTGTTTTACTGAATGGTGAAGATGCCAAGGAAAATTCATCAAAAGCTCGTATTGTTCCTCATTTTGATTATTCTGGTGACCGGCCTCTAGAACGGACTATCGAATTCATATTTGGTCTAGCAGAAAAGTCAATTGGTCCATTGGATGGCAAAGTAGACTGTAGCTTGATTCGAGCAATAATCAAGAATCAATTTTCCAAGCTTCATTGTGAATTAGATGCTTCATTTAGTCAGAGAGAAGGAATCTCTGTAGTTCATCACGGTGTTGGACCTACTATTGTTGGCCTTGAAGAGTATAGCATATGCGGTGATATCAGGTTTGTAAAGCCGCCTCTTGTTTTGGAGAGCTTGGCACTCTTCAGCAGCGCCAGAGCTAATGCTTGTATCTGGAAAGGAAAATGGATGTACGAAGTCGCTTTAGAGACCTCGGGAATTCAACAACTTGGATGGGCAACCATTGCTTGTCCATTCACAAACCAGAAAGGTGTGGGTGATGCTGATGATTCATATGCTTTTGATGGTCGAAGAGTTAGCAAATGGAACAAGGAAGCTGAACCTTATGGGCAATCATGGGTAGCTGGTGATGTAATCGGCTGCTGCATAGATTTGAACGGTGATGAGATATCCTTCTACCGAAATGGCGTCTCCCTTGGGGCTGCATTTTCTGGTATCAGAAAACTTGGACCTGGATTCGGGTATTACCCTGCTATTTCTCTCTCCCAAGGTGAGAGATGCGAGTTAAATTTTGGTGCGTATCCATTTAAGTACCCTGTAGAAGGTTTCCAACCTCTTCAAGAAGCCCCATCTCGAAGTTCTTTTGTAACAGAGCTACTAAGATGCTTCTCAAGATTGCTGGATAGACCGGACCGCTCGTTGGCTGATACATTAAGTAGGCTGAGGAGGTTTGCCTCTGTTGAAGAACTCTTCTCCCCTGTTTCCCGTGCCATATGTGATGAGTTCTTCGACATACTCGAGCAAGACCCTTTGTTGCCTGAGTACTTAGGACGGGGTGCATTTCTGTCATTTCTCTTGGAGATTTTCAGAACTCAAGCACCACATGATTGTTCAAGTTTAGACAAAGTTCTGGATGTGCTTCTTGAGTTCCCACAATCTCATTTGATCTTTGAGCATGTAGTAAACGCTCTTGCTTGTGGCTGCAAAACAGCGATACTGATTCTAACTGAATGTCCTTACTCAGGACCTTATCCCTCTCTTGCACTGGCTTGTCATTTGTTAAGACGGGAAGAATTGATGATACAATGGTGGAGATCTTTGCATTTCGAGTTTTTGTTTGAAGGTTTCTTATCATGCAGGAGTTCCAACAAGCATGATCTACAGCAGTTGATGCCTGTTGTTTGGTGGCCTGGATCCTGTGAAGATATATCCTACGAGAGTAGCATGGGATTTACGATCTCTGCTCTCTCTGAAGCCATTAACAAGGTACGATAGAATCATTCTGACAGATTTTCTTTTGCTACAAAAGTCGCAGCGTAACTCTGCTCTGGATATAGTTGTCTGGAACATGATTAATTAATTCTCTTTATTGGAATTCAGATTGAGGAGAAGCAGAGGAATCTCTGTCTCTTGGTCATACAATTTATACCACCTGCATCGCCTCCCCAGGTTCCTGGTTCAGCGTTCAGGGGATTCCTACAGAACCTTTTACTGAAGAACAGAGGTGCAGACAGGAATCTGGCCCCTCCGGGAGTTACACGCAATTCAGTTCTTGTCTCTCTGTTCTCGGTTATACTCCATTTTTTGTCAGAAGGTTTCGCAATGCTGAAAAGTAGTGAAGCCGTCCATCACAGTATTGGTTTTCTTCACAGAGGTGGTCAGCAGAAGTTTCCATTGAGTTTGTTTCTTAAAAATGATCCACATCGAGCTGATATCACTAGGCTTGGCGGGCTGTTTAGTCATATTTCGAAGTCCTACCCCACAGATGATCAAGAAGAAGAAATAATGCGGTGGGAAGAAGGTTGTATGGATGATGAACAGAATAGAATAACTCACGCAACTGAGCGGAAGCCATGCTGTTGCCTAGCCTATGATACTGATCTTACTAAATTCTTGAAGGATCGAGGAAAAAATACTGCTAAAAGTTCTCGTGGTCAATGCAGCTCAATTCCTGAAAGATCCTCTCATGTTGCTGCAGATTGTAGTACTGGAAGTATCAGTGAAGAAATAGAGGACAACAAGCCTAGCACAAGTAATCAGTCTGACCCCGACTTTGGTTATCGTCCAGTAAGATTTATGAGGACTGCACTACAAGAGAGTAGAATATCGTCGGCTATACTAAGCGAAGAAGAACTATTGGATGCTCTACTGTTGTTATACCATATTGCTGTCGCTCCAAATTTTAAGCAGGTAAGTTTAGTTTTTCCCTTTTGTTTAGATTATGGTGTATTGTTTGTATGATACATGCCGCGACCCAAATAAGCTTCATAGACTGATAGGTTGTCCTTTTGCTTAGGCATCATATTACATGTCTCAGCAATCGCATTCAATATTACTTCTCGAAGAAACGGATAAACAGATAAGAGAACGGGCTTCTAGTGACCAACTAAAGCGCTTGAAGGAAGCTCGCAAAAACTACAAGGAAGAAGTGATGGAGTGTGTTAGACATTCCGCATGGTAAGTTTCACTTTAACTCTTGGATTGCGGTAACTCCAAAAGGAGGGTGTAGTGAAGGTTTCAATCATGATTCATGTAAGGCAAAGTTTATATCTCTACTCTATGTTTCCGCCTTTTCTCATTCTGAATCATTTTTACAGGTTCCGCATCTCATTGTTTTCTCGTTGGAAGCAAAGGGGAATGTATGCATTGTGCATGTGGGTTGTACAGTTACTTCTGGTTCTCAGCAAAATGGATTCTGTGTTTGTTTATATTCCAGAGTTCTACCTTGAATCTTTGGTAAATAGCTTTTGCCCGTTTCCGGTACTTCTTGATAGTAGTGAACATGTTTCAATTGCTCTTTGATTTCAATTACTTCTCCACTTTATGTGATTTCGAAGAACTTATTCGGTTGTGTTATCTCTGTTTCTCAGATTCTTAAGTTTACAGTCGCTTTGATATTTTCCTCAGGTGGACTGTTTTCATGTGCTTCGCAAGAGTGATCCTCCGTTTGTCTCATCAACGATATTTATCAAACAAGGACTTTCATCATTCGTAAGCCTTGATCTATTATCACACTTTTTCCCCCCTCATGGCTGAGTTCAGTTATTTAGCTTTCGGTAGTTTGCAATGGCTCTAACATGGTCATCACAAATTCTTGGGTTTTCAGATCACTTTCGTAGTTACGCACTTCAACGATTCAAGGATATTGAACATAGATCTTAGAGATCTACTTCTGCAGTCAATATCCGTCTTGGTACAATACAAAGAGTACTTGGAAGCTTTTGAGAACAACGAGGCAGCTACTCGGCACATGCCTGCAGCTCTATTGTCAGCGTTTGACAATAGATCTTGGATCCCTGTCACAAATATATTTCTTCGTCTTTGCAAAGGTTCCGGGTTTAGTTCTTTAAAGAACGGGGAGTCTTCGTTTTCATCTGCTGTTTTCCAGGTCGGTTTGATTGATTTAAATTGTGCATATTTGATCCTCAGCCTACATATTGGATTTTGGTTTACCTTTTTGTTTTGTTTAGGCTCTTCTACGAGATGTTTGTATCAATGATGGTGAATTACTCTCTACTTTTCTTAACCGGCTCTTCAACACGCTGAGCTGGACCATCACTGAATTTTCTGTCTCGGTGCGAGAAATGCAAGAAAAGTATCAGGTTAGATTATAAGCTTGGATCCTTTTTATCGTATAAGTTTTCGTTGTAATTGATTAGCTCTCTCTGAATGCTTGTGTTGCATAATCTGCAATAGCCTTGCAAGTATTTGTAATCTGATCGGTTCTTTTCTTTGACCGGTTTTTGATTCGGCTTGTCTTTATGCAGGTAATGGAGTTCCAGCAAAGGAAATGTTGTGTTATATTTGAGCTTTCAAGCAATCTCGCAAGGGTCTTAGAGTTCTGCACTTTTGCAATACCACAAGCATTTCTTGCTGGGACCGACACAAATCTTCGTAGGCTCACCGAGTTGATTCTATTCATCTTGAATCACATGACCTCAGCAGTAGATGACGAGTTCTTTGATCTGTAAGTTCATTAAAATGTTCCAAACAGCTCCAAAACGGTTGAAAAATTGCTCAGTTTAATAGATATTTTCTTCTTCCGGTTTTGAGCTCGGGCAGGTCACTTAGACGGCAAGGACAGCCTTCAGAGAAAATTAGCCGAGGGATCTTATTAGCTCCTTTGGTTGGCATAATCTTGAATCTCTTGGAGGCTAGCGAAGACTCAAAACAGAAGCAACAACATGATGTTATTGGTCTTTTTGCAAGCATGGACTGTCCCGACACAGTCTATTACGGGTTTCAATATCTCTTGGAATATAATTGGGTACGTAAGCTCTTAAATCTAGTTTAAGCTCGTTTGCTTCCGTTACCGACACAGCCTTCTGAACATTTTACAGGACGGTTGCATAAGTGGGGATGATGCTTACGTAAAGAAACTTGGACAACTTGAGAGTTTCTTGAACCATCTTATAAACCGGACTTCCTCGCACGAACCCGAGAGAAAAGAAGAATTGTTCAACAAAGACACGACGGATTCAGAAGACAACACATGCTGTATCTGCTACGCGGGTGACGCTAATGCGATGATTGTTCCGTGTTCACATCGATCATGTTATGGCTGCATAACTAGACATCTTCTCAATTGTCAGAGATGTTTCTTCTGCAACGCTACAGTTATTGACATTGTAAGAGATAAAGAAGATGATGATCACAGGAGAAGCAACTGAAGCTCAGGTTAGTTGTAGCAGCAGGTTGATGTAGTAGATACACAAGGAAGGAAGGAAGGAAGGAAGGATATAGTATAGGATAAATAAGATAAGAAAAAACAAAGGTCTGTGATAATTTTGTTAGGACCTGGCCTTGCCTTGATGGTCTCTACTATCTAGGCTTCTTTTTTCTTTTTCTTTTCTTCTTGTATATATGAGAAAGAAATCGAAAATCTATTCATTTAAAGGCGCAAAGTTTCGACTGGCTTCTTACTTGCTGAGCGGCTTATCCGGTGGGTGGACCGGTAAACCTGTGATCCAATTGGTAATTTGGTTTGGTTATACAAATCAGCAACTACACACATTTTGGCCGGTTTTGGGGAAAACAAGTGTTCTTATGTGTTCGAGATTGAAATTATGTTTTTCATTCAATCCGGTTTGGTTTATTTGAAATGGAATGCTTTGCTTATATTTTTTTTTAAAGTTAACAAATTCAAAATCTATAAACCCATTGTCAAACCAGATCGATCTAGTGATCCGAAAGAATTTCCGGTTCATCTTGCCAATCCGGTATTAAAGATAATGTTTTTCAGTTAATTTACTGTTTAATTAACATTGACTATCAACTTGACTGTAATAAAATTAGATCCGATAATGTAAAAACGACAAATCAGGTCATAACAACATAAGATATCCGATGTACGATCAGTAAATCGCGTATTTTAGAAGGTAAACATGAAAATTATAATTATGTTACAAAAGTGTTGTGAAAGTAACATAAAAATCTATGTGATTTCGGCTGATTTCGGCTAGGGTTAGATTTTGGGTTATCGCACATCCATTTTTGGAAAAAGAATTGTATATCACGTTTTTTCGCCAAAACCATAAGATCACGTTTTTCCGTGAAAACCGTAAAAAATTATGTTTCCCGGCAAAACCGCAAAAATCATGTTTTCCACCTAAACCGCAAAAAATCATCTTGGGTTCTTTATTCAAACATGTTCCTTTGAAATCCTTGAAATTGCTTTGGCAAAGTTTTGTCTGGCGATATTCTCTTCTTTATTCTTCTAGCCATCCCTGTGCTCTTTGAGATCGCTACACGATCCACACAGAAATTAATCGCGAGCCACAATCTTAGCCAAATGAAGAAGAAGAATATGAAAAAAGAAAAAAAACTGTACTGGAAACCTCGAGATCCAAATCGTGTTTCTTCAACAAATAGAAGATAGCTCTCAACAGTTCTGTTGAAAGCTATCTTCTACTTGTTGAAAAAGCACGATTTGGATCTCCAGGTTTCCGGATCACCGAATCATCTGATTGAACCGGGTTGACTGTGGGTGAATATATTAATAAAATTTTAATTAATTAATTATATATATAAGATTAAGTATTGAGAGATATACGCGTTTGTGCATAGCACACATTTCACCAGTTTAACGAATTGAATTGTTTGGTTAGACAAACGAGTTTGAATTGAGCTGAAACTTTTGAAAATTTATCACATTATGCGCAAAAGTTTCAATTCAATCCAAACTTATTTTCCCAACCAAACAATTCAACCCTTAGGGTTTTGGGTCTCAAGCCTTTGGGCTTTGCTTATTTTTCTCGGGCCTTGGTCATTAAGTTTACAGTTTTGTACTTAGGTTTCGAGTTAGGCTTTCATTAAACCTTTCCCATTTGGCTTCGAGTTATCCAAAACAGGCTCAACTCTTTCTTCTTTCACTGGCCCGACACTTTCTTTGGATACTTAAGATTTAAGTAGCTCGAGATGTTACTTTCTCTGCAAGTTAGAGTTTTTCAGAACACTTATCATTTTATCTGTTGAAAGTGCCATAAGTTCAATTTGTTTTCACAATTAAATTAGTTTTTATATGATTAAATTGACAAAAAAAAAATCATCTGATTAGATAATATTTTCCACTTCCCACTTATCCATGACCCAAATCTCTAAAAGATTTATAAATGATCTCATCTATGACCCAAGCCGAATAAGAAATTATATTGTTGGATTAATTAGAAACATGAATGATTAAAGCTTCTACAAGTGGTATGTTATAGAGCTCATGTTCGTGTTATTCACACTTCTCAAAGCTACTCATTAAGTCTAAAGATAGAAGTCTTAAGTTTTTTAAAGGATGCATAACAATGCGGAAATAGAACAAACATTCGTTGTTTAACACGAGTCTAATTAACATTGTAAGAAAACAACTAATATTCTTCAAATAAGATATTTATGCTTCATGGGCAAGGGTGAATCCAAAACTTTTTTTTCATTGGGGCACATATAATATTAAAAATATAACCAAAGTTTTTAATTAGGGAAATTAACTAATGTTAATGGGCTTAAGTTGATTTTTTCCTTTTTTTTTAAGTGGGTTTTTAGTTTTTTTAGTATATTTGGGTTTCGTATGCTTTTTTTATGGTCCAATAACTCATAAAAGAGGGGGCACTTATTAAATTATTAATGGATGCACACATAAAATTTAGTATAAATTACATTGGTTTTAAAAAAAAAACTGGGTGCACGTGCACCCCTATCCTACTATGTAGATTCGCCCCTGTTCATGGGTAGTTTTTAGAGTTCAAGAAAGTGAGGCATTGAAATGTTATTAGAAGGACCAAAGAAGATTATTTTTGTTTATGCTCTTGGGATCATAATCTTCATGATTTTTGTGAAAAAATGTGGCATGAAAAATAATTGGCATTTGCACAAAAAAAAGAAGAAGAAATAATTGGCGATGACGAAAGAGCACATGTGCATGATATGGTTAATCATAATTGTGCATATCATATGCTTTCATGGGCATAGTTGTCGATAGAAACAAAACATGCGTCGAGGAGAAAACTACTTTGTAGATGCGGAATCGCACATCTAATTTTTGTAAAGATTTTTAAAGAAGAATTTTGATGAGTTAGTTTCTATCTATGAATCAAAGATGTAATTTGGATATAAACTCGATGAATTGGATTTAGTATTGAATCAATAAGGCTCTTTTACAAGTAAGGAAATCTCAGAGAGATTTTACAAGTGTTTCGTTTTTTAGCTCGAGAAGAAGTGTCCCATTAAACCTAGGCTGCGACCTCCTTATATCTTCCTTGATCCGAACTGATTCCGGATCTCACGTCGCAACGTGCACCCCGAATCTAGGAACGGCCGTTGACTTTATCTAATCAGGTCGCACATCATTCTGACCTGGTCTCGCTTATGCGGTTGCGAGGTGGGCCGCCTCTCTGGGTTCAAAGGGTATACTCGTATTGGGCCTTTAATGGGCCATGTATCGCGGGTCGCGATCTGGTACCAACAATTGCCCCCAACCCATTAAGTTAATTTTTACTTAATGGGTGGTGAAAAGAAATTGTTCGACGTCTTATCCGCGACAGAGATCTCGATTTTACCGAGATCCTTCGAATCGGACTGCCGAGATTCAGGAAGAGGAACCAGTTCCGCGATTCTCGGTAAAAAGGTAATCATTATGTTTTTGAGATCGTACGGCCGAGAATCGGGGAGACGAAAGATCCCCTCAACGGTTGGGGTTAGTCCCTTTTATAAACTTCCTTCCGTTCCTTCCCAATAAACCACGATCATCGCCCCGACTAAGGTAACTTCCCTCTTTCTTTCACTCTGCGATTTTCTGGGTTTCGTTGGAAAAGGTTCTTTTTTTAAAGAGAAAGAAACTTCCTCTTCTTTCTTGATTTCGTTCTTTGATTCGCCGATAGGATTCTTTCCGATTTGCCGAAACCTAGATTCCTCTTTATTTCGATTCCTTGTGTTGAATCCTATGGCCGATCCTTCGAAGTTCGTCCCGGCGCATCCAGATGAGCTATTCGGCCCGCACTGGAAGTCGACGACGACCCGACAGACTATTACAAACCTCCGGCAAGTCTATAATGTTCCAAAGGATGTCGAACTCGCCGCTCCATCAGAGTTAGAGACACCAGAGAGATGTAGGCTGGGGTTCTGCTGCACCTACGTGACAATTTTTGAGAAGTGCATGCTCTCCTTCCCTATTTCTCCCTTCCTGCTCGAGCTCCTCGCGGAGGTCCAGCTTTGTTTCTCGCAGATGATGCCGAACGAAGCACGTCATCGCGTTAGCTGTCAGGGCTTATGAAGAAGGGATTCCTCTCCGCGTGAGAGACGTGCTTCATCTTTGCTCGGTGAAGCATTACCCGGGTTCCCGGGGACTTTTTATTTATCTCCGAGGAACAATCGACGGGTTATCAATATGATTCCGGGCAAAGATGAATGGCGGGACAAGACGATCTTGTTTCGGATCAACTCGGCCTTGATAGGAGATCTTGACGTCTCCAAACTCCCGAGGCGGTGGTCCGCCATAGCCGGTCAGAGACGGGCTCATGGGCTCGCTACCTCTGTTTAGACATTGTTTTGTCGTTCGTGTTTAGTTTATGTACTAACTTCTTCTTCGTATTTTGTAGTTACTCCGAAGTAGTCGCCTTTCACAGACGAGCTCAAGACTCTTGTCGTGGCGCTGCGACGTGAGAGGACAGATTGGGACCTATTTACGAGATGCATGATTGATCGAGCTCTTGGGCCAGTAGTACGACCGACTCACGATACCGAACCTTCTCGTCAGTTTCCCCCTCTACGAAGTGAGTATGCTTTCGATTTATGTTTCGGGTCTTCGCAGTTCAAGATCAAGCTTTCTTATTTTGAAATAAAGGTTTTCCTGTTTTTAGTTGAGCCGGCTAGGGTTCAGGAGGTTCCGACTCCAGTTGTCCAGCCCACTGCAGACACCAGCTCGTCAGCCAGTACCCCGCAGCCGTTAATAATGTCGAGGAGGGCAAGTTATCGCAGTCGAGCCAACCCAGTTTCGAGCACCGGAACAAGTCGGGTCCGCTCGGGCGACATTACCGCGGCGGTCAGCGACGCTCTGAACGCGCCTGTCCCGGTGGAGACATCGAACCTCCCCATTGTCGAGGCGCCGGTTGGATCAGCTGCGGCCAGGTCCTGTGATCCCGCTCTGGCAGCTACGGAGAACGTAGTGGATCCAGTTGATGATCTTATCCCTATTAGCTCGAAGTCAAACGGGTCAAGTGCCGCCACGACTTCACGTCGTCCGGAGATACCGCATCCCCTGAGGACGTCGCACCCGTCGGGATCGTCGCATCCTCAAGCGAAGCGGCAGAGGAGCGAGCCCGCGGGATCCCGTGGTTCCGAGGGTCGTCATGGGTCTGATTCGGTTAACGGCTCTTCAGCGAGCCGGCCGTTTCACTGTGCATTTAAACATGCTAAGGACTCTCCTATCACAGAGGACCCGGAAGGGATGGCGACGCTGTTTTGCCATTGTAAGGCCGCCGAATGTCAGCTTCCTTCGCTAAGGAACATGTCTGAGAGGGAGGCCTACCTGGACATGTGTGCTGCAAACGGGAAGGTACGTTTCCTTTTTGGGGTTTTTGCCTTAGTGATTTTTTTACTTTTAACATGTTAATTTTTCTTTGTCCAGGCGCTGGCGGCTCAAAACAGAGTGGTCGCTTTGTTCGAACAGTGGATTCGAGATGCCCCTCAGCCCGAAGAAGTCGAGCAGGCGAAGCAAGTGGTTGCTAATTTGAACGCCGAAGTTCAAGCTTTGCGAGCTCAAGATGTTCAGAGGGCTGCTGATCTGGCCAGGATTCCTGTCATAGAGGCTCGCAACACCGACCTCAAGACTGTTTCGGAGGCGCTATCCTGGAAACTCCAAGCGACGGAGAACCACCTCGCCGCACTCCGGACTGAGAATAAGTCTTCGTTGGAACAGGCCGCTCAGTTGGCTCGAGAGAAACTGGAACTGGTCGCAGCTCGAGACAAAGAGGTACGTCAGGCGGCACGGGCAGCACGACGGGAGTTATATGCGAAGTACGCGGAAGTTCTTGGCAGGATCAAGGAGAAGTGGCTTCTAAAGAAGGCGGAGACCGAGGCCGAGATAGACTTGCAAAAGGTGATCGCCAACCTCGACCTTCTGAACGAGCTGGACCGGGGGGATACTACCATGGAGGTCGAGATCCCCAGAGTTACGCAGATGAGAGGGGAGTTCGAAGCGGCTTTCACAGCGGCTCAGGTGTCCGACTTCTTCCTCGGGAAGCTCGATCTCCCGGCTGTCTCGAAAGATTCGGTGGCTCTAATGGAGGTTGATCATGCGTCTCAAATCCCGGTGGGAATAGATCAGTTCGGCACAAATGTCGAGATGACAGATAGTTCGACGGCGCGGTTGGCTGAAGAAGATGTTGCGGCGGATGCCTTCATAGCCGACTAAGGCTACTTGTCTTAGATTTTTTTGAAACTTGAATACTATGCCTTAGCCGGGAGGTTTTAATCCGGCATTATGTTAGTTTCAGAATCTTTTAGTGATTCGAACATGTTGCCTTAGCCGGGAGGTTTTAATCCGGCGCCTTGCTGGTTTCGAATATTTTGCTTCAATAAAATTTCTGAATTTTCTTAAGTAAAAAACTTCGATGTCTTTTGTCTTAGTAGAATTTCGTCTTGAAATTTTTGAGATTCGTCGTTGCTTCGTCTCGTTTTAACGAGGTGTGAACTTCGGGTAAAGGCTTGTTGTCATAGCGAAGTGTTTTGCCTTGGCAAAATTTTATGTCTGAAGCTTAGGTTTTTCTTACTTCGATCCTTTTATGCCCCGATGTATCGCTGTGCGCTAGATTTTCCCGAGGTCAAAGCCCACTATTTTGGGAGTTAGGTCGTATCGACATGGTCCTTTGACCGCATTCGTTTGAACTTTTATGAGGGGGGGGGGGGGGGATGGACTTCGAGATGTTTTAAGACGAAGCTCCGCCTCGTGGTTTAGTTTGTGATGCAATGTCGCGAGGCTTTAGTGACACAAGAGCTAAATAGTATTTATTTGGGAGAAAAAGCGAGGCGGTATCGTGACAAAAAGGGATTTCATTATTTATCAAGGATTGGATATGATCTGGAGCCCGAGATTGACGTGATAATCAATCGAACTCCATCATATGACAATCAAGATGAATGATAATATTGTATGGTGGCTGCGCTCGCGGGTCGAGCTGCCTACGTACCCTGTTAAGGGATCAAGCCTTTACGTAGTTCGATTATTATACGTACTCAGTCGTGATATCGTTTTAGATTCATAGAATTTCAAGATCTCTTTTTTGGTACGCCGTTTTTGACTTTCGCGAGCTTGTAGACACCGTTGCGCACTACTTCGATGATGCGGTAGGGGCCTTCCCAGTTGGTCCCTAATTTTCCGGCACCTCGCTCTTTGGTATTTTCGTATACATTTCGCAAGACTAGGTCGCCTACCTCGAAACTCCTGTGTTTAACGTTGGAGTTATAGTAGCGGGCGGCGGCTTGCTGGTAATTTTGGATTCTGATCAATGCTTGGTCTCGACGTTCGTCGATGAAATCCAATTGATCTCGTAACATTTCCTCGTTGAATTCGTTGTTCGCTGGGCAAAGAGTTCGCCTAGGGATTGGTACCGAGACTTCGGCTGGTATAATTGCCTCAATCTCGTATGCTAGTGAAAACAGCATTTCGTGTGTAGCTCGGTGGGGAGTGGTGCGGCATGCCCAGAGAACTCCGGGGAGTTCGTCTACCCATCTTTGTTTCTTTGAGTCGAGTCTTTTCTTGAGGTTACTCAAAATTGTCTTGTTCGAGGCTTCGGCATGACCGTTTCCCTTAGGATACCTCGGGGTCGAGGTGGTCAGACGTATTTTCCACTTGGCGCAGAAGGATCTGAAGCTTCGGAATATGAACTGGGATCCATTATCGGTTACGATTTCGTATGGAATCCCATGTCTGTATATGATGTTCTTCCAAACGAAGTCTTTTACTTTGACCTGTGTGGTTTGCTGGAAAGCTCATGCTTCGACCCACTTGGTGAAGAAATCGGTGAGGACTAGTAGGAAACAGAGTTTCTTTTGTCCTAATTCGACTAGCGGCCCTACGATATCCATAGACCATCGCATGAATGGATACGGGGACGAGACAGAAGATAGCGTTTCGGTTGGTTGGTGAATGCAACTGGCGTGCCTTTGGCATTTGCCGCATTTCTTCGAGTAGTTCTCGCAATCGGTGATAAGGGTCGGCCAGAAGTAACCCTATCGCTTAATTCTGACGGCGAGGGCGCGACCTCCGGAGTGACTTTCGCAGTGGCCGTCATGCATCTCGCCCATTATCGCGAGGGCTTCTATGCCGTGGACGCATGCGAGGTATGGTTTGGACAAGTTTCGCTTGTAAAGCTTGTCGTTTATCACGCAATAATGCGAGCTTTGTGCTTTTAGTTTCCAGGCTTTTCATTTCTCGGATGGTACTGTCCCATCTTGGATGTACCGAATAATCGGGATTCTCCAATCCGGTTTTCGGATGTACTCATCCGATTTTGGATCGCCGGTGGTTGTTGGGGCAACCTCGTCAGGTTCGACTGGTAAGTCGGGGCCGTGTTCGCCTATGCCTTCGGGGTCGTCTTCGTCGTCCAGGGGTGCTGTGGGATCGGGTTCGTGTCCCTCCGCGTCGGAGAAGACTTGATCGGTCTGCATGTTTGCGGGCTCCGCAGTTATTTCGTTTATAGTTAGAGCTTTGAGGGAGATCTCGATACTTGGTTTTTTAATTTCTTCAACGGGAATTATTCTTTTAACTAATGGATCCAAGGTCGAGGCGAGTGCGGCGAGCGCATCAGCCGAGGTGTTTTCTCCTCTCGGGATCCTTGTCAGTTCGAATTTATCGAGCTGTTCCGATAGCCCGCGAACAACTTTGAGGTATGCGTCCATGCGTTCGTCTTTAGCCTCGTATTCGCCATGGAATTGGGACGTGATGAACTGGGAGTCGCTGAAGGCGTCGACCTCCCAAGCTCCTATCCCGAGTGCGAGCCTGAAGCCGGCAATGAGGGCTTCATACTCTGCTTTGTTATTGGAAGCGATGAAGCCTTGTCTGAATGACTGTTCGATTATTTCGCCTGTTGGATAGGTTAGTTTGATGCCTACTCCGGATCCTTGTTTGGATAAGGATCCATCGACGTGGAGTGCCCACTGCTAGTACTTGTGCTTTGGCGCACGTGTGAATGCGATATTCGATATCGTACTCGCTTAGTTCGATTGCCCATTTGGCGAGGCGTCCCGATTGACTCGGACTATGGAGAATATTTCTGAGTGGTTGTGATGTCATGACTACTATCGAGTGTGACTGAAAGTACGGTCTGAGTTTTCAGGCCGACATCACAATTGCCAAGACTAATTTTTCCATAGCGGGGTATCTCGTTTCGGCGTCGATCAGTGTTTTACTTACGTAATATATCGGTTTTTGTTCGTTTTGTTCTTCGCGAACTAAGACTCCGTTTAAGGCAGCCTGAGATACCGCGATGTACATATACAAGGGTTCTCCTTCTACTGTTTTGGACAGTATCGGGGGTTCGCTTAGATATGCTTTGAGTTATCGGAATGCGTCTTCGCATTGCTCGTCCCAAAAGAACTTTTTGTTTCCTTTGAGGAGTTGATAGAAAGGGAAGCACTTGTCTGTTGATCGGGAGATAAACCTATTTAGGGCGGCTATCCTCCCCGTCAAACGTTGAACCTCTCGAGTTATTTTTGGTGATGGCATTTCTAAGAATGCCGCGATCTGTTTTGGGTTCCCCTCGATGCCTCTCTCGGTTACTAGGTAGCCGAGAAATTCTCCCGAAGCGACTCCGAATGAGCACTTCGCCGGGTTGAGTTTCATTCCATATTTATTGAGGATAATGAAACATTCTCTGAGTTGTGCTACATGATCGGATTCTCTGGAGGATTTAACGAGCATATCGTCGATATAAACCTCCATCGTTTTACCGAGTAGGTCTGCGAACATTTTGTTCACCAGTCGTTGGTAAGTTGCTCCGGCGTTCTTAAGGCCGAAGGGCATCACTCTGTAGCAGTACGTGCCTCGATCGGTGATGAATGCCGTTTTTTCTTGGTCTTTCGAGTTCATTTTAATCTGGTTGTACCCATAAAATACGTCCATGAAAGATAATAGTTCGTGACCGGTCGTGGCTTCGACGAGTCGGTCGATGTGTGGTAGTGGAAAGCTGTCTTTAGGGCATGCTTTGTTTAGGTAGGTAAAGTCAATGCAGACTCTCCACTTTCCATTTTTCTTTTTGATGACCACAGGGTTGGCCAACCAGTCGGGGTATTTCACCTCTCTGATGGAGCCGACCTTGAGTAGTCGGTCTACTTCGTCGTTAACAGCTTTGGCTCTTTCAGGGCCGAGCTTACGACGTTTCTGTTTAATGGGCTTATACGTTGGGTCGACGTTGAGTTCGTGTGATGTTACGTCGGTGTCGACCCCGGGCATGTCCGCGGTGGACTATGTGAACGTGGCGACGTTCTCTTTTAAGAAAGCGATTAGTTCGCCTCGTATCTCGTTGGATAGGTCGATTCCTATGCCGACGAGGCGATCTGGATTATTGTCGTCTATGCAAATATACGTGATAAGTTCGGTACGCGGTTCGCATATCGAGGGATAGTTCGCTTTCTTTATCTGCTAGGTGGCGAGCTCTAGCTCTTTCTGTAATTGCTATACGGGATTATTCCTCGATTGTTTGTAATTTCTTATGTAGCAATCTCGGGAGGCGGATTTGCTTCCTCGGAGCGTTTTGGTCCCTTCTGGCGAAGGGAATTTTATGCACTGGTGGTACGTCGATGATACCAATTTCATGGCGTATAGCCAGTGTCTGCCAAGTATGGCGTTAAATGGTGCAGCGCGGTTTACTACCACGAATTCGATTAATTTATGTATTCCTTTCGCGTCTACAGGGAGTTCGGTCGTTCCTTTTGAGTACGTCATGTTTCCGGCGAAGCCGGTTAGCGGTGAGGGTTTTCCTCGCAGGGATGAGTTTTCGAAGCCCATTCATCGGAAGGCCTCGTAGAAGAGTACGTCTACCGAGCTGACGGTGTTTATCGTTATTCTGGATAGCTCGAAGCACTGACGTCGAGCTGAACTATGAGAGCGTCGTCGTGCTGTTTATCGGGACTTGGTTCCAGCGGTCTGGTTCTTGCTCGCCGTTGGAATAGTTTGATCGAGTTTACCGAATCTCGGCAGAATTGTGAACCGCCACATATGAAGTCTATTCTTTTAGTGGTAGGTGGTTTTACTCCCCCCCTTTTCGAAACAACGAGGTTTCCGGGGGCGAAGTGCGTCGGTCTTTTTGGGCGCCGGTGGCGGTGTGATTACTGATTTCATCGATCCGCCGCAGAGGCTTAACTCTCTGAATCTGAGGTCAATGCATTTTTTCGGCGCTGGAGGCGGGGTCTCTTGTCCAGCAACCTCATTAGTTCGTTCCCTTTTCTTTTTGGGGTTTGACTTTTTTCTGTCGGCCTTTGGAACTAGTTCCGCCTTGACGACCTTGTCTAGAGGTCGTTAGGGATCGTTCTGAGCTATTAGCAGGCGAGCCCGAGTTTGATACTCCTTGGTGGAGTGTCATTTTCGTTTGTGATGATCACAGTACTTCGATGGATCGTAATCCTTGTTCTTGGATTGTGAGGGACTCCCGACGGCGTACGTGTGTTATCCTTGACTGGGAGGTTCCTTCTTGGGAGCCTTCTTCGATGTCGGGGGACGATCGATCGTTTCGTATTTCTTGGTGAGATAAGCGGTCTCTTCTTCGAACGTAGCGAAGGCGGATGCGCGATGTAACGCGTCATCTAGGGAGGTCGTAGGTCATAGGTCGAACTGAGAGTTCTTCGCGGAACTTCGACGTATACCACATGTTGTTTCTCAATGCCAATAGTGCTACTACCTCGTTGGAGTTCGCTATTTTGGCTTTGATTTCTTTGAACTTCGTGATATACGTTCGAAGTGAATCCCCTGGGCCTTGTGAGAGCTTCCAGAGGTCGGCTTCGGATGCTTTCGCCTCGATGAATACCGCGTACTGTTTAAGGAAAGCCGAGATGAGCTGGTTGAAATTGTCTATTGACTTTTCTTCCAGCGAGGCGAACCATTCTTGGGCTGGTCCGATCAGGTTTTCGGCGAAGAGGTGGCAGTAGCCTGCTTCTTTTTCGTGATCGGGGAAGTGAACCCTGGCGACCGTTAAACGGAATGCTCGTATATGAGCTCGCGGATCGGTCTTTCCGGCGTATTCTGGGAATTTTATTTTTCCCGTGTCTCTGATTTGTGCAGTCACGATGCGATTGGTGAAGGGAGTTCGATTAATCTCCTCAATCACTCGATCGATGTCCGGCGCCGAACTCGTGGTGAAGTGGACGAGTGAGTTCATCTGCTGCAACTCGGCGTTTGTTTGATCGACATATCGTTGGACTACTTCGCGATCGACGGTGCTCTGAAGATCGACATTAAGCGGATCGTGAGTCCGAGCTCGATTATCATTGTCGTAAGGTTGCGAGTTACCTTCGCGATTTATTGATATCGGAGGTGGGGCCGGGAACGAACCGTGATTAGTTCGTTCGTGCTGGGTTCCCGAGCAGGATCCGAAGTCAAAGGTAGTGAATGGTCTCGACTCGCGGTTTTCTGTGCTCGGAGGAGGCGGTAGTCTGTTCGAGGCTTACCTGTTTGTTTCGTTGCTTAGGTTAGCAGCGAACGACGGTGAGCTATCGTAAGTGAAAGTCGAGATCGGGGTGTTTCAGATCGGAGTTTCGAACTGTCCGACGGTTATCGGTGGTGCGTGGATCGTACCAAAATCCAGGCGTGTTCGCGGGGACGGACTTCCTTGCGGACGTAGCTCCCGATTTTCTGTCAAACGACGTTCTTGTTGCTCTAGGCGACCTTCGAGCGTACGAGGCGAGATCTCATAGGTCTGTTGTCTATCCACTAGGATGGACAGCATCCCGCGGATTTCGGCCAGGTCGTCTCTGTGTTGTTGCGGCATCAGAGATGGCGAGGTAGATCCCATCCGCTCGGTTTGGGCTTGGGATGGGTCGGTGGATCTGGTCCACACCCAATTATGGTTTTGGTCTGATGGTGCGTTGGCGTTCGTCGGAATGACGGGATTTGCACGTCGCGACGTATTCCGGTTAGCGTTGGGTGTTTCCACTCCATCCGCCGCGATGGGATTTGCTCCCATGGCGTTTGTCGGGATTGGGGTCTGGGATGTGGATCCCGCGAGCGTGGGCTCGGTAATCGTGCCAGTGGCGTTGCGTCCTGTTGAAGGGTTAACCCTTGTTGATTCTGAATGGCTTGGATCCATTTCGTTTCTTGTTAGATCGAAGATCTGACTCTTGTGTTTAGAAAGCTATATGCTCTTCCCCACAGACGGCCCCAAAATGTGGATGCGGAATCGCACACCTAGTTTTTGTAAGGATTTTTAGGGAAGAACTTTGATGGGTTATTTTCTATCTATGAATCAAAGATATAATTTGGATATAAACTCGACGAATTGGATTTAGTATTGAATCAATAAGGCTCTTTTACAAGTAAGGAAATCTCAGAGAGATTTTACAAGTGTTTCGTTTTTTAGTTCGAGAAGAAGTGTCCCATTAAACCTAGGCTGCGACCTCCTTATATCTTCCTTGATCTGAACTGATTCCGAATCTCACGTCGCAACGTACACCCGAATCTAGGAACGGCCGTTGACTTTTACTAATCAGGTCACACATCATTCTGACCTGGTCTTGCGCATGCGGTTGCGAGGTGGGCCGCTTCTCTGAGTTCAAAGGGTATATTCGTATTGGGTTTTTAATAGGCCAGGTATCGCGGGTCGCGATCTGGTATCAAGATACTTAAAACTTCGAATCTTTGATTCCCATTAGGCATGAGGCCATGTGCTCTTACGCTTTGCCACGTTATTTATTTTACCATCTTCCTTAATTTGTTCCCCCGACTTCTCTCACTTTCGGACAAAACAAAAATTGCTGTCATATTTGGACAAGATAGAAAATATCATGTCAATGAAATAATTTAGATGTGAAGGAAGCCATACATAAAAAGTGTTCAAACTTTATCCATGCATGGGAAGATAATTCGAGATGATTGTGGTGTTGACAATTGTTTTTAATTTTTTTCCTTATTCGATTTGGTGGTACATAGATATCTTTACCATCCTCATCGTAATGGACTAATTAATCAAGTTTGGTAACAAATCAACATATAGGGCCAATAACAACTTGCAAATCTTAACTTATTTTATTTTCTTTCTTATTTATTTATCGAAGTGGGGACTATTCAGTTAATTCAGTAGCTCGATTTAGGCCTTGAATGTTTGGTGCGTTTCTTCTAAACGCCGTGTGTTTTACAAAACATGTCATCATTCACCGTTCAAACGCAGGTGTGGTTAGGTGCGGTTGCGGTTCTGAAAAACAGTTGGGTGCGTTTCAGAAACAGAAAGAAAACATGAAACGCACGTGCTGTTGCAAAATAATCAAAATAGGTGCGGTTATGTGTGGTTTTTTTTTTTTCTGTCAACGATTAGGTGTGGTTTACAGTTGACTTATGTATATATGTATCATATAATATTTCATTTTATATAGTTATTTTAATTCAAAAAAAAATTAAAAATATTTGGATTATAGCTTTGAGAATTATTATTGTCTTTGTCTAACTGATGTTATTAGCTTTAAGACACACGCTAATAGTTTTTTAGGTTTATAATTTTACATATATATATATATATGTTTTAAAGCTCAGAAAATTTTGAAATAAATCATATATGTTAACTTTATCAAATAACAAAATTCTATTTGAAAAAAATAAAAAAATGTCATTAACAACGTGAGGTTGGACTAGTGTTTGAACCCATATAAGTAAAAAATGTAGACACCTAAAAGAACATGGGAAAATCAACGTACTCGATAATATTATATGATTTTACTTGATTTTTGTGGATGTATTTTTTTGAGCAAGAAATATATTATTGTAAAATGTCAAACAAATTTATTAAATTTTAATAATTATTTAGTTATGGTTCGTAATTAATTTATGAAAAAGACTTGATCATTAACAAATTAATAATTTTAATTTTAATTATATTAATATCATTAATTTATTTTATCTATAAATTATTTTTTAAAACTATATATCTCGCACTCCTTTTTATATTTTCACCATTCACACATTTGAACCGCACCGCATGTTGTTTTTTTCACCATTCATATATTATCCTGCACCGTTTGTTCCGCAGTAACCGCACTTGTTCCGCATGATGCGTTTCTTCCAACCGCACCGCACTAAAACCGCACCGCACCTCCTAAACCACTTGTTCCGCACCGCTCAAACCGCTGTCACCATTCGAAGCCTAAGGCTTTACCGTCTGAAATTTTTATTACATATTAGGAGAACAATTATAAAAATAATTTTTTAATTGGCAATTTATTCACGCAGTCTAGGACCACGGAGAACGACTTTCCTTGCACCACGCGGAAAATTTCTTTTTTTAACCTTGTCTCCTTTAAGTTGTAGAAATCGCATATTCTGGTAATCGAAACCCATACATCCTGGTATAGAAACATTAATTAACCTTTAAGTCAACCATTTGACTAAGGGGATTCCACATCATAATTTAGATTAAAATTCAATAATGTGCATAAAATTAAAATTAAAATAATAACTACATGTCTCTTACTTGCAAAATCATAATAGCCATATATAGTTTACTCCTTTTTTGACATCATATTGATGATTTACTTCAATAATCTAAATTTACAGAGTATAGTTAAGTTTATAAAATGTACAAAATTGCCTGAATTGAAATTACTAGTCACAATAGAACAAGTGAACCAAAGGTTTCTATATTTTGTTTGCGTCAGCAAAAAGTTTATAATTAATTCAATGAACTCAATTTCTAATTAATCAATTACACTCGCTGTTAACGAGTCGTTTAGTTCTATGGCTCAGTAATTAAGCTGAGCCGAGCGGATACGAGCCGATGATTTATTCCACTCTCTGTCGGTGGATAAGCCGGCTCCGATCTGAGAGCACAGTCTCACCAGCCCGCACACAGCTCTCTCTCTCTCTCTCTCTCTCTCTCTCTCTCTCTCTCTCTCTCTCTCTCTCTCTCTCCTCCTCTTTATACATTTTTAGTCAAATTACAGAAGAAAGAGAAACCTCTCTCCCTCTCTCTCTTTGGCGTCTCTCTCTTCTTCGCTTCTCTTCTACGAAACAGACAAATGCAGAGCTGATTGTGCTTTCTCCTCCTTGATCTCGCATTTTCCTTTTAGGTCAGTTCGATTTCTCCATCTGTGGATCTATCTCCATGCTTTGGTATCGGATATTTTTGTGTTTGATTTCAGTGAGAGATCCGAGTCTTATCTCCGATTATAGATTAGATTTTCCACCCCGATCTGAGTCCTACATTCAAATTTCCTGTTGATAAACTTTCCTGATTTAGCTTAGTTCGAATCTTGAAAGTAAAAGGTTTCAGTATAACGATTTTGGATCGAGATTTTTACACTTGTTGTACAGTGTAATTTCAGTTCGATATTGATCGGTTATAATTGCATTGAGCTTTTCGTACTTGTTTGTATCCTTCTTTTTTTTCTGGCGATTCAGATTTTAGGATCCTTATGCTTTATTTTCATCTGATCTCTGCTTACATGATGATTGAGTCTTTTTTTTTCTGCAGGGGCGTTGATGTTCTGACGATCTTGTGTGTAGATCTGGGTAGGGGTAAGGTCTCTGGGTCTACTTTTGATTTGAGAATCTTGAAGTGAAATAAAATATGACAAGTGCACTTGGATGGAGATTTGCACCTCCTAATGGAAATGGCCTTGCCCCAAACGAGACGGTAACTATTTCTTTTAGCATTTACTTTAGATTTCTCAGTATTGGTTTTAGAGTGGCTTAATATGATAAACAATCATTACAAGTGCGATATTGCTGAGCTTCGGAATGGGATATGGTTTTTCTTCTAGATTGCCATTTCCTTTTCTTGTGTTTTAGCATGATGATTAAGCTGATACCATATTACTTGAGTTTTAATCAGATTTAGAAATGTACTGAAGCTTGACCTGAGCCCATTGTTAATTAATTCAGTGGTTCGTTTTGCTTTAAATGGTATCTTGTGAGTCATCTTATGTTTTGTTTGAGTATCTCTTCGCTCTTGTTTCATTTTTTGTTTTTACTTCTACGTTTGCATCCTGCAATAAAAATGTCGAAATTTCCCTTATTTACAACCGAAGCCTAAACCAATGGAAAATAATACAAATGCGACATAAACAATTGGCGTTGTTTCAATCTGTTATATCTGATAGAGTGTCATGATCTAGATGATAGTCGAACGCTTTCCATTGCATTGGAGCAAACGTCTTACAAGTTATACTCTTTTAACTTATTTTCTGTTGCCTGGTCATGATTACAGGAGAGAAATGGGGATATGAAGATACCAGATTCAGAGCCCCCAACTCCACATTCAAGCACAAAGATGAGTTTAAGGTAACACAAATTTGTATTTGGTACTGCATGGGAGCCAATCAGTGTGAATTTTCTTAGGTCTTATCAGTATTTGTTGCACCGCAATCTTAGTTTATCAGTGAGTTTCAAAATCAATATATCTGGATTAGTTTCCTACGATATCCTTTCAAATGAAACCATTTAAGTAGAAAGGCACACCTTTTAGCGACTAGTATCTAACATTTCCCCATCACCTGCAGAGAGCGCACAACCAGCATGGAAGATCCAGATGGGACATTAGCAAGTGTTGCCCAATGTATTGAGCAGTTGCGCCAAGGTTCATCATCTGCACAAGAAAGAGAATACTGCCTGAAGCAGTTACTGGACCTTATAGAAATGCGTGAAAATGCATTCAGTGCTGTCGGTTCACACTCCCAAGCTGTGCCAGTGCTTGTTTCTCTTCTCCGATCAGGTTCGCTTGGAGTGAAGATACAAGCTGCAACCGTCTTGGGTTCACTCTGCAAGGAGAATGAACTTAGAGTTAAGGTGTTACTTGGGGGATGCATTCCCCCATTGCTTGGCCTTCTCAAGTCCAGTTCAGTGGAAGGGCAGATCGCTGCAGCAAAGACAATCTATGCTGTTTCTGAAGGCGGGGTGAAAGATCATGTTGGATCAAAAATATTTTCCACTGAGGGAGTTGTACCGGTTCTATGGGACCAATTGCGCAGTGGAAATAAGAAAGGAGAAGTTGATGGTTTGTTAACTGGTGCACTTAAGAACCTTTCTAGCACCACAGAAGGATTTTGGTCTGAGACAATTCGAGCTGGGGGAGTGGATGTACTTGTGAAGCTGCTTACAAGTGGGCAGTCAAGTACAGTATCTAATGTATGCTTCCTTCTTGCTTGCATGATGATGGAGGATGCCTCTGTTTGCTCCAGTGTATTGACTGCGGACATTACAAAACAGCTTCTCAAGTTGCTAGGATCAGGTAATGAAGCCTCAGTGAGGGCAGAGGCTGCTGCTGCTCTCAAGTCGCTTTCGGCTCAATCTAAGGAAGCAAAGCGAGAAATCGCTAATTCTAATGGTATTCCTGTTTTAATAAATGCAACAATAGCTCCATCGAAAGAATTCATGCAAGGTGAATATGCGCAAGCATTACAAGAAAATGCAATGTGTGCCCTTGCCAATATTTCCGGAGGTTTGTCATATGTCATATCGAGCCTTGGTCAGAGTCTTGAATCTTGCTCCTCGCCTGCTCAGACTGCTGACACTCTTGGGGCGTTAGCTTCAGCATTGATGATATATGATGGCAAAGCAGAAACTACAAGAGCATCAGACCCATTGGTCATTGAGCAGACTCTGCTGAAACAGTTCAAGCCTCGTCTACCATTTCTGGTGCAAGAACGCACCATTGAAGCACTAGCAAGTTTGTATGGGAATTCCATTCTCTCTGTTAAACTTTCCAACTCGGATGCAAAACGTTTGCTTGTTGGTCTAATAACAATGGCGGCTAATGAGGTTCAAGATGAGCTTGTAAAGGCTCTTCTGATGCTGTGTAACCATGAAGGTAGCCTGTGGCATGCACTACAGGGCCGTGAAGGGATCCAATTGTTGATATCTCTTCTGGGTCTTTCATCCGAACAGCAGCAAGAATGCGCTGTTGCACTTCTTTGCCTTTTGTCTAACGAAAATGATGAAAGCAAGTGGGCCATCACTGCTGCTGGAGGTATACCTCCACTTGTTCAAATTTTAGAGACAGGGTCTGCCAAAGCCAGGGAAGAGTCTGCCACCATCCTTAGGAACTTGTGCAATCACAGCGAAGATATACGCGCTTGTGTTGAAAGTGCTGATGCTGTCCCTGCTCTGCTATGGCTACTAAAGAATGGTAGTGCCAATGGTAAGGAAATTGCTGCCAAGACATTGAATCATTTGATTCATAAATCAGATACTGCAACAATCAGTCAGCTTACTGCTTTGCTGACCAGCGATCTACCTGAGTCTAAAATGCATGTTTTGGATGCATTAAAAAGCATGCTTTCTGTGGTCCCATTCAGTGACATGTTACGTGAAGGAAGTGCTTCAAATGATGCTATTGAGACCATGATCAAGTTGATGAGCTCTGCAAAAGAAGAAACTCAAGCAAATTCAGCCTCAGCTCTTGCAGCTATCTTCCAGAGCAGAAAGGATCTGCGTGAGAGCGCTCTAGCCCTCAAAACTCTCTTATCGGCTATAAAACTTTTACAGGTGGATTCTGAAAAGATCCTTGTTGAGTCTTCCCGCTGTCTGGCTGCAATTTTACTTTCAATCAAGGAGAATCGTGATGTGGCCTTTGCTGCCAGAGAAGCATTGCCTACTCTGGTTTCTCTTGCCAACTCTTCCGTTCTAGAAGTTGCTGAGCAAGGAATGTGCGCATTGGCTAATCTTATATTGGACAGTGAAGTGTCAGAGAAGGTCATTGTTGAAGAAATTATTTTGTCAGCCACTAGAATCTTACGTGAAGGTACAGTGTCTGGGAAGACCCTTGCAGCTGCAGCAATTGCTCGCCTACTTAGTCGTCGCCGAATGGATTCTGTATTGACAGACTCTGTGAACCGTGCTGGAACAGTGCTTGCCTTAGTGTCTCTTCTAGAGTCTGCCGACGGAAGATCTGATGCAATATCAGAGGCCCTAGATGCGCTTGCTATATTCTCAAGGTCAGGAGCTAGTGGAAATGTAAAGCCAGCTTGGGTTGTCTTGGCTGATACTCCCAACAGTATGGCCCCAATAGTCTCATCTATAGTGAGTGTTGCTAATCCCTCACTACAGGATAAAGCTATTGAAGTACTGTCCAGACTTTGCCGGGATCAGCCTATAGTTTTGGGAAACATGGTCAACAATGCCAGAGATTGCGTGTCATCTATAGCTAAAAGGGTGATAAATACCAGGGACCCGAAAATAAAAATCGGTGGAGCAGCTATTATAATCTGTGCTGCCAAAGTTAACGACCAGAAGATGATAGAAAATCTGAATGAGACACAGTTGTGTGCCAAATTTGTTCAAGCACTTGTGCGGATTCTAGATTCATCGCAGATTTCTGTGCAAGATCAGGAAAAGGATGCGAAAGATACTATCTGCATATGCATTCATCCCAAAGAAAAGGAGGAAGATGAAGAGGAAGAGGCAACAGAAAGTAGGGAGGGTTCCACTGGGGCAACAGTTATTTCTGGTGACAATTTAGCCATCTGGTTGCTCTCGTTTCTTTCTTGTCATGATGAAAAGAGCAGAGCAGTAATACTGGAGTCAGAAGGCATCGACTTGATTACCGACAGAATAGGCAACCGTTTTCTGCAGGTATTCAACTCTCTTATAGATTACAACCTTTTGAGATCACAGCTTATTAGAAGCATACAAATTCTATATTAAGAATCTGTGCTAGCAGTTAACATTCTAACTGATTTTGGGACGTTAGGTTGTTGTTTATATTGCTTTAACAGCTAATACTTTATTACATTTCAGGCTGATCATGGAGAAGACACCAACATTTGGGTTTGTGCTTTACTGCTAGCCATACTTTTCCAGGACAGAGAAATCACTCGCGCTCATGCAACAATGAAAGCTGTTCCAGTGCTCTCAAATCTTGTGAAGTCAGAGGAATACGCTGACAGATATTTTGCAGCACAAGCACTAGCCAGTCTTGTCTGTAATGGTAGTCGGGGAACTCTTCTGTCTGTTGCAAACTCTGGTGCTGCGGCTGGGTTCATATCGTTGCTTGGTTGTTCTGATGATGACATAAAAGAACTTTTGCAATTGTCACAGGAGTTCATGTTAGTGCGTTACCCAGACCAAGTTGCCCTTGAGAGGCTTTTCCGAGTTGAAGATATTAGAGTTGGGGCTACTTCACGAAAGGCGATTCCCTTACTAGTTGACCTTCTTAAACCAATTCCAGACCGCCCCGGCGCTCCTCTACTCGCACTTAATCTTCTAACTCAGCTTGCTGGAGACTGTCCACAAAATATGATTGTCATGGTAGAGTCAGGTGCTCTTGAGGCCCTCTCAAAATATCTTTCTCTTGGACCTCAGGACGAGCAAGAAGAAGCTGCAACGGTTCTTTTAGGCATCTTATTTAGCAGTGCTGAAATTCGAAGGCACGAGTCAGCATTTGGCGCTGTCAGCCAACTTGTAGCAGTTCTGCGTCTAGGTGGAAGAGGAGCAAGGTACAGTGCAGCCAAGGCATTGGATAGTCTCTTTTCTGCTGACCATATAAGAAATGCAGAGTCTTCTAGACAAGCTGTTCAGCCATTGGTAGAGATTCTCAATACTGGTTCAGAGAGGGAGCAACATGCTGCTATTGCTGCACTTGTTAGGCTGTTGAGTGATAATCCATCACGGGCACTGGCAGTTGCAGATGTAGAGATGAATGCGGTGGATGTTCTCTGCAGGATCCTTTCTTCAAACTGTTCTATGGAACTGAAGGGGGATGCCGCTGAGTTGTGCTATGTTCTGTTTGCAAATACAAGGATTAGGTCTACGGTTGCTGCAGCTCGCTGTGTTGAGCCTCTCGTCTCTCTCCTTGTGAGTGAATTCAGCCCTGCCCAGCATTCGGTTGTACGGGCATTGGACAAGCTTGTTGATGATGAACAACTGGCTGAACTAGTTGCAGCCCATGGTGCTGTGGTTCCTCTTGTTGGCCTTCTCTATGGTAAAAACTATGTGCTTCATGAGGCTATATCAAGGGCTCTAGTAAAGCTAGGTAAGGACAGGCCTGCTTGTAAACTGGAAATGGTGAAAGCTGGTGTTATCGATTGCGTACTTGATATTCTCCACGAAGCTCCGGACTTTTTATGCGCAGCATTTGCAGAACTGCTTCGCATCCTTACAAATAATGCTACTATTGCGAAGGGCCAATCTGCTGCGAAAGTGGTGGAGTCACTGTTCAATTTGCTGACGAGGTTGGAGTTTGGAGCTGACGGACAGCACAGTGCTCTGCAAGTTCTGGTAAATATCTTGGAACACCCACAATGCCGAGCTGATTATACACTTACACCGCACCAAGTGATTGAGCCGCTAATTCCGCTGCTGGATTCTCCATCCCCAGCAGTACAGCAATTGGCAGCTGAGCTTCTGTCTCATTTGCTCTTCGAGGAGCATCTGCAGAAGGATCCATTAACACAACTTGTGATCGGCCCCTTAATCCATGTTCTTGGATCTGGCATACACCTATTGCAGCAGAGAGCTGTGAAAGCTCTCGTTAGCATTGCTCTTACATGGCCAAATGAAATAGCTAAAGAAGGTGGTGTGAGTGAGCTGTCCAAGGTGATACTACAAGCCGATCCATCGCTTTCCAATGTGTTATGGGAGTCTGCAGCGTCAATTCTGGTTATCATCTTGCAATTTAGCTCCAAATTTTACCTGGAAGTTCCTGTTGCTGTTCTTGTAAGACTGCTTCGTTCTGCATCTGAAAACACCGTGGTTGGTGCACTTAACACTCTTCTAGTGTTGGAAAGTGATGATGGAACCAGTGCGGAATCCATGGCCGAAAGCGGTGCCATAGAAGCTCTTCTTGATCTTCTAAGGTCTCATCAGTGTGAGGACACAGCAGCGAGACTGCTCGAGGTACTTCTCAACAACGTGAAGATTAGAGATTCAAAAGCCACCAAGAATGCAGTATTACCCTTGTCCCAGTACCTCTTGGATCCACAGACTCAAGCTCAACAGGCGCGATTACTGGCAACTTTGGCCCTCGGTGATCTTTTCCAAAATGAAGCACTCGCTAGAAGCACCGACGCAGCTTCTGCTTGCCGTGCTTTAGTCAATGTCCTTGAAGAACAACCCACAGAAGAAATGAAAGTAGTGGCTATATGTGCTCTGCAAAACCTTGTTATGTATAGCCGGTCCAACAAAAGAGCGGTTGCCGAGGCAGGTGGTGTGCAGGTCGTCTTGGATCTGATCAGTTCCAGTGACCCGGATACATCTGTTCAGGCTGCAATGTTTGTAAAACTACTCTTCTCTAATCACACCGTGCAAGAGTACGCATCTAGCGAGACCGTCAGAGCAATAACTGGTGAGAAAAGTCTCGGGCTCCTTCTTTATCGTTTAGATCTGCTCTTCCTTACTGTTCATCTGATATCTCCGATGTTGCTTCCTTTTAATTTGCAGCTGCTATTGAGAAGGACTTATGGGCCACTGGAACCGTGAATGACGAGTATCTAAAAGCTTTAAACTCTTTGTTTAACAACTTCCCTCGTCTAAGAGCCACCGAGCCTGCAACACTTAGTATACCGCATCTAGTTTCATCCCTCAAGACAGGGTCAGAGGCAACTCAAGAAGCTGCGTTGGATGCATTGTTTCTTCTCAGACAAGCTTGGTCAGCGTGTCCGGCCGAAGTTTCTAGGGCCCAATCAGTTGCTGCTGCAGACGCCATCCCTTTACTTCAGTACCTAATCCAATCAGGTCCACCACGGTTCCAGGAGAAAGCCGAATTCCTCTTGCAGTGTTTGCCAGGTACTCTGGTGGTCACGATCAAACGCGGTAACAACATGAAGCAATCTGTTGGTAATCCGAGCGTGTTCTGCAAGATAACACTCGGTAACAATCCTCCTAGACAAACCAAGGTAAGAAAAGACTCATCACCCCTTCTTCAATTGACTGTGACTAGTAGTAATTCCCCAAGAAACCAACCGTATCTTTCAAATTTTTTTCAGGTGATATCGACAGGTCCTAATCCAGAGTGGGACGAGAGCTTCACGTGGTCATTTGAGAGCCCTCCCAAAGGTCAAAAACTCCATATTTCATGCAAGAACAAGAGCAAAATGGGAAAGGTATATCATCAAACTAAACTTGACTCAGTTCCAAATTTTGCAGTCTATTGGGTTTTTATCTGAATCAGTGGCATTTTCTGCAGAGTTCCTTTGGGAAAGTAACGATCCAAATCGACCGGGTGGTAATGCTGGGAGCAGTTGCAGGTGAATACAGTTTGTTACCGGAAAGTAAAAGTGGCCCCAGAAATCTTGAGATCGAATTCCAGTGGTCTAACAAGTAAAAACACCACTTCATTTTTCTTTTTTGTGGGGGTGAGAGTTATTCAATCAAAGCTTTTCTTTTTCTTTTGGCCAATTTTTTCTTAAAATCGTTTTGTTATTGTGAAATGCTAGTGTATATAGTTTGTATTTGTAATGTAATGGTTTGGTTTCTTTATCTTTCTGACTGTTTGTTTGTTAGTGATTCAATTCATTTGTAACATTTTCATTTATTCATCTTCTGGTGTGCCTTTAAAGTTTAAAGTTTAACTTTCTTTTTTTCTTCTATACAACAACGCTTGAGCAAACTGAGAATTTTGGGACCAAAACGAATCTGCTTATCAGTTCAACGAATTAAAAAAACTCAAGATTAAGATCCAATCTGCTTATCAGGACGTGAGACCCGCGAACCTGAAAAGCATTCACGGGCTTATTCGGAGAAAAGTAACAAAAATTGGAAAACCATGAAATTTTGGGGACGCTTGACAATGAGCCATATGGTCTCCTGTGCTACTACTACTGTTTGGTAAAGCTTATATATATTCGTGAGTCATTGGGTGAAAAAAGCAGCACCATTTTCTACCTCATCAGTCTTAATGGCTCCATTGTGAGACATGAGAACTCTGTATATTCGCTTTGAACAAACCTCACCTAACCTTATGTCTCCTCCTACTAAACCTTCCAACTTCAACTCTTTCAGTAGAAACTTTTGAAGTTGTACGTTTAGCCTACAGTTCCCAATGGATGCTCCGGTTCCACATTCGTCACATACTCTGTTGGAACTCTGCACCAATCTCCTGCAAAAGTCTCTCAAGTCCAATGGTCGTTTCACAGCTGAATTGGTCCATTGTCGCGTTATCAAATCGGGTCTCATGTTCAGCGTTTACCTGATGAATAATCTAATGAACGTCTACTCGAAGAATGGCTACGCTCTTCACGCACGTAAGTTGTTCGACGAAATGCCTCTGAGAACGGCTTTCTCATGGAACACGGTTCTCTCGGCCTATGCGAAACGAGGAGATATGGATTCCACATGTGAGTTCTTTGATCAACTGCCTCTAAAGGATTCGGTTTCTTGGACCACCATGATTGTAGGGTTTAAGAAAATTGGTCAGTATCAAATGGCTATAAGGACTATGGGGGAAATGATGAGGGAAGGGATTGAGCCGACGCAGTTCACGCTTACGAATGTGCTTGCATCGGTTGCTGCAACTCGCTGTTTGGATACAGGTAAAAAGGTCCATTCTTTCATCGTTAAGCTTGGCCTTCGTGGTAACGTTTCCGTGTCAAACTCCCTTCTTAGTATGTATGCAAAATGTGGTGATCCGATGATGGCAAAAGTTGTTTTTGATAGAATGGTGGTTAGAGACATCTCAAGCTGGAATGCTATGATTGCGTTACAAATGCAGGTTGGTCGGACGGATCTTGCTATGGCACAATTCGAGCAAATGGCTGAGCGCGATATCATCACTTGGAATTCTATGATTTCTGGTTATAATCAGTGCGGGTATGATCTCAGAGCTCTAGATATGTTTTCGAATATGCTGAGGGATTCTCTGTTGTCACCAGATAGATTCACTTGGGCGAGTGTGTTATCTGCTTGCGCCAATCTTGAGAAGCTTAGTACTGGGAAGCAGATTCATTCGCATATCATTACAACAGGATTTGATATCTCTGGAATTGTGTTAAACACCCTGATATCGATGTATTCGAGGTGTGGAGGGGTCGAGACTGCCCGGAGACTCATAAAACAAAGAGGAACCACTGATCTCAAGATCGAAGGTTTTACAGCTTTACTTGATGGGTATATCAAGCTTGGAGATATGAGTCAAGCTAAAACTATATTTGATTCGTTGAAAGATCGTGATGTAGTCGTATGGACCGCCATGATTGTTGGATACGAGCAACACGGTTTGTATGCCGAATCTATAAACCTTTTCAGATCAATGGTTGGAGATGGGCAGAGACCAAACAGTTACACACTTGCAGCAATGTTAAGTGTAGCTTCAAGCTTAGCATCACTTGGTCATGGCAAGCAAATCCATGGGAGTGCTGTAAAGTCAGGGGAAGTTTATTCGGTTTCTGTCAGCAATGCGTTGATAACAATGTATGCAAAGGCAGGTAACATTACATCGGCCAGTCGGGCATTTGACTTGATACGTTGCAAAAGGGATACAGTATCTTGGACGTCCATGATTATCGCGTTGGGACAGCATGGCCACGCAGAAGAAGCACTTGAGCTCTTTGAAACAATGCTGATGGAAGGACTAAGACCTGATCACATAACATATGTTGGTGTTTTCTCTGCTTGTACTCACGCGGGTTTGGTCAATCAAGGCCGTCAATACTTCGACATGATGAAGAATGTGGATAAGATTGAACCTACTCTTAGCCACTACGCTTGTATGGTGGACCTGTTTGGACGTGCTGGTTTATTACACGAAGCACATGAGTTCATCGAAAAGATGCCGATTGAGCCAGATGTAGTGACATGGGGTTCACTGCTCTCTGCTTGCAGGGTTCACAAGAACGTCGAGCTTGGGAAAGTTTCAGCAGAGAGATTGTTTCTTATCGAGCCAGAGAACAGCGGAGCGTACTCAGCCTTGGCTAACTTATACTCAGCTTGTGGAAAATGGGGAGAAGCAGCTATGATCAGAAAATCCATGAAAGATGGGAGAGTGAAGAAGGAACAAGGGTTTAGCTGGATTGAAGTGAAGCAGAAAGTCCATGTCTTTGGAGTCGAAGACGGGATTCATCCACAGAAGAAGGAGATCTACATAACCATGAAGAAGATTTGGGACGAGATCAAGAAAATGGGTTATGTTCCTGACACTGCGTCTGTACTACACGACCTCGAAGAAGAGGTTAAGGAGGAGATTCTAAGGCACCACAGCGAGAAACTAGCAATCGCTTTCGGGTTAATTAGCACTCCGGATAAAACCACATTGAGAATCATGAAGAATCTCAGAGTGTGCAATGATTGCCATACAGCTATAAAGTTCATCTCCAAGCTTGTGGGAAGGGAGATAATAGTGAGAGACACTACAAGGTTTCACCATTTCAAAGATGGGTTCTGTTCTTGCCGGGATTATTGGTGAGAAAATCAGGAAATAATGCAACTGGTGAAATGGAAGATCCAACAATTCTCAAATGATATATAGATTCAGGTATGGCTTCTTCTTTTGAGGGAAACCAACAAAAGTTTTCCTCTTTATAAATGCTTTATTTGTTATATTGCTGTGTAAGTTGCATCATCATTATTGAGCATTAGAATATGACGACATGGCATTTGAGTCTTTAGTACTAGAGATCATTGTGCTTAAAGGAGAAGGATATTATGAACGATGGAGAAAAAAGCATAAAGAGAGAGAGAGAGTAAATCGAATTGGAACAATTGATAAGAATGAAAGTATAGAAGACGAAGAAGAGAATATGTTCCCTTTGTTACAAAAGCTTTTCTTTTCTGAACCATTTGACTACATTATATACATAGATAGATACATATAAAGAGATGAGAAGATCTTGGTCGGCATAATATGTATGACTTAGCAGAGAGAGCCCACACTTATTTGGCTTACGTGGCAGGTCCGGGCAGGTCAATTTGAGATGATATCACATAAGAGTCACTGCCCGTAGGATTCGTAGTAACAACTGAATCCTTGGAGACTAATGCACCATTAGCGTTTACTGATAACATAGTTAATTTCTTCCTGTGCACCAGACAGTAGAGCCATGATTAGTCTACTTCAAAATCATGCAGATAAATATATATATATATATATATATATATATATATATGACTTGGAATTCATGGGTTTCTATCAAGAGGTGATTGGTTTAAAGGGATCCTCCAAACCAACTTAACGATTTGGGGAAAGAAATTGAAACTATTATATCAATCATGATATGGGGATCGGATTTTTCGGAAATAAAATCAAAAATAGTGTAGGTATTAGTACCTGAACTGGCAAGAGGCTAGACTGCTTGTTAAACCAACAACATGTTCAGCGACCTCAGCCTCGTCTACACAGTGTCTGGAATGTACTCTAACATAATGAGTAGTTAATTTTGCAAGTACCTGTGTAATAAACATCAAATACCACAAGAGTAAGTATGTGTAAGAACGCAAACAAAAGAGCAACAAAGATGTTTTCTTTCTAATAAACATTTCTAAACACATGCCCATTAGGTACTGTACTACCTCATCGATAGGAGGCCGTCTCCAATTTCCCGGGTTCTTGTACTCTTCCTTTTCCCTAGAAGATCGGTTTATTCAGTTTCAGGATGGAAACATTGAATCAATACAAAGTTGCTTTATCAAACTTACCTTTTCTTTACGTAGGACATTAACTTATTGGTGAGGCAGCACACCGTATAAGATGGGTATTGGTCCTGAACTCTTGAGATGTTTTCTAGAAGCCTTTCATTAGCAACAAGATTACAAAACTCTTCAGCCTCATACACAAGTAAGACATAACGAATCTTAGGCCCTTGGGGAAAAACCTGCAGCATAGTAAAGAAGATGCAAATTAACAGTAAAATAAGACACTGGGTTTAGCCTAGTAATGATTTTCCAAAGCCCTTCAACTCATAGCAAAAGGGATTCATTTCTAATATTTCATAATATGTAACTCAGTTCAATGACAGGTGTTATGAAGTAATATTTGATCGACCTCTTTCTGATAAACAATTATCTCATTCTTAAAGATGGAAGTTGAAGAAATTTTTTGAAGGAAACACTGGTTTGATAAACAATGCCCAAATGCAAGGATCTGACACACATAAACAGTTATTTCAAACCTCCGGTCATTCAAAGACAATCCAGAGATAGCTTTGACTACCACCACTAAAGATATAATGAAATGAAATTTGCAGCACAGAAGAGTACAATCCATAAATCAAAGAACCTTTGAAACACATGTTAAACTAACATGCTAATCCTCACAATATACAAGGATACGGGCCAGACTGGGGAGCTGATTCTAGTTGCAAGTTCTGATTTCTAAGAACTATTTTTCAAACGTGTCAGTTGTGAGACTCAGGATGCAAGCAAGTAAATTAACACTACTTTTTTTTTAAAATCCAAAGCGGCTGAGATTTTATCGTACCGGAGCAATATCCTCTGGAATTGTCATCGTCCACACAATGGATCTCTCAACAGGATTAGGGGCTACGCGGAATGTAATGCCTTTCTCAGAGAACCTTGAAAGCAGAAGTCCTATGTTAACATTATACCACAGGAACTCAGTGTCTATACTTAAGTCACAAACCAGCCAGTCATATGATACAAAAAAAAGTCAAAGAGCAAACATCTAAAGCATATGTTGAAGGATAATACAGAGAATAGAGAAATTCCTTACCTCCAATGGATCCTTCAACCACTTTTGTATCAATCTCAGCAACAATAGATTTAAGGGCTAGCTTTCCCTTTTCCCATTTCTGCTTTTCCTTCTCTAACTTTTTACGCTCAGCTTCTTCTGCTTTCAATGCTGCTTTCTGTAATTTATCTTGCTGGATGATGGAAGCCAGTTAACTATTGATCAGGAAACAAAATAGAAAAACCACGTAAAGAACACTTACCTCTTTTCTTAACTTCTTTTCCTCCATTTCATGGATTTTGTCTTCCTTCGAAGGTCGCATTTTAGGAAATCCTACACCTGTATGAGTTGTAGTTTTATAACTTCTGATCTGCTTTTTTTTACCCATTCTCTCGATGCTTATATTTTCTTTTTCTTGGTCAGAATCTACCTGATTTTTTTGAGAAAATCAAAATAACAGCAGAAGCAAGCAATTTCAATGTGTATACAGCTAGTACCATTTAGAAATAAGAGTAACACAAAATTACTAAACAAAATGAAAGAAACAACAGTAGCACACCCTGAACTCTTAAGACACAAACTAATGACACGTTATGGGAATCGAGAATAGTCACATCCTCTATAAGACAGCTTTGCAAAATCACACAACAAATAGAGTCAAAATTTCGTAAATCCCGTACCGATGATGAACAATATGGTACTAGTTCTTTGCAGATAAGTACCTCGATAGTATCATTGGTCAGTGAAGAGCGAAAACTGACTTCATGCATCCAACTAGTATTGTCATCTGAAAGAAAACAGCAACCCCCATTTATAAGTGGACAAGACAAATGAAGTTCATCACCCACAAGAGTTTGGTTTTGGGGTAAGCATACCAATGTTTGGCTCAGTTATTCTAGTATTCTCTTCAATAGAATCTGCATCACTTGATCTAGAATCCAATCCACCATGCGGTTCCCTAATATCAGCAAGCACGGGTTCATACTTCCTCGAAGTTTCAGGTCGAGGAATAACTTCAAACTCCGAATCCAGAGATATTACCCGTTTGCCTAAGTGAAATTCCAAAAGAAACATAGACAAGTAAGGATATTGTTGTTCATCACGTATACTTTGATAGATACATTTGAGTTTACTTCTGGGATAAGCATACCAATGCTTCTCCCCGGTATTCTAGCATTCTCATAGTTCGCCTCAACAGAATGTGCATCACTGTATCCAGATTCTAATCCTCGAGGTGGCTCCCTAAAATCAGCAAGCACAGGTCTATACTTCTTCGAAGTTTCAGGTCGAGGACTATCTTCAAACTCAGAATCCAGAGATATTACTCGTTTGCCTAGTGAGATTCCAAAAGAAACATATAGAAGTAAGGGGATTATAGTTTAGCCTGATAATTCAAGTAACATCAACCAAACAAAATCCTCAGAAACCAAAAAATTCAACAAGTAGAACAACCATTCATTCCATAAAACCGAAAAACCCCTTACCTACGGAGGATTGAAAGTGAACTTACCGGAGAATTTGTCTTCGCGGTTTGAAGCTACAGCTCCGGGACCAAAGGAACACTTGACGATAGAGAAATCATCAGATAGAGGTGTATCAGGGACGAACAAAGGAGTGGAAGAAGATTCCGGCGGTTGCTTCTGCGGTGTCGGATCGGAATCCGATATCAGTATCGCAGAGATGGGATCTTTCCGAGCCCGTTTGGAAAGCGATGGGAGTGGAGTAGCCGGATCTTCCCCGTCGGAGATCAGAATGTGATCCTTCATGGAAGAGAGCAATGGAGGGAATTTGGATTTCGCAGGAGCACAGATTCAAATGAGCGCGGGATTATCGAGGAAGACGAGGAGGTTTCGAATTCGAAATCGCCGGATAGCAAATTGGGAATTTAAGCAGTGTTTGGCTACACGGTTATCTGTATTCGTAAAATGTGTTGGTACATTACCTGGGAATTTAAGGAGTGTTTGGCTGCAAGTTCATCTTCATTCTTCGCCATGTGGCCAAGTTCATTCTTCGCCATGTGGCCGGTGACCCATGCCCACTAAATAATTGTTGTGAAGTTTACGTGAAGTTGTTCATCGGACATCGAAAGAATTATTTCAAAACCAATTTTTTTTTTCTTGTTAAAGAGCCTTCATTAAAATAAAAATAGCTTACAAGGAATTATTTCAAAACCAATAATAGTCATAATAATAATAATAATTAACAAAACGTTAGCGTGAAGATAATTATAACTCACGAGATCGTGACATATGTCATCGTTAATTTAGATCATGACATGTGTCAATTTAATAATATAAACTTTTCTATTGTTAGTTATTTATTTTTTTAAAAGACAAAATAACAACAACAAAAAAAAGAACTGTGTAATTTTTTAGATGGAGATTGCTTTGGGGTTTTTTTGTCTATTTAGGGGCTAATCTCCTATAACACAAAGCAAGTGAGGTCAGAGGTCGGAAAACACGACGATTGTGTGTATTCCGATGACTCTTCGACGCTCAAGTCAGTAACGAAAGAGAATGACCACAAAGATTGGCGTAAGAAACAGGAAAGAGTCGGAAAAGTGGAAGAGAGAAAGTTATAGTGATTCCGGGTCCTGAGAAAGGATGGATCCGCGGAGTATCTGGACAGATTTGAATGATTGGATATTGGAAATTTGGTCAGAATATTCGAGCCACAAGACTGAATATTCTTCGGAAGAGAGGTGAGATATGATCTCAGAAGTTAGGTAAAGCTAAGTGTTTGGGAGAGTTTTCTAAGTGAGAGATGAAAAATCGGATCCCCTTTTCTCGAGGAGCCATGGCTATATTTATATGAATACCTGACTCGGGCTCGCATACCGGGTTGCATTGGTTCAGGTGGGTCAGACTGTGGATCCTTTGTTGGATCAGGTACGAGGTACTCAAGTGCTTTTTCTACATATTTCCTTTGTCGCTTATGTCTGTGTTCCCGACAAGGCGGCTTATGTCTATTTCGGCGGTTTATGCGATGTCACGTGTTCTGAGCGTCCATGCCTTTATCTTCCCCATAAACAGCGATTATTTGCTTTTTCCTGCCATATAGGCCAAAATTGGCCATATATTGGATTAATACGAGAGTCTACTTTAGTTCAAAGGAGTATTTGAGGGAAAATGTATATAACCCCGAATATATTTGAATAGGTTTTACCTTTTCCGATATTCTTTTGAGGGATATCGGGTTCCTCTTACCATCTCTACTCGGTTATCTAGAAGTCTTACATTCCCGTGTATCGCTACCCGGTTTATGTTGCCGTTGTCGGGGAAGTCGACATGTGCATATTCAGATCACTTATCTCATCACTTCGAGACCACTCATCTCCTTACTTCCTGCTCCCGCTAGCCGAGAACGGTTTTGGGAAAAGGTGGTGGTTTGTTTCCCGGTCATATCATGTCCTAGGGTTCGACCAACTTGCCTCGTAACCGCACTCTCTCTAACTGGCACACTTTTCACCACAAATAAAGGGGTTTGGCTTCTTATCTTTCTTTTCCACAAGTTTTTTTTACACTTTCACATTTAGTCTCTTATTAATCATTTGGATACCTTAAGCCTTTTTTTTTTTTTTTTGCTTCTTTTTAATACTTGGAGACTTAACCAAATAAACACTTAGAGCTTACTTATCAATATCACACCAAACAACCCACGATTTTTCTTCCCATATTGTTTTTCCCATCTTTTCTTCTTTCCACATTATTTCTTCTTTGATCACAAACCCAAAGCTTATCTCTTTTGAATAACAACACCCTAAAATCTCAACCTAACTAATCATAGCCTAAGTCTAGCTCAATGAGGTGTGAGCTAGTTCTACATGAAAGTCTCTCCTTTGTTGTTTTCAAAACTCAATATGTTTTGTTAAGTTCATTCAGAAATAGGCCTCACAAACGCATACAAAAAATGAAGGCTTGAAAGAAATGTTTGTTTTAGGGTGTGGTTAACCGTTCCAAAAATGAGAATCGGCTATTTGGGTTAACAAGAGTGGTAGAAGGAGAAAGATGACCCAAATATGTATATTCTATCCATGAGCTTAAATTTCCAATGTAAAATGTACAAAGCATGATAATTCAAGTCAAGTTAAAGTTCAATAATTAGAGTTTGATTCAAATCAAAACTTCTGACGCCTCTGCATGATTCTGCATCTCCATATGCTCATTTTCACCCAAAACGACTCATTTTCTCCCAAAGTCACCTAAAATCTGAAAAGACTCGATAAAGGACTAAAAGACTCTTAAAACAAACTTTGACTCTATAAAAGACACAAAAACAAGGGTTAGAAACCCGTAAAAACACAGTTTATCACTCGTCCCAAAGGAATTATTTATTTCTTTTGAGGAGTTAATAGACTGGGAGGCACTTGTCTGTTGACCGGGAGATAAACTTGTTTAGCGCGGCTATCCGTCCAGTCAAACGTTGGACCTCTCTGGTCGTTTTTGGTGATGGCATTTCTAGGAAATCCGTGATTTGCTTCGATTCCTCTTTCAGTTATGAGGTAGCCGAGAAATTCTCCCGAGGCGACCCCGAAGGAGCACTTCGCCGGATTAAATTTCATTATGTATTTGTTAAGGATGATGAAACATTATTTGATTTGAGTGTTTTTACACATTTAATTAATAACTAAAGTGCACACTACTGCAATCGTAACGGTATATCGATGTAATACTTTAGGATCAAATCCACAGAGATCAAGTGAAACACTACAAGAATGTAAGAGGAAAGTAAAGCTAAGATGAATGAGAATGTTTTGTGATTTTATGAACGAACTAAAACTATGAATGTAGATAAAACGATGTAAGTTTGATGGAGGGAAACGCTAGGTCTTCGGGTAATTCACAGAAAATCAAGAATCACAAATCAGAGAATCGAACAGGGAAATCATTAAGCACGTTTTAGAACTCAAATCACTGTTTTATAATCAACCTACTGTCGTAGTATTGATTACTATGCCTAATAACCTAAGATTACAAACTTTCGTTTGAATTCAGGAAACTAAACATGCTTTAAGATCGAGTTTGATATGTTCACAAAACGCCTTAACATCAGCTTTCGTTGGTTAATGAAATTTTTTCTCATCTATGTTCTTTCAGGCTTTTAAACAAACACGTTTGATGCGTTAAATAACCTAAGATCAGAAACTAGGTAGCTAATCAAGTTTCAGCACTAAGAACAACAATAGATGAAGAACTAGAAGATAGATCCCTATTCTAACCAATATGATTCAACGATTCATGAAGTTTCCTTGAAACCCTAAAACCTAACAGGGAGATTACTTAGACATGGAAGCAAAGAAAATACAGAGAGATGAAGAAGAAATCATAATCCAATAGAAATAATAAATTAGGGTTCATAAATCTTCTCAAAAGCCTGTAGAGTCAGAGATTCGTCTCTCCAAAGAAAGAGATGTAAAAGTCTGTAGAAAATAAAGCTTAGCCTTAAAAAGTGGCTTAAAATAAGTATAAATAGTTCTTGGATCGAATTGGGGTGATTCCAAGGCAAAATAGGAAGTTAAAAACTGCATTTTTTGTCAGAAAAGTGGATCGATCGATCCAAGGGGGGATCGATCGATCTGGGCTTCATTTGGTCGATCTATATGAGTCTGATTGATCCGGAAAATGTCCGCAAAATTGGATTGATCGATCCAAGGGGTGGATCGATCGATACAGCCTCCTCTCTGCGCATGCTTCTTCTGCTCGTCAGACTGGACTGGTTTCACGAAAACTTGCATAACTTTTGATCGCACCGTTGGAATGGCCTCAAACCACTTCCAAATGAAATATAATTCATTTTTATATCTTGTATAAAACTTTGAGATCGATCCATCAGTGAAAAGTTCTTTAAAGAATGCCAAACTTTTGACGCCTCTGCATGATTCTGCATCTCCATATGCTCATTTTCACCCAAAACGGCTCATTTTCTCCCAAAGTCACCTAAACCCTGAAAAGACTTGATAAAGGACTAAAAGACTCGATAAAGGATTAAAAAACTCTTAAAACAAACTGACCCTATAAAAGACACAAAAACAAGGGTTAGAAACCCGTAAAAACACGGTTTATCTCTCGTCCCAAATGAATTATTTATTTCCTTTGAGGAGTTAATAGAATGGGAGGCATTTGTCTGTTGACCAGGAGATAAACTTGTTTAGCGCGGCTATCCGTCTGGTCAAACGTTGGACCTCTCTGGTCGTTTTTGGTGACTGCATTTCTAGGAAATCCGCGATTTGCTTCGGGTTTGCTTCGATTCCTCTTTCGGTTATGGTGTAGCTGAGAAATTCTTCCGAGGTGACCCCGAAGGAGCACTTCGCCGGATTAAATTTCATTCTGTATTTGTTAAGGATGATGAAACACTCTTTGAGTTGTGCTACGTGGTCAGAATCTTTGAAGGATTTAACGAGCATGTCGTCAATATACACTTCCATCGTTTTACCGAGCTGGTCTGCGAACATCTTGTTCACTAGTCGTTGGTAGGTTGCTCCGGCGTCCTTTAGACTGAAAGGCATAACTTTGTAGCAGTATGTGCCTCGGTCTGTGATCAATGCAGTTTTCTCTTGGTCTTCCGGGTTCATCTTGATTTGGTTGTACCCGGAGAATGCATCCATGAAGGATAATAGCTGGTGGCCAGCCGTGACTTCTACCAGTCGGTCGATGTGTGGTAGTGGAAAGCTGTCTTTGGGGCATACCTTGTTCAGGTCGGTGAAGTCTATGCAGACTCTCCACTTTCCATTTTTCGTTTTGACGACCACCGGGTTGGCTAACCAGTCGGGGTATTTTACCTCCCTGATCGAGCCGACCTTGAGTACCCGATCTACTTCGTCGTTCACAGCTTTAGCCCTTTCCGGGCCGAGCTTGTGGCGTTTCTATTTAATGGGTTTATATGTCGGGTCGACATTCAATTCGTGTGATGTTACGTCGGTATCGACCCCATGCATGTCCGCGATTGACCAAGTAAAGGTGTTGACGTTTTCTTTTAGGAAAGCGATCAGCTCGTCGCGTATGTCGTTAGGCAGGTTGACTCCTATTCCGATGCGACGATCTGGGTTAGCGTCGTCTATGCAAACTTGCGTGACGAGCTCAGTTCGCGGTTCGCGTATAGAAGGGTCGTTTGCTATTTTAATTTGCTGGGTGGCGAGCTGTAGCTCTTTCTGTAATTGCTATACATGATTACTTCTGGATTTTGTATAGTTTCCCATGTAATAGTCTCGGGAAGCTGTCTGGGTTCCGAAGATGGTCCTTATTCCTCCGGGTGAAGGGAATTTTAAGCATTGATGGTACTGCTTTCATGGGGTATAGCCAAGGTCTGCCGAGTATGGCGTTGAATGGAGCTACGCGGTGTACTACTACAAACTTGATTGGTTTCTGGACGCTTTCTGCGACCACGGGGAGTTGTATAGTTCTCATTGAGTAGGTCATATTTCCGGCGAAGCCGGTTAATGGTGAGGGTTTTCCTCGTAGGGAATACTCTTCGAAGCCCATTCGTTGGAAAGCTTCGTAGAAGAGCACGTCTACCAAACTTCCGGTCTCCACCATTATTCTGGACAGCTCGAATCCGCTTACGTCGAGCTGGATTATGAGAGCATCGTCATGCGGTTTATCGAGGTGTCGGGTTTCGCTTTCTCTGAAGGTGACCTCGTGGTCGGGTCCTTCGAGGGGAGCTAGTTCTTGTGGTTTTGTTTTGGCTCTTCGTTGGAACATCTTGATCGAGTTCACATATGAAGTCTATTCTTTTAGTGGTAGGTGGCTCCACTCCCCACCCCCCTAAACAGCAACGAGGTAGATGGGAGCGAAGTGTGTTTGCCTTTTTGGAGTCGGTGGAGGCGTAATGAACGATTTTGTTGATCCGCCGCATAGGCTTAGTTCTCTGAATATCAGGTCGATACGCTTTTTCGGCGTTGGAGGTGGAGTGCCTTGTCCATTGACCTCGGAGGTTCGTTCCATATTTTTGGGGATCGGCTTCCTTTGGTGGTTTTTTCGAGGCCGGTTCCACCTCGACGATCTCGTTTGAGGGACGTTCGAAATCGTTTTGAGCCGCTTGCATGCGAGCTCGAGTTTGGCATTCTTTTATGGAATGCCTTTTTCGTTTGTGATGATCACAGTACTTCGTCGGGTCGTAGTCTTTGTTTTTCGATTGAGGGGGACTCCCAACGGCATAGGTGTGTTGTCCTTTGCTAGGGGGTTCTCGTTTAGGAGCTCCGTCGCTTGGAGTCTTTTGGCGAGGAGCGAAGTCTCCTCTTCGAGGGTAGCGAAGGCAGATGCGCGGTGTAATGCGTCATCTAAGGACGTCGTGGGACGAACTGAGAGTTCTTTGCGGAATTCCGACGTGTACCACAAGTTGTTTTTCAAGGCTGTGAGTGCTAATACCTCGTTGGGGTTCGTGATTCTCGCCTTGAATTCTTTTAATTTGTTGATATACGAGTGTAGCAGCTCGTCTGGTCCTTGTGCGAGGTCCAGAGGTCGGCTTTGGACGCTTTCGCCTCGATAAATACTAAGTATTGTTTGAGGAAAGCTGAATCGAGCTGGTTGAAATTGTCTATTGACTTTTCTTCCAGCGATGCAAACCATTCTTGAGCCGATCCGACGAGGTTTTCGGCGAAGAGGCGGCAAAAACCTACTTCTTTTTCGTGATCGAGAAACTGAACTCTGGCGATTGTTAGACGGAATGCTCGTATGAGCTCGATGGTCGGTTTTCCGGCATATTTTGAGAATTTTATTTTCCCAGTTTCTCGGAGTCGCGTGTTCACGATGCGGTCAGTGAAAAGAGTTTGGTTCGTCTCCTCGATCACTCGATCTATATCTGGTGCCGAGCTTGTGAGCGAACTTATCTACTGTAGCTCGGCGTTGGTATGAGCGACGTATCGCTGGAAAGATTCACGAACGACGTTAAATCGATCATGACGTCGTGTCTCATTAGGGATATTGTTCTCCTCGTGAGCTCGCATATCCCTTTCGCAATTCGCGAATATTGATGTCGAGTTTGGGAACAAACTGTTTCTAGCTCGTTCCGGTTGGGTTCCCGAACTAGATGCGAAACCGAACGTGTCGAATGGCCTCGATTCGTGGTTCCCCTCTCCTGGATGGGATGGTAATCTAGTTTTTGTTCGCCTCGTTGTTTCCCTGCTTAGATTAGCCGCGAACGATGGCGGGCTATCGTATGTGAACGTCGAGATCGGGGTTGTCCGGATTGGGGTCTCGAACTTTTCGATCATTGTTGGCGGGACATGGATGGCAGAAAAATCCAGACGGGTTCGAGGAGTAGGAATGCTTTGCGGATGTCGCTCCTGCGTTTCTGTCAGACGACGTTCCTGTCGTTCCAAGCGGGCTTCGAGGTTACGAGTTGATGTTTCGTAGTTTTGCTAACCTGTCTGTTGACTAAGACAAACAGTATTCCGCGGATCTCCGCCAGGTCGTCTCTGTGTTGCTGCTGCAACATCGGGGATGGCGAGGTGGATCGCATGGGTCATGTTCGGGTCTGAGGTGGATCCGCAAATCTGGTCCAGACTCGATTAGGGTTCTGGTCCGACGTCGCGTCATCGTGCGCTGGCGGGGTAGGGTTCGCGCGTTGTGGTGGCGCGCTATGTTCTGCGGAGTTGGATTCCGCTCCGATTATTCCTACGGGATTTGTTCCCAGAGCTCCGGTCAGTGTCGGGGTCTGGGACGTTGATCTCGTGAGCGTATGCTCGGCGGCGGTGTTGGCGAGGTTACGATCTGTTGAGGGATTGGTCATCGCGGATTCCGAATGGCTTGGATCCATTTCGTTTTTTGTTAGATCGAAGATCTGATTCATGTGTCTAGAAAGCTATATGATCTTCCCCACAGACGGCGCCAAAATGTGGATGCGGAATCGCACACTTAGTTTTTTATATGATTTTGGGGATGAATTTGGTGGGTTAGTTTCTATCTATGAACCAGATGTAGGTTTGGATCTAAACTCGACGAATTGGATTTGTATCGATGAATAAAACTGTTTACAGGAGGAGAAATCTCGAAGAGATTTTACAAATGCTATTTTTACGTAAAAGATTCATTCTTTAAAACCTAAACATCGACGTCCTTTTATAGCTGCTCGCGAACTGAACTACCTCCGATCTTTACGTCGCCACATGGTCCGCGAATCCAGGAACTATCTTTGACCAAGCCCTCGCGAGCTGTGAGCTGTTGACGTTCGACCTCGCGAGCACGGACTATTCGTAGACAGGTGGATTGGACCGTGCTTATATTTGAGTAATTTCTTCGATATTATTAAAATTTAAAAGTGAGAATAAGAGATCATCTACTTTAATAATTCATTAATAAATCATATTTTCTTCATAAGATTTAACATCGAAAGTTGATTAGTCAAAAATTAAACACATCAACAAGTAGGTATCTCTTAATCCCTCAAAACCCCCAATATAATAATTTGGTTAAATCTCATAGACAACAAAAAATATACTCTCTCTATTCTTAGTAATATATACTAGATTTTAATCCCCGCGAGATAAAAAAAAATTGTAGACTAAATTTTGAAATATACAAATGAAATAAAAAATAAGATATAATTTAAGTGTTATTAATTCAAATATGTTGAATATGTAATTCTTAAGTTTTTAGTGAGATGATAATATTTTGTTGATTTGTTGTGCAATATGTGTTTTTAATGTTTATACCATATTTCTAACACATGCTATGCGAAATCTAGATTCTAATATGCGCTATGCGCGATGCAATAATTTTTATAAATTATTTTTTATGAAATTTATATTGAGAAAACACTCAAGAAAATGGTTTGACTTAAATTTAATGAAATTTTCATGATTATGTGATTTTTGTAACCTTAAATGAGGTAAATTGTTATAAAAGTTATATGATGTCATCATATGATGGATATTAGTAGAATAAGAGTATGAGTTAGTTAAGTATATAACTACTAAGATTTAACCCACACTAATTATAGCGCGTAGTAATTTTTTTTAAAAATATTGTTTTAAAATTTTTAAAAATTGATTTTATCTGAATTTTACAATATAGCTAACTAATGATTATAAATAAAGCTGTCAATTTGTAATATTTTTTTTATTTAACCCGTTTTGATGTGAACTAAAATATTATTCGGGCTAACCCGCAAAAACTTATAATCTTGAAAACATAATTCTAATATGCACCGTTAAATGAATCTAGTTTTTGTGGTTAGTCACGAACTCTAAAAAAATAGTTTTCTTGTGTCTAACTTTTTATAAAATTGGTAAAATATTTTTCAACTTTTTTTTTGATATATATTCAAATAAAATATAATAAATTATAGTGAAAAATATAGCAAGATTTTGAATAGATTTTTTCTTTGTATATATATGAATTGATTATTATTTTAAAATATAGTATTAAAAATAATTAAAAATTAAATAATAAATAACATGTTTAATGCAAAATATATTATTTCCATATTCTAATCAATAATTTTAAAAGACTATTATATCATTTCCTATTTCAATTATTATTTGTTATTTGTAATGGCATTTTATGTAAACTTACAAAACAAAGTTCATTTTCAAAAATGTCTTCTTAAATAATATTATAGAGATATATTGATGTAATCTTAATTTTAAAATTTGTTATTAAACTGTGTTGAAATGGGCTAACCCGTCCTTTTAATCTGTCTTGAATCAGCCTATTATATCTTACATTTTTTGACAAATCAACCCACAAAGGACCGCAATTGTAAAAACATAATCCGAACCCGCCCCACTAAGGGTGGAACTATTATCCGGGATCCGATCTGAGATCCGCTCCGATTCGCTCCGAAAATCCGGATATCCGAGGGGGTAGGATCCGGATAGTTAAATTATAAGGTTTAGATATCCGGATTCATATCCTTTAAATATATTAAATATTTATATTTTATTGAGATTTATATATATATATATATATATAATTTAAATAAAATTTAAATATTTTTATAATAATAATATTTTTCACAAAATATTATCTAAAATTTTAATTAATTTATCATTATTATTTTTTTTTATTTTTTTTTTACATATCCAGATCCGGATATTCGCGTATATCTTAATATCTAGGCGGATATCCGAAGTCCGAATATCCGGAAGCCCCGGATACGGATCCGGATATCCTAAAATTTCTCAGATATCCGATTCGTCCCACTCCTACGCCCCACCATATTACCATATAATATAAATATTTACTAATTTTGAATATTTGAAATTTTATCAAGTTTAAATATTATTAATAATAAGATTTATATCATTTGGTCTAATTATAGTTTAATTAAATAACCAGATTAAACCAAACATCATTTTTTTAATTTGGATTTCACTTAAATTTTCAAATTCGTATTAAATATAAAATTTACATTTAATCTCTGCAATCATAGATTAATGTTATTATATTTTAAATAATTTAATCAATTAAATAGAGATTATGTTTTATTTATAAATATTATAATTAATTAGAATATTCATATCTAACAATAAAAATATCATTTAGATTTTTGTTTTAAGAAAAAAACATGTTGGCAACATGTATAATTATCTAGATAAACTATAGCCTTATATGAATTTTTTCCTGATTGGACACAAAATGTGTTTTCCTTTTAATAATATAGATTTTGAAATATGTTTTTGTTTGAAAAAGTTTTTTTTTTTTTGTAAAAGGATATTCAAAAAGTTTTTTTTGTTTGAAAAAGTTAGATGTTTTTTATTTCATAAGGGTATTATTCTTGTTTTTTTTCCTAATTTACCTCTATCATTTTAATTATTTAAAGAGAATAATTGCAATTAATTAGAAACATAGGGAGTAAAATTTTATTCGATCGGGTCGTTTACATTATTGCCATCGCACGTTCACAAAAACATAGAACAAGTCTCCAAATACCCACAATTTTTTTTTGTTGAACAAGCCAAGATACCCACATTCATTCATTGATTCATACGATCTTACGGATCTTAGACCCGACCCGACCAACACCCTCCCTAAGCGAAACCGGACAGTTGTTCCGTACGGCAGTGAGTTTATACGGCGGCGAATCGGTCGAAAGCCATTGCGACACATTGAAGTATTGATACGTGGACTCAGCGTGATCTCTGACCGTCGTGAACTCCACGTACTCAACATACCAGGCGGGCCTGTGGCCAGAGTTGTCAGAGGTCAGAGGTCAGAGTCAATGAACATATTGGGCTCGGAAGACACTTCTCCTTAGCACTGAAAATGTCCACATTGCCGTTCTCGAAGTAGTTGTAACCTGGTCCCATTAACCCACCCCATGTCTCTAGGTTTTGGATTACGATCTCTTGTCTGGATTTATCGGAGATTATAGCGCTTATGATCGAATCTGTGCCGGCGCCATCCAAGAATCCGGTTTGGATGTAGAATATGTAGACGCAGTCTGGATCCTGCGAAATTAAGAAAACAAATTAACTGAAAAGGAACGGAAGTTTATAGCCTAATAGCTTAAAGCCTTAAACTAGTGTCTGCGAAAGAATCATAATCTAGGGATGAAGATGAGATTTAGGGAACTTACGGCGAATGCAACGGCAGAGACTGTGGCGATGAGGAGGAGAGAGAGGAGGAGAACGTCACAGCGAGTCATAGTGGGTGATATGAATGTAAGAAATGGAGATTTGATCTGTCCAACTATTAATAGAGTTTGAGATTTGAGATTTCAACTATAGTATGTGAATAGGATTTAAGACGGGCTAGCTATATATGTAGCGAAGATAATTTATTCTAAAAAATTGTTTTGAAATTTGAAAAAAAAAAAACTGAATTTTATAATTAATATGTATAACTAATGATTATATATAGAACTGTCAATCCGGACTAACCTGTCTATTTAACCCGTTTTGTAATGAACTAAAATATTATTCGGACTAACCCGGAAAATATATAATCTTGAAAACATAACTCTGATATGCACCGTTTAATAACCCGAAAAACATATAGTCTAACTTTTTATAAAATTAATAAAATATTTTTCAAACTTTTGTTTTGATATATATATTCAAATAAAATATAATAATCATAGTGAAAAATATTGTAAAATCTCGAATGTATTTTTTTGAATATGTATGGATTGATTATTATTTAATAATATTATAATAATTAAGAAATTAAATAATAAATAATCTCTTTAAAAAAATATTTTCCATATTCCCATCAATAATTTTTAAAAAAATATATATTATCTCCTATTTTAATTATCTGTTTTTATTTATAATGACATGTAATAAATTACAAAATAAAATTCATTTTTTAAATAACTTTTTAAATAATAATATAGAGATGGGTATGAAGTTGTGATGAGTGAAGTTACGTGGCATTTTCTGGTCCGTTGTGATGAGTGAAGAGTAACATGCTCAATCGTTTCATGTAAGTTACATGATGTAACTTTTTTTTTTTTGTCAACTACCCATCTATTACATCACATGTGGCTAGGAAGGATGTTCCGTGAAACATCCACAACTGGCTCGGTATGACCTACATGGGAAAATAAAAAACCTCGTGCTCGAGCCGCTTTTGCAAGAGTATCGGCGCAGACGTTTAAAACTCGAGGGATAAGAAATAAACTAAAATCTTCGAACGACTCTCTAAGAATATGGAAGGAGTCTAGTTCTGACATAAACGCTGGCTAATCTGCGGGATTCTCGATCATGCTTACTAAGTCCGAGCAATCAGTCTCAAAATGCATCGAAAAAGACTGTCTTTCTCTTAGGCATGTCATAGCCCAGAGAAGACCATCCATCTCAGCATGTAAGGCCGAGAGGTTTCTGCGACATCCTTGTTGTCCAAAAAACTTGTATCCCCTGTTGTCCTTAAAGCACCATCCTACTCCACTAACCGATCCATGATCGATCCATGAGGCATCTATCTGACAGGTCGGGATTCGGAGATCCAAAGAAGAAGCTCACGTGACAAAAGGTTCTTGTGGTGCCACTACCTCCTCTTCATCTTCCTTTTGATTCGCGATCCTCCAACTTTCCGCTTCTAGTGTTGCGTGTTGAAGAGTGTCTTCCGGAGAAATCTCTTTCCTGTTGAAGACCTTATCGTTTCTTGCTTTCCAAATGTACCATAAAATCCAAGGATATATAGCCTTATATGAATTTTTTTCTGATTGGACACAAAATGTGTTTCCCTTTTAATAATATAGATTTTGAAATATGTTTTTGTTTGAAAAAGTTTTTTTTGTTTGAAAAAGTTAGATGTTTTTTTTATTTCATAAGGGTAGTTATTCTTGTTTTTTTTTTCTCCTAATTTACCTCTAGCATTTTAATTATTTAAAGAGAATAATTGCAATTAATTAGAAACATAGGGAGTAAAATTTTATACGATACCAAGATACCCACATTATTTAAAGAGAACAAGTCTCCAAGATACCAAGATACCCACATTCATTCATTGATTCATACGATCTTACGGATCTTAGACCCGACCCGACCAACACCCTCCCTAAGCGAAACCGGACAGTTGTTCCGTACGGCAGTGAGGTTATACGGCTGCGAATAGGTCGGAAGCCATTGCGACACATTGAAGTATTGACGCGCGCTGTTAGCATGAAATCCGACCGTCGTAACCTCCACGTAGTTTACATACCAGGCTGCGTATAGGCCGCTGCCGTCAGAGGTCAGATTCAATGAACATACTGGGCTCGGAAGACACTTCTCCTTAGCACTGAAAATGTCCACATTGCCGTTCTCGAAGTAGTTGTAACCTGGTCCCATTAACCCACCCCATGTCTCTAGGTTTTTGATTACGATCTCTTGTCTGGATTTGTCGGAGATTATAGCGCTTATGATCGAATCTGTGCCGGCGCCGGCCATAAAAGAATCCGGTTTGGATGTAGAATGTGTAGACGCAGTCTGGTTCACGATCCTGCGAAATTAAGAAACAAAATTAACTGAAAAGGAACGGAAGTTTATAGCCTAATAGCTTAAAACCTTAAACTAGTGTCTGCAAAAGAATCATAATCTGGGGATGAAGATGAGATTTAGGGAACTTACGGCGAATGATGAGGAGGAGAACGCCACAACGAGCCATTTTCGGTGATATGAATGTAAGAAATGGAGATTTGATCTGTCCAACTATTAATAGAGTTTGAGACTTGAGATTTCAATTATAGTATGTGAATAGGATTCAACCCGCGTTAGTGATAGTGAACTTTTTACGGTTCGCACAATTAACCCATTGTGCACAATACCACAATCTAATGGTATGTCATTGTAGCACTTAGGGATCGAATCCACAAGGAGGCACGAGAACAACACACAGAGAATACGAGACACTTCTTAATCTAAGCTAATCAAATAAAGGTTTTCTAATGATCCTAATCAATTTAAAGACAAGATAATAAATAACCAAGCATATAACAAAGGTAATTAAAAGACTAACAAGTTTTGAACTAAAACGTAACGAAAACGATTTAAACAAGAATAAGCAAACGAACTTCGGGTAATGGTAATCGACTTGGACATTCTCTAGCTAAACCATGATACTCAAACAATGCTAATCCTTAGGCCTTAGATCACTAATTTAGACTAATCCACTTCCATGAAAATAATCACTTCACTAATCACTTAACTGAGAACAAACTTCCATTTGCAATTAAATGATCAACAAGCATTAATCTCAAGTCTAGATAGCCATTAAACACCCTAGACATCTATTTCCATAGGCTAGGAATGTAAAACACTTGCTAAGTTTGGTTGAGGAATTTCATCGAACACCTTCCGGGCATGAAATTCCTTAAGTTCTAAATCAACTTTGTCAAGGCTAATCTAGCATTAATCACACCTAACAAGTAAGGATTCTTCATAAACTAAGTCGTAAGCATCATGATTTAGCAAGAAAACATCTTAATCTACCATACCCAAAGTTCTAAAGAAACTACTCACAAACCATGATAATCTCAACAAATCTTATGTAGGAGGTGTTTAGATTCATGGTTAGATGATTAGAAATAGATAGATAGATGAAAACAAACAAGAACTTTCATAAAAACACCAAGAATCTCTTAAAAACTCCAAACTCTCTCTAAGAAGAGTGTTTTTGAGAAGTTAAAATGAGATATATCCTCAAACAACAAGGTTTTTGGCCTAAATATCAAAGCAGGTCGTAGGTTGCAGCGGTCTACAGTTGCCCGATGCAGCTGGCCGCTGTGGATTTCCGGTTTTGCTCCGTTTGCAGGTCAGGCGGACATGCGCTTACTAAAGTTGTCTTATCTCTCTAACCCCAGATCTGAATGACTTGACACTGGTTCCATTAGAACGCTAACTCACATATCTACAACTTTCATGAAGTACTCTGAAGCTAAATCCGAATGGAAACTGTCTTTCCGAGTCGATCTTTGAAGCACTTCGGACGGACTCTGCATTTTGCTCAGGAGGGAACCACAGCGGTCTGGCTCTCCCCGCTGCATGACCGCTGTGAATCTCTGTGTTTTTGACGGGAGGATCCGCAGCGGTCACTGTAGACCGCTGCCACACACCGCTGTGAGCTCCATGTAGCTCATTCGCGCGCCAGACGGACGTATGCTCAGTGAAATGGTGATAACTTCCGCAATACAGCTCAGAACTTGATGAAACAACGTCCGTTGGAAAGATGACTCAATTACCTACAAACTTTATCAAGTGTTCCAAAGCTTAATCTGAGCGCAAGAGCTTCTTCTGACCCAATCTTTAGAGCACATCGGATGGCTTCTGCATTTTTCTTGATTGTTTGGGTTTATTTTGCCCCATGATCTTGGTCCAAGCTCCAAAATGATTCCATAAGCTCCAAATGGTACCTAAAAGACTCCATAGCACACAAACATATGCAAAAACTAACCTAAGACTCATTAACTCTAAAATGGATGCAAACTAGACCAAAAACAATGAAATGAATGCACAAAGTCACAAAATGCTAACTAAAATGTATACTAAAATGGACTAAATTATGCAACTATCAACTCCCCCGAACTTGCCTTTTGCTTGTCCGCAAGCAAACAAACAAGAACAAGTCGAAGAAGAGGTTGGAATGCGAGAGATCATATCCGAGAATATTAACAAAATAATTTAATTCAATGCCCTTGAGAGTAGTTATGTGATGCACAAACAACCTCTAATTCAAAAAATTTAGCCATACTCGTCGCTATACGAATTGGTCTAAGCCTTAGCATCTACAAGTAATCATATCCTCTAACTCTTTAACATTCATTAAGTACAATGGTGAATCATGCTTAATAAAAATCAAGTGAACTCATTTGGCTTAGGGAAAAGGTTTTGAGATAAAAATGATCTCAATCATGTGGGTATTCCAATGCAATGGGATCTCTCACGAAAGAATGAACTTTGGCAAAATGCTAAGAGTAAAGAACAATTGATGCGTACAAGGATGACATCCGTCTACCCAATGCCCCAATATGAACTTCACTCCTATTTCTAAACCCATCAATATTCATTCTAAACTACCCATATCACAAGGCATTTTGCCTTCTTAGACCACATTTCTTTTCTAACTTAGGGGATTCTTTTCTTCTTATCTTTCAACAAATGGATTGGCTCTTCATCTTTTTCTTTTAGCTCTTTTTCACTTTCATAACTAGTCTCTCAATCATCATTTAGATGCCTTAGCCATATATATATTTTTTTCTTTTTTGGCTCTTTCTTTCTTCTACACACATAGAGACTTATACTTTCAACACCTAGAGCTATTCCACACTTTCATGCCAACCAATCCAAACTTTTTACTTTCCCCTATCATTTTTCCCAATCTTTTATTTTCTCCACACTTTCTTTTCTTTACATCAACACCCAAATCACCAACCTATCTATCAACTCCTTGTCGTTCCAAACTCAACACTTTTTGCTAAGTTCATTCAAAATTAGGCCTCACGACACACACAAGAGATGAAGGCTTGAAGGAAAAGTATAGTTAAAGGTGTGGTTAACCGTTCCAAAAATGAGAAACGACTATTTGAGTTAACAAGAGAGTGGTGAAAAGGGGTAAGATAGCTCAAATATGTATAAGGTATCCATGAATTCACTTTTCAATGTACAAGCATGATAATTTCAAGTCAAGATTAAAGTTCATGTAGATAGAGTTATATTCAATTCAAAGCATGCTTCAACCAAGACAAAAACATTCAAACCGCAAGATCAAAGCATAGATCATCCTTAACTTCGTGATCGCTCAAATGCATCAAAGAACTCCTAACGAGGGCATTAATTCAAGCTCTTAAGTTTATATTCTACATGGATAATTCTCCCAATGCAAGTGAATGCAAACCTATATGCATCTAGACTCAATCTTAAACATGCAAAATGCAACTAATTTTTTTTTTTTTTATGGTTTTTATATGCACTTATATGAATGAATGAGACTCAAAGATGGAAAAATAAAAATAAGATCACAAAACACAAGATCAAAAGACACAAATCATTCCCCCGAACTTGAATTGCAACGTCTCGGTGCAACAAAAATCAAAGAGAAGGTAAAAATATGCAAAAGTATGTACAATGAAATGGAGTTTGGATCATACCTTTGGATTGGAGAGGAGTGTGACGTGCTGTAGCTCTACCCATTCATGCATTAAGCACCACGACCTTGGACCCAAGAAAACTATAAACATCAAACAAAAACATCAAAAGGAACAAGAAAGAACGAAAATATATACAAAGATAGTCATGGGAATGCCTCCCAAGAGCGCTTGTTTTACGTCGCTAAGCTTAACGTTTCAAACCGTTTTAGGCTTGGAGAGAAGGAGTAGTGGAACTCCATGGCGGGTCTTCGAGCTTGAGTGTGAGAACCTTGCTCATGATCTCTTGAATTCCCGTTGGACCTTTTTCTTTGAGCTCGGGTGTGATGATTGCTCTAACCATGGCAAAAGGTTTTAACCTTCCCTTACACTTGATCTTGTACTCAACCACACCATCTTCATATCTCCACGGTGTCAAGGTCATAGTGGCGAGTTTGGGAAAAATTGATCTAACCTCATTAGGCTTGCTCGTCACGCCTTTGACAAGGGTGGGAGGGTGGGTATCATTGGGTTTCTTCTTTTTGGCCTTAGTGCCCTTACCCTTCTTTTGAACCTTTATACTCTCAACCTCATTTTCCATAGAGGTATGGAAAAGAGATTCCAAGCAAACACCATCCAGCGCTAAGGCTTCTTCAACATTACCATAACCCAAAGCTTTCTCTTCATGAGAATCTTTCTTCTTTTTACAAGCTTTTGGGGGTGAAACCAAATTCATCTTCTCACAACTTCCCACATACTCAACCTTTTTAACTTCCACTTCATCATCCTTACAAACAATGGTGCCACAAAGCTTGGTGGAAGAGGGCTTCATGGAATAGAAGACTTTGTCATTCACGTTCTTGAGAACGACCTTCTTGTTTTGGAAGTCCATGCTTGCACCGGTGGTATTGAGGAATGGAGTTCCAAGGAGGAGCGGGAGTTTGCTGGTTTGCTTCATCTTCATAACTATGAAATCGGTTGGAATGAGACAATTTCCGATCTTGAGAGGATAATCTTCAACAATGCCAAGTGGTTGCTTAGAAGAAGAATCTCCAAAAGTGATGTGTGATGGGTGGTGCTTCATGCTCTTGATTTCAAGACTCTTCACCAATTCAAGTGACATCACATTCACACTTGATCCCGAATCACACATGGCATCATCAACATTCAAATCACCAAGGGAGCAAGAGATGACAAATTTACCCGGATTTCCAAGCTTGGGAATCGATTTGGGCTCACGTTGAGGAGGTTCAATGCAAGAAGTCTCTTTCCTCACAATTGTCTTGGCCTCCACATCTTTTTTCTCAACTACTTCGTTGCTAGCAACCACTACGACTTCATCTTTGGATTCATGGAGAACTCTCTTGATCTCTCGTATAGCTTCTTCAATCTCGTCACTTGAGAGGAGAACATTGCAATACTCCATTGGGTTTGCATCGATTTTGCCCTTTAATTTCTCCATGGGTCTACTAGAATGGGAACCTCCTTGAGTGTGTTGTTGATCCAAGCGTTTGATTCTAGAGGATAGATCTTCAAATTTTGCGTTGAGATCGTTGTATGAGCAATCCACCTTATTGTGAATCTCGGTCATCTTCTTATTCAACTCATTTGCTCCAAGAGCTTGCCCCGTCAAGAGTTGTTGAAGCATACCCTTCATTTCGACATCTTGTTGTGTCGAGTTGCTTCCTTGCTCTTGTTGAAGTTGAGGTGCAAAATATGGTTTGCTTGGGTAACCACCTTGGTTTTCTTGGAATTGGTTTCTAGGAATAAACCCTTGTTGCGGGAAGTTGGAGTTGAAGTCTTTGTTGTAACCGTCTTGGTTTCCCACAAAGTGAACTTCCTCTTGGTAACCTTTGCAATCCCTTACATAGTTCACTCGCCTTTGTGTGGCTTCCAAGACCTTGTCTAACTTCTCATTTAGGGCTTTCATCTCTCTTCTTGTTCGTTCCTCATACTCTCCACTTCCTCTCAAAGCTATATCATAATCCTCACCATAATTCCCATTGCTTTGGGCAAGATTCTCAACAAGCTCCATCCCATCATCAACTTCTTTTCCCAAGAAGTTGCCATTGCTTGCGGTATCAAGGAGCATCCTAAACTTGGGCAAAACTCCTCGGTATAGAGTGCTTAAGAGCGATTCTTCGGAGAAGCCATGGTGTGGGCATTGCATTGTGTAGCCTTTGAATCGTTCCCACGCTTCACAAAAGCTCTCATTCCCTTTTTGAGTGAAGCTCGAGATCTCGTTTCTTAACCTTGATGTTCTTGTAGTAGAGAAGAACTTGGCAAGAAAGGCTTTCTTACATTGATCCCAAGAAGTGATGGATACTTGAGGTAGGTTCTTTTCCCATTGGTGGGCTTTGTCTCCAAGAGAGCATGGAAACAATCGAAGCTTGAACCCATCTTCCGAGACTCCATTGATCTTGACCATTCCACAAATTCGATCGAATTGATCCAAGTGGTCTAAGGGATCCTCCACCGGTAAACCGTGGAACTTGTTTCCTTGCACCATGGAAATGAGACTCGCCTTGATCTCAAAATTATTACTCTCCACCGGTGGTGGATGTATACCGGCGCGATTTCCATGGGCGTTGGGAGCATCACCCGCTCCAATCAACCTCGGTGCTCTAATCCTTTGAGCAACCTCTTCTCGGTTCTCATTTGCATCTCTAACCGGTGGTGCTAGATTCATATTCATACCTCGCCTTTGAAAGTTCATGCACCTATAGAGAGAAGAGCAAACAAGGTGGAAAGATTAGTAAACAAAGAAAAATAAAACTTAGTCTCAAAAAGAGTCCTAATCCCTATGGCTATTGCTAAACCTCCCCGGCAACGGCGCCAAATTGATAGTGAACTTTTTACGGTTCGCACAATTAACCCATTGTGCACAATACCACAATCTAATGGTATGTCATTGTAGCACTTAGGGATCGAATCCACAAGGAGGCACGAGAACAACACACAGAGAATACGAGACACTTCTTAATCTAAGCTAATCAAATAAAGGTTTTCTAATGATCCTAATCAATTTAAAGACAAGATAATAAATAACCAAGCATATAACAAAGGTAATTAAAAGACTAACAAGTTTTGAACTAAAACGTAACGAAAACGATTTAAACAAGAATAAGCAAACGAACTTCGGGTAATGGTAATCGACTTGGACATTCTCTAGCTAAACCATGATACTCAAACAATGCTAATCCTTAGGCCTTAGATCACTAATTTAGACTAATCCACTTCCATGAAAATAATCACTTCACTAATCACTTAACTGAGAACAAACTTCCATTTGCAATTAAATGATCAACAAGCATTAATCTCAAGTCTAGATAGCCATTAAACACCCTAGACATCTATTTCCATAGGCTAGGAATGTAAAACACTTGCTAAGTTTGGTTGAGGAATTTCATCGAACACCTTCCGGGCATGAAATTCCTTAAGTTCTAAATCAACTTTGTCAAGGCTAATCTAGCATTAATCACACCTAACAAGTAAGGATTCTTCATAAACTAAGTCGTAAGCATCATGATTTAGCAAGAAAACATCTTAATCTACCATACCCAAAGTTCTAAAGAAACTACTCACAAACCATGATAATCTCAACAAATCTTATGTAGGAGGTGTTTAGATTCATGGTTAGATGATTAGAAATAGATAGATAGATGAAAACAAACAAGAACTTTCATAAAAACACCAAGAATCTCTTAAAAACTCCAAACTCTCTCTAAGAAGAGTGTTTTTGAGAAGTTAAAATGAGATATATCCTCAAACAACAAGGTTTTTGGCCTAAATATCAAAGCAGGTCGTAGGTTGCAGCGGTCTACAGTTGCCCGATGCAGCTGGCCGCTGTGGATTTCCGGTTTTGCTCCGTTTGCAGGTCAGGCGGACATGCGCTTACTAAAGTTGTCTTATCTCTCTAACCCCAGATCTGAATGACTTGACACTGGTTCCATTAGAACGCTAACTCACATATCTACAACTTTCATGAAGTACTCTGAAGCTAAATCCGAATGGAAACTGTCTTTCCGAGTCGATCTTTGAAGCACTTCGGACGGACTCTGCATTTTGCTCAGGAGGGAACCACAGCGGTCTGGCTCTCCCCGCTGCATGACCGCTGTGAATCTCTGTGTTTTTGACGGGAGGATCCGCAGCGGTCACTGTAGACCGCTGCCACACACCGCTGTGAGCTCCATGTAGCTCATTCGCGCGCCAGACGGACGTATGCTCAGTGAAATGGTGATAACTTCCGCAATACAGCTCAGAACTTGATGAAACAACGTCCGTTGGAAAGATGACTCAATTACCTACAAACTTTATCAAGTGTTCCAAAGCTTAATCTGAGCGCAAGAGCTTCTTCTGACCCAATCTTTAGAGCACATCGGATGGCTTCTGCATTTTTCTTGATTGTTTGGGTTTATTTTGCCCCATGATCTTGGTCCAAGCTCCAAAATGATTCCATAAGCTCCAAATGGTACCTAAAAGACTCCATAGCACACAAACATATGCAAAAACTAACCTAAGACTCATTAACTCTAAAATGGATGCAAACTAGACCAAAAACAATGAAATGAATGCACAAAGTCACAAAATGCTAACTAAAATGTATACTAAAATGGACTAAATTATGCAACTATCAACTCCCCCGAACTTGCCTTTTGCTTGTCCGCAAGCAAACAAACAAGAACAAGTCGAAGAAGAGGTTGGAATGCGAGAGATCATATCCGAGAATATTAACAAAATAATTTAATTCAATGCCCTTGAGAGTAGTTATGTGATGCACAAACAACCTCTAATTCAAAAAATTTAGCCATACTCGTCGCTATACGAATTGGTCTAAGCCTTAGCATCTACAAGTAATCATATCCTCTAACTCTTTAACATTCATTAAGTACAATGGTGAATCATGCTTAATAAAAATCAAGTGAACTCATTTGGCTTAGGGAAAAGGTTTTGAGATAAAAATGATCTCAATCATGTGGGTATTCCAATGCAATGGGATCTCTCACGAAAGAATGAACTTTGGCAAAATGCTAAGAGTAAAGAACAATTGATGCGTACAAGGATGACATCCGTCTACCCAATGCCCCAATATGAACTTCACTCCTATTTCTAAACCCATCAATATTCATTCTAAACTACCCATATCACAAGGCATTTTGCCTTCTTAGACCACATTTCTTTTCTAACTTAGGGGATTCTTTTCTTCTTATCTTTCAACAAATGGATTGGCTCTTCATCTTTTTCTTTTAGCTCTTTTTCACTTTCATAACTAGTCTCTCAATCATCATTTAGATGCCTTAGCCATATATATATTTTTTTCTTTTTTGGCTCTTTCTTTCTTCTACACACATAGAGACTTATACTTTCAACACCTAGAGCTATTCCACACTTTCATGCCAACCAATCCAAACTTTTTACTTTCCCCTATCATTTTTCCCAATCTTTTATTTTCTCCACACTTTCTTTTCTTTACATCAACACCCAAATCACCAACCTATCTATCAACTCCTTGTCGTTCCAAACTCAACACTTTTTGCTAAGTTCATTCAAAATTAGGCCTCACGACACACACAAGAGATGAAGGCTTGAAGGAAAAGTATAGTTAAGGGTGTGGTTAACCGTTCCAAAAATGAGAAACGACTATTTGAGTTAACAAGAGAGTGGTGAAAAGGGGTAAGATAGCTCAAATATGTATAAGGTATCCATGAATTCACTTTTCAATGTACAAGCATGATAATTTCAAGTCAAGATTAAAGTTCATGTAGATAGAGTTATATTCAATTCAAAGCATGCTTCAACCAAGACAAAAACATTCAAACCGCAAGATCAAAGCATAGATCATCCTTAACTTCGTGATCGCTCAAATGCATCAAAGAACTCCTAACGAGGGCATTAATTCAAGCTCTTAAGTTTATATTCTACATGGATAATTCTCCCAATGCAAGTGAATGCAAACCTATATGCATCTAGACTCAATCTTAAACATGCAAAATGCAACTAATTTTTTTTTTTTTTATGGTTTTTATATGCACTTATATGAATGAATGAGACTCAAAGATGGAAAAATAAAAATAAGATCACAAAACACAAGATCAAAAGACACAAATCATTCCCCCGAACTTGAATTGCAACGTCTCGGTGCAACAAAAATCAAAGAGAAGGTAAAAATATGCAAAAGTATGTACAATGAAATGGAGTTTGGATCATACCTTTGGATTGGAGAGGAGTGTGACGTGCTGTAGCTCTACCCATTCATGCATTAAGCACCACGACCTTGGACCCAAGAAAACTATAAACATCAAACAAAAACATCAAAAGGAACAAGAAAGAACGAAAATATATACAAAGATAGTCATGGGAATGCCTCCCAAGAGCGCTTGTTTTACGTCGCTAAGCTTAACGTTTCAAACCGTTTTAGGCTTGGAGAGAAGGAGTAGTGGAACTCCATGGCGGGTCTTCGAGCTTGAGTGTGAGAACCTTGCTCATGATCTCTTGAATTCCCGTTGGACCTTTTTCTTTGAGCTCGGGTGTGATGATTGCTCTAACCATGGCAAAAGGTTTTAACCTTCCCTTACACTTGATCTTGTACTCAACCACACCATCTTCATATCTCCACGGTGTCAAGGTCATAGTGGCGAGTTTGGGAAAAATTGATCTAACCTCATTAGGCTTGCTCGTCACGCCTTTGACAAGGGTGGGAGGGTGGGTATCATTGGGTTTCTTCTTTTTGGCCTTAGTGCCCTTACCCTTCTTTTGAACCTTTATACTCTCAACCTCATTTTCCATAGAGGTATGGAAAAGAGATTCCAAGCAAACACCATCCAGCGCTAAGGCTTCTTCAACATTACCATAACCCAAAGCTTTCTCTTCATGAGAATCTTTCTTCTTTTTACAAGCTTTTGGGGGTGAAACCAAATTCATCTTCTCACAACTTCCCACATACTCAACCTTTTTAACTTCCACTTCATCATCCTTACAAACAATGGTGCCACAAAGCTTGGTGGAAGAGGGCTTCATGGAATAGAAGACTTTGTCATTCACGTTCTTGAGAACGACCTTCTTGTTTTGGAAGTCCATGCTTGCACCGGTGGTATTGAGGAATGGAGTTCCAAGGAGGAGCGGGAGTTTGCTGGTTTGCTTCATCTTCATAACTATGAAATCGGTTGGAATGAGACAATTTCCGATCTTGAGAGGATAATCTTCAACAATGCCAAGTGGTTGCTTAGAAGAAGAATCTCCAAAAGTGATGTGTGATGGGTGGTGCTTCATGCTCTTGATTTCAAGACTCTTCACCAATTCAAGTGACATCACATTCACACTTGATCCCGAATCACACATGGCATCATCAACATTCAAATCACCAAGGGAGCAAGAGATGACAAATTTACCCGGATTTCCAAGCTTGGGAATCGATTTGGGCTCACGTTGAGGAGGTTCAATGCAAGAAGTCTCTTTCCTCACAATTGTCTTGGCCTCCACATCTTTTTTCTCAACTACTTCGTTGCTAGCAACCACTACGACTTCATCTTTGGATTCATGGAGAACTCTCTTGATCTCTCGTATAGCTTCTTCAATCTCGTCACTTGAGAGGAGAACATTGCAATACTCCATTGGGTTTGCATCGATTTTGCCCTTTAATTTCTCCATGGGTCTACTAGAATGGGAACCTCCTTGAGTGTGTTGTTGATCCAAGCGTTTGATTCTAGAGGATAGATCTTCAAATTTTGCGTTGAGATCGTTGTATGAGCAATCCACCTTATTGTGAATCTCGGTCATCTTCTTATTCAACTCATTTGCTCCAAGAGCTTGCCCCGTCAAGAGTTGTTGAAGCATACCCTTCATTTCGACATCTTGTTGTGTCGAGTTGCTTCCTTGCTCTTGTTGAAGTTGAGGTGCAAAATATGGTTTGCTTGGGTAACCACCTTGGTTTTCTTGGAATTGGTTTCTAGGAATAAACCCTTGTTGCGGGAAGTTGGAGTTGAAGTCTTTGTTGTAACCGTCTTGGTTTCCCACAAAGTGAACTTCCTCTTGGTAACCTTTGCAATCCCTTACATAGTTCACTCGCCTTTGTGTGGCTTCCAAGACCTTGTCTAACTTCTCATTTAGGGCTTTCATCTCTCTTCTTGTTCGTTCCTCATACTCTCCACTTCCTCTCAAAGCTATATCATAATCCTCACCATAATTCCCATTGCTTTGGGCAAGATTCTCAACAAGCTCCATCCCATCATCAACTTCTTTTCCCAAGAAGTTGCCATTGCTTGCGGTATCAAGGAGCATCCTAAACTTGGGCAAAACTCCTCGGTATAGAGTGCTTAAGAGCGATTCTTCGGAGAAGCCATGGTGTGGGCATTGCATTGTGTAGCCTTTGAATCGTTCCCACGCTTCACAAAAGCTCTCATTCCCTTTTTGAGTGAAGCTCGAGATCTCGTTTCTTAACCTTGATGTTCTTGTAGTAGAGAAGAACTTGGCAAGAAAGGCTTTCTTACATTGATCCCAAGAAGTGATGGATCCTTGAGGTAGGTTCTTTTCCCATTGGTGGGCTTTGTCTCCAAGAGAGCATGGAAACAATCGAAGCTTGAACCCATCTTCCGAGACTCCATTGATCTTGACCATTCCACAAATTCGATCGAATTGATCCAAGTGGTCTAAGGGATCCTCCACCGGTAAACCGTGGAACTTGTTTCCTTGCACCATGGAAATGAGACTCGCCTTGATCTCAAAATTATTACTCTCCACCGGTGGTGGATGTATACCGGCGCGATTTCCATGGGCGTTGGGAGCATCACCCGCTCCAATCAACCTCGGTGCTCTAATCCTTTGAGCAACCTCTTCTCGGTTCTCATTTGCATCTCTAACCGGTGGTGCTAGATTCATATTCATACCTCGCCTTTGAAAGTTCATGCACCTATAGAGAGAAGAGCAAACAAGGTGGAAAGATTAGTAAACAAAGAAAAATAAAACTTAGTCTCAAAAAGAGTCCTAATCCCTATGGCTATTGCTAAACCTCCCCGGCAACGGCGCCAAATTGATAGTGAACTTTTTACGGTTCGCACAATTAACCCATTGTGCACAATACCACAATATAATGGTATGTCATTGTAGCACTTAGGGATCGAATCCACAAGGAGGCACGAGAACAACACACAGAGAATACGAGACACTTCTTAATCTAAGCTAATCAAATAAAGGTTTTCTAATGATCCTAATCAATTTAAAGACAAGATAATAAATAACCAAGCATATAACAAAGGTAATTAAAAGACTAACAAGTTTTGAACTAAAACGTAACGAAAACGATTTAAACAAGAATAAGCAAACGAACTTCGGGTAATGGTAATCGACTTGGACATTCTCTAGCTAAACCATGATACTCAAACAATGCTAATCCTTAGGCCTTAGATCACTAATTTAGACTAATCCACTTCCATGAAAATAATCACTTCACTAATCACTTAACTGAGAACAAACTTCCATTTGCAATTAAATGATCAACAAGCATTAATCTCAAGTCTAGATAGCCATTAAACACCCTAGACATCTATTTCCATAGGCTAGGAATGTAAAACACTTGCTAAGTTTGGTTGAGGAATTTCATCGAACACCTTCCGGGCATGAAATTCCTTAAGTTCTAAATCAACTTTGTCAAGGCTAATCTAGCATTAATCACACCTAACAAGTAAGGATTCTTCATAAACTAAGTCGTAAGCATCATGATTTAGCAAGAAAACATCTTAATCTACCATACCCAAAGTTCTAAAGAAACTACTCACAAACCATGATAATCTCAACAAATCTTATGTAGGAGGTGTTTAGATTCATGGTTAGATGATTAGAAATAGATAGATAGATGAAAACAAACAAGAACTTTCATAAAAACACCAAGAATCTCTTAAAAACTCCAAACTCTCTCTAAGAAGAGTGTTTTTGAGAAGTTAAAATGAGATATATCCTCAAACAACAAGGTTTTTGGCCTAAATATCAAAGCAGGTCGTAGGTTGCAGCGGTCTACAGTTGCCCGATGCAGCTGGCCGCTGTGGATTTCCGGTTTTGCTCCGTTTGCAGGTCAGGCGGACATGCGCTTACTAAAGTTGTCTTATCTCTCTAACCCCAGATCTGAATGACTTGACACTGGTTCCATTAGAACGCTAACTCACATATCTACAACTTTCATGAAGTACTCTGAAGCTAAATCCGAATGGAAACTGTCTTTCCGAGTCGATCTTTGAAGCACTTCGGACGGACTCTGCATTTTGCTCAGGAGGGAACCACAGCGGTCTGGCTCTCCCCGCTGCATGACCGCTGTGAATCTCTGTGTTTTTGACGGGAGGATCCGCAGCGGTCACTGTAGACCACTGCCACACACCACTGTGAGCTCCATGTAGCTCATTCGCGCGCCAGACGGACGTATGCTCAGTGAAATGGTGATAACTTCCGCAATACAGCTCAGAACTTGATGAAACAACGTCCGTTGGAAAGATGACTCAATTACCTACAAACTTTATCAAGTGTTCCAAAGCTTAATCTGAGCGCAAGAGCTTCTTCTGACCCAATCTTTAGAGCACATCGGATGGCTTCTGCATTTTTCTTGATTGTTTGGGTTTATTTTGCCCCATGATCTTGGTCCAAGCTCCAAAATGATTCCATAAGCTCCAAATGGTACCTAAAAGACTCCATAGCACACAAACATATGCAAAAACTAACCTAAGACTCATTAACTCTAAAATGGATGCAAACTAGACCAAAAACAATGAAATGAATGCACAAAGTCACAAAATGCTAACTAAAATGTATACTAAAATGGACTAAATTATGCAACTATCAGTTAGCTATATAGCGTAGGATAATTTATTCTTAAAAAATGTTTTGAAATTTAAGAAAAAATAAATTTATCTGAATTTTATAATTTGTTTAACTAATGATTATATATAAAACTGTCAACATAGACTAACCTGTCTATTTAACTTGATTTGCAATTAACTAAAATATTATTCGAACTAACCCGGAAAAACCTATAATTTTGAAAACATAACTTTAATATGCACCGTTTAATGACTATGGTTTTTGTGGTCAGTTTACAAACTCTTAAAAATTAATTTTCTCGTGTCAAATTTTTTATAAAATTAGTAAAATATTTTTCAAACTTTTGTTTTGATATATATTCAAATAAAATATAGTAATCATAGTGAAAAATATTTCAAGATCTCGAATGTATTTTCTTTGAATATGTATGGATTGATTATTATTTAATAATATTATAATAATTAAGACATATTATAAATTCAGATAATATTATTTAATAATATATCGTGTAAGTTGACGTGGCATTTTCTGGTACGTTGTGATAAGTGAAGAGTAATATTATAATAGCAATATTTACTATTTAGTTTCTTAATTATTTTTAATATTATATATTTTAAAATAATAATCAATCCATATATATTCAAAGAAAAAAATATATTCAAAATCTTGCTATATTTCTCACTATAATTTATTATATTTTATTTAAATATATCAAAATAAAAGTTGAAAAATAGTTTACTAATTTTATAAAAAGTTAGACACAAGAAAATTGATTTTTTAAGAGTTCGTGAACTAACCACAAAACTAGAGTCATTAAACGATAAATATTAGAGTTATGTTTTCAAGATTATATGTTTGCGGGTTAGCCCGAATAATATTTTAGTCCACTGCAAAACGGGTTAAATAGAAAAATTATTCCGTTTGACAACTATATTATAAATCATGAGTTAGACATATTATAAAATTCAAATAAAAATAATTTTTCTTAAATTTCAAAATAATATCTTAAGAAAAATTACCCGCGCTATAATTAGCGCGAATTAAATTCTAGTTTCATACATATTATGATACTAGTGCAATTAAAGAAAACTAATCATGAGTCCAATTAAGTAAATGATGTTGACAAAAATAGAATGATAAAAGAACTGGTTTTTAAATCTCTATATTGTTATTTAAGAAATCATTTAGGAAAATGAACTTTATTTTGTAAGTTATTACATATTATATCTTTACAAACTAGAAAAGAAAATTGAAATAGGAAAAGATATAAGTGTCTTTCAAAATTATTGAAGAGAATATAGAAAGTATTTGTTTTTCATTAAATATGATATTTACTATTTAGTTTTTAATTATTACAATATTAAAAATATTATATATTTTTAAATAATAATAAATCTACATATATTCAAAGAAAAAAATCTATTCGATATTTTGCAATATTTTTCACTATAATTTGTATTATATTATTTGATTATATATCAAAACAAAAATTGAAACGAATTAATTTTAAGTTTTAGTTCATTGCAAAACGAGTTAAGTAAGCAGTTTGACAACTCTATCTATAATAATTAGTTAGACTTATTATAAAATTCAGAAAAAAGTAAAAAAAAAAAAATCATAAATTTCAAAACATTTTTTTTTTTAAATTACTCCACGTTTTAGCACGGATTAAATCGTAGTTTTCTTTTGTTTTAATTACTATGAAACAAATATAGTTTGGTATTGTTAATTTTTTATTCTCCATAATATGAAATATAAACGTAGTGTTTTTCCACTGAAAATGTCACCTTTCGTTGTAGTGGTAACCTGGCCCCATTTTTGGTTCGTTGTGTTGAGTGAAGAATTAATGCTTATAGTTTTACAAAAACATTTTTTATTTTATTTTAGTAGAAATCACTTCAACAAATTCTTATAACTTGTTTAATAAGAATTACACAGACACTAAAACGTGATTCACTACTGACCAAGTCCTAATTTACCTAAACTTACTTACATAATATCAATTGTGATGCACTCTTTGATCACTCACTAAAAACCATATAACAACTTGTTCTCACCATGTTTACTCAAAACGGTTAACCTTATAATGCTTAGATCTCACAAGTCTTATATACTATTCAATTCCTCAAATTGAGAATCTTCGGTTTCCTCTAAACAATATCTTCACTGCTTTTATCCGAAAGTATCCTTCCAAGCGCCAAGTTGTTTCTGCAGCTCCAATTGAATCTTTACTGCTTTTATCCGAAAGTATCCTTCCAAGCGCCAAGTTGTTTCTGCAGCTCCAATTGAATCTAACCACATCAGTTCCTTGCTTTGTTATTTCCGCCTCAAGTTCACTTTGTGTTGCACAACCACTCCATGTTCAGCAAGCAACCATCTTCTGCGTTGAACATTGTCTCTAAACTTTGGAATTAACACATAATGGAAAGGTCTCATACCTTTTATATTTATTGGGGTTTAAATATTTCGGTTAAGTGCTGGTTAGTGTGGGTTTACATCTGGTTCACTAATTACATCATATTTCAAAGAAGATGCACATAGAGATTGTTTGGGGACTGTTGTTAGTTCCGTAGCAGAGGCGTTGTTTGTTGTAACTATTGTATATTGTCCTAAATTTCAGATTTATGTTTAGCTGCTTGCTATATATGTACATTGTTAACATCTTCATCAATACACAGAAAATTCTCAGCATCTGATTACTCTTTATGGTATCAGAGCCTGAACCTTTACTTTTAAAAAATCTCTAAATTTCTTTCAAAAAGCGAACACGACCCATACTGATGCTGCAACAACGAATGCAACTGTGGAGGTGAGAAGAACCATCTCGCCTTACGACTTGACCTCGGTCAATAATCCAGGAGCGATGATATCTCATCCTCTCTTGAATGGAATCAACTACGATGAGTGGGCATGCAGAATGAAGACGGCGTTAACATTACACAAGAAATTTGGCTTTCTCGATGGAACGATTGCCAAACCAGACGAAGGATCACATGACTTGGAGGATTGGTGGACGATTCAAGCACTTCTCCTATCTTGGATCAAGATGAACATTGATCATATGCTGCGTTCGACAATCTCTCACATAGATGTCGCACATGACCTGTGGGAGCACTTGAAGAAACAGTTTTCAGTGATGAATGGACCCCGAATTTAGCAGATCCGAGCTGAATTGGCCTTCTGCAAGTAGAGAGAAATTGCAATCGAGGCGTACTATGGAAAATTGACTCAAATCTGGGATAGCCTTACTAGCTATAGTCCGTTGAGAACATGTAAGTGTGGGCTGTGTACGTGTGATCTTGGTACATCACAAGAAGCAGATCGTGAAGAAGATAAGGTGCAGCAATTTCTGTTTGGACTTGATGATCAGTTATGTGCCGTTCGATCGAGTCTTGTGGCACGTGTTCATGTGAAACCTTTGGAGGAAGTTTATAACATCGTGAGTGACGTAGCAGAAGCTTTAATTGATAGAATAGTAATCCGTGGATTCTAATAATACCCAAAAAACTAGGATAATCGCAAGATTATTCGTTTAGTCTAAAAATTTCCGAATAAATCAAACCTTCTTAGATTCGTTAAGATCTCTCTAGATCTACAGAAAACAAGGAATAAAGAGACAAAAACTCAATTTTATTAATCAATCAAAAACTGAATACAACTTTAAATCACTGATCTGATCTGAGATTTCCAAAATCCATAGTTCCCTGAATTCAAAATCACCTTCGAATTGTTCACCAATTCTTGGTAGCTCTCCATTTTCTCCACATGATCTTACATGTTTGCAATACACATTGATGACCGCTCTGATACCAAATAAAAATGCAAGAGCTACAACACAGGAACTAGAACACAATGTAAGACAAAGATTTCTCTACAATAATATGTATTGCTAGAAAATCTGTTAACTACATTTACAAGTTTTACTTAACACGATTTAAGACAAACTCAAGCCACTCCTTGATTTCTAGATCACATGTTCTAGGATCTATACATGATCCAAGAACCTCCTAAGGATAAGAAAATCTTACATCTCCTAAATCCTCGCCAAGATACTCGTCCAACTCAGCTACCGCCTCACGTCTCTCATCTTAACTCGTCCAGCTCAGCTTTCGCTTTGGCTCCATGTCACCAATGAGTCACTCCATGAGCTATCTTCATTGATACACAGATTGTATCAGAAGCAGCTGCATCTTCACATACTTTTAGGTAAAAGGATCAAATTTTGAAATACGTCATTTGTAATTCCATCACTTATTCATAAAATTTGTGTTAAGGGTTTTTAATCCGATTAGGTGCTTAGATATAAACTTGTTGATGTTTGAGAAATGTAAAAGACACAAGAAACTTTGATCACCGAATTCCCACTTAAGGTACTTCTCTCGTGGGATTCGTCTCCCACAACTTCACTATCAAATCAAGAGTTTAACACAATGCACTAACGAAGTTTTCTTTGTGTACAGGTTTAGGGAATAAACAAGAAGAGAACCTAGAAAGAGATTACAACAAAGAAGTACACAGTTAGAAAAACAAAGACTCGAACTCCGTTTCCTCTTTCTCACGGTTGCCTTTTTCTCTCTCAACTTTTCTCTTGTTCATTTATCTCTCTCGGCTCTCTTTTCTGGGATAATTCTTGTGTTGATGAGCGTCTTCCCTTTATAGCCAAGTGCACGCTTCTGTGTTTCCTTTTGTATTTGGAGATTGCCTTTTTTTCCTTTTGTACTGATGTTTTCCTCTTTGCAAACAGATGTTGGGCCATTTTGGATTTGGGCCACAATGATGATTAAGGCCATCTGTATAACAATTTGGTTTGGCAGCTAATCCACATGATTAGTGATGTTAATATGGGAAGCGCGTACCCGTTTAGGCCATACCTGTTTAAGACCCACCACTTTAAGCCTGTTTATATATGTACCAGTTTAAATTAAAGTCTGTCGGGCTTAAACCAGCATGTTTAGGTCCGTTTAGATATTTTTTTTTAAAGACATATAAAATTTGGTCGGAGGCTTCTATAGCTCCGACATCGGTTTGGTTGGTTTTTTTTTGCTATTTTTTCTTTGGTTTGTTTGGTTTTTTCAATTCATTTTAGATATGACAAAAACTATTATTGTATTTTTTCGTGGAATTTTTCCAATGGATTTTTCCAATTATTTTTTGATCTCTTAATAAACTATTATTCAATGTAAAAAATTAAAATAAAGACATATAAACCATAACATTAATAAACCATAACATTAATAGTAAACTAAACGAGATCTTATATGTATATATTTTAGTTTCGGCCCGTTTATATTTATACCCTTTTAGACCCGTTTAACTTCAAGTCCGCCGGATTTAAACCGGTTCGTTTAGGCCCATATAATGGCAAAACGGTAAATAAGAAATATTGATTTGTATGTATAAAAAAATACCGCGATCTCAATGGAAATATTTATAAAAAAAAAATATTGGTACTTAAACGGATACCCTTTTATTTTGCGGGCATGACCGTTAAATAAACAAGCTTATACGGGCCAGCTATGTTTGACCCGTTTATCTTTACACGGACCACGGGCTGAAATTTTTATACTAGGCCCGTTTAGGCCTGCGGGCATCAAGCCCATTTTAACATCACTACACATGATAGTACTGTAGTCAATTATTGGGATTGCTCAACTTACTCTTTTTAGTTTCTGATTTTTTTATTTATATATAAAATGTTAATATTGATTACCAATTTTCGAAGTTTTTTACAGCGGAATAGAGATGCAACGAAGAGAAATAGAAATACCAAAATCTACTAACATCGACGAAGAACAACAAAATACACGACGCTTTAGAAAACGGAAAGACGGTTACGAAAATAAAGAACCGAGACGAAGCTAGACAGAAGAACACCAATCACACGCCTAAACGCGGACCATCACGTTTTTGCCACAGCCCCGGCAGAGCTGGAGTCCCATCTTAGTTGCGACGAGCCTAATCTCGAGGCCAATCCTCAAACCACGAGAAAAAACCTACAACTTCTCCGAGAACGAACGCAATTTTCGGCTCCATCGAAAGACAGAACCGGCGCCTCTATCAACCGACTAACAATACTCTAAAACTCTAATCACAAGCCTAAGGAGCAAACCGCAACCGAGACCAAATACACGAACCGAGCACAATGTCGAGCCTAGCCGGGAAAATAAATACACACTTGCGGGAACTAAGGCCACGCCGGCGAACAAAGGCGCCACCGGAAAACCATTGCCAGCGCGCGGAAGCAGCTGTCGAGCCACACGCCTTGAGCCACCGCTTAGTGCCACCGCTGATGAAGCCACGACGAGCCAAGCGAAAAAACGAACCACCACACCGCAGCTAGCCACAAGCTGAGAGCCTCCACACCTTACCCAGAAGCCGGAGATTGATCCCGTCCTCGAGGAGCAGATCGCCACCGCCAGGAGGAGGGAAGCCCCGAATTTAGTCGCCGCATCCCGCCGCCGTCACGAAACCCGAGAGTTAATCGAGACAAAGGAGAGACCTAACCAAGAGGAGGATGCAACAAGCCACCACCACACCACCTTGGGAAGCCGGATAGCACGCCGCCGGCACGCGAGACAATAAGCCGGAGCCAAAGACCGTCGAAGAGGAAAATGCCGGCAAGAGGAGCAAGGAGAGAAACCGACGAAGGGACAAGGCGGACGGAGGAGAGACTTGTCACCCCATGAAAAGACAGGCCACCACTACCGCAACCCCAACGACCCCCCTGAGACCAGGCCGCCGGCGAACGAGTACACGCCGGAGAAGCTTCCACCTTGCCGTCACAACCGGACCGACGGTCAAGCCCATCTACAAACCTATCAGAAGAAAAAGGAGACCAAGGGTGTCCCTCCCCCGGCGACAGTGAACCACCACGCGCGCCGGAGAAGGAGATTGGAGGAGATGAAGATGCGGTAAAGAGAAGAAAAGTAGATCTGGTTTATCGCCTCTCAAAGGCAGAGAGAAGAGGAAAAAGAGAAATCTGAATTTTTTTTCTTAGTTCAAGATTCCTGCAAGTAACTAGAAAGATTGTTCAAATTGTCCATATAAAAGAAGTTATAGTCGTTACGAAGGAAACTTGGAATTCATATCCTCTTATCTTACAGTTTTGTCACTACACACCTTCTTTAAAAAACTTTTTTGAAATCTTTCGTATATTGTGTAGTTTCTCGTATAAAATTTGAAAATAAAGTTTTCTTTTGTTGATGATTTAATAACCACTCATTGGAATAATCGAAACCATTGAACCAATATCTCTATATTTTTGGTTTATGATATCCGACACACAGCCATGTGATGATCTGATCCTACAGACCAAACTTAAAGATCCATCACTCAAAATATTGAATGTTACTAAATGTGGGGGGAAAAGAAGAAGAAAATATTATTAATTCTTTAGTTCGTAATGGAAAGGTCTCGTGCCCTTTTTAGTTTGTATTTGGTAAAGGTTTTCTTTTTGATAAATGTTTGGTAAAGGTTTTCAACTTTCACCTTTTAAATTTGGTAAAGATTTGAAATCATCAAAATATTTTTGACCATTGAACGTTTATCCCTCAAAAAAAAAAAAAACATCAAGAAGTGATTATCTCTTAATCCCTCAAAATACACTCTTCGACACAATTGATTAAATCTCACAGGCAAACAAAAACTGAAATTTTATTCGATCGAATCATTTTCATTATTGCCATCACACTTTCACAAGACGACATAGAACAAGTCTCCAAGACACACACACATGACATGGCACATTCATTCATTGATTCACACGATCCAAGAGAGAGTCTTCCGGATCTCAGACCCGACCCGACCGACACTCTCCCTAAGCGAAACCGGGCAGTTGTTCCGTACGGCAGTGAGCTCATACGGCGACGTATCGGTCGCAAGCCATTGCTCAACATCGAAGTTTTGGTGCGAGCACTTAGCGTGAACACCGGCCGTCGTGACCTCCACGTAGTTAACATACCAACCGTGGTGGTCGCCGGAGCCGTCGGAGGTCAGATTTAATGAACAGATTGGGCTCGGAAGACACGGTGCTTTCCCACTGAAAATGTCGAGATTGCCCCTCTCGTAGTAGTTGTAACCTGGTCCCATTAAACCACCCCATGCCTCTAGGTTTCGGATCCCGATGTAATCTCCGTATTTGTCGTAGATTCTAACGCTTATGTTCGAATCTGTACCGGCTTTGAAGATCGATCCGGTTCTTAGGTAGAATGTGTAGACACAATCTGCTTCATCGTCCTGCAAAATCAAGAATCTTAAACCGGAGAGAACTATAGTTTGTTGTACTCTAATGGTTTGATCTAGATTCAAATATGATAATATGCTTGTTAAGTTGGACCAAAACAAATACGATGGTAAAAAGTCATAATCTAGTTATGATGATGAGATATGAGGAACTTACGGCGAATGCGACGGTGGCGATGACGAGGAGGACGGAGAGGAGGATGACGTCACGGCGAGCCATCATTTGTAATATTGAATGTAAAGAAATGGAATCTGATCTGTCTCCAACTATTAATAGATTTGCTACAAATATTATAGTTTGAGACTTGAGATCATTATTGTCTGCTTTTCGGAGTAGCGTGTGAAGTTGACGTGGCGATATCTGGTCCGTTGCAAAGAAAGATGAATATTTTATACGATCCTTTTAATATTTAAGCACGTCGTTTAGTCGGCGGACAGGTCGGCATGTAGATTTCAGACTACGAAACAACTCGAGTTGTTTATGTCTGGACAGGAAAAATATCGGGGATTGCAAAAAAAATTCGTTTATTTTGTTTGTCAAATATGATTTTCCAATATATATATATTACGTTACATGTTTCACATGGATTGGGAAAGAAATAAATAAACGTATAAAATTGTAGGCCATGTGAAGATAAGATTTTCCTTGATATTTTTTTTTTTCAGTGCTTAGAGCATCATTATCGCAGGCTCTTAAGGAATTTCTTAAGGATTTTTTTTATTAAATTAAAGTTAAAATGCAAATTTTGTTAAGAACCGGCTCTTATCTGGGATACTTAAGATACAGCTCTTATGGGCCACGTGTCTTCAGGCGAGTGGACAAAAATTTTGAGGAGAATTTTTTCTTTTTCTTTCTTCTTTCTTTCTTCTCCGATCAAAAGCTAATCGATCATCGAAGCCGTTACCTTTACCTAGTCGTGTCTCCATCGCATCGATCTCTCGCCGGTGTCTCCTTACTCCGACGTTGTCTCCATCTTTTTGTAATCGGTAAGTTTCCTCCTTTGTAATTTGTCAAAAATAGTTTTGAGTCAAGATTTATTGCACGATTGTGGTGATTCAAATTCGATAAACTGTTTAATCTAAAGGTAGATACACTCTCAAATGAAAAGTTTTAATGGATTCGATAGTTTTTGGTTTCATAGATAATATTTGATATACATGGTAGATGAGGTGTTCGATAGATTGTCTAAGTGAAATTTTTGATTTCTTATTATTCTTTCGATTGCTGTCCTGTAGTAGGGGAACTCTGGTTCCATGGTTTTTTGTTGTTTCTTGCTGATTGATCTTGTGCATATGTTTACAGAAGCTCGTTTCTCTGGTTAAATAATATTTAAGAGTATGAAAGAAGAAGGCCACGTCCTTGTAGCAAAAATTTCAGAGCTTCAAATCTAATTTTGTGATTGGAGTATCTATGGCGGAACCGAAGTTTAGGGTCTTAATGGTCTCTGATTTCTTCTTCCCAAACTTTGGTGGTGTGGAGAATCACATCTATTATCTCTCTCAATGCTCGTTAAAGCTCGGACACAAGGTCAATTTAAGATTCAAATGTTCCTTTTTGTGTCATTTGGATTAATATGCATAGAGTCTGAATTTGGCATTCTACATTAATTAGTAGTCTGATGAAATGTGATATTTACAAGGTAGTCCCGCTTCAAGCTCGTGTAGCATTCATGTCCATGGGTTCTGTGTTTTGGAACTTCTACTTGTTTTCAACTACGAGCAATTATATACACATATTAATCGATACTGAATCGGGAGATGAAGAAGACAGGCATGCGTCTGAAGATTGTCGAGAATCGTTTAGGATCTCAATCTACATAACATGTGCCTGAATGTACACGCTTGTATTCGTATTCTTCGTAATTGATATAAAATTCTTGGGTTGAATTTTGGATAAAATGATGTTCTTGTGGTTAGGATTTTTTTTTTTTTAAGAACTCCTATAGAGTTCTACCATTGGAGATACAAAAAAATGAGGTATCTTAAATAAGTTTCTTATTCCATTTTAATACTAAATAAATAGTTAAAAAACTCATTTCGGTTTTTACCAATAATGATGCTCTTAAGTTTTCGGAAAAAAAATAAATTTTTTTTTGGATAGTAGCAACTAGCAACAAGGCCCATAGACTGACAGACATAATTTTGAACGGCCGGGAATATTGCGGATTAATATTTTTAAGCTCAAACAAAATCTTGTTACAATTACATGATCAAGTGAAGCTTGACCATATAAAATGTTTTGGTCTTAGGTCTGTAAAGATGTACAGGCTTTGGCCCATAATCTTCTAATAATTAAAAAAAAAATTCTTATACCATAATGTTATTTTAATTATTTTACTCATGCACGTTGTTTATGATTTTGTTATTTTATTATTTTACTCAATTTTGGTTTGAAAAAATCGATCTCGCTAACAAAGATAGTAACGTGTTTTTTTTTTATCGTCAATCACCATCAAACTATATTTGTATGGGTTTTGTAATGCATGCAGATTAATAAATAACAGAATGAAAATTGAAGGTGAGCTGGCTAACTTTAATTAAATAGCAAAATCTTCTCCAAACCAACCAAAAGTTTGAGTAATGCAACAACAACCACTTACTTTTCCCATGCAGACCCTAATTTTCGCATCTTCTCTCAATTCTCTCTCTTTCGTCTTCCGTCTAAACTAATCTCCACCACACATTCTGTAACTCCCACCTTTCTCCGATGGAGGGGCCACGGCTTCCTCCTTCCGCCACCGCCCATGAATCCGACGATGACAAACCTGATGACCCTCCTTCAGTCTGGCACCGTCAAACCTCCAGCCTCCCCACATTGCCCTCTCAAGATCCTCCGCCACATCATTGGCGTAATCATTCTCTTAATTTCTCTCCGATCCTGGCCACGCCTCCTTCGTCTCTTCCTCCTCCGGATTCAATCCCTGAGCTAGAGACTTACGTTGTCCAGGTCCCGAGAGATCAAGTATATTGGACTCCTCCTCCGGAACACGCAAAGTATGTGGAAAACCGCCGCAATAACCCGGAGAAAAACAAGAAAAATTGGTGTTCTAAACGTCTTATGTGGTTCTTCATCATCTTGGTCGTTTTCGGATTCATCCTAGGTGCAATCACTCTCATCCTTCATTTCGCTTTCAGCCCCGCTCTTCCTGTTTTTGCGGTCGAGAGATTAACCATAAGACCTAGTAATTTTGAGGTCACGTTGAGAGCCGAGAATCCGACTTCTAACATGGGGGTAAGCTATATGATGAAAAACAAGGGTGTGGTTTCATTAATGTACAAGAACAAGAGTCTGGGACGCGGGAAATTCCCAAAGATGTCCCAGGCCGCGTCAGAATCTGACAAGGTCAATGTGATGCTCGAAGGGTCAACTAAGAACGCGGTTATGCCACCTCGGGGATCAAAACAACCGGTGAGTTTGGTGCTGATGATGGAGCTAAAGGCGGAGTATGAAGCAGGGCCGGTAAAAAAGAACAAGGAAGTGGTGGTGACTTGTGATGTTAAGGTTAAGGGATTATTAGATGCCAAGAAGGTCGAGATTGTGTCGGATAATTGTGAGAGTGAGTTCAAGAACTGACACTCTCTCTAAATCTTTTATATATTACGTGATTTTTTCGTTAGAGTTACAATGTGCTTAAATAATTTGTACTTTCGATGTAATGTTCAATTGTTCCCTTTTTCGTCTTCCCCAAATGTCTTTGTTTTTACTCTATATTGTTGAGCGAAAAAAAAAGAAAAAGAGACCAAGAAGCACACAATAGACAGAGCCTTTTTTTGTTTAAATGTATTTTTATTTTCGAGACTAGATATAAATTTAGACTTCAGGTGGTCAATCAAACTCTTATATTGAGAAGAAATAAGGTTGGATTTATTTTTCTTTACTTAAAATCCATCCCAATATAACTGGGCCTGAATTTAAAAGTTAAAGCCCAACTCCTAAGACTGTTCTCATACCAAATGTTTACAAATTACATGTACCAGTATTTCAAAAACTTGATGGGTTTTTATTTAGTGCTTTTAGTTTTTGTATACGGTTGAGCTAAGCCTAAGCTCACGGAGTTGTAAGAAACAAAGTGATGAGGTCATTAGTACCAGACTTGAAGAGGAGATGTCCAGACCATCCAACACACCAACCGGATTGGCTTTTATCAAGCCAGAAGGAGGATCATTGCCCAAATCACGTTTTAATCGAGCAAATGAAGTGGGGTTCAAAATTCATCAGCAAGTTGACCATTTAAAAGAGAATGATCGAGCCAAAATCCATCACAAAGTGTTTGGAAATTTGAAAACGATTGTTTATCTTTTAAACATATATGTATTGGATTCGTTATATAAATATTTTATAAAAAAGATCCGGGACCAAGACCCATAGTCTCCTATGCTAAAAACCAGTTTAGTTTCAAATTCTTATTTAATAAGAATCACCACTCATTCCAAGTAGCACTCCAACCCATGGCCCATGGGAACACGATTTTTCACTCTTTTAGAGGAGACTTGCCTACGCCATTGGGAAAAAACGGCCAATTAGTGCCTCAACACCGATAAATGGTATCGATTAATACAAAAAAAATATTGGTGTGCAAATTCATATCCGAACCATAAAAAAGTTGAATATTCAGATGTGTACATTTTTTTGGCCAAAACATACATTGACTCAATTTCCGTTAATCCGTTAAACCGTAAATGGATGTGAGTCAACTGACATGTTGGAGTCCCCGTTGGAACATAATGGTAAACGACGTCGTTTTGGGAGAAAATTTTTGGAATTTTTTTTGCTAAACACCGTCGTTTTGGACAATATCAGATTCAAAAAAAAATATATTAATGATTTACAAAAAAATAAACTATGCTACATCGTTTTGATACATAAAGCACTCGGCGATGTTGATTCGTAAATCACACAAGGAGTTTTAAACAGAGAACTTAGATCGGAAACTCGTTTTATTGATTGAATTCGGCGTTACAACAGAGTTTTGATGAAAAAGAACTAAGGAGACTAAAGAACTTGAGATCAGTGCTTGATGAAGCTCTCTCTCTATTCTTCTGTCTCTCAGATGATTGTGGATGCCCTTCTTCGAGTTTGTCTCCTCCTTATTTATAGGATTTTGAGTCGGTTGTTTAAGAGAATATTTCCCTTTTCCAAGTTCGATTAGGAAATGAAATATTCCGAATCCCCTCCGAGATAAGGAAATCTTCCGTATATCTCGGAAGTCGGTTTCTATCCTGTTATATCGGACTGGGTCCTTGTTGGGCCATTAATTTCGGTAATAAAAACGAGCGGGCTTGTTTTGGGCTTTAGAGTTCGCTCGGAATTTGGTTTGATGATGTAGACATTCTCTACTAATTTTGACGACCACCTAAACCCTAGCTCTCGATGTTTTCCCCCAATTTTTGTCTTTGAACTCGACGAAGAAGACAACTAAGTCTTCCGATATAACGACGTCGCATAGGTTTTTTTATTTTATTTTGTAAATCATTAATTTTTTTTTTGAATCTGATATTGTCCAAAACCATGTCGTTTAGCATTTTTTTTTTTCAAAAACTTTTCCCTAGAACGATGTCGTTTACCATTATGTTCCAACGGGGATTCCAACGTGGCAGCTGACTCACCTCCATTTACGGTATAATGGGTTGATTAGCGGAAATTGAGTCAATGTATGTTTTGCCCCCCCAAAAAAAGTATGTGTTTGAATATTCAAGTTTTTATGGTTCGGGCATAGATTTTCACACCAAAATTGTTCATGTATTAATCGGTACCATTTGTCAGTGTTGATGCACTAATTAGCCCTTTTTCCACGCCATTGGAGCAAAAGCTACTTTGGTGTTTGTTATATTAATATATTCCCTTAATATATGTACAATACTAGGTAGGTAGTCCGCGCCTTGCGCGGGCCGAAGGGTCTCAAAAACGTAATACAAAACTTTATGTTATAAACCGAAGAAATTTAGAACAACCACTTGAGATATACATGATCAAAATAAAGCTAATCCAAAAAATAAACACAATACAAAATTAAAAACTCAAAAAGCAATACTAAATAAGTGTATAAAACCCACAAACCAATTGAACTAAGATAAACGCGAGTTTTTTCGTATTCACATAATCGTTCGTCGTCATTTTTCGTATTCACTGAATATCCGTCGGAGTATCCGTCGGAACGTACGCGGTCGGAAATCCGTCGGAAATGTCTGACGGCTTTCCGACGGCACAAATCCGTCGGAAATTTCCGACGGATTCCGACGGAAACCATATTTCCGACGAACTATAACCTACAGCTTAAATCCGTCGGAAATATCCCTGTTTTCTTGTAGTGATAGATTCGATTTTATAATTCCATTTCCCAAAGATTCAGTTATTTTATATTAAGAAAACGTCAATTTCGGATAAAATCTGTTTTTAGCTAAAATAATTAATTCAATAACGGGGTAACAAAAAAAAAAAAAAAATTAGGGGATTCGAACCTGCAACATGCAAGAACTAAATTTAGATCTACAACCAACACAGCCATCGTATATTTTTTTGTAAAATCATCAACCATCATGAATATATTATATTGTAGACCAACAAAATTGGTTTTGGGTCCCTTTATTTTTAGGCCCGACGTTGATCCATATTTGTTTTGGAATTAATTCCTTTATTTAATTATGAATCAACCAATCAGATTAAGTTATTTTTACCCACCAATCAGATTCTATCGTTTTCATTAATCAAAACGACACCAAAAAATGAGCTTTGAACCACAGTTCAAATCACTTCACAAATAATATAATAAATCTCTATTGGTGAATCATTTTTCTGATTTTTGTAAAGCCTTTGGTATTTTTAATTCTCTTAATATTATTATTCAGCGTTAAAAAAATCTATGAGGAGATTATTCAGCGTTATAAATCATTTAAACTATTATTCAGCGTTAAACTATATTTTCATTTTTTGTCTTATGACAAGTGAACAAGAATAAACTCTAAGGAGATTCACGTAAAATTACTAGCTCGCGTAGTTTGGATGAGAAATCTTGCTCTAAGGGGTTACTGGAAATATGATTTGTGTAGAGTTTGTGGATTTCAAAAGTTGAGAGATTTTAAGAATTTCAAAGATTTTTATGGATTTTAAAAAAAAAATTATCCAAAATTTCAGTCATATTTATAATAACTCTTGTAGATTGTCGTAGGTTTTTAATTACTTAAGAAAAAAAATTGTAAAGTAAATATATGTTTATGCTTTTTTGACCCAAAAAAATATGTTTATACTTGTTTTCCAAATATCATATCTTTGAATAATGCATGTTTATTTGGTTATAAAGATGATCAGTTTGAGGATTTGAAAATTCTATTTGATTGTGCAACCGCTAATAGTAGTTTTTCAGTTGGTTTGGGTGAAACTACATATGCTCGCACATGTGACACATGATGATGAAGGTATATCAGTTTTCTTGTTTTTCTTTGAGACACATGTGCTTGTAGCCGATAGAATTAAAATGTGTGTATTATGCAGGTCATATGATGGAAAAATTGAGTTGCATGTCATCTCATAGAAAAGATGAAGTTATAGAGAAATTTCTGATTTTTTTTTCATATGTTGAGATTTTTTTTTCTTAAACATGTCGTTGTGGTATTGTTTTGTTGTATTATGGATTTGTTTTTGGTTTGTTTTATTTTGGGACAATGTGATGGTGATGAGCTGATGATAGATAGTGGAGAAAGATTTTATAAGAATACATAGGATACTCTAGTATTTTAAAAGTTGATGTTAATGACTAAAAATATAAAGAATCATTGTTCCAATAACACTAGAGTTTGATAGAATTGAAAAATTAATAAATACTCAACTTTTTGAATAATAGAAGATTTTTAATGGAATTACAAAATCAACTCACCAATAACACAAGAATTACAAAATCATCAGTACTGGTCCATGACTATCAGAGACCCTACTCAATAAAAAAAAAAATGTGCCCTGTTTAATAAAGAAAAAAAAATTGAATTTTCAGAAAAACAAATTTTAGTAAAGAAATTTTTTTTATAGTAAATGTGCTTTGGGCGGTCGACTACCCCGCCTATGCCCCGGACCGGGCCTGAAAATCATCATACCAATAATACTAGATTTTAATAATAAGAATATAACAATCCACAAACCAATAACAATAGAATATTAAACTCTAAAAATCTTTAAAAATCTATCTCCCAATAACCTCCTAAATTTAATACCATATATAAGTCAGTTGCTTAGAATTTGTTACAAAAAAATGAACAAAAACGATTCTTCTTTTTTAAACTGGCCATGATCCATATCAGACCACGGAATTCCATGTGGAGAGGAGATATGCCTAGAATACTATCCCGCATCCTTAAAACTTAGCCTTCACCACTAGTTTGTTCTTCACCTTTTCAAGAACAGTCAATAAAACATGTGAAAGTTGCTGTCTTCAAATATAGGGGGGTTCTCAATGGATCATTGGTTCACTTAAGGATGTGTCTTGCAAGCTATTAGCCAAGATCCAATCCACTTCAGACGATATCTATAATGTTCAAAGGTGATTGAACAATTTCGCTAAAATGTTTTTCATTCCAAGCTTTCTAGATGTACTTACCCATGGATAAGTACGGACAAGCTCTTCGGGACTGAACTTATATTCGAGAATGCTTAACATTGTAGTATCGATGGGCAAGTGAAGATCTCGTGATTTATGGTCTCTTTTTATTATGTTTTTTTCTCTCTTTTTTTTTTCCAGTAAATACAATTTTTTAAGTTATAGGTTGGTAGAATCATGTAATCTATCATAATCAAACCACAACAACAACACAAATTTCATGTATGTATATTATAGGTTTGGAAACTAGCAATTTTGGAAAAACGTAATCCACAAGAAAGATCAAAAGACCTATTGTAACTCTTTCATAGTTGATAAATAAATGTTGCTTCTAGGTGACAAATAATGTTAAGTATGCTATGGGTCCTGTTTGAACGAGAAAACGAATGTGACGGGCCAAAAGGTTAATTAGGAAAGGGTTTTTTCTCTAATAAGTGAGATTAGGAATCGGGTTTTGGGGTTTATAAATACAAAGTTTTAAGATTTGTAAACATTATTCACACGATTAATAAAAAAACTCTAAACGAGGTTTTGCCTCAATATGCATTTATCTCTTAGTTTTTCATAACAATAAATCTAGAACACTACAAATGTTAACCTATATTGATCTTCGAATATGATGAGGTTTCCATGATTAATTAGCTGACACATGTTTTATTATTATCCCTAGAGAAGCAAAGTGGTCTCATTCGTTGGGTCTGCAACTAATGCAATTTCATCAATAGTCATTTTATGATCAAAGATTGCTGCAATATTCGTTTAGTTAAGATGTTAACTAACATAGTTTTCAATTTTAGTTTCTTATTTCACTTAGGAAGTTGGATGAGATTCATGACTGAAAAAGAAGACAATATGAAAATTATAAGACAAATCAGAGCATTTTTAGACCAAAACAGGTCTCTCTAGTAGGCCGAACATATCATAACTTATCTAATCCGTACGACCTAAACAATGCATAATCGTATAGCCATTAGAGACTGAAACCACTCAACCTTCCCTGTTATCTCTACTCCACTTCTATACAACAAGATCATTGCACACCAAATATCCTTCTTCATCATTTTATGCCACAAAAATGCCAACTTTCCATTGTATTCAGCCACTACAACTTCGGAGGCAGAATACTTGTCGAGCTCCAAACCAGTAACCACTCTCCATTCCTTCTCCTTAGAGTTAGACCACATTAACCCAATTCTAGACTTGTAAATGTAGGGCACATGTTCAATCACACACATCTTTACTGCACTCACGACTATTTTCTGTTAGGAAATAACGCCAAATTTCCGATCGTCAAATTTCCGATAAATCAGAATTATGAGAACGATAAGACACATAATTTGTTAACGGAGTTCGGCCAATATTGCCTACATCTTCGGACCTGCTGCAGATCTTTTTATTATCAACCGGAAAATTTTACACCACTCTCAACTCATACCCGAACCCAAATATACTCGAGAAATTACTCTTAATTTCTCACAAAGAAGATTTTTTTTTTCTTTTCTCTCTCTCACATTTCTACTTCTTCTCTTGTTTGAGATTTTAGGGATGATTTTTCTTTCTCTCAAAGCTTTGTTATTTATAGATGTTAAGGGTTTGGTGAAAGCCACAATTGTTGAAGAAACTTGCATCCTTTTGTTGACATTGAGTGCCACCAACTCCCAAAGAAATCCATTGTTCATGATTTCTTCTCACCAACCCAAGACTAACAATCTCCCACTTGAAGACTGATTTCAATCTGTATTCACACCTTGATCAATGCAGCAGGTCTTCTAGGCTTGTTACTCTAGCAAGCCTACTGAGGTTGCACACAACCTCAGCTAATCATACGGCACGACCTTTGTTAGCATGTCTGCCGGATTCTTACTTCCTGGGATCTTTTCAAGCACTAACATTCCATCTTCCAAAGCTGATCTGATGAAATGATACCGAAGTTGTATGTGCTTCGTTCGAGCATGGTATACCAGGTTCTTTGCCAAATCAATGGCACTCTTACTATCACAGTATAACACATTTTTCTCTTGGTTGCGGCCTAGCTCTTGTAGAAATGACTGTAACCAAATCATCTCCTTTGTTGCCTCTGTCACCACAACATACTCAGCTTCACAGCTTGATAGAGCTACAATTTTCTGCAATTTTGAAACCCAACAAATTGCAGTACCACCAAAAGTGTAGACATACCCGGATGTGCTCTTCCTATTGTCAATATCACCTCCATTGTCAGCATCAACATATCCCTGCAATCCCATTTCAGATTTCATGAAACACAATGATAAACTTGTGTTTCCCTTCATTTATCTGAAAATCCACTTAACAGCTTCCCAATGTTCCTTGCCGGAATTACTCATAAACCTGCTAACGACTCCCACTGCATGTTCAATGTCTGACCTTGTACATACCATCGCGTACATCAGGCTGCCAATAGCATAAGCATATGGAACTTTATCCATATATGCCATCTCGTCTTCAGTCAATGGGGACTGATCTCTGGATAACCTAAAATGACTTGCCAGGGGAGTACTAACTGGCTTCGCGTCATCCATATTAAACCTCTTGAGGACTTTCTTCATATACTCCTCTTGAGATAACTTAAGACCCTCCTTGCTTCTACTAATTCTCATCCCAAGAATTTGTCTTGCTTCTCCCAGGTCTTTCATCGCAAACTCTTCTGAGAGTTTCGTCTTCAAGTTGTTGATCTCATGCAAGTCTGCTCCCACTATAAACATGTCATCAACATACATGAGCAATATCAAGTAGAACTCTTCAAGCCTCTTGAAGTAACAACAGTGGTCAGCCTCACACCTCAAGAAACCAGCACCTTTGATGAAGCTGTCAAACCTTTTATACCATTGTCTTGGAGCTTGTTTCAAGCCATACAAACTCCTTTGAAGCTTACAGACTAGCTTTTCCTTTCCTTTGACCTCAAAGCCTTCAGGTTGCTTCATGTAGATTTTTTCATCCAAATCACCGTAAAGAAATGTTATTTTTACATCCATCTGTTGAAGATGTAAGTCTTCCTTTGCTACCAGGCCAAGAACAGTTCTAATTGTCACCAACTTGACTACATGAGAGAAGATTTCTGTGTAGTCTATGCCTTCTTTTTGTTGGAATCCCTTCACAACAAGCATCGCTTTATAACGCTTGCTTCCATCATGTTCTTCTTTTATTCGGTAGACCCACTTGTTGTGCAATGCCTTTTTCTCCTTAGGCAACTCAGCTAACTCCCACGTGTGATTGGACATCAACGAGTCCATCTCATTGTTCATTGCAAGCTCCCACTTAATCGATTCATCAACTTGCATTGCCTCTTCATAACATTCAGGCTCGCCTCTATCTGTGAGTAGAATGTAGTTGAGCAATGGAGAAAATCTTACAGGTTTCTTGATGATTCTGTTTGACCGTCGCAACTCTGTAACTGGCGTATGTGGGATCTCTTCGGAATCATCATTCTCATATGCCTCACTATTCTCTTCTTGAGAAATATGTTCTTCTAATGTTGTGGTATCCTGTTGCAACTATGGTGCTTGGATATCTCCCAAATCAACAGCTACAGACTCCTTCCTTTCTGAGCTTTCTTTTTGTTTATCCTTGTACAAGGCTCCTTCATTGAACACAACATTCTTGCTGCGGATGATCTTCCGATTTTTGTCATCCCAAAACCGGTAACCGAACTCTGTGTTACCATAACCAATGAAGTAACACTTCTTAGATTTTGCATCAAGTTTACTTCTTGCAGTATTATGATCATGAGCATAAGCTAAACAGCCAAACACTTTTAGATAAGAAAGATTTACTTTCTTTCCGCTCCAAACTTCTTCAGGGATCTTGAATCCCAATGGAATAGACGGTCCTCTGTTTATTAAGAAGGTTGCGGTTTTGATTGCATCCGCCCAAAATGTCTTAGGCAATCCACAATGCAATCTCATGCTCCTTGCACGCTCATTCAAGGTCATGTTCATCCTTTCAGCTATTCCATTTTGTTGAGGCGTTCCAGGAATAGTCTTCACCATCTTTATCCCATTATCAGCGCAGTATCTTCTGAACTCTTCGCTAATGTACTCTCCACCATTATCAAACCTTAGGCACTTCAACTTGAGATTCGTCTCAATCTCAACCATGGTTTTCCATCTTTTGAAAACCGAGGACACTTCATACTTGTTCTTCATGAAGTAGACCCACACTTTCCTTGTGGAGTCATCAATAAAGGTCACATAGTAGTACGAACCTCCTAACGATACGACAGATGCGGGTCCCCACACATCAGTGTGCACCAGCTCCAACTTCTCAGATTTTGGCTATCTACCTTCTTTTGAGAAACTAACCCGTTTCTGTTTTCCAAGGATGCAACTTTCACACATCTCATGATCCACCGTCTTCAGATCCGAAAGCACGCCATTTGCTACCAAAAGCTTCATGCTTTTCTCACTCATGTGTCCCAATCTACAATGCCACAACTTGGTTTGTTTGGCATTCTCGACAACAGCAATTGTATCTTGATAACTCATCGTCATATAAAGAGTGCCTCTTTTATAACCTTTAGCAACCATCATAGAACCTTTCTTTACTCTCCAGGCTCCACCACCAAAATTGACATTGTGCCCTATATCATCAAGTTGTCCTACTGATATCAGATTTCGCATCAACTTTGGCACATGTCTAACCTTTGTGATATTCCACACGCGTCCATCAGACATCTTCAAGTTGATATCTCCAATACCAACTATGTCCAAAAGTAAACTATCGGCTAGATATACCTTTACATAATTTCCAGCAACATAATTCTCCATAATGTTGTGGTGTGGTGTGGTGTGGAATGATGCTCCTGAGTCAAGAACCTAAGAATCGATCGGGCTATCAACATAGGAGATCGATGCTTTAGTGGTGTTTACAGCTGCATCATGAGCTTCACTTTTTTCTTGGAGAATCAACAGACACTAACAATGCAGACTGCATTGGCTCCGCCTCCCTTGTTGTCTTCCTTCTTCGGTGGTGCCCAACAATTCTTTATGATGTGGCCTGTCTTTCCACAATTCCAGCATTCAGTAGGCAGCTTGAATTTGGAATGACTTCTTCCATTCATTGACTTTGATCTGCCTCTATTCCGGTTGTTTCTTTCTTGGTTTCTGCCTCTATTTTCCACGTTGAAAGCAGAGCTCATTGATGTTTCGCCAGAGTCTATCCTACGAAATTCTTCCGCAAGGATACGATCTCGAACATCATTAAATTTAAGCTTCTGAGTACCCACAGAATTACTAACCGCTGCCCTCATTGGCTCCCAACTATTTGGCAGAGATGCCAGCAAAATCAGTGCTCGCACTTCGTCATCAAACTCAATTTCAACGGATGATAATTGGTTGACAATCGTGTTAAACTCGTTCACATGTGCTGCAATAGGGCCACCTTCTTCCATCTTCAAGTGGAAGAGTTTTTTCATGAGAAATACCTTGTTATTTGCTGAAGGTTTCTCATACATATCCGAGAGAACTTTCATGAGCCCTTCTATGGTCTTCTCCTTCGCAACGTTGTGAGCAACGTTTTTTTACAATGTTAACCTAATAACACCCAGAACCTGTCTATCAAGGAGATCCCACTCTTCCTGATCCATCTTCTCAGGCTTCTTGCTCAGTGGTTGATGAAGCTTCCTTCCGTATAGATAATTTTCGATTTGCATTCTCCAAAATGCATAATATGTACCGTCAAATTTCCCGATACCGTGTGCCGAACCAATTTCGCCTCCCATCGTTTCTGATTATTTTTGCGAATCACCGTGTATTTGAACACCTTCGTCGACAAACCGATGCCGCCGAAAATTTTCCACTATTCACTATTCACGTGAACAGTAACCTCGCATGAAATTTGACCGAAATCACCCAATCCGTGCTCTGATACCAGTTGTTAGGAAATAACGCCAAATTTTCGATCGTCAAATTTCCGATAAATCAGAATTATGAGAACGATAAGACACACAATTTGTTAACGGAGTTCGGCCAATATTGCCTACGTCTCCGGACCTGCTGCAGATCTTTTTATTATCAACCGGGAAATTTTACACCACTCTCAACTCATACCCGAACCCAAATATACTCGAGAAATTACTCTTAATTTCTCACAAAAAAGATTTTTTTTTTCTCTCTCTCACATTTCTACTTCTTCTCTTGTTTGAGATTTTTGGGATGATATTTCTTTCTCTCAAAGCTTTGGTATTTATTGATGTTGAGGGTTTGGTGAAAGCCACAATTGTTGAAGAAATTTGCATCTTTTTGTTGACATTGAGTGCCACCAACTCCCAAAGAAATCCACCGTCCATGATTTTTTCTCACCAACCCAAAACTAACATTTTCTACATCAATCTTCTCACATTTACCATCTCTAGGATCATAAACTATGACTTGTCCACCGACCTCCATATCCATTTCCTTTTCAAATTGGGATTTGGCGAGACATCCCAAGTTTGAGTCTTTGTGTCAAACACTTCCGCTTGGATCTCTTCGTCTTCGTTGTCGTACCCTTTAAACATGTAAATCTTATCGTCAACAAGTCCGGCGACTGTGAAACGGCGGGCCACACACGTACTTGGACCCTCACTCAGCTTTCGAGACCGGGAATCAAGGATCCACATGCTCCTTGAAGTCAAAACATGAGTGAAATAACCGCTAACGAAATAGATCTCGAGACCAACCATGAGAGCAGCAGGGTATGGCCCAGGCTGAGAAGGGAATGGGATCAATACCAAACGATTATCAGTGAGAGTGAACCAATGATAGGTTGTGTAAGGAACATAGTCATCATATTCTTTAAGGCAGGCGTAGAAGGAATTTTTGCCGAGGCGAGAACGAGTCTCATGAAGCACCGAGGAACGCACGAGAGATTGGAAGTTCTTGGAGACGCAAGAGAGAATTGGATGATACCGTCTCGGAACTCGAGCTAAGACGGCGGCTCGTTGGTGTTGGAAGCGGCAGTGGAAATGGTAGACATGATCTTGAAAATTTAGGGGTTTTCTATCTTAATTGGTTTTGGCTTGGTAGAGGAAATTCACGGAGGCCTAATCCTAATATTTATAGGGGCACTTGCAAAAATGACCTAAAATTTGAGGTCAAACACAAACATAACCTATTTTTTCCTTTTCCTCAACAAATGCCATTTTGTGTCCATTACACCCTTCCAGCTTGCGATATTCACGAAAATTCCATTCTGAAAAAATGAGTAGACTTCTTTTGAAGTCTGCTTCATTCTGAAAAATACACAAAACACCTTTGGATATCCACTTATTTACGAAAATGCCATCTTTTTCAATTTTCTCAACCACCATGAACAACCAATTTCGAGCTCTAAATGCTTCTCCAACCAATTTCTTTGGCTCTAACTCCTCATCTTTATGCTCATAACCTCATAATCTTCCATTTCTTCTCCATTTTCATCCAACAAAATCTCTCATTTTCGTTTTCAAAATTTACAAATTCTTAGATCTTGCTTGTTTCGGTGGCTATTGCATAAGAAGGAATGGACTTCTTTGATATTGGTTAATCACAGTGTTCTGGGCACTCGACGAAGCTCAAAACAGCCTCAAACCGGATCTAGGTAATTATTCACTTGATTTTCGTTAATTTTCAGATCTGTTTTGCGATAGTAGACTTCAAATGAAGTCTGCTCTTCATCGTAGACTTCATTTGAAGTCTACTAGTCAACCATAGGTTAGTTTTGCAATTGACTATTTTTTTCGTTTTTGTAAGGAGACTTCAGGTGAAGTCTGTGAGTTATCCTTTGAAAACAAAAAAATCACCCGTAGACTTCATATGAAGTCTCCGAAAAAAAGAGGCTACTTTTGTAGTTGACCAAACTTTGACTTTTATACGGCAGACTTCATATGAAGTCTTCGGGAGAAGTCTTGAAGAGAAGTCTTCTTTTAAGTCAGTTTAGTATTTCACCAAAATTTTGACTTTTTATGCAAGTTAGTTTTGCGTTTGACAAAAATTTCAAACTTAAAAAAAAAAAAAAAAAAATTTGAGTAGACTTCATATGAAAGTCTACAAATTTAGAGTAGACTTAAAAAAGAAGTCTATTTTTTCAAAAACTGAAGTAGACTTCAAACGAAGTCTGCAATGAATTTTTTTGGTCAAACTCAAAACTAACCTTATTTTTCGTTGACTTCAAACGAAGTCTACTTTCAGTATTTGAATTGCAAAAGTGACCCATTTTCAGTAGACTTCAGTCTGAAGTCTTCTCTAACGACGTAGACTTCATTAGAAGTCTTCTTTAACAGCGTAGACTTCAAATGAAGTCTACTTTAAAAGTCAAACACTGATGAGATTCTGGTCAAATGAAAAATTAACCTATTTTTCAGCAGACTTCATGAAGAAGTCTACTTTTATAAAGTCAACAGTTTGGTCAAATGCAAAAATAATCTGTTCCACAGTAGACTTCACACGCAGACTTCTAAGAATTTATGTAGACTTCAAATGAAGTCTTCTTTGTCAACTTCTCATAGAAGTCTATTGTATAACGTTTTAAAAAAAAACTCATTTAGAGCATATTTATAACGAATCTTTGAGTTTTTTTTGTTCTAGTATGTATTTTTACTAATGCTTTTGCTGTTGTATGAATTTTATGTGTTTTAACTAGACAATTATGGGTGAATCAAATTTGTTGATTGGTTAGGCATTTAGCTCATAATAGAAGACTTCATTTGGAAGTCTTCTTCATTTATCTAGGACAGACTTCAGAATGAAGTCTATGTAGATAATTTTGTTAAAAAAGCATTTTTAGCATATTTATAATGTTTTTTTTAGATTTTCTTGTTCTTACATTTGTATTTTTGTTTTTGCTTCTGTATGAGTTTGACTTGTTTATGTGTTATAATTATAAAACTCATTTTTTGTTTGATTAGGTTTTTAGCATATTTATGTAGACTTCACCAGAAGTCTTCTTTATAATAACAAATTTGTTAGAAGCTTATGTATTTTATCCTTATAGTGATGGAAACTTGGCGAGAAATCAATATGTTGGTAACGTTATAAGATAACAGAAGTCTGTTATAGATGCTATCTTAAGAAATTGTTTTTAAGTTCGGCTATGAATTGTATATATGTTCTGTTAATAATTGTTTACAAGCTGATTTATGAACTATGTCAAACGGCATATTCAATTTGCATTACATGATCAATAAAACAAGAGATAGTAGATTTAGTATTACAAAAATTCTAACTATTTGCCGTTAGATCAAAACAAATTGTATAACACAGAAAATGAGTTTTTCGTACACACCAACACATCCCATTGGGACTAAACACTACTTCAGTCTATACTGGCACTTTCTATTTCCAATATATCTTCTTTTGATTAACAAACAAATTTTCATCTTCTTCTGGCAAGCAAATCATCAGCCATACCTAGCCCGCTTATGTTCTCCGGTAGATTCCTATCTTTCATTAGTTCCTGCATGTTCAGATGTAAACAAGTATAGCTTATAAACACAACAATTGGATGAAAATCCTCAGCATTGCATGTTAATCAGATTAACAACACTTGAGGAGGACAGATGAATGCAGGTTTTCAAATCCTAGACAGAGAAATTACATCAAATGCAGGTTGTTACCTGCCAGTTCTAGGGCTAGTAACAACTGATTTCGTATCACACCATACACCTGCTGCAGTATCCAATACTGTATAAGGACAATAGATGAAATAATCAGAGAACTGTAGATGCATTCAATTCACATTTTATTATAAAACCAATATGTACAGCTCTCGTCTATAAATGAGACACATTTCAACAATGGCTAAAATGCTTCAGTGATAATTTTATGGCTAAAACCATCTCGATTAGCATAAAAAATAACAGCAAATTCTGCTGTACAGCTTTTGTCTATGAAACACATTTCAACAATGGCTTCAGAAGACTAAATATGGTGCACCTATTATCAAGGAAACATAAGTATTTCCTCAATGACCATCCAACAACACAAACATCAGATCAGATATTCAGATTGCTGCTCTTTGTTTGCTAACCTGCAACACTGGATGAGTCTTCAACCATGCGTCCACCACCAAGTGCCCAACCGGACACATGAAGTCTTGCATTTACAAAGACCTAAATAATCCATCAAAAAGTTTAATTATTCTGACGAGGCCAGATAAAAGAACCAAAGAGGAAGAAGTATCCCATACTGATATCTGGCAGATGGTGAGACACCACGGGCTATGGCCCATTCCCAACGCCCATCTCTGTGCTTAGCAAGTCCATATGCACTAGCCAGAGGCTATCCATTCAAATGTTGGAAAAAAAAAGATATTTAGCCCCTCAATCAAAGCATTCAAGGTCAAGGCAGTCCACTAAGTTTCAAATTTCACTCTACGCAAAATTGATAACATATCAAAATAATGGTCATGAATAAACAAATAATTGATAATGAGCTCATTCCTTGATGACAATAGAAGTTATTGTTCCTTTTCTCCTAGAGGCTTCACAAAGTCTTGCACAGAACATATGCATGTTACTTGCTAAAACACAAACTCTTGTTTAATTTACTTTGCAGAGAGGAGGTACATCCCCATCTTCTCTGTAACATAGACCAAGATAGCCACAAGTGGCAGATTTATTATTTTAAGGGTTAGGGTTTTTGTTAGCGGCGAAAAGAGGAAGAGAGGAGTAACGACAGCTTACCGTTTCACGCCAGCAACACACGAAATCCAGCGGCAAGGAGACAAGCAGATCTGCAAAAAAAAAAAACAGATCTTGAGAGAGTTTTCGTCGGCGGCGAAAAGAGGACGACACAGGAAGAGGGAAGAAGAGTTACCGTTTTGCGCCGACGACCAACGAAAAATTCAACTATGCTACACGCCTAACTTCAGAAGCAGAAACATCTGTGGTTTGCCAAGCCGTGATTTTCACTGACTCGGACAGCAGAGAGATTTCTCCCAGAAGGAGAGGTTCGCAGAGTTTCCCATCGGAGCAGAGGCGGAATTAGGCCGTGAGATCGCCGGAGAAGTTCTCGAATCGACCGGCGGCGCAGATCTGAGAGAGGGAGAAGATGAGAGAGGCGAGAGAGAGTGGACCGTTTTAGAGAGAGGAGATTTCTAAAACCAAATTAGGGTTACTTGTTTATATAATGGGGTCAAAATTCTGGTTAGGTTAATTATTTTTTTCCAATTTTGGTTATATAAAACCAATTTTTGTAAGATTAAATCGTAATAATTTTTGGTTAAATCTCTAAATTTCGATTTAGCAGACTTCAATCTCTAAAATTGAAGTCTACTCATAATTCATTTATAACCTAAATTATCTTATTATGTTTATCTAATCCAATTGTATGAAATTTTCTTTTTAAAACATCAAAATTGAGTATATTAAAATTTTAAAACATCAAAATTTTATAAACTAATTTTTGTTTTTTTATAATTTAAATATAAGATTTAATTACAGAGCAGAATTCATGAGAAGTCTACTAATAATTCAACTATAACCTATAAATTATTTTTTTGGTTAATCTGATCAAATTTTATGAATTTTTGATTTTTAAAACATCATAACTTAGTATAATAAATTTTTAAAACCTCATAATTTTATAACATAATATTTTTTTATTATTATTTAAATATAAAATTTAATTAGAGAGCAGACTACTCATAATTCAACTATAACCTATAAATTATTTCCTTGGTTAATCTGATCAAATTTAATGAATTTTTGATTTTTAAAACATCATAACTTAGTATAATAAATTTTTAAAACATCATAATTTTATAACAAAATATTTTTTTATTATTATTTATATATAAATTTTAATTACAGAGCAGACTTCTATATGAAGTCTACTCATAATTCAACTATAACCTATAAATTATTTTCTTGGTTAATCTGATCAAATTTTATGAATTTTTGATTTTTAAAACATAATAACTTAGTATAATAAATTTTTAAAACCTCATAATTTTATAACATAATATTGTTTTTTATTATTTAAATATAAAATTTAATTACAGAGCAGACTTCTATATGAAGTCTACTCATAATTCAACTATAACCAATAAATTATTTCCTTGGTTAATCTGATCAAATTTTATGAATTTTGATTTTAAAACATCATAACTTAGTATAATAAATTTTTAAAACCTCATAATTTTATAACATAATATTTCTTTTTATTTAAATATAAAATTTAATTACAGAGCAGACTTCTATATGAAGTCTACTCATAATTCAACTATAACCTATAAATTATTTCCTTGGTTAATCTGATCAAATTTAATGAATTTTTGATTTTTAAAACATCATAACTTAGTATAATAAATTTTTAAAGCCTCATAATTATATAACATAATATTTTATTATTATTTAAATATAAAATTTAATTAGAGAGCAGACTTCTATATGAAGTCTACTCATAGTTCAACTATAACCTATAAATTATTTCCTTGGTTAATCTGATCAAATTTTATGAATTTTTTATTTTTAAAACATCATAACTTAGTATAATAAATTTTTAAAACCTCATAATTTTATAACATAATATTTTTTATTATTATTTATATATAAAATTTAATTACAGAGCAGACTTCTATATGAAGTCTACTCATAATTCAACTATAACCTATAAATTATTTCCTTGGTTAATCTGATCAAATTTTATGAATTTTTTATTTTTAAAACATCATAACTTAGTATAATAAATTTTTAAAACCTCATAATTTTATAACATAATATTTTTTATTATTTAAATATAAAATTTAATTACAGAGCAGACTTCTATATGAAGTCTACTCATAATTCAACTATAACCTATAAATTATTTTCTTGGTTAATCTGATCAAATTTTATGAATTTTGATTTTAAAACATCATAACTTAGTATAATAAATTTTTAAAACCTCATAATTTTATAACATAATATTTTTTTTATTTAAATATAAAATATAATTACAGAGCAGACTTCTATATGAAGTCTACTCATAATTCAACTATAACCTATAAATTATTTCCTTGGTAAACTGATCAAATTTTATGAATTTTTTATTTTTAAAACATCATAACTTAGTATAATAAATTTTTAAAACCTCATAATTTTAAAACATAATATTATTATTTTTATTATTTAAATATAAAATTTAATTACAGAATAAATTTTTAAAACCTCATAATTTTATAACATAATATTATTATTTTTATTATTTAAATATAAAATTTAATTACAGAGCAGACTTCATGAGAAGTCTACATGTAGACTTCTCTATAAAGTCTACATGCGTCTCAGGGTTATAATCGTAAAAACACGTACTGGGTTTTTGTTTAGTCATTAAGGAGGTAACTGTAATTTCACTACCCCTGCAGGTTACTTTTTCTTTAACTCAAATAAGGGGTCTAGTTTTGCTGAAAAAACCAAATTTTAGGTTATTTTCGGCAATTCCCCATATTTATACATACAAAAAAAATTATTTAAAGAATTACCATTATTGTTTTACAACGTGTAACACAAGTTAGCTCTGAACATACTAAACCATCTATCGCATGCTCTCTTTTTAGAATCATGCGCTGATATGGAATTAACTTCACGCCTACGTTTTGTTGTGTTGACTATCTGTGTTGAACATCAAAACAATCATCATAATGAATAGGGCTCATCTCTCTAATTCCAACAAGGAACATGTTTTGGTGGTAACCGAGCCATAGTAAAATGAAATGGTCCTTAGATTTGATCCATAATTATGATAATAGAACAAACGGTAGATGGAATTGAATCAATAACAAAATATCCAATCGAGACAGGGGAAAGAGAAAACGCAGCAAACCCTTGTGGAAAGATACAGAAAAAAGATAATTACACTCCCTTGTAGACAAATTGTATTAGCGGCTATCTGATAGACTTGGGTTATTGGGCTTCCAACTCAAAAACCAATTGGCTAATGAGAGGAGTGACTCAATACCCTTATATACCACTTAATCTTAGGTCCTACTACCGATGTGGGATTCTTTTCACTCACATCCCCTCTCACGCTCAGTATGGTTTTTCCATCTGATGCGTGGAGTTTACTTTGGGACGGGTGGCCCAACTATCGGTGTGGCTCTGATACCATGATAGACTTGGGTTATTGGGCTTCCAACTCAAAAAACCAATTGGCTAATGAGAGGAGTGACCCAATACCCTTATATACCACTTAATCTTAGGTCCTACTACCGATGTGGGATTCTTTTCACTCACACTATCTACTTCGGAAACAAAGGAACACGAGACTTCATCGGAACAAATCCCGCCCCTTCACGTCACTAATTCGAGACATTGATCAAGTTATAAGAGAAAATCTGACCGGCCTAGATCGGGAAGCCTCTTCACTCTCATCTACAACCTCTCATCAGGGTGATACTTTTTTTACCACTTGGTTTCAGATAACGCAAGGTTCACAGATCTCTCCACAAGTGTTTCTAGGGAATAATTATACTTCTGATTTATCTCTTCAAAGTGTTTAACCGTGTTTTGTATAGTAGTTTATAGTTCCTAGTATTAATCTGTAGTAGTAAGCAGATCATACTGTATGGCACATGTGCTATATATTAACATTATCGAATATTCAAATTAACCATTAGCAAAAAAAAATTGTATTGATGATGACTCAAAAAGTATTAACATCATCCAAAAATTATCATTAACCTCAATAAATTTATTCTCTTTAATCTGAGAGAGAGAGAATGCTGCAATTTATAGTCACAAGGAACAATCCCCATAAGTTGAGGCGGTTCTGCAGTCCCATGGATCCCTACTTCACTCTTATCCAAAGAAATCATTCTACACCAAATATCTTTGGTTTCACTACACACATGGCTCGATTCTACCCACAAAAACGCCATCTATCCATAGTATTCCGCCATTCAACCGGATCGAACCTTGTTGAGATTGTTCAAACCATTAACCACTCTCCATAGCATCAGCTTAGAGTCATACCATATCAACCCGAACCTAGCGTAATAAACATAGAGCACATTTTCTATCACACACAAACCCGTTTCCCACCATTTATCCTTTGGCAACTCAAAACTCTCACAAGAACCATCTCTAGTATCGTAGCAAACAACAATGTCTTCAAGATACATAAACACACAAACCTTCCTGTCTAATGAAACAGTGGCAGACGTATGCCAGAACCCTTGTTCCTCAGGAATCGGCGCTGGTTCCCAAGTTTGCATTTTTAGGTCAAATGATTCCGCTTGAATCTTATCGTCTCTATAGCCTCCGATCACATATATATTACTGCCGACTAACCCCACGTGATTGGACAATCGATCCACTTTCATACTAGGTCCTTGGCGTTACTTTCCAGATCGGGAATCAAAGATATACAAGCTTGATGAGGGAATGTATGTTCCGCAAATAAAGAAAATCTCCGGACCAATTGCGACTGTGGAGGGGTAGGGCTCGTGATGATAAGGAAACACAAGATCGACGGAGACGACTAACTGATTCTCTGTTGGATTATTCTCAATCCTGCGGAGAGTAAACCAATGACGGTTGTGTAGGCGATTTGTTTCGTCGATGAAGCAGATATAGAGAGAATCTTTGCTGAGGAGAGAACGAATCCTGTGAATCTCCGGCGAACGAACAAGATTACGGAAGTTTTTGGAGAGCAAAACAGGAGATTGGGTAATAGCGTTTCGGGACGTGGGCTAAGATTTTCCAGACGATTTCGATCGGCAGTGAGGAAAACCATGACGGCCAACCTAACGACGACGGTGGGATGATTCTTCGCGGTGGCTCGTGGGCGAGTGTATTCGCCATTAGAATCAGATTAGGAGGATGAAATTACGAAACTTTTAACCTAATTTTTTAGTTAGGTGAGTCCGTGAAATTTTGTTTTTACATTTTTTGTATTAAATAAAGGCCTATAAGATTATGTCGTAATTATACTTTTAAATTTATTTATCTTTATCAAATTTAATGTAACTAAACACTTATAAATAGCACCTGTGTTAATTAGGGTTCCTAAACTTTATTTTTCCTTCTCCTCCTAAAAAACTAAAATCTGATATGTCTACCGCAGCCGCCTCCAACGACGACCAGCCACCGCAAGAAAATAATCATCGAGCGTCGTGGTTGTTGTCGTTACTAAAAAGAACTTTCATTGTTATACATGTGAGACTCATAAGACGAGTTGTAAACTTAATCTATGGAAACCCTAATCCACAAGTGATTGTGTCTTCCACCACAGCCTTAGCCGCCGCCGACCAATCTTCTTTGATGTTATCGTCATTACCAAACGATGTTGTCTCTAAATGCTTAGCCCGCGTCCCGAAACGGTATGACACAGTCCTCTCTCGTGTTTCCAAAAGCTTCCGGTCCCTTGTGCTCTCACCTGAGCTTGCACGTATGCGGTCCTTGATGGGCAAAAAAGAGTATCCCCTCTTATATGTATGCTTTACGTCCGAAACCATTCGCCCGGAGTTTCATTGGTTCACTTTTAACCCAAATGAGAAGAAAACAAGTGATCAGAACTCAATCCCGCTTCTTTCTGAACCGAGGCTGTATTGTTCCACCGTCTCTATAGGTTCCAAGATCTACTTTATTGGTGGATCCATGTATAATACGTCCCCAGACCTATGGAAATTCGATTCCTTGTCCGGCGAGTTGTGCATGTGTCCTAGTATGAGGGTGGCCCGCATGTTACCTGGCGTGGCAGTTTTGGATGGGAAAATATACGTAATGGGAGGGTGCCCCAAAGACCAGATTCAGATTGAAGTTTTTGAACCAAAGACTCAAACTTGGGAAGTTGGGCCATTAAGCTCTCAAGGAGGAATCCGATACAGAGAAATATTTAAGGGACCTGGAGCAATTGTGACTGAAGCTGTGGCTGTGGATGGGAAGGTTTATGGTAGGAGTTACAGAGAAGGGAGTCACATAATCTACAATGCAGAAGATGGTACATGTGAGACTTTCGAGATGGAGGATGAAGATACATGGAGGAGAGGTGGAGTGTGTGTGGTAGACAATGTGATGTATGTTTATTACTCAAATGTTGGGATAATGTGGTATGACTCTAAGGAGAAGGTATGGAGAGTGGTTCAAGGTTTGAAGCTTGATGAGTCAATTGAAATTCCGGTTGGAATGGTGGATTGCAATGGACAACTTGCATTTCTGTGGGAAGATTGTAGCAATATTAGTGATACAACTAAAAAGAAGATTTGGTGTGCGATGGTCGTGTTGGATAGGAGTGAAGTAGCGATTCATGGAAAGGTCGAGTGGTCTGATTCAGTTGGATATGTCCCTCGTGACTATAGAATTTGGCGTTGTCTAGGTGTTTCTGATTAAAATCTAAAAGTAGTTATGTTTATGATGGTAATGATGATACAGTGTGATGATGTTATGATATGTTTCTAAACCTTGTGAATCATCATAACATCAATATATATATGTCCCCTTCGCTGAACAGTTAGCATCACCATGAATTGCATATTTGGTTGTTTTTAATTTGCATATAGCACGATGGATATATATGTCACAACTTGATCAGCGATATATATTTATCTTTGCTAAAAGTCTATTTTGAAGCTTCAAATTTTTTTTACTGGAAAGTTTACACAGGGACCAATCATGAAAGTTCGGGGAGGCAGGCGTGGGAGTAATCGACGGGAAGATATTCGTGAGGAGTGTCGTTGGATTCGCAGGGGCCTGATGAGGAAATCCAAATGGAAGTGTTCGATCCAAAATAAAAAATTTGGAAATTTGCAGGGCGGGAGAAAGTGAAACCAAGACCATGGTGTATATATGCAGTCTATTGCGTTGCTGGAGCGTAAGGTTTACATGGTGGAAGGTGATAGAATCAGTGTATACAATCCGAGAGAAGGTAGAAGAAAGGAGACCACAGAGAGGCTACATGAAAACGTGGATTGCGTGTGTGTGGTAGAGAACATTCTCTATGCTTATTTTAATTGTGGTTTGACACAAAGATCAACGTTTGGAGAAGATTGGTTAGTCGTGACGGGAAGGACATGTCTCTCTTACGTGTGCGGGCAATGGCGGAATACGAGGGAAAGCTAGTGGTTTTTAAATCCCTCGATAACTTGGACCAACTTGATAAAACAAAGAGTTTTAATATTAGTATGTTCTTGTTGGACAAATGATTTGTGGGACGATCGAGTGGTCTGGTGTTGTAGCGACAATCCCATATGCACCAAATTGTTCTTGAAAAGATTTATTATGGAACGAAGTTGGAAAATAACATGTTTAAGTTTGTGGAAGGAAGCATATATTTGAATTTCTGAGCTGTATTTTTATGCTTCTTCTTCTTCATTCTCTTTAGGCAACGCAAAATTGAATTTTTGACGCCAAATTCAACATTTCAACGCTTTTCTTTTTCATTTCCGCAAAGTTGTCACCTTTAGAAATTGGAAGCTTTAAAGAACGTAACTTTTGAAGTTGTACGTTTATCTCTGTTAGCCTACAGTTCCCAATGGATGCTCCGGTTCCACATTCGTCACATACTCTGTTGGAACTCTGCACCAATCTCCTGCAAAAGTCTCTCAAGTCCAATGGTCGTTTCACAGCTGAATTGGTCCATTGTCGCGTTATCAAATCGGGTCTCATGTTCAGCGTTTACCTGATGAATAATCTAATGAACGTCTACTCGAAGACTGGCTACGCTCTTCACGCACGTAAGTTGTTCGACGAAATGCCTCTGAGAACGGCTTTCTCATGGAACACGGTTCTCTCGGCCTATGCGAAACGAGGAGATATGGATTCCACATGTGAGTTCTTTGATCAACTGCCTCTAAAGGATTCGGTTTCTTGGACCACCATGATTGTAGGGTTTAAGAAAATTGGTCAGTATCAAAAGGCTATAAGGACTATGGGGGAAATGATGAGGGAAGGGATTGAGCCGACGCAGTTCACGCTTACGAATGTGCTTGCATCGGTTGCTGCAACTCGCTGTTTGGATACAGGTAAAAAGGTCCATTCTTTCATCGTTAAGCTTGGCCTTCGTGGTAACGTTTCCGTGTCAAACTCCCTTCTTAGTATGTATGCAAAATGTGGTGATCCGATGATGGCAAAAGTTGTTTTTGATAGAATGGTGGTTAGAGACATCTCAAGCTGGAATGCTATGATTGCGTTACAAATGCAGGTTGGTCGGACGGATCTTGCTATGGCACAATTCGAGCAAATGGCTGAGCGCGATATCATCACTTGGAATTCTATGATTTCTGGTTATAATCAGTGCGGGTATGATCTCAGAGCTCTAGATATGTTTTCGAATATGCTGAGGGATTCTCTGTTGTCACCAGATAGATTCACTTGGGCGAGTGTGTTATCTGCTTGCGCCAATCTTGAGAAGCTTAGTACTGGGAAGCAGATTCATTCGCATATCATTACAACAGGATTTGATATCTCTGGAATTGTGTTAAACACCCTGATATCGATGTATTCGAGGTGTGGAGGGGTCGAGACTGCCCGGAGACTCATAAAACAAAGAGGAACCACTGATCTCAAGATCGAAGGTTTTACAGCTTTACTTGATGGGTATATCAAGCTTGGAGATATGAGTCAAGCTAAAACTATATTTGATTCGTTGAAAGATCGTGATGTAGTCGTATGGACCGCCATGATTGTTGGATACGAGCAACACGGTTTGTATGCCGAATCTATAAACCTTTTCAGATCAATGGTTGGAGATGGGCAGAGACCAAACAGTTACACACTTGCAGCAATGTTAAGTGTAGCTTCAAGCTTAGCATCACTTGGTCATGGCAAGCAAATCCATGGGAGTGCTGTAAAGTCAGGGGAAGTTTATTCGGTTTCTGTCAGCAATGCGTTGATAACAATGTATGCAAAGGCAGGTAACATTACATCGGCCAGTCGGGCATTTGACTTGATACGTTGCAAAAGGGATACAGTATCTTGGACGTCCATGATTATCGCGTTGGGACAGCATGGCCACGCAGAAGAAGCACTTGAGCTCTTTGAAACAATGCTGATGGAAGGACTAAGACCTTATCACATAACATATGTTGGTGTTTTCTCTGCTTGTACTCACGCGGGTTTGGTCAATCAAGGCCGTCAATACTTCGACATGATGAAGAATGTGGATAAGATTGAACCTACTCTTAGCCACTACGCTTGTATGGTGGACCTGTTTGGACGTGCTGGTTTATTACACGAAGCACATGAGTTCATCGAAAAGATGCCGATTGAGCCAGATGTAGTGACATGGGGTTCACTGCTCTCTGCTTGCAGGGTTCACAAGAACGTCGAGCTTGGGAAAGTTTCAGCAGAGAGATTGTTTCTTATCGAGCCAGAGAACAGCGGAGCGTACTCAGCCTTGGCTAACTTATACTCAGCTTGTGGAAAATGGGGAGAAGCAGCTATGATCAGAAAATCCATGAAAGATGGGAGAGTGAAGAAGGAACAAGGGTTTAGCTGGATTGAAGTGAAGCAGAAAGTCCATGTCTTTGGAGTCGAAGACGGGATTCATCCACAGAAGAAGGAGATCTACATAACCATGAAGAAGATTTGGGACGAGATCAAGAAAATGGGTTATGTTCCTGACACTGCGTCTGTACTACACGACCTCGAAGAAGAGGTTAAGGAGGAGATTCTAAGGCACCACAGCGAGAAACTAGCAATCGCTTTCGGGTTAATTAGCACTCCGGATAAAACCACATTGAGAATCATGAAGAATCTCAGAGTGTGCAATGATTGCCATACAGCTATAAAGTTCATCTCCAAGCTTGTGGGAAGGGAGATAATAGTGAGAGACACTACAAGGTTTCACCATTTCAAAGATGGGTTCTGTTCTTGCCGGGATTATTGGTGAGAAAATCAGGAAATAATGCAACTGGTGAAATGGAAGATCCAACAATTCTCAAATGATATATAGATTCAGGTATGGCTTCTTCTTTTGAGGGAAACCAACAAAAGTTTTCCTCTTTATAAATGCTTTATTTGTTATATTGCTGTGTAAGTTGCATCATCATTATTGAGCATTAGAATATGACGACATGGCATTTGAGTCTTTAGTACTAGAGATCATTGTGCTTAAAGGAGAAGGATATTATGAACGATGGAGAAAAAAGCATAAAGAGAGAGAGAGAGTAAATCGAATTGGAACAATTGATAAGAATGAAAGTATAGAAGACGAAGAAGAGAATATGTTCCCTTTGTTACAAAAGCTTTTCTTTTCTGAACCATTTGACTACATTATATACATAGATAGATACATATAAAGAGATGAGAAGATCTTGGTCGGCATAATATGTATGACTTAGCAGAGAGAGCCCACACTTATTTGGCTTACGTGGCAGGTCCGGGCAGGTCAATTTGAGATGATATCACATAAGACTCTTAAAACGGGATTTTTGGCGGGAAAACGTGAAATTTGGTGGAAAAACATGATTTTACGTTTTTGGCGGGAAAGCGGAATTTTACATTTTTGGCGGGAAAATGAAATTTTACGTTTTTGGCGGGAAAACAAGTTTTAAGTTTTTGGCGGAAAAAAATGATTTTGGTTTACACAATTGATTTTGGTGTTGTTTAGGTTTTTATTTAAAAAAATTGGGTTAAAAACTTAGGTCCTGTAAAAAACTTAACCCTATAAATTCAGCCTTTTTTAACCTTATCATAAAATATAGAGTTTAGGGCTTAATTTTTTATACAGAGCCCGGACTAACCCTGTGAGTTTGAGCCCATATTAACATCCCTACATAAGAGTCACTGCCCGTAGGATTCGTAGTAACAACTACGGGCAGCTTCACACACTGTCTCTCTCATCTCTCATCTCTCTATATCTCAGGTTTCTAAACAACTCTTCTTTGATCACAAATCTCAGAACGGTTCCATTCATGAACAGAGCTCATCTCTTCTTCTTCTTCTTCTTCTTCTTCTTCTAGTTTCTTTCTTTCTTTACCCCAAATTTCAGAGCTCTTTCTCCGGTACGTTCTCCTCTCTGTATCTTGTCTTGATTATACTTTTTTTTTTTGGGTCTACAAATGATTGTTTTTTGTATGTTGTGAAAATTTAAGACCTTGTTTTCTCCTCTGTTTCTGATTTGTTTACGCCAAAAATATTCTTATGGAATCGTAGGACAAAGATTTCTCCATATATGTTACTGTAATAATTGCAGATCTAACGGTTTCTATTAACTACAGAGTTAACCAATGGAGCTGAAAGAAGAAGGTTTGAGGTTGTCCCTGGCGCTTGGAAACGTGTCAGTGCTAAAGTGCGCCGCTTCAGCTTTAACGGCTACTGTGATTTCCTCTTTGCTCGAGCTCTTCGCTCAGGCAAGTCTCTCTCTCTCTCTGTTTTCTGAACTTTATAAAAATCTTATTTAGACCTTTTGTTTCTTATTAACAACCTTTTTTTCGATGAATCAATAATACTTAATAAAAATAATTGATTTGCTGCTGAAAACGATGGATACATGTATTTATGGTTTTTGTTCAAGGGAAAAATTGTACAAAACTATCTTGATTCTTCTTTAGAATGGGTGGTTGGAAAAATAAATTAAATTTTGGTGAAAAATACAGTGAGAGTGTATTATATAATAAATAGCTTGCTTTAATGAGAATGTGAAGATAAAAATTTTAAAATATATATAAATTGTGGGGTCCAAGAAAAATATCAAAAAGGTATATTCCTTATATTATGCTTCTATCTTTTAGTGCTAGAAGAAGAGGCCCATGTCCCAGTTCACCATTTTCAGGCCCCTATCCCAGAAATTGTACGATCGTTAAACAAAACATTTCTTTTGGGTAGTTGATCAAATGAAATATGAAATTGCAGGTCGCTGTCTTGGAGGGTGATATTAAAGAGAATGGATACGAGGTGGTTGATGCAGAGGGAGGCAATGGAAACAATGAAGATGGTGATGGTGATGGTGATGATGAAGGGGAAGATGACGAAGGTGGTTCGGATGATGCAGAAGGAAAGGAGACCAAGAAAGGACCGGGAAGTGGTCCTGCTGGGAATGATGAACTTGGAGGAGATGATGATGATGAACCTGAAAGGGATGACAACAATGATGATGATGATGACAACCATGAGAATGGTGATGATGAGGATGATGGAGACGAGGATGAAGATGGCGATGAAGAAGATGAAGACGAGGAAGCGGAGGCAGAGGAGGAGGAAGAAGAGGAAGAAGAAGATGAGGAGGAGGCACTACAGCCACCAAAGAAGAGGAAGAAGTGAAAACAACCGCTTTGATCTTCTAACATTTTAGATTCAAAAAATCAAAACTTGTGGGTTTTTACCTGAGGAGAATCTTAAGCCATCATCAGCTTTACTGTGTCTTTGTTGGTCCATAAACCAGAAAGACTTTGTTTACTGTGTACCATTCTGAGATCCAATGGTACCAGCAATTGCAGCTCCTTGTTCTTCAGTCAATCTTAGATATATATATATGCATATCTAATTACATAAAACCTTCAAGGGTCATATTTAGATATCATAAAGGGTCAAAAGAAATTTAAATCTTATGGAGTCATCTCTCTTTGACTGAACAATGCAAACAAAGCAAAAAAAGTTTGGTCATCTGAGAATCCATATGATATGACCCAAAATAAACTCCATGACCTCCTCAGGAACACAAAGGCATACACATCAGTTTTAAACAAGATAATCAACCTCTTAAATAAAAGCATTTTTCGCAAAAGCCACGAGACCACACGGATTGCACAGAGGTCGTTAACCAATAATCACTGATTGCTTTGATCTTACTAGATTAAGACTGGGAATTATATAAGCAATAGACATGTCTCTGTCTGAACTGTATCGGACAAAAGTGAAACTAATGGGAAAAAAAACGAAAAAGAAAACATACAAAAAAAAAAAAAACCGACTTGATATAAATATCAGGAAATACAAAAGTGAAACAGAAGAGAACGGAGATAGGGGAAGAAATGTTAAAAAGAAATCCCAGAAACTGCATGTTTATCATTATGATGCTCAGCTCACATCATCTGCAAAGTTGGAGTTCAAGAAAACAATCCAAACATAACCTTATCAAAAGTTCAAGACAAATAAAAACATATCAAAACAAGAGCAAATGCCCAATCCTCCCGGTCATATAATCCCGAAAAAATGAAAACAAAAGAAATCAAAGGGGCAATATCAAAACGATAATAACACTCAAATTCAAGAGACTAAAACGATGAGTGAAACAGCAAAAACAGCTCAATGCTAAAGTGTAACTGTCCATTTAAAGACGTTAGCACCAAAACCACATGAGAGGAAGATGGTGAACGATCAGATTGTAAAACCCAGTGCAGTACTAAAACCAAATAAGCCAAGAAATGAATCAAAATGTTCATCCAAAAACTAAGCTCAATAACATTCGCCCCAACATTACAAACAAGAGAAAGTAACACTTATAAAACAAATGGCACTAAGAAAACTGTAAAACCAAAGACCGCAAGGAAACAAAACAAAACAAAAACAAAATTGAAAATGAAAAATGAAAAATGAGAAAAAAAGAGACTTAAGTGAAGGAAAATAAAGAAAACAAAAGCTTGGTTTCACACATCATCAGCTCATCTAATCTTGTAAAGACTCCAAGCAAGATTCATGAATAATGATGATTAAGGCCGTAGTTGACAATCCTAACCTCCCTCAAGAACCTAATTTAGATAATTAATTCCTGTAGCATTTCCTCCTAGAAATACTTTTATTTAGGCATTTCAGCCAACACATTAACTAGTAAACATACTGAGAGTCATCATGCCAGCTGATATTCCGTTACTACTACAAAGCTTTAACCCATTTTATCTACCAAAGATCCACGCACCTACTATGAATCATTCAGCATATATTTATCCAAAGACATTCAAACCAGAATATGAGCACACATTGTTATAAAACACAAAAGGTTACAGCGAGAACGTACCATGAGTACCACGAATAGTTTGAGTAGCCATGAAACGAGCCGCCAGCATCCGAATCTTTACCATTCCCTCTTTTCCCTGTATCTAAATCAGGATAAGCATTAGGCAGACTCTGACCTCTAAAGAAAGATCCCAGAACTGATATATCAGCACCAACGCCTGGCTCACCAATACCACCTATCTGACTTGACTGCAACAAATCATGGTTCAACCCACCATGGGTTAGAGCACTCGCCAACATCGGATACATGTAACCTCCTCCGGCTGCTGCTGCTAAAGCTGGATTGTCCAACATTCCGGTTCCATAAACCGGATGGTATTGGTTACCTAACATAAACGACGATGCAGCCATTCCACCACCGGTAAATACATGTTGCCCTTGAACTTGCTGTTGTTGGAGCTGACCCTGATTAGCCATCGAACCAAAACTCATCTTCACCGGACCCGGCTGGTCATACCCCTTTACCGACGCCGCAGGCCCCATTGAAGCAAGTTGGCATGTGGCCATTCGATTAAGAATCCTCTTCTTCGGCTCCTTAAGAGCCTCCCTTGCTCCTTTCCTTGTCTTGAACATAACAAATCCGAAACCTTTAGCCTTGCCCGTGACCTTGTCCATAACGACGGTGCACTCTTCGATCTCGCCGTAGCCTTGGAAGACTCCGAAAAGAGTCTCGCGCGTGGTCTCCCATGGAAGGCCATAAACAAAGATTTTCCTGTGGGTGACGTCACGGTCGGCGGCTTCTACGACGGCGGAATAGATCGAGGAACCGATCTGCGCAGCGGAACAAACTAGGTCGACGAGCTGCTCCTTGGAATAGGGTTGCAGAAGCTCCCGAAGCTCTTCCGGGTCGAATTCGTTCTCCGATTCCGAACCGCTAGAATCGGAGCCTGAGCTGGAACTGGAATACGGCGTCGAGGATTCAGGTTGTTGTTGATGATGAGCAGATTTATTAATAATAATCTTCTGCTTCTTATCGGTTTTCTTGGATTTGGATTTCACGAGTTTGCGCTTCTTAGATTTGTCTAGGGTTTTCGCCATTGCAGAAGAGGATAAACGAGTCTAGTTTCCGGATTTTGATTTTTTGATTTCAGGTTTCTTTATCCTCTGTATTTAGTAACCTCTATCGCGCGTTTGAGTTCAGTTTCGCGTTTCAAGATTAAATCCTTACCATCCAATCGCGATTTGTGAACGCTAAATTAATATGTCTTCACTTATGATGAACCTCACAAACTCTCGAAACGCGTTTGTAAAAGAAAAAAACTCAATTTACACAAAACCATGTCCAGATTAGTGAAGAACTCAAAGACATGTCTGTATAAAAAACATAATCCTTTTGGACCCGAGATCTTAAAGAGGGTTTTGTTTCTGTTCTTATATCCTCACAGCACCATTAGAAAGAATAACAAAGACAAAGGCCGACAAAAATCGGCTATCCATTCAAATTTTCCTCTCTTAAACATGTAAACAAAAAGATGCTAAAAACGTTTTTTTGGGTTCAAATTAATTTTGCATTCAATTCAAAAAAAAAAAAAATCTCTCACAAAGAAAGATAAAAAAATAAAAATAAAAACTCACTGTCGAAAAACAAATGATCAAAACCAAACCAAAGCTGATTCAGCTGAAGCATACCATAGAGCAGTACGAAAGGATTAATATGAATAGCTGCAGAGAAAACACTGGAGAGGAAGAAAAAAATCCAAAACCGAAAAACTGAAAACAAGATTGATCCTCTAAAAAAACAAGGATTGGCATCGGTTAGGCCGGGCATAATAACCGAACCGGATGAAACCGAACCGAACCGAACCGAAATTAATGGTTCGGTTAGATTATGGTTACTTTATAATAACTGAATGGTTTTTATTTTTGATATCCATTGGTTATGATAACCGATAACCAATGGGTATCCATGGATATCAAAAAAAAAAAATTATGTTTATTTCCTCTAATTAACCAAAATAACCGAAATATAACCGAAATAACCGAAACTAACCGAAATAACCGAAACTAACTGAAATATTTCCGAAATTTAACCGAAATAACCGAAATATTTTGAAATTTAACCGAAAATAACCGAAAATATTTGAAATTTAACCGAAAATAACCGAAACCATTCGGTTAACCAAAAATAACCGAAAAATTTCGGTTACCAAACGGTTATTAATTTTGATAACCATACCGAACCGAACCGAACCGAATAGTAACCGAACCGAAACCGAACCGAAAACTGTTACTAACCGAATGGATAGTAAAAGACATAACCAAACGTAACCGAAAACCGAAATAACCGAACCGAACCGAATAACCATTTGCCCATCCCTCCATCGGTCATTCAAATCCAGTTTTAAAAGAAAAACCGCAAAGTCTGATATCCATACTCTCTACTGTCCACGGAAAATGAACAGCGAGCAAGTAAACCAAGGGCAATCCAGAACATAGACAAAACAGGTGAAAATAAACTCGGTAGAAGGACCAAGTAACCAAAAACATCTTGAATCTTAGGCAAGAAAACTTGGCGACTGAGATCAAAACACAAATACAAAAGAGTGTCAGAGAAAGGCAAAAAAATGAATGTGAACAAAGAAAGTGACAAGTGTATTAAAAACCTTTGCTGGGAAACAATCAATGTTTGATAGATAGAAAACTCAACCTTATTCCTAGAAAAATCAACAGGTATCTATCGAGAGAGTCTTGAAAAGCTTTTGGCAGTAAAGGAAGAAACAATTTGAAACAAGAATGTGTTATACCACTACGTCTGATCCTACAAATGTGTCTCAAGACAACTCCAGATGAAGATACATACTTTTAGCAGTAATGAAATATAGTGGACAAAACTATAAATGTCATGACCTTCTTTTGCAGCTATAGAGACCAGACGTTTGATGGTATAACGGGAAAAAAACAGAAGAGAAAACTCCATACGCGAAACCACAGAAGAAAACCAGACATGTGTTTGATAGTAGAAAGGATACAGAAGAACCATAATGTGGAAAACCATATGGAAAACAAAAGATGGCAAACTACTTAAAACCTATAAGATCATGGTAACTGAATATTTTGGAAAAAAAAAACTAACTTGAGAGCAGTCTTTTGCAAGAAGAACAAAACAAAACAAAGAGTTAAACTTCCAGAGAGAAAGAGAAATAGGAATTAAAGCGCACAACTCCCTCAGAATGAGTCATATGGGGATAAACACCTTGTTAAAAAGACAGAACACACTGAAACAAAAATAGTAGGCTTGAAACAGTAATGTAGAAGATAAGGAAACTCAAAACCTCCGGCAATTTCCAGCTACCAGATTAGTCATTAGCCTAACCTAGATTCTAGAATTGAAAGTCTAATCAAAGAAGACGGCATAAATATCAAAGAACAGAGTCATACCACTTGGTCAATCTTATCTCAGATACCAAGCACGTTCACCATCAAAACCAGCACCAACACCATTACCTTCACCAACATATTGCCCCGCCATGCCCATATGGTTCGGTGGCCCCTGGTTCATCATACCCGGGCCAAACATACGATAGTTCGGTAAACCAGCAACCATCTGATTAGCCATTAGTGCACTTTGATTACCCATTAAAGGACCATACATCGGATTATAACCAGGATGCTGAGCGTGTCCGTAAAAGGGCATGTTTTGTCCAGCATACATTGGCATATTCTGCTGCTGGTGTCCCTTATCGAAACCATGTGCAGGTCCATGAGCCAAATCGAGCCCAGGCAAGGCTACTTCACCCTGATTAGCCGTATAAGTAAGATCAATCTTGACAGATTCAACCGGTTCCCGTGGCTTTCCAGCCCCAGACGGCTTAGCCTGAGGCTGAGATAGATTACAGCTCACGGTGCGATTGTACATCCTCTTCTCTGGGTTTCTCAGTGCCTCTCTTGCTCCTTTACGCGTCTTGAACAGCACGAACCCGTACCCTTTGGCTCTTCCCGTGTCCTTATCCATAACCACCGAGCACTCCTCTATCTCCCCGTAGACCCCAAAAGCCGCCTTGAGATTCTCGTGCGTCGTGTCCCATCCAAGACCACGCACGAATATGTTGCGCTGAGCGCTGTCTCGATCCGCCGATTCGAGCACGGCGGAGATCAACCGGGAACCCTTCTCGGCGGTTTTGTAAATGAGGTTCACAAGCTCTTCCTTGGAGTAAGCTTCAAGCAGATTCTTTATGTCTTCCTTGTCGAACTCGAAATCCGAATCGGAAACATTGGCGTTGGTGTTGGTGGAAGCAATCGGGACCGTAACGGGATGCGAATAATCGGAACGGACGATTTCGGTCTCTGGCTCATCTTCGGATTCGTCTGATCTCTCGCGTTTCTTCTTGCTTTCCTTCGACTTCTTATGTGGTTTCTCTTCGACTTCGGATTTCTTCGATTTCTTCTTTGATTTCTCGGGCTTTTCGGATTCGGATTTACGCTTCTTAGAGATTTTCTTCTCCCTCACCTCGAGTCGCTTCCTCTCCTTCTTCTCTTTCTTCTCCTTTTTCTCTTTCTTCTCTATCTTTCGCCATTGTTGACGGCAGTCTCGACAAAAACCCTCCTGCTAAATAGGTTGCCAAGAAAACACTATAATTGTATATATAAAACAAAATAAAATCACTAACAAAAACGTCTGGGTGGTGTAGTCGGTTATCACGCTAGTCTCACACACTGGAGGTCCCGGTTCGAACTCGGGCTCAGACATTTCATATGTTTCTTATTTTTTTAATTACCAAATCGTAGTGGCTAATACACTTAATCTTCGATTTAAGAAGAGTTAATTAATGTAGTCCATAAAAGGGCAAAAAGGTCATTATCCTATTTTCTGCCGGCGAAGAACCGGATTACTTGTTTAACGGCAACAAACACCATCTAACCAAACAAAAACTCGAAAAAGAGATTTAAAGAAATCGGATCGAAAGCTCGACGGACTCTCTCTTCTCTCTTTCTGGGTATTCGTGGGTCTTACCCAGATTTAGGAATACGATGGCGGACGAACTGGAATTGTCGCCGCTAGTTCCGCCGTCGCCGATGTTGGAACCTTCCGAGATCGATCTCGAAGCGGGACATGGTGAACAGATTCAGTGCCGAATCTGCCTTGAAACTGATGGTAATTTCTTTGAAAAAAACCCTAGAATTCGCATCTCCTTCCGAGATCGATCTGTAAGAGTTTCATCATCCCGATCATAAATGGTTCTGATGTGATTTTTTGCTAGTGATTTAAAACTGTTACATAGAGAGAGAGAGAGAGAGTGTGTGTGTGTGTTTTGTTCTAAGTTCTAGCTCATTCATTTATTGATCCATGGTCCTGAATTTTGTTTGTGTGTCAGGTAGGGATTTCATTGCCCCATGCAAATGCAAAGGAACATCAAAGTATGTACATCGTGATTGCTTGGATCATTGGAGAGCTATAAAGGTTATACATTTTTATCTCAACTTTGGTCAATGCTTGGAAAGCCATTAGTTGTTACTAGAAAGCTGCTCGCTTTCACTCTCCGAAGAGATATTTGCTATATGTTGTATGAATGATGATTAGAGAGAGTGGTGTTGTTTAGTCAGTTTTAGGGTAAACTAATGAATAGCAGATGTTAACGCAGAGTAGCCTCATTTGATTTCAGGAAGGTTTTGCCTTTGCACACTGCACAACTTGCAAGGCTCCATATTATCTGAGAGTTCATGGTGCTGGAGATAGGAAATGGAGGACACTGAAGTTTCGCTTCTTTGTTACTCGAGACATTTTATCCATATTTCTTGCTGTTCAGCTTGTAAGCATTCAATTTTCATCTGTGCTTCCTCTTCTTGCATTAATTTTTCCTTCATTTGGTAATATATCGAACTCAGGTTTTCTAAATGAACTTCATCTTCTGACAGGTAATTGCTGCATTAGCCTACATGGTCTATTTCATAGATAGCTACCAGCAATCATGGCTTCGTCATATTTGGGGTTTTGACAGTGAGGTCACCTTTTATTACATGTGTGGTATGATACCAAACTATAATATCTAAATGCTCCTCTATATAATATAGTATTTCAGTAAAACGTCTGCTAAGTGTCAGTGGTAGGTGCATCCTTAGTCAGTTATTGACATCCCTAGAAATGCTAAGCCTGCTGTTGTATATAAGTCCTAAATAACGCTTTGCATCAGTCAGAATATGAGATTCCAATATAATGAGTTCTATTTTGGATGAGTTCATCGTTCATATTCCTTTCTACTAGAGTCTCTACGTAGTGGGAACTGAAGCAAGGTTTTGTCGTACTTAATACTTAGATCTAGTTAAGGGATTGGCAAGGTTAGACATGTACTGTTAGGTTTCTGGACTTCGTAGAGTTTTGAACTAAATGAGAATTGTCAAAGTAATTTTGTTTGGTCCTGGATTTTGTTTTATAGAAATTTGTGCGAAGTTATTCTTGAATTACGCATATTGAATTACATGAGGATGTTTGCTTTGTTCAGGAGCTTTGCTATTCTTCGCTCTTCTGGGTCTATCTGGATGCTTCATAACTTGCTACGATCGAAGAGTTCGCAATGACTTAGCTCAGCCTTGCCGTGAACTGTGTCTCTGTTGCTGTCAGCCTGGGTACAACCTTTAATCATACTACTTTTTTTCAGTTATGTCTTGTTAAGAAAGCAAAATTATCCGCGTTTGCCTGTTTAGAAGTTAGAATTGTCCTCATTTAGTCTCGTGACTGAGTAGTAAAAGGAATTAACTACCTGTAGTTGTGGTACTTTTGCCTTCTTGATTTCTGTATGTACAAACTGTGTCGGAAAATATGTTTTGTAGGCAAACTAGAAGAACTTAGTTACACAAACATTTAACAAAAATAGGAATTAGACAACTCAGTTTCTCCTCTTCTTTTGTTTGCTAAGATGCAAGCTTCGTGATCTTACTTAGAAACTAGATATCCATATATAGGGTTTATTATCTGCCAACATCCTGCGACTAGTTTTACTATCTTGCAGCTGCTGATACATTCATTCCACGCTTTTGTAATTCTTACATCCAAACTAGAAAAGCACAAGTAGAATCATTCTGCCTTCTCTTTCTAATGCCTGATAAGATCACTAAATACAGAGTTTCACGCAATGAGAAGATACATAATTTTTCAGTTGACAGAGGCACAAACAAAAGTATATTATAGATAATCTTTCGGCTCGAGTTGACTTTACCCATTTACTGAAACATTTATATCAACATGCAGGATATGCACAGACTGCCATCTACCAGGAACTATATGTATGTGGGCAGATTGCACCGCATGTACTGAAGCCTGTGCAAGTGCAGTTAGTGAATGTGGAGGTTGCCTTGGAGGCGCAGGGGAAGCCGGATTGCCATTGCTCTGCATAATGGCGTTAGTAGTTCTCGGTTTATTTACAGTTATCGGCATATTTTACAGCGTATTGGTTGCAACCATGGTTGGACAACGAATTTGGCAGCGCCATTACCACATTCTCGCTAAAAGAATGCTAACAAAGGTGAGATTTTTATTACCTTTTTGTGGTTTCTGTTAGTGTGTTTTGTATCATTCTATGTTTTTATCTCTTCTTTTTTCGATCTGGCATTAGGAGTACGTGGTTGAGGATGTAGATGGGGAAATGATGGGATCTGAATGGTCACCACCGGCTTTACCGTCTGAGCATGTCCAGCAGCTTAAGACGCTTGGCCTTCTATGAAAACCATTTTGGCTTGTGATTGAAACTATGGAAGATTTTTCAACTGCTTACAGGGAAATTCATCTGACCAAGTGGTAAGAGAGAGAACTCAAGAGTTCAAAAGATTATGAATGTTAAAATCTTAGAGATGCTTCGTATTTGTAAAGAAAGACTCGAATTTTTGAGTCAGAGACCTCTCCCATTGACGAATTGAGCTTTTTTGTGTTGAATGTTTGTTCCTAACGTTTTTTATATTGGTAAATATATCCACAAGTGTTGGTTCAAAATTGCCTTCTAGCAATTATACTACTTTTTTTGAGTTTGTCTATTTTTTAGTATTCTCATTTTTATATTGGTAAATATATTCTCATTTTTTTTTGCTAGTTTTTGGTTGAAATTATTTTCTACCATATTTTTTTAAAAATGAATTTTGATTTGTAATTTATTACATGAAATGCCATTAGTAATAACAAAAAATAATTGAAATAGAAAATGATATAATAGTCTTTTAAAATTATTGATCAGAATATGGAAAATATATATTTTGTATTAAAGAGGTTATTTATTATTTAATTTTTAATACTATATATTTTAAAATAATAACCAATTCATATATTCAAAGAAACAAAAAATTATTCAAAATTTTGCTATATTTTTCACTATAATTTATTGTATTTTATTTGAATATATATCAAAACAAAAGTTGAAAAATATTTTACTAATTTTATAAAAAGTTAGACACAAGAAAACTATTTTTTTATAAGAGTTCGTAGACTAACCACAAAAACTAGAGTCATTTAACGGTGCATATTAGAGTTATGTTTTCAAGATTATAAGTTTTTACGGGTTAGCCCGAATAATATTTTAGTTCACTGTAAAACGGGTTAAATAGATAAATTATTATAAATTAGCAATTTTCTTAAATTTTTAAACAATTTCTTTAAAAAATATTACTTTGCGCTATAATTAGCGTGGGTTAAATCATAGTTTTTATACATTTACGTACTTTGGTATTTCTTACGTATAAAATATTACATATAATTCATGTATGATGAGATATGCACTATTGTATTATTTGTTGACATTTTGGTTTGTGTGCATTAAAACTTATAAGTTCTATGATGGAAAATTAGACTGTTTTAGTTAGTAGAATCAAACTTACATTTGGTTATCAAAAAGTAAAAAAAAAAATTAGACGGATTTTTTTTTTTTTGGTTTTAATGTTAAGCTTTATTACCAAAAAAGTGAAAAAAAAAATACAAAGTAAACTACTAATAAACTAACCCATTAGCTTTCAAGGGAGAGAAATTTTTAGAACGACAACCAATTACAAAGGATGCACAAAACAACCAAAGTAAAATTCAAGGAGAGAGACAGAGGCATTCGGGTCGCTTGACGGAAAGCAGAGAAGTCGATCCCGCATGGTGCGGTCGATGCTAGCTTTGATAGAGATAGGAGTCGAGAAAACCGACTTGAAAATTCTTGCATTTCTTTCTCTCCAAATGTAATAGGTGAATACCTGCAGAAGAAGCTTAGCCACGGCATGGGAATAAGATCTCGGCTGCCTAGAGATGACCGGAATCCAAAGAGCAGAAGATCTGGTGGATGTTGCCCAAGTCGTGAAGCAAGGGAGTTCCAAATAGAGCCGCTAAATGGACAACGGAAGAATAAATTTTCATGAGATTCATCAGCATTGGAGCAGAGAACACAATTAAGAGGGACCGGCATTCCCCATATATGTCTGTCGCGAGTTGGTAATATACCAAGAAAAGCCAACCAAAGATTAAACGAGAATCTCGGAACAGCCTCTTTGAACCAAACACATCTGGTCCATTGAAGCGTTGGTGAGACTTCACGAAGCTGTTCTGTAGTTCCCTTGGTGGAGAAGGAGCTAGAGAAATTCCCCGAAGGGTTTTTCCAGAGAAAACGGTCACTACCGGCCGAGGGGTGGTGAATAGGTCTTGATGCAAGAGAGATGAGAAGGGATTCTGCATTGTCAGTACGCGCATCACGCAGATTCCAGAAACCATTTCGAATTGCTTCGCAAACCTTAGCTTCGTTATGGAGTTGAAGTTGGAAAGGACCTGACTCTCCAAGATGAACAATTAGGGGCCCAAATTCAATCCAGTTGTCAAACAAGAAGGAGGCATTCTTACCGTTATTTACCTCGCACTTGATGAATCGTAGAAGAGTCAGTTTCAGTCGGAGAAGGCATCTGATGCTCCACGAAAACTGGTCGCTGTCTGGAGACAACCAAAAGAATCTATTTTTAGACTGATTTGTTTGTCAACTTTTTTATAATGAAAAACAAGAAAGAATCTAGCATTCATTGTTATAGTAGATAAGTCCCATGACATCACGGCTGAAATGAACCTTATAACTTTAAACAAATCAAGTACACTAAAAATATTTCTTAAAAACATGAAACCGAATCCAAATTAAATTGTATAGGTTTATATGGTTTTAGCTTTCGTAAAACTGATAAACCAAAACCGAAGAAAACTAAACTATACCAAATCGAATTACATAAGGTTTTTATATTGTTTCTATTTTTATAAAACTGATAAAATGTGAAACCGAAAAAAACGAACATTAAATTGGAGTATACATTAGACTTGGTGTGTCAGATGAATAGATAGCAGAATAGTTGAATAGTCAATTAACGAAAAAGTTTTATTTGAATATAGTTTTTAGCTTCTTATAAAATAATTAATTGCTAACAATGTATTTGTAGTAGAGTAATGGTGTTAATTTCTTTTTTGTTTTCAGCTAACTTTAGGTGTTATGGGCTGCATCGGACTTGCGCAATATACGTTATGCACTTCAATCTCTCGCTCAGCTCCTATGACCTTCCGGTTACTAGCAGCTCATTCGACTCTTTATGCGATATGGATTGAGCGGAATAGTACACTTTATTCTCAGAGTTCTTCAAAACCTGAAGCTGCGTTCCGGCATATAGACCGCCTGATTTGCTAGAATTTGATTTGTTTTCAATAGTTTTTCTCTTGTTTTTTATTTTTTTTTAGATAAAGAAAAACTCTTTACCTGGTTAAGCTCTCTTTTCTAAGTTTGTTACAATCCTCTTCATTTTAATGAATATTCAAATACTTATTAAAAAAAATATATATTGCGCTATACGTTTCTCCACTAATCTCAGGAGTAGAGAGGCCCATAAAAAAAAAAGAAGCTAATTTTATATATATGGCCATGATGTGGAAGATGAATGTGCAATTCCATTTCAATGGTTGTACTGCTTCTGCTTCCTTTAAGAGCTCTGGCATCGGCATCAGCAACATTTTTAGTTGAACCGATTATATTACTCTCACTTGCAGCCTAGGGTTTTTGGCTTTGGGAGGAAGAAGATAACCCATCAGTAAATGACAAGCTTACCACTCTCATGGCTTTTACTTTTCGCTACTGTGATAAGTCTTTTTGCCACTATAACTTTCAGTTTTACTATTGATTACAATAATAAATAATCCAAATTTTTATTAAAAAAAACATTGTTTTTAGTTTTTTTTTACCACTTGGTCGTTCATTAATCTCCATCTAGACCGTTTAGGCGCTATGCGCTAGTCTATCGTCCGTTTAACGTTTTTTTAAAAAAAATTCACACTATCACCACTAACTTATTCTTGCAAATTTTTTTTGAGTGAGATTCGAACTCGGAAAAAGGGGGAATGAAGAGCAAATTAGTAGTTTTCGCTTTTTCTTCATCCCAACTATCAATAAACGAGTAGTCAGTGCCGTCTCTACTTATATATGAGCCTTAAGTCAAAAAAAAATTTGGACCATTTTAAAAATATATTTTTAATAATTTTTTGGGTTCTTTTTTTAGAAGAATTTTGTTTAAAAAAAATTTGAACCCTTAGCAAATTCCCATATTACTATGGGTGAGAGCCGGACTTGCGAGTAGTCATATTTTTAATATGTTCATAATATATAGTATAATTATTTTAAAAATGTAAAAACTTAATGAATATTTTAAATATTTAAAAATAGTGCAATCCTATTTTGAATCGTGACCAAAATGATATATCATTTATCGGCAATAATATTTGTTGAATTGCTTGGTTGATATATTTCTAAATTTATTAATGACTTTTTTCTTTTCTACTTTTTGTTTTCTTTCACTCTTCCCACTTCTTCCCACTTCTTTTATTTCAATATTCTATCGATTGTCTTAATACGACAATTTAGAGACTAAGACAGTAGAAGTGTGTAGTTGTTTCGTTTTGTGTGGCCTTTACGGTCATCTAGGGACAAATTGTCCCCTGCTCTCTTTTTATTGGATCCAAACTCTGTTCGTAAGCTACTCTTCAAGGAACAAACTTTTAAATTAATCATATATTAATTAAATTCATATATTAAACAAGCATATGCATATAACCGCCGTAACTCAAAAGCATAATATATATTCAGACACGATCCCAAATTCCCCCAATACGTTAAGAGTTATAGAGCAGATAATTGTTTTTTGGTTAAATAAAGAATTGAAAAGCTAAGTTTTGTTTTTCTTAAACACTACTATAATTAGGACTATTTTTACAGAAACTGTGTCTTAGTTTCACACAATTTTTTTCAAGATGGGCATGGATTTTAAACCTTTGTAACTTTGTATTTCCTCCTTACTATCCATTTGGGCAGGCTGATATCTAATATTGATATACATAATTGAAGCTGTTCTTTATATATTATCAACGACTAGTTCTAAGTGTAAGAGAATGGGATTCCAAATTAGAGATCTATCATTTTTCGGCGTATAAAAATAACACAATTAATCTTGTATAAGAACATAAGGTGTCCTAATTCATATTCATCTTTTAAGATGCATTTTAATTTTCTTATTAAGGAATAAGATTGGAGATAATATTGAAATACATAATTGAATTGCGCAAACGACTATGTTGTTTCAAAAAAGCATGTAAGAATTAATTATGTTTGATTGGTGGTACAAAGTGTGAAGAGCTTTTTAGTGGAAAGGGAAAGCGTTAAACAATATAGAAAATATTTAAAAGTTATCGAGGTATCGTTTCGGTATAGTTATCATCTGTACAACATTATCTTGTTTTCTGTTAATCCGTATGATCACCAAGTATGTTTAGAATACGTTAGGGTAAACGTGAGTGTTTAGGAAGCGAGATTTTTGTTAATTAGGACAAATCAATTTCTTTAGGGGGAGATCGGGGTACTGACGAACAGGTCGGAGACCGTGTTTGTTGTATTAATGATCAAAAGAGGTGAACGAATTTAGATTTACGAACTGACTCTGACGGAAATTCAGTTTGGTGTTCTAAACTGTTTTTTCGGTGTCGAAATACAAGAGAGTCCGAATACAAAGTCTGATGAGTAATAAATTTTTGATGCCCCGTAATAAATGCGAATGAGAGGGTATATATAGCGGGAGCCGGACAGACAATTCTCCGCGAATTCGGGATGACGTGGCGGCTCCTGTATTGTCCACGTTCGGCACACGTCTTGTCGCCGCGGTGTCTTGTCGCTGGGATGGGGCGGGCGTAGCTCGGCGCACGTCTTGTCCTTCGCGGTTGATGAGACAGGTTGGGTTCGGCGCCGCGATGTCAACTCATACGTGTCGTCCTCTGAATCGTTCTTTTCACCGGTGCAAAGGGTGTGTCAGCGCAAGTGGCCCCTTTTTCTCGGTGTCAACTCCTACACGCGTCGCTCTCTCGGCGACCCTCTCGTGCGGTGTCAAAACGAGCTCGGGAGATTTATGGGAGCTCGAGGTATGTTTGAAGTGGTAGCTCGGAGACATTCCTAAGTCGGACATTGACCTCCGGTTGACTTTGTTGAGAAAAGCCTGTTGCTGAGATGGGCCTAGCTAATCGTGGGTGCTAAGCCCACCTCCAACATTTTATATGCACTGAATTACCTTTATCTACATTCCTAATATAATATATACTTCCTCTACACGTTCATCTTTTATAGCACGACTCGTACTAATTGGCATACAATCGAAACCATTTCCATGCGAAAACCATTCATAATATCGATCGAGGTGTACATATTTTCCAAAACAAATGACTCCATATTGTATCTATTCTAATGAATTTTTCATTCGCACATTTTCGACATAAGATAACTCGTATTACCATGTTCATGTGGGAATTTCTTGACTGGTAGCAAACTTCATAAACTCGGTATATCCTTTAGTAGTTTCTCCAATCTCTTCATCCTAACGCGTGTACATCCACTCTCGAATTCTGTAGATATTGCCCGGCCTTGAGTAAATTTGGCCCCTAATTAAAATTAATAAACTATGAAAAAGTTATAAGCACATGCTTGATATGCTTTTACCCTAAAATTAATAAAATATGGGTTCGAGTCTTAAGTGATGTGTTTTCTTTGCTATTTAAGTTTTGTTCATAACTTAATATTTAAAGGGCCAAAAGAAAATATATGCTTTGGGGGCCAGAACTAACAGTGCCGGCTCTAGGTCAAGCCATGGGAATGTGTTTTAGATGAAAACATCTGAGTTAGAGACGTGAAGGGTGGGAGATATATGTAGAGATCATTTCTGACAGATGTTATGTTCTCCTCGGAATGTCATCGAAAATATTTTTTTAAATACTTTCTATCGAGATTTCCGATGATTTTCTGAGAACGCCATTCCGTCGGAAAGTTTTGGTGAATTTTTGAAAACATTTCTGACAAAATTCCGATAACAATTTTCTTTCGAAATTTCTGAGAAAATTTTCTTGTCATAAATTCTCGTCGGAAATCTATATATTTTCTTGTAGTGTAATTTTTATAATTAGTAATTACTAAAATAATATATCCTTTTCCACAACGTTACATATATCCTTTACCGCAACGCTAAAAAATTGCCGATCAAACCCATTATGTTTTTAAGGACAAGCATTAATTTAACAAAACTAAATGAAAAGCACCAATTTAATAAATTCAGAGTGCTCGCCTTTAATTCTTATCTCAATTCAACATAAAGAAAGATAATTAAATAACATAGTATACAGCAACCAACATAAATTTGAAACCTTACAAGCACCAATCTATAATTTAAGTCAATCCATAATTTAAGTCAATCCATCATAACATTTCTCTGAAGAATATGTATAACAGCACCATTTGGCACTAACACCGACTTAAATATATTATCATCGTGATCATCATATAGCCATATGTTATATATATATGGGTGTTTATATATGTGTGTTTATATACGTGTGCGCGGGTATAAGCTAGCTAATTTAGAAATGTTACACATAAAAATGAATGCATGCATATAAATAATTATTATTTTTGACATAAATAAACCTACTTTTTGAAAACCTACTTTTTTTATTACCATTATTCCGACATATCTGTTTTGTGATTTTTTTTTAATATCAGCTAATATGTCCGTGTATATATAAATTTTAATAAACAAAGAAGTCAACATATATATTATTGTATGATATGGTGGGAGATTAGTGGCCAATAAGTCCTTATCTGACTTCTCGTTCCTTTCTCTGATTTTTTATAGTAACATTTATGAAATGTGGTATATAGTTTAAACCTTTTGTTTCTGTCATTTGTGCTTTGATGAAATTAACAATGCATTATTAATATATATAGTCACATATTAAATAATATAACTAAAGCAAGTACATTCCTAGTGGTTCAACCACACCAGTTACGATGTGTTAAGGTGAAGACGAATGTGGATAATATTGTATAAATATATAATAATATTATATATACGTATTATATAATTTCAACGTTTTCGTGAGCATTATAATAGTATCCATATGGGATAATTTAAGGGTTTTTTGGAAGAACTAACCATATTGGGCTTAGTAATTAAGAATATAACTATGGATATTTAGTAATAAAGGTACTAACCAAAAACCCTAAAAATGGTCTATTTATCATTTTGTGTACTGTTATTTTTTGATTTTTTTGTTTTTTTTTTATCGAACGTAAGGTTTTTTTGTTTTATAGAATCCCAAAACAAAATGAAGAACGTAAAGTATGGTATGACATAGTAAATAGTATAATACATGATGACATTCTATCCTATGCATGTTCATATATATAGTTAATTAAAGAAATCGATTGGATATATAGTTGTGGTGCTTGTAATGCTGCTGGAAGGGGAGAGAAGTGTGGAAGACGAATGGGAGAAGAAGAAAAACAACAATAGTATGTGAATGCATAAATAGTACTATACTACATTTTTTCGAATTGCAACAATAGTATAGTATAGTACTGGTATAGTATAGTATAGAACTGGTTTTTGAAAAAACAAAAATACATACATGGAACCAGAGGAATCGGATTGGAATCTGGACTCGTTCATCGACGACATCACAATCAAGACATGGAACAAGAGGAATCGAAGGAGAAATCGTGGGTACCGAAGACGGCACGGCGAGGAAATGATTTGAAGAAGAAACAAATTAAGAGATACACGAAAAATAAGAGAGATGGAAAAAACAAAAAACAAAAAAAAGATAAAGAAAGAGAAAGAGAAAATGGTAAAAGGGTATTAATATATACAGAATATCAATTTTAATTATTTTATTTGGTCATACAGCTAATTACCTTTCCCAATATGGTTATTAACTCCTATTACCCATAATTTAATCGGATCTGCAATACTTTGACAATAACCGTAATATAGAAACAAGTTAGAAAAAATTAAATATGTGTAATTAGGACTGCTCTTGAGAATTTAGTGGCTTTAAGCCTTTAACCGAGAAAAATGTGCCCATGAATTGATAAACTTTATAAACAAAAATTGTATGAGAAAATGTTTGAATTTTCTATCTTTATTTTTATAAATTAAGTTTGTAACCAGCTGATGAGCTGAACTAATGATAATTTCGTAAAATATATTATTGATCCACTGTAGTCAGTGTCGTTCTTATTTGTAATCGTTCAAGCCATTATAGGATACAGACTTACAGTAACCATACGTACAAGCCAATATAAGCAAATTAGATTTATCGATCGAACATATCATTATATATAGTGATTAACATTGATTTGGTCAATCCCACTCTTGGTCCATTCCAAGTCCCCTCAATCGATAACTTGTTGTTCGTTCCATCAACAATGCAACATAACTTTCACTGTGAGTTTTGTCTATCACTACAAGAAAGTAGGTTGAATAAATTGGTCCAACAAATTTGGTCAAGAAACTTAGCGACAAAATTTTGACCAATAAACGATGAAAATTTGAATCGATCGATAATTGGTCGAATATTTGTTGATATTTGATCAAACATTTGCCACTACTTTTTTTATCAATATTTTATCAAAAAATTATTGGAAACATTTCGAAAACTTTCCAACACATTCCGAGAACTTTCCAACACATATGGTTGATATTTGATCAAAAATTGATCGAACATTTATGACCAAACTTATCAGACACAAATTTATCAAAAATGACTGAACAATTACTGATAAGTTAGATAGCTGTTTGTACCTGTTTGTAGCCGTTTTAAATTGGTAGAAAATTTGTCAGGAATTTTTGACCAATTCAAATTTTGGTCTAAAATCGATCCAACGCTTATGACAAAGTGAATCATATGAAAATTGGTCGAATTTACTGACGAATTATCGACCATTTATTAGTCGTTTCACATTGGTTAAAAAATGGTGGCAAATGTTTATTATAAATTTTGTAATCATAATTTTTTGACCAAGTGTGTTGGTCATAAATTACAGACCAAATTTATTGGTCATAAATTTTTGACCAAGTTATTTGGTCATAAATTTTCAACCATTTTTTGACCAATACCCATTCGCGACCAACGGTCTTCGACAAAATTGGTTTGATCAGAAATTGATTGGAAATAGTTGTATTTGACCAGTTTCTGACCGCATTTGTAGTCGAAATCCAACAGTTTTTTTGTAGTGTATGGAAAAGATCCGCGTATTTCTGGTTTAGGATAACTCATAAGAAAAGGAATTTTTTTGATGAAGTAGAGTCTTTGCCGTTAGGATTCAAGCCCTTTATAAGGCAATATTCTCATATCTTCGTTGTTGTATATGAGAACTTTCCTCCTCTTAAGTTTGTAATCGATTCTTCATAGTGGATTATCAGATTGATCCGGCTCCATACGTAGGTCTAATCACATGATTAAATTGAACTGGATTAAAAGTTCATTGTGTATTTTCGTTTATGCTAACAAACAAATCCGTGAGAGAAATCGTTGAGAAGTCTGAGATATATTTTGCGATCGTTGTTGGTGAGCGACATTGTTTGATAATCGTTTGTAGAAGCTCTTCTTTTCTCTCTTCACTCACCTTGCTATGGTCACTTTGCAATATATAATACTAGATAAGTACCCGCATATATGCGGATTTGTAATTTAATATTTTATAACCCGTGAAACAAAAATTCAACAAGAAAAAATAGAAAATAAAATTAGATCACCCGTGAAAATATATAATACATAAATTTAGAAACAAAGTTTAAAATGAAATAAATATATACCTTGAAAGAAAGATTGGGTGAAAAGATGCAGTAAATATCTTTGGATACGATTATTGGACTTTTATTTTTTTGGTTTATATAGAAGTGAGAAATTAAAATTCGTTTTTTATGATTAATTTCCTTAATCTAAATGGAAAAACTAAAGAATATTTTTTTAATATTAATTTTGTCTTTTAGGATAAATTAAATTTTTAAACATTTTAATTTCATTTTTTACTAATTTTATCTTTTAAGATTATAAATCGGTTATTAAATTTTTAGAATTTATAAGTTAATGTTTTTAATCGATTTTAATTTTTTCAACTTTGACTCGACACGTGTCGCGATCAGGTGAATTAACACATTTGAAACATTCAGTTTTATATAATAAGATGATTTCCTTATTCTAAACTGAAATATGTTTTTTATTTTATTTTTATTTTTATTTTATTCCTTTTCCTTTTTATGATTGTTATCTAATATTTAATTTCCTTATTCTAATCTGAAATATGGTTTTTCATTTTTAAAAAACTTTGGTTTTTATTTATAGTTTTTGTTTAATTTCCTTAATCTAAACATTACTACTATTTTTTTTCATTTTACCTTTTAGGATTAGGAATCGATTATACATCATGTGTTAAAATATAATTGAAAATTTATTAAACACATGTCGAAGTCTAATCGATTAACTTAACATGTGTCGCAATCATGTGGATTACTAACTTTGAAACATTTTGTTATATATAATAAGATATTTTATAACCCGTGAAAACAACTAAAAATAAAAAACAAAATTATATCACCCGTAAAAATAAATAACATATCAAAGTTTCCGATGAAATAAATATATACTATGAAAAAAGAATTTGGTGGAGCATATACAGTTAAATACCTTTGGAAACGATTATTAGACTTTTTATTTTTGGTATGTAATTGACATATAGTACCAAATTATTTATGTAGAGGTGAGAAATTAGAGTTTTTTTTTTTTTGGATTAGTAATCCATTGTTTTATTTCCTTAATCTAAATAGAAAAACTAAGATTTGTTTTCCTTTTTCTAATTAATTTGGCCTTTTAGGATAAATGTAGATTTTTTTTAATAACTTTAGCTTTTAAGATTATGAATAAATTTTTTTTTTTTCAAATTTTATGTTTTTCTTTTTGTTAAGTAACTTTACCATTTATGATTATGGATCGATTATTAATCTTTCCAAAATTTTATATTTTTTATTAATTGGTTATTAATCGATTTTAAAATTTTCTATTATAAATTTTTGATTTTTCCTCTTTTTATTAACTTTAGCTTTTAGAATCAATTTACATTTTCTAATTTTTCTTTATTATTATTATTATTTTAAGTTTCCTTTTATATACATTTTTTTTTAGTTTAATTTTTTTAATATTTACTTTAATTAATTTTTATTAAGATTACCTTTTTAGTTTAACTGTTTTTAATATTTACTTTAATTCATTTTTATTTTTTAATTAAATGGACACATGTCAAGATCTAAATTAACAAATATCACAATCTCGTGATTGAAAATTATCCTACGTGTCACACTAACGTCGAGAGATCCAGATTTATATAATAAGATATATATCGGATATAAAGTTTTAGATTTGTATAGGCAGTAATTTTATTCCAAAGGAGAAAAGCACAAGTAGATTAGAGTTACTTCGATATACATTTATTAACTCGTAATATGATTCCAAATCATAATCTCTATAATATTATTTAAGAAGATATTTTTAAAAATGAACTTTGTTTTGTAAGTTATTACATGAAATGTCATTACAAATAACAAAGAATAATTGAAGTAGGAAAGGATATAATAGTCTTTTAAAATTATTGATTAAAATAGAGAAATTTTAAAAAATACCACCATTTAGACTTCTCTTTACAAAACTACAATCAACTAAAAACTTATTCAAAACTACCCTCATTTAATAAATTGTTGACTATTTTACCTTCACTTGATAAATTGCGACGAGATTTTTTTTGTGAGGTTTATACTCCGGATCTCGCCGGAATTCATACTCGAAGAAGATTGGTCCGGCGATTCTGTCGCCGGTGGTTGAGTATTTTGGGAGAAAATTCCGCCACCATCGACGACAACAACTGTTATTGCGCGAGGGAAGAGATCGCTTATCTTTTCTAGGTATTGGGAGAAAATTCATAGATTTGCTTTTGCTTAATTAGGAGATGACGACTTTAGATTAGGTGATGAGATTTCGAAGATGTCTGCGTAATTGATAATTTATGGATTGTATTTGATTTTAGGTTTTGGAGATGACGATAGCCTTATAAATTAACTTCTGGGTTCAATAACCCTTGAAAGTATGTGAAGTCTGTGTCATTAAGATGAGGCAATTGAGAAATTTCTTTGTTGAATTCTTAGGGTCTATGTAGTTTCATAGATGGATTTCAAGTTTTGGAGATGACATGTCATTGAGAAATTTATTTGTTCAATGGATTTGTAAATTTGAGCTTTACAAGCTTCTGGTTCAATATGTCTCATTAAGATTATAGAGATGATAATGTGGATTGTAAATTTATGAGCTAATTTATAGGACCTTGTAAACCATATTTTTGTCTTTATCAGGTTACAATGATTGAACTATACTCTGTATGTGGAAGATGGGAGTTCACAAATGGCACATGGGATTTCATTATTGATGGTGAAAGAGGAAGCTCAATTAATGTCATCAAAAAAGACATTACATACAAAGATTTGGTTGATGTGGTTTTAGAAGATTTTAGCATTGATGGTGATGTGAGTTCTGTAAAGATTAGTTATGAATCACATTTAAAAGAACTTCCTCTAGTGTTTATTAGGAATGATCGTCAAGTGAGATCTTTTATGAACAAGCTTGAAGATAGTGGAGAAGTTAAGGTATGTGTTACATTGATAGAAAATAACAAGAAAAGTAGCAATGAAGTTTCCAGCACAATACAGAATGAGATACTTTCAAATGTTTGTTATTAATAAGTGTTTTTAATTTATTTTCTGCAGATTTATAAAATTACATGTTTCTCTTGCATAGAGAAACTAACTCAATTACTATGGTAGAGAATGTTCAATTCGAGGAGAGTTTTAATTCTCCAGCTCCTTTACGGGATGAGGTAGTTTTATTTAAAAAGCAAAATGTGTTATTCCTATATAAGGGTTTTTAAATAGGGTTTTCTACAAATAAACCCTCAAAGTGGATTTTTTTTTGCAACTTTACCCTCCACTTGCAGAAAATGCAAGTCAATTCTACCAAATCCGATTCAACATGCAATATAACCCTTGACCGTATATTGATTTTACAGTCTGTATAAGACAGTGTATATGTCATCAAAACTACGTCGTTTTGATTGTTTTTTTAAAACCAGATAATGCAAAATGGAGATTTGAACCCAGAACCTCATGTACACTTAACACAATTGCATTACCATTGTGCCGAGTTCGTTTTTGTTGTTATAATCAATATATATTAAAACGATGTGTTTTGTCCTTTGAATATTTTTCCCGTCAAAACCGCAAAATCATGTTTTCCCGCCAAAACCGTTATATCAGATTTTTCCCGTCAAAACCGCAAAATCACGTTTTTCCATCTAAACCGCAAAATCACGTTTTCCCATCTAAACCGCAAAATCACGTTTTCCCGTCCAAACAGCGAAATCACGTTTTCTCGTCAAAACTGCGAAATCATGTTTTCCCTTCAAAATCGCAAAATCACGTTTTCCCGTAAACACCGCAAAATCACGTTTTCCCGTCAAAACCACAAAATCACGTTTTCCCGTCTAAACCGCAAAATCATGTTTTCCCGTCCAAACCGCGAAATCACGTTTTCCCGTAAAAACCGCAAAGTCACGTTTTCTCGTCAAAACCGCAAAATCATGTTTCCCGTCAAAACCGCAAAATCGCGTTTTTCCGCCCAAACCGCGAAATCACGTTTTCCCGTCTAAACCGCGAAATAACGTTTTCCCGCCAAAATCGCAAAATCACGTTTTCCCGTCAAAAATGCAAAATCACATTACCTGCCAAAAACCGCAAAATCACGTTTTTCCACCAAAACCGCGAAATCACGTTTTCCCGCCAGAACCGCGAAATCACATTTTTCCGCCAGAACCGCGCAATCACGTTTCCCGCCCAAAACGCAAAATGTCACAGTTTTGGCGAGGAAACGTGATTTCGCGGTTTTTGCGGAAAAATGTGATTTCACGGTTTTGGCAGAAAAATGCGATTTTGCGGTTTTGACGGGGAAACGTGATTTTGCGGTTTTGAAGGGAAAACGTGATTTCACGGTTTGGACGGGAAAACATGATTTCACTGTTTGGGCGGAAAAACGCGATTTTTGCGGTTTTGACAGGAAAACATAATTTTGCGGTTTTTACGGAAAAACGTAATTTTGCGGTTTTTACGGGAAAACGTGATTTTGCGGTTTGGACGGGAAAACGTGATTTTGCGGTTTTGACGAGAAAACGTGATTTTGCGATTTTTACGGAAAAACGTGATTTTGCGGTGTTAACGGGAAAACGTGATTTTCCGGTTTGAAAGGGAAAACATGATTTCGCAGTTTTGACGGAAAAACGTGATTTCGCGGTTTGGGCGGAAAAATGCGATTTAGCGGTTTTGATGGGAAAGCTTGATTTTTCGGTTTAGATGGGAAAACGTGATTTTGCGATTTTGACGGGAAAAATCGAATTTTACGGTTTTGGCGTGAAAACGTGATTTTTCGGTTTTGACGGGAAACATATTCAAAGGACAAAACACATCGTTTTAATATATATATATATATATATATATATATATATATATATATATATATATATATATATATATTGATTATAACAACAAAAACGAACTCGGCACAATGGTAATGCAATTGTGTTAAGTGTACATGAGGTTGTGGATTCAAATATCCATTTTGCATTATCTGGTTTTAAAAAAACAATCAAAACGACGTAGTTTTGATGACATATACACAGTCTTATACAGACTGTAAAATCAATATACGGCCGAGGGTTATATTGCGGGTTGAATCGGACTTGGTAGGATTGACCTGCATTTTCTGCAAGTGGAGGGTAAAGTTGCAAAAAAATTCCACTTGGAGGGTTTATTTGCAGAAAACCCTTTAAAATATGGTAGTGTTTGTCTTATAGGGACAAGCTCACTCAATTATTAATGAGAGTGTAACAACAACTAATTGTCCACTTCATGTTGGGCATGAGGTACTTTTATCAAGAAATCTCTTTGTTTAGCTATTCATTTATAAGAGTTTGTAAATTTGTTTGCTGTTTTTGTTTCTTCCAAATTTGCAGAGAAACAAAAAGTTTTATGGATCAGAAACATCAAAGAGTTTTAATTCCCCAGCTCCTTCACAGGAAAAAATGAACGTAATTATTGATGAGAGTTTTACAACTACTAATCATTCACTTCATATTGGGCATGAGGTACTTTTATCAATAAAGCTCTTTGTTTAGCTATTCATTTATAAGGGTTTGTAAATTTGTTTGCTGTTTTTTTTTGTTCTAAATTTAGAGAAAGGTGAACTCGACGACTCATGTATTTTATAGATCAGAAACTTCAACTTTAAGACGTGGTTACCAATATGAAGTTTCAGTGCCTGATCCAGGACCTATGGCTCCTAGTTGTTCCTCTAATAACTATGTCGGTGATGATGATGGCCTATATTGTGGAAATTTTTTTAAAGACAAACAGGAAATGAGCAACAGGCTACGGACGCTGGCAATGAAATATAGCTTTGAGTTTCGTACTCAGCATTCAGACAGGAAAAGATATGTTCTTCGTTGCATTGATGAAAAATGCAACTGGAGATTTCGGGCAACCAAAGTGAAGGTGACTGAAAGCTTTGTGGTTAGCCAGTATGTGCATGAGGACAACTGTGACACTTCCTTAATGAAGGTCAATCATCGACAAGTTGTTGGGTACAATGGTAAGCAATCATTTCGAGAGAGGAAAGATTGGACTAAGACCAAAGCAAATTGCAGAGAAGATTAGAAAAGACCATGGGGTTGTGATTCCATATTCAAAAGCCTAGAGAGATCAAGAACATGCACAAGAGGTTGCTAGAGGGACTCCTGCTGATAGCTATGAAGACTTGCCAAGTTTTTTTCATATGGTAAATGTAACGAATCCTGGTTCTGCTACTTTTATCGAGGTTGATCCAGCTCGGAAATTTAAGTATGCTTTTTTGGCATTTGCTGCATCGGTTAGAGGTTTTAAGTTGATGAGGAAAGTAGTTGTTATTGATGGCACCTTTTTTAAGGCAAAGTTTAAGGGGACTTTGCTAGGTGCCTCAGCACAAGATGGTAATTTTCAGCTTTACCGTATTGCTTTTGGTGTTGTGGATTCCGAGAATGATGCCTCATGGAAGTGGTTTTTGATGTGTCTACAAAAGCTTATACCAGATGAGAAAGATTTAGTTTTTGTGTCTGATCGTGCACAATCCATTGCGAATGCTCTACTAGCAAACTATCCACTTGCTCATCATGGGATCTGCTCTTATCCTTTAGAAAAGAACATTGAAACACAATTAAAGAGCTGTAGCCTTATACCATTGGTGAAGGAGGCAGCTAATGCTTACACGGTGTTTGATTTTGATATTCTGTTTAGTGAGATTAGGAGCGCTGACCCATCTCTTGCAGATTATTTGTTGAAGGCTGACATCAGGAAATGGGCACGTTCTCATTCACATACTAATCGCTACAACATAATGACATCGAATTTAGCTGAATCTCTAAACTCAATATTGGTTTTGACTCGAGAGTACCCTATATTCTGCATTTTTTATACGATTAGGTCTACTCTAACTAAATGGTTTCACGAGCGCCGCGAGAAGGGTATTCTTCATAAGCATCATGTGACTATAGAAGTGGGAAAGAAAATGAAGGGATACTATGTGTCAAATCAATCATTCAGAGTTTGAGGTGATAGGAGATCGACGGAAGCATGTGGTGAATTTGGTAACAAGGCAGTGCACATGTGTTATGTTTGATATCCAAAATTTTCCATGTGCTCATGCAATTGCAGCTGCAAAACATGTGAATTCTAATGAAAACGACTATGTTGATGAGTTCTTCTCCAATGAAAGGTATCTACATGAAACTTTGGGAAAAGAGTAAAATGTATAAGACTTTATAAATTTATAAATACTTGTATATGAATTGCTCCCCAGAAGAGTTTTCTTGATTTATGTACATTGATTTACTATTGTTCTTGTAACTAACACTACAATTTTCTTATAGGTGGATACAAGCGTATTCGGAAAGTATTTATCCTGTTGGTGATCGAGCATTTTGGGTCATTCCACCTCATATTACTGGTTTTGTTTGTCTACCACGATCTACTCGCATCCCTAGTGGCAGGCGGAAAAAAAGAGGATACCTTGTGTTTGGGAGTATGGGAAATCCCGCACCAAAGCTAAATCTTACAAATGCAGCAGGTGTGGTCAGAGTGGTCACAACAAGACCAATTGTGTAGTCCCTATCTGATTTGGAGGCATTGTTGTTACTGGTTTTTACCTTTTTAAAAGCATACAAATTCTTGTAAAACCATACAAATAACTTCCACTGGATTTTATAGCATTGTTGTTACTTGATTTTACCTTTTAAAACCATATAACTCCTTTTAAAACAATACAAATCTCTTACCATCCTTGAGAAAAATCTCCATAATCAATACAATCTCGAAAGCATTGATTCAGACGAAAATGGTGTGTGATTGTGAAGCACATAGATACGGTATCTAACTATTGTTAGATAATTATAGTTATTGGCATACCAGAGCCGAAACAAATTTGTTGAGGAGCCATTCGGGTAATGGCTAATCGAAACCGAACCGAACCTCCTATTTTGGGTTCCTCGGGTTAGATTTTTAAAATGCTTGATAAATACTCAGCCGAATCTACATTATTTGGATATTGGGTGTTATAATTGAATTTATATGGTTTTATATGCTAGTTTTAAAACTATACAAAACCATATATATCATTTTAAAACTATATAAAACCATATAAATCCTTTCAAAACAATTAAGTTTGTAAACCTGATAAGAACAACAAACATCAAACTCCATCAAATGCTTTATACGTGTTTATCTTGAGCACTAATATATGGTTTTAAAATGCTTGATAAATACTCGGCCGAAGCTACATTATTGGATATTGGGTGTTATAATTGAATTTATATGGTTTTATATGCTAGTTTTAAGACCATATAAAACCATATAAATCATTTTAAAACTATATAAAACTATATAAATTCTTTCAAAACAATTTAATTTGTAATTTATAAAACCTTGTAAACCTGATAAGAACAACAAACAACTAACTCCATCAAAAGCCTTATATACGTGTTTTCAAGACAAAATACTAGTGTTTCAAAATACCATATAGTGACTATTAAAACATAAGAGGATTATACAAAATAAATTTCACCAAAAGTGTTAACTAACAGACAGAGATATTCATACTTATTGAAAAGTTAAAAAGAAAGCACATCCATTTTTTTACAGCTCCATCCTTAGTGCTTGTACCTTGCAAAATGAAAACAAAGGTACACCATGATTTTATACATTGTGATGGTTTAGTGGAATTTTAGTGAATACACAATGAGCAAATGCACCACAGTCATTTACCTGAAGGTCAAATTTTCTGGCTGTCAGAGAGAGGAGGTGGAGGAGAAGGCGGATTGTTTGGCTGATTGTTTCTGCTATGCAGATTTACAATTTCATCTGATGCAACAAATACATCTACCCATTCATGGAGCCAGTCGTTTCTCTTCATTCGATATCCTTGCTTTACTAGTTCAATAACCCCTTCAAAGTCTTTGTCATCAGGATTTGTTGGTGGAACCAAATGTATGTATTCATTTGGGTCTCTAACGATAGGTTTGACCAAAACCTGTGAAGATAAAACAAAGGCAGAGGCCATTTATAAACCAGAAACCATTTATAAGGGCTTTTAAACAAATCAGAACACCAAAAACTATTCATTTATAAGGGCTTTTAAACAAATTAGAAAACCAGAAACCATTCATTTATAAGGGCTTTTAAACAAATCAGAAAACCAAAAACCACTCACGTTTTTCATCCCCTCAACTCCAACAACTTCAGCTATTCGTGGAGCCCGAGTCAACTTCCATTGCAGGCACCAGGGAACAGTAGTGGAGGTTGTCACATTGTTGCACAAATGTGTGACCTAGCTGTGGTATTGCAGACAGAGCCCACATGGGTGATTACCATGGCAAATCCTTTTACTTCATACTGCCCTTTTGACCAAGTTGTTGTGTTCATCCTGCGCATACTAGCTGAGAGAACTTCATACCCTTTCTTTCTCCATGGATAAGAGGAGTAAGTATCAAAATTCAATGCAAACATTAACCTATCTCGAGGGATTTTTATAGTTGGATTGTCAGCTATCACTATCCCCTCAACTAAGATAACTGCTCCTAGAGATATTTTTTCAAGATGTGACATATTGGCCATTTTTGTTGACAGAAGGCTCAGCAAATCCTTCACTGTGTACTTATCCTCTTTTCCAAACATCCACATATAGGGTTTGGTTGGGTATTTTTCGTTACTTGAGTCATTGCTCTTTATTCCTCTGTCTCACAAGGTAATCATGTTGTGAGGAAATATTCTTTCAAAGTAAAATGCATAGGCTGGTCAGCAAATGCAAACCAAAGATCTTCCCCGCTAGTCAAAATCCTTCTCTGCATCAGGACATGGAACAACTTCCTAGAGAATTGGATGTCTTTTCTCCTTGCTAGTCTAACTATAGGGTTGAGAAAGGAAGCTTCAATCACAGAAAACGCCTCATACCCCAAAAGACTTGAGACTTTATCTACTAATGATAAATTGGAATGATGCATGATCGTTGATATAGCATCAGGCTCGGTTCCTGGTTGATAGATCCTCCCAGGTAATTTGTATGTTGCGTAGAAATCATTGCTGTCCATATCTCTGTAAAACCTGAAAAAAGTAAGCTCTTTATAAAGGTTTGTAAACCAATTGATCAAAACACAACCAGTCTATCCAGAATCATATTCAAAACAACAATATCATGATTTCCCCTCTTCATGTTTCCTCATACCCAACTAAAAATCTCGACCTAATATCTGAATTTTCCTTTTTTGATGCAATACCCATTTAATCCAGACCAAGTGAAATTAAGACCTTTACAAAAATCCTTTTTCCTCAAAACTAGCCTATCAAAAATCTCAAGCTCTGAACACAAAATCTTCAATTTAATAATGAAAAGTATGGCTGACACTTTGAATCTACAAACGAAAATCACCAGAAAATTCAAAAATCCAAACAAATGAGCTCAAGAACATGCTCTGAACAAAAATCGATGATGAAAGCGTCCTGAAAGAAAGAAACCATAGTTCCAGAAATTACTGGTTACATATTGACCTAATTAATCGAAGAAACTGAGAGACATAGATAGTTTATCTACTTGATTAGACTGTTGGAGACTTGAATTGACGAGAAACCTCAAGCCGTGGTGATCGGAATCGAGTCTTCAGAAAGAAATCGCAGAGATGAACAATTTTTTTTTTGGTCGGAAGAGATGAGAAAGAAATCGACGAGAGCGTGTGTTTGTTACTCAGGGTTAAGTTTGTCTTTCACTTTAGCATAGGGTTTATTTTTGAAAATACACAGCGTCTAATGGTAGTTTTGAATTGTGGTGTCTCTAAAATTATATTTTTGAGATTATCCCATTAAAATATGAAAAATATATATTTTGCAGTAAATATGTTATTTATTATTTCATTTTATTATTATTTTTAATACTATATATTTAATAATAATCAATTCATATATATTTAAAGAAAAAAAACTATTCAAAATCTTGCTATATTTTTCACTATAATTTATTATATTTTATTTGAATATAAATCAAAATAAAAGTTGAAAAATATTTTATTAATCTATATATATATAGGAGAATGATTCAAAGTTAGTAACTCGCAAGATCGCGACACGTGTCGAGTTAATCCATTAGATTTTGACACATAATATTAACAATAAAGGAAAAAAATATAATCTACACTTAATCCTAAAAGTAAAGTTAGCAAAACAAAGGAAAATAAAAATTGCTTTCAAATTAAAGAAATTTATTTTAAAAACTAAAGTTTTTTCAAAAAAGGAAAAAATAATAGTTTTCAAGTTTATAATAAAACAATAAAACAATAGATTAACATCTTAAAAAGAAAAGTAAACCAAGAAAAATTAAACCTAAAATTGTCCAAAAAGCTAAAGTTAAAAAAGGATAAAAACCAAAGTTTTTTAAAAAGGAAATAAAATATAGAATTAGTAATCAATTTTTTTAAAAAACCTATAAATAAAAACCAAAGTTAAAAAAAGAATAAAAACTCATATTTCAGATTAGAATAAAAAAATTAAACAATAGATAACAATCATAAAAACAAAACGAATTAAAGGCAAAAAATTTAATAAACGATTCATAATCTTAAAAGGTAAAGTTACTACAAAAACAAAATATGAATTTATCTTAAAAGACAAAATTAATAATAAAAAATATTATTTAGTTTTTCCATTTAGATTAAGAAAATTAATCATAAAAGGAAAATAATTATAATTTATCACCTCTATTTTTTGTCATCATTTTGGGTCACAACATGCTGGCCCAATAGCCAAATACCCCCACACATGGAAGGCAGGTGGAGTTGAACTCAACACCGGTAAGATGGCAGCAGATATGTGGCAACCACTGGTCCACTTGCTTCTTCTTAATGTATCACCTCTATATAAACCACAATTTGGTATTATGTCAATTACACACCAAAAAATTAAAAGTCCAATAATCGTATCCAAACCTATTTAGTTCGTCTTTTCACCAAATATTTCTTTCAAGGTATATATTTATTTCATCGTAAACTTTGATTCTAAATTTATGTATTATATATTTTCATGGGTCATCTGATTTTGTTTTTTATTTTTTTCGCTTTTTTGTTTTCACGAGTTATAAAATATTAAATTATAAACCCGCATATATGCGGGTACTTAACTAGTTTTATAAAAAGTTAGACACAAGAAAACTATATTTTTTAAGAGTCCGTAGACTAACCACAAAAACTAGAGTCATTTAACGATGCATATTAGAGTTATTTTTTAAAAATTATAAATTTTATGGGTTAGCCCTAATAATATTTTAGTTCACTGCAAAACGGATTAAATAAACAATTTATTATAAATTGACAACTTTATCTATAATCAGTAATCATTAGTTAGATATATTGTAAAATTCAAATAAAAACAATTTTCTTTAATTTCAAAACAATTTCATTAAAAAAAATTACTCCGCGCTATAATTAGCGCGGATTAAATCATAATTATATATATATATGATTGTATGTGCCAAACGTATCCTATGTATAGTTCGGGTTGGTCTGACTCGGACATTCAATGGTCGGTGATTTTTAAACCAAAGTTGATGAAAAATTTAATTAGCATACTAGCTATTAAAAACCCATGCAAGATTAAAGTATTACTAATATTATTATATGGTTGCATAAAGCCTTAAGAGCCGACCTTAAAGGGAAGCCCACCATAGTTAGATAACGCCTCCCTTCTAATTCGATCTTAGATTAATGAGATTTTTTTTTATCACCCACTTGTTCATTATATTGTTACTAGAAAATTATCTATTTAGTTATAAACTTATGTTAACTAATGTGATTTTTTTATACTCGATGCATTGTCTGTCTCACTCACGAATAAATACATTATCATAAGCGAGTAAACATAGATTTTTGGTTTTAAAAAAAAGTTAAACCAACTTGTAGCTTAATTAATGTTGATTAATGTCGCTACCGTGTGTTCTTGATTTTGTTTTTGTGTTTTTGTAATTGAGGTCTAAACGCATAAAAATATGTTTTTATTGGCTCCTAACGTATAAAATACTAATTAAGAAGCCCATTTTGTTAACATGCAAATTCATTCCTTTTTTTTGGTCAACTCCTTCATTAAAATATATATATATATACTAGATAAGTACCCGCATATATGCGGGTTTGTAATTAAATATTTTATAACCCGTGAAAAAAAATTAAAAACGAAAAATAAAAAACAAACTTAGATCACCCATGAAAATATATAATATATAAATTTAGAAACGATGGAAAAACTATATGGAAATTAGAGGTTTATATAGAGGTGAGAAATTAGAATTTTTTTCTTTTTAGGATTAATTTCTTTAATCTAAATGGAAAACTAAGATTTTTTTTTTCCATTTTTATATTAATTTTGCCTCTTAAGATAGTTTTTAATTATTGTTTTGTAAAATTACCAATTATGAATCGGTTATTAAATTTTCTGAATTTTTAAAGTTTTTTATTAATCGATTTTATTTTTTTATAACTTTGACTTGATATGTGTAGCGATCAGGTAAGTTAACAAAATTGAAACATTCAGTTTTATATAATAAATTTTCTTTATTCTTAACTGAAATATAGTTTTTTCTTTTTAAATTTTTTGGTTTTTATTCATTTTCTTTTTAGGATTGTTATATACTGTTTAATTTCCTTATTATAATCTGAAATATGGTTTTTTCTTTATTTTAAAAAATTTTGGCTTTTATTTATAATTTTCTTAATCTAAACATAACTACTAATTTTTCTTTTACCTTTTAAGATTATGAATTGATTATAATATTATTTTTATTGTTAATATTATTTGTTAAAATATAATTAGAAAATTATTAAAAATCTATCAAAATATAATTGAAAATTTATTAAACATGTTTCAAAATCTGATCAATTCACTTGACATGTCTCTCTAACATAATTTCGATAACGTACAACATAATTTAACTTTTAGTTTAGATAACATACACCATAATGTCGGTGTAGATAACGAAAATATATGAAGCCAGTGTATATAAAGAAGATATTTCATAACATACATCATAATTTCGATTACACGGAAGATTACCTCTAACGAAGAGGATGTAGCTTATGGACGAACTATGTGAGTGTAATTTTTTTTGGTTGTAAAATTGAAAAGCAAATATCAAATTGTTTATATAGAGGTGAAGAATTAGAATTCATTTTCCTTATAGGATTGTATTCCTTTTTAAAATTTCCTTAATCAAAATAGAAATTTTTTTATCTCCTTTTTTTAACTTTAACTTTTATTCTTTTTTAAATTTAGCTTTTAGGATAAATTTTGGTTTAATTTTTCTCTGTTTACTTTCCTTTTTATGATGTCAATATATTGTTTTATTGCTTTATTATAAAACTATTTTTTTCAATTTAAAAAAAAACTTTAAGATAAATTTTATTAATCTAAAAACAACTTTTATTTTCCTTTTTTTGCTAACTTTATTTTTAGGATTAAATTATATATTTTTCCTTTATTGTTAATATTATGTGTCAAAACTTTAAGATAAATGTTTTTAATCTAAAAACAACTTTTATTTTCTTTTATTTGCTATCTTTACTTTTATGATTAAGTATATATTACATTTTTTCATTTATTGTTAATATAATGTATCAAAATCTAATTGGTAATTTTTTTGTACACGTGTCAAAAACTAATAGATTAATTCGATACGTGTCGCGATCTTGCGATTTACTAACTTTGAATCATTCTTCTTTCTAATGAATTAACTCGACACATGTCGCAATCTTGCGATTTACTAATTTGAATCATTCTTTTTTATATATATAGATAGTTACTGGAAAACAAAAAGTAAAACAAAATAGTGATAAACAAAATGTTGATAAATTCATGAGTCAGCCTAATGTGCTTTAACACGTGGAACGAGTTATGTTTTATATCATTAATTATCATGAAAACACACAAATGTTACACTTACGCACGAAGAAGTTAAAGAAATATCTTAAAAATGATATGTGTTTTCAGTTTAATGGTATTTTCTATGTTAAGAATGTTTATATAAATACAAAAATTACAGACTTTAGTAGGGTCCTTTTTTTGTTTGGCATTCAAATTTATTAGGCTTTAAAATTAATTATGTTAATTAATTTTTGTAAGAAATATAGCTATACTAGTCGTATCTTATTATATAAAGCTTAATGTTTCAAAATTGCTAACTCACATGATTGTTAACCAAGAGATTGTAGTGGGGATGCTTCCCATCCGGAGAAAATTCGACTATGTTGATCCAGGTCAGGGATCGAGTCTCTCCGGATGCGGAATTATCAAACTAACTCTTGACCAAGTGGAGCATTATAAATGAGCTGTGTCACTCCTGCTCGAGAGATTAATCTGGGCCCGTTAAGGGCCTATGATTACTTCCGAGTCTAATAAAAAAAAAACTCACATAATTGTGACACATGTCAAGTCAATCGATCAGATTTTGAGATATGTAAACAAAATTTCAACTAAAATTTGACATATAATATTAACAATAAAAAGAAAATTATAATTTATTCCTTATCCTAAAAGAGAAAGTTACTAAACAAAAATAAAAAATAGAAAATATAAATTTATTCTAAAAATAAAATAAAAAAATTTAAAAGGAAAAAAATAAAAATTAAGAAAATTTTATAAGCAATTCCTAATTTTAAAATGTAAAGTTACTAAACAAAAAAAGAAGAATAAAAAAATTATATTTATCTTAAAAGATAAATTTAATAAAAAAATAATAATAATAAAAATTCCTTCTGGTTCTATATGGAAAATAAATATATTAGTGTTTAAATAATACAAAATAAATATCATTCTAAAAAGAATATAAAAAATTAATATTTGAAAATTTAATTAAAAACCAAATAAGAATAAAAATAGGAGAATCAAAATAAATAAATAATTGTTAGATTTTTCTATAGATGGTTTCGCGTTGGCGATCTCAACCGTATATTATTTATTTTCATGGGAGTCTACTTTATTTTTCATTTTTCGTTTATAGTTTCTTTTTTACGGATTATAAAATATTAAACTATAAATCCACGTATATGCGGATCATAATCTAGTTAATAATATTATACAAAAAAAACTGATGAGTTATCTACTAAAAATATACTGGGATCATTTTCTTTCAGCTATTTTTATTTGGCGATATAGGTCTACGTCAGAGAAATAATCAATTAAAGAAAGGAAGATAAAGAAAGGGATTTTACCACACAAAAAAAAGATAAAGAAAGGGGAAAAGAGAATGAGCATGAAGAAGCATAATGATGAAAATGGAATCATAACTAAACGGTCATAAAGCATGAGTCGTTTCTCTATAAATTACGACACTTCTCTTCATCATTACCAAACTCATCCTTCGCTTCTTTGTTTCACCACACTTCCTCTTTGGTCTTAATAATAATCAAATTAATTATCATAATTGAAATAGAAAACTAAAAATGTCTTCGATTGGAGCAAACTACGCACAACTACAAGTCATGCAGAAGAAGCAGAAGGAGAAGATGTTGATGAAGAAGAGATTGGAGAAGGAGAGAGATGGTGGCTTAGACGGTGGAGAAGGCCTCGGAGTTTCTTCCGCTGCCACTGGAAAGAGTGGTAACAGAATATTTCCGGTCAAGGCTTCTCCGTCGTCGACTTATGAAGAAGTAGAAAGACAAGAGTGAAGTGCGAGATTTGTCTTCTGTTTTAAGTTAGACTTTGTGTGTCTCTGTGTGTGATGCGATGTTATATAAGTGATTGTCTTCTGTGTCTAGGCTTGAAGTTACGTAGTTTGTGTTGCTTTGTTGAATGCTATTTGTGAGAGGTAAATCTACATTCAGTCTTCAGGGCTGCTTCAGGTGTTGGGCCTAAGAAGCTGGTAAAGCCCAACTTCCAGCTGAAGTAAGCAGAACGATGTCGTCTTCTTGAGAGTCTAAGTGCAGTGTATCCTTCTGGTCAAAGAAGGTTGTTACGCAGGACAAGCTGCGTGAGCTTGGAGAGAGGCTGAGCTGGACCTGCACATGGATAAAAGAGACGTCATAAGAAGGATCTAGAATCAGAGTGACACAAGCAGAGTGTAGGAAAAGGATCTAAGAGCAGAGAATAGGAATTAAGAGGAAACTCATCTTTTTCTCCTTAATCTTCTTGATATTCTTGGTTGTAGCTCTAGATCATACCTCTGGTTTCTTGTACACTGTATTACCTTCTAGTGAAAGCCTTGAGAGCTGGCATTAAGCTCTCCAAGACGTACCTTAGCCGGATTTGGCTTTGGGAACTTGTAATTCCTGTGTCATCTAGTTTACTCTGTTTTCCTGCAAACGCAAACAAACAACAGATCATTAGCAACGTAATAAGGAAATAGACCTAGAAAGGAAGCAAACTATAGAAGAAAATCACTACAAGTGGTATCAGAGCTCTGAGTTGGAGCGGTCAAGGTGATTTTCTGGTGTGGCATTCATCAGATCTACTTAAATCAGAAGGCATAGATTCAGCAGGTAAAAAGTTTCTACCTGGTTTCTGAATCTGGAGGTGCTCTTTGATTAATTTTCTGGTGTGGGTTTCCTGATCTACATTCTATTTGGTATTCTGTGTCTCTGTTGGGTGTTTATACTCTGCGTGTGGCCGTGTGGTATTCTTTCTGGGTGATTTGTGAGTCAGATCTGGGTTAAAGGAAGATGGTTGAACCTACACAAGGCAGATGGGAAGTAGAGAAGTTTGATGGTGAAGGAGACTACACCATCTGGAAGCATAGAGTTCTGGCTCAGTTGGAGATTCTTGGTCTTGATTCAGTGTTAAAAGTAGATGGTGAAACATCTGAAGCTGACGCTAAGGGAAAGGGTAAAGAAGGTGAAGATGTAAAAGCTGATCCCAAAAGACTGGAGAAGGATCGCAGAGTTAGAAATTTGCTAAGTATGAGTCTAACGGATATGGTGTTGAGAAAGGTTGGCTTGAAGCATAAAACTGCTCAAGACATGTGGAATTCTCTGGAATCACAATATCAGGATAAATCTTTACCTAACAGATTCTATCTTAAGCAAAGGTTCTATAGCTACAAGATGGAAGAAGGCAAGAATCTGGACAAAAATCTGGATACATTTAACAAGTTGGTTTCAGATTTGGCATGCCTAGATGTGGAGTTAAGTGATGAAGATAAGGATGTTATTCTGCTGAACAGTCTACCGTCACAGTTTGCTCAACTAGTACACACTCTAAAGTACAGAGGAGGGAAACAGACTATTACTCTACAGGAAATCACTACAGCAGCTTACTCTTTGGAAACAGAACTGAAGCAGAAGGGATCCTACTTGACAAAATCTAGCAATGAAGGATTATATGTTCAGTACAAACCAAATACTGACAAGAAGTTCAATGCTAAAGGAAAGCAGCAAGACAAAGGCAAGTCCAAAGTTAAAAACAAAAGGACTTGTTGGATTTGTGGAGCTGAAGGGCATTTTAAAAAGGACTGTCCAAGGAAAGGTCAGTCAAGTAGGACAAATGCAGAAGCAAGTATGGGTCAAGCTAAATATGACGAGCTCTTGGTCTTAACTGCATCAGAAAGACAGACTCGTGATGGTTGGGTTCTTGATTCTGGATGTTCCTATCATTTAACTTTCAGGAAGGATCAAATGTTTGACATAGAAGAAATTGATGGTGGAAGGATTTTGATGGGAAATGATACTTACTGCGACATAACTGCAATGGAGAAGCTGAAACTTGTTAACTACAACAATACAACTGTTGTTTTAACAAAAGTCAGATACTCAGCTACTGCTAAGAGGAATCTAATCTCACTGGGCCAGCTGGAATCTCAGGGTTGTTGGTTTCAGTCGAAGAATTTCAGATTGCAAGTGTTTCTAAAGGACAGAGAAGTGATGGCTGGTGACTACAAAGACACCCTATACATTTTAGATGGGAAACCGGTTGTGGATCAAGTAAATGCAGCAGTAAAGGCTGATAAAACCTCACTATGGCACAGTAGGTTGGGTCACATGAGTGCAAAAGGTTTACAAGTGTTGGTTAAGAAGGAGTTTATCAAGTCAGAAGAAGTTTCTGAATTAAAACATTGTGAGTTTTGCATTGTGGGAAAGTTTCATAAGCTGTCATTTAAAACAGGAAAGCATAATTCAAAGGAGAGATTGGAATATGTGCATTCAGACTTATGGGGTTCTCCAAATGTTACTCCAAGTCTGTCCAAGTGTCAGTATTACATATCCTTTGTGGATGACTTCTCAAGAAAGGTATGGATCTATTTCTTAAAGACTAAAGATGAAGCTTTTGGCAAGTTCATTGAATGGAAAGTATTTGTTGAGAATCAGAGTGGGTTCAAGCTTAAGGCGTTAAGGACAGATAATGGATTAGAATATGTTAACAAGTTGTTTGATGATCATTGCAAGATGCATGGAATTCTAAGACATAAAACCTGCCCTTACACTCCTCAACAAAACGGAGTGGCTGAAAGGCTAAATAGAACTATACTTGAGAAGGTCAGAAGTCTGCTGAGTGAGACAGGTTTGGGAGAACCATTTTGGGCTGAAGCTACATCTACTGTGGTCTACATGATAAACAGGTCACCATCTGTACCCCTAAGTTTTGAAGTGCCTGAAGAAGTATGGACAGGAAGAAAGCCAGAATATTCTCATATGAGAAGATTCGGTTGTTTGGCTTACTTTCATGTTGATCAAGGAAAGCTCAAGCCTAGAGCCAAGAAGGGTGTATTTGTAGGGTATCCTCAAGGGGTTAAAGGATACAGAATATGGAGCAGTGAAGACAGAAAGTGCATCATAAGTCGTGAGGTTACTTTCTGTGAAGATGTTGTTTACAAAGACTTTGAAAAGTTCTTTGAAAAGAACAATCACATTGATGATCCAAAAGGTAAGAGAAAAGTTTCTCTGGTTCTTCCTGAAACAGAAGAAAGTGTTGATTCTGGACATCAAGGTGGAGAATCTTCAGAAGCAGGTGGAGTTATTCCTGATTCTGAAGTGGTTGAGGATTCAGAAGAAGAATCTGAATCTGAATCAGAAACTGAGTCACCAGGGAGTTATCAGCTAGCTCGAGACAGAGAAAGAAGAGTGATTAAACCTCCAAGTAGATTTGATGATTCAGATGTAGCTGCCTATGCTCTAATCGTGGCAGAATTGATTGAGGAAGAAGAACCAAGATCATTTCAGGAAGCCATGAAAGGAAAGAATAAAAGGAAGTGGAAAGGAGCTACAGATGAGGAGATGGTTTCATTAGACAAGAATCAGACATGGAAATTGGTTGACAGGCCTGAAGGTGAAAGAACTATTGGATGCAAATGGGTCTTTAAATTCAAACCAGCTATTCCAGGGGTTGAAGAACCAAGGTATAAGGCACGTTTGGTTGCTAAGGGTTATTCTCAGATTGAAGGCATTGATTATCATGAGGTATTTTCTCCTGTGGTGAAACATACAACCATAAGGCTGATGTTATCTGTGGTGGTTAATTTTGATTATGAGTTAGAACAACTGGATGTAAAAACAGCTTTCTTACATGGAAATTTGGAAGAAAGGATTTTGATGGATCAACCAGAAGGTTATGTCAAGGGTAATAAAGTTTGTCTGCTTCAAAGGTCATTATATGGGTTAAAACAATCTCCGAGACAATGGAATTTAAGGTTTGATCAGTTTATGAAACTACAAGGCTATTCAAGAAGTCAGTATGATAGCTGCGTGTATTTCAAGAGTTATGGTGATGACAGTTTTGTATATCTTCTACTGTACGTAGATGATATGTTGGTTGTTGCAAAGGATCTAATTGAAATTCAAAGGCTTAAGGGTATTTTAAGTAAAGAGTTTGAGATGAAAGACCTAGGACCTGCCAAGAGGATCCTAGGTATGGACATCATCAGAGACAGAGCAAAAGGGATTCTTTTATTGTCTCAGGAAGCTTATATTCATAAAGTTTTAAGAAGTTTTGGTGTGGATGATTCAAAGACAGTTCAGACACCTATGGGATGTCATTTCAAGCTGTCTAGTACAAAACAAGAAGATAAGCCAGAGACTGAGCTTGAGATGAGAAGTATACCTTACTCCAGTGCAGTAGGGAGCTTGATGTACGCGATGGTTGGCTCTCGTCCAGACATTGCTCATGCGGTGGGCCTTGTCAGTCGCTTCATGAGTTCTCCTAACAAGCAACATTGGGAAGCAGTCAGATGGGTACTCAGGTATATCAAAGGAACGTCAGACTTCAAACTAACATTCAAGAAATATGATAAATTTGAAGTAAAAGGCTACTGTGATAGCGACTATGCATCTGACCTGGATAGAAGACGCTCTATTACTGGATATGTATTCCAAATAGGAGGGAACACCGTGAGCTGGAGATCTGGGCTGCAACAAATAGTAGCCCTGTCAACGACAGAGGCTGAGTATATGGCACTAGCTGAAGCAACTAAAGAGGCGTTATGGTTAAAGAGGATTACCGGTGAGCTTGGATTTCCTCAGAAGACGGTTGAGATGTTTTGCGACTCTCAAAGCGCTATCTGCTTGGCAAAGAATAGTGTGTTTCACGAACGAACTAAGCACATAGACTACAGGTATCATTTCATCAGAGATGTGGTGGCAGATGGGGATATCGTGTTAAGAAAAATAGACACGAAAGTAAATCCAGCAGATCTACTCACAAAATCGTTACCTGTGGCGAAGTTCGAAGATGGGAGAAGGGATCTCCGGGTAATCAGAGATCAGAATTAGCTCGGAGATGAGCTAATCTAGCTCGAGAAAGGGAGCTAGGGTTTCGGCAAGAAGTTGTCGGAACAAAAGGAGATCGAAGGTTGATTTTTTTTTTTTGGTCTTGTCTGAATGAAGATAGAGGTGGAGAATGTGAGAGGTAAATCTACATTCAGTCTTCTGGGCTGCTTCAGGTGTTGGGCCTAAGAAGCTGGTAAAGCCCAACTTCCAGCTGAAGTAAGCAGAACGATGTCGTCTTCTTGAGAGTCTAAGTGCAGTGTATCCTTCTGGTCAAAGAAGGTTGTTACGCAGGATAAGCTGCGTGAGCTTGGAGAGAGGCTGAGCTGGACCTGCACATGGATAAAAGAGACGTCATAAGAAGGATCTAGAATCAGAGTGACACAAGCAGAGTGTAGGAAAAGGATCTAAGAGCAGAGAATAGGAATTAAGAGGAAACTCATCTTTTTCTCCTTAATCTTCTTGATATTCTTGGTTGTAGCTCTATATCATACCTCTGGTTTCTTGTACACTGTATTACCTTCTAGTGAAAGCCTTGAGAGCTGGCATTAAGCTCTCCAAGACGTACCTTAGCCGGATTTAGCTTTGGGAACTTGTAATTCCTGTGTCATCTAGTTTACTCTGTTTTCCTGCAAACGCAAACAAACAACATATCATTAGCAACGTAATAAGGAAATAGACCTAGAAAGGAAGCAAACTATAGAAGAAAATCACTACACTATTGTTGGCAAATTGTATTAAAAACATATTGTACTTTTCTTAGATTTCGTTCATGTAAAATATTTCTCTATTTTCAATCTATTGTGAATTCGGTTTTGGGACGTTTGTGCACAATATTTTACCAAATTGTGAGCTTGCTTAAAACACGAATGGTCTATTAGTCCAAGTGTTCTAAAAAGTGTCCTAGGTGCCGCCTAAGAACTAGGCAAAAGGGATTCGAGGCGATTTGATTATAGGCGTATCAGAGTTAGACAAAGATTGATATTTAGCGGATTTATCAAAAGAAGTTTGATAAAATTAAGTCGAAAAAGGGAGAAACAAAGGAAAAATAGAAGAGATCTTGTATTTGCGGAAACGAAGTAAACAAGACCGATAACTTCAAATTCTTTTGTAGTTGGATTTTAACTCTGATACCATGTCAAGAAACCTTTAGAAGTTGTAGAATGGTTTCTTGTATATTACGATAGAGAGGCAATGCTTTATACACATTACAAGAGTTTAACCTAGGTGTTATGTTTACCAATTATGGCCCAATAGTATTAGACACCAAGTGACATAACTATAACAACTAGTCGTTGAAAGCTCACTTCCATAGAAGACTAGCCGTTATGCTCCTATCTTTATTTTATTTTTTTAAATCATCGAAACAATAGCAAGGGCTTAAACTCTTCCGAATATAGTTTGCTTCCACATAAGAATAAATTTTGAAAATCGTTAGTTAATTTTTCCTCATACTCCGTTAATAAGAATAAATATGATTTCAAATTCTCTGATTCACTGACTCGTTTTTTTTTTTGTATGTTTATCCAGGGAAAATGTTTTTTTTTTAAATCGAAGAAATATGGGTTTCCGATGTTGCTTATTGAAAATGAATCCGTCAAGACATTCATGTCAAAACTTACTTTGTAAGATTTCCGGTATAGGATTTTTTAGCATTTTAAATTTGGTTTGCGAAATTTAGTAATGTAGTTGATAAAAACTTGAACATAACAATAGGGTAGGCTAGCCTAGCCTAATCCTGTTCAAGTTTAGCCTCAATCTGTGTGTGTCTCTATTGTAAATGCTAAATAAAACCATGTAATTTGGTTCGCAATATTTTAATCATGAAGAAGCCTACCTTACTAAATTTCGCAAACCAAATTTATATTAGAACAGAACAAACTTGAACAGGATTAGGCTAGGCTCTTCATAATTATGAAAACTAACCTAACATGAAATCTAGTCATTTAAATATTGGAGGTGTCATAAGCTCAATTTGTCTATACAATATATTGTAAAACAGTAAGTTTTTGATTAATTTGACAACAAAAATTCTTCTAACAAATTTTTTTCCCCATCTTCCACTTATTCATACCCAAACCTCGATTTTACATTATTGTTCATTTATTCACAAAGTAGATCATGTTATGAGAAATTTGAATGGTTTACATAGTTGCTTAAACTAACCAAACATGAAATCATGTTATTTTGACCGTTAGAAGTGTCATATGTTCGATTTGTTTTTTTACGATGTATTGTAAGCTACTCTGTTTATGATTAATTTGACAAAAAAAAATCCATCTAACAAAAAATAATTCCCATCTCTCCTTATTCGTGATCCTAACTGTGACATCTCAAACCCAAGGATTCCAGAAAAATCTCAACTTGTAGAAGAAGCAACGTCTCAGGCTACTTAAAATGATTGGACAAAGGTCTTTTAAACTGTAACTCACTCCTTTTAAACAGTCGACAGCCACCGTGAAGGAGAAACCATCGTTATCGGAAGAAAGGGGAAGACATATCCGACCACTTTTGGAGGGAGAGATAAACAGATGGGAAAATCATATTACAATGAGCTGTTTGGTAAGAGAATATTGTGATCCTTAGATCTTAATTATGCCTGCAAAAGATTTTTTTTTTTTTTCATTCAGTATTGAGAGATATACACGTTTTGTGCATCACACACATCTCACCAGTTTGACGAATTGAATTGTTTGGTTGGACAAACGAGTTTGAATTGAGCTGAAACTTTTGAAAATTTATCACATTATGCGCAGAAGTTTCAATTCAATCCGAACTTATTTTCCCAACCAAACAATTCAACTTGTCGAACCGGTCATATCTGTGCGCTGTGTAGAAGAGTCTTTAAAAATAGGTATATCTCTTAAGCTACGCAATGATACAGGAAGATTTTTTGTGGGTATCTAAATCTAAATGTCACAGATCTTACCAAAATTCAGCTCATTCTAATATGTTTTGCTCATTCATTTATCTTTTCTTCAAAAACTGGTAAGATCTACCTCTCCTTCATTTCCAGCGACAGCAGGCTTCACAGCGGTGGCTTTTCTTCTCGCACTGACGGTTGGCGGTGGCAACGGTGAGAACCCCTAGGGTTAGCCTTAGGGTTTTGGGTCTCAAGCCTATGGGCTTTACTTATTTTTCTTAGTTTTACAGTTTTATACTTAGGCCCTGTTCGTTTGTGTATATGGATGCCGCGTCTAGAAACTGCATATGGACGCATTATCTAGACGCATATATTTGGTTTTTGCATTTAAAAATTGCGTTCGAATGCAGTTATGTTTGTATATATTATCTGGATGCACTTTAAAACCAAATGACTAAAAAATTAAGTTAATAACATTTTTTATAATTAAATTATATTTACAACTAAATAATTATCAAATTAATATTTAAATAATTTATAAAATAGCTAAATTAGATGAATTGGCGGGAAACCGCTATTTTACGGTTTTTGGCGGAAAATCACTATTTTGCGGTTTTGGCGGGAAACCGCTATTTCGTGATTTGGCGGAAAACTGTTTTTTCCGGTTTTGGCAGAAACAACTATTCTATGATTTTTACGGGAAACCACTATTTTGAAGTTTTTACAAGAAAACTCTATTTTGCGGTTTTGGAGGGAAACCACTGTTTTTTGTTTTAGAGGGAAACTTCTATTTTGCGGTTTTGGCGGGAAAGCAGTATTTTGCGGGAAACCGTTATTTTAAAGTTTTTACGGGAAAAATCTATTTTGCGATTTTGACGGGAAACACTATGTTGCATTTTAGTGGAATTTTGCGATTCCGTTATAATGACGTATTTGTTTTTGAAAATAATAAAATATAAATAATTTAAATTTTATTTTTTGGTGGGATAAATGTTTTAAGTTTTATTTTTTGGTAGGATAAATATTTTAAGTTTTGATTGTAATTGAGGGTATTTTAGACTTTTGTAATTTTGGATGCACTTTGCTGTATCCAAACTCTAGATTCAAATGCATCCAAAATATCTAATTATTTTGGAAGCATTTCATTTTGCATCCAGTTTTTACATCCAGATGCCGTTCTTAATTTGTCAAAAATGAACTGTATCTCATATTTGCATCTAGACGCGGTTGTTGGATTAACAAAAGAATAGCTCATCTGTTCGTTTGTGTATATGGGTGCCGCGTCTAGAAATTGCATCTAGACGCAGTATCTGGACGCAACAACCAGACACAGTTCGCTTATGTGTTTAGTTTTTGCATCTAAAAATTGTATCTGGATGCAGTTATGTTTGTTTGTTTTTTTCTTTACATATTTTATTTGGATGCATTTAAAACCAAATGACTAAAAAAGACATGTTTTATGTTTATAACAATTTGTTTACTCTATAGTATATTTATAACTAAATAATTATCAAATTAATATTTAAATAACTTATAAAATTTGATTTTAATGAAATAATTATATTTAAGAAAATATTTTTCTATAAAACTTTAAATAACAATAAATAAATAAACGTTTTAATGTAGTAAAAAAAATAAGTCTAAAAATATTGTTATACATCAAAAAATCTTTAAAACTAATACATAAAAAAAAAATCTAAAAACACATTTTAATACATAAAAAACAAAGTCTAAAAACATTTTACAACAAAATTTAATTAACTTATTTATTATAATAGTAATTTACACTAAATAATTATCAAATTAATATTTAAATAATTTATAAAATAGCTAAATTAGATTATAAATTTTTGTATAATAGCTACTTTGTTGTTTTGACGGGGAATCATTATTTTGTAGTTTTGATGGCAAAACCATTTTTTTGATGTTTTCATGGACAATCGCCATGTTGCGGTTTATACAGGAAACCGCTATTCTGCGATTTTGCGGTTTTGGCGGTTGTTTTGTGGTTTTGGCGCAAAATCGTAGTTTTATTGTTTTGACTAGAAAAAGTATTTGCGCTTCTCGTGGGAAATTGTTATTTTGCGGTTTTGGCGCGAAACCGCTATTTTGCGATTTTGGCAGGAAATCGCTATTTTGCGATTTTTGCGGAAAATCACTATTTTGCGATTTTTGCTGGAAACTGCTATTTGGTGGTTTTGGCGGGAAACTACTATTTTGCGATTTTTGTGGGAAACCGATATTTTGCGGGAAACCACTACTTTGAAGTTTTTACGTGAAAACTCAATTTTACGGTTTTGACTGTAAACTTCTATCTTACGATTTTTGCGGGAAACCGCTATTTTGCGCTTTTGGCGGGAAACCGCTATTTTACGGTTTTGGCGGGAAATCGCTATTTCGTGGTCCTACTATTTTGCGGTTTTGGCAGAAAACCTCTATTCTATGATTTTTACGGTAAACCGCTATTTTAAAAATTTTACAGGAAAACTATATTTTGCGGTTTTGGTGGAAAACCTCTATTTTGAGATTTTAGCGGGAACTGCTATTTTGCGGTTTAGGCGGGGAACCTGCTATTTTGCGATTTTTGTGGGAATCCGCTATTTTGAAATTTTTACGGAAAAAACTATTTTACGGTTTTGAAGGGAAACATTATTTTTTAGTTTTAGTGGAACTTTGCGATTCCGTTATAATGGCGTAATTTTTTTCTTGAAAATAATAAATATAAATAATTTTAATTTTGGGTGGGATAAATATTTTAAGTTTTGATTGTAAATGAATGTATTTTAGACTTTTGTAATTTTGTATGCACTTTGGTGTATCCAAACTCTAGTTTCAAGTGCATCCAAAATATCCAATTATTTTGGATGCATTTCAATTTTTTTTTTGTACAACACATTTTTCATTCGATTTAAACTTCAAAGGTACAAGGAGACGGAATTAAACATCCTGCCAGATCATTACAACATAAATTCAAAACAATAAAACAAAGAACATATAGATCATCATCTTGACAGATGGACAGCGCAGATTCACTACACCAAAACAGGGTTTTTGCTACTGATTGTTGCTACTGATTAGGTAGACGGTAAATTTACCGACTGTTTCGCTACTGATTTTCGCCTGATTTGCGACTATTTTCAAACAGTCGCAAATCAATAGGTATTTAGTGACTAAAAATTTTAGTCGTTAATTAGTAGCCGTTTTACGACTGATTAGTGACTGAATTGTAGTCGGAAACATGCAGTAGCTAATCAGTAGTAATTTTAGTGACTGATTTGCTACTGAATTCGGTGGATCGTAGAACAGTAGCAAATCAGTAGCAAAACAGTAGCAAAAAGTAGTTATAAATCACGTGGATTTCATTTGGTGGTTGGTGTACCTAATTTGGTTTGCAGTCGGGAATTTTCGTGGCTAATCGTATATTTGAATAAAAAAAAATTAAATTCTAAGAATATAAAACCTGAAAATCTGAATTTGAAAATCCAAATCCACTGACAAAAGAAACAAAAAAGAAAATCCAGAATCCAATAACATGCATTACTAAAAGTTTTACAAAATATCCAATCATACATTACCAAAAAACTTATAAGTCTTACAAAAGAAGCAAATTTCAATCTTCAAAACAATAGCACACAACTTATCTAAGTTGGATTGTTGTTCTTGGGTCATAAGGGGAGTAAAGGCACGAGCCGGCACTATCGGAGTCGGGTTAGTGGTCGTGGCACCAGGAACTAAAGATTGTTGGACAATATCGGGTTAGTGCTGTGAAAGGAAAAAACCAAATGAGCATCAGCAATCATTGAAAAACAAACAAAGAAATGTGTCTTAGTCTAGCAATAATGTGAAAATCCAAAGAAAAGTGTCTAAGTCTTGCAAGCTGAACAAGTCTAGCAACAGAACAAGCTGACAAATAATGTGAAAATCTAATATAAAGCTTGTTCAATTTCTGTGAGCAATCTCTAGCAATAAAATCCAATGTGCAAACAAATAATTCATAACCAACAAATCAAAGTTCCACACACAGACAACAAATCCATAATCAAATCCATTATGCAAACAAACTAACTCATTCAAATCAACACTTATGAGATACATAACTAATCCACAAGCAGCCAACAAATCCATATTCTTGCCTAAGCACATAATACAAGAATGAACAGAATGAGTGAGATTTTTTAGAGTACCTTGAGATATTCTTGGTTGAGCATAACCTGAAGCTAAAGCTGAAGTCCTTGCAGGCCTTCTCTGTTGCATCTCTGAAAATATACAAAACACATAAGTCATTAGACATCCATCAATGTCTAAGGAAGAGTTACATAAATCAATACATGTGTGAGCATGACAAGATGCAAAGATTCACCAAAGGTAACCATAAATAAAGCAAGACACAAGGTCTGGTTCTAGAGCTTATGTGATTAGAAAAAAGACTTACATAATCCGAAACAAATAGCCACACAAGCAAAAAGAAGTCAAAGATAAAAAACAGAATATAGAGGCTATGTCATATGCCTAAGCTAACAGAGAAATGTTAGTGGATAAGACATCTTTTTCAACCAACTTTAGAACATGCCATAATCGAAACTAACACTAAAACTAGGAAACATCGTACTAGGAAACAAAACTAAAACTAAAAGCTTTGATTTTCAAACCGAAACTAACACTAAAAGCTAACAAAGCTTTACAAAACTTTACAAACCAATTGGATAAGACATCATAACAGAGAAGCTAATAAAGCTTTGCAAAACAAAAACTAAAGGCAAATCAAACAATTTTTGCAAACTAAAAATAATAAGATTCACAATTTTATCGTACAAAGAAACATTTTTTGAAAGAAGGAAACCAAAACCAAAATTAAAACGATTCCCAATCTTATCATACTAGAGATGTCAAAAACACCCACGATGGAAGAGAAACCCTAAACCCAATTCCAAACCATAAATCTAATTCCAAACCCTAGACTATACCCAAACCAGAAATAGACCATACCCAAACACTAAATCAAACAAAATTTTCACATAATTAAGCATGTAAGAGAAAAATCAAGCACAAATTTCGCAAAACAATTTCAAACCCTATTGTGTATACATTGAAAGAGAATAAACACTTCTGGAGAAAGAGGAGAAGCAAACGTACCCGGCGGAATCGAGTCGGAGGGCCGTGCGCGACGACGGTTGGAGTTTTGGCCGGAGGAAGCCATGGCGGCTCGAGGAGGAAGAGATTTGAGAGCGAGGGATTTTTTTCTTCTTCTCCAAGTGTTGTTGTGCTATGTCGAACAAAAGGTATTTGAGAGTTAAGTGTGTGTTTTTGTTTCTAAGTGTTATAAAAAAATCAAATGGTTTGGTGCTAAAAACTAAAAATCCTCCGCCAAACTTAAAATTTGGTGGCAAAAACCAAAACTTTTGGTGGCAAAACCAAATGTTTAATTTCAAACCCAATCGGTTTGGTGGCAATAGGTTTGGTTTAATTTCAAACCCAATCGGTTTGGTTTTAAAATTCCAACTTTAATCATAAACTAATAAACCAAAGAATTTTGTTTAAATTAATATAATTTTTTTCTAATTCTTTTGGTGCTAATGTTCATTTAAACCCAATTGATAATGTTTTATCACAATAAGATTAATCTAAATTTTCATTCTCAAACCCAATTGACTTGTCATTTGGTTAGATTTAGGTTTAAAAATAATTATAAGTAAATGGTTTAAGATTGGTTTTATGTAAAGTATATATTTAAAGTTTAGGGTATGGGGTTTGAGGTTTAGGTTTAAGAATTAAGGTTTGAAAAAGATTTATAAAACTTGACTTTTTTATAAGTGTTGAATATTAGTTTATAATTTAGGGTTTGGAGTTTAGGTTTAAAGTTTAGGGTTTGGAGTTTAGGTTTAAAGTTTAGGGTATGTGGCTTGAGGTTTAGATTTAAGAATTAAGGTTTGTAAAAGATTTATAAAACATGACTTTTTATAAGTCTTGGATCTTAGTTTTGGGGTATATTATAGTAATTAATTATAAGTTTAGGTTTAAAGTTTAGGGTATGGAGTTTGAGGTTTGGGTTTAAGACTTAAGGTTTGAAAAATATTTATAAAACTTACAATTTTTTTAAATATAACCATTTTATAAATCCTAAATTCTAAACCCCAAACACAAACCCTAAACCCTAAACCTCTAACCCTTAATCATAAACTCTACATCTTTAATTGTAAACTAGATCTTACACATAAATATCTAATAATATACAAAAAAAATTAACACTTACAATTTTTTTAAATATAATCATTTTATAAATCCTAAATTCTAAGATCCAAACACAAACCCTAAACCCTAAATCTGACCCTTAAAATATTATCAATTGAATTTAAATGAATATTAGGAACAAACAAACAATTAGATTTGAAATTAAAAATTATATTAATTCAAAATGCAGCACAAAAAGAATGGCTTCTCATTGGTTACGTCATAATGACGAGGATAGCACACATCCACCTTTGATAATACTCGATGCAAAGGTCACGAATCTTTTTCCTTTTTAATTTTTTTTTGTTTTTTAATTTTTTTTTTTTGCTTCTCTGTCTCGCCTCCAAGGCTCCAACGCCGATGCTAAAAAAAAAATTTGCAGTCGTGGACTCATGGTAAGTCTTATCTTCTCCTTCTCCTCTTCTCCTCTTCTCCTCTTCTCCTCTTCTCCTCTTGGTCTCCTTCATCCTCCTCTTCTCCCTCCTCATTTTCTTCATATCTAACTCTTTGTTTTTCAGATCTTGCCGCCGCCGTCGAGATAGCCAAAGTAATGGGGAAGGAGACGGCGAGATTAGCGGATGAGAACGAGAGGCTGAGGCGAGAAATCGAGGCGAGCGAGGCTCTGAAGAGAGAGAGAGCGAGAGGAGAGAGAAGGAAGTGGAGGTGGAGACGGTGGAGCTTCGGAAACTTGTCTCGTCGTCGGTGAGGTGTCGACGCTCTGTCGCCGGAAGTCAATCGGAATCCATCGCAACTTCTACCTTCAATCCGCTTGATTTTCTTGTTTTTGGTCTGTATTATCTCATACTCCTCAATGTGAAGCTTCTGGTGGTAGTTAGCAATCGGATTCCGGTAGTTTAGAGGGTTATCAGCTTTTGATTTGATGGAACCACGATTCGGAAACAAGTCGGCGGTGGATCATTTGGAGAGATCTATCTTGGTATTGTTGATATGGGCGCTGGTTGAAGAAGGATATATCTGTGTCGTTTTCAAGTTTACATATGTCGTAGATGTGATGCCTTTTCCTTGAGTGAGATGTTGTGAGCTTAGGGTCCTTCCTGTTAGCCAACACATTCTTTCTTGTTGGTTCCTTTGCGTCTTTGAGTTCTCAGTATGTGTTTTCCTCTTCTCTTGCTGTCTTTCTTCTGCCTTAATGGTCAATCCATTGATGTTCAAAGTAAATAACGGTCAGTATACCCAGCTGGAGAATCATTGATTTATAGCACTAGAGTATTAATGCTATTTAAAGCTTTCGGAAGTTCTTTACATACATAAAATAAAGAGATCACTTTGCTTTACCGGAAAGACAATGGACAGGTATCTCATATTTCTCTTAACTTGTTTTGAATATCTTTGGCATTTGGCCTCTTGATTTATGGCTTATATTTTTGTACTCAATGCCTTATGAATCTATAGGTACAAGTTAATTAAAGAGGTTGGCGATGGAACTTTTGGTAGTGTTTGGCGAGCTATCAATAAGCAGACGGGTGAAGTCGTAAGTTGATTTCTTTTGAGAGCTATCTTATCTATGCATGTATAATGTTCTGTGCTTTATTGTTTACTAACTGGAGTTTTCTATGACAGGTTGCAATTAAGAAAATGAAAAAGAAGTACTACTCGTGGGATGAATGTACCAATCTGAGAGAAGTGAAGGTAGTGAACGGCCTTCGTTGAGATGCGTTTTTTTGGTCTTCTTTACTGTATGTTTAATTATTTTTGCTTTTTTTCTCCTATTAGTCGCTCAGGAGAATGAATCATCCCAACATCGTGAAGCTGAAGGAAGTCATCCGGGAAAATGATATCCTATACTTTGTCTTTGAGTACATGGTATACTTCTTCCTGCCTGTAATTTGATTTTACCTGACACTTTGCTTCATTGCACTGAATCTGCGTATGTCATTCTTACTTGATCAGGAGTTCAATCTTTACCAGCTTATGAAGGATCGACAAAAGCTCTTTTCTGAAGCTTATATCAGAAATTGGTGTTTTCAAGTCTTTCAAGGCCTTTCATACATGCATCAGCGTGGTTACTTCCACCGTGATCTTAAGCCAGGTAATTAATAACATTGAGGTGTCAGTTGTTACAAAGCTTCAAACATCTGCTGTGAAGATTGACTATTCTGATTTTAATCACTGCTTTTCTTTTTTTTTTGGGTCAAATAATCACTGTATTTTTAACAATCATGGTTAAATAACAAATGGTCATTGAATATATATTTATATTGTGTTGGTTGTTTCAGAAAATCTATTGGTCTCTAAGGACATCATTAAGATTGCTGATTTTGGTCTGGCACAGGAGGTTAATTCAAGCCCACCTTTTACCGAGTATGTTTCTACACGCTGGTAAGATTTGCTGCTCCTTTGTGTTGCAGTGCGACATTCAGATATCTAGATGTCTGTACTTCAGTTACCCATTAAATGATTTCTTTTAGGGTCCAAATTTGGTGTATGGATTTCTGTTCTTCATTTGTTTTACTTTACTTTTGTAAACTTGAATGTTTTATATGTAATTAGTCTACATTTATATCAATAATTTGATTTTTTTTTTTAATTTAAACAATATATCAGTCGCTAATCAGTAGCTATATTTTGCTACTGAATAGCTAAAATCAGTAGTAAAAAAATCACAAACCAGCAGCAAATCAGTTTTTAAAAAAATCACAAACCAGTAGCTAAAGTAGTAGGTAATCAGTCGTAATTCAGTAGCTAAATTTTACGACTGATTACCGACTACGGCTGTAGTAGCAAAATTCAGTCACTATTCAGTCACTAATCAGTCGTAAAATTGTTACTGATTAGCGACTGAATAGTGACCGCCTAATATCAGTCGTAAATCAGTAGCAATTTTGCTACTGATTTTTTTAGCGACGAGACCTTTACCTACTGCAGAAATCAGTCGGTAATCAGTCGTAACATGGTGTTTTGCTACTGATTTCCGACTGTTTTTGCAGTAGTAAAAAACCTGTTTTCTTGTAGTGATTCGAGCCAAAGCTCAAATCGTCAATACCTTCGCGGCGAAGCCGGAGAGTTTGGAATTCGTCACACGTGACTTTGCAGGCGAACCTCTACCTCCGATATCCGTAGAAACAGAATCGTATATCTCTTCAGGTCCCATACAGACCGTTACACAAAAGAACATGTCGGTAAAGACGTTCTTAGGGTTTCCCGGCATAAAGCGCGGGAGGAATTGCCACCTCTCAAAGAGAGGGGAGTTGTTGCAATCACCATTCCCAACAATGGATTACCCGTGGCTATCTTGCCGAAGAGGCCAAGAGAGCCAACATAAGATGTTGACCTGAGGGAGGCGGATGGAGGAGATAGCTTTTGACGATGGCTGAACCGAAATGGTGGGAGACCGAGAAAGGCAAAAGGAGGCGGAAGCCTTTTACGATGGTTGAATCGAATGAGAAGAGGGGCGGGTGGAGGAGGCAGATTTTGACGGTTGCTGAACCGAGTTAGTGGAGGGCCAACAGTGTGTAACCGAAAAAAAACCGGACCAGCGAACTGCGCCGTCAAATTGGGTCAGGTCCACGCTGAAGAGTATCCGGATTTATTGCACGTCTTCGAGGAGACGAAGGGAAGGAGAAGGGGTCTAGTGGTGAACCACCGAGTGTTTGAAAGCGGCAGCGGAGGCTGAGAGATGTGGCTGATCGGAGATTCAAATGGAATCGAATCGGAGAAGCGCTCAAAGCCATCTAGTGTCCTCGCAAGTGACTTAGCAAAGCTGCTCCTAATCTGATTTGTCTGGCCCAACGAGAGCCTGCATGTAAAGCACCGTGAAGACGAAGGTGAGCGGAAATGAAATAACGCTGGGGGTGAGGCAAGAACAAACTTCAGATTTTCGGATAAAGGCTCTGTGCCATAGGCAGAGAGGCTTCTCATGGCAGGATATAAAGAGAAGCTAGATCGGAGTATGGGCAGCTCGGTGAAAACCGCGTCGGAGATTCTCTCGGGGAGGACGAGGAAAAACAAATAGACAGGGCACGACCATAACCAAGGAGTCATGGCGGCGAGGAGGAGCACTAGCGGTGGCTCACAGAACCAGGGCAGAACCAACCCGATTTCTAACGGAGATGCTATCCTCACGCATCTAACCGATAGAGCGCTTGAGAAGCTCGCCATGGAACTCGGAGCACCACCACCGCAAGCCTTACCGGACGCCGGTGACTTCAAGGAGATCTGCAAGGGGATTCGAACCTCAGATCCAGAGCTAAGGCCTTCGAGCCTCCGAGCACAAGGAGCCGAGGAAGACAACGATGGCAAAGGGGAGATGGCAAGAGACGGTGAGTGGAGGCGAAGGTGGCACGGAAATAGAGAGCGAGAGCACGTAAACGAGCAACCGACAACAGCAAGCGAGCAACCGGCGGAAGCAAGGATGATGGAGGCGAGCTTTTCTCACGGCATGAGACCGGAGAAAGGCTCGACTCAACACCAAGAGAGGGGCGGTCAACGGAGAGAGGGAGTGGAGTAGGTGGCGGCGACGGAGAGGAAGAGATCCGAAGAAGGAAACTTTGAGAAGCGGCGGCGGCTTGGAACCCGTGTTTGAGAGAGAAAATTAGGGCGATGCATTTCATTTTGAATACAATTTTTACATCCAGATGCAGTTTTTAATTTGACAAAAACGAATTGTATTTCATGTCTGCATCTGGACGCAATTGTTGGATGAACAAAAGAACAGCCACAAGGAAAGAATATAATTTTGTTAGAGCATCATTATTGGTAGAAACCCAAATGGGTTTCTTAAATACTATTTTAATTTAAATTTGAAGTTAAGAAATTGTGTTAAAAAAACTTCTGTTTTTGCTGTTTTATTGGGGTTCTTAAAAAAAAATTAATTTAATTTTTTTTTAAATAGAATTTATTTTATTAATTAAACATAGCTACATAAAAATATTATATTTTAAACATAGATTTTGAAAAAAAAAACCAAAACAACATTCAATTATTAAAAATTTTTGTTTTTTTAATTTAAAGTTAAGAAAAAGTAAAAAAAAAAATCTGGCAAAAAAAAAAATCCGACGAATTAGGGGTTGACACGTGGCTAAGAACAGTGTAAGAATCCCCTTAAGAACCGGTTCTTAAAACTCTTATTTAATAACCGATTCTTACACTGTTCATAATTATTTATTTATTTTTGGTTAAGAACTCGTTAAGAACCTCCCAATAATGATGATCTAGGACCTGGTCTTGCCTTGATGGTCTCTAGGCTTCTTCTTTTTTTTTGTTCTTCTTGTATCTATGAGAATGAAATCGAAAATATTTATTTAACAAATCTGCTTAAGCTCGAAAAAAACTGGCAACTACACATTTTGGCCGGTTTTGGGGAAAAAGTAATCTCATTTCATTTCTTAAGTATTCGAGTTTGAAATTATGTTTTCATTCAATTCGGTTTGGTTTATTTGGATTGGAATTCTGTTAGTTTTTAACTTTTTTTTGTCAAAATATTTTCAAAACATTTATATAGCTTATGTTTGCTTATATATTTTTATAAGAAAATAATAAATTCAAAATCTGTAAACCCATTATCAAACCAGAACGATCTAGTGATCCGAAAGAATTTCAAAAGAATTTCCCGTTCATCTTGCCAATCCGGTATTAAAGATATCGTTTTTCAGAAAATTTACTGTTTAATTAAAATTGATTATCAACCTGACTGTAATAAAATTAGATCCGATAATGTAAAAACGACAAATCAGGTCATAACAACATAAGATATTTTAGAAGGTAAACATGAAAATTATAATTATGTTACAAAAGTCTACAAATATAAGTGAAGCATGTGAAAAGAAAAAGGATAAGCAAACCGCTCACACGAAAAAAAAAAAAAGAAAAAAAAAATGGAAGTAAGGAATTTAAGACCATAAGTAAACATGAAGAAAGACACACACAAATACAAAGACACAAGTCTTTAAGAGTGTTTATCAGAATCAGTTGATTTGACCAGGTCGTCCTGAGCTGAAAGGTGGTCTTGGTCTCCTTCTTACCAATCTTGTAACCATCGCCATAATTCCTGTTTCTTGAACCTATATTATCAAACATAAATATAGCTTTTACTACAAATATTATGACTTCTGACATCAAATTCAATTAGGGTTTTAACTCCTAGATTCCTATATTAACTTCTTTTTTCTCCAGGTTTAATTCCTAATGATTTGTGTTTTACCTTTCTAGACACTTGTGCTCAGGATTGGCTCGCTAATCCCGCTTAATTAGATTAAATAAAAAATGAGCTGACCAGGTTTTGAACAAAGAAGAGAGCTTACGGTTTCAGTTCCCGGGTCTTCTTCTTCTGATGGTGATGGTGATGATGATGAAGAAGTTGATGATGATGGTATTGATGATGACTCAAGTCCAAGACACTTCAATATGGCTTGAACAGTTTTGTGAAAGGCAGAACATGGAGAGTTGAGAAGAGAGTAATAATAAACTTCCGTTTCTTCATCTTCTCTTCTACTTCTCTCTTCCTCTCCATTAACTTCCATTTTTCTTTTCTCTTCCTAACTCTTCTTCTTCTGCTCAATGCAATAACTATTGTGTCTCATTTGACCTTACCTGCTTCTCTGTGTTCTTACACACACCCTTACCTTGCATTTAATACCTTTTTATTTTTAGCTTTTTATTCGTTATTTATACATTTTCATTTATTGATTAAAATTACTAGGCCAATTCAACTAAACCGCATAAACAATCAAACCAATTTAAAATAAATTCTGTTCATTTTTTTTATATTAGGAAGAATCGTAACATCATTTAAAACATCGATCTGGAATAGAAAAACAAGTAAAACGTAATTTACTTAAAATAATCATTACATTAATGACATATTTGGCTTATAAATTGAAATCGTATCAAATCAAACCAAAAACAGTTCAGAGCTTATAATAAAAAGGAAGAATATCCGTTAACCAAAAATCGAATAGAAAAGTGGATTTTAGTGCATTCTAAAGATAACAATAAAAGTATGGGTTAATTAGATTAAATACATATAGTTGAATTGATCTGAAATAGATGTGTTGGCCTCCCAAGTCGTTGTGGTCCAGTTGTTAGTCGATCTGGGTGGTGTATCATCCCACTTCCCCTTAATTCGATCCACTCTAGAAACAAAAATCACAATTAATTAGGAAGTTTGGGTCTGGGTCAAATGCCCATGCAGTTTATGTAGTAGTCTAGTAACAGGTGATCTAGTTATCCCATGGCATTAGTCAAAAGATATTCCAAACTCGGGACATGCAGTGTGGTGCCCCGCTTGGATCTTATGGCCCGTTCGACCTGAACCCAGTTCAGAGCTCATGGTGTCCGTTGAACCGTTGAACTTGGGAGTAGTTCACATTATAACACCTCGGTGCATTCCTACCGAGGTTGACCAAATCAGCCGATAAAATTTATCAAAAAAAAAAAAAATGTGTTGGCCAACTCAGAGAGCTTTGTTTCTTACTGTTCATAATTTTGCTTATGGCTCTTTGTTTTTGTCGTCCTCTTTACCTCTTTGGACCAAGTTCCTTTTGCAATAGAGAGAGTCCACTCTTACGAAAACATAAATAAATGTTCGTATTTATTATTCTCTCAGCCTTTTATTTTGTCTTCTTTTGTTACACCCTAACCTACAAAATAATAAATTTAATATTTTTTTTTATATATTCTATTTTCAATACATTGAATTATTCATCGACGTCTTGTTATATTCTATTTTATTTGAAGTTAGAAATTTAACGTTACAAGTATTAAATTATTGTTACTTGGTTTAAAAAACTATTCTCGGTCTCGTCTTTATTAACTTGTCTTTTTCCTTTCCCGAACCAAATACATTGATATTAGTTAGTTTAGTTCAAAGGATGATGCAAGATTGAGATTGTTGACGGATTCTACCACATTCTAATATAAATGCTAACTAAATCGATGTTTTATAATTTAACTATGACTTATTGCATCAATGGATACTAACACTACAAGAAAACATGTGATTACCAACGAAATTTTACATCGAATATTAGCCGTCGTAAATTTACATCGAGTTTACGACGACATTACGACTCATTTTAAATTCGAAGTAATGTCGTCGTAAATATTGCTCGTCGTAATATCGTCATAACTGTACGTCGCAATTACGACGATATTACGACGACATATATTCGATGTAAATTACGACGAGTTTACGTCGATTGTGTCTAGGTAGGTGAGCACGTTTTTAAGCAGGGTTACCTAATTATTTACATCTAATATATTCATCGTAAATCCGTCGTGTATGCGATGTAAAATCGTTGTAAATTTTATTTGGATGTAAATTCGATGTAAACTTTCGATGTAAATTCGTTGGTAAATCCTAAAAATTTCTATAAATACTACCGTACTTCGAACGAAAGTTATAAAAAAAAAAACAATCTTTTATAAAAAAAAACACTTCAAAAACTATTTTTATAAAATGTCCATATACGAACTACGAAGATGGATGTATACGCAAAATGATTCGGAGGGATCGTTGACTAAAGAATTCCAAGAGAGGTTTGAAATATTCATGTATCAGGCTGAAAATATGCAAACAACCCTCGAAAGCGGTAAGATATTTTGTCCTTGTCGTAAATGCAAGAATACGAGATATATTTTTATTGAGATGGTGTGGAAGCATTTACTAAATATAGGGTTTATTCCGCAATATTATGATTGGTATCAACATGGAGAGGGTTTTGAAAGGAGTACTACTGATCAAGCTGATTGTAGTAGTAATTATCAAGGTCATGTAGATTTTGATCAGGGTAGTAGTTATCATCATGGTCATGAAAATCAATTTGATCAGCAGGGTCAAGATCAAGATAGGATGCATGAAATGGTCAATGATGCATTTCATGAAACAAATGTTGATAATAGTGTTGAGGAACCCAATGTAGATGCGAAGCGGTTTTATGATATGCTAACCGCTGCAAATCAGCCACTCTACGATGGATGTAGAGAAGGTCAGTCTAAATTGTCGTTAGCAGCTAGGATGATGACAATTAAAACTGATCATAACTTAGCTGAGGTTTGCATGGATGATTGGGCTGATCTTATTAAAGAGTATTTTCCAGATGATAATTTGGCTGCCGAAACATACTATGAGATACAGAAGTTGGTGTTTAGTCTTGGGTTGCCTTCTGAGATGATAGATGTATGTGTTGACAATTGTATGCTATTTTGGAAAGATAATGATAAGCTGCATGAATGTCGATTTTTCCAAAAGCCGAGATTCAGACCACAAACTTTTGGGCGTAGTAAGATACCGTACCAACGGATGTGGTATCTTCCTATAACTGATAGGTTAAAATGATTGTATCAATCTGAAAGGACAGCTGGATCGATGAGGTGGCATGCAGAACATTCTCAGAGAGAAGGAGAAGTGACTCACCCGTCACATGCAAAAGCTTGGAAACACTTTAACACGGTACACCCGGAATTTGCTAAATTTAAGCGAAATATGTATCTTGGCCTCTGCACAGATGGATTTAGTCCATTCGGTAGGTCTGGTAGGCAATATTATTTATGGCCAGTAATCCTAACGCCATACAACCTTCCTCCAGATATGTGCATGCAAAGAGAATTTTTATTCTTGAGTATATTAGTACCTGGTCCGAAGCATCCGAAGCGTTCCCTTGATGTGTTTTTGCAGCCTCTCATACATGAGTTGAAACAATTGTGGTCTACAGGAGTTCGTACATACGACTGTTCGAGGAAGAAATTTTTTACGATGTGTGTTGTGCTTATGTGGACAATAAGCGACTTCCCTGCATACGGGATGCTATCAGGTTGGACGACGCATGGGAGGTTATCTTGTCCGTATTGCCTCGATCGGACAGATGCGTTTCAGCTGAAACATGGTCGAAAAATATGCTGGTTTGATTGTCACCGTCGGTTTCTACCAATCAACCATCCATATCAGAGAAACAAGCGATTGTTTAGGAAGAACAAAATTGTGCGTGTCCCCCCACCAGTGTATCTATCTGGGGAAGATCTAGAAGCGCAAAGAGATCATTTTGGGGGACTAGAAACTGTAAATCGTGGGGGAAATTGGCACACTCCAGCTAATATGCCTGATGGATATGGGGAGAATCACAATTGGCACAAGAAAAGCATTTTTTGGGAACTTCCGTACTAGAAAGATCATCTGCTGCGACACAATCTTGATGTCATGCATATTGAGAAAAAAAATTGATAATATCATGCATACAGTGTTAAACTTGAAAGGAAGAACCAAAAACAGCGGAAAGTCAAGGTTGGACTTCCCTGATATTTGCAACAGAAATGAGTTGCATATTATGATCAATGGGAAATCACCAGTTCCTATATTTCGGTTGGGTTCCGAACAAAAGGCAGCGTTGTTCAATTGGGTTTCATCTGATGTGAAATTTCCTGATGGGTATGTATCCAATCTGGCTAAATCTGTTGAGAAAGGACAAAAGTTTTCGGGGATGAAGAGTCATGACTGCCACGTGTTTATGCAACGATTACTTCCTTTCGTATTTGCCGAACTCCTTCCAGGAAATGTTCATGAAGCAATTGGAGGTAAGAGACATCATCAAATCACATATAATTTGTTCAAATATTGCACTATATAATTGTTGGGTGTTGCAGGCATCGGAGGGTTTTTCCGGGATCTTAGTACACGGACGTTGTCAGAAGATGTAATTGCATAGTTGGATGCTAATATTCCAATATTGTTGTGCAATCTGGAGAAGATATTCCCGCCGGCGTTTTTTGATGTCATGGAACATCTTCCCATTCATCTCTCTCACGAAGCAGAACTAGGCGGGCCTGTTCAGTTTAGGTGGATGTACCCATTCGAGCGGTTCATGAAACATTTAAAGGGAAAGACTAAAAATCTAGCAAGGGTTGAAGGATCAATTGTTGCGGGAAGTTTGACCGAAGAAACTTCACACTTCACTTCATACTATTTCGCTACGAAAGTTCGCACACGCAAACGGAAACCCCGACGATATGATGATGGTGGTGTGGGAAGAACTTATGCAGTAGAGGGTGTCCCAGACATCTTCTCACCAATCGGTCGTCTTGGTGGAAAAGTGAAGGAAGTTTGGTGGTCTAACGAGAATGACAGGCACATCGCACATACGTACATCCTCCTAAATTGCGAGGAAGTGGAACCTTTGGAGAGGTAACGTGACAATTTAATTAGCCACTCCTATTTTATTATCTATATAGATAAAAGTGTTAATTTTAATGTATATATATATATATGTATATGCAGTTTATTTGTTAGTCAGGTACGAGAATGCATTGAAGGTGTTTCAGATGATGAAATAAACGATCGTAAAGATCGTCACTTTACTAAGTGGTTGAAGACGCAAGTAAGTTTACGTAATAAAAAAATTTCATTAAGTATATATATTGATACTCGATCTAACATTCCCAAATTTCATAGGTGGATCATGGTGACCCCGAATATCCAATATGGTTTCATGAGTTACTACTAGGCCCCCTCGGGAAGATAACGACTACACCCATGTATTTCACCTGTGGTTATGTGTTTCATACATACAAATACGGCGTTCGGCGGGCAACTACCAACTACGGAGTTTGTGTTAGGGGTGAAATATATTTTTATGGGGTGTTGCAGGATATAATTGAAGTGGAGTACCCCGGCTTGGTTAGTATGAAATGCGTTATCTTCAAATGTGATTGGTTCGATCCAACAGTCGGTCGAGGGGTTCGAATAAACAAATTTGGTGTGGTCGACGTCAACAAAGCACGGCGATACAACAAGTTTGAACCATTTATCCTAGCATCACAAGCAGAACAAGTAACGTTCGTGCCATATCCGCGAGTTTGAACCACTGGGCCCACATGGTTATCGGTAATTAAAATTGCTCCAAGGGGTAAAATTGTTGGTGTTGACGATCTTCCAATGCAACAAGATTCTTGCTGTGAAATTACAGAACCAGAGATTACGGAGAACGTTCTTTTAATTGATCCCCGCAACAGGGAACTTGAATATCTACCTGACGACACAGAAGAAGAAGGCGATTCCGATGAGTTTGATGAGAGTGACGAAAATTCGCAACCTGAAGATGATGAACCCAATGAAGATGATGAACCGAGCGGAGATGATGATTCTGATTGATTTATATAGGTAATTGCTCTTATATTAATTTGTATAATATAACTTTACCGGAGATTTATTTCGGCATATGACCGGAGCTAATCGGAGATGGGATCGTAAGGATTCCCAAAGTGTGTAGTTTGAATATTAACCAAACCCTGGAATTTTATGGATTGGGTAATATTAGACCTGCACACTTCGGGAGTCCTTTCGATCCCATCTCCGGTTATCTCCGGTTATCAAAAGTACGACGAATTTACGACGATTTGGCATTTACGACGATTTGTCCATTACGACGAATTTACGACGTAATATCGTCGTAATGTCGTCTTGGGTTAAGGAGCAGGCCGTTGTATTCCCACTTCTGATGATCTGGCCAACAAAGAACTCTGGGGGTCTAGTTTTCTACATTCATAAATACCAACCACCATAAGTGAAAGATACATAGAATTGGACATCCTTATATTACGATTTACATAGATGTCCAATTCTATGAATCATTCACCTATGGTAGTTAAGAAGACTGTCTTTACATGAAAACAAGATCCCACATTATTCTTTGTAGGCAAGATCATCAAGAAGTGGGAACACAATGATCAACATAAGAACCCAAGGAAACGTAGGTATGTATATATTTAGTGTGTATTTTTTTTTTTGAGTTACCATTGAATGTGTGGAAGGTATTTATAGAAATTTTCTAGAAATTACCAACGGATTTGCAACGAAAGTTTACAACAGTTTTACATCGAATAGCATTACAACGATTTTACATCGAATATACGACGACATTACGTCGAAAATATTTGATGTAAATAATTAGGTGAACTATAAGAAACCGTGTTTTACCAAACTCTCAGAGTCGACGTGAAATCGTCGTGATACCGATGTCACTATTTACGTCGTAACATCGTCGTAAAACTACGACGGATTGTTTTACGACGATATTACGACGAATATGTAGGGTTTGGGGTTTTAAGGTTGAGTATAGGTTGTAAATGATTGGTATATCATCAATTCTATTGTTTTACATAAGTTCTCGATTCGTTGTTTGACAGAATATAAAAATTATTAACAATTTATACTTCATGCATGTTACGAAGAAACTTATACAACGAATGTTATAAAGAAGTAAGAAGATATAAGGAAATATGACATTTGTCATATTCAATCGTCATTATTGATTGTATTGTGTACATTGAAAAGTTTATGATGTACAAATATATTTCGTTAATAAAAGACGGTTATGTGTTTTAGGTTTTAGGGTTTAGGGTTTACATTTCTAATATTACGATGATGTTACGACGGATCCGTCGTAATGGCGTTGGTAATTTACGACGGGTTTACGACGGATCCGGGAATTAATTTTGCCGCCTGAAATTAAACTTTACCGCGTTGGTAAAATTATTCTGATTGGTTTCATGGGTTACGACGATTTTACGACGGATCCGTCGTAAAGTCGTCGTAATGTACCATTGAAATTACGATGGCAGCAAAATCTATATATACGCGAGCCCAGATTTTTCTCTCACAACTCACAATCTCCTTCTCTCTCTAAAACCAGAACTTTCTCTCTCTAAGGTAAATTTTTTTTTTTTTTATAAATATTTTAGGTAAATATTTATGATTGTTAATATTAGATAGGAATGGAATTATTAGATAGGATTTGAATTAGATAGGATTGAATTATATTTTTGATAGTCGTTTATTTTTTTTAGATATGGGGCCACGTTGGACTCACTATTCCGCGTTTATGGGTGGCGCTTCGGGACCGAGTGTTAATTCGGATGCCCCATCATCGTCTGCCACACCGTCTGTGGTTCCGGTCTCCGGTCCCGCCCCACAGGCGCCTCCGCCAGCTGCACCTGCACCTGCACCTCGACCCGCTTTGCTATATGCGGGATTGACGATCGAGGACATTTTGCATTCGCCGGATCATGATAGTTTACCCCGGTTAGATCCGCTCAGGCCGCCGAATACTTTTTGGTATGTAAGCTAATTTTTTTTTTTCATTAATATTTTGTTTTTACTTATAATTACATTTTTATATTTCAGGTTTAAGGAGGACAACAAAGTCGGCCGGAGTGTGTCTAACACCATCAAAGCCTACTTCGAGGAGCCTCACCGCAATTGGTCTGCCGTTCCGGGCGACGTCGCTGATATGTGGTTCAAATGTTTCGCGGTAATAGTCGTTTTACTTTTTTTATTTAATTATTTAATTTTATTTAATCGTTTCTAATTATTTTCTTGTTTTTATAGCAAAAATGGCATTGGGATGTTGCGATCAACGAGACGGAGAAGACGGAGTTTAAGGTGAACGGAAAATTGCGGCTCAACAATACCGTCTCCGATTGGAAGCGGAAGTGGGAGGTTGAGGGCGATGCGGTGAAGCCCATGTACATGTCTTCCGAAGTCTGGAACGGCTTGAAGACATACTGGATGGATCCGTATTCGCAGCAAGTGGCTGCTAAGTGTTCGGCTTCTCGGAACACTGTCGGTCGAGACGGTCGTCCGGCGGTGTTGCCACATACTTCAGGTCAGACGTCATTTGTGGGAAGGCGTCTTCAAATGGTATGATTTTTTCTAATATTTTTTTTTCCTAGTTTGTAATTAATTAAATTTAATTTTTAACCGTTTTTTTTTCGAATGTCATTTGTTTAGGCAAACGGAGGCGAATTTCCTCTGATGACTAGAGTTTTTGAGGAAACTCACAAAAAGAAAGACGGTTCTTTTGTGGATCCTCGAGCGGAGCAGCTCTACAATACCGCCCAAGCACGGATTGAGGAGCGTCAAACTCAGCTCTCTCAGCAGCTATCACCTGGAGGTAGCTCGGTTCAGTCCAACGCGGCTTTGACCACAGCCCAGATGGACGAGATATTTGAAGAGGCAATAATAATCATATTATACATATTATATTTTTACGTAATTATTTCATATTTAATTTATTAATTTTAACGTTTTTTTTTAGGTTGTCCCGAAGAAGAAGGGCAGAGTTTTAGGGATGGGATCGATTCGAGGTAGTTTTGTTGCCTCGTCTTCCGCACATCATCCCTACGACGATCCGGTTGGGTTGAGGAACGAGTTGAACACCGCCCATACCGAGATCAACACTTTACGGGCGAAGCAAGCGGAATCCGAACAGAAGATCCTTGGATTAGATAAGACGATCCAAGGATACGATTCTTTGTTCGAGCTTCTTGCGGTGGATAATCCCGCATTGGCAAAGGCCCTGAGAGCGCAGCAAGCATCGACATCGGGACCGAGGGATGCGGATCAGGATGTGGATCCGCTCGCTGCACAGCGAGACGAATTGTTGCAGCGAACCGACGAAGAGCTTTTTGGACAGTTTGGTATTAATTATGATTTTGTAATTTGTAATTCAAACTTTAATTTGTATTTTATAATTATTTATTTTAATTTTATTTTAATTTTTAATTTTAATATTAATAATTTAAATTATTATTTAATAATTTAATTATATTTATTAATTAAATTATTAAATATGCTAATTCGATAAACCGTCGTAAATTCGTCGTAAACCATCCGTCGTAACATCGTCGTAACACCAGCCGTCGTAAACTCGTCGTACTTAATTCGTCGTAAAATCGTCGTAACTCATCCATCGTAATCGTCATAAAGTCGTCGTAACACAAATCGTCGTAAAATCGTCTTAACACATACTGTCGTATGATCGTCGTATAATACCTCATTGGTATAATCGTCATAAAATCGTCGTAACACAAACCGTCGTATGATCGTCGTAACACCTCATTGGTATAAACGTCGTAAAATAGTTGTAATATTACGACGATTTTACGACGAATGTTTAGCGAGGATTTAACGACGATTTGTAAACGTCCCAACAGTTACGACGATGTTATGACGTTTTGGGATTAACGACGAACGATTTACGATGAATTGACAATCGTCGCTAAATCGTCCCAAAGCCTGTTTTACATCGATTCTGTCCGTTGTAAAAGACCAGTTTTCTTGTAGTGTAAATTTTTAAATCTTTAGTTTTCTATCACTTTTATTTTTTTTGTAGCCGAGATTCTTTCTGCGCCTTATGCACTAGTTGTTGCAATATGTTTGGGCACTAGTTCACCGAGTGTGTTCTTTGATTCCCAAAGCCTTATCTCACGTTTTAGCACTAATGATGTTTCTATCTTTAGTTGCACTAGTTGTTGGAATATGTTTGGGCAGTACGTAGTTCACCGAGTGTTTTCTCTGATTCCCAAAGCCTCATCTCACGTTTTAGCACTAATGGTGTTTCTATCTTTAGTTGCTTTAGTGTTATGTACACTTTCGTCTGTTGTTATCATGTTTGCCTCTTTGTTTATGTGGTTTCCACTTTGGCCTCTTTGTATTGCTTGTTAACCAATTTCTCCACAGATGGAGATGAAACTTAGTATTATAAAATCGCTTTTTGATAATAATAATAATAATAATAATACATTACTATTGTTCAAAATATTTATCACACATCTGTCAGTATTTAATTTTCTCGAGTTTTTTTCTATCAATTCGTAAACTCCGATTTGGACAAGTAAAAAAACTTTTATTGGACAAGATCAAACAGTACTTAAACTTTCTTATTAATAAAAAGTTCAGAATTTGGTAATTATCTTCCATTGCATTTGATTAAATCAATAGCAGAACAAGTAGTATAAAAGTATCATTAATTTATACTTGTCAATTCAAAAACTTGATTCTTTGTTTATTTTTAACTTATTGATTCAGTTAACCGTGTTTGGGTTAAATTATGGTTACAAACTTACAAGATCCACTATACACCAAGTTGGACTTAGAGCATGTGCACCTATTAAACTCACAAAGTTTCATAACCATTTTTTTATTATTATTTTTTATATTTTTTTATTGGTTGAGATTTATTATAATACTTGTAGTAAATTTGTTTCCAGCAGTGATATCGGTATCGATATCATTAAAAAAAAATTATTATTTGCAAAATGGAGAATAATCAAATATATAAAAACATAAGATTACAAAAGGTAATATTACAATCCATAAAAACTTAAAATTCACAGGAAAAAAAAACGTACAAATTCAAGAAAAATATAAGAGGATGATGAAAAAAAGACAATTAAGTCGCCACAAGTCAGTTACTTTGGTGATGATGTTGCCAAACATGCTCAACCAAATCTTGTTTCAATTGTCGATGCACTCCTTCTCCGCGAATTCGAGCTCGATTGGCCATCATATTGTTCACATTTGTAGGTGTCTGTGTAGAAAACGTGTAGTCCACATGCGAAGTCCCGCTTCCTTCTCCTTCTACAAAATTGGAGAAATTGTACTGAGTCCCTTTGTCTCTTTCGTCTTCTACAATCATATTGTGCAATATGATGCACGCTCTCATTACCTTACCTATTTTTCCATATCTAAAAACAGAGCTGGGTTTCGAATAATAGCAAACCGAGCCTGCAAGACTCCAAACGCTCGCTCGACATCTTTTCTGGCAGCTTCTTGATAACTAGCAAATAAAGATGCTTTCGCACCTTGTGGTCGGGAAATTGATGGAATGAATGTTGCCCATTTGGGATATATACCATCTGTGAGATAGTAAGCCAAATGGTATTCGTGCCCATTGACAAAGTAGCTGACTTGGGGAGCTCGGCCGTGCAATATATCATCAAAAACCGGTGACCGGTCAAGAACATTGATATCATTACAAGTACCAGGAGATCCAAAAAAAGCGTGCCAAATTCAAAGATCTTGCGAAGCCACGGCCTCTAAGACAATAGTAGGTTTTCCATGTCCGCGTGAAAACTGGCCTTTCCAAGCCGTAGGACAATTCTTCCACTCCCAATGCATACAATCAATGCTTCCAATCATCCCGGGAAATCCGCGACGTTCTCCAAGATTGAGTAATCGTTGGAGATCCTCGGGTGTAGGCCTTCTCAGGTATTCATCTTGGAATAAATGTATAATTCCATCCACAAAATGTTCTAAGGCTTCACTCACAGTGCTTGCACCCATACGGAGGTATTCGTCCATCGCATCATTTGCAAGACCATATGCCAGACGCCGAATTGCCGCTGTACATTTTTGTAAGGCCGATAGACCCATCCTTCCGGTAGCATCTGGTCTTTGTTGGAAATATGGAAATTGACATAGGCTTTGAACAATACGAATGAACAATCGCTTGTTCATTCTAAATCGTCGTCGGAACATCGCATCAGGGTAAATCGGCTCGTCGATAAAGTAATCGTTCCATAATCGAACATTTCCTTCCTCGCGTTCTCTTTGTATAGTAGTTTTGTTTTCTTATTTTTTGGGACGATAGACGTCTACTACAATCATCTAGCCCTCTTTGAAAACAATTTACAAAAGTTTGATCGATGTATTCATGAAAAGTTTCTTCAAAATTTTGATTTGAAATGCCATGAGGAGGAGATGCCATGACTTTTTGCAATGAAGAAAACACTAACCGGAAGACAAAATAAAGCAATGAAAACTTAATGAAAACTTAACTGTGTTTTTAAATTTTCCAACTAAACCGGAAGACAAAATAAACACAAACCGGGGGAATTAGGAAGCACTACCCACAAACTTAATTGTGTTTTTAAATTTTGCAATTGTTGATGATGAGATAGAGAATGAAAACAAAATATGGGAATGAAAAGGCACTTTGGGTTTTTGAAAAAAGAGATTGAGAATGAGAAGACTATAAACAAGGAGAAGGAACTTTGAGTTTATGAAAATGAGCTTGAGACTAGAATGTAGCCGAACATATAGATGAAACAAATTACAAATAACAAATTACAAATAACACATTACACAGTACAAAAATAATTTGGTACAACCACCAAAACACATGCGTTTACATATATCCGAATGTGTTTGGTACAACCACCAAAACACAACATTACAAAATACCAAAAGAAGCCAAAGGAAAACAACAAATTACATTAAAGCAAGGTAGTGTATCAGTCTTACCACAGTCTGAATCACCCACCACACTTGATTCCTTGCCGACACACTAGGATCCAAGCTCTTCTTCCTGTAGACCATTAAGCAAAGGAAGAGAATCATTAAGCAAGCAAAACAAATCAGGTCATATACTTTAACCATTAACGAATAAAAACACAAAAACACTTACGATTTCAGGCTGATTGTAAGCAGACAGGAGCTCAATGAGTAGGTTGTCTTTAAGACACATTTCTTTCTCTGACAGTGAGTCAGATCTTCCAATTAGGCTGTCAAGCAGCTTACGCTTCGACATTCTCTCATTAAATTTGTTGTCCTTCTCCTTTATCTCCCAGAGAGACTGAAGCTCCTTCACACAATCAGTAGCTTCACTCTTACCTTTTCCCTTTGCCTTTGCCTTGGCAGCCTTAACACCAATAGGCCTCACCATTGGGTCTTCTTCTCCATTCGCAGGAGCAGCATCATTTAGCTTTGATTTCTTCTTCCTTGGTTTGGTTTTTTTAGTGCAGAAGCTTTGCCATTTATGCTCATTCTTCAGAATTTTCCAAACATGGTCAAGTGTGAACTTCACCTTGTGATCCTGGAAGTATAACTTGTGTGCCAGCACAAGTACATCATCAGCATTCTCTCCACTACGAGGAATACGTTCTGCACACTCATAGCAGCCCGCAAATTTCATCACTAGCTCATTCATCTTTTGCCATTTCTGCTTGCAAGTATTAAACTCTCGGATTGGAAGATTTGCAACCTCAGGACACTCTCTATAATAACTAGCAACTCTCTCCCAAAAAGCACTTGATCTCTGCTCATTGGACACTATTGGATCTTTCGAAGTGTTCAACCAAGCAGAGGCAAGGGCCTTTTCTTCAGGGAGAGTCCATCTAAACTTACTTAAGGATGTATGTGTTGGGTTACAAGGGGAAAGTGGTTGTTCAAAAGTTTCAGGATAAGTGAGGTCTTCTTGACTGAACAAGAGATTGGTGAAGGATTGAGAGGAAGAAAAAGGAGCAGAAGAATCCATTATCATACGTAATGAAGAAGATTTGTGTTTTGTTTACATGAGTTTAAGTCATTATAAGGCACAACCTCAATAAATGGCACCTAAGCTGGATTCAATTACGGTGAATTGTGTAATTTAATTCACTGAGACACTAGCCATCACCATAAACACATACTTATATTACTAATGTCTCATCATCATTAACTGAACTGTGTACATTTTACTTAAAGCGCCATTTTAGAGCAGTTAAGAGTGTACAAAACAAAAAACATATTACAACTCACGAATCCGTATATTCAAAATCCGAAACAAGTATTAATTTACAAACAAAAGCATTCTTCTTGAGATATCCAAACAAACCCAGAACAAAATCTAAATCAGATTGATTTTTGGGATGAAATACGAACCTGTGAGGGCTGATATTCGACATGCATGAGAACGACCACCACCGATGAAGAGAGGAAGAGATTATCGCTGGAGATTTGGTTCAGATCGACGGAAAATCTTTGTTCTCTCCGTCGGCGACGAGAACGAAGAGAGAAAAGAAAATTTTGCAAATGAATTTTTTTTTTCTTTGTTTTCTCTCTTCCCCCTATCTGATAATTACACGGAGCCAATAACATCCTGCCACGTACACAATGAAACCGTATTATTTAACTCATCAAAGTGATACGGTTCAGACCAAATTTTATTTCCAAATCCATTTTAAAATTATTTTTGGGCCTATGAAACCGAGCAAAAATCATTGCTGGACATGCTCTTAGACTGTTTACAGCCAATTACACTTGAACGTTGACCTATACAAACAACTATATACGACTTAATTTAAATATCTCTATTTTTGGTAACTATCGGTTGATTTGTTTTCACATTGTTTGAAATTAACAGCTTGGGCTCCTACTCTTAAAATAGAGCATAGAGCTGGCTGATCACACTTCAATATAAAAACAATAACTATATATAAACTATAACCAATGTGAACACAAAAATTTAGAACTTTTTAAAACCATTCCAATTTCTAAACAAAAACAAAATTAGAAAGCCAAAAAGAAAAAAAAATTCCTAAAACTCAAAGGTGTGGTGGAAGGGAAAAGGCCAAAGAAAACAGTGTTAATTAATTATTAATCTTTTCTAAAATAGAAAGAGGATAAATTCGGTAAAACGTCGTCGTATTTTCGTGGACGTCTCCGTCGTTAATGGGGGAGCCACGGTCAAGGGTAAGCGGTGCTTCTTCCTCCACAGACTCATATTCAACCCCTTCTCCGTCTCCGGTGCCACGTCAGCACGTGACGTTACTCGAACCATCTCATCAACACAAGAAAAAAAGCAAAAAAGTCTTCCGAGTCTTCCGTTCCGTTTTCCGTTCTTTTCCTATCATCACACCGGCGGCTTGCAAAATCTCGGTCCTTCCCGGCGGTAAATTACCCGACCCGCATCGAGGCGGGTCAAGCGGGTCAAGAGTTACCGGAACCTTATTCGGATACCGAAAAGGCCGTGTAAGCCTCTCAATTCAAGAGAGCCCTAGATGTTTACCATCTCTCGTGGTCGAGCTCGCAATGCAAACAATGGTGCTACAAAAGGAACTAAGCGGAGGAATGGTTAGGATCGCTTTAGAAACGGAGAAACGAGCTGACAAAGAAAAGATCAAGATAATGGACGAGCCGTTATGGACAATGTATTGTAACGGTAAGAAAACGGGGTACGGTGTGAAACGTGACGCGACGGAGGAAGATCTTAACGTTATGGAGCTGTTAAGACCGGTTTCGATGGGTGCCGGAGTTTTGCCGGGGAACTCGGAGGCCGAAGGACCTGACTCGGAGATGGCTTACATGAGGGCTTACTTCGAACGAGTCGTTGGGTCTAAAGATTCAGAGACTTTCTATATGTTGAGCCCCGAAGGGAATAATGGACCAGAGCTTAGTATCTTCTTTGTAAGAGTATGATTTGATGTAATGGTCGGAGACATATATGGGAACGTTCTTGATTTTATATGGTGAGACGGTGGCCGATATAGGTTTTGTGGATTGATATATATATATATATGTGAATATGATCATGATGATATGTGATGTGTGCATATGGGACGTTTTGGTGGTGCGGAATGTGAGGATGGATTTGGAGGTGATGTATTCTTTAGGATGATTAATTTATAAGAAAGTATTTCAGGTTAATACATGCAGATTTATTCAGGTTTCCTTTTTTTTTAATATAAATTAACAAGTATTTTAGATTTAGCGTATGATTGATATCATTGGGGAACGACGTAACCGTAAGAAAAAATGACTTAAAAAAATTGCATAATACTTTCATGTGATGAACCTTATCCGCTAAAATATATATTAGCGAATCTACATGTTATTTTTGTAATTGTCTTCGTGGTTGCAACATCACATATGCTACATCTTCATGGTGATTATGATTTTTCTGAACAATTTTTTAGATGCAGAATCTTTCTAAAACTGATGGTCCATCTATGAATCGGATATGCACCCCCACCACAAGAAAATCGAAGTTTTCCGACGGCAGTTTTTGTCGGAAATGACATTTTCCAAATCCGTCGGTTCCAGCTCGTCAGAAATCTGTCAGAAATTACCGACGGATTTCAGCCGTCGAAAACTGATCGGAATATTTCCGACGGACTACCGATGGCCGTATTTCCAACGGATTACCGACGACCGTATTTCCGACGGATTTCCGACCGTTGTATTTCCGACGGACGATTTCCGACGGATTTCTGACGGAACTAAATAATTTATTTATTTTTAAATAAATTAATATTATTAATTATTAATTCAATTTTTAAATATATTAAATAATAATTTAATTAATTAATGAAAATCAATTATAAATATAAAAATTTCTTAATTAATAAATTTATTAAACAAAAAAAATTCATAAAACATAAAAAGGCGTTCTTCATGATCTTTTTCATATCTGTGAGCTCTTCCAGGGTTGAGTTGTGTGCGTACTCCAACTCCTCGACCTTCGCGTCACCGTCTTTCACCGTTTGGATGAGACTCTCGATTCCGTCCTTATACTCTGAAGCATATCAAGGACCCGAAAAAGAAGATTCTTGGGCCGGAATCAAATTGATCGGGCTCCGGAGAGAATCATTGTTATCCCCGCGAGAAAAATATAATAACGTTAGTACATTGAATTGTAAAATTCCAAAAATTTCAAAAAAAAATTGAATTGTTTTCTAAAACTTCCGAAAATTCAAAAATTTCCAAAAATTCATAAAATTTTCTAAAATTTCAAAAATTTCATAAACTTTCTAAATTTAAAAAAAATTCCTAAAATTTAAAAAGTTCAAATGTTCCATAAAATTCAAATCTTTCATAAAAATTCTAAAAACGTTTTTAATATGTTTTTATTGTATAAATTTCTAAAACCATTTTATAAAATAACCTATAAATGTTTTTATAAAAATCAAAAATTAAAAAAACATTTTTAATTAGTAAAAAATTCTGAAAAATCAATTCTAATTTTCTAAATACTAAAAATTTCTTAAAACCCTAATAAAATTTTAAATACTAAAATGTTTTTAATTTTCTAATCAAAAAAAAACTTTACTAAAATTCTAATCTCATAAACCCTAACAAATTTTATTCCACCAAACATATACACAACAAATCTCATTCCAAAAAAAACTATCAAAACTAACCATCTAAATCTAATAAACTCTAAAGACTATCAAAACTAACAATATTTACAAAAAAATTATATATAAACACTTACACATAATCCATGATTGATGATGAAGAATGAAGATTTAGAGATATTGGAAGTGATAGCAACCGAAATCGTCCGATTTTAGATAGAGAAGAGGAAGAAAAACGGTAAGAGAGAGAAGGAGAAAGATAGAAATGAGGGAGAAGACAGTTTGTGGATAATAAATAATAAATCTATGGATTTCCGACGGCTATATCCGTCGGATTGTTTAAAAAATTTCGTTTAGGCTGTCAATATTCCCGCTGTCTTGAAAAAACCAAAATCCGTCGAAACTTTCCGACGGATATGGGAATATACCCTGCATGTGTTTCTATTGGGCAGTCAACCGACACGTATCAAAGGACCCAGATCCGTCGGAAATGTCCCACGGATTTTACACAGATTTCCGAGATTACACTAATCCGTCGAAAATCCGTCGGAAAATTTATCACGGATTTAGGGTATATTTGGGGTTTAGGGTTACGTGATATGGTTTAACTATCCCTATTCTACATGTTTCATTCAAAAAAATTGTTAGTTCATCAATGTTAAAGACTTTCTATGAGTTTATTAATTTTACAACATAAAACTTAAACATTTCACATAACATCTACTATACCATATACTCTAATTTATACAAACACTTCCATCCAATTTTATAAAATCTATAACACACATTTATTTTGAAATTTGACAAGTTGAATCTATTGTATATGCATCTTACAATTGTTTCTCTACAATTTCTAAAAAAAACCTAAACCATATACCCTAAACCACATTTTTGGTTATCCGTCGAAAATTTTTTCACGGATTTCCCATGGATTTCCGAGATTACACTATTCTATCAAAAAATTTGTCGTCGGAAACTTTTGATGGATTACTGACGAGTACTATTTTCCGACGGCATTCCGACGGTTGTTAATTTCGTCTGAATTCCGTCCGAATTCCGCCGGAAATGATCAAACGCCAAATGACTAATTGGTACGAGTCAAACACAAGAAAAAAAATCATAAATGTAAATTGCAACCGTACGTTCTTCTTTAGCGTTGTTAATTAGATTCTTATAACTTTTGTTTGTTTTGTCAAAATATTTCTATTTTTATACCACCATTTGCTTAGATGATAATTAAAGAGCCGTATATCTTATCAAAAGAAACAACAAAAAATAGCCTGATACAAAGATGTTTTTTTTCTTCCAAAAAGGGCTCAATGGACCAGACTTTATTATGGGTGCTTGAAATTGTCAAGAATTTTTGTTCTTTTTTTTTTGGTTTAAATTGTCAAGAAAATTAAGGAATCGTGTGTGAGGATTATCTGATAGTTCAATGAGTTTCGCGTTTCTGACTTTTATAAATTCTGATAGCATAATTCTTTGCCCAAAGTGTAAATAAATGAATAAACAAAGAGAGAAAAAGTTTGTATCGGTTGCACCAAGTTGGACGCAATTTAAAAATGCTCCATATTAAATAGCCTCACATTTACGTAACTTATTACTTGATCCTCCTTTTGTAATCCTATATAATCTTACGTTTTGTAATAACCTAATAATCCATTGCAAACAACATCAACAAGGTTCGAGTGAGAAACTACAGCTTCTTTCGTTTTACACTTGCAACGCTTTTTAATAATTAATAAACTGGTCGGAATATTTCCGACGGATTACAAATGGCCGTATTTTCGACGGATTATCGACGGTCGTATTTTCGACGGATTACCGACGACCGTATTTTCGACGGATTTCCGACGGACGATTTCCGACGGAACTAAATAATTTATTTTTTTTAAATATATTTTTAATAAATTAATTTTATTAATTCAAAATTTTAAATATATTAAATAATAATCTAATTAATTAATGAAAATCTAATATTAATATAAAAATTTCTTAATTAATAAATTCATTAAACAAAAAAAATTCATAAAACATAAAAATGCGTTCTTCATGATCTTCTTCATATCTGTGAGCTCTTCCCGGGTAGAGTTGTGTGCGTACTCCAACTCTTCGACCTTCGCGTCACGGTCTTTCACCGTTTGGATGAGGCTCTCGATTTCGTCCTTGTACTCTGAAGCATATCAAGGACCCGAAGAATAATATTCTTGGGCTGGAATCGGATTGCTCGGGCTCCAGGACTTCAGTTCCAGAGGTCGATCCGTTACGAGGCGTACCCCGAGAACGATTGCGTCCATAGGAGCCAAAACGGAGAGAGTCCTCGTTATTCCTGCGAGAAAAAATATAATAACGTTAGTATATTGAATTGTAAAATTCCAAAATTTTCAAAACAAATTGAATTTTTTTCTAAAACTTCCGAAAATTCAAAAATTTCTAAAAATTCTTAAAACTTCAAAATTTTCAAATGTTCCATAAAATTCAAATCTTTCATAAAAATTCTAAAAACGTTTTAATGTATAAATTTCTAAAAACAATTTATAAAATAACCCATAAACGTTTTTATAAAAATAAAATTTTTATAAAAACGTTTTTAATTAGTAAAAGATTCTGAAAAAGTCGATTCTGATTTTTTTAATACTAAAAATTTCTAAAAACCCTAACAATTTCTAAATACAAAAACGTTTTTAATTTTCTAATTAAAAAAACTTTACTAAAATTCTAATCTAACAATTCTAATCTCATAAACCCTAACAAATTTCATTCCACCAAACATATACACAACAAATCTCATTCCAAAAAAAAAAAAAAAACTATCAAAACTAACCACCTAAATCTAATAAGCTCTAAAAACTATCAAAACTAACAAGATTTACAAAAAAAAAAAATATAAACACTTACACATAATCCATGATTGATGATGAAGAATGAAGATTTAGAGATATTGGAAGTGATAGCAACCAAAATCGTCCGATTTTAGAGTGAGAAGAGGAAGAAAAACTGTAAGAGAGAGAAGGAGAAAGATAGAAATGAGGGAGAAGACATTTCGTGGATAATAAATCTATGGATTTTCGACGGCTATATTCGTCGGATTGTTTAAAAAATTTCGTTTAGGCTGTCAATTTTTCCGCGGTCTTGAAAAAATCAAAATCCGTCGGAAAATTTCGACGGATATGGGAATATACCATGCATGTGTTTCTATTGGACAGTCAACCGACAGGTATCGAAGGATCCATATCCGTCGGAAATGTCCCACATATTTCCCACATATTTTTGAGATTACACTAATCCGTCGAAAAATTTCCCACTAATTTAGGGTATATTTAGGGTTTAGGGTTACGTGATATGGTTTAACTATCTATCACTACAAGAAAACAGGTGTATTTCCGACGGCAATTCCGACGGTAATAATTCCGTCGGAAATTTCTGACGACTTTCCGACGAATTTCCGACTAACTTCTCATCCGTCGGACATCCGTCGGAATTCCGTCGGAAATATTAACCCGTCGGAAATCCGTCGGAATTCCAACGACACTAATCCGTCGGACACTTTTCGATAGATTTCCGACGACTTTTTGACGAATTCTGATGTTGCCGACATACTGCCGACGGATTTTCGACGACGTTCATCCGTCGGAATTTTCCGACGGATTTCCGACAGATTCCGACATGGTTGCCGACATGGTTGCCGACATCGATAATATCTACTTTATATCCGTCGGAAATCCGTCGGAAAATGCACAAAATTTTCCTTATAAAAACGTTTCCACGCTTCATTTATAATCACAACAAAAAAAAATCTCTGTTATCTAATTCCTTACAAAAATGTCTTCTTCAAATCCTTATAATTATTTTCGATCATGGATGGACAAGCCTCATCAAATTCCGGACACGGGCCTAGTTACGGAGGAATTCAAAAAAGGTCTACAGGAATTCATGGCATTTGCGGGTATGCAGAAGAAAGCAAAAAAAACCGGTAAAATCTATTGCCCTTGTACCAATTGTGGGAATCGTAGATTTATCGTGATAGATGAAGTATGGTCACACTTGTATTGTCATGGTTTATGCCGGGTTACAAGATTTGGTATTATCATGGAGAAAATGATACAATGGTGGATAATTATGATAGTACTAGTGAACATTATATTGGGGATAACACTAGCTTAGAAGAACCCGCAATGGAAGAACAAAGTACTGTAGGTCATGTTCAGATGGTGAACGATGCATTTCGTGAAAGTATACCATCGGTTGCTGAGTATGGAGATAGGGGAGAATAACCTAATTTAGAAGCTCGGAGATTCTTTGATATGTTAGACGCTGCTAAACATCCGTTATATGATGGGTGTAGAGGTGAACATTCCCCTTTATCAACTGCAACAAGGATGATGGGTATAAAGACGGATTTCAATTTGAGTGAGGAGTGCGTGGATGCAATCGCTGATTTTGTGAAAGAAATTTTGCCAGAAGATAATCTTGCACCGGCATCATACTATGAGATACAGAAACTTGTTCAAGGTCTAGGATTGTCGTATCAGATGATAGATGTATGAATAGACAACTGTATGCTCTACTGGAGAGAGGACGCAGATCGTACGACATGTCGTTTTTGTCGCAAACCTCGGTATAAGGAAACAGGTGGAAGAGTGCCAGTGCCATATAAACGGATGTGGTATGTACCGTTAATAAAGAGATTGAAGAGGTTATATCAGTCAGAGCGCACAGCAGGAGCAATGAGATGGCATGCAGAGCATACAACAGATGGACAAATCGCCCATCCGTCAGATGCAGGAGCATGGAAACATTTTCAATCCATTTATCCCAGCTTTGCGTTTGAGGCAAGGAACGTATACCTTGGATTATGTACCGATGGTTTCAGCCCTTTTGGGAAGCACGACATAAAATATTCTTTGTGGCCAGTAATTGTAACACCTTACAATTTGCCGCCATCTTTGTGCATGCGAAGGGAGTTCTTGTTCCTTAGCATTCTCGTTCTTGGACCAGAGCATCCGAAGAGATCACTTGATGTGTTTTTGCAACCATTGATTTATGAGCTGCGAATGTTATGGGACCAAGGTATTGAAGCGTTTGATGTTTCTTGTCACCAAAATTTCATCATGCGGTCGGTACTTTGTGGACTATTAGCGATTTTCCAGCATATGGCATGTTATCAGGATGGACAACGCACGGAAGGTTATCGTGCCCGTACTGTCAAGATAACACTGATGCGTTCCAATTGAAGCACGGACGGAAAACGTCTTGGTTTGATTGTCATAGGCGATACCTACCTAGCGATCATCCTTATCGTCGGAGCACCACATTGTTTAGGAAGAACCGGAAAGTATTTGACGGTCCTCCTCCTGAGTTAGATGGTGAGTATTTGTTGACTCAGTTTAGAGATTTTGGTGCAGAGAGGACCGTTGATTGTGGTGGTAACGGACATCATCCTGTTGATGGTTGTGGCAACGTTCATAATTGGCACAAGAGGAGCATTTTCTGGGATTTACCTTATTGGAAAAACCATCTTTTGAGGCATAATCTGGATGTCATGCACATTGAGAAGAATTGTTTCGACAACATTATGAACACCGTTCTCAATGTCAAAGGGAAGACGAAGGACAATCTGAAGTCTAGATTGGACTTGCCAGACATTTGTTCTCGTAGAGCACTACATGTGACAGGGAACGGGAAGCCTCCGGTCCCGGCTTTTCGTTTCGATGAACCTTCAAAGGCCGAGTGTTTTGACTGGATTACCGAAAGTGTTAGATTCCCGGACGGATACGCATCTAACCTTCGGAACTGCGTTGATCATGGAGAAGGGAAGTTTACTGGGATGAAGAGTCATGATTGTCATGTGGTGATGCAGCGCCTCCTTCCATTTGCCTTTGCATGTCTTCTACCACGTAATGTCCACGAAGCAATTGCAGGTACAATCATGAAATTATTTATTTACTACTTTATACAATATATACTTCATTATTTAATTATTCATTTGTTATCCATATATTGCAGGGATTGGTGCCTTTTTCCGAGATATATGTTCTCGCTCTCTTACATCAGACGGTATCCGCAATCTTGGGGCTAATATACCTGTAATCCTTTGCAATTTGGAGAAGATATTTCCTCCTTCATTCTTTGATGTTATGGAACATTTAACAATTCATCTCCCTCGAGAATCAGAGCTTGGGGGCCCGGTTCAGTACCGTTGGATGTATCCTTTCGAACGGTATATGTTACATCTAAAGAAGAAGGTGAAAAATTTGAGTAGAGTGGAGGGTTCTATCGTCGCACAGACCATCAATGAAGAAACCTCACATTTTGCCGAGTCCTACTTTCCATCACAAGTCAAAACAAAGAGTCGTAGAGCAGCTCGACATGATGACGGAGGCGTCCTACCGTTCTATCCGGTCGATGTACCTCATATATTTTTACAGATTGGACGACTTAGTGGAAAAGGCAAGAAGAGGAGACTTTCTCCACAAGAGCGAGAGCATTTGCATATGTATATTCTCACAAACTGCGACGGAGTTGATGAATATGAGAGGTATTATATATTGAACTTAATTTTTAATTACTTATTGGGTTCTTGATTATATATATATGTACTAACGTGATAATCGTTTCAATCTCACAGGATGTATATGGCTTATCAACGTTTTGCATTTCCTGACAAAACAGAGGACGAGCTAATCGAGCTCAAACAGGAAGAGTTCGGACGTTGGTTAAGAGATTATGTAAGTCTTTTAATTGCCTTGTTTTTAGCAATCGTCATATGTAATGAAAGATTTAATTATTTGAAGTATTTTTATTTTAATTGTGCATGTGACGACAGAGAAGGCTAACGGACAAACATTTCCCACGTGGTTAGAAGAAATTGTGAGATTTTCACTAGCAACCGTGCAGTCACATGTGATGTATAGCACACGGGGGTACGCTTTTAAGATTCTTCGGGATGATAGGAGTGCGACAACTACAGATTACGGTGTATCAACTCAGTCAGGTGATCTTGTATACTATGGTGTCGTACGTGAGATTTTCGATGTTCAGTACCCGGAATGCTCGGTCTAAGATGTGTTGCATTTTTATTCGACTGGAACGACCCATTAGTAGGAAACGGTGTGCGACACGACCAATTTGGTGTTACATCATTACATAGCAGAAGAAAACTCCAGAGATACGAGCCATTTGTACTTGCATCACAAGCAGACCAGGTTTGTATTTCTTTTACGTTAATTTTTAATTTAGTTTTGTTGCATTCCCGTGGTTAAATTTGTACATGGTGTAGGTATGCTACATTCCCTATCCGCGGGTGACAAACAAGCAAGACCCGTGGGTTACAGTCACATCGATAAACCCGAGAGGTAGAGTTCATGGGATGTCTGATCATGAACCCCTCCAACAAAGCTCCGTAGGTTTGGGTTCAATCGAGCATTCCCTTGAGGTCGACCTTGTCGTTGATTTCACCATACAGTCAGACGATTGAGTATTTGAGGATTCAGAAGAAGAATTTGACGAATTTGGGGAACCTTCCGATTCAGGAGAATCAGATTACTCATCATCGGATTGACAGTAGTTTTAATTATAAAATTTGCACCATAAAATATGTACATATATTTGAACTAGAATTGTAATGTGTAATATATCAGTTATGTCGAAGTTTTATAAAGTTAGACATTTGATTAAGTGTAACAAAATCGGAATTTTGCCACAAAAAAAATTTTGGTTACAAGGTTAACCTATATTATAACTTCTATATAAATTCTATATAACACATTTTCTTGATGTATATACAAGGTTAACCTATTTTATATACATCATACAAGTGTTTGTAAAGTTTTGCCACAAAAAAAACCTACACCTTATACCCTAAACAAGATTTTTGAATATCCGTCGGAAATTTCCGACGGATTTCCGACGGTTTGAGTTGAATCCGTCGGAAAATTCCGACGGATTTCCGACGAATTAAGCTGCCTCGGATAAAACCTGGGTTATATCCGAGGGATTGATTTTTTAGCCGAGGCAGCTGAATCCGTCGGAATTTTCCGACGGATTTCCGAAGGATTCAACTCAAACCGTCGGAAATCCGTCGGAAATTTCCGACGGATTTCCGACGGATATTTAAAAATCTTGTTTAGGGTATAGGGTATAAGTTTTTTTTTGTGGCAAAAGTTTACAAACACTTGTATGATGTATATAAAATAGGTTAACCTTGTATATACATCAAGAAAATGTGTTATATAGAATTTATAAATTTTGATGGAAGTGTTTGTATAAGTTATAGTATAAGATATAGTTGATTTATGTGAAATGATATGTTTTGATGTTGTATAATTTTTAAACTAATGCAAAGCTTTTAATATTGATGAACTTAATATATATATATTGAATGAAACATGTAAATAACATGTCCCTAAATCATATAAAGAAACCCTAAACCCCAAATATACCCTAATTCCGTCGGAAAGCCGTCGGAAATTTTCGACGGATTTCCGACGGGTCTGAAAAATTAGATACGTGCTTGTTGACTGACCAATCGACAAACATGCAAGGAATATACCTTATCCGTCGGAAATTTCCGACGGCTTTCCGACGGATATGAAAAATTAGACACGTGCTTGTTTACTGACTAATCGACAAACATGCAAGGAATAAACCTTATCTTCTCCAATCAGTCGGAAATCCGTCGGAAATTTCCGACAGATTTCCGACGGACTTTGATATTTTCGAGACCGCGGGAATATCAACCGCGTAAATGAAATTATTTTTCGAAATCCGACGGATTTCCGACGGACATCGAATTATATCGACGAAACGTAACTTTTTTCCTTATTTCTCTCTTCTTCCTCTCTCTCTTCTGTCGCTTCTTCTCCCTCTTCTCTCTTCTTCTTCCTTACCGAAAATCTCTTCTTCTCCCTCTTCTCTTCTTCTTCTTCACAATTTCAGTTTTAATCTTCAATTCATCAACTCCTCTTCATCAATTCCTCAATTCTTCTCCAACAAAACCATGTAAGTTTAATCAATTCCTTTAAATTTTTTTTATATCATGTTAGTTTTAGGGAATATATTAGTTAGGTTGTTAGAATTCTATTTATGTGAATTGTTAAGTGGTTATAATAGAATTTGTTATTTAGAATAATATTAGTGTTAGGGTTTATGTGTTTAGATTGTTGATTTAGAATTGTTAGATCTAGAAACAAATTTTTGATCTTGTTTTATTTTCTAAAAATATTAAAATCGTTTTTAGATCTTGTTTTATTTTCTAAAAATATTTTAAAAACATTTCTAGATATTGTTTGAATTTTTAAAAATATTTGTATATATTAAAATCATTTTTAAAATATTGTTTAAGTAATAAAAACGTTTAGACAATATTTGTATATATTAAAAACGTTTTTAATATATTTGTTAAGTAATAAAAACGTTTTCATAATATTTGTATATATTAAAATTGTTTTTAAAATTTTTTATAGTAATAAAAACGTTTTTATAATATGTATATATATTAAAATTGTTTATAATATTTTTAACTAATAAAAACGTTTTTAAAATATTTCTATATATTTAAGTTGATGTTAAAATATTTTTTTAATTATAAAAACGTTTTTATAATATGTGTATATATTAAAGTCGTTTATAATATTTTTAACTAATAAAAACCTTTTTAAAATATTTCTATATATTTAAGTTGATGTTAAAATATGTTTTTAATAATAAAAACCTTTTTCAAATATTATTTTAGAAATAAAATCGTTTTCAATATTTTTTATAGTAATAAAACGTTTTCTAAATATTTTTATATATTAAAACTGATTTTAAAATATTTTAGCAAATTTTAAAAAAATTTGAAAAATTTGAATTTTTAGTAAACTTTGAATTTTCGGAAAATTTGAATTTTTCTTAAATGTTTTTCCGGAAATTTCAAAAATTTTGGTAACTTTTGAATTTTTTGTTAATTTACTAACAATTTTACCGTTTTCCGCAGGGATCACGACGAAGTTATTCAGTTGGGAGGCGGCAACCAAGGACGCCGTTCTCGGGGTTCTCGGTGTACGCCTCCTCCGGGACCAACGAGCTTGGGAACTCACATCCCAGATTCCCAGCAATCCGCTGCTCGGAGCTACATTGAGATCGAGGAGCTAGTCCGGCAGCCTAACCGGGGCGATTGCATTCGACTCGACCCGAAGTTTGAGGACGGCACTTGGTAAGAAATTTTTGTACATTATTTCAATTTATTTAGATTTTTAAACTTAACATATTTATATCTTTTCATAATGTTTTCAGGTTTAAGCTGTCGACTCAGATCACCAAGACGATATTACGGATGCTCCACAACATGTTGGACAAACCGTACGAGAAGTATTCGGACATGCCTACCGAGGAGAAAGACGTGTGGCACCGGACTTTCGCGGTAAGTTATTTATTGATATATTATTTATTTTGAATTTCATTTTGTCAATTTTTCTTTTTGATATGTAACATATTTTTTTTTAAAATTGTAGCAAAAGTTCACGTGGGACTCTCATCATACGCGCAAAGTCATTGACACATTCGACAAGTATGCCGCAAACTCGTACTCGAAGCACATGTACGAGTGGAAGCAGAAGTGGAAGCACAACAAAGACAAGCCGAAGGACCTTGACGACGACGTCTGGAAGGGCTTCTGTGAGTACTGGAGTAGGCCTGCGACGAAAAAGACCTCCGAGCAACAGTCGAAGAACCGAAATAGCCAACGAGGCGGGAAAGGGGTCTACATCCACAACGCGGGCGCAAAGACCATCGAACGGGAAGCGATGGAAATGGTAAGTTTAATTTAAAATTTTTATTGTTAATTCTGTTTTTTATATTTATTTAACTTAACAAATTTTCGCAGGCGAGAGAATCTGGTTCCGAACCCGATTATCTTCAACTCATCGAGAATAGACACACCAACAAGAAAACCGGTCAGATACAGGACTTGGGGATGCGGGATGTTGTCGAGAAGAGCAAGAAGACGAAGCTGGACCGTGAACTATCATCGCAGCTCACTATCGAAGGATCGACGTCCTCGAACTCTTTGTCCCGGGAAGAGATAAACCAGATTGTACTTGAGGTAAGTTTTAATTTCATTTCGTTTTTTTTTTTTCGTTATTTAATTATTATCGGTTATAATTATTCGCAGCAAACCCGGCAAGTGAAAGGTCGGTTCGCTGGGTTAGGCACCCTTCCGACCCAGGAATCTTCTTCCTCGCTTCCTCGTTATCCTTCGGAGTACCGGGTAGAAATCGAGAGGCTCACCCAAACGGTGAAAGACCGTGACCAGCAGGTTGAAGAGCTACGGACGGAGCAACAGACTACCAACAAGAAGCTCTCCTGCTTGGAGAAGATGATGGAGAAATGCTTCCCGCATATGTTTTGAACAATTTATTTTAATGTGTAATGAATTTTTTAATTTTGTTTAATGAATTTATATATTTATTATTTCTATTTTTAATTTATATTTCTAATTTATATAATTTTAATATATAAATTTCAAAAAAATAAATAATTAAATAAAATTCAAAATACCAATTCCGTCGGAAAACCGTCGGAATAAGTTACCGTCGTAAATCCGTCGGAACCTATTTCCGACGAAGAACCGACGGACTTCCGAGACAACTTCCGATCAAATTATCCGTCGTAACTCCGTCGAAAATAGTTACCGTCGGAAATGCGTCAGAAATATCTTCCGACGGATTTACGACGGACTTCCGACAAATTCATCCGATCACCATCCGTCGGAAATTCTGTCGGTAATATATCCGTCGGAAGTGCGTCGGAAATTACCGACGGATTTCCGACTGAATATCCGTCGGAGTATCCGTCGGAACGTACGCGGTCGGAAATCCGTCGGAAATGTCTGACGGCTTTCCGACGGCACAAATCCGTCGGAAATTTCCGACGGATTCTGACGGAAACCATATTTCCGACGAACTGTAACCGACAGCTTAAATCCGTCGGAAATCCGTCGGAAAGGGCCTTTTCCGACGGATTTCCGACGGATTTGCCCGTCTGAAATATCCCTGTTTTCTTGTAGTGTATAATCTATATGTTTCATTCAAAAAAATTGTTATTTCATCAATGTTAAAGACTTTCTATGAGTTTATTAATTTTACAACATAAAACTTAAATATTTCACATAACATCTACTATACCTTATACTCTAACTTATACTAACAATTCCATCAAATTTTATAAAATCTATAACACACATTTATTTTAAAATTTGACAAGTTGAAGCTATTGTATATACATCATACAATTGTTTGTCTACAATTTCTACAAAAAAAAAACCTAAACCCTATACCCTAAACCACATAGTATAATATATTTATACAATGAATTGACAAATTTTCTTTAATTATCATTTTTGGCGGGAAAACTCACTGGAAAATGCGGAATCACATTTTTGGCGGGAAAACGCGGAATCGCGTTTTTGACAGGAAAACACGGAATTACATTTTTTGGCGTGAAAACGTGGAATCGCATTTTTGGCGGGAAAACGTGCAATCGCGTTTTTGGCGCTAAAATGCGGAATCGTTTTTTTGGCGGGAAAACGTGGAATCGCGTTTTGGCGGGAAAACGCGGAATCACGTTTTTTGAGGGAAAACGCAGAATCACGTTTTTGGCGGGAAACGCGGAGCCGCGTCTTTGGTGGGAAAACGCGGAACCACGTTTTTTTGCAGGAAAACGCGGAATTGCGTTTTTGGCTGTAAAAATGTGAAATCGCGTTTTTGGCGGAAAAATGCGAAATCACATTTTGTCGGGAAAATGTGAAATCAAGTTTTTGGCGGGAAAATGTGAAATCGCGTTTTTGGCGGGAAAATGTGAAATCACGTTTTTGGCGGGAAAATGATGAATTATTGCTTTTTGAGAAAAAAATGATGGTATTATAGGTAATATTGTTATGATGTCATGATGTCATAATAATGTGTGATGATGTCATAATAATGTATGATGATGTTATGATGATGGGTCAAACGGGTCACCCATTTGACACATGCCACATTACAAATTGACTCATTTGACCCATGACCCATTTGACCCATCAACCCATTAGGGTCAAAAATATTGACCCATTAGGGTCAAAAAATTGACCCATTAGGGTCATGGGTCATGGGTCAAATTGGATCGACACATGACCCATGACCCATTTTTACACCCCTAATCATACAATTGTTTCTCTACAATTTCTACAAAAAAAACCTAAACCCTATACCCTAAACCGCATTTTTGGTTATCTGTCGGAAAATTTCTCACGGATTTCCCATGGATTTCCGAGATTACACTAATCCGTCGGAAAATTTCCTACGGACACATGTCGTCGGAACACTGTTGGAAACTTTCGATGGATTACCGACAGGTACTATTTTCTGACGGCATTCTGACGGATGTTAATTTCGTCCGAATTCTGTCGGCAATGATCAAATGCCAAATGACTAACTGGTACGAGTCAAACAAAAAAAAAATCATAAATGTAAATTGCAATCGTACGTTCTTCTTTAGCGTCGTTAATTAGATTCTTATAACCTTTGTTTGTTTTGTCAAAATATTTCAATTTTTATACCACGATTTGCTTAGATGATAATTAAAGAACCGTATATCTTATCAAAAGAAACAACAAAAAATATCAATTAATTATTCAATAGATATCTCTTTATCTTAAAAAGAAAAAAAGAAACCCTAGAAGTTTCTCCCAGATCTGATTATCGAGACAGCCGCCGTGCATCTCCGAGAATGGGTCTCCGCCGCTGCACCCTCGTAGGTCTCTCCACCACCTCTCTTTGAAGCTGCTCTTCTCCTCCCCATGGCGCCGGTGCTGGTTGCTTCCTCTCCGTCCGCCGCCAGATCCGCCGCCGCTCGTGGTTTCTCTGTTCGCTTGTCGTCGGTGGTGCTGTCGCCTGCTTGGGTTCGTCGGAGGCGCCGCTTGCCTGGATTCATCACTGCCTTCTTTGCCTCTCCCTTCGACTGCCGCTAGAGGACGGTGGCTCTCGTCGGGGCTGGTTAAGAGACTTTGGCGAGCCGTGAAAGCGAGCCACCGCCGGACCTGTAGCTGTGTAACTCCACCGTCTGTTTCTCTCCGTCTAACTATCTCACCGCCGACCTCATCAGCTCCAAGCGCGAGCCTCTCTCACCTCCGGATGTTGTTTTCTCCGGCTCCACCGAACCCTCCTACGGCTCGGGTGCCTCCAGATCCGCCACCTCCACCTGAATCTCAAAGTTTGTTCGACCACTCTCACCCACCGGAGCTCTTCGAACACTCTCTTCCGCCGCCTCCCAAGCTCTTCCACCGCCTGTTCCCACGCTCCGTCATGGTGACGAGCCATGGCTTGTGTCATGTTGGTTTCTGTTCCGAGAGAAGACACGGTGACGTCACCAATCTGGGCCAGGGCCAAGTTTTTAAATTGTTGGGCTTTTCTTTGTTGAAAGGCCCACTAAGAGAAAACTCAACAGATCTGAGTAAATCCAGGGCATTTTTGCTTCTGGTGTCCATAACTTTCTCCCGTCTTCCGAGTAAATCCATGGCTTCTTCGCCTGTGGTGTTAACCTGTACAGCTTTTCGTCAAAAGCTGCATCCCTCAACCGTCTTTCCGAGAGGTGTTTTACTCCCGAGTTTGTTGCCGGGAAACCTTTTGAAGGGCTTTACCGAATTGTCTTCTTGCGTAGCGGTCTGCACGGGGCCAGAAGAGGAAAACCGGATTGCTTCGGCGATTTCCGGAGGTAGAGTTTCAGGTTCAATATCACAAGATAAAGTGACTATTTCCAAGCTTTTCGGCTTTGCCGTGAATCTGCTATCGACGCATTTGAGCTTAGTCTCATATTCGCTGTCATTCTCTCAAGATCTATCTGTTTTTATCTTCAATGCCTTTTTTTGGCTTTGTTTGGAGAAAGATGATGCTTAATTCCCTCTTGTTGTATTCTTTGAAGCTTAATTAATGAAAAGAAAAAAGTTTGACAAAAAAAAAAAATAGCCTGATACAAAGAATTTGTTTTTTCTTTCAAAAAGGGCTCAATGGACCAGACTTAATTATGGGTGCTTGAAATTGTCAAGAAAATTAAGGAAACGTGTGTGAGGATTATCTGATAGTTCAATGAGTTTCGCGTTTCTGACTTTTATAAATTCTGATAGCATAATTCTTTGCCCAAAGTGTAAATAAATGAATAAATAAAGAGAGAAAAAGTTTGTATCGGTTGCACCAAGTTGGACGCAATTTAAAAATGCTCCATATTAAATAGCCTCACATTTACGTAACTTATTAGTTGATTCTCCTTTTGTAATCCTATATAATATTACGTTTTGTAATAAACTAATAATCCATTGCAAACAACATCAACAAGGTTCGAGTGAGAAACTACAAGGTATATATGCAACACTTATCATCATAGATATACTCTCTTCTTTTATATATAAACTTACATTTTGCGTTTTGTGAACACATCTAAAGGTCACGTCATTTTCCACATAGAAACCATTAATTTAGAAATTGGGTTTTCATATAAGATGAATCTATTAATTTATTATCATGAATGTATTATAATATAACATGTCATATAATTTTAGTATCTCAAAAGGACTTATATAAGAACCGTATACACTAAACATATGCATTCATTGTAAACAAGTTTTTTGATTGAATACAATTTTACATTCATTAAAAAAAAAAACAAAAAAAAAACTGTATACACTACTTATTAATATCATATTTTATAAAAAAATAATTTTGTACTTCATTATCTTTGTTATGTAACTCACAAAAAGTGTTATTTTACATTTTCAATGTAATGTTATAGACAAATTCCTATTTAATTAATTTTTCGCTCAAAGCTTATTTTCTCTGTTATTCTCATCTAATTAATAATATATTAAATAAAAACATATTTGTATGCTGTTCAAAAAAAGAGAGCATATTTGTATAATTATTATTTTTTCTCTTAATTTGTGTAAAATATATATGTATAAATTACATTATTTATGAAACGAAAGGAGTATAAATAAAATAAACATATTCTTGAAAAGTTTCTCCATGGTGGAGTTTTCATCTAGATCTAGTGTAAACATAACAATAGGCTAATAGTCAAATTGGTCTACACTTTTCAGATATGTGGACTATATAAACCTAGAACGTTTCAAGAAGAAGTACCTTAAGGACGTCGAAAATATATATGGGACTCAAACGGTCGAAGAGTTCAGGAAAATCATTAAGAAAAATGAGCAACTCATAAGGGAAAGTTATGCGGAATCAACGGTCTGGATCAAGTCTGAAAAATTCGTGGAAATGATCCTCCGCGACTCAGTTTTCATATTAGGGGTCACGGAACTGCCCCGACTATCATACAAATGGATATCTAAGAGAAATATTCTTTTCGACCAGCCTTTTCTGTTCAGCATTATCGAAGACGACCTTCTCTTGCTCGAGAACCAACTACCTTTTTTCATCCTAACAGAACTCTTCGAACCATTCTTCATAAAGTTTGAACTTGGTAGGACGTTCCGTGCACAAGTACTCATATTTTTCGATTTTATTATGTAGGTCAAAAGTGATGTAAAATTTTTACATTTCACGGATTTGTTACGGCATGTCCGTGTGATGACACTTGGTCTACCAGAAGAGGAGATTTACGCAAAGCATGAGTATAAGACTCGGGTGCCGCTGATAATGGAAATGCAGAACGCAGATATGCTAAACTGTGCAGGAGTAGAGTTTGTAGGGATTGAAGATGAAATATCGTTGGCCATTGAATTCAAGGATAGAACCTTGACAATGCCTTGCTTCACAGCGGATGACAAAACCGAGAAGATGTTGAGGAACATAATGACGCTCGAGCAATCTCATTACTCTTTCTCAACTTATGTTTGTAGATACATCAAATTCTTGAACGTCCTCATTGACACCGAGGAAGACGTTGACTTGCTTGTCAAGAAAGGTAAAACCATGTCTCTTCTCATAAATAATAAGTAATATACATGAGACATCTCCTAATAGAAATTCCTAATCCGACGGTTTACGAAATATAGAAATCGATAGATATTATTTCGGTATTTAACAAAATATAACATATTTTTTATAGAATTTTAATTGTTGTTTTTTTCCTTTCAGTTTCCTTTCAGTTTCGTTTAGTTCGGTTAGGGTTTGTTCCAATATAGGAAAAAGAAAAGTGAAAGGTTTTTATTTACTCTTTGGTTTCTTAGTCGTATTGGGCTCTTTTCCTTCTTTTGTTTTTCTTTTTAAACATTGAGATTCTTAATAAATTTTACAGGGGTTATAAAAAACTGCTTGGATAGTAGTCAAAGAGCAGTGATGAAAATGGTGGATAAGCTGTGTGAAGGGATCGTTATCACTGGCACTTATAACTATTATACTAGTGTAGCCACAGAACTCAACTGTTATTACGAAAGCAGTTTCACCACTTTGTAAGCTTTTATTTGTTAGTTAAACCTCTAATCATTTAATTTTGTTCATTAAAAGCATTTTAGTTTTCATTTGATTAAAAAATTTAAACCTTTTATAGACGTATCAACTTGTCGATAGCCACACTCCGGCGAGTCTACTTCAAAGATCTTTGGACCGGAACTGCTACCGTGAGCGCCGTTATTCTCCTCCTGCTGACTTTCATAGGGACGGTGGCTTCAGTCCTCCAGGCTACGCAGGGCCTCAACAAGCCCTCCACTAAGTCACCGTCGCCTCCAGCTCCTCCCCGAGGACTGTAGATCGTTTCTTGTTCTACACCAAACAAATTATGTTTTTATATCTATATATACTTAATCAAAGCAATAATTCATAAATAATTTCGGGTGGTATTTATAAGAGATTTCGGAGTTTATGAGTGTAATAACGTTTGTGTTGTAACATATATAATCAAAAATTCAAAAAACAATTATGTGTATATTTTGTATGGTGTGTCTGTTGTAAAAATAATTACGAGTGTAATAACGTTTGTGTTGTAACATATATAATCAAAATGCCAAAAAAAGGTTTATGTTCACTTTGATCCTTCCGAGAACTGTTCTCTACCGCTTTTATCCTTCTTCAACATGATTATTTTTTGATATTTTTTTGCAAATTTTAGCATTTATTTGAAGTATCATTAGATTTTTAGCATTTTCTCAAAGTGTTATTTTCGACGGAATTCCGACGAAACTAAATAATTTGTTTTTAAATTTATTTTTTTAATAAATAAATTTTATTAATTATTAATTCAAAAATTTTAAATATATTAAATAATAATCTAATTAATTAATGAAAAATTTATAAATATAAAAATTTCTTAATTAATAAATTCATTAAAAAAAATTTCATTAAACAAAAAAAATTCATAAAACATAAAAAGCCGTTCTTCATGATCTTCTTCATATCCGTTAGCTCTTCTCGGGTTGAGTTGTGTGCGTATTCCAACTCCTCGTCCTTCGCGTCGCGGTATTTTACCGTTTGGATGAGTTTCTAGATTTCGTCTTGGTACTCTGAAACATATCAAGGACTCGAAGAATATATAAGATTCTTGGGCCGGAATCGGATTGCTCGGGCTCAGAGACTTCAGTTCCCGAGGTCGATCTGCTATGAGACATATCCCGAGAACGATTGCGTTCATGGGAGCCCAAACGAAGAGAGTTCTCGTTATTCCTGCGAAAAAATATAATAACGTTAGTACATTGAATTGTAAAATTCCAAAAAAATTTAAAAATTCGAAATTTTTTCTAAAACATTCGAAAATTCAAAAATTTCCAAAAATTCAAAACAAATCATAAAATTTTCTAAAATTTCAAAAATTTAATAAACTTTCTAAATTTCATAAAATTTCAAAAACAAATTCAAAAAATTCTTAAAATTTCAAATGTTCCATAAAATTCAAAACTTTCATAAAAATTCTAAAAACGTTTTAATATGTTTTTTATTGTATAAATTTCTCAAAACATTTTATAAAATAACCTATACACGTTTTTATAAAAATCAAAAATTTATAGAAACGTTTTTAATTAGTTAAAAATTCTGAAAAAATCAATTATAATTTTCTAAATACTAAAAATTTCTAAAAACCCTAACAAATTCTAAATACTAAGACGTTTTAAATTTTCTAATTAAAAAGACTCTACTAAAATTCTAATCCAACAATTCTAATCTCATAAACCCTAACAAATTTCATTCCACCAAACATATACACAACAAATCTCATTCCAAAAAAAAAACTATCAAAACTAACCACCTAAATCTAATAAACTAAAAAAACTATCAAAACTAACAAGATTTACAAAAAAATAAATAAACACTTACACATAATCCATGATTGATGATTAAGAATGAAGATTTAGAGATATTGGAAGTGATAGCAACCGAAATCGTCCGATTTTAGAGAGAGAAGAGGAAGAAAAACGGTAAGAGAGAGAAGGAGAAAGAGATAAATAAAGGAGAAGACAATTCGTGGATAATAAATCTATGGATTTTCGACGGCTATATCCGTCGAAAATCCGACGGATTGTTTAAAAAATTTCGTTTAGGCGGTCAATCTTCCCGCGGTCTTGAAAAAACCAAAATCCGTCGGAAATTTCCGACGGATATGGAAATATACCCTGCATGTGTTTCTATTGGGCAGTCAACCGACACGTATCGAAGGACCCAGATCCATCGAAAATGTCACACGGATTTTCCACGGATTTCCGAGATTACACTAATCCGTCGGAAATCCGTCAGAAAATTTCCCACAGATTTATGGTATATTTAGGGTTTAGGGTTACGTGATATGGTTTAACTATCCCTAAATCTCCATTCAAAAAAATTGTTAGTTCATCAATGTTAAAGACTTTCTATGAGTTTATTAATTTTACAACATAAAACTTAAACATTTCACATAACATCTACTATATCTTATACTCTAACCTATACTACCACTTCCATCAAATTTTATAAAATCTATAACACACATTTATTTTGAATTTTGACAAGTTGAAGCTATTATATATATATCATACAATTGTTTCTCTATAATTTCTATAAAAAAACCTAAACCATATACCCTAAACCACATTTTTGGTTATCCGTCAGAAATTCGTTGAAAAAGTTTCCACGGATTTCCGAAATTACACTAATCCGTCGGAATTTTTTTTGTTAAGTTGATGTACTTTCAATTCCAAATCACTTCTGACAATAAATGAATTAGTTCATATCCCTTATATATTATACTTTAGATCATAGCAAACTGTGAAATTCCTAACAATTTCGTGTCACATACAAAACTGAAATCTTGTTGAACGGAGTCAAAAGTAAACTAATATATTCGGGAGTTGCATAATAATCTAACAAGGTATATTGGTCAGAGACTCTAGCTCGAGGAAGTGTGATTTGACTTCTTTGAAGTTTCATAACCCCACAAGTGACAAACGTGAATTCAAAGATGACCTTTTTATCATATCTAGTGGGAGTTCAGTTATTAATTTTAAATACTCAAATTGCCTATCATATCTGTTCTGTATAAACAACAAAAACGGTGATCCTAACGGGAGTTAGTGTTGACTAAATTGGTACCTTAGTATAGCCAAATCAACATAAATTCGTGTATTGCTTAGTTAATCAAAAGTGTGTTTTTTTTGTGTGGCAAAAACGTGTAAATTCAGTATTTATATAATTGTTTTTTAATTCTAAATGGGCCGATATAAACCTAAACATCGATAAAAATAAGGGATAATTGCACTCGCAATCACTTTTTAAATTTTTTTTTACGTTTTTGGTATTTTCTGTTTTTTGTTTTTTGTTTTCTTCTGTGTCAAATAACGATTTTGTCTCTACTTTCTATTGGTTTGTATACTGTTTACAGTTAATTTGCGCAATATTGTACATAAATACGATTGAAAAGTTAACATGTGTACATTATAAAAAAAGTTAGTTTCTTAATTAAATTAAGAAAATGTTAAATTTTTTATTAAACTTAAAAAAATGACTAAACGGCGAAAATGCCAACAAAAGATAGACAAACATTGAATTTGGTTCACTCAGCTTCGAGTGGATAAAAGCAAAACGACACGTAGTTCAAATGTTTTCTGAGTAATTCTAACTTTCGATGGAAAAGCACGTTACTGAGCCAAAAGTGAACCACGTCGAATATTATCTTGCCACCTCACAAAAAACGACACGACGTGTACTCTTTAGTCACCATGTAGATTCCTCCTTGTTTTGTTGTCCCTCATTTCTCAGCTAAAATCTCAAAGATTCCTCGGAAATGGCTATGGCGACGCGTACGATTCGATGCCAGTTATCGTCGCTGGTTACCAGATGCGAGTCATCGGAACCGATTAAGCAGATCCAGATCCAGCAGCGACCGAGAGGAGGCGATTTGGCTGAGAACGGGAAGATCGTACTCCAGCCGAGGCTTTGCACGCTGAGATCTTATGGATCTGAGCCAGGTGCGATGGTCGTCGCTAAAAAAGACGGCGGAGATGTTGGAGGAGGATCTGAGGTTGAGTTAGCGACACCGTTTTTCGAGACGCTCACTGATTACATAGAGAGCTCGAAGAAGAGTCAGGACTTTGAAACAATCTCCGGCCGACTCGCCATGGTAAAAAACCCTAAATTCGAAACTCTGATCTCGATTTCCCTTTTAATTTCGTAATCTACAGATTGTGTTTGCGGCGACTGTGGCGGAGGAGGTTGTTACTGGGAACTCGCTGTTCAAGAAACTGGACGTGGAAGGATTGAGCGAAGCCATTGGAGCGGGTCTTGGAGCGATGGGATGCGCAGCCATATTCGCCTGGTTAACGATTTCTCGGAACCGAGTTGGACGGATCTTCACTGTGAGTTGCAACTCGTTCATTGACTCGTTGGTTGATCAGATCGTCGATGGTTTGTTCTACGACACTGAGCCTAGTGATTGGTCCGACGATCTTTAGATTCATAAATGATAAAAACACCACTTTTACATGTATGTATAATACTATTATAGTTTTGATTGAAGATGATATTGAAAGTCTGTAACTTTTGCATCTATATATATAAAAGATATGGAATTTTCTGTGAATCAATTTAGTGTTCTTGAAATTGGATCGATCAGAAGAGACAATATAGATTGTTCATGTTGTATTTGAAGAATCGGGAGCTTTGAGTCTAGGAAGCTGTCTCAATGGTTTTGATGCACTCAAGAACAGATGCATTGTTGGACATTGCAGCCATTAGAGCTTCATGGATGGTTTTGTTGTTCTTCAGAAGAGAAGCAGAGTAAAGAACCTGCATAACAAAAACAAAATATTTTTTATTGAATACTTTAAGGAAGGAACATGTATGAGAGATTAAAGTCTGTTATGTCAGAGAAACTTACAGCCCATCTTGTTAGATTTTGCTGCTGTTCATTGCTGATTTTGGGTTGGCTTCTGTTTATGAACCTCTGCACGAAAGTATAAAAGCTGTTATTATAACTCAATGTTTGCGAATGTGTGTGAGTTGAAGCGAGTGTTGATGTAAGAAGACCTGAAGAGAGAACAGATCCGCAGATTGGCCAATCACTTTGTCATACTTGAGACCCTCGGCGGCAAGTCCAGCCATTGCGACAGCAGCCAACCTGAGAAACCGAAGAAGATTCAATGGGTTGAGATTTGATCCTTCATTTCTCTTTTTCGACATTAAAGAAAACTCTACCTATCGAGCTCCTTTGAGTCAAGTTGGCCGCTGTATATTAGTTTAGCTAGTCTCTCGTCGATGAGATTGACGTGTTCTTTACCGATGTCTAACGAGTACCCGAGGATTGGAAGTCCGATTAAGTAAGACACTGGAAGTTGCAAGTTTAAACACAATCAGAACACTGCACTTCTAGAAAGGTTTTAAACTTTATAAGAGTACCTAAGAAGTGGGCTGCTTCATGTCGAGCAATACGTTCTTGATAATCAGGGAAGAATGTCGAAAACCCTGAAATCGCAGCTTGAAGAAGCCTAGGAACAAAAGAGGAGAAGATATCAATCTGTAACCTAGAGAACATAATGTTAACAAACACACAGCGGTTTAGTTCTTTTCTCACCCCGGTGAAACGCTTCCCACGGCTAAAACTACCAATGAAATGCTCCCAACTAAGTAAGGCACAAAGAATCCCCAGTCCTGTCCAGATGTCAACAGTTATTCATCTCTCTTAGACACAACACAATCAATACAAACAACATCATTGTCCAGAAGAGACGACAACACAACAGAGTATTAAAATTCAATGAGACTAGTCTCCCCACAAGAATGCTAAGCGTCTCTCGTGTCTTGTAACATCAGAGAAGAAGATTTTTGAAGGTTTACCCCAGGAAGTTGGCCGGCAATTACAGCTAAGAACCCGGTTGTTCCAACTACCATGAAAAGAAAAGCCGCCTGCAGCATTACTCAAACTCAATCAAAAGAACTTGTAGCCTCAAGAACTCTCCTGAGTCCAAATCTTACAAGAAAAGTTTAACCAAACATAACTTACATCGTTCCTGGCACTAGGGATCGCGAGAGCCTCTGCATTCTTGATTCCAAGAGTTGTCAGCTCCCGAAGCGATGTCTGATTCGAAAAGACACATCCATCAAACGAACGCGGGATTGTTTCACAATTTACAAGGGTAAGCTTAGATAGAGAGATCGATATACACCGTACGGCGCGAAAGGTAAGGCTGAGAAGTCCATTTCTTAGCCCAACCTTCTTCATTTAATCGATCAAGAGCTTCCTTAACACCATTACTATCTTTCTGCGTCCAATACAGGGGAGTTGTTGATTGAATAAAAAAGGAAAGCTTGAAGCAGTACATAATATAGACGTGAAATAAAGAAAAGACCTTGTTAATTGCGGATTCGAGGGCACTCAAATCAAACCCAGGGGAAGCAGTAGTAGACGAAGGTGAAACCGCTAACTGAGTCGGAGGGTTTCGTGGATTCAATCGGAAGTTCCATGGAGTTTCCCGGTGAAACGAAGCCAAACTCGACGAAGAAACAGCTAATGCAATCATGATTTTCTTGTTAATCGCTTCAATGGATTCTTCGCGTTTGAATATTACGAACCCAGAATTGGATAATGCTTCATCGTCGTCTTCTTCTTCTTCTCATGCTTTCCGCCACGTTAGCAGTTATAGATAACAACGGTATATCGGTTTACCTCCGGTTACGTTTCTAAATTATACTTTTTTCGGCTGAGATCGGTGTGATTTTATCCGGATTAAGAAAATCAAATCGAACCGGAAAAAAGAGTAATAATGTTTAAATTGAGAAAATGAAATTTCGTTGGAATGAGTTAACTGATCTGATCAGATAAGATCCATGGCGGCTACAACGAGCTCCGGCGACGAGCCACCGGGAACGCAATTGATTCCGTCACTATCAGATGACGTTTCTCTGAATTGCCTTGCCCGCGTCTCTAGATGTCACCATCCGATCTTCTCCCTCGTCTCCAAGGCTTTCCAATCTCTCCCCAAATCGCCTTTGCTCTACGCCACACGATCTCTCGTCAGCGCCACCGAGAATATCCTCTATGTCGCAATCCGCTTACCTCCTGAATCTGGTGCCTGTTGGTTCACTCTCCTCCAGAAACCCAATCGGAGCTCAATGAACTCGAATCTCCTTGTTCCTATCACGTCTTGTCCTTCACCTTCTCTTGTCGGATCTGCTTACGCCGTGGTGGATTCGGAGATTTACGTAATCGGTGGATCTATCAGAGACGTGCCTTCCTCGAGCGTGTGGGTTCTCGATTGCCGGTTTCATACTTGGCGACGAGTCTCTAACATGAGGGTCGGCCGCGAATTCGCAGCGGCTGGTGTAATCGACGGGAAGATTTATGTGATTGGAGGATGTGTGGTTGATAACTGGGCTCGTTCGATTAACTGGGCAGAGATGTTTGACATAAAGACTCAAACTTGGGAGCCAGTGGCTAGCCCAGGCATGGAGGTGCGTGAGAAATGGATGCACGCAAGTGCGGTTATGGAAGGGAAAGTCTACGCAATGGCTGATCGGAACGGTGTCGTTTACGAGCCCAAGGAAAGGAAATGGGATATGCCAGAGAAGAGGCTTGATTTGGGATGGAGAGGAAGAGCTTGTGTGATCGAAAACATACTGTTTTGCTATGATTACTTGGGGAAGATAAGAGGGTATGGTCCAAAAGACAGGATTTGGAGAGAGCTCAAAGGTGTGGAAACACTTCCAAAGTTTCTTTGTGGTGCTACCATGGCGAATCGTGGTGGAAAGCTTGCGGTTTTGTGGGAAGGAAAAGCGGGTAGTGGCGGTTCTAGGAGAATGGATATTTGGTGTGCAGAGATTGATATTGAAAGGTGCGGGGAAGGAGAGATTTGGGGGAAGATTGAATGGACTGATACCGTGCTTACGGTTCCCAATGAATCCGCCATAGTGAATTGCTTGGCAGCTACAGTTTGATGATGATACTACATACATGTTCACTGTCTCTGAATCGAAATCATCATCATCATCATCCATGCCACTCACACAGGTCTGCTTCTGATTGACTGTGATTGGTTCTGTTATGTTTGGCTGTGAGTAGCTATCATTGTGATGAGCGTTCGTGTTTTAGACTGCTTTGTCAGAAATGGTGGATCGACAAAGAGTATAGCGCGATGCCCTGAGCCAAGATGAAATAACTGGCCAGTGTAGTGAAGTTTGTAGATTTGTTTGCTTCTGTACTTTGGGGATAAATCAACTGTATTTTGCTTTCGTTGTATTCAATGTGAAAGCTACTCTCAGATTTTAACAATGCCAGTAATAAATTTCTGTATAACTTGTTTTGCTCCTAGCTCATCTTAACAAAACCAATATGGCTACTTTCTCTTGTTGCTCAAAGGGGCAAAGAGAAGAAGAATGATACTGAAACAAAAAAAGGTGTGTTATAAACTTATATATGTATTGCATCTTCTTCAAATAAAGCATTGTTTGTGGTTTTTCACAGTCAAAATTAGACTCGTGTAATTGCTTTCGAAAGCTTTGGACATGCTCAATGGCCTGGTGATGAGTGATTGCTTTGTTAAGTTGATTGAACAGATAAATGAAGAGACGGAGAACAAGAGGCCGGGAAACTAGAGGTCGCCGTCCGGGATCTCCATAGTTTCTTCCTTTTCGAGAAAGCTCTGAACTTGCTCAAACGCCTGGTGATGAGTGATTTGATTTGTTGAGTTGATTGAACAGATTAATGTATGGAGCGACAGAGAAAGTGCCTGACTTACCTCGATGGCGATTTCAGCTGGTGTGAGGTCTGAGACATCTTTATAGCCACGCTTGACTGCAATATCTGACAATTGGAGTACAAGGAAGAAAAGCTAAGTTACTAGCAGAAGTTGCGAGAGAAAGTATAGCAGATGGATGAAGAAGACATACTTTCTAAGGAGACTCTGGCATTTGCGTTTGTGTATGCTTCACCACGCTCATCCCAAATAGTAGAAAGACGCTTAAAAGCCTGCGTGTAATTCATTCGTGATGACAAACCCGAAAAAAAAAAATTGATTTCTTTTGTAAGCATCCAAGGGTTATGATTGTACAACAGTCAGATGAGTACCACTATGTATGCATCTCCTGATTCATCGTGTAACAGTGGCCGTGAATCAGTTCCAACAGCAGCAATCCTATGGGCTAAGGCTTCTAGAGGCACATCTAGCCAAATGCTGATGCCTTTATGCATATACTTCCTGATAATATCATCAGATTACCAAATGAATTTAACAGAGACCCGAGTTTCATATATTTTACTTCGGACAGGATGAAAAGAACTCTTATAACTGCACCTCCACCGGTGGAAACAACAACTTGATACATTGAAGAGAGCTTCTTTAGTGCATCGGTCTAAAAGAAAGAAATCTAGCTCACAATACGTACAATGAAACGCACCAAACAACTAGTAGGCGAAGAAAAAGAGCTTGAAACAAGAACCACAAACTAAAGAACTAATCACAAGGATCACAAAACTAACCTCCTTTCCTCTAAAGAAACTCTCTCCGTGATTCACAAATATCTCTGCAACAGAAGTTCCATTCATCACCTGCTCAATCAAAGTGTCGCTGATACATCCACAAAACTTATAGAAGATTACACATCCAGAATATCAAACAACATTCATAACTCACTCCAAATCAAGGAACAAATTGTGCAGAAAAAGGCTTTACTTCAGTGTCTGTTCTTATTATTATTGGACTTGTTTATACTAATCCTTTACCACACTAGGTACACAATCACTTATTAACATAGCTTGATAGTAGCATATACATACCAGTCAAAGAACGAATATCCGAGCACTTTAGACATTAACTTTCCCACGGTTGTTTTCCCGGAACCCATCATTCCTGTGTTCACAACGGAACCATCAAATTACAAGGAAGTATTTAGAACTAACCATATGCAAAAACAAAGGAGCAAACAAAGAAACTGACCAACAAGGTATATAGATCGTCCATTCAAATATGGTTTAACATCTTCTGCTTTTCTCTGCAAACCTCATGTATCCATTGTCCAGTAAGATTTTACAGAAGAAACAAGAAAATCTAAAACAAATCTATACGATTAAGATGGCCGACGCTTGATGTTATTATTACTTGCCTTCAGAATTAGATCTTCATCAAATGGATGAACACTCCCCGCCTGCAACAATGCTACAAAATTCAAAGATTGAATCAGATTCCTTTCATCAATTGAATACTCCTGAAGCATCAAAGCATCCAAATGATTTTACAACAACCTGAAGAGTTGTTATCAGAACATGAAACATCTGAAGAAACTGATCCATTTCTTCTGTCAGGTTGCAAATGAGCCAAAGCAAGACCTCTGAACCTTTTCTCGTCCTTAGCTCGCTGAGTATACCGCAATGAACCATGCGGCTTCCCCTCAAAATTTCTACAATCAACCCATGATGGGTACTGAAACCTCTGAGCAATAGCTGCTTCCATATGAAACCACTTAGATAATCTTCAATACACAAAATTCAAAGTCCCTGCAAAAGCAATTTTCAACTGGATTCAACTTTCTTTGCAACTCCCAAAACCATTGTGACAAGTTCATCCATCTAAAAGAGGACAATTTGGCAATAATTAAGGAAAACTATTGCTCCATAGACATCAATCTCACAAACCCCTAGCAAGATAGTTGTCTACATCGACGAATCACCCTTATGAACCACATCAAACCATAGAACAATGGAAATCAAAAATCGAGATTTTTCATCAAAGTTCAGACAAAATTCAAAATTGACCCACTTTCTTAGCAGGATCAGCAAGGAATCTCAGCTTCGATCAAATGAGGTTTTTTTTTTTGAAAAGCAAAGTATATAGCCAAAAAAAAAACGAGAAATAAATGGAGAAACAAAAAAGAATGACACTTTCCAGGAAGTGTAATCTTTTTCTCCCAGCTTCCAACCAGAAAATTCGAACTTTCCGGGGAAAAACAATGATTATCCAAATCAAATTGAATCGCAAAAGGGAACACTTTTTTTTTAATGACACTTTCCTGAAAAATAAAAAAAAATCATAATTAAATCATCGCTAAGAAACTCCATTAAAGAAAACAAAATTACGACCTGCAGAATTGAGAAGAAAGAACAAATTCTACAGAAATCAAGGAAACATAAAGGTTTTACCTAAAGTTTAGAGAGAAGAGATTTGTTTTTTCTTTAATATTTATAATTAGCAGTGTCATAATGGTTTAAATGTAATGAGTTGATCCGAACTAAACCAATTCATTAATTGAATGAATTAAAAATTTGGATGTTATTGATTTAAATAATTATTGGTTTGAATGGTTATTAGTTTTAATGAATTGATTTAATATGGATTAATGTTTTACCCATAACCAAACCAATAACATCTCGCTTTCCCTCTGCCTTCTCCATCTCGAGCTTCACCCATTCCAGATTTCTATCTCTTTCCCTTTCTCTCTTTACTCGTCGGAGATCTGCTCGATTCCTCCGTCATCAAACAGGTTCGAATCAACTTCTCTGTTTCAGCGAAAACTCTATAAAGTATCTGTGGCTGGTTTAACCAGGGATTAGGAATTAGGGTTTATCTTTTGTAAATCGAATCGCTTTTCCAGCTTTTCGATGATGGGTTTTAAAGGTTCGAGCTTAAAGTTGGTACTTTGAGCTAATTTTGAAGAGATTGTAACTTAGAATGATTCTATTTTGTCTTCACATTTCAAGGGTTGTGCCTTTCTCTGTCGTTACTCCGATCTAGAGAATATTGCTTATTAGCTTCCATGGAAATGAACAAGCTTTGATTTCTTAAGTAAATCAGATTGTTGATTATGGTTAGGGTGGTAGATTTTTATTTGTGTCTTTTATCTCCATGTATCTAAATAGGCACTTCCATATATTCGCTGTATTGGGGAATCTTGGCCAATGACGAAAGAAAGTGCTTATTCCAGATTTCAAGAAGAAGACCACTCCCATAAGGATTCTGCTAATTAAAAAATGTCACCTTTCAATCTACATGTGCTTGAACTTGACGGTTTGGAGTGAGAATTCTTCTTAATGAATCTACAATCGTCTTTGATTCTCTCTCTCTGAAACTGGAATGAGCCGCTTCTCGAAATTAGTACATGGTGATTCTGGCTTTGTTTGATTTCGTACTGATTCGTCTAGTAAAGCTTTACTTGATTTATATGCTTACTAAATTTTTCCTATGAATTGTAGATAATGGCGAGATGGTTATTATTCGAGCGGATCCTATGTTAGATCCCATGGAAGAAGAAGATGAATGAAATCAAAGCTTGGATATGCAAGAAGATGGGTAAATGTGAGAAAGCCATCTACTCCTTCAAAACTTTTTTCAGAATAAGATATATATATATATATATATATATATATATATATATATATGTCAACGACTTGGTCATAGTCCCTCTCGGACATTGGTGAGAACTGAGAAGTTTGACCAATTCACTATTGACTCTTCAAGACATCTTCTATTGGCTGTTTTTATAGCTTTTGTGTGTTCACAGTTTTTATTTTATTTTCATACTCATAATTAGTATAGATTTCTTTATATGTACCAAATTAATGGGTAAACTCATTAAAACCATTAACTCATTAATATAATGAGTTAATGGTTTGATCCAAACCATTTGCTTAATGAGTTGGATAAAACCATAACTCATTTAGTAATTAGGTAATGAGTTAATGGATTGGTTTAGTTTGGATCAACTAATTTGACACCCCTACCTGTAATCTCTCAGATTTAATGTTTTTCTATTTATTATTAAACAAGTGACTCATTCATTTGGCTGGTCAATTACAAATAAAGTGTGGTTGGTGAGGCTGAAACAGTAATGGCTTTGAAGCTTTTTTTTTATTCATCTGTTTTTATTTATTAGAATACGAAATACATAAGATTAACTACAAAAAACGGCGGTAAATAAGAAAAACCCCGGAAGCAAAATTTTTAAAAGGGAAACATAAATCGGTGGTAAATAGAGAAAACTTCAGAAGGAAGCAAAGCCCAGTAAGAGGAGACGAGGGGGGGGGAAGGTCAATTCCTATCCGGACTATTCCAAATGATACTGATTCATACCTGACAAATTTAAGTGTTCAATTTCATACTCAAATTCTTCAAAATTTGAAAATTCATATCTGGACTATTTTTTTTGGCGAAAACAAACATTGACCAATTTTCCGTTAGTCAACTCCGTAACACTGTTAATGATAAAACGACGTCGTTTTGAATCAAAAAATTTTTCAAAAAAAATTGGCTCAAAACGACGTCGTTTTATCAAAATCAAAAATAACACCCCCTAAGAGATTCGAACAGAAATCTTCGAAGTAAATTAACTAGCACTCTACCAACTGAACTAGACGAATTTTCTGAGTATATTTATCGCATACAGTTTATATAGACATTATACGAAAAGGAAGACAAATCAAACTCAGATCCAACGCTCTCCTTCCCTAATTCACCATCTCAAATGTCAAATCCTCCTTGACAAACTCCTCTGCAACAATACTCATCTCTATCGAACACATCACAAGCATTCCTACACGAAATCACTTTGTCGTTAGATTTCACGGTGAGCTCCCGCAGACATCGTGGCCTCAGATCGGCGACGCAGCCGGCGACACTGCAATTTCTTTTTCCGTTCATCGGAGTCACCGACATCGGGAGATTAAATCCGTCGACGAGGCTCACGTCGTAGAAATCCAATGTGGCTAGTGTGAATTCGGCGAGTGAAGCTGGTGGTTTTCCGGAGGCGGCGCATTTTAGGATTTCATGGATTGGCCCGGTTTGAGCTCGAATCCTCCGCCGTTGAAGTTTTCTCCGGGAGTTATCGCCGACCAGATTATTTGGTTACATGAGTTCACGATCGTGAATACTCGAGCTGATTCGGACCATTTTGTCCCTGTGGATTATTAGAAAAAAATAATCACACGAGTTATAATAATCAGTACCCAATTTTAATATAATATTATAATATTTGTTTAGCTTTTTTTAAACCCAAATTCTCAAAACGACGTCGTTTTGAGCCCTTTTTTAAAAAAAAAATTTCGATTCAAAATGACGTCGTTTTATCATTAACGGTGTTACGGGGCTGACTAACGGAAAATTGGTCAATGTTTGTTTTCGCCAAAAAAAGAATAGTCCATGTATGAATTTTCAAATTTTGAAGAGTTTGGGTATGAAATTGGACACTTAAATTTTTTAGGTATGAATCGGTACCATTTGGAATAGTTCGGGTAGGAATTGGCCTTTTACCCCTGAAAAGGGAAGCAAAGGTACTGATAAAAGTCGAAGATGGACATAACTAAAGAACTAAGTCACTAAAACCGAGAACCTGGACCAAAACACTCTGACAACCTATTCGCAGAAACTGTAAACGCCTGAACTGAACCAAAGAACATGAGCCTTGGAAGGATCCAAACTGAGAGTGGAGAGCTCGAAGAAAGATCTAAACAACCCCAACCAGCAACAGAACGGCCGAAATGAGAATTATAACGAATATAGAACGGAACACAGCAACCACATCCGACTCGGTCACACAAGACAGCTGGAGCACTTGATGAAAACTAGGCTTCAAGAAAACTCCCTGAAATCCGAAAGGGCAAAACGTCAAAGAGGACCACCAGCTCTTTCATGCGGACACTCGCAAATCGATCACTGCCACCTACGTACAGACAAAGACCGGCCACCTCCCCGCAAGAGAAGAACTGATGATCGAAACAACTACAAAGTTTTGAACCCAACCTCAAAGTCCATAAAGGCTCTGAAGAAGAAATAGTAGGTTGATGTGTTGCGTTTTTAACGCATTCTAACTCTTATTTTGAATCGTTTTTGAGTCTTCATCGAGTCTTTTTAGTCCATTTCGAGTCATTTCAGGTCTAAAGGCATTTCAGGACAGAGTTTGGACCAAGGAGCAGAAAAGGCGAAGAATCCAGAAAAAGAAGGATGGATCGATCGATTCCTTGAAACGCCCGGATTCCGGACCGATCAGAAGACCAGATCGTCCGGTCACTGCCTTGGATTGATCGATCCCATCACTGGATCGATCGATCCCCTAATACGCTCAACTTCTGAATCGATCGATCCAGACCGACGAAACAGAGAAGATTTCGAGGCCAAGACCAGATCGATCGATCCCCCCTGGGATCGATCGATCCAGCTCTAAATTCTGCAGATCTGAGTTTTGGGCTTCCCTGTTTCGGCCCAATTTTGCCTGATTTCGACCCCAGTCGACCTGCAACTTAATAAAAACATATTTTTAGGTTTTTTTAGGACACTCTTTATTCATCAGAGAACTTCTGGATTTGTTCTTGTAAGATTAGAGGGAGACGAATCTCTACTTCATACAGGAGAAGATTTCTGAACCCTATTTGGATTTTCTTTTTATTTGATTATGAATTTCTCTTTGAATCTCTGTGTTTTCTCTGCAATCATGTCTGAGTAATCACCTTGTTAGGTTTTTAGGGTTTCAAGGGATTTTCATGAATCACTGAATCGGATCTATTAGATTAGGAAATTACATAGAGTTCTTCATCTATTGTTGAGTTTAAGGTTTAGACTAGATTAATCACCTTGTTTCTGATCTTAGGATTAACCTAAACATCAAAAGTGATTTAGGTTTCCTGATAGAACATAGATGAGCAAATCGTCCTTAGCCAACGAAAGCTGATGCTAAGACGATTTGTGAACTAATCAAACCTGAACTTTAATGCTTGTATAGAATTTTAAGGTCCAACGACAGTTTAGATTCTTAGATTATTAGGCATAGTAGTTAGTACCACGACAGTGGGCTAGCTAGACATTCATGTTTGAGTTCGAGAACGGTTCTTAATTCCTTCCCTTATTGATAATCTGTTTAGTGAATCTGGATTTCCTGCGAATTACCTAAAGGCCTAGCGTTTTCTCTTATTGAATTTATATCGTTTCATTCATCATTCTTGGTTTTAGAAGTTACAACCGACAAACAAACATAATTCATCTTAAATTTAATTTCATCTTGCATTCTCGTAATGTCGCATTTGGTCTATTTGGATTCGATCCCTACATTACTACTTCGTTAGCTGATATATCATGGTTTTTACCCTTTTTAAGCCATGATATAAGTCCGTTTTATAGAGTATTTCTACTATTTCGTAGTGTTTTAGAGTCTTTTACAGATTTTAGCACGTTTGGAGCATAATTAGAAATATTGGAGCTTTCTGGAGCATTTTGGAGCAAAGCAGAAGTTCGTGTAGCTGAGTACCCGATTTGAAGCTTCAGTATCGATCGATACTGACTAGCATCGGTCGATACTCACTGCAGCAAGACACGAGTCGCGACTTAAATGAAGAATTGAGGAATTATAAAATTGTCCAGAAGACTTTATTATTTACAAGAAGCCCCAAAACGTGACTTAGGTTATTTATTAGGATTTTACAGCCACTTTGATGGCTATGGTTTATTTTATGCTTTATTTTTACTTTGGTTTTGGAGAGAGAGCTTGGTGAGGGAGACAAGTCAGAACTCTGTTCATCTGAGAGAAGATTTTGAACCCTCTTGTTACTATTTTCTTATTGTTTTATTTAATGGTCTATTCAGTTATGTTGATTGTTTCATTCTCCATGTCTGAGTAGATCCATATTAGGTTTAGGGTTTTCTCATAGGGTTTTCTTTGATTGCTGGTAATTGATTAGTTAAGATTCACCATAGGTTGTTCTCAAAGCTAATTATAGGTTGACGAATCTGGAACTTAGATCTTAGGATAATTGATTAGGCACGAGAGTGCGATTAATTACCTGATAGAACTTAAGGTGAACAAAATAACTATTCGCAAAGAGATTCGGTTTAGTTGTTTTGTGAACAAATCAAAATTGAATTAAAAGCTGGTTTAGACTTTAGGATTCGCAAAGAGATTTGGAATTCTAGGATTTAGACTTAGATAATTCTCGCAACGAGAGTTGGTTAATTATACTTTAGTGATTTGAGTTCAAGAACCGCGTTAAATCTGAATCCTGACTGATTTGCTATCTGCATTCATTGATCTCCTGAGAAATATCATAGGCCTATATTCTTCCATCTATTTTACAACTCTTTTAATATTTATTGCTTTTTATTTCAACTGAATTGCTTAGCTTGATTCGATACTAAATAATCTATTGTGTGATTTATTGAGTTCTTGTGTTCGACCCCTACTTTACTACAATTACTGCTTTAGTATTTTTAGGGTATTAATTTGAGCATATCAAATTTGGCGCTGTTGCCGGGGACTCAATTCACCATTAGATTTTAGTCTAGAATTTCGACTAAGTTCGTTGGTATCGATCGATACTCACCAGTATCGGTCGATACTCGTCGTATTTTTTTGTTGGTATCGATCGACACCACCCAGTGTCGGTCGATACACGTCGTATTGTGTTACTTACGTACCTTGTCTAGTGTGTTTCAGGTATATGCCCACTCGCGACACCAGGAGGAACAAGAGCACTCAGCTAGTTGATCTTTCTAACAAGGAGCTAGCAAATTTGGAACGTGCAGACAGAAAAGCAAAGAAACTAACAGAGATGAACAATCCCGTGGTATTGATTCGTGATGATGCTGGAGCTTTGAGAGACCAAGAGGGTCAATTGTGCAATGAGAAAGGACATTGACTTGATGAAGCTGGAAACATCATTGTCCCTACAGTTGCGGTGAATGTTGGGAATGATGTGGTTAATCGTGGTAGGACAATTGGTGAGTACAAAAGGCCTGATCAGTTCTATGCCAATCGATCAGCGATTCGCCCTCCTGGTTTTCATAGGAATGACTTTGAGCTGAAACATGCATACTTCACTCTTGTGGGTCAGCACCTTTTCATGATCTTTCTCATGAACACCCTATGGATCACATTGAGAGGTTTGAGGAATTGGTTACTAGCATCAAGTGCACTGGAGTATCCTATGATTACCTCTTCTGTAAGCTTTTCCCATACTCTCTTGGTGGGGATGCAACTTATTGGCTGAAACAATTGCCAGCTGGATCACTGACTACTTGGGAAGAGACGAAGAATGCGTTCCTGAATAAGTTTTATGATAATTCGAGATCCGAAGAGCTCAGGAACAAGATTTCTCAGTTTTCTCAGGGTCCGACAAAGGCACTTAAGGCTGCTTGGATTCGTTTCAGGTCATATCAGAGAGATTGTCCGCACCATGGGCTCACTCAGGTTCAGTTGCTAGGTACTTTCTACAGAGGGATTGATTGGAGGTACCAGATGGCTTAGGATACTGCGAGTAATGGAAATTTCAACACCAGGTATCCTGACGATGATTATGTGCTTATTGAGAACTTGGCGTCTAGCCATAGTACCAAGAATGCAGACTTTGAGCGAAGAAAGCAGAATGAGAACATGGATGGGTCGCAGATTGCTGAGGTGAATGCTAAGTTGGATTTGGTGCACAATCTGTTGATGGAAAAGACCCAAAAGGCGGTCCACTTTGCTGCTGAAGATGAAGTAGAGGATGTTAACTATATTGGTGGAGCTGGTTTTGGGTCGAATCAATTTATCCAGAAATCATTCCAGAGCAGTTGCTATACCAGGAATTGTGGGAGTTCGTCCTATCAACCTCTGCCTGCTAAAACCCCAGAGAGAAAGATTGAGTCTATGTTTGAACAGCTGGTTCAAGGGCAGGAGAAGATGACAGTGAACTTCAATGGGAAGATGGATGTTATGTACACGGATCTGAGTGGAAAGATCGAGGCCCTCAATACTCATCAGAAGATGCTAGAAACGCAAGTAGCTCAGATTGCAGCAGCTGTCAAGAGAAAGATGGTTCATTCACAGAACGAATACGTCAATGCAATCACCTTACGGAGGGCAGGAAATTTCGAAAACCCTGTCGAAGGTAATTTCGAACCTGATTCGTCTGTATCGACCAACACCACTGAGAGTATCGATCGATACCGACCTGAAGAAACGACACATGAGCCTTGTGTCGATTGACACCAACCTTGTATCGGTCGACACCCCTCGCAGGTTGAACCAGAGATTGAGAATAAACCGGAGATGATTGAGGAACGTGCTTACAAGCCCAAGGTGCCATTTCCTAGACCACCTAAACATCTCATGAATCCCATCACTGCAAAGAAGCTGCTCCATTTTGAGAAGATGGTTAAGAAAATTTCCCATACTATATCTTTTGAAGAAGCTTTTGACAATCACCCTTTGGAATGTTACTTCCGGAATTGCCGAGAAACTGAGAAAGATATCAAGGCAATTTTCATCAAGGCAAGAAACACACCACCACCTACGAAGCAGCTGACTAAGAGGGAAGACCCAAGAATATTCTCAGTTCCATGCTATATCTCTGGAGTTAAATTCAAAGAGTCTCTCGTTGACTCGGGGGCTAGCGTTAATGTCATGTCAAGGGCAATTGAAGAGAGATTGGGAGCTGATATTCAATCTCCCAAGACATCTATCACATTCGCGAACTCTTCCACATCGGTTCCATATGGTACAATCCCTGATTTGATGGTTAAATTAGGATACTGTCTGGTTCCTACCGATTTTGAGGTTGTGGAGATGCATGCAAGGTCTAGTACACATTTGATTCTTGGAAGACCGTTCATGGCTACGGCTGGTGCAATTATAGACACGGCCAGTAAGAGAATCTCGTTCTCATACATTGACGAACATGTCTCCTACAAAGCCATTCCTGCTGGAAAAGCTCTCACACATATCTCTTGCATCAGCATTGTTACAGGAGAGACGTTGGTAGTTGATCTTTTGGAAGAGCCTCCTGACGAACCAACTGTCATAGACCTTCTAGATAGTCATTCTGTCATTACCAAGAAAGCCGTCAAAACATCTAAGGCAAAGAAGAAGGTGAAGAGCAAAGGAGTGAAGGGTGTTGATTCTATGACTTTAATCCCTCAGAAGTGTGATGGGGATTCGATTGAATACAAGGGTGAATTGCAAAGGAACCTCAAAACCATTCTCTAAGGCTAGAGTCATTCTTACTTCGGAGCTGAAAGATAAAGGAAAGGAGGTTGTGGAGAGCATGTTGAGCAGAACTCTGAAGCTGGAAGTGTCTATTTGCAGAACTTGCCTGGGAGTAAGTTCTCAATCTTATCCTGACTGATCACCTAAGCCAGAGTCAAGCTACTGACTTAAAACAAGCGCTTAGTGGGAGGCAACCCACTGGTGAGTCTGTACATACGTTTTTATCTTCGTTTTTATTTTTAGTTTTGTGTCTTGTGTCTTAACGTGAAGCAGATTAAGAGGAGGATTATCGATCGACACCAGTCCGTGTCGATCGATACCACAGTCGCGGAGAAAGAGAAGGAATCGGTCACGAGTGTCGATCGATACTATGCGATGTCGATCGACATCGCGCGGGCAGGTAAGTTTTCTTTTAAAAACCCACATGTCTTTCTTTCTTTTCTTTCTTCTCCATCGACCGATAGCGTCTCCTTCTTCCTCTCAAATCACACCTCTCTCGTTTCTTCACCGATTTTGGTGATTCAAGTGCCTAGATTCATTAGATTTTCATCCTCTATCTCCTTCTAGCATTTGTTTCTCAAATCAGCAAATGTATGTATTCGAAATTCCACCTTTTCAGTCCGGTTTTTAGGTTTGAAGTTTGTGAGATTTTATTCCTTAGCACTTGTTTTTCTTGACGTCTGTCATTTTCTGAGATGCTCTAGAGTAGTTTCGCACCCTTCCTTGCATTCAATTGCCTTTAGTTTCAATTCTTGGATAATTTGGATTGTGGAAATTCGATTAACTCGAAATGGCTCGGGTGTCGATCGATGCCCTCTAGTATCGATCGACACCATTCGTGTCTGATGATACGACTTTGCTGTGATTGCTGAGAGGTGTTGGATTTATACTGTGTCTTTCTGTCTTTGTTTACAGATGACATCTAGGCCAAAGAGAGCAAGAACTTCAGACGCATCGAGCTCCAACCCATCACCTCCTGCAGCAGCTGCAACTGCTGCTCCATTTGCTCCTGATGTTCCTATAGCCACATCATATGTCCTTGGCCTAAGGTGAACGAGAAGGCCATGATCCCTTGTCATCGAGATTGGAACGAGACAGAGAAGGAGGGTGTGCAGAGTGATGACTGCATCTACAGACCCATCTTGGAGGAGTGGGATGATTATGACACGCTGCACTATAACGCGTGGTTGGGAGTTGCTATACAGCCTACTCGGTTTGTTGACGCGGTCTCCATGTGTCGATTGGGTCTTGACGCAGAGCTGGCCCGTTTGCTTGAGAAGATTGGTCTTGGCCAGATGGCAACCCAGCAGTATGATCTTTACCCGGACTTGGTTCGTCAGTTCATGGCGACAGTTCGCGTCTACTACCAGGACGAGGTTCTCCGGGAGGCACAGGAGGGTACTTTGACTTTCATGGCTCGTGGAGTGAGGTACAGGTTGCCACTCCCTGATCTTTGTGACATCTATGGTTTTCTGCGGGATTACAGGAGGGTTATTCTTCCCGCGCAGCATCCTGATATGCAGCGATTTTGGGAGCATTTCGGGAATGGTGCTTATTTCTATAAGGAGTCCACTCATATGGATATACGACACCCGGTCATGCGCTGTTTGGTTAGGATCCTGAGCACCAATCTCTTGTGCAAGATGGAACCAAACAAGATGAGGGTGTCCGAGCTTCTACTTCTGTGCCTGGCTATCAGAGATATTATTCCCGAGGAGGATTTCACATGGCCTGAGCTTACAGAGGTCAACCTTGGCGCTGTATTTGCGCATCATTTGGTCTCTTTGAATACCAAACCATTCACAGGCACGAGCACGATGGCCAAGACATAGACAGTTGGCAGTCTCCTCACTCCTGTCTTCCAGCACTTCGGGATCAGTACTACGAGCTACTCGATAATCACTACGCGTCGGTTTATGGATGAGAGCCATCTGAAGAACCTTACGTGGTTGAAGCCCCAGAGGCGTTGGTTCTTCACTACATCTGATGGAGATTTTCTGGTGCAGCTCCCTAACGACACGCTGACAGACATTCTCGAGGATCCTTCTCAGCTTCGTTTCGAGCCTCCTCCGCACCTGTTGATTCGAGTACATGCGACTAGGCGACGAGCTCCTGCGCCTGCACCTGCTGCTGCTGACATTCCATCTACTTCACGCCAAGGAGGACGTGCCCAGCGATCGCGAACAACGACTTCTTCTATCCCTGCACCATCATTTCCTTCTCATTCGGAACTTTCGATGGAGCCAGCTGCCTTTCAGAAGGTGATGATAGAGAGTATGAGGAGCATCTGGACTGTTATTTCTCGCTGCCGCTGCATGACTGACACGGACGGTGCTCCTTCGTCTCAGCCTGGAACCTCACAGACTCCGGTTGATCGTTCTCCTGTTGGTGATCCTGATGCTGATGGTGATTCCGAGGCGACATAGGATTAGTCTTCTTCTGTTTTCACGTTTGTTTTTCTTTTCTTTTTCTTTTCTTCTTTTTATTTTTCGTTTGTGTTAAACTTATGTCAGCTTTATTTTTTGCATTTGAACTCATGGATTTATGCTTGATTATCTTGTTGCTATTAACCTGTTTTTGAGTGTTACTAACAGTGCTAACTTCTAACACTTTGGATCATTTTCCATGGGTTAAGCAACTCGATACCACTGATTTGAAATCAGTGTGTCGACATACAGCTGGTATCGCTCGATACCAGTCTGTATCGATCAACACTCATCACCTTACAGGTACGATTTCATTTTTCACAATCCACTTGGTTCATTTGTTTTCTTTCACCAACTCTAGACTAGATAACACTGGGGATAGTGTTGTTTAAGTCTGGGGGAGGTAGTCGCTGACATTTTTTTTGTTTTTCTTAGAGTCAGTCGTTTTTGAGTCATTCGTTATTTTATTGAGTCAAAATCTGATGGAGACTTTGATGTTTTTCTTGACTCTATTGTTCTGACCTTGCTCCTAAGTGACCATTGTTACAAAATCAGATTTAGATCGACTAATGAAAAATCCAAAGGCTGACCATTTAACTAGAAGACACTCATGTTTCCAGCAAAGTTCTTTAAAGTCTGAGCCAAATTTTTGCACTTCATTGATGAGATTGATGTCCATAGAGCTTGATTCCTCATTCGTATATGACAAAGGAACCCACGTGTTTAAAGTGATGGTATTTCTCTCCCTGTTTCAAGTTAATAAATAAGATGCATTAAAAGATGAAATGATTTTCTTCTAAGTAGAGGGTTAGAAAAATTTCCAGCGATCCCATTATTCTACTTCAGAGGGAATGATCACACAAAGGTGGAGGCGAGATTAGAAAAATTTCCTGTGATACCATTATTCGTCTACACCGTTGATTACTTTTAAGGGAAAAACCGGGGATTCGGTGGCAAACACCATCAATACTCGCGTCTCGAACCTTAATAAGCATATGCGAGAATATAATAAAAATAAAGTCTGGGGGAGAGAAAACAATACCAGAAAGTGTGAAATTGGATGGTTCCTTATCATGATACTGTATGGGAAAGAATCGAGAAGGTTCTTGGTATTAATCACAACAATGAAACTGGCGATGAGGGCTTTATTGAGTAATGCTGTGAAATAATTTGTGTAGTCTGGAAAGCTGCGAATGTCTACGGAGAAGTACATGGTGGTTGGATTTGAAACTGGTTATGTAATATGTGGATCACTAAGGAAAATGGTCATTGCAATATTTCAAGAACATGTGAGTCTCTATGTTTTCAAACCACTTTCTCTGGTTTAGTCTTCTATTTTCTTGAGGGCAAGCAAAGGCTAAGTCTGGGAGAGTTGATATATCATGGTTTTTACCCCTTTTAAGCCATGATATAAGTCCGTTTTATAGAGTCTTTCTACTATTTTGTAGTGTTTTAAAGTCTTTTACAGGTTTTAGCACGTTTGGAGCATAATTGAAAATATTGGAGCTTTCTGGAGCATTTTGGAGCAAAGCAGAAGTTCGTGTAGCTGAGTACCCGATTTGAAGCGTCAGTATCGATCGATACTGACTAGTATCGGTCGATACTCACTGCAGCAAGACACGAGTCGCGACTTAAATGAAGAATTGAGGAATTGCAAAATTGCCCAGAAGACTTTATTATTTACAAGAAGCCCCAAAACGTGACTTAGGTTGTTTATTAGGATTTTACAGCCACTTTGATGGCTATGCTTTATTTTTACTTTGGTTTTGGAGAGAGAGCTTGGTGAGGGAGACAAGTCAGAACTCTGTTCATCTGAGAAAAGATTTCGAACCCTCTTATTACTCTTTTCTTATTGTTTTATTTAATGATCTATTCAGTTATGTTGATTGTTTCATTCTCCATGTCTGAGTAGATCCATCTTAGGTTTAGGGTTTTCTCATAGGGTTTTCTTTGATTGCTGGTAATTGATTAGTTAGGATTCACCATCTGAATTAGTTCTTCACCATAGGTTGTTCTCAAAGCTAATTCTAGGTTGACGAATCTGGAACTTAGATCTTAGGATAATTGATTAGGCACGAGAATGCGATTAATTACCTGATAGAACTTAGGGTGAGCAAAATAACTATTCATGGCTGCAGTGGGTGCACTTCTAGACATGCCCAATTAGAGAATCTCATTCTCTAAAATTGACAAAAAGGTCTTCTACAAAGCCATACCCATTAGAGGAGCTCCCAAACACGTCTCTTGCATCACTGTTGTCACAGGAGAGACCCTGGTGGTTGATCCTTGGAAAGAGCCTTATGATGAGAATGAAGTAAAAAAAGTCAAAGATAATCATCCTATCATCAGCAAGGAAAACATCAAAAAGGCAAAGGCAAATGGGAAGGTGAAGAGCAAAAGAGTCAAGGGAGATGCCTATATGACTTTGATCCCTCGGAGATGTGATGGAGATTCGATTGAGTATGAGGTGAAGTGCAAAGGAACCTCGAGACCATTTTCTAAGGTTAGGACAATTCTCACTTCAGAGCTGAAGGAGAAAGGAAAAGATGTTGTAAAAGGTATGATGAGCAGAATTCTAAATGTGGAGATGTTTGATTGTGGAACTTGTATTGGGGCAAGTTCTCATGCTCATCATGACTGATACCTGAGCCAAAGTCAAGCTAGCGACTTAAAACAAGCGCTTGGTGGGAGGCAACCCACTGGTAAGTGTATATACTTCCCTTTTCGTTTTTACTTTTTCATTTAGTTTCAGATTAAAAAAAATAAATTTCTTGATTTTCTTTCTTTTAGTCTGCCTTACCTTTCTCTTGGTCTATTTTCACACCGAGACGGTGTGAAGTAAGTCTGGGGGAGGGTCTTTATCGTTACTAACGTTGTTTTTTTATTTTGTTTTCTCTCTTGAGTCTTTTTGGTGTTTTTCTTGAGTCATTTTATTGAGTCAAAATTTGTTGGAGATTATGATCGTTTTCTTGGACTTACTATTCTGATTTTCATCTAAGTGACCATTGTTGCAGAATTAGCTTCAGATCAGACTAATGAAAAATCCAAGGGCTGACCAGTTTACCAGAGGATCCATGTCTCCAAAGAAATTCAATGGCCTGAGCTAGTTCTAAGCTCTTTCTTTTACCTCACCGTTGTTATTGGTGTCCTCAAGGCTTGACTCCTCTTTCGTATCTGACAAAGACAACATGTGTGAAAGTATGGTAATCCTCTCCCTCGTTTAACTTAAATGCAAAAAAGATGAAATGATTTTTTTTTTGAGTAAAAGGTTAGGAAAATTTCTATTGATCCCAATATTTTACTTCGAAAGAGATGATCACACTAAGGTTGGAAGCGAGGTTGAGGAAAATTTCCAGTGATACCACTATTCACCCACACCTTAGAATAAAAGGGTGGCATTAAAATGAACCGGGGATTCGATGGCAAAAACCATCAATACTCGAGTTCCATCAGCCATTGGCCCTGCGAAAAGAAAAAGAGAAAAAGAATAAGTCTGGGGGAGGGAAAGATTACCAAAAGATGTGTAGTTGTTTTATCATGATATAGAAAGGGAAAGAGTCTAGAAGGTCATTGGCACTATGACCTTTCGGTGAGACCCAGCAATGATGGCTTTTGAATCATTATGTGAGATAATGTGTTGAATATGGAAAAGCTACAATGTCTGCGGAGAAGTACATGGTGGTTCGATTTGAAACTGGTTTGGCAACATGTGGATTACTAAGTTAGATGGTGAAAACAGTGTTCTAAAGAAAAAGTGAATCTCCGTGTTTTCAAACATCTTCCTTGTTCTTGGTTTCTATGTTTGCTTGAGGGCAAACAAAAAGCTAAGTCTGGGGAAGTTGATGTGTTGCATTTTTAACGCATTCTAACTATTATTTTGAATCGTTTTTGAGTCTTCATCGAGTCTTTTTAGTCCATTTCGAGTCATTTCAGGTCTAAAGGTATTTCAGGACGGAGTTTGGACCAAAGAGCTGGAAAAGACGAAGAATCCAAAAAAAGAAGGCGGGATCGATCGATCCCCCCTAGGATCGATCGATCCCCCCTAGGATCGATCGATCCCTTGAAACGCCCGGATTCCAGACCGATCAGAAGATCAGATCGACCGGTCACTGCCTTGGATTGATCGATCCCATCATTGGATCGATCGATCCCCCAATACGCTTAACTTCTGGATCAATCAGATCAAGCCGGACAGATCGATCCAGACCGACGAAACAGAGAAGATTTCGAGGCCAAGACCAGATCGATCGATCCCAGGGGGATCGATCGATCCAGCTCCAAATTTTGCAGATCTGAGTTTTGGGCTTCCCTGTTTCGGCCCAATTTCGCCTGATTTCGACCCCAGTCGACCTGCAACTTAATAAAAACATATTTTTAGGTTTTTTTAGGACACGCTTAATTTATTTTGATTCATCAAAGAACTTCTGGATTTTTTCTTGTAAGATTAGAGGGAGACGAATCTCTACTTCATATCGGAGAAGATTTTTGAACCCTATTTGGATTTCCTTTTTATTTGATTATGAATTTCTCTTTGAATCTCTGTGTTTTCTCTGCAATCATGTCTGAGTATAATCACCTTGTTAGGTTTTTAGGGTTTCAAAGGATTTTCATGAATCACTGAATCAGATCTGTTAGATTAGAGAATTACATAGAGTTCTTCATCTATTGTTGAGTTTAAGGCTTAGACTAGATTGATCACCTAGTTTCTGATCTTAGGATTAACCTAAACATCAAAATTGATTTAGGTTTCCTGATAGAACATAGATGAGCAAATCGTCCTTAGCCAACGAAAGCTGATGCTAAAGCGATTTGTGAACTAATCAAACATGAACTTTAATGCTTGCCTAGAATTTTAAGGTCAAACGACAGTTTAGATTCTTAGGTTGTTAGGCATAGTAGTTAGTACCACGACAGTGGGCTAGCTAGACATTCATGTTTGAGTTCGAGAACAGTTCTTAATTCTTTTCCTAATTGATAATCTGTTTAGTGAATCTGGATTTCCTGTGATTACCTAAAGGCCTAGCGTTTTCTCTTATTGAATTTATATCGTTTCATTCATCATTCTTATTTTTAGAAGTTACAACCGACAAAAAACATCATTCATCTTATATTTACTTTCATCTTGCATTCTCGTAGTGTCGCATTTGGTCTCTGTGGATTCGATCCCTACATTACTACTTCGTCAATTGTGCTCTTGCACTAGTTACTTTTAGGGTTAAACTCTGAGTGTATCATAGGTGTCTATGCAGCGAATTACCATCCAATTGATGAAACCCATAAAAGCCTCTCATTAGTTGTTTTAACCATAAACATTTATTAATTGCTTTTTTCTGCTATTTTTATTACACTTTAACTGATATTTAAGAATTTTGTAGATTATGAATTGTGAATATACAAGATGTTAGGAGAGAATGTTACATGATTTGATGTCATCATATAGTTTTATATGATTTTAATCATTTAATTACATGTATTTAAATAAATTTAATAAAGAATCAGATATTTGAAATATGATTGATACATAAAGTAAAAATAAATAAAAACATAAATCAATTCACTTATTACGAATTGGTTTGAGATTAAAAAAAAGCTCACAAATTTTAATATGGTATCAAAATATAGTTGACTCAATGTAAGTATATATTTATGCCGATTTAAAAATGGGATTCAGTTCGAAAATAATCGATAAAGTTCATCACATCAAAATAACCTGTAAAGGAATCCCAAATCAGAAATAAGTAATCAAGTGTTAGCGGAGGAGTAGTTTTTTTCAATTAAAAATTTACTTACTATGTTGGTCCAAGTTAAGATACGAATCCCCTCAAACGTGAAATTATTTCAGTGTTTCATTAGATAATTCGTAAACATTTAATTTAAATGGTAAAAACAACTAACTTTTATGGGTTTTGGGATTAATTTGGAATTTAGCTTCTAATTAGTACCAGTTATCAGGAAAAAAAAATATATAGTGATGCGGATTTATATGAATTTTTTATTACAAAAACTCATATAAAAGAAATAGAAGAGGTTGGTGGCTATCTACCTCATCAGATTTATAAGCACTATGGAAGTTGGTGGTCGATGTTACCATCTCCATTGTAGGTTGTATGGCATTCGCAGTCTCTCACGTGCTTTTGCCTTTCTCTATGGATATAGAAGTACTAGATTTTATATTTATGAATATGTCACTAAAATTTAGATTAGATTTGATTAGGGATGTAAATCGACTGATTTAGACCGGCTCGGCCCGAAACCCGCAAAGTCCGTATATATTTGAGTTCAACTCGGTCCGGTTCAAAAAATAATCGGGCCTATATTCCAAAATTCGGTCCGGCCCAGTCCGAACATGGTTATATGGCTATTCTGAGCTTTTTCGATCTTTTCTGTGACATATATAAATCGTATAGAAATATCACTCAAAATCTATAGATAATGATTTTTAAAATATTAAGTAAATATGAATGAATGATAATGTTACCTAGATCACGAAACGTAAACCCATCCAACAAAGTGCGTATACAAATCAATGTTTCAACGTATTTAGGTAGAAGACGATTTCTCTATTTGTTCAAGACATGCGCACAAATACTAAATGTAGACTCTGAGATTTATAGTAAAGAACAACTAGGAAATTAGAGTTTTTGATCAATGAAAAATATATAGAAAATACTTCAAATTTTAAATAGTTAATTTTTTTTAACAAAATCTCTAACTCAATCAAAATGTTTATTTCTGAACCGGTCCGAGCTAAACCCGAACGGACTCAGCCCGAAAGATCCAATATTTTTTGGGCTTATATTTTTAGCCCCGAACTCGATAATTTTTAGGACTGGAGTCCGGGCTTTAGCTCTAATTGGCATCCCTAGATTTGACTTTATATTTATGCGCATAATAATAGTTAGATAAGTTTTATTTATAATATTTGATTTTCTTAATATTTAGCAAAGTCGGCTCTAATGTTCTGAACTTGTGTGCATAAATTGTTAGTTTTTATGATAGGAAGTTACTACTATTAGCTTTTTGAATTTTGTGCTTAATGATTCTATTTTTGTAAAACTCAGGATTAGGCTATGATTCTTAGGCAAAACAAAACTCAGGATTAGGCTATGATTCTCAGGCGCGCCTAGGCACGAGCGTGAGGCGAGGTGAGACTATGGATGTTGAGCCTTGATTTGTATAGGCGAGGCGTTTTGGTAAAGACGCACGCCTGGGGTCGCTTTGAAGTGAAGCGTTAGGAGCGTTTAGGCGTGCTTCATAGAAAAAAGGAAAATTCCATGCATGCTCGATAAATTGAGTTACACAGCTTAAATTATGCATGTAGTCGGCTATTAGGGTTATGAGAAAGATGAAGAGATGTTTTGGGTCTAATGGGCCTCAGATTTGGTTTTAATGGGCATCAAATTTAGTTTTAATGAAACCATGAACCCATCTCCCCGATTAAAAACCTTAAACCAGAACCAAAAATCCTAAATACTCCTCTAATGACTAACCTCTCTATTAGCGCCTCATGTCTAAGAAGCGCGCCAAGGCTAGCGCCTAGGCTCAGGGCGAGTTCAGGAACCCTCTGCGCCTCAAAGCGCCTTGCGCCGTTTAAAACACAGATTCGTGGACAAGTCTGGTTCAGGGCACAAGCACATCACCACATGTGTTTCATCGTTTTCTTAACGTCACTGATGCGGGTCAGCTTATTTTGGCACCGGTTTTCTTGTGTGTACCACCATTTTATGTTCTCTACTAGCTATGATCCGAAAAGAAATAGTGTGAGAAAATTTGAGGTAGAAGGTGTCAGAAACATAAGTTATTACGTTGTAATACACTACAACTTTGTTTTCCAATCTATCTCTTCTCTAGTCAGGTCGAGAGTCTCATGTTTCTGTAAGAATCAATAGACCGCAAGATGATGGTCTCATCGTCATCTTCAATTGTCAGTTAGATATTCAGGCCTCCTTCTTATCTCCGTTGAAATGTCTTTTGTTCTTCCGTTGTGGTTACTTGGGCGGTTTCATGATACCATCGACAGTTTGTTTTTGTTAATAATCTACGTTTGATCTTTTGTTTTTGTTTATTGCTACAAAAACGTTTGATCTTTTGTTGCTACTGTAACTTTGCTTTCTTAATTTGTTGCTACGGTTTCATGATATCTTTTGTTTATAATCTATCACATTTCCCATAATTTGTCCGATAGGCCTAAAACTAAAAGCTTCACTTTCACATAAAGCTTAGTTGTTCTTGTTTGAATTACTTTTGAAACACACAAAAGACATTAGGCATTTGTTAGGCTCAATTTGAGAGTCGATATAAAAACTTCATAATTTAAAATAACACATTATCACCATTAGTTTTATTTTCTCATGTTAGTTCAAAAAAAATGATTAAAACACTGTTTTATCCTTCACGAACAAAAAAATAAAACTTTATCAACTAAATTTTTTTTCAATTAAAAATAAAATAAGGAATACTTTTTTCCAAATTATTTCTTTTTCAAATTTTCTCTCAAAACATGTTAAACTTTTTTAGAAACCCTTTCCTAAAACTTAGAGCATCTTTATAACGGTCTCTTACGGGAGTTGTTAGGATTTTTTATGATTAAAATTAATGTAAATTATTGAATTATCTAAGAGTCGGTTCTTAATTTAGAACCTTAAGAACCGTCCCTTACGGTCCACACGGCATAAGGTGATTGGATTCAACAATTGGAGGAAAATGTTTTTTCCTTCTTTCATCTTTGTTTTTCCCCGACCAAATTCTTCTCTCGACTTCTCCTTGTTTTCTCCATCGCCATCGAGCAATTGGTGAGTGGAGGTGATCTTCTTTTGATTCTATGAAATTGAAACATCTTCATTTCGCCAACCACAGAGAGCAGCTTGATTGATTGGTGAGTTTCAGATGGAATTTTGAATTGCTTGATATGGATGTCAACTTCGTTTTGCTTCTGTGCATAGCTTTGATTTTCGCCGATCATACTACTAATAAGGTAACACTACAATCCTCCCTAGGAAGAAGATGATAGATATTCCGAATTTATTTTCTGAAAGCTGTAAATCTGAGGTTTTTGTTTACTCTACGATTGAGGAGGTTGATGGAGAGGCACTAGCTTTCTAGAGCTCGAGCTCGATCACGAATTCGAATTTGACAGAGACAGGGTTTGGTGGTGGGTCACAAATTGCTACTGGTTCTAAGAGTAGAAGAGATCATTCTAAAAACACGACCGATGATGCACAATCTAAAACCATTTCACGGTTAAGCATGTGAGTCTCTCTGTTCCTGGTAATGGTGAGTCTCTCTGTTCAATCAACTCTTTTTGGTTCCCGGGTTTGAGCTTTTTGTTCTTTCTTCATCATTCTTTCTTGTGCAGAATCTCTGCACTGTAGATGCGCCTCATCTCTCACACTTGATTCAGAACAAAGACAAAGGTACTTTGCTTGTAACTATAACTGCTCCGGGTTTTGTTCTGTTAGAGAAGAACAAAGTTGAGCTTCTTGAAAACGAAGACACAAAGGTAATAATATGTTAGGTCTTCTTTTTCTTTTGATGGATTCCATTGCATGATTCATTCAATGACATTAGTTAGTTCCGAAGAAGAAAAAGCGTTCAAGAGCATTCTTACATAGTATATCTAAAGCATACAAGTTGGTCAGACATTGTTTATATGTTTTGATGCTAGCAAACCTAGACCATAGCTGCATAGGTTTTACATATTCCCTAGATCACACGTCAATACAGCATTTTTATACAAGGATTTGCTAATCTTGGAACCTATTAGTTTAAGATTAAGATGTTGCTACTTGACATCAAATATTTTTTCTTAACATGGATTAAAAATGGTTGTCTCTTTATTGGTACACATTTTTAAAGCTTAACAGTGATTAATAAATGCATATTAGTGTTAGATAATAGTTGTCTTATAGGTAATAAATGGATTGGTTAGATAAGTGATGAATGCTTAGATAGGTGATGAATGCTTATTGCTTGTTAGATATATGTCAAGTCGATGTGGTCAGATAGGTGATGAAATGCTTCAAAGCTTTGACATCTTCTTGTTTATGATTCTTCTCATTTGATATCTCCTTGTTTCTGCTTCTTCTCTTTCTTTAAAACCGGTCCTTCTTCTCTATGTTTTCATCTTCTCTTTCTCTCTTTTATGCCTTTTTTATGGATATGTCTTCTATATATCCATATTCTTAGACCTCAAATTTTGTTGACTAGTAGAACAGTCAACAAGATACTGTCCTTCCTGCTCCCTTTCCTTGCACAAAAGGTTCAAGCTTCGGTGAAGACACCCCTGCAGAGCGAAGAGAAAGGAGGAAATGGACCCCCACCGAAGATGTTTTGCTCATCAGCTCGTGGTTAAACACGAGCAAGGATCCTGTCGTAGGCAACGAGAAGAAATCAGGGGCTTTTTGGAAACGGATTGCAGCATATTTTGCTGCAAGTTCCAAGGCTTCAGGACTTGAAATCCGAGAGGCAAGCCACTACAAGAAAAGGTGGCATAAGATCAACGATCTTGTGTGCAAGTTTTGCGGAGCATATGAGGCTGTAACAAGAGAGAAAGCCAATGGTCAGAATGAGAATGATGTTCTCAAACTGGCTCACGAAATCTTCTACAACGATCACAAGAAGAAGTTCACCCTTGAATATGCTTGGAAGGAGTTGCGCAATGACCAGAAATGGTGTGACTTGTCTACAACAAAAACTGATGCAAGCTCTAAAAGGAGAAGGTGTGCCGATGGTTCACAATCATCAAGTTTCATTGCAGATGAAACAAAGACTGGCGAAGAATATCAAGGAATCAAACGATCTCCTGGTGTTAAGGCAACAAAAGGCGAAGGTAAGAGGAGTACCGTAGAGGTCAAGGGGGCTATGGCTGATTTTTAGACAATGTGGGCGATTAAAGAGAAGGACTTGGCAATGAAAGAAAAACTGTCAAAAATGGGATTACTTGACAGTCTCATTGCAAAAAAGGAACCATTATCAGAGGGTGAAGAAACTTTAAAGAAGAGGCTTATTACAGACATGTTGGCTAATGAGTGATCTCATATGTTTTATTTGTTATAATGTTTTTAGGTTTCGAGTTTGTTTGTGTTTCAGCTTTGTTTCATAATTTCGGTTTGTTATAGATTTGTTTCATATTCTCAGTTTGTTATAACTTTGTATGTTTGATGTTATGTTTAAATGTAATGGTTTCCTATTTTGTTTACCATGAAGTCCTTAATTTACGTTTTCTACATTTCTCGAAAATCTGAAGTTTATGTCTTAAACAATGGTATAGGATGAGTTGAAGAAGCTGGACTTTCAAGAGATGGTAATGTTCCTGCAACACCTTCCGACACATACATGGACGGACCAAGAGCTGGAAATGGTTTTGTCAAGAGCTTCTTACATGTGGCACAATATGTTCAACAATTCCCCAAACCATTTGGCTAGCTGAACACGGACTTTTCCTCGATGATGATGCTGTTTTTTCCTTGGTTATATATATTATGTTCTTCTTGTGACATAAATCAAATTTGGTTTTTTTTTATTTTCTTGTTAATTGTTACTAGTTTAAGTAATGGTTTCACGCGTCACTTTGTTGAATTTGGCTGTCTCGGTAACTTTTTGTTTTTAATGTAAATTTCTTCTTCCTTTTTTCACCAATTTTGTGTGTTTTTAATGTAACTTTTTGTTTTTAATGTTTTAGATCTTTCGTTTAAAACATAATCAGTCTCATCTTGAATGTGAAAGAAAAAATGATGAGAATCAAGATAAATACAAGATGAATAGCATAATCAAATATATGGCTTTACATAATCATATAAAACAAAATTATAATTTTTTTTTAATTTATTACTTAAGATGAATAGCATAATCAAATAAATGTCCATGCTTAACATAATTAACTTACAATAAAACAAAATTATAATTTTTTTTTAAGAACCCCAGTAGGGTTCTACCATTGGAGCATACAAAATTAAATGTTCTTAGAAAAGATTCTTAACTTAAAATTTATGATTAAATATTCATAAGAACCCCTCATGGGGTTCTTGCAATAATCATGCTCTTAGTAAATATTTCTTTTATTATAGATATTTTAATCCATTTTCTAATCATTTAATTCGCTTTCCAAATGTCGAAACCATTTCTACATGTTTAATATACTCTCGTTTCTAACATTTTCGGAACCCATAGAAAAATATAGATCTCAAAACTTTTCTTATATGTTTAGTAAATCTATAATACTTATAAACACATTTTTGAATGTTTAAACCGCTTTCCGAATCTCGAAACCTTTTTTAAATGTTTAGTAAACTCTTTATAAACTTATAGGAATCTCTTTCTAAACTTTTAAAAATTAATTTTTAAAATTAAAAATAAAATAAGGAATACTTTTTCTATATAGTTTGTTACTATAAAATATATACGTATCTTAAGTCATTAAAAAAAAATCTCATAATTTTGTGAACGTATACTAAACTAAGGATTAAAACGTAAGAACTCCTACTGACACAAATAAAAGCTTAGTTAATCTGTCACAGCATTGTTATTTTGCTAATTTTCACTCCATTCCTTGTTTTTTTAGTTAATTAACTCTATAAATAATGCTAGTAATAAGACTTTTTCAGAGTTTAGGTTTTTACACTTGTATTTTCTTGTGCATTTGTGGTGTCTAGAAATTTAAAGTTAAAAGAGAAAGTTCTGCGGCGAACTTAGTCGAAATTCTCAAACTAAAATCTAATGGCGAATTGAGTCCCCGGCCACGGCGCCAAATTTGATAAGCTCAAATTAATACCCTAAAAGTACTAAAGCTTTGTCGATTGTAATACTTAGGGATCGAATCCACAGAGACTCAAGGAAACACACAATAGATTGTATAGATGAAAATTAAGCTAAGTGATCAATGGAATTGAAAGCAAATACGTAAATTAAACTGTTGTAAATTCGATGGGAGAAAGATAGGTTCAGGGTATTTCTCAGGAAATCAATGAATGCAAATAAACTAACTAATCAGGGTTCAGGTTACGCACGGTTCTTGAACTCAAATCACTGAAATATAATTAACCAAATCTCGTTGCGAGAATTATCTAAGTCTAAATCCTAGAATTCCAAATCTCTTTGCGAATCCTAAAGTCTAAATCAGCTTTTAGTTCAAGTTTGATTTGTTCACAAAACAACTAAACCAAATCTCTTTGCGAATAGTTATTTTGCTCACCCTAAGATCTAAGTTCTAGGTGATCAATCCAGAATTAGCTATGAGAACAACCTATGGTGAAGAGCTAATTCAGATCATGAACCCTAAACAACTAATCAACCTAGCATTCAAAAAAATCCCTTATGAGAATCCTAAACCTAACAGGAGATCTACTCAGACATGGAGATTGCAACAATAAACATGACTGAATAAATACTTGAATAAATAATAAAGAAGAGAGTAAAACAATGGTTCGAAATCTTCTCTCGGACGAACAGAGTTTCAGACTTGTCTCCCTTCCAAAGCTCTCTCATAAAACCAAAGTAAAATAAAACATAGCCATCAAAGTGGCTGTAAATCCTAATAAATAACCTAAGTCACGTTTTGGGGCTTCTTGTAAATAATAAAGTCTTCTGGGGCAATTTGCAGTTCTTTAAATCTTCAAATAAGTCGCGATCCTTCTGTCTCTTCGACGGGTATCGATCGATACCATAAGTGTATCGATCGATACTCATGCATCAAATCGGTGTCTCAGCTACAGGATCTCTGCTTGGCTCTAAAATTCTCCAAAATGCTTCAGTATTTCCAATAATGCTTCAAACGTACCTAAAACCTGAAAAGACTCTAAAATACTAGAAAGACTCTAATAAAAGGGCTTATATCATGGCTTAAAACAGGTAAAAACCATGATATATCAATGATTGATTAACACAATACAAGCCAATCGGTTCCTTATAAGACACTCCCAAATTTGCTAGTAAAGTACCGTCATGTTCGAGGGGAAGCTAGCTATCATGTCCAGGGAAATCTCTGCTAATGGCAGTATGGTTTTGTGGGTTCTAGGGGATGCAGTGAAACATGAATGGTTGAAGAAGACTTTTGTGTTGCCTAATTCGTGGACAAGTCTAGCTCAGGGCACAAGCACAATATCACCACATGTGTTTCATCGTTTCCTTAACGTCACTGATGCGGGTCAGCTTATTTTGGCACCGGTTTTCTTTTGTGTACTGATAATGAACTTTTTACGGTTCGCACAATTAACCCATTGTGCACAATGCCTCAATCTAATGGCATGTCATTGTAGCACTTTGGGATCGAATCCACAGGGAAATAAGAACGACGCACTAAGAATACAGGACGCTATCTAATCTAAGCAAATATCGGGTTTTGGTTTTTATCGGACAATTTGAAATATACAAAAACAGAAAAATAAACAAGTAGTTTAGCAAACTAAAACGAGCAACAAGACAAGCTCAAACATTAAATAGCAAAATTAAACAAGCGAATTCTCGGGTAAAGCAATCGACTCGGGTGATTCTCACTCCATTCTAGACACTCAAACATTCAATCAATTGCCTCCGTAGGCCCTAGATACACTACTAAAGATTAATCCACGTCAATGGTATTAATCCCTTTCTTAGTCATCAATCGTCATAAACTTCCGTTCGCGATTCTATGACTAACAAGCATTAATAACAAGTCCACTTAGCCACAATTCACCTTAGACATCAACTCCCGTTGGCTAAGATATGAAAAGCACTCATTGAATTGGTTGGGGAATTTCATCGAACACCTTCCGGGCGAGAAATTCCCTATGATCTAAATCAACTTTGTCAAGGCTAATCCAGCATTAATAACACTCAATGAGAAAGGATATCAACTAATCTAGCTCTTAAACATCAAGAACAAACCTAAAATCACCCTAATCTACTTTACCCAAGAACCCTAGAAAACTACTCACAACACATGGTTTTCTCCACAAATCCCATAAAGGAAGTGTTGAGAATCATAAAAGATGATAAGAAAATAGATAGATGATATAATCCAACAAGAACTTGCATAAATCACTCAAGAATCTCTTGCAATCTCCTTCAAAGCTCTCAAAAACGTTTTTGCTTAAGTCTAAAAACAAGAGTCTTTTGCCTAATTAGGCTTAATTTGCTTAAGTAAATACAGGTCGGGTCGGGTCAACCCATCGGGTTGAGTTTTTCAGCGGGCATATCGGTGTCCTGCGGTCGATACATCGCACCGATGGAACTCTCGGATTTCCAGAACTTCGCATCGGTCGGGTGTATCGGTGGGAGGCTGGCCGATGGACTTCTGCCTCAGTTCTTCGTTCTGTATCGGTCTCCTGCGGCCGATGCCTCCGGCCGATTTTGCCTCTGCGGATTTTTTTTCTTCTTTCGTTTGCCTTCTCCGTTCTTCGGGTACGTTCCTCCTAGTCCGTGATCTTCCTCCAAGCTCTAAAAAGCTTCCATAAGCTCCAAATGGTACCTAAAAGACTCCATAGCACACAAACATATGCAAAAACTAACCTAAGACTCACTAACTCTAAAATGGATGCAAACTATACCAAAAACAAAGAAATGAATGCAATAAGTCACAAAATGCTAACTAAAATGTATGCTAAAATGGGCTAAATTATGCAACTATCAACTCCCCCGAACTTGCCTTTTGCTTGTCCGCAAGCAAACAAACAAGAACAAATCGAAGAAGAGGTTGGAATGCGGGATATCATATCCGAGAATATTAACAAAAGAATTCAATTCAATGCCCTTGGTAGTAGTTATGTGATGCACAAACAACCTCTACTTCAAAAGATTTAGCCATACTCGTCGCTACACGAATTTGGTATAAGCCTTAGCATCTGCAAGTAATCATATCCTCTAACTCTTTAACATTCATTAAGTACAATGGTGAATCATGCTTAATAAAAATCAAGTGAACTCATTTGGCTTAGGGAAAAGGTTTTGAGATGAAAATAATCTCAATCATGTGGGTATTCCAATGCAATGAGATCTCTCACGAAAGAATGAACTTTGGCAAAATGCTAAGAGTAAAGAACAATTGATGCGTACAAGGATGACATCCGTCTACCCAATGCCCCAATATGAACTCCACTCCTATTTCTAAACTCATCAAGATCCATTCTAAACTACCCATATCACAAGGCATTTTGCCTTCTTAGACCACATTTCTTTTCTTCTTCTCTTTCAACAAATGGATTGGTTCTTCATCTTTTTTCTTTTAGCTCTTTTTCACTTTCATAACTAGTCTCTCAATCATCATTTAGATGCCTTAGCCATATATATATTTTTTTTTTTTCTTTTGGCTCTTTCTTTCTTCTACACACATAGAGACTTATACTTGCAACCCCTAGAGCTATTCCACATTTTCATACCAACCAATCCAAACTTTTTACTTTCCCCTATCCTTTTTCTCAATCTTTTCCTTTCTCCACACTTTCTTTTCTTTACATCAACACCCAAATCACCAACCTATCTATCAACTCCTTGTCGTTCCAAACTCAACACTTTTTGCTAAGTTCATTCAAAATTAGGCCTCACGACACACACAAGAGATGAAGGCTTGAAGGAAAGGCTTAGTTAAGGGTGTGGTTAACCGTTCCAAATATGGGAATCAGCTATTTGAGCTAACAATAGAGTGGTAAAAAGGGGTAAGATAGCTCAAATATGTATATGACATCCATGAGTTCAACTTTTCAATGTACAAGCATGATAATTTCAAGTCAAGATTAGAGTTCATGTAAATAGAGTTAGATTCAATTCAAAGCATGCTTCAACCAAGACAAAAACATTCAAACCGCAAGATCAAAGCATGGATCATCCTTAACTTCGTGATCGCTCAAATGCATCAAAGAACTCCTAACGAGGGCATTAATTCAAGCTCTTAAGTTTATATTCTACATGGATAATTCTCCCAATGCAAGTGAATGCAAACCTATATGCATCTAGACTCAATCTTAAACATACAAAATGCAACTAAATATTTTTTTTTTTGGTTTTTATATGCACTTATATGAATGAATGAGACTCAAATATGCGAAAAGAAAAATAAGATCACAAAACACAATATCAAAAGACACAAATCCTTCCCCCGAACTTGAATTGCAACGTCTCGGTGCAACACAAATCAAAGAGAAGGTAAAAATATGCAAAAGTATGTACAATGAAATGGAGTTTGGATCATACCTTTGGATTGGAGAGGAGTGTGACGTGCTGTAGCTTTACCCATTCATGCATTAAGCACCACGACCTTGGACCCAAGAAAACTATAAACATCAAACAAAAACATCAAAAGGAACAAGAAAGAACGAAAATATATACAAAGATAGTCATGGGAATGCCTCCCAAGAGCGCTTGTTTTACGTCGCTAAGCTTGACGTTTCAACTGTTAATCATGAGAATCAAAAGGTTGAGCCAATGCACCTTTGGTCCTTCTCTTGTCAAGACAAGAAACAAAATATGCAACATGGCACACGACTATCCATGGCAAAGAGGCATAACTCACATCAAGAAAGGTTACTAAAAATATAGCATACATCTTGGAATTTTCCTTGATGATGAGATGTTCACGAGGACCAAATGCATTTGAAGGAAAAATAAAGTCGATTTCATGTTTAAACGAGTCAACTTCATCTCCATCAATCATGTAAAACACATCCTCTTTCCTAGATTTCATCTCAACCTTATGGTCATCTATCTCATTCAAGATCTTATCTACATCAAGCACATCCCCTAGGTAAGATTTTTCAAGAAGAGAACTAGATTCCTCAGGCATTGAAAGCTTAAACTCGATATCATGATCATTCAAAGCACATAGATAATTAATATCAAAACATACTTCATGATAATCACTAGCAAGCTTTTCTACTCTTAAGGTTTCTAGTATTTGAGACTCACATATTAAATCACAGCATTCATTAATGAGCTTGAGAGCATGTGAACTAGAAGCTACATCTTCAATGCAAGGCAAGTGACTATCCTCATAATCAACGATTTCAAAGGTTGTGTCAAAAATACATTCTAGTTGGCATGGTGGAACCCAATAAATTACCTCTTCGAGTGCATGAGCTATCTTTATCTCAATAAATGTGAGCTCCCTTCCCTCAAGCGCTGCCCGACGTGACATGAGGTTCAAACGGATCATAATCGCGAGATTACTCCTTGTCAATGTCGGGTTTTCTTTGCAAAGCTCATCCAACTCTACTTTTTGTTCTGATGTGAGTACACTTTCATCAAATGGTGGCTCCACATATGGCTCATCATCAATGCTTTCATCAAATGTGGCATCCTCTTCTTGTGGCCAATCATTGTAATCCATGGCCATCGACTCTAAGAAGCAAAAAAGAAGAAAATAAAAAGTTAGTAGAAGTCAAGACCTTAGTCTCAAATAGCATCCAAATCCTAATGGCTATTGCTAATCTCCCCGGCAACGGCGCCAAATTGATAATGAACTTTTTACGGTTCGCACAATTAACCCATTGTGCACAATGCCTCAATCTAATGGCATGTCATTGTAGCACTTTGGGATCGAATCCACATGGAAATAAGAACGACGCACTAAGAATACAGGACGCTATCTAATCTAAGCAAATATCGGGTTTTGGTTTTTATCGGACAATTTGAAATATACAAAAACAGAAAAATAAACAAGTAGTTTAGCAAACTAAAACGAGCAACAAGACAAGCTCAAACGTTAAATAGCAAAATTAAACAAGCGAATTCTCGGGTAAAGCAATCGACTCGGGTGATTCTCACTCCATTCTAGACACTCAAACATTCAATCAATTGCCTCCGTAGGCCCTAGATACACTACTAAAGATTAATCCACGTCAATGGTATTAATCCCTTTCTTAGTCATCAATCGTCATAAACTTCCGTTCGCGATTCTATGACTAACAAGCATTAATAACAAGTCCACTTAGCCACAATTCACCTTAGACATCAACTCCCGTTGGCTAAGATATGAAAAGCACTCATTGAATTGGTTGGGGAATTTCATCGAACACCTTCCGGGCGAGAAATTCCCTATGATCTAAATCAACTTTGTCAAGGCTAATCCAGCATTAATAACACTCAATGAGAAAGGATATCAACTAATCTAGCTCTTAAACATCAAGAACAAACCTAAAATCACCCTAATCTACTTTACCCAAGAACCCTAGAAAACTACTCACAACACATGGTTTTCTCCACAAATCCCATAAAGGAAGTGTTGAGAATCATAAAAGATGATAAGAAAATAGATAGATGATATAATCAAACAAGAACTTGCATAAATCACTCAAGAATCTCTTGCAATCTCCTTCAAAGCTCTCAAAAATGTTTTTGCTTAAGTCTAAAAACAAGAGTCTTTTGCCTAATTATGCTTAATTTGCTTAAGTAAATACAGGTCGGGTCGGGTCAACCCATCGGGTTGAGTTTTTCAGCGGGCATATCGGTGTCCTGAGGTCGATACATCGCACCGATGGAACTCTCGGATTTCCAGAACTTCGCATCGGTCGGGTGTATCGGTGGGAGGCTGGCCGATGGACTTCTGCCTCAGTTCTTCGTTCTGTATCGGTCTCCTGCGGCCGATGCCTCCGGCCGATTTTGCCTCTGCGGATTTTTCTTCTTCTTTCGTTTGCCTTCTCCGTTCTTCGGGTACGTTCCTCCTAGTCCGTGATCTTCCTCCAAGCTCCAAAAAGCTTCCATAAGCTCCAAATGGTACCTAAAAGACTCCATAGCACACAAACATATGCAAAAACTAACCTAAGACTCACTAACTCTAAAATGGATGCAAACTATACCAAAAACAAAGAAATGAATGCAATAAGTCACAAAATGCTAACTAAAATGTATGCTAAAATGGGCTAAATTATGCAACTATCATGTACCACCATTTTATGTTCTCTACTATGATCCGAAAAGAAATAGTGTGAGAAAAGTTGAGATAGAAGGTGTCACAGAACATAAGTTATTACGTTGTAATACACTACAACCTTGTTTTCCAATCTATCTCTTCTCTAGTCAGGTCGAGAGTCTCATGTTTCTGTAAGAATCAATAGACCGCAAGATGATGGTCTCAGTTAGATATCCAGGCCTCCTTCTCATCTCTGTTGAAATGTCTTTTGTTCTTCCGTTGTGGTTACTTGGGCGCTTTCATGATCCTTGTCATTGGTATCGATAGTTTGTTTTTGTTAATAATCTACGTTTTATCTTTTGTTGCTACTGTAACTTTGCTTTCTTAATTTGTCACTACAAGAAAACATGGTCATTTCTGATGGAAATTCCGACGGCCATAAATCTGTCAGAAATTTCCGACGGTCTTTCGATGAAAATTACATCCGTCGGAAATTTCCGACGATTTAGATCCGTCAGACAATTTCCGACGGATTTCCGACGGTATTTCGACGAGAATTACACCCGTCGAAAATCCGTCAGAAATTTCTAACTGATTTCCAATTTTCGATGACATAGATCCATCGAACAATTTTCGACGGTAGATCGACATATGTTGAGGCTGCCGACATGTCGCCGACATAATAAATATCTACGTTTAAATCTGTGGGAAATCCGTCGGAAATCGCGCATAATTTCCTTATAAAAACGTATCCACCCTCTCATTTACAATCACAAAAAAAACCTATCATCTACAATTTTTTTTATAAAAATGTCTTCTTAAGATCCTTATAATTATTTTCGATCATGGATGGACAAGCCTCATCAAATTCCGGACACGGGCCTAATTTTAGACAATGTGGGCGATTAAAGAGAAGGACTTGGCAATGAAAGAAAGACTGTCGAAGATGGGATTACTTGACAGTCTCATTGCAAAAAAGGAACCATTATCAGAGGGTGAAGAAACTTTAAAGAAGAGGCTTATTACAGACATGTTGGCTAATGAGTGATCTCATATGTTTTATTTGTTATAATGTTTTTAGGTTTCGAGTTTGTTTGTGTTTCAGCTTTGTTTCATAATTTCGGTTTGTTATAGATTTGTTTCATATTCTCATATTCTCAGTTTGTTATAACTTTGTATGTTTGATGTTATGTTTAAATGTAATGGTTTCCTATTTTGTTTACCATGAAGTCCTTAATTTACGTTTTCTACATTTCTCGAAAATCTGAAGTTTATGTCTTAAACAATGGTATAGGATGAGTTGAAGAAGCTGGACTTTCAAGAGATGGTAATGTTCCTGCAACACCTTCCGACACATACATGGACGGACCAAGAGCTGGAAATGGTTTTGTCAAGAGCTTCTTACATGTGGCACAATATGTTCAACAATTCCCCAAACCATTTGGCTAGCTGAACACGGACTTTTCCTCGATGATGATGCTGTTTTTTCCTTGGTTATATATATTATGTTCTTCTTGTGACATAAATCAAATTTGGTTTTTTTTTATTTTCTTGTTAATTGTTACTAGTTTAAGTAATGGTTTCACGCGTCACTTTGTTGAATTTGGCTGTCTCGGTAACTTTTTGTTTTTAATGTAAATTTCTTCTTCCTTTTTTCACCAATTTTGTGTGTTTTTAATGTAACTTTTTGTTTTTAATGTTTTAGATCTTTCGTTTAAAACATAATCAGTCTCATCTTGAATGTGAAAGAAAAAATGATGAGAATCAAGATAAATACAAGATGAATAGCATAATCAAATATATGGCTTTACATAATCATATAAAACAAAATTATAATTTTTTTTTAATTTATTACTTAAGATGAATAGCATAATCAAATAAATGTCCATGCTTAACATAATTAACTTACAATAAAACAAAATTATAATTTTTTTTTAAGAATCCCAGTAGGGTTCTACCATTGGAGCATACAAAATTAAATGTTCTTAGAAAAGATTCTTAACTTAAAATTTATGATTAAATATTCATAAGAACCCCTCATGGGGTTCTTGCAATAATCATGCTCTTAGTAAATATTTCTTTTATTATAGATATTTTAATCCATTTTCTAATCATTTAATTCGCTTTCCAAATGTCGAAACCATTTCTACATGTTTAATATACTCTCGTTTCTAACATTTTCGGAACCCATAGAAAAATATAGATCTCAAAACTTTTCTTATATGTTTAGTAAATCTATAATACTTATAAACACATTTTTGAATGTTTAAACCGCTTTCCGAATCTCGAAACCTTTTTTAAATGTTTAGTAAACTCTTTATAAACTTATAGGAATCTCTTTCTAAACTTTTAAAAATTAATTTTTAAAATTAAAAATAAAATAAGGAATACTTTTTCTATATAGTTTGTTACTATAAAATATATACGTATCTTAAGTCATTAAAAAAAAATCTCATAATTTTGTGAACGTATACTAAACTAAGGATTAAAACGTAAGAACTCCTACTGACACAAATAAAAGCTTAGTTAATCTGTCACAGCATTGTTATTTTGCTAATTTTCACTCCATTCCTTGTTTTTTTAGTTAATTAACTCTATAAATAATGCTAGTAATAAGACTTTTTCAGAGTTTAGGTTTTTACACTTGTATTTTCTTGTGCATTTGTGGTGTCTAGAAATTTAAAGTTAAAAGAGAAAGTTCTGTGGCGAACTTAGTCGAAATTCTCAAACTAAAATCTAATGGCGAATTGAGTCCCCGGCCACGGCGCCAAATTTGATAAGCTCAAATTAATACCCTAAAAGTACTAAAGCTTTGTCGATTGTAATACTTAGGGATCGAATCCACAGAGACTCAAGGAAACACACAATAGATTGTATAGATGAAAATTAAGTTAAGTGATCAATGGAATTGAAAGCAAATACGTAAATTAAACTGTTGTAAATTCGATGGGAGAAAGATAGGTTCAGGGTATTTCTCAGGAAATCAATGAATGCAAATAAACTAACTAATCAGGGTTCAGGTTACGCACGGTTCTTGAACTCAAATCACTGAAATATAATTAACCAAATCTCGTTGCGAGAATTATCTAAGTCTAAATCCTAGAATTCCAAATCTCTTTGCGAATCCTAAAGTCTAAATCAGCTTTTAGTTCAAGTTTGATTTGTTCACAAAACAACTAAACCAAATCTCTTTGCGAATAGTTATTTTGCTCACCCTAAGATCTAAGTTCTAGGTGATCAATCCAGAATTAGCTATGAGAACAACCTATGGTGAAGAGCTAATTCAGATCATGAACCCTAAACAACTAATCAACCTAGCATTCAAAAAAATCCCTTATGAGAATCCTAAACCTAACAGGAGATCTACTCAGACATGGAGATTGCAACAATAAACATGACTGAATAAATACTTGAATAAATAATAAAGAAGAGAGTAAAACAAGGGTTCGAAATCTTCTCTCGGACGAACAGAGTTTCAGACTTGTCTCCCTTCCAAAGCTCTCTCATAAAACCAAAGTAAAATAAAACATAGCCATCAAAGTGGCTGTAAATCCTAATAAATAACCTAAGTCACGTTTTGGGGCTTCTTGTAAATAATAAAGTCTTCTGGGGCAATTTGCAGTTCTTTAAATCTTCAAATAAGTCGCGATCCTTCTGTCTCTTCGACGGGTATCGATCGATACCATAAGTGTATCGATCGATACTCATGCATCAAATCGGTGTCTCAGCTACAGGATCTCTGCTTGGCTCTAAAATTCTCCAAAATGCTTCAGTATTTCCAATAATGCTTCAAACGTACCTAAAACCTGAAAAGACTCTAAAATACTAGAAAGACTCTAATAAAAGGGCTTATATCATGGCTTAAAACAGGTAAAAACCATGATATATCAATGATTGATTAACACAATACAAGCCAATCGGTTCCTTATAAGACACTCCCAAATTTGCTAGTAAAGTACCGTCATGTTCGAGGGGAAGCTAGCTATCATGTCCAGGGAAATCTCTGCTAATGGCAGTATGGTTTTGTGGGTTCTAGGGGATGCAGTGAAACATGAATGGTTGAAGAAGACTTTTGTGTTGCCTAATTCGTGGACAAGTCTAGCTCAGGGCACAAGCACAATATCACCACATGTGTTTCATCGTTTCCTTAACGTCACTGATGCGGGTCAGCTTATTTTGGCACCGGTTTTCTTTTGTGTACCACCATTTTATGTTCTCTACTATGATCTGAAAAGAAATAGTGTGAGAAAAGTTGAGATAGAAGGTGTCACAGAACATAAGTTATTACGTTGTAATACACTACAACCTTGTTTTCCAATCTATCTCTTCTCTAGTCAGGTCGAGAGTCTCATGTTTCTGTAAGAATCAATAGACCGCAAGATGATGGTCTCAGTTAGATATCCAGGCCTCCTTCTCATCTCTGTTGAAATGTCTTTTGTTCTTCCGTTGTGGTTACTTGGGCGCTTTCATGATCCTTGTCATTGGTATCGATAGTTTGTTTTTGTTAATAATCTACGTTTTATCTTTTGTTGCTACTGTAACTTTACTTTCTTAATTTGTCACTACAAGAAAACATGGTCATTTCTGATGGAAATTCCGACGGCCATAAATCTGTCAGAAATTTCCGACGGTCTTTCGATGAAAATTACATCCGTCGGAAATTTCCGACGATTTAGATCCGTCGGACAATTTCCGACGGATTTCCGACGGTATTTCGACGAGAATTACACCCGTCGAAAATCCGTCAGAAATTTCTAACTGATTTCCAATTTTCGATGACATAGATCCATCGAACAATTTTCGACGGTAGATCGACATATGTTGAGGCTGCCGACATGTCGCCGACATAATAAATATCTACGTTTAAATCTGTGGGAAATCCGTCGGAAATCGCGCAGAATTTCCTTATAAAAACGTATCCACCCTCTCATTTACAATCACAAAAAAAAACCTATCATCTACAATTTTTTTTATAAAAATGTCTTCTTAAGATCCTTATAATTATTTTCGATCATGGATGGACAAGCCTCATCAAATTCCGGACACGGTCCTAGTTACGGAGGAATTCAAAGAATGTCTGCAGGAATTCATGGTATTTGCGAGTACGCATGAGAAAGCAAAAAAAACCGGTAAAATCTACTGCCCTTGAACTAATTGTCGGAATCGTAAATTTATCGTGATAGATGAAGTATGGTCACACATGTATTGTCATGGGTTTATGCCGGATTACAAGATTTGGTATTATCATGGAGAAAATGATACAATGGTAGATAATAATGCTAGTATTAGTGAGCAGTATATTGGAGATAACACTAACTTAAAAGAACCTGGAATTAATTTGTTGCTACGGTTTCATGATTCTTTTGTTTATAATCTATCACATTTCCCATAATTTGTCCGATAGGCCTAAAACTAAAAGCTTCACTTTCACATAAAGCTTAGTTGTTCTTGTTTGAATTACTTTTGAAACACACAAAAGACATTAGGCATTTGTTAGGCTCAATTTGAGAGTCGATATAAAAACTTCATAATTTAAAATAACACATTATCACCATTAGTTTTATTTTCTCATGTTAGTTCAAAATAAATGATTAAAACACTGTTTTATCCTTCACGAACAAAAAAATAAAACTTTATCAACTAAATTTTTTTAATTAAAAATAAAATAAGGAATACTTTTTTCCAAATTTTTTATTTTTTCAAATTTTCTCTCAAAACATGTTAAACTTTTTTTAGAAACCCCTTCCTAAAACTTAGTAAATATTTATTTTATTATAGATCTTTTAATCCATTTTCTAATCGTTTAATTCGCTTTCCAAATGTCGAAACCATTTCTACATGTTTAATATACTCTCGTTTCTAACATTTTCGGAACCCATAGAAAAATATAGATCTCAAAACTTTTCTTATATGTTTAGTAAATCTATAATACTTATAAACACATTTTTGAATGTTTAAACCGCTTTCCGGATCTCGAAACCTTTTTTAAATGTTTAGTAAACTCTTTATAAACTTATAGGAATCTCTTTCTAAACTTTTAAAAAATAATTTCTAAAATAAAAATAAAATAAGGAATACTTTTTTCTATATAGTTTGTTACTATAAAATATATACGTATCTTAAGTCATTAAAAAAAAATCTCATCATTTTGTGAACGTATACTAAACTAAGGATTAAAACGTAAAAACTCCTAGTGACACAAATAAAAGCTTAGTTAATCTGTCACAGCATTGTTATTTTGCTAATTTTCACTCCATTCCTTGTTTTTTTAGTTAATTAACTCTATAAATAATGCTAGTAATAAGACTTTTTCAGAGTTTAGGTTTTTACACTTGTATTTTCTTGTGCATTTGTGGTGTCTAGAAATTTAAAGTTAAAAGAGAAAGTTCAATTATATATAATATATAAATTAGAGATTTTCTCAGTCATTAAGACTACAAACAAAAAACGAAATTTAGAACATTTAATTAGTTTGATATACATATTGGTGATAATGCTGAATTCAGAAAAAGCTCTTTAGGGAGCTATCGCTCAAATTTGTTAATATAGTTAAGTTTTAAGAAAATTAGAACTATAAAAATCCAGAGCCTTTTAAAGGATATTTAAAGTTATATATATAAAAGTAACATTACTATAGGCAAGAAAGAACTCTATATATACATAATTATTTTGCTTATCAGTTATCAGTTTTCGATCGCTTTTGACTCTCTCATATATTATTAGTTAAAAGTTTAAGATGGATGACTTCCGACTAGACCCTGATATGATCATATCAAAAAAGCTATCAAAGAGTGATGTTAACAATCATTGTCGTATGTTAATACCAAAAAAACAAATGCTATCTGTCTTAAAAAAGATGAAAAATGTTACAGATGAGAGTTTACGAAATGGTATTGAAGTCGAAGTCTTAGACATTGTTAAGAACATAACATACTTTGTATCCCTAAGATACAACGACACAGACAATTATTTTCTCGGATCTGGGTGGAGTGCTATTAGGAAACTTTCAGACCTCAAAGCAGGCGACGTTTTCAAACTATATTGGGATTACTTAAATTACAAATTCATTGTTCTTAATTTTGAGTATAGTTTAATCAGCGATTATTGAATGATGTGATGTACTTTTTTTTAATTGAAATTGTTTGATCTTAACTATGACGACGTTTAAGGAGATCTCTAATTTCATATCATCCATATAAGTTAACCCAAAAAAAAAAATCTTTTGATGAAATCATTTGCAAATATTTCTAAGAAAATTAGATATTTAAATGGATGTTTAGATTTGAGATTGAATGTGAGATATGATTGTTATATGTCAAAACTACGATTGATCATGGTGGATGAATCACTTAACAATCCCGTTTTGTACGTTCTCTAATCTTTAAACTATATTGTTTCACTGCAAAGATATGGCCATATAGGTTAGCCACAACCTGGTCACAGGACACAGATAGGTTAACCACGTGGCCACCAGGCCCGACGTTTGACATGTGCTAATTGTGCATTTGCTAGAACCCTTTTAAAATATCTTAGGGTATTTTTTGCAAAATTTTGTTTATTATTATTATTCTTACAAAATTAGAACCATTGCAAATGGCCAATCAAAGTAATGAACCGGGTCTGATGGCCACCACCCAATAAATTGTGAATTGATTTGCAAAATGTAGTAGCTATTCCATGACTAAATTCCCCAAATCTATTAATTGTCATTTGGCCACTTGCAATGACAACGGCCACTGAAGGATTAGCCATGATAGAGGAACGATCTAGCCGTGACCATAAAAAGAAAAAAAGGCTCAAGATGTTGATCAATATTGTGCACATGGTAGTAGATACTTTGGCATAAATGAATGGCACATCAAGAACAATATGAGGATCCACTCACTGATCCACTCACTGATCGCCTTGTCAACGGGCATCTCGCCCAATGTGAATCACATCACCCATGTAATTTTAAGTCACCACCAACGCGCAAGAGTATACCTTGTCCAGGAATACCTTTTAGATAGCGCACAATTCGCAGAGCGCTTTCCTAGTGATCAGTTCTATAGGACTTTGCATAAACTGCGATAGCACATGAACAACATATGTCAAATCAGGATGAGACGCTAGAAGGTAAATTAATCACCCTACCACTAGTCGCCGATACCTCTCTCGATGCTCTAGAAGTGGTCAATCCGAGAGTGCTAGTTTGTGATGTTGTTTAATGGGGAAAGCAGCCAGTTTTTCTCCAAGTAGTCCCACTTCGCTTATGATATCAAATGTGTACTTATTTCCGCTGACACATGAAAATGCATGTATTATTTCTTGCCACTTCAATTTCCAAGAAATATTTGAACGATCCTAGATTTTTCATATGGAAGCATTCACCTAAATGCTTCTTAAAGTTTTCAATTCCTTCAGTGTCATTGCCTCCAATAATAAGATCATCCACATACACTAAAACATTGATTTTGTACCATCCCTGGCGCAAAAAGAACAACGAATAATCAGAATATGATTCCTTGAAATCATACATTGAAAGAGTTCCTCTAATTTCAACTTGGCAAACCAACATCTTGGAGTATGTTTCAACCCGTACAACGACTTTTTCAAAAGACAAACCGAGTTTATGTCCTCTCCATTACGAAACCCAAGGGAAGTTTCATGTACAATTCCTCTTCCTTTTCCAAATCTCCATGTAGGAACACATCATACACATCCATTTGGTGTAAGTCTCATTTTCTTACTGCAACAACTTCGAAAAACGTTCTAACAATATTCATCTTCATTGTTTAATTTCCTTAATCTAAATGGAAAAACTAAAAAAAATTGTTTTTCTTCTTTTATTAACTTTAATTTTTAGGATAATCTATTTTTAAATTTTTGTTTAGTTACTTTACCTTTTAAGATTAGGAATCGCTTATAATTTTTTTTGAATTTTTAAATTTTCCTTTTTATTAACTTTGACTTTTATGATAAATTTACATTTTTCTATTTTTCCTTTTTATTTAGTAACTTTACATTTTAAGATTAGGAATCGGTTTTTTTTTTGTTAAAGTGATTAGGAATCGGTTATAAATGTTTCTTTTTATTGTAAATATTATGTGTCAAGATTTAATTGAAAAGTTTGTAACATATGTCAAAATCTGATCGATTAAATTGATACGTGTCACGATCAGGTGAGTTAGTAATTACTTTGAAACATTTACTTTATATAATAAGATATTGATAAATATAATTTTAGGTTATTTGAGATTATATATTTATACATTTTGATATGATTTAATATATGGTTTTAGAATAGAAAACATCGTTTAATTATCCCATAAGTGAAAATTATATGTTTATATACGGCACACAACATAATATGCGAAGATCTTTTTGAAGAGACATGAGATTGATACATCAATATTGTTTTAGAACTTACTTTTCAAATAATAAAATATATAGGGGATGATTATATCACAAGTAGGTCACTTGATAATATTGCCCTTTGAGTTTATGAAACCAAGCATCTCTTAGCAACTGTGACTTTGAGGCCATGTTTCATGTGAAGGACTATGGAAGATGCTGGCTCGATTTTGTGCCCTTCAGCGACCTTGATGTCATAGTTTTGTATGATCTCAGCAGCTACTATCTTCATCTGCAAGAAAGACAATTTTTTCCCCAAGCAGTTTCTTGGGCCAGAATTAAACACGAAGAACTTGAAAGAAGGTTCATGTTTTAAGCCTCCATTTCTCTCAGAGATCCATCTCTCTGGTTTGAATTCAGACGCGTCCTCTCCCCACACAGCTTTCATTCTCCCCAATGCATAGACAGAAAACAAAATCTTCCAATTTGCATCCACTTTGTGTCCACTCGGAAGCACATCTTGCTTTATGGGAGACTTTCGCTCGAACGGGATTGGAGCGTAGAGCCTTAATGCTTCACACAATGCACCATGTAAATACACCATCTTGCTTAACTTGTCTGGATCGAAACTCTTGCAGGATCTTGGTAGATTTTTATTGATCTCTTCACGGATCTTGGTCACAGCTTCAGGGTTCTTGAAGAGAAGCCAGAAGAACCAAGTGAGAGTTGTGGCAATGGCGTCTCTTCCGGCAAGCATGAAACTCTTGATGATGTCTTTGAGGAAGTTTTCGTCTTTTGGGTTCAAAAGCTCATACTTGGAAGTATCTAAATTCATATAGAAGCTTAATAAATCCACATCATGAGATTTTTCTTCAGTAGTGGAGTGTTGATGAATCCTCTGACGTATTATCTCCACTCTCTTTGCAGATATATACTTTGCACAAGATCTGTCAAAAGCAGCATTAGCTTTTGTCATCTTCCTCTCTTCTCCGAGTCCAATCCAGTTTTGCATCTTCCACAAGATCATAGGCTTAACATGTCTAACCACAACCACTTCTTCAGCATCATCCATAGCTTCCGCATACTCGTTCTTCGGCATTTCAATGGAAAGAGAATTAGAATCGTAACCCGTTACCAGAGTAAGGGTTACATCGAATGCTAACCTCTGGAACACGTCTTGCAAATCGAAAACCGTATTAGCCTCTGCAAAATGATCAAGAACTGGAACAAGCCCGTTCCTGATTTTACTCGCGATGGTCTTCAGTGAGAAGCTTTGAAACCCTTGATGGCTAAGCATGACCAGTGAGGATTTCCTCATTTCCTCCCAGAGTTTTGAGTCAGCAGTGAAGATTCCTTCTCCTAGAAAATCAAACATCTCTTTGAACTCTGACCCTTTGTCATAATTAGAGAAGTTGGAATTGAAAACGTGTTGAACGTTTGCAGGATCTGCAGTGATTAACATGTTCATTCCAGAGAACCATGGGCCTTTGAATACAAAAGTCAAGTTGGAGACTTCGAGAATCTCTGCGAGATAATCATTAATCCTGTGAAGCATGACGAGCACACCAGGAAGCATCCCAAGAACAGGCCAGTTTCTAGGTGAAATTTTATGGGGTTTCTTGTGGATCAAGAAATGGAAAAAGATATAGACAAGGAAAGCTATGAAGACTTCAAGTAAGCCTATGTAAGCCATTAGTAGAAAAGGTTTTTTTTAATCCTTGGAAATTGCCAAAGATAGAGAGACAGGAAACTTGATTGGACTCTTTGGTATATTTATAGTTATTAGGAACCATAGACTTTACAGATTCTCGGTATATTCCATTAAAACTTTCAAACAAAAGAAAGACAAATACTGTTTTCCTTTAAATTGAACTTGAAGCAAAATTTTACTCAACCATTTTTTGGTTAAAGAGAGATTTTTTTTTTTTTTTAGCAACTGAAAAGGATAGGTGGTATGTATAGTTCGATGCGCGAGCACAGAATCTACAAACACTAGCTATCTAATCACCACTTAACCATGGTAAGTTGGTAACTAATAAACATCTAACCCCAAAAAAAAAAACCTAACTGTGGTTTATAATCTAACCGAAACCGTTATACGCATTTGACAGTGGTGATTGGTTGGAAAATTTGGTTGGTTTCTTCAAATGAAATGAAAAAAAACCAATCAACTACATATGTCGGTCTTAGTATTTTCGAGGTCTCAAACGTAATATAATGATAATTTAGTTTTTTAATCGTGAAAATAAATTTAAAATATAATATTTTAGTGATTTCAAATATCTTAAATATCATAATTCTTACAAAAAAATTAATAATAATACAACAGTTTTGTTTTCAACAATAATTTAATGTATATATTCCAATCCTTGTTACTCTTTTAATAGTTGTTCTTCTTTCCTCTATAAAATTATATATACCTAGTTTCTACTTTCTTTTTTTATTAATATGGAGTAATCCAGGGCTTACTACACATTCGACTAATCTCCATAAAACAGAGAAAGCCATGTTAAATCCACTATGACCAAAGTAACTCGAACTCAGGTGGAGAAGTCCACATAGACATATCTTACCACTAGACCAAAACAACTTGTTAGTTTCTACTTGAAAACCCATTTTTTTTTTTGAAAAACAAAATTATATAGACCTACTATTTTTTTTTTAAGTGGACCCATTTAAAATTGGAGACCCCATATATATATATATATATCCATACACACGTGACGCATAAGGGCTACTAGAGTGAGATTTAGTACCAGTGACCACTTTTGTAGCTGGCGACATAACTCCAATCTTGTCATGGTGTGGTTCAGAGAATTAACTTCATATCGGTCAAACGTCCATGGCATGGAGCATGGACCATTGGCGGGAGGACCCATGTTACGGTATTGTGAATGGATCGCATGACAATGTTACGGTTAAATGTTATCGTACTAATAATTCGAGTCATAATGGTGAAAGAATTGCAGCCTCATATGAATAAACCCAGTACTTTGAACCCCTGTTCTAAAAATTTCCGCTTAGCTCCGATTACTCTCCGACTAGTAGCTAGACCCACTCCATCCGTCTAGCTGGCTTAGGCGGCCGTCTAGTTTTTTTTTTTTTTTAATTTATTACTTAACAAAAATCTTTAAAAGTTCTAATTTGATTTTATACTATATTGTTAGAAAGTCATTAAAAGTCATTAAAAGTCCAAAAAAGATATTAAAAATCATTAAAAATACATAAATTGATAAATTTATGAATTAATATGTTAAAAAATCAATAAAAATCCAAAAACTAGTCCCCGATTAATCTCCGATTTTTGGGCTAGGCGTTAGGCCCAATCCAACCGTCCGACTAGCGCCTAGCGCAATTTAGAACATTGGTTTGAACAATATTCTAAAAAGTGGTTTAGACGATGCCTATACATTAGACTACAATTCAAGAATGGGCTCTATCATCAATTCCATCTCATCCAGATGTGTTTCTATAAATTTTGGTCTATTCAAATTTTAATTTTTTATTCTGAAAATTTTCAAAAGAGGAAATGAAAGAACGAATTTTTTGTTTTTAATGGATATTATGGTTCGTTAGTTGTCTTAAATTACTATTTGGATCCATCCCCCCTCACAGAAACATGGTTGCCCACGCGTAAACTGAATTTAAAGCTTGATTCGATCTTTCAGCCCTATACAATGAAATGTTATCAGGCATCAACTCAATGTTTCCCCATTTCAAGACTAACGGTATGGATCTGATGAATATGACCTATGCACCAATTAAGTGGTCGACATTCTTTCCCCTTCTAAGTTCATGTTCATCTTTGAACTTTATTTTTCATTAATTTCTCGTATTTTCAATAGTTATGTCGATTGTTTGGCTCGAAGTGTTAGATCATATGAAATTATTTTTTCTTATGTATTACTCCGAACGGGCTTAGTTTTTTTTTTTTTTGGTTTTAGAACTGGTTTAGTTGTTTGTACATCTAATATATTATGGAAGTTGACAAAAACAAAAATATATTTTATACTGTATATCGTCATTGTGTGTAAACTCATAATATCACAAATAAATAAATATATATTTGCATGTTTAAATATTAATATTAATTTTATTAGATGCACATAATAGCAATATTTGGTGCTTTAAATTTTTATACATTCTTAAGAGCTCAAGAAATAATTATGCATAAAGTAGTTGGTGGTCGATTGCTTCTAAAAGTTTTCATGAACGCTGAATTCGATTCTACTTGAAAATGGTAATTTACATTATATTTTGTAATAACAGTTTTCGATTAAATTAAAGAGTCAATACAATCCAAAAGCTAACCCAAAAAAAACTGAATTTTTTTTTGATGTGAACCTCATCAAATATATTTTATTTTGAGAGTAGTTTGGAAGATGCTTTACATTTTTAAGCGCGATACTATTAACAATCGGCCCCGAACACAAAGAAGTTATAGACAATATGACCAAACTCATTCACCACACTAATCGTATATATAACTTCAATTGCCGCAAATGTTCGGAAACTATCACTAATATATTTTTGCCCTCACTTCCATTGCTAAAGATTGAGAATCGATTGCTAAAGAATTAGAGTTTGACATGATGAGAAATTGTTTTCAAAACATTCAAAACAATCAGTCATAAACAAATATTCCTTTTCTCAAACATAGGTTGTCGGGCTCTAATATATTTTATACTATTGGTATCAGAGCCCGACAACCTATGTTTGAGAGAATGAATCTTTGTTTATGACTGATTGTTTTGAATGTTCTGAAAACAATTTCTCATCATGTCAAACTCTAATTCTTTAGCAATCGATTCTCAATTTGCAATTTCTACATTACCTAAAACAAAAAATCAAAAAAACCATTCTGATATTAATTCTCTTTACGAAATCGAGTATGTTACAGGCGATCTTATGCCTGAAACGACACTTCCACTGGTAAATCCATATGAGTTCTTTGCTAGAAAACCTAGTGTTTTCTCAATAAAGAACGTCTGCGAGCTCATACATCCTTCATCAAGCAGAAGAGTCCGAGAATATGTTCAATCCAGCAAGTTCTCATCTTGCCAAGTCCCAGCCACGGAGGAAGAAGAATTCATTTCTCTCAATATCCCAGAAGCGCTTCCAAGATTATGGCGGCAACAAGGGTACACTCACCTTCACTTTGGGGTGGTACGAATCGGGTTAACCTTACATGCTCGAAAAGGTCTGCCGGTTATAGCACGAATCGCTTTAGTCGACTCTAGACTAAAGTCATATCAACAGGCCTGCATCGGTACGGTTCAAACAACATTAAACGCCGGAACGGTATTCATAACGCTGTTTCCGAACTTTAATGTCTCTTTGCAAGATCCGAATCTACTCAAAACGCTCAAAGTCCAACTACAGCTAATCGGATTGCCTATCCAAGAGAAAAGTGTTATCGCAACACTACATCACCAAATTGTCTACCGCGTTCAAGACCATGCTCTTGATCTCGTTCTACCCTCCTCTGACAAAGCACTTTATCTAGAAGTCTCATCAGCTTCGCAAGCGCCAAGCACTACGCAAATACCTCGAAAAATTTCTCGAGAAGAATTAATAAAGAGGATACCAGAGTCATGGGTAACAAGCTACGAGAAGCTACATCAAGCAACTCAAGCACCAGTCCAAACATCCGACGTAAGCTTCCATTCGCGAAGTGATGGAACAACGGAAATCAAATTCGACAAACCAAGATCATCGTCGTTTCGGAAACAACTGCTCACACAATTTGCGATCCAAATTGAAGAACACGAATTCCAAGGACCATACAGAGAACAGAATCTGAAGCCAATCTCCTTCGGTCAATACGGACAAGTCGTATATCCTTTCAAAGATGTAGACGGCCATCAATATTTTGATGTCTGCTCCTGCTCAGCCTGCATAGAAAATTCTTATGAAACCGATGACGAGATTCGCCAACGGCGCAGAAAGAAGAAGGATCCCCTGTACAAAAGATATCTTGAAGGAGATCCTACAGTTGGTCCTCTCGGAGAAGACAACGGAAGATACGAATTTATAGTACAATACTCCGATAAAAAGGAATCCTCCGTGCCAGAGATCATGGTAATAAAAGAAGATAGCTTTCCTCCACCAGAGGACTTCATCACTGACAACATATCCCACTCTCCGAATGTACTTTCAAAAGCGATCAGTCCTTCAGGACCAAATCAATTAAGTCAAGGAGAAAAGGTTCTCAATTGGCAAACGGAAAATGCCATGGCACAAAACCGACTGCTTACTATGATTAATCAAAAAATCGATCAGTTTGCGGATGGATATACCAAAAGATTGAGCGTTCTTCAAAACTCGATCTCAGAAATCCATAGTCGGCTAAACACCCTCCATCAAGAGATGATGTCTATGGCCCAACATATGATGGTCAACACTTCTCAATTTCAAGGCAAAGAGGCTGAGATGACTAATCTCAGGTTTCAACTAAAAGACCTCCGACGATGCCTCGAAAGTATGATCCAACGACAGCAGAGTTCCTCCAACGCATACCTTCCACATCTCGAGAGCATGTCATCATCGATGCCCATACACCCAGGATCATACTCTCAGGGATTTCTCTCAGGAGAACAATATCAAAAGACAAGACACCCAGTCCCTGGTTTCTTATCGTCTGACGAAGCGTTCACATCGCGGTATGGTGTAACTCCTGCAAGCGAGTTCAGACCACGGCCCGTACAAGAAAGGGCGAGAAGACAAAAAGAATCAGAATTCCGCGTCAATCCAACAAAAACTCACAGATCTGCCTCCTCTCATTCTAGTCAAGATTCTCCCGATCATGAAAAAAGAAAAAGAAAGGAGATAGGCATAATCGAATCTGCGGAATTTACGATGTCTAGTTTGCTAAATCACCTAGCGGAACAAGACAAAAAACCAAAAGAGTCGGAGTACGCTCAGTCGCAAAAACCCCCGGCTAACGCCCCTCATCCAACACCGTTGGTTATCAGCTTCTCAGACTCAAGCTCTTCTTACAGAACTGACTCTGAGGAAGAATCATTACCAAAACAATTCGCTATTGGAGAGCCATCAAAAACAGAACCAGACATCGACGAAGTGTTCTCTGATAACGACGAGATGAATGGAACACCAATCCGGGAACAAGAAAGGCCAACAAAACAGTTTGCCTCAAAGGTCGTGACATTTACGTTCGACGACATTCCCTTCGAAAAATGGAATAATCGTTTAGACGAATTTCACGCATGGATGAACTCCGAAGCTATCACCTCAACCTCATTCCTCGTCATACAACAGTTCACGGCACGATTTTCGGGTGCACTCAAAGAATGGTGGAATTCGCTTGGCGAATACAGACAGCAGCAAGTCTATCAAACCACCATACCATTGCTTCTCAGGGAAATTCATCGGGAATTCATTGGCACCCCAAGCCACCTCAAGGATCAATTACAAGAGGAATTCTTCGCAGCAAAATGTTGTTAGCTAAAGAAAAGAGATCTTGCGAAACATTTCGAGCAACAAACACGCATATACTATGCACTAAACGGTCTCAATAACCCGAGCCTAAAGCAAGTCTACCTATCATCTATTGATGATTATCTGAGCCAACAAACAAAACTCAACATCAGAGAACAAGGCCAATCGGTAGAAGAGATCTCTATCGGACAAATCCAACAATACGTCTTCAGAACGTTGGACAAACTCTGCAAACAAAAAGAGTTCTGGACGGAATTTATGGATAATTCAAAACATTTATCCAAAGTTTGCGCAAGACCGGATTTGTCGATCAAATGTTCTAAATCCAAGAAACGTTGCTCGTGTAAAGAAAAGAGCGAAGCTCGCCGTTCCCAAAAATCAAATAGATCCCGCTTCAGAAAATTCGGGCGCAAACGGTTTTTCAGAAGGAAGCAATCTTTCAAGAAGGAAACAAAGTGCTTTCTGTGCCACAAAGAAGGGCATTTCGCCAAACATTGTCCGAACAGTTCGAGAAAGAAACGACAATATCTCATCAGCTCCATATCCGAGCTTACCAAATATATTGATCTTGACAATCATGATCTCGAATCGGTGTTGTCTTACGACAGCGACGAAAAAGATGCCATCTGTGGCTACTAAGATTCTGATACCTCAGAATCCGACGATGAGGAAGAATGCTGTTTCAACATTGCTCGTACGCCTCATCAAGAAGAGATACAATCTACTGACCTACCAGTGACGATCTTTGATCCTGCAAAGAACGAAGAACCGGTCCATGCTATTGCATTCATAGACACTGGAGCCCACACAACGATAATGAATCCCAAGGTACTTTCCTCATCCATGTGGCACCCGTATCAGCAAGAGTTCAGGGTAGCAAATTCAGGATCATTATCGATCAAGCTCAAATCGAAGCCAATCACCATAGAACTATTTCCGGGATGTCTGATAACTACAGAAGTCCTAGGCTCCTCCGCTCCATACAGCCCTAATATACATAGACGATATTCTCTTATTCTCGTCAAGCCACGAAGATCATGTTCGAACTCTACAACAGTTTCAGATCATCGTGAAGGATCATGGAATAATGCTCTCGGCCCGAAAAATGATCATAGCCCAACCCAACATCGAATTCCTTGGGATGCATATTGCAAATGGACAATTCGCCCCTCAGGCCCATCTAGCCACGACGCTTCTTGAGTTTCCAGACATCGACCTCTCAAAAGGACAAGTCCAACAGTTCCTTGGGGTAATCAATTACCTAAGCGACTTTATCCCGCAACTTTCGCAGCTAACGCGTCCACTACAAAAGATGCTGTCCAAGAATCCTCCTTTATGAACTAACAGACAAACAGAGGCGGTCAAAAAGCTAAAGTTAGAGATTAAAAACTTGCCACCTTTAAAGATTCCATGCGATGGCACGCGTGTTCTCCAAACAGACGCAAGTGATAAGTATTGGGGTTTTGTCCTACTCGAAGAGATAGATGGGAGACGTCAAATCTGTGGATACAAAAGCGGACGCTTTAAAGAGTCCGAACTCCACTATCACTCCACGTTCAAAGAAATCTTAGCTGTAAAGAAGGCCATTGAAAAATTTGAGTTCCATTTGATTGGACACAAATTTCGCATAGAAATGGATATGTCATCCTTCCCGAAGATGCTACAATTCAAGCAAAAGATGGTCCCACATCAACAGTTACTACGATGGAGCGAATGATTTTCAAAATACGACTTCGTCTCCATCTATTTAAAGGGCGCAAAGAACATTCTTGCCGACATGCTCAGCAGAAACCCTCTGAAAGAGATTCAGATGATGGCGAGCTCATCCGCAACCGATAAAGAATACTACGATTTCGGTGCCAACATGCCTGAAGATGCTCATCAGCTTGTCAACATGAAGATCATTCACGAACATCTCAAAGAAAGGATTTTTTGGTACCTATCGGTGATCCTATCAAAGTACGGTGTCAGATGTCAACACATCGCGCCATTAGGAATCCATCCAGACCACCCATTCGCTCATCTATACAGAATCGAGAGCACTGATATGCTAGAAGAAGTTCTCTGTTTCCTTTGGTATATATGTTCTGTATACACCATTGGCATCACCTTCGACATACATTGGCTTTACCAATTTGTCAACTCGCGACAAGGTCAAAAGGACTGCCTCTCTACGTTTTTAGCTTGGTTCGCACCATTAAGCGCCTGGAGTGGTAAGTTAAGAAGGTCAGCAAAGACGATAAACATATCGTTCAAGAAGCTAAAATGACAAGGGTGACTCAACCCTTTCTTCAATCCTCACACGATATACTTTTTCACCGTCCTATTCAAGTCAAAACTGCATGTGTAATTTTGTGGTCAAGAACGTGCAATTGATTGGTTCTTGTCCTTATCTAATGAGTTGACCCCTCAAAATGTTGTGGTCAAGGACGTGCTTATGCCACTTTTAATTGACTCGTATATTTAGATTTTACATTACTCCTACTCACTTTTAACAATTCAAAAAAAAAAAATTTGAACTCAGGAGTGAATCATGTATGACGTAGCTTATCAATTTTCTAATGATAATTCTTATAAATATTGCAAAATAGTATCTTGTTAAATTGCTATTAGTAATATAAGGACACACATTCCTTATCCGATCAGCCAATTAATCACAATTTTCAAAAGTCAGTCAAACGGAGTTGTTTGTCTAGAACTTTAGATAGAAGTTAGGACTAGTTCATCAATTGATATGATTTGATCATATCAAAGGGTTCAATGAGGAATTGAACAGTAATAATGATTTCTAAACAAAATCTCTCACAATATTGTCTCTACACAAATAACTAGAATTTGTTGAATTATCACTTGTATGTGAGTTCAATATAACTTTCGTTCGTTTATTTATTTATTTTGAGATGATTACTTTTATAAGTGTATGAACCAAATGAAACTCATATCTAATTCAGTTTAAATATATGGCTTTAATTTCAAGTAGGTTTAGATTTTACATCAACATATAAACACAGCTTAAAATACTAATAAGTGAGGAAAAAAAAATTGGTACTGGTTTTGTCAACCATATTAACCGAGTTAATTATTTCATCGTTGATATGATCATATGGTAGGAGTAGGACACACCTCTTCTCGGAGATATGGATTTGAATATCAAAACGAATGAGTCAACATGACTAAGTCAAATATGGGAGACCGACTATATATATGTGTAAATATATATAAAAATATATATATTTCAATAGATAATTGTCTAAACTAGCATATTTTTATTTAAAAAATCCAAATTTAGCATTATTAGTTTAAATATATAATTAATAGCATGAATTCAATATGAAGGAGCCCTCGCTAGTAAAATGGATTGTTGTTGCAACATAAAGATGGATCTTAGCCATTAATTAAACCAGGTTCTGAAAATGTGTGATTTCTATTTAGATCATTTTCTTTTGAATGCTGAAACTTTGTTCCGCACACAGAGATCCACAATCTTGAAGATATATAGTTTTTGAACTAATGTTTTGTTTTTCGTGTAATTGCCTATTTTTCGCACCAAGTTTCGTAGAGCACATTAAAAAGTATTTTCTTTGTTCTAATATAAGATATTTAAGATTTTTACACATAAATTAACAATTCATTTAATTTTTTTTTTTATAATAAAAACATCATTTATTATCTATTTAAACACAATTCAACTTATAAGAAAATGATAAGCTCAAATGTAATACCATAAAGTACTAACAGTTTTGTCGATTGTAATATTTAGGGGTCGAATCCACAGAGACTCAAAAATCACACAATAGATATTATAGGTTCGAATTAAGCTAAGTAAATCAATAGAAACATGAACCAATAAAGTAATTAAGAGTTGTAAATTCAATGGAGGAAAGATAGGTTCAGGGTATTTCTCAAGAAATTAGAGAATGCAGGTAAACCAATTAGTCAGGGTTCAGGTTAAGCCCGGTTCTTGAACTCAAATCACTAAGCTATAATATAACCAACTGTCGTTGCGAGAATTATCTAAGTCTAAATCTCAGAATTCCAAATCTCTTTGCAAATTCTAAAGTCTAAACCAGCATTAAGTTTAAGTTCGATTCGTTCACAAAATAACTAAACCAAATCTCTTTGCAGATAGTTATTTTGCTCACCCTAGGTTCTATCAGATTATCAATTGCAATGTCGTGCCTAATCGATTAACCTAAGGTCTAAGTTCCAGGTGATCAATATAGAATTAGCTTTAAGAACAACCTATGGCGAAGAACTAATTCAGATTATGAACTCTAACCAACTAATCAACCTAACATTCAAAGAGATCCCTTATTGAGAACACTAAACCTAACAGGAGATCTACTCAGACGTGGAGATTGAAGCAAACAACATGATTGAATAAATCTCTGAAATTAATAATAAAGGAGAAAGAAAACAAGGGTTCGAAATCTTCTCTCGGACGAACAGAGTTTCAGACTTGTCTCCCTCAGAGTTTCAGACTTAGTTCCAAAATGCTCTAGAATGTTTCAATATCTCCAATTAAGCTCCAAACGTACCTAAACCTGTAAAGACTCGAAAAGACTCCAAAAATACTATAAAGATTCTATAAATAAGACACATATCATGTATAAAAACGGGTAAAAAACCATGATATATCAACTCCCCCAGATTTAGCATTTGCTTGCCCTCTAGCAAACAGAGAACCAAACAAGAGAAAGAGGTTTGAAAAACATGGAGACTCACATGCTCTTGAAACATTGCTATGAACTTTTTTCTTAGTGCTCCACATATCACCTAACCAGTTCCATGTACTTCTCCGTAGGCATTCGTAGTTCCCCAGAATTCACACATAATTTTGCAGCATTGTTCAATAAAGCCCTCATCGCCAGTTTCATCGCCGTGATTGATGCCAAGAACCTTCTAGACTCTTTCTCATACAATATCATGACAAAAGAAAGCACCCAACCTTCACACTTTTTGGTATTGTTTCCTCTCCCCCAGACTTATTTCACAACATGTTCTTCTTGCATATACATATTAAGGATTGAGACGCGAGTATTGATGGTGTTTGCCACCGAATCCCCGGTTCTTTCCTCAAAATGTATCAAAGATGTAAGCGAAGAATGGTATCATAGAAAATTTTCCTAACCTCGCTTCCAACCTTTGTGTGATCATTCCTTCCAAGTAGAATAATGGGATCATTGGAAATTTTCCTAACCCTCTACTCAGAAGAAAATCCTTTCATCTTTTAATGCTTTTATTTATTAACTTATAACAAGGGAGAGGAATACCATTACTTTTTTACACATGGGTTCTTTTGTCAGATATGAACGAGGAATCAAGATCTGTGAACATCAATCACATCGATGAAGTGCAAAGAATTAGCTCATGCTTTAAAGGATTCTGCTGGAAACATGGGCGTCTTCTAGTTAACTGGTCAGTCTTTGAATTTTTCATTAGTCTTATCTATAACTGATTTTGTAACAGTGGTCACTTAGAAGCGAAGTCAGAACAATATATTCAAGAAAAATATCATAGTTTCCAATAGGTTTTGACTCAATAAAACGATTTTTTTTTTGAATAAAAAACGACTGACTCTAAGAAAAACAAAAACACTGTCAGCAACTACCTCCCCCAGACTTAAACTACACTATCCCCAGTGTTTTCTAGTCTAGAGTTGGTAAAAGAAATCAAAAGAACTGAGTGGAGGTGTGAAAAACGAAGAAGATACTGTATTGGTGTTAGGGTATCGACCGACACACAGCCTGGTATCGATCGATACCAGGCGTAGGTCGACACAGAAAACTTCATGTCATCGATTTGGAATGCAATGTTGTTCTGAATTGTGACAAACGATCCAATCGTGAATTGGGAACATTGTTAGATCACTCAAGCACAAGTTAGGAGCAACAAGAAATCATAATCTCATAAATCCAACAAAGTTCATAATCATAAATAGCTGACAAAAACAACTCAAAAGTACAAAAGAAAAGAAAAAGAAAGAAAAAGAAAAGAAAAGTGAAACCAGATAGAAGAACGAACTAATTCTCCTCAGAAACATCGTCAACTCCAGCGGTGTGATAGGGGCCTACATCTGATGGTGAACACGGACGAGATGGTGCAATGCATCCGCACCGAGAAAGAGTAGCAATGGCGTTCCAGATGCTCTGGAAACTCTCAACCACATACCTCTGAAAGGCATCTGTCTCCATAGGGATCAGAGATGGTGTAGGGAGAGCAGGCGCAGAGGAAGGTTGGTGACGAGCTCGTCCTGACTGACCTCCAGCAAGGCCATGTACTGGTGCATCCTCAGCAGCAGCAGCAGCAACAGCTCTAGTGGAATAGCCTCGGCTTCGACGAGTAGGCGATGCAATGGCCAACATACGCGGATCAGGGGTGAAATACAGCTGATCGGGATCATCACCAATATCGGTCAACTCGGTGTTAGGGAGTTGAACCAGAAAGTTCCCATCGGTTTTAGAGAAACACCAGCGTCGCTCAGGTTTCAACCACCTAAGGTTCTGCAGATGCCTCTCATCCATGAGAGCGCGTGTGGTGATAATCGAGCGGCTCGCTGTGCTGATCCTGAAGTGCTGGAAAGGCTTGGTCTTCAGAGAGACCAAATGATGAGCAAAGACAGCTCCTAGGTTGACCTCTAGCTCAAGCTCAGGCCACTCGTAGTCCGCGACATCAATGATATCTCCAACAGCCATGGAGAACATAATCAGCTCAGATAGCCTCATCTTGTTAGGTTCCATCTAGCACAAGATGGTGTTGCTCAGAATCCTCACCAGGCAACGCAGGACCGGGTGGCGCACATCCATCTGTGTGGAAGTCTTGGAGTGATAGGCTCCGTTCCCGAAGTGCTCTCAGAAAGCCTGCACATCGAGGAACTATGTAGGCAGAGCAACTCTCCTGAAGTCCCTCCAAAAACCATAGATGTCGCAGAGATCTGGGAGTGGCAATCTGTACCTCACTCCTCGGATTAGAAAAGTCAGGGTACCCTCATGTGCGTCCCTGAGAAGCTCATCCCTATAGTAAACGTGAACCGTCGCGAGAAACTGACGTACCAAGTCGGGGAAGAGAACATAATGCTGGACGGGCATAGTACCCAAACCAATCTTCCCAATCAAGCGCCAGAGTTCCCGGTCAATACCCATGCGGCGCATGGTGTGAGTGTCAACTAACCGAGTGGGCTGCACATCAACGTTCTACCACGCGTTGTAGAACATCGTGTCATAGTCATCCCAGGTCTCAGAGATAGGCATGTAGACGCAATCCTCATTTTCTGCAACCTCTCTGGGAGATGCATCCCAAAATCTCGCTGGAGGAATCATTGCCTTCTCATTCCTCCTAAGCCAATGAGGCATAAATATCACGTCATGAGTCGCAGGAGAGGCAGGAGTGGAAGGAGGTGGTGAGGATGATGGCACGTGTAAAGCAAAGATGTCGCGCAGGGAAGAGTGTGGAAGGATAAGGACTTCCTGCGTGCCAGTGATCTCCACTTTGTAACGGTTGTTGGCGAAGCAAGCCTTCACTATCACTCTGTGCCAAACCACACCATCAAACGCCCCAACGTGAGTCAGCAAACTGTACTCATTCGGAACAAGATCAACTGGTGGGTGTGAACACGAGGCGTCATATGTTCGTGCTTTATTGCGTGAAGACATCTGCAATCAAAACCAAAGAAACACAGCAAACACATAATAAGTCCTAAAATTCCAACAAACACAGCAAATGCGACAGAAGGTGTCGGGTATCGACCGACACCAAGTGGGTATCTATCGATACCCGGCGATTTCGAAAAATCCCTATCCAAAACTTGCAATCAAAGCATATACAAGCATAAAGGTATCGAAATTCCTCTAGAACAACTTAGGTAAGGCAGATTCATCTATCTAATCTAGTTCTAATAGGGCAAAATTCGAAGAACACCCCCCCCCCCCCCCCCAAACCTTGTTTCATGTATGGAAATAGAGGAATTTGTGTGTCATACCTTGCAGATCGAATGAATGGATGATAGATATAGAAAGAGCACAAGAATCTAACAAGGTTAGCCCTTTGAATCACTCAAATCCGTGAAGAATTGAAGAATTTAGGATTTTGGGGAGAGGTTTTGCGATATGTATCGAATGATGGAGGCGGAGAGGAAGAAAGGAAATCCCAAGGGTTTTAAAGAAAACTTACATGCGCGTTGGGTATCGACCGATACCATTACTGGTATCGATCGATACAAGGACCATTGGTCGATGCAACGTTTGTTTCTCTGGATGTCGATCGATACCAGCAGTGGTATCGGTCGACACAGCCCATTTTCATCTGATTCACTCAAAAATACAAGACACAAAACAAAAAATAAAAATAAAAAGGACTTATATACAGACTTACCAGTGGGTTGCCTCCCACCAAGCGCTTGTTTAACGTCACGAGCTTGACTTTATCGACGATCAGGCAGTGTGTGCATCATCCAGAGGTACCATGTGTCCTCTTGGAATATCGGCTTTCGCCTAATCGTGTTTCACCTTTGTCCATTGACAGTGAACTCTTCGTCTGATGTACTTAGCAGGACAACTGGACCATGTGGTCTGACTTCCTTGACTGTGAAAGGACCTAACCAACGAGAACGCAATTTTCCAGGAAACAATTGTAAACGTGAGTTATACAGAAGTACATGGTCATTGGGTTCAAAGTGTCTAGAGAGGATCTTCTTGTCGTGATATGCCTTAGTCCTATCCTTGTACAGCTTCGAGTTCTCATAGGCGTGGTGCCTAATCTCATCCAGCTCGTTTAGCTGAATCAATCGCCTCTCAGCAGCAGACTTGATGTCAAAGTTCATCATCTTTGTAGCTCATGCTGCCTTATGCTCGATTTCCACTGGAAGATGACAAGCTTTTCCATAAAGCAAGTGAAACGGTGTAGTCCCAAGTGGTGTCTTGAAGGCAGTCATGTAAGCCCACAGTGCGTCATCCAGCTTTGCAAACCAATCCTTCCGAGTAGTACCCACTGTCATCTTCTGCTGTCCCTGAAGAAGTTGTTCAAGCATAGACTCAACATTGATCTCTAGGGTTTTAGCAGGTAGAGGTTGATAAGAAGAGTTTCCATAGGTGCGAGTGTAGCCACTGTTCTGGAATAGTTTCTGGACAAATTGATTAGTCCCAAAACCAGTTGGATTGCCTTCAGACTTGTACCATCCTTGCTGAGCATTGCTGGTGAAGTTTCGGTTGTTGTTGTGGTGGTATTGATTTCTCTGACCTTGAAAACCATAACCACCAATGTAGTTAACATCCTCTAATTTATCCTCATTGAATGTCTCGACCTCATCAGCAAAATGAACAGCCTTCATCGTCTTTCCCATCAAGAGATTGTGCATTGAATCCAACTTAGCTTGAACCTCAGTAATCTGCGATCCATCTATGTTCACATTCTGCTTTTTTCGCTAAAAGCCTGCATTCTTGGTACTATTGCTAGATGCCAAGTTCTCAATAAGCACATAAGCATCGTCAGGATACCTAGTGTTGAAGTTCTCATTGCTTGCAGCATCCAGAGCCATCTGGTACCTCCAATCGATCCCTCTGAAGAAAATACTCAGCAGTTGAACCTTAGTGAACCCGTGATGTGGACAATCTCTTTGATACGATCTGAACCTGGTCCAAGCAGCCTTGAATGCCTCAGTTGCTCCCTGAGACAATTGGGAGATCTTATCCCTAAGCTCATCAAATCTTGCATCATCATAGAAATTGTTCAAGAAGGCATTCTTAGTCTCCTCCCAGGTAGTTAGCGATCCAGGAGGTAACTGCTTAAGCCAATAACCTGCATCTCCACCAAGAGAGTATGGGAAGAGCTTACAGAAGAGGAAATCATTGGACACTCCATTGTCTTTGATGCTAGTAACCAAGTCCTCAAACCTCTCAATATGATCCATCGGGTGTTCATGAGAAAGACCAGGAAAAGGGTGCTGACCCACAAGAGTGAAGTATGCAGGTTTCAGCTCAAAGTCATTTCTCTGAAAAGCAGGAGGGCGAATCGCTGAACGATTGGCATAGAACTGATCAGGCCTGTTGTACTCACCAATCGTTCTACCACGATCAACCACATCATTTCCAACATTCACAGCAACTGCATGGACAATGATGTTTCCATCCACATCAAGACGTTGCCCTCTCTCATTGCACAATTGACCATCTTGGTTTCTCAAAGCTCCAGAATCGTCACGAGTCAATACCACTGGATTGTTCATCTCTGCTGGCTGATTTAGGATGTTTTCACCAAGTCAATTAAAAACCTAAGTGTACACTACCGTAATCTAACGGTATATCGATGTAGTACTTAAGGATCGAATCCACAGAAATCAAATAATACGCTACGAGAATGCATGAGGAAAGTAAATCTAAGACGAATGCAATGATTTGTGGTTTTTAGGAATGAACTAAAACTAAGAATGCAAATAAAAAATTGTAAATTTGATGGAGGGAAACGCTAGGTCTTCGGGTAATTCGCAGGAAATAAAGAATCACAAATCAGAGAATCGAGCAGGGAAATCATTAAGCACGTTCTAGAACTCAAATCACTATTTTATAATCAACCTACTGTCGTAGTATTAATTACTATGCCTAATAACCTAAGATTCTAAACTGTCGTTTGAATTCAGGAAACTAAACATGCTTTAAGATCGAGTTTGATATGTTCACAAAACGCCTTAACATCAGCTTTCGTTGGTTAAGTACGTTTTGCTCATCTATGTTCTTTCAGGCTTTTAAACAAACACTTTTGATGTGTTAAACAACCTAAGATCAGAAACTAGGTAGCTAATCAAGTTTCAGCACTAAGAACAACAATAGATGAAGAACTAGAAGATAGATCGCTATTCTAACCAATCTGATTCAACGATTCATGAAGTTCCCTTGAAACCCTAAAACCTAACTATGAGATTACTCAGACATAGAATCAGAGAAACCACAAAGAGATGAAGAAGAAATCATAATCCAATAGAAATAATAAATTAGGGTTCATAAATCTTCTCAAAAGCCTGTAGAATCAGAGATTCGTCTCCCCCATAATCTTCTAAGAACAAATCCAGAAGTTCTCTGATGAATAAAATAAAGCGTAGCCTAAAACAATGGCTGAAAAATAGAATATAAAGGTCTAAAACACGTTTTTCTCCAATCCCTAGGCGAAACCGGTCCAAAAAAATTGAAAACCAAAATTTCTTTTTTCCTGCTTTGCTAAACCGGTCGGTACGGGAAAGGATCGATCGATCGAAAAACTTTCTGGTGATTTTTGGGAAAAGGATCGATCAGTCCTTTTTAGGATCGATCGATCTTTTTGGCTTTTGGTTCCATCCTGCGCATGCTTCTTCTTCTCCCCAGACTAGACTGTCTTCAAGAAAACTGGCATAACGTTTGATCGAACCGTTGTAATTACCTCAAACCACTTCCAAATGAAATCTAATACATTTCTCTATCTTGTATCAAAATTTGAGCTCGATCAATCGGTGGAAAGTCCTTCAACGAATGCCAAACTTCTGACGTCTCTACATGACTCTGCATCTCCATATGCTCATTTTCACCCGAAACGGCTCTTTTTCTCCCAAAGTCACCTAAAACCTGAAAAGACTCGATAAAGTACTAAAAGACTCTTAAAACAAACTTTGACTCTATGAAAGACACAAAAACAAGTGCTAGAAACCGGTAAAAACACGGTTTATCAACTCCCCCAGACTTAGTATTTTGCTTGCCCTCAAGCAAACAAAAAACCAAGAAATAGAAAAGAGGTTTGAAAACACGGAGACCTTCATTTTCTGTAGAACACTGCAATGATATTCCAACTTAGTAATCCATATGTTGCCAACCATCTCCAAATCGAACCACCATGTACTTCTCCGCGGGCATCACAGCTTTCCTAGATTCAACACATAATCTCGCAGAACATATCAATAGCTATCATTGCTGGGTCTCACCGAAAAATCATAGTGCCAAGAACTTTCTAGACTCTTTCCCTTTCGATGTCATGACATACCAACCTTTACACTTTCTGGTGTTTTTCCTCTCCCCCAGACTTATTCCTTTTATTCTTCTTCTCGAAGGAAATAGGTGAATAATGGCATCACAGAAAATTTTCCTAGCCTCACCTATAACCTGAGCTTCCAAGACAAACAATGGCATCACGGAAAATTTTCATAGCCTTGTCATTGGGTTTTAGGGCCAAAATTCACGAGACGCGAGTATTGATGGTTTTTGCCAGCGAATCCCCGGTTCACTCTTTTTGGCATGCTTTCTGTATCGAAGATTTTTTTTATAGAACAGGGAGAGGAGAACCATACTTTCACACATGTTGTTTTTGTCTGACACGAATGAGGAGTCAAGCTCTGAAGGCATCAATCACAACTATGAGATAAAAGGAAAAGCTCAGAAACTAGCTCAAACTTTTTGAATCTTTCTGGAAACATGGATGCCTCTGATTAACTGGTCTGCCTTTGGATTTTCATTAGCCTGGTCTGAATCTAATTCTGCAACAATGGTCACTTTGCCGAAAAATTATAACAAGAAATCCAAGATTGTGATCATCATCTCCAACAAATTTTGACTCAATAAATCACTCAAGAAAAACACCAAAATGACTCAAGAAAGAAAACAATTAATGTTAGTAACGACAAAGACCCTCCCCCAGACTTACTTCACACCGTCTCGGTGTGAAAATAAATCAAGAGTAAGGCAAAACAGACTCAAGAAAAATAAAATAAAAGAAAAGAAAACTTACCGGTGGGTTGCCTCCCACCAAGCGCTTGTTTAAAGTCGTTAGCTTGACTTCGGTCTCAGATGTTAATCATGAGAATCAAAAGGTTGGGCCAATGCACCTTTGGTCCTTCTCCTATTAGGACAAGAACAAAATGCGCAACATGCCACGCAACTATCCATGGCAAAGAGACAAAAGTCACATCAAGGGATGTTACTACGAATGTAGCATATATCTTGGAATTTTCTTTGATGGTGAGATGCTTATGAGGATCAAATGCATTTGATGGAAAAGTAAAGTCAACTTCTGGTTTAAACGAGTTAATCACAAAATAGTCAACTTCATCTCCATCAATCATGTAAAACACAATATCCTCTTTCCTAGAATCCATCTCAACCGTAGGGTTCTCTATCTCATTCAAGATCTTATCTACATTAAGCACATCCCCTATGTAAGATTTTTCAAGAAGAGATCTAGATTCCTCAGACATTGAAAGCTTAAACTTGAGATCATGAACATTCAAAGTACATAGATAATTAATATCAAAACATACTTCTGATAAGCTCAAATTAATACCCTATAAGTACTGAAGCTTTGTTGAATGTAATACCCCATCAATCATGTAAAACACAATATCCTCTTTCCTAGAATCCATCTCAACCGTAGGGTTCTCTATCTCATTCAAGATCTTATCTACATTAAGCACATCCCCTATGTAAGATTTTTCAAGAAGAGATCTAGATTCCTCAGACATTGAAAGCTTAAACTTGAGATCATGAACATTCAAAGTACATAGATAATTAATATCAAAACATACTTCTGATAAGCTCAAATTAATACCCTATAAGTACTAAAGCTTTGTTGAATGTAATACTTAGGGGTCGAATCCACAGAGACTCAAGAAAACACACAATAGATTGTATAGATGAAAATTAAGCTAAGTGACCAATGAAATTGAAAGCAAATACGTAAATTAAACGAGTTGTGATTCGATTGGGAGAAACATAGGTTCAGGGTATTTCTCAGGAAATCAATTAATGCAATTAAACTAATAAATCAGGGTTCAGGTTAAGCACGGTTCTTGAACTCAAATCACTAAAGTATAATTAACCAACTCTCGTTGCGATAATTATCTAAGTCTAAATCCTAGAATTCCAAATCTCTTTGTGAATCCTAAAGTCTAAACCAGCTTTTAGTTCAAGTTTGATTTGTTCACAAAACAACTAACCCAAATCTCTTTGCGAACATTTATTTTGCTCACTCTAAGTTCCATCAGGTTTCTCAATTGCACTCTCATGCCTAATTGATTATCCTAAGATCTAAGTTCCAGGTGATCAATCTAGAATTAGTTTTGAGAACAACCTAAGGTGAAGAACTAATTCAGATTATGAACCCTAATCAATAAATCAACCTAGCATTCAAAGAAGTCCCTTATGAGAACTATAAACCTAACAGGAGATCTACTCAGACATGGAGATTGCAACAATAAACATGACCGAATAAATACTTGAATAAATAATAAAGAAGAGAGTAAAACAAGGGTTCGAAATCTTCTCTCGGACGAACAGAGTTACAGACTTGTCTCCCTCCAAAAACTCTCTCACAAAACCAAATTAAAATAAAGCATAGCTCACAAAAGTGGCTAAAAAACCTAATAAATAACCTAAGTCACGTTTTGCGGCTTCTTGTAAATAATAAAGTCTTCTGGGGTAATTTGCAGTTTCTCAAATCTTCATAAAATTCGCGATCCTTCTGTCTCTTCGACGGGTATCGATCGATAGCATAAGTGTATCGATCGATACTCAGGCATCAAATCGGTGTCTCAGCTACAGGATCTCTGCTTGGCTCCAAAAAGCTCAAAAATGCTTCAATATCTCTAATAATGCTCCAAACGTACCTAAAACCTGAAAGGACTCTAAAAGACTCCAAAATACTAGAAAGACTCTATAAAAATGACTTATATCATGGCTTAAAACGGGTAAAAACTATGATATATCAACTTCATGGTAATCTTTAGCAAGCTTTACTACTCTTAAGGTATCTAGTATTTGAGACTCACATATTAAATTATAGCATTCATCAATGAGCTTAGGAGTATGCAAACTAGAAGCTACATATTCAATGCAAGTTAGATGACTATCCTCATAATCATAGATTTCAAAGGTTGAGCCAAAAATACCTTCTAGTTGGCATGGTGGAATCCAATAAACTACCTCTTCAAGTTCATGAGCTACCATTATCTCAGACATTGTGAGCTCCCTTCCCTCAAGTGCTGCCCGATGTGACATGAGGTTCAAACGTATCATAGTTGCGAGGTCACTCTTTTTCATCGTTGGATTCTCTTCATGATGCTTATCCAACTCAATTTTTTGTTCTGGTGTGAGTACACTTTCATCAAATGGTGGCTCCACGTATGGCTCATCTTGAATGTATTCATCAAATGTGGCATCCTCTTCTTGTGGCCAATCATTGTAGTTCATGGCCATCAGCTATAAGATACAGAAAGGTAGAAAATAAAAAGTTAGTGTCTTAGTATGAACTTTAGTCCAAGACTCGTAGGTAACGCAATTGATCCCCGGCAAAGGCGCCAAATTGATACAAGTGTATTTTCACCAAGTCAATTAAAAACCTAAGTGTACACTACCGCAATCTAACAGTATATCGATGTAGTACTTAAGGATCAATTCCACAGAGATCAAATGATACGCTACGAGAATGCAGGAGGAAAGTAAATTCAAGACGAATGCAATGATTTGTGGTTTTTATGAATGAACTAAAACTAAGAATGCATATAAAACAATGTAAATTTGATGGAGAAAAACGCTAGGTTTCCGGGTAATTCGCAGGAAATCAAGTATCACAAATCAGATAATCGAGCAGGAAAATCATTAAGCACGTTCTAGAACTCAAATCACTGTTTTATAATCAACCTACTGTCGTAGTATTAATTACTATGCCTAATAACCTAAGATTCTAAACTGTCGTTTGAATTCAGGAAACTAAACATGCTTTAAGATCGAGTTTGATATGTTCACAAAACGCCTTAACATCAGCTTTCGTTGGTTAAGTACGTTTTGCTCATCTATGTTCTTTCAGGCTTTTAAACAAACACTTTTGATGTGTTAAACAACCTAAGATCAGAAACTAGGTAGCTAATCAAGTTTCAGCGCTAAGAACAACAATAGATGAAGAACTAGAAGATAGATCGCTATTCTAACCAATCTGATTCAACGATTCATGAAGTTTCCTTGAAACCCTAAAACCTAACTATGAGATTACTCAGACATAGAATCAGAGAAACCACAAAGAGATGAAGAAGAAATCATAATCCAATATAAATAATAAAGTAGGGTTCAGAAATCTTCTCAAAAGCCTGTAGAATCAGAGATTCGTCTCCCCCATAATCTTCTAAGAACAAATCCAGAAGTTCTCTGATGAATAAAATAAAGCGTAGCCTAAAACAATGGCTGAAAAATAGAATATAAAGGTCTAAAACACGTTTTTCTCCAATCCCTAGGCGAAACCGGTCCAAAAAAATTGAAAACCAAAATTTCTTTTTTCCTGCTTTGCTAAACCGGTCGGTACGGGAAAGGATCGATCGATCGAAAAACTTTCTGGTGATTTTTGGGAAAAGGATCGATCAGTCCTTTTTAGGATCGATCGATCTTTTTGGCTTTTGGTTCCATCCTGCGCATGCTTCTTCTTCTCCCCAGACTAGACTGTCTTCAAGAAAACTGGCATAACGTTTGATCGAACCGTTGTAATTACCTCAAACCACTTCCAAATGAAATCTAATACATTTCTCTATCTTGTATCAAAATTTGAGCTCGATCAATCGGTAGAAAGTCCTTCAACGAATGCCAAACTTCTGACGTCTCTGCATGACTCTGCATCTCCATATGCTCATTTTCACCCGAAACGGCTCTTTTTCTCCCAAAGTCACCTAAAACCTGAAAAGACTCGATAAAGTACTAAAAGACTCTTAAAACAAACTTTGACTCTATGAAAGACACAAAAACAAGTGTTAGAAACCGGTAAAAACACGGTTTATCACTGGCTTCTTTGTTTTTCTATTTGTGCGTTCCAAATTAGCTAGCTCTATGTTGGAAAGATTGACTAGCTGAGTGCTCTTATTTCTTCTGGTTTCGCGAGTAGGCATACACCTGAAACACAAAGACAAGGCACGTAAGTAACAAAAATATCGATGAGTATCGACCGATACCTTACTAGTATCGATCGATACCAACAGACTTAGTCGAAGTTCTTGACTAAAATCTAATGGCGAATTAAGAATCCGCGGCAACGGCGCCAAATTTGATAAGCTCAAATGTAATACCCTTAAGTACTAACATGTTTGTCGATTGTAGTATTTAGGGGTCGAATCCACAGAAACTCAAGAATCACACAATAGATATTATATGTTCGAATTAAGCTAAGTAAATCAATAAAAACAGGAAGCAATAAAGTAATTAAGAGTTGTAAATTCAATGGAGGAAAGATAGGTTCAGGGTATTTCTCAGAAAATCAGAGAATGCATGTAAACCAATTAGTCAGGGTTCAGGTTAAGCCCGGTTCTTGAATTAAAATCATTAAGTTATAATTAACCAACTGTCGTTGCAAGAATTATCTAAGTCTAAATCTCATAATTTCAAATCTCTTTGCAAATTCTAAAGTCTAAACCAGCATTAAGTTTAAGTTCGATTCGTTCACAAAAGAACTAAACCAAATCTATTTGCAGATAGTTATTTTGCTCACCCTAGGTTCTATAAGATTATCAATGGCACTGTCGTGCCTAATCGATTAACCTAAGATCTAAGTTCCAGGTGATCAATTTATAATTAGCTTTAAGAACAACCTATGGTGAAGAACTAATTCAGATTATGAACCCTAACCAACTAATCAACCTAACATTCAAAGAGATCCCTTATTGAGAACCCTAAACCTAACAGGAGATCTACTCAGACATGGAGATTGAAGCAAACAACATGATTGAATAAATATCTGAAATTAATAATAAAGGAGAAAGAAAACAAGGGTTCGAAATCTTCTCTCGGACGAACAGATTTTCAGACTTGTCTCCCTCAAAGCTCTCTCAACCAAACACCAAAGTAGAATAAAGCGTAGCCAAAACAAGTGGCTGAAAAACCTAATTATAATGCTAAAACACGTTTGGGGCTTCTTGTAATTATTAAAGTCTTCTGGACCAAAGTGTGAAATCTTCAGACTTGTAGAAAGTCGCGATCCTTCTCTTCATACGATCAGTATCGACCGATACCATAAGTGGTGTCGATCGATACTCAGCTTCTGTGTCGACTCTTCAGATTGGTGTCGATCGACACCAAGGCTTCAAATCGACCCTTAGCTCCAAAATGCTCCAAAATGTTTCAATATCTCCAATTAATCTTCAAACGTACCTAAACCTGTAAAGACTCGAAAAGACTCCAAAAATACTAGAAAGATTCTATAAATAAGATACATATCATGGTTAAAAACGGATAAAAACCATTATATATCAGAAAATAATCTGCAGAATACAAATATTCAAAAATAATAAAAAAATTATTTAATTTTGTATTGAAAACTGAAAACATCACTTATTTGAAAACAAAAAAAAACCTTGAAACATCACTTTTTAAGAACGGAGGGAGTATGTGTTTTTTTGTGCACCGAAATTTTGTTCTTTTTGATGTTTCTGTTTTTTTTTTTTTTTACGTTTTTGATGTTTCTGTTTAAATTTAATGTTTCAACTCCTAATTTTCCATGTCAACAATCAAAATGTAAATTTTAATTTTAATTGTTTTTGGTCAGCTCTAAATTTTAGTTAAGTTACTTATTTCAATTAATAGAAAAGAATGCAATAATTTGTTTAAACGTGTGCGGAGGTGGAAGCATACTTGGTTCAATGGTTGATAAAGGGTTCACTAATACTTCTACAAAAGGAGATATGAGGTTCGAATCCCAGAGAGTGCGATTTATTATCATTCATGCAGATTAATGAAGATAAACTTACATGAAATCTTCAGCGTGGTGCATGTAAAACCGTTTGGCGTGGATGCTCATAAGGCAGTAGAATTGTCCGTTGTAGATACATCGATGTAACAATTCTCATAATTTGTTATAGAATAATAAATCAGTGTAAAAAAAATGTATGAGAAGAACCCCAAAAAATATAGCTTAAAAAACGTAGAGAGTTTTTTTTCTTCTTTTGTCAAACACTTCATTCACTAATTTAAACTTCGGTAGAGTCAAAAATTCGTCTCCCCAAAGCCTCACAAAGAAAAGCTCCAAAAGTCTCAATGGAAATAAAGTGTCTTGTAAAAAGTGGCTAAAAATAGGTATAAATAGGTCTAGGTACGATATAGCCGTTTTTGGTTGAAACAGGAAAAAACCCAGGCGAAAAAGAAAATTTTGGCCCGTCTGTGTACGATACTGGTCACAAGAAGGTGTTCTTGACCGGTATTTGTGATTGGTATGCAGCATGCGAGAAGTGTATCGGGTGCATGAAAGGTGTTCATAACCGGTATTTGTTACTGGTATGCTCACGTTGTGAAGTGTATCGGTGCAGGCAAGGTGTTCCTGACCGGTATATGTTACATGTATGTTATGATGCTCGATTCTTCTACTCGTCAGACTGGAATGTCTTTACGAAAACTTGCATAACTTTCGATAACACCGTTGAAATATCTTCCAACCACTTGCAAATGAAAGCTAATCCAATGCTCCATCATGCATAAAAATTTGAGCTCGATCCATCGGCGGGAAGTCCTTCAACGAAGGCAAAACTTCTGACGCCTTTGAATGATTTTGTATTTTCATATGCTCATTTGAATCCAAAACGCCTCATTTTCTTCCAAAATGACCTAAAACCTGAAAATACTCGATAAATTATTAAAAGAATCTAAAAACAAAATTTGAATCGATAAAAGATACAAAACAAATGTTAGAAACCAATAAAAACACAGTTGATCAGCTTCCAAAGTACAAAGAGAGAGAATTAAGCATCCTCTTAGATTACTACAACACAAATTAAAAGCAATATAACATAGAGCATATAGATTATCTTGGAAGATGGACATCGGAATCGGATTTGAGGCAAGGTTCAAATGCGTCAATAGAGACTTCATGGCAAAGCCGAAGAGTTTGAACTTAGTCAATTTCGAATGTGACGTTGAAAACGAACCCCTACATACGGTATTCGTAGAAACGAACCCGGCTGCTTCTTCTGATTTTGTGCATACCACTACACAAAAAGACAATGCGGTGAGAGAATTCAAATGAGTTTCTGACGAAAACGACACTTCTCAAAAAAAAGGAATTTGATGGAAATGTTCTCTTCTCAAAACTTAAAAGCAAATATGGACATGGAGGATTGGCCAGTAGTGTTTGAAAATAATAGACCAAAAAGCCCACAAACTAAATCAGGCCCAGCCCTTTCTTGTTCTGAGGAGGAAGGCTTCAAAACGGTGAGGAAATGAGACTCAGCGGTGGAAAGTGATCTCCGTGCCGAAGAACGTAGAGAGTACTTCATCTAATTCAACCATAGTTAATGGCCTCGATGAGGTTTATTTACTTTTAAGTTTTAACTAAATAAAGCAGCCAAGTTTGCTCCAAAAAAAAACTTAAACTAAATAAAGCAGCCAAATCTGTTCCGCTTGTAAAATATAGTATCGTGCAAGATCAAAAACGAGGAATATTCTATAAAGTGGGTCCCATCAAAACAAAGGTTTTCCACGTGGCATTCACGAGCGTCGTTGATCAATCCGATGCCTATCAACGACAAAAATCCGTATTAATATTCTAAATGATTTTACGTAAATTAATTAGTTTCCGATCCACGGCAGTCGGCAAACGGGAAATGACGTAAGCAGGTTGACGTCATCTCTCTGACGTCATTTGCTTCCGACCTCATTAAGAAGAGAGGCTATGAAGTAAAAATACACTTAATATCTCAACATGCAACTATTACGTCTCGATATTGGTTGCTCGAATTTTAAAATCCGATAAATTCAAAAATATTGGTAACAAAAGGTGCGCTTCCTACATGGCTATAAAGAAAAGTCGCACTTTACAAGTTCACAAGCTTTTAGAATTTTGGTATTGGTTACCAAAAAGAAGAAAGCTATCAGTGATAGCAATGTTCAAAATTACTTTAAAGGCTAGTTAGACGGTTGGGTTGGGTCTAATGTCTAATCCAAAAATCTAAAATTAATTTTTAATTATTTTTTAATAAATTTATATTAAAACTATATATATAATGTTGAATATAAAATATTATACGAAAAATATGTATTAATAAATTATAATTGTATAAAATAAAGAATAAAAACATAAGATATTAAGTAAAAGTTATTATAAATTCATGGAATAATATATTGTATTGTATACATAATTTCATGAAAGAATATATTGTATTATATATGTAAACAAATATATTGCAGCAATTAATTTTTATATAAGCCCACAATTTTTTTATCAGACCCATGAAATTTTTTTTAATATAAATTTAAAGTCCACAAAATTTTTTTTAATAAATAACAAGAAATCCCACATCAGAAATCTTGAAAAAAACTAGAGCAGAAGTTGCATTATAAATACAAGTCTTGATATATCTCCCAAATAACTCGATAAATCGCTGAATTGGTTGTATTGGACCAAATTTTTATTTAATTAAGTAACAATAGGGCCGATTTTAATCGTTGATTTGTTAAAAAAATATTGAAAAAAAAATAATCAGTTGACCGATTTTCTTCACTGTTTATGCACAAATCACGATGGTGGACCGCCGTCTAACGCCTAGACAGTCGATTTTTAGAACATGGAGTGATTGTAACAATTTATTTAATATTCTTTTAAATGTGATAGGTGTTTCATTGTAAATTAATTTGGCGATGCAGACAAAGGTTGGTGTTTGACTATAATTAATGTAAAAAAGTTTCGACTACTTGCCCCATAAGGCTATTAGTATTACAATTAAAAATAAATAACAATGGAACTATACTTCTCCTATAAGTACCATAATAGATAAAATCTAAGCTAAAAATATATATATTTTATAAACTTTTAAATATAATTGTTTTTTTATGGTTATCACTAGCTAGCTATTTTGATTAGGCTAAATTAAGTTCGAACGACGTCGTCCGAAAGTGATTTTCATTTGTAGCATATAAATTAAATTTGACGTATTGATATGCCCGTTAATCCGTGATAGTTTTGACTCCAGTCCACAAAACATGATTATAAACAAATCGTCAACTACGAAATTTAAATAATTAGTCTTTACTACAATTTGATACATGTCCTTGGATATTCATGATAACGCACACAAACTCTAGTCTAAATATATATAATCACTTTCATGATTAATCAAATATTACGATTTCTTGTGTCATGACAACATATATTACGATATGTGTGGTATTAATAGAAAAAACGGTTATAAGCATAAAATCATTATTTTGTAAATCAGAGCTAGCTTTTCAGTGAGATTTTGGACTCATCATCTATTGGCTCGTTTGCTAGCTAAATCTACTCAAGATCTAGCTTTCAGGGCCGTCTCTATTTTTAAATTAGCCTTAGGCAAAAAAAAAAAATTAGTCCATTTTACAAATAAATTTTTTTTTTTTTTGTGCCTTTTTTTTGAAGAATTTTTTTTTAAAAATTTTGGATTTATGGCAAATGTCCATGTTGCCATGGGCCTGGGCGGGCCCTGCTAAGCTTTTAACAAAAGTGATTAACTTCTTTCTCAAAAAAAAAGTGACTAATTAGTGTAGTATTATTGTTAAGTGACCCGTGATGTTATACATGTATATTATTACTCGAGATTTGATTGGTCAACACTTTATTTTTATTAAAATTAAGATTGACACTTCAAAAATATTTCTTTAATACCTTAAAGATGTGAAAAAGTAAACTTCCCACTTTTATGCGTACTTTATTTTTAAACACAAAACAAAGAATAATAAATAAAGAAAATCACCTGTCGTTATAGCAATTCCATTCAAGAAGCTTCGTTGAATCTACGTATTTTATCACTTATTTAAATGCAAATACACTTTATAATGATATTGTATTATACATTTTGATGTATATATAAACAGTATATCTGCTTAACAAGATCTCTCCCCCTCTTAGCTTCAACAGCCGAAAACACGAAACAAACCTAGAAAATGAACTACCCTTCAAACCCTAACCCTAATTTCACAGATTTCGACGAAACCTTCAAATTCGATGATTACGATGATGCTTTTCAGATGATCATGAACGAAATCAGCCTCGAAGATCACTCCCCCACTTTGAGTTGGAGCTCCTCGGAGAAATTAGTGGCCGCAGAAGTCACAAGCCTGGCTACCTCACCTATGAGCTTTGAAATGTAATTCAACTTTTATATTTTACATCTTAGCATATAGTTTGTTGTTAATAAGTGTTCTTGTAACAGTGATATATTTTAAAATTATGATGATCTTATATAGAGGGGAGAAAGATCGGATCAAGAAAAGGAAGAGACACAAGGAAGATCCGATCATTCACGTGTTCAAAACAAAATCGGCGGACCATTCATTGGACGACGGTTTTAAATGGAGGAAATACGGCAAGAAACCGATAAGGGGTAGTCCATATCCGAGGTAAATCGTTGATTCTAACTGAGAATGTATAATAGTTTATATTTAAAAAAAATATTACACAACTTGGATAATAGTAGTTACATATGCTATTGTGTTGGTTGGTTTGAGAAATGCTATGAATGTGTCCACTTGATGAATCAGGAAAGAATGCGTCTCTTAAAGCGTATATAGATTATTAGTTAAGTGTAATATGGACAACTTGAGATAGTTAATCTACTCGTGGCTCTTTAATACACACAAAAAAACAAAAAACAAAAAAATCTACTCGTGGCTGTCGAGGTTTACAAGTTAATTAATCCTCTTTTTGCATTAAGCTAATTGGTTTAGTTAAAACCCCACAAAACCTTGGTCATCCATTTAGTAAAGAAATCAGATGAAACCAAAGTATAGTTAGTTTCATTTTCACTTTGTTACCAAGCCCGGCTCATTAAAAACTAGGGCCCTGTGCTAAAAAAAAAAAAAAAAAATTGGACTATGTTTTGAATTTTTTTAAAAAATAAGGATCCTAAAATCAAATTTTTTTTAAAAAAACAGAGCCCTAAAATCAATTTAATAAATAAAAAAAAACATGGCCCTAAAAACTAAAGAAAATGGTTGTAAATTGAATGGGCTCTATGCAAAAGCACCTTGAACACATGGCAAGAACCGGGCCTGTTTGTTACACATCTATTCATTGCAGAAATTACATAATTAGCAGTTACACTGTGTCAAATTGATATGATCAGTTTCTAGTTTCTAATCCTATTACATGAAAATGAGAAAATTTTCGATAATCACTTTACTTACAAAAAAGTAACACCCCTTTCTGAGGTTCGATCAATAAGTTATGTATATTTAAAAACCTTCACTAATACTTTACATGTGTTCCCTCTTCAGAGGAGATGTTTCTTGTCCAAATGCATGTTTCTATATGTATGTTTATATGTAGAAGCCAACATGCAGCTATATGTATATATACTATCAAAAAGTTAATATATTATATATCTCGGTGTTTGTTAATGTTACTAATTATATTTCCATGTGGACCATGTGTCCTGAATACACAATAAGTGTAAGGCATATATATAAGCATATATTAACCTCTACTTAATACAAACTAATTAAAAGAATCAACTCGGATTTGTTAACTAAAAAATGTTTGTTTATATGCTCCATATATATGTCCACTTCTCACAAGTTGTGAAATATATAAGCTTATAACAATTAACACTTGAGAATATCATACTTGAGTTCTTTGTTGTATGGTACCTTTGCTTTCAAGTGGACACACAAACGACGATATTGTTATCGTTATGATAACATTGAATATATTATTATTGGACCACACTATATATATATATATATATATATATATATATATATATTATAATTATCAAACCATTACATTACAAAACTTATAGAATCTTAGTGAATGATTTTTGTTAATTATTTGGGGCAGGCATTATCACAAGTGTTCGAACCCAGATTGCGTCGTGAAGAAGAAGATCGAGAGAGATACGAACAATCCAGAATATGTGTTGACAACCTACGAGGGGATACATAACCACGCAAGCCCTTCTGTGATTTATTGTGATTCAGACGACTTTGATCTTACCTCTCTCAACACTTGGTCTTTTCAGACACATACTTATAGTTTCTCACATTCGGCTCCATGATCAGACTTACAAGTTTGTGTGTATAGGTACAAGAGTTTGTGTATAGATGTGTCTATAGTGTATATATACCATCATCATATTGACGCATCACATGTATCCACATATACCTTGTTGGGTCGGTTTTGTAATGTACCGAATTGGTGGTGTAATTGAAATCATCTTGTATGATAGTAATTTTTGTATATATATTAACTAAATTTACATGAGACTCTTTTAGTTCAGTGTACTAATGTCTTGGTATATTTATCTTTTTGACTTAGCAAGTTTAGTATTTACCAACAAAAAATAAGTGTGGATAACACACATATTAATTACGATGAATGATATCCAAACAATTGATTTCAACTGGTTTGAATTAATGATATTGTTTTGAGTCTTGAAGCGCTAGCTTGAGACAAACAATTTTCTTGCAAAAAAAAAAAAAAATTGCATAAACTTTATTATGATTTCTATTTCATAGTGATATATAAAGAAATTTCACTTTATCAAACAAAACTAAAAACTAAAAAATTTCTAAACTAAGATATTCACAAATGTCAAAATCTTCAAGATCTTTTTTAAAAATTCTATAATCGGATTTTCTTGATTTCTTTATGTATTCTCATTTAGTCATCTCGGCAATTCAATTTAGTCGATCTCTTGTTCTCAATCTCAATCGGTCTTGTAAGTCTTAAATTCGTAACAATCTATCGGAAGGAACATACATGAGAATTATTTTAATTGGATGGGCATTTCACTGTTAAGATGTGCCTAGAAGTAGGCTAAACTTTTCCTCCATGGTTGTATGATTCATGAGGGACATGAGAAACTACTTCAGGTTTAAATTATCAAGCATATTTTTTCCTTTGAAAGCTTTGGCAAACTTGTTGAGCATTAGTCTAGAAAACGATCTAGGCCATCCTAAAACACTTCAGGTTAACCATATAGTTCTACTGCAAAAGCACATCTAATCGAAATAGTAATATAGGAATCGAATCCACACAGACCAAGTGTAACACTACAAGAATGCAGAAATAAAATAAAGCTCAGACGAATGACATTTGTTTGTGATTTATAATTTCTAAATTAAGAATGACTATTAAAAACGATGTATATTCATATGAGAAAAGCGCTAGAACTAAGATCAATTCGCAAGAAACATGAATAACAGTTAAAGTATCTTAAACAGGGAATGCATTAAGAATCGTTCTAGAACTCAAACCAATGATTAAATTAACGTTTTCCAAAAGTATTAATCATTATGCTTAGATCTATGAAGACTAACTTCTGTTGAATTTAGAAGTCATAAACATGCATTCTAGTCCGATTTGATAAGTTCACAAAACAGCTTAACATCAACTCCATTTGGATAATGATGTTTCGCCCATCTAGCTTCTTTCATGCATTTAAACAAACACTTTCAGTGCGTTTAGCATCCTAAGGTCATAAACTAAGTGATCAATATAGTTCAAGCACTAAGAGCAACCTAGATGAAGAATCCAATTGATAATTCCATATCTAATAAAACCTAACTATCGATTCATGAAATCCTTTGAAACCCTAAACCTAACTAAACGACTACTCGCTCATAGTTGCAAAAAAAAAACACAGAGAGATGAAAAGAATTGCATAATAAAATTAGATATCGAAAACAGGGTTCATAAATCTAATCTTCTCAGAGTATGCATAGTCAGAGATTCGTCTCCCCAAGCTTTACAAATAACAATTGCCAAAAGTCTGAATGAAATTTAAAGTGTAGCCGTCACAATGGCTGAAAAATCATATAAATCGATCTAAACACGTTATGGTCGAAATCTTAGGCCAAACCGGGTCAAAATAAGTGAAACCGAAATTTCTTTTTCTTCTGCGTCGCTAAACCGATCGGTACGGGAATGGATCGATCGATCGAATTACTTCCTGGGTCGATCTTCATGAAAATCGATACTAAGTTAGATCGATCGACCAAATAAGCTCTTGGTCCGGTTGCGACCAATGATCGATCGATCCATTGGTGGGATCGATCGATCGAACCTCCAAATGATAGTCTTCAGCTCGTTTTAAGTCCAATATTTGCTCTCGGTGCCTAAGATCCCATCCAAACGTGTTTCAATTTGAAAAGACTAAAAAAATACCAAAAATACTCGAAAAACACTTGAAACGAAATAAAATGATACTTTTTTGGTGGATTTTTTTTTGCAAATATGGCGAGGAAACAAAATTTTATGGTCTCAGCAAGAAAATGAGATTATTTGGTTTTGATTAAAAAGAAAAAACAAATTTCATGGTTTTGGTGAAAACATGATTCCACAAAATGTAAAATCAATAACAGTACTAGAACAACTGTTAGAGTCTTATAGGCAACTAACACTACTGAGATAATTGTCACAGTATATAGGCAACTAGCGTTTAAAGGGTCTGATGTGTTGTATTTTTAATGTAATCTAACCCAAATTTTCAAGTGTTTTTCAAGTATTTTTGGTATTTTTTTAGTTTTATCATTAAATCCACCAAAAAGTATCATTTCGTCACCAAGGAGCTTCATATTGAAGAAAAATCTGTCACTTTACAAGTAAATTTATAAATCATCTTCTTGTTTCACAAGTTAAACCTTTATCGATGCAGAAATGTCTAATGAAAGTACTCTCTTTTTTTAGATATGGGATACTGCGGGACAAGAGAGATTTCACAGTCTGGGATCCGCATTCTATAGAGGTGCTGATTGTTGCGTTCTTGTCTACGACGTGAACAATCTCAAATCTTTTGAAACTCTCAATACTTGGCACATGGAGTTCCTCAAACAGGTTTTGCCCTAATCATTCATTTTCTTGCGTGAGAAGTTACAGTAATTACCGTGCATTTATTTTCGCAAATCTGATCGATTTGATGCCATTTACTGATTATGTTTCAGGCAAATCCTATGGAACCTGAGACATTTCCATTTGTTTTGATTGGGAACAAAACCGATGTAGATGGCGGAAACAGCCGAGTTGTAAGACGATGTTCTTTATGAATCTCCTCTTTAGACCCATCAAAAACCCTAATTTCCGCGATTTCACTTCTGCAGGTTGCGGATAAGAGAGCCATCGAATGGTGTGGCTCAAAGGGAAACATACCGTACCACGAAACCTCTGCAAAGGAAGATATCAATGTGGACAAAGCTTTCTTGGGCGTTGCACACAAAACTCTCTCCAATGAACGTAAACAAGACAACATGTGAGTTTCTATTTCGATTTTGATTCATAGATAGATATTATGGTTTCATGTTTGATTCTTTTGTCTTTAAATTTGCAGATATTTCAGAGACATGTCTGTATCTGTTACAGATATTCTTGAGGATCAGCCAAGAGGTTGTGCTTGTTGATTCATATTTAACAAATCTGATCAATAATATCGATTCCCAGCTCTTTTATTTTCAATCTTTGTTTTTATTTTTTTAATTATAGGTTATTAACGAAAAAAACTGATGTAACTATCTGAGTGTTTTGATTCATAGTATAGCATTTTATTAAAATTATGTTATAAAGTTTCTGTTGATACATTAACTATTCACACAAATCCAAATCCCTTGGTATTTTTTTTTATCTATATACTATTAGTTTTTGTTTAAAAGAGAAAAACACATTTTGGTTGTTGGTTTAGAGTCAGTCATTCAATGTACTAGATAAGTGACCAGCGCGTTGCGCGAAATTAAAATTATATCGAATTCTAATTTGTTATTTTTAAATTTCATTTTAAGTATTTTTTTTTACGTTTTTAGTCTCATTTAATATTTTGGTTGGTCACTGATTATTTAATTAAATAAATTAAATATTTATTTTTAAAAGTTTTTATATACTTGGTTTTGGCTTAACCTACATACTATTTTCCTTCTATTTATTTTTACATTCTTAATTTCATAATCACATTCTAATATTTTAAATATGATAAATCTTCAATTCAAGTTTTTGGTTGAAATAATATATCGTTTTCAATAAAATATTTCATTTTTTTTATCCAATTAGTAATACAATTTTCTTTGATTCTTAATATCGAATTATCACTTTTTCTATTTATTTACACTAAGTTTTGTATTTTTGTAATTTGTATTAAATAAAAATAATGATAAATATAAATAGACATGTATTAAATGAATATTTTAAATATGTGTTAATATTACAAAATTTGGTAATGATCAGGTGGACATCATAGATTGAGAGAAAACTCTCCTATTATATAATAGATTTCTCCTCCTCCATTGAGTAATCCAGTCTGATCTCATATGTAATATATGTCCCTCTTCATATATAACTACTTCTCCCTGATTGTTAATTATATATAACTAGATAAGTACCCGCATATATGCGGGTTTGTAAATTAATATTTTATAACCCGTGAAACAAAAATTAAACACGAAAAATATAAAACAAAATTAGTTCACCCGTGAAAATATATAATACATAAATTTAGAAACAAAGTTTAAGATAAAATAAATATATAACTTGAAAGAAAAATTTGGTGAAAAACTGCAATAAAAAGCTTTGGATACGATTATTGGAATTTTAATTTTTTGGTGTATAATTGACATATTACCAAATTATGGTTTATATAGAAGTGAGAAATTAAAATTCTTTTCCTTTTATGATTAATTTCCTTAACCTAAATAGAAAAACTAAGAAATGTTTTTTTTCTTCTTTTTCTATTAATTTGTTTTAGTAACTTTATTTTTTAAGATTATGAATCGGTTATTAAATTTTCAGAATTTATAAGTTTTTTTTATTAATCGATTTAAATTTTTTCCAACTTTGACTTGACACATGCCGCGATCAGGTAAATTAACACCTTTGAAACATTCATTTTTATATAATAAGAAGATTTCCTTATTCTAAAATGAAATATGGTTTTTCATTTTTTATTATTTGTTTGGCTTTTAATTTTCTTATTATAACCTGAAATATCGTTTTTCCTATTTAAAAAAACTTTGATTTTTATTTATAGTTTTTGTTTAATTTCATTAATCTAAACATTACTACAATTTTTTTCATTTTATCTTTTAAGATTAGGAATCGATTATACATTTTACTCTTATTATTAATTTTACGTGTTAAAATATAATTGAAAATTTATTAAACACATATCGAAGTCTAATCGATTAACTTAACACGTGTCGCGATCATGCATATTACTAACTTTGAAACATTTTATTTTATATTATAAGGTAGTTTATAACCTCTGAAAAAACTAAAAATAAAAAACAAAATTAAATCACTCGTAAAAATAAATAACATAAAAATTTAGAATCAAAGTTTCCGATAAATTAAATATATACTATGAAAAAAGAATTTGGTGCAGCATATACAGTTAAATACCTTTGGAAACGATTATTGGTCTTTTTATTTTAATTTTTGATATGTAATTGACATACACTACCAAATTATTTACGTAGAGGTGAGAAATTATAGTTTTTTTTTTCTTTTAGGATTAGTAATACATTGTTTTATTTTCTTAATCTAAATAGAAAAACTAAGGTTTTTTTTTCCTTTTTTATTAACTTTTCCTTTTAGGATAAATGTAGATTTTGTATTTTTTTTTTTAAGTAACTTTAGCTTTTAAGATTATAAATCGATTATTAATTTTTTCAAATTTTATGTTTTCATTTTTTATATTTTTCTTATTATTAAGTAACTTTACTATTTAAGATTATGGATCAATTATTAATCTTTCCAAATTTTTATGTTTTTAATTAATTGATTATTAATCGATTTTAAGATTTTCCATTATAATTTTTTGATTTTTCCTCTTTTTATTAATTTTAGATTTTAGGATAAATTTACATTTTTTATTTTTTCCTTTATTATTATTTTAAGTTTCCTTTTTTATATAGATTATTTTTTTTCTTTTTTTAATTTAACATTTTTTAATATTTATTTTAATTCATTTTTACTAAAATTGCCTTTTTGAAGTTAAACATTTTTTAATATTTACTTTATTTCTTTTTTTACTTTATTAATTAAATTGACACATATCAAGATAACTAACAACCGTGACAAATGTCACAATCTCGTAAGTTATAATTATCCTACGAGTCACGTTCACGTCGAAAGATTCAGCTTTATATAATAAGATAATCTGAATATAATTAACATTTTGAAGAAAAAAACACATTTTGTCTTTTTGGTTGTATTTCAATTTTAAATATATAAATTCAAACACAATCACAGGTAAGCTAAATTATTTTCCATTTAGAATAAATAATCAGTACGGGGTTGACTAATTAACAGCTAGTGGCTTGTCACCACCACCAAGCTGTCTTGAGTTTAAAATATTGGGATACACAAATTTCAAAAATAATCAGTACCTGATTAACCTTTTTTAAGCTGATCTAATAATTTTACAAATCAAGCACTCAACAATTAACTCAAGTTTTCTCAGTTTGGGCCTCCTGTTTCCTGTAATTTTTTTTGGGACTAAAACTTAAAAGAATCAAAGTTTTAAAAAGCCTTTTAGTCCAGTGGTCGACTAAAGGTTAATTAATATTTCTACATCAAGAAGTCTGGATTTCAATTCCCAGAAGATGCGATTTATGCATGTTATTAATGGAGACAAGCTTATAAGGAAATTTTCAGTGTGGTGCAAGGAGAGCCGGTCACAAAAAATAACTTATTAATTTTTTTTTTTAACATTCGGTGCTTAATATTGTGAATGGTATGTAATTGGCGGAATATTATTTTTTGTGGTCAGTGTACAAACTTTTAAGAAAATAATTTTTTTTCGTTTCTAATTCTGTATAAAATAGTAAAAAAATAATTTTTTTTTTATACTTAAATAAAATATAAAAAATTATAGTGAAAAATATTGCAAATTCTCGAATATTATTTTTTAAATATATATGAATTGATTACTATTTAAAAAAATAATAATATCTTTTAATATTGAAACTAAATAATAAATACACTCTTGAATGAGAAACAAATATTTTCCATCTTTTCTTCAATAGTTATAATAGACATTTATATCCTTTCCAATTTTAATTATTATTATTTATTTATAATGGCATAATATGTAATAATCTACAAAATAATATATTTTTTAAATAACTTTTTAAACAATAATATAGAGATTTTGGTAATTTCCAAGTGTATTTGTTCTAGATTTTTGTATATTTTTAGATGCTTAGCAACTTAACTATATTTCTTTAACAAAAAAAAAAACTTAACTAAATTTTACAACAATTTTTAGATAGTTTTCAAGAATATATACGTGTTAGAAAATAAAAAAAATTTGTTAATTGATAATCAGAAAATGCTATTGTTTAGAAAAAAAAAATGAAAACGTAATGATTTTTGTTTTAAAGTTTTTTTTAAAAAAAAATTTGTTAATTGATTATCGAAAAAATGCAATTTAAAAAACAAAAACAAATTGCAAGCGTTCCACAAAATAATAGGGCTGGGATTATTATCCGGTATCCGGTATCCGATCCGGTATCCGCTCCGATCCGATCCAAAAAACGGATATCCGGGTAGTCCGGATACGGATACGGATAATGAAATAACATATCCGCCGGATACGGATACGGATAATAAAAAAATTTCGGATCGGATATCCGATATCCGTTTTAATACCTGTACAAATTTTTTTTCTCTCTCTCACGGGATTCGTCCCGTTATCGTTACCTCCGACGAGAGCAATCTGTTGTCGGAGGCGGAGGGTTTCGAATCGGAGGCTGGAGATCGTGGGATCGTGATTCCTTGGTGTTGTCAGATGGCGGTTTTGTCGCCGATTTGGACATCGCCGATTGAGATCGAATGAGGACATCACCGATTTGCTCAGGGGCTGAAGCGGGAGAAGGGATTTGCGGAGAGGAAAGCGGATCTGGAGGAATTGGAGGTGGATGCGGAGCAGCAGCCATTGAACCAGAGCTAAGGAGGAAGGTTGGAACTTTCTCGCCGGCGAGCGAGAGTCTCAACCCGTGAGCAACAAAAAAAAAAAAAAACCGGATCGGATCCATATATCCGCGAATATCCAAGTTTTTCAACGAATATTCGGAATCCAGATATCCGGAGCTTTCGGATCCGGATTCAGATAATGAAATTGATTATCCGACGGATACGGATACGAATACCTTAAAAAAACCGGATATCCGCTCCGTTCCCAGTCCTACAAAATAACATTACAGTATATAGAAACAATCGAATAAATCTGAGCCGTTGATCAGTAACAATTAAGCAGGACTCCGTAAAATTGCCTCTTACTTCTGCTCCGTCGCTCAGATAGGGATCTCATCTCAACGCAGCACAAACCCTAATTTCGAGATTCGATTCGAAAATGTCTTACGCTTCTCGTTTCCTCTCCAGATCCAAGCAGGTACACTCTATCGCTCGATTCTTCTGATTCATTCAAATCCTTTGTCTACGATTGTTTTGATTCTCTTTCTTCGGTCTGTTTGATTCCATTTCTCGGTTTTATGTGTTTCGATTACGATGATTAAAATGAGATGATGGGTTTGATGGGCATCTAGCTCCGAATCACATCGTCGGGTTTGCCATTTCAATAATGTCGTCTTCGAATTTCTGTATCGGAGAGTTCGTTGAATCGAATGATAAATTTTTAATGGTTTTGAACTCTGCTGGTATGGGCTTAGTTCCTTTGCTACTCGTTGTTGATTGCTAATACAGCTCGAAATGAAGCGTTTCAATCGGATATCAACACAGAGATATAATGTTTCTCATCGAAACCATACGATTCTAATTTCACTGATTATCTGCAACTTATCTTATGCAGCTACAGGGGAGTCTGGTCATCTTGCAGCAGCACCATGCTATTCCAGTCCGCACCTTTGCAAAGGAAGCTGCTCGTCCAACATTTAAAGGAGATGGTTGGTGAACAAAATTGATATCTTTGATTTGTAATTTCGTCTTAAAACATGATGCTTTAATTTACATAGTTTATGTATGCAATTTCGCTCACACGCTTAGTTGAATTCGTTGCATTACTTTTCTGAAAACATTTGCTTCCTTTTGTTTAGCTGTTCATGCTTTTGAGTTTAACATGGTGTCTAGCTGAGAAAATGTGAAGTCATTTTCTCGATGTGAAATTTGTAGATATAATCTTGAGAAACCCAGGCCATGATCGATAGGACTGTTGGTCTGCAAGTTATCTTGTGAAGAAGTTGATTATCTCTTTACTTCTGTTGAGTTTATTTTTATTCTGTTTATGATGGATTAAATTCAATGCGTTGGTGAAATCTGTAGTGTGGGTTTAGAGTGAACTGACACTCTGACAGCATTACTGTGTACTGAAGCCTTACACTTTTTGACAGAGATGTTGAAGGGTGTTTTTACGGAGATCAAGAACAAATTTCAGGCGGCAGTTGATATTCTCCGTAAGGAAAAAATCACCCTTGACCCAGAAGACCCGGCTGCGGTAAAACAGTATGCAAATGTCATGAAGACCATCAGGCAAAAGTAGGCCTCCTTCTCTAGATTTTTGTTATTTTACTCCGTTGTACGTTGCTGTCTCTAATTATGTTTGTTGTGATTTCTTGGTTTTAATTTTCGATATTCCCAAATCTAATTTCTCATATGGGTCAGGGTTATTAGATACCTTGTTAATTTGTTTGCTCGTTATGCGTTTTCCTTGTATGCAGGGCAGACATGTTCTCCGAAACTCAACGCATTAAATATGATATTGAGACCGAGACTAAAGAGATCCCAGATGCTCGTGCATATTTATTGAAGTTAAAGGAAATCCGCACCAGGTAAGTGTTAGACTTTGAATTAGTTTCATTCACCCTTTTGGATGGTTTTCCTCACCAGTCAAGTTGCTCTTCTTACGTTAATAAATTCAATGCCTGGCAGTAAAAGTATTTCCATTTTTATTGGAAAAAGCACCCTTGAATGTGATTTTAAAGCAATTATCTGAAAACCGCGTTATCTTGCAGGAGGGGGCTTACTGATGAGCTTGGTGCTGAGGCCATGATGTTCGAGGCATTGGATAAAGTTGAAAATGATATAAAGAAGCCTCTCATGAGAAGCGACAAGAAAGGAATGGATCTTTTGGTTGCAGAATTCGAAAAAGGCAACAAAAAGTGCGTCATCAACCACCCATACATAACAAGAACAAATAATTCCCATTGCTCTCCTTGTCACATATAATAGCTAATGAAATGACATGTTTGCATCTCGTTAATCTGAACAGGCTTGGGATTAGGAAAGAAGATCTTCCAAAATACGAGGAAAAGGTGGAGCTCAGCATTGCCAAAGCACAGTTGGATGAGCTGAAGAGTGATGCTCTTGAAGCAATGGAATCTCAGAAAAAGAAGTAAGCTTTTTTTAACCTTTTTTTTTAATCTTGAGTCTTTGATCTCAATCATCATGTTAAAAAACGATGGAACTTGCGATTCTTCAGGGAGGAATTCAAAGATGAGGAAATGCCTGACGTGAAGTCGTTGGACATCCGTAACTTCATCTAAGATTACATTTGATTTGTTGTAAGAAGAAAAGGCAGAAGAAAGATCTATCTCTCTCTCGCTCTCATGTCTTTTTGGTTTGGCGGTTAATAAGGTCTCACCATGGATTGGAAATTACCAATATACTTTCTCTCTCTGGTTAATTACGCTCGAGTTTCTTAGACACACACAAACGTGGTTTCATGTTTTTGATAATGGTGATAAATGAAATTTGAGATGTTTAAATAAAAGTTGATGATGTTCCGAGTTTAATCGACAGAAAACTAAAAAAGAAGGTGTTTGCGCAAGTCGAGATTCAAAGTGTTAACATCTTTTAACAAAATTCCTAATTCGTATATAAAAATATCTAACCAAAATTTGGTTATATTCTGGTTTTTGTACTTTGACCATGTTGCATTAAAAGACTCACAAAAATTTGTATATTCTGACATTCTAGATTGTTAAATTATATTACTTTTTTATTGATTAATGTTAATAAATGATTAAATTTAAGAGTTATTAAATAATGATATTTGAATTTGATGAATTATTATTGGTTCATAGTCATTAGAAAATGTTTATTTTCGGTAGAATTTTTAAAAACCGAACAAAAAAAACTGTTGGGATTAATCAGAACACAACACGTGGCGTACTTGTGAACAATTATAAAGTGATAAAAGTGTGTATCTTGGCCATCCATCGCCATGTCGATATCTCTGAAAGCAGCTTCTTTTCCTGGAACGAGAGCTTCTTCTCTCTTCGTCACTCGCCGTCGCCGAGCGGCTTCTTTCTCTCCGGTAAATGTTCTTCGTCGTTCAACAGATGACACATCGTTTTCCGGACGGAGAGTGGGTTTCCGAACCATTGTTCGCTCGGTCCTGGAGACAGAAAAGACTACGAAGACCGAGCCTCCGGTGAGATTGGTTGCTCTCGTCGGGAAAGGAGCAGTGAGCCCACTCAATTCCACCTCTTGGGAGCAGTGAGCCCACTCAATTCCACCTCTTGGGAGGAGGTTTTGCTCCACACTGTAAGTCTAATATCTTCTCTCTTTCGGTAACAATTCTTGTCAACAGTTAGATTTCTGTATATAATCTGTGATATGATCCTTACTTGATTTCTTGCAAAATTTGGGTTTTTTTTTTTTTTTTTTGGAAAAACAGGCTACAAGACTGAAATGGGTTGATCAAGGATATGAAATGCTCGTCTTTGATGATGAAAATTTTCGGTCTAATGACAGAGAACTGTGAATCTGAATCAGACTGATATATTGGTTGTTGTTTCTGTTAACAACCCAGAATCTGTGAAATGGATACAGACGAACAGCAACAACATCAAGAACATTATTTGCTTTGAGTCTTCTCCTGATTTGATGAACAGGCTTGGAGGGACTGATTTTGGAAGCGGTATTAAAGACAAAGAAGCAACAGAGGTTGTGAAGAGTGTGGGAGATGCTTGGGAGCGTCGTAATTCTGATGATATAAGGTTCTGTTTCCTTGTAATCATCAACGCTTACATTAGACCAGTTCCTGTTTTGCAAAACTTGAGGTCCAAAGGGTTCTCGACACTTGGTTGTATGGTAAAGAACTGTGGGCCTCATATTTTGAACTGTCTCTTGGATCCGAATTGTCGAAAAGCGCTTCAGTGTTTGAACCAATGCAGTCCCGTGGACCAAGTGTGTAGTTACAGATGCATTGCTTCTTATGAGAGTCCATACTTTGAAGCATTCTCTCTTTGCGTACTACAGAAACACAATTGTCTCGAATTGGATGCAAAGATCCCTGAGAAGCCTTATGTGCCTCCCATGACGAGTTTTCGAGGGAAGAAGCTATGTCATGAGACTGCAGAAGACTTGTTTGTTGGATGGTTAGGGGACTTGGATTGGAGCTGGCGTGTCACGGCTGGACAAAACCCGGCTTATGATCAGTTTCCATGTCAGTACCAGCTTTTCTACAGAGGGAAAGGGAAGTCATCGTTTTGGTATGAACCCGTGTTTCAAGTCAGGACGCTTGAAGAGAAGTTGGTGTGGAGAAGGAGAAGATACTCGGTTAAGAGAGGAAAGACTCCTGCAACATTCCGTTTCAGTGTTTTAGACAATGGTGTAGTGTCAAACGAGTTTTGGACTATTGTGGATGTGTCTGATGATCTAAGTTGGGGACTGTTCCACTATAATGGAGCGGCTCGTGTAGCAGGACAGTCTTACACCGGGGATGTGCTCGTGACACCAGATGGTTCGTACCCGGCAGAAAAGGAAAAGGAGAGATTGCATTCTGCATTGGAGAAATGTGGGATTAAGGAGTGGGAACTCTTTGCTGTTGATAATTGTTCTTGCGAAAATCCGCCATTGGGGATTCCGGAAGGTTCTAGACTACATTCAAGAATCAGCATCAATGAACCAGACTCGGTTCAGCGCATAGAGATGTAAGAACGTTTTATGTATCTACCACAATCTGTTCGAAGACACAGCTTTCTCCAGGATGTTACAAAAAGAGAGTTTTAAAACAAATATTACAAACCACAAGGAACCAAGCATGGAACTAAGACTCACCATCTTGGATATATCTTGAGGAGATCTTGCTCAATGTACATAAGATAGATGTCTCGAAGTTGATCCTCTTCTGTTGCACCTTTATGAAGGCCATCCTGCATGAACCCAAGCAGAATACAAATTTTTTTGAAATCAACTAAAACAAAAGAAGATATGGATTTACTGGTTCTCGATTAAATCTTTACCGTAGACATTACGCATTGTATATGAAACTCTTCCTTGCAGTGGCCGCATGAGTATATTCTATCATGGCATCTTGATCCACATAGTGCACAACTCTTCCCGGATGAATAAGTTAGCTCGACTGTATGTTGATGCCGTTGATTCTTCACATTGGTCGGAAACCCAAGACACTCTACATGGGCGCTGAATTTACATTTAATACAGCCGTAGAACGACGCGCCGCAACGCCTAGCACAAACACTACAGACTCGAGTTGAATCTTGCTCCCAAAAGTTATACAGGTAGTGTTCACTGTGATACTTGGTCGTTTCTGATATACCAACCGCTTTGATGCACTTGAAGTGGAAACTGACCTCGCATTTGCGGCAACTATAACCATACTTTGTAATATTCAGTTTGCAGACAATGCACTTGGATCCACTCACAGCAAAAAATCTAAGCTTGTGACCAGGGTGAAGTGGATGGCTGCGTAGTTTTCCTCCACTTTTCACAGCTTCAAGGCACCAGGGATGATATACTTCTCTACAGTCTACGCATGACACAATTTTCCCACACAGCCTCTCTTCACAAACAGTGCAAGTATTAGGATATGAGCTCGAAACAGTAACTTGAAACGAGCTATGGTTCTTGAGGCAATATGTTTCTCGGGCTCTAACCATGAGTTTCTGCCCTCTATGTAACGTCCCAAGGAACTGGTTATCTCTTAAGACGCAACGAACGTGGATTATAAAACTGCATATGCGACAGAAGAGATTGAAACCGGATATCTTCTTTCTACAAATGTCACAAATCATACTCAACCCTGCAACAGGGGAATCCGGCAGGAGTGTCAAAGGGTGGTTTGAATGAAGTCTATGCCTTATTGGTAGCCCTAGCTCCGCACAGAAGTTATGTGTCTGGAAGCTACATGTCTCGCATTTACATGCCTTACCATATATTTTTCCATCACATATGCTGCAATCTGCACCTTCATCAAGCTCGCTCAAATCGACGAATCTTAGCACATGAGTGTGCCCGACACTATTAACCTGAGATATTATATCAAACTTGAGTCAATCCAAGGATGATCAGCATGTTGAAACAAGGAAAATTCCATACCATGAGTTTGTTTTCTAATTTGATGGTTTTGCAGTCATCTCGATCTGTTGGTCGCGTGATGCCTTGGCCACAAGAATACAGATCTTTCAAGTACAATGGAGAAGGCGCTGCTCCCTGTTGATTATCAGTAAGAGAAGTAGCTCAAGTCTTTACACCATCACTAAGAGAGTTAAAGAAAGAAAGAGTAAATTTGCAATGAAACATAAATTACCTTGCGTAGAATGCATTCCATGTGGCCAAGAAAGTCACATTTTTGTTTTTGGCATGTATAAACATGATGTCCTGCGTGTACTATCGATTCGCAAACGCCACAATACTCGAGAGAATCGTCATCTACTGTGAATACTTTACACACGAGTGGATGAATGTGGTAAGATTTATTGTGTACCAACTCAGGAATCTCAAGACACTTCAAATGAAACCTTAAACCACATTCGACGCAGTAGAAAAAAGAGTGCCCACAATACCGCTTGCATATTTGACATGATGAGTCTTTCCCCAAACGGTAAGTATCAAGAGTATTTGCATAAAACAATCTGTGCTGATGATGAGACTGATGAATCAAACCTCGCAAGAACGTATCCGCACACCTCAAATGTAGTTTAAAATCGCATTCTAGACAACCAAACGGTAAACTGTAGATGATCCCTCCACAAGCATCACAATTTCTTCCACCACCACAACTCTGTATGTAATCAAGTCGTTTTAGAGGGTGTGGTGGGTGCAAAGGATGTTGAATCTCAGTGGGAAGATCAAGGCAATGCTCATGAAAAAACAAGTAACAATGAACGCAACCGTAACATACAGCGGATGGAGATAAAGGAAGCTCACAGAGAAGGCAAGAGCCTCTAGCGTCTGGTCCTGGTCTACACCTTTTAACCAAGTGAGCATGGTTCTTGTGGAGCATTTCTTTGGCGTCCCAAACCCTGAAAATGTTCTCCATGAGGGCACAACCGAGATCCAAGTAGATCTCACACTCTTTACACTAGTAAAAAGAACCAGAAGACATGTCCCCACACGCAGAGCATATGATGTAACTTGGCTTCTCATCAGTTTGGCGTAGACAAAACTCTAGAGGATGCTTGGAGTAAAAATCGTGTGACACTTTCTGCGGTAGATTGGAACAAGTTTTACAAAGATCGAAATTACAAGGATCACACGCGAATGCGACAGGCTCGTCTTTGTAGCAAATGTTGCAGATCCCATTTTCGACGGTTTTGGGCAAGGTCAACACACATTCATGGGAGACATGCTTGAGCTCAGCCATTCGATCGGTGGGACAATTAATGAAAGCCAACAACAACAAGAAGATTAGATCTAAAAACTAATGTAGTCAAGATAAGTTTTTTTTTCTCTTTCTTTTACGACTCTAGTCAAGATTAGATCTAAAAACTAGTCAAGAAATTTAAATACTACGACGCCACATGCATCACCAATCACGATGAGCGAATTTATGATCTCTTATATATCTTACTTAGCCCTGGGCATCAATACTCGTTACCCGCCCGACCCGCTCGACCCGTCCCGTACTCGGCCCGTAAAACCGGGTACCCGACTCGTTCAAGCCAAGTATCAAGCCGAGTTAACCAACTACTTGCAAGTAACGGGACAAGTCCAAGGCAAAAAAAATTTTTGACTACTTGTCCCGTTACCCGGCTTGTTCCCGTTACCCGGCTTGTTCCCCGTTACCCGGTTTGCTACTTGTACCCAAGACAAGACAAGTAATAGAAAAAACAAGGCAAGTAATGGAAAACAAGACAAGTAATGGAAAAAGCAAGGCAAGTAATGGAAAAAACAAGACAAGTAATGAAAAAAACAAGGCAAGTAATGGAAAACAAGGCAAGTAATGGAAAAAACAAGGCAAGTAATGTAATTACTTGTTGAGCGGGGACCCGTACTTGCAAGTACGGGTACGGGTCAAGGTACCCGCAAGTATCAAAAATCTGGGCGGGTACCTTGATTCAGCGGGTACCCGTTTTAGCGGGTCCAAGTACGGGTCAATATTTTCATTACCCGTACGGGGCGGGTCAAGTAGCAAGTCGGCCAAAATAAGCGGGTACCCGCCCCGTGCCCAGGCCTAATCTTACTAGTGTGTTATTTTATTTTTATTAATATGATTGTTAATGAATTTTTCTCTATTAGTTTAAGAAATGTGGATTGTTTATTTTTAAGTTTTTTTCTTTACTTAATTTTATGTTTATTTATGTATTTGTTTAGTGGGTGATCCACAATTTGTTTTTTTTTTCTTTGATTGACTATTTATTCAATTAATTGGTTTTCAAAAGTTGAATTGTATATTTATTCAATTAATTGGTTTTCCTTACTCATTTTAAAGTTTAGAGAATTGTATATTTTTTAACCCAACTGAATACTAAAATAAATACTTCGAAACTAGGTTAGTTTTGTATACTATGAAAGTTACTTAAGATCAGTGTATTTGTTTTTTTTGTTTTTTATTTAATTTATGATCATCTATGTGTTTATTTATTAGATTGTATGCATTTTAATTTACATCTTTTTTTGGTGATTAATTTTTTGCAATTAGTTGGATTTTTTAAAGTTGCATAATATTTATTTATTTTGGTTTCATGTGAAGTTTTTTGGAGTGTTTCAGATTTAACCGTTTTAAAATTTGCTTATTCAAAACAATGTGTTAGATTATGTATTTTGATAAAATAATGACAAAAAAATAATAATAATAATAAATTTAATTACAACAATAATGGAAATTTAGCCAACACATAAACCTATTAATAAAGGGTAAGTCCGGTGAGATTCAACTTTATATAAGAAAAAAGTGTGTGAACCGCGAGTTTTTGTTTTTTAAATTTTATAATAGTTTAATTTATTTATGATAACTTTTTATTCATTTTTATAATAGTAAAACAAACCATTGCTTGTAGATTGTAAGTCTAATATTTTATTTGAAATTTAACTAATTATTTTTCTAATTTCCACCTCCATTAAAATGAAAATGTAAGTGATAATCAATCAATTCAATATCTATGGTCAATCTAGATAATTTACAAATAATCATGTTTGTTTGGAACTTTCATATCTTATCTATATTTAAAGACCAAATAAATCATGTTTATGTACCTTTTTTTTTTAAATCGATTTTCTTATATATAATTTATTTAACAAAGGTTACTATAATCTGCATTATTATACGATAATGAGATTACTTTTTATTTATTAGATATTCTGGTTTTATAGAAAAAATCTTTATATATTTGTGATATATTAAATTTAAAATTGTATATATTGTGTACTATTAGTTTGAATCAAATAATATCCATTCACTAAACATCTTTTCGATAGAAAACTTTAACCTTGTCTATATATATAAAGTGTGTAATATATTAGTAGAACTAAAATTTTAAATCTATTATTCTTTCAATAAATTTTGTTGATTTTTTTAAGATTTCATGATACGAATATGAAAATGACCTTTCAAATTTCTTGCATAATTTAATAAAATGTATAGTTAATATGTATATCAAAGTTTTAACTAATTAAATTATGCAAATTAAATATCAAAATGATATGGCATACATTTGGATGATATATGTTACATTAATGTTGTATATATTGTCTACCATTAGTTTAGAACAATTAATATCCATTCACTAAACATCTTTTCAATATAAAACTTTAACTTCGTAACTATAATAAAGTTTGTAATATATTTAGTAAATCTAAAAAAATATATATATTATTCTTTCAATATGATATAAATATGAAAATGACATTTCAAATTCTTTGCATAATTTAATAAAATATATAGTTAATATGTATATCAACGTTTTAACTAATTAAAATATGAAAATTAAATATCAAAATGATGTGGCATACATGTGGATGATGATGTGTCTTCATGAGAAGTGTGACACGTAGAAATCACGAGATCGTGACATGTATTGTTGTTATTTAAGATCGTGACATGTGTCAAAATAATAATTTGAATAAAAGGAAAAAAATAAAAATAAAATTAAGATTCTAATTAAGATTCTAACAATCATGAGATCGTGACATGTGTAAAAAATGAAAAATAACAATGCAATAATATAAACTTTTCTATAAGACAAAATAATAAAAAAACAAAAATAAATTGTGTTTTATTTAAATATAAACTAATAAATAAATAAAAATATATAAACTACAAAAAAACTATAAAATTATATATGATTCATAAATAGATATATATATATATATATATTTTATTATATAAAGCTGGATCTCTCGACGTGAGTGTGACACGTAGGATAATTTTTAATCACGAGATTGTGACATTTGTCACGATTGTTAATTTAAATCTTGACATGTGTCAATTTAATTAAAAAGTAAAAATGTATTAAAGTAAATATTAAAAACTGTTAAACTAAAAAAATGCAATTTTAGTAAAAATGAATTAAAGTAAATATTAAAAAGTTTAAACTAAAAAAGGTAATCTTACAAAAAAACAAGTAAACGTAAAGAAAACTTATCATAAAGGAAAGTGACAAAAAAAACTTAAAAAATTATAATCTACAACCACAATCAAACTTAAAAAAGGAAAATTATAAATATACTCTAAACTTAAAAGGAAAATTATTAATATACGATTTTAAATCGATTCCTAATCCTAAAAAGTAAATGAAAAAGTAGTTATGTTTAGGTTAAGAAAAATTAAACAAAAATTATAAATAAAAGCCAAAGTTAAAAAAAATCATATTTTAAATTAGAATAAATAAATTAAACAATAGATAACAATCCTAAAAATAAAATGAATAAAAGCCAAATTTTATTCAAAAAAAACATATTTCAGTTTAGAATAAGTAAATTAAACAATAGATTGAAATCATAAAAAAAACTAAAGTTTTAAAAAAAGAAAGAACAATTAGTAATTCTTAAAAAAATCAAAAACTTAAAATGGAATACAATCCTAAATAGAAAATGAATTATCATTCTCAATCTCTAGAAAACCAAATTGATAGCTTCTCTATTTCACATTCATAATTCGAAAAGGTAAAGTTACTAATATATATATATATATATATATATATATATATCGTATTATATAAAGTTGGATCTCTCAATGTGAGTATGACACGTAGAATAATTCTCACTCACGAGATCATGACATTTGTCACGGTTAATTTAGATATTGACATGTGTCAGTTTTATTTTTAAAACAATTGAATTAAAGTAAATATTAATCAAATTAGTTTTAATTTATAATTTATCCTATAAGGTAAGATTAATATAGTAAGGAAAAAATATTTCGTAGTTTTCCATTTAAATTAAGAAAATTAATCATAAAAAAAAAGAATTTTAATTTCTCACCTCTATATAAACCATAATTTGGTATTATATCAATTACACTAAAAAGAAATAAAAGTCCAATAATCATATCCACAACTATTTACTGCATCTATTCACCAAATTTTTCTTCCAATGTATATATTTATTTTATCGTAAACTTTGTTTCTAAATTTATTTATAAGATATTTTCACGAGTGATCTAATTTTGTTTTCCATTTTATCGTCTTTCATTTTTTTCACGGGTTATAAAATATTAAATTACAAATCAGCATATATGCGGGTACTTATCTAGTAGATTATATAAAGCTGGATCCCTCGACGTGAGTGTGACACGTATGATAATTTAAATTATGAGATTGTGACATTTGTCACGGTTGTTAATTTAAATCTTAACAAGTGTCAATTTAATTAAAAAAAGTAAAAATAAATTAAAATAAATATTAAAAAATGTTAAACTAAAAAAAGTAATTTAAAAAGAAAACTTACAATAAAGATAAGTGACAAAAAAAAATGTTTAAGTCTACCACGACCAAATTTAAAAAAAGAAAATTATAAATCTTATTATATAAATGAGAATGATTCAAAGTTAGTAACTCGCAAGATCGCGACACGTGTCGAGTTAATCCATTAGATTTTGACACGTGTAAAAAAAGTACCAATTAGATTTTGACACATAATGTTAACAATAAAGGAAATAAATATAATCTAGACTTAATCCTAAAAGTAAAGTTAGTACCAAAAAAAGAAAATAAAAGTTGCTTTTAGATTAAAAAAAATTATCTTAATGTTTTTTTTATTTAACAATAAAAGAAAAAATAAATAATTTACACTTAATCCTAAAGGTAAAGTTAGAAAAAAAAAAAAAAAGTTTCTTTTAGATTAAGGAAATTTATCTTAAATTATTTTTTTTTAAATGAAAAAAAAAAAATTTTATAATAAAGAAATTAAATAATAGATTAACATCGTAAAAAAGAAAGTAAAAAAAAAAAATTAAACCAAAAAACATCCTAAAAGCTAAAGTAAAAAAAAAGGATAAATAATAAAGTTTACAAAAAAGAGATACCAAATTTTCTATTTTGATTAAGATAATGTTTCAAAGTTGCTAACTCGCAAGATCGCGACACATATCAAGTTAATCGATTAGATTTTAACACGTGTAAAAAAACATTTAATTAGATTCTGACACATAATATTAACAATAAAAGTAAAATTTATAATCATTTCTTAATCCTAAAAGGTAAAAAAAAAAAAACATTAGTTATGTTTACATTAAAGAAATTAAATAAAAACGAAAGTTTTTTAAAAAAAGGAAAAACCATATTTCATATTAGAATAAAGAAATTAAACAATAGATAACAATCATAAAAAAAGGAATAAAAGCCAAAATTTTATTAAAAATGAAAAATCATATTTCAGTTTAGAATAAGAAAATATTATTATATAAAATTGAATGTTTCAAATTTGTTAATTAACATGATCGCGATACGTGTCAAGTCAAAATAGGAAACAAATTAAATTGATTAATAAAAAAACTTAAAAAATCTGAAAATGTAATAATAGATTCATAATTTTAAAAGATAAATTTACTAAAAAATAAAAATAAAAAGTTAAAAAATTAATAGAAAATGCGAAACTAATATATAAAAAAATGAAAAATATTCCTTAGTTTTTCTATTTAGATTAAGAAAATTAATCATAAAAATAAAAGAATTCTAAATTTTCACCTCTATATAAACCACAATTTGGTAAAATGTCAATTAGACACCAAAAATTAAAAGTCTAATAATCGTATTCAACACTATTTACTGCATCTTTTCGCCAGATTTTTCTTTCAAAGTATATATTTATTTTATCGTAAACTTTGTTAATAAATTTATGTATTATTTTAACGGGTGATCTAATATTTTTTTCCATTTTTTTTACTTTTTTTTCACGGGTTATAAAATATTAAATTATTAACTCGCATATATGCGGGTACTTATCTAGTATATATATATAGTAGGATTCAGCCCACGCTAACTATATAGCACGAGATAATTTTTTCTAATAAAATGTTTTGAAATTTAAGAAAAAATAAATTTATCTGAATTTTATAATATTCTTAACTAATGATTATATATAATTGTCTATCTGGACTAACATAACTTAATCCGTTTTGCAATGAATTAAATTATTATTCGGGCTAACCTGCAAAAACATATAATTTTGAAAACATAACTTTAATATGCACCGCTTAATGACTATAGTTTTGTGGTCAGTCCACAAACTCTTAAAAATCAATTTTCTCGTGTCTAACTCTTTATAAAATTAGTAAAATATTTTTTCAAACTTTTGTTTTGATAAATATAATAATCATAGTGAAAAATATTACAATATCTCGAATATATTTTCTTTGAATATGTATGGATTGATTATTATTTAATAATATCATAATAATTAAGAAACTAAATAGTAAATAACATCTTTAATGGGAAATAGATACTTTACATATTCTCATGAATAATTTTAAAAGACAATTATATCTTTTCCTATTTTAATTATCTTTTCTTATTTGTAATGACATTTCATATAATAACTTACAAAACAAAATTTATTTTCAAAAATATCTTCTTAAATAATATTAGAAATATATATATATATATATATATAGTAAAACCTCTATAAATTAATAATGTCTGGACTTTGAAAATTTATTAATTTAAAGGGATATATTAATTAATCTATAAATGAATTTATAGAAAACAAATTTTTCTTTCAAATGAACTTATATATAAAAATCTAAACGAATTTGATTGGGAAAATGACATCCACAAACTTAAAATTACGATTAATAATCTTAACAATTACAATAAAATACATGTTAATATATAGTATACTGGATTATCCATGCAAAAATATAAATATTCATAAGTTCAAAATCTATAAGAAATTGTGGCTAATATCCTTATTGTTGATGATGAAATTGAAGACAGTACTACAATACATTTGGAAACAACACTATGAGTTGTTGATGTAATTAGTAAAGAGATAAGCTCTGAGATTTCAACTTTAAATAAAAACAAACAACACATTAGACATATTTTAGTATATTATCTTACCTATATATGCATATATTTATCTAATTATTAATTTATGTTATTATTGGGACCATATATTTACATAAGGGTTTCTGTATCATTTTTTTTTGTCAACAGCGTAAATACCTAGAATGGTTCAGAAATCTAAACTGGGGAATTGAGTTTACAAAAGTAATATCCATTGGATAGACACGAGCATTTATTGCTAACTTGTCTACAGTTTCTATATCATTATTGTATTATTATTTTATCGAATTTTTGTTAATTTTTATATTGGCCTGATTCGGGACTTACAAAATTTATTATTTTATCGTGTTTATTAATTTATAGAGGTTTTTACTGTATATATATATATATACAAAACAAAAAAGTTTGAAAAGAATAAATAATAATACGAATGTTAAAAGTAAAAGTAAAAGAAGACAGAATACGAATGTTAAAAAGTAAAAGACACAAACCTTCTAGAGGAATGAAATGCTTTATTATTAGCTGCCCAACCATATGGTTCTTGTTTTTTTGTCTTCATAGAGAAGATGCGTTGGGCCATATATGACCCATTTTTTTGCTTTTATCGGTGGGTAAACGATCTATTTTCCTTCCGGAAATTTCATATAATAACATATTCTTTGAAGTTTGAGCATAATTTTATTTCTCCACCGAATCAAAATTGAAAACCTATTTCTCCACCGAATCAAAGTTTAAAACTTATTTTCCCCCGATATTGGTTTAATCGGTTTAATATCAGTTTTAAACGGTTTGTAACATAAACCTTAAACCACACATCTTGATTCAAAAAGCGACCCAAACCCAAAAAGTAACCCGTAAACAACCCGACCCGACGTCTCCTTCTTCTTCACCCGATTTAATGGTCAGAATTGCCCAGAAAAAAAAATTGATCAAAATTCAAAGAAAAATAATCAAAACCCATTATTCATCCTCAAAACTTCATCGATTCCAAAGTAGGAAAGAGTGTAGATGAAACTCCATTACGAATTGAAATTAAAATTGAAACTAAAGAAATTAAAATTGAAACTAATAAACAAGTGAACTCATCGAGCTTCCCACTAAAAAATTGAAATGGTTTCTTCTGCCATATGAATCAAACAAAGCGAGAGGCGATACAATCGATTCGACTGTTTCAACTTCTACTTTGGAATCCTTGTGCTAATGGTAGATATGGATCTCCGTCTTCTTCTACCATCTCTCATTCCCTCATCGTAATCTGTGAGCTGTCTCTCTCTCTACCTTTGATTCACTGTCGCAAGCATTTTTTAGTCATCTTCTGATCTATTCGTATTCTGGGTTTCTCAATTCATGTTTCAGGTTTATGTGCAAAAATTTGAAATTAAAATTTAAAAGCAAAAAAAAAGATCGGCAATCAACGAGATCTATTCCTGATCTAGGTTTCGACCTCTCCCTCGACAAATCCAAATCTCTTCCCGCGGAGGTGACCCGACGGCGACACCACCGTCGCCTTCTCCTCCTCCCACCACTTCTCCCTCATACTCTCTCTCTCCCTCCTCCGCCGCCGTCTCTCAAAATCCCTTGGATTGGAAACAAGTTTTTTTAAGTGGCTTTACCAATTTGGGGCGAGTAAGGCGAGTCGCCAAACCTCTGCTTCTCGAAGTAATCCTCTTGGCGAGACTTTACCGATAGCTTCACTGTTAGAGGGGGATTAGCACCCCCTGGTTTAACTCGGTTCGAACCGAGATCGGTTCGATCAAGACCGGTTTACGATGGTTCGGATCAAAGACAAGTCGGCCCGAAAACGTTGGGCCGAGCTCGGAATCTCGCTAAAAGCCCATCTCGGTTACCGATCTAGGCCCATCACAAGCCCAGTCCGTTACAACAAATGAAACCGGAATATTTCCCTTTCCCCACCGATCTCGGAAAAGGAAATATTCTCTTCGGTCGACTCTTCGAGATATCAGGAACTTATCCTTATCTCGGAGAGAGAACCGGAAGATTTCCTTTTTCTAATCGAACTCGGAAAAGGAGAAATCTTCCTTTCAACCGCCTCAAAAACGCTATAAATAAAGGAGGAGCCTCATTCGTTCGAGACATCCACAACTTCCGCAGAGACAGAGAATACAAGAGAAAGCCCATTACCGATCTCAAGTCTTTCGTCTTTGCCTTCTTACTTAAACTCTGTTGTAATCGCCGACTCTTGATCAATAAACGAGATTCCGACTAAAGTACTGTTTTACCCCTTTTTGTGTGATTTACGGATCAACAATTGGCGCCGACTGTGGGGAAGGATAGAACAGTACTTTCGGATATCGTTTGATTGAAGTTCGGCAATGGTTCTTCCAGTCGATACCACCGCAGCCCTCGTCAACGGCTCAGAAACCGACGATCAAAACCCACGGATCGACGAGCTCAATCCTATCGATACCGAACTACAGACAACCGGAGGAGGACCCCCTCCGACCATACCTGTTGGAGAAGACAATCAGGTCAATCCATCTCGGACTCTTCTACAGCCTCCGGCTGCTTCGATATTTACGGATCCGACCGTCTTCATAGAAGCTATGACAGCGCAGTTCGCCGAAATTAACAAAAAGAACGAAGAGCGGATCGCATCTCTCATAGCATCCCATTTTGAGCGCCGAAATCAGATCGGTATCCTCGATCCAAACCCGGTCACCCCCGCCAACGAAAACACGTTACGCCGAAATCTCTTGTCCGACTTAACCGACGCTCAACCCCCAGGCACGATCGACCCGCCGACAAGAAGATCCTCCGCGACCGGTTCGGAAATCAACATCACGGACCAAGCCGCCGTGAATTTGGAATTCGCCAAGGTCCAGGCCCAACTACAAGATATGCGGACCAAAGTCCATCAGGCTACGAATTCGGCGCCGGAGATCGACCGGGTAATTCAAGAGTCACAGAGGACGCCGTTTACCGACAAAGTCGTCAACACTCCAGTCCGACGATTGGAAAGAGTCAAGATCACATCATACGACGGGTTTACCGATCCTAAACACTTCTTGACCTCGTTTGTCATCACAATGAACCGATTTCGTTTCGGCTCGGAAACCGAGAAGGACGCAGCCATGTGCCAACTATTCGTGGAGAACTTATCCGGAGCCGCGCTCGATTGGTTTTCAACACTCGAGCCAAGTTCGGTAAACAGCTATAACGAGCTCACTACCAAATTCCTCAAACGCTTCACCGTGTTTATTAAGCAGAAAACAAAGAACGCCGAACTCTGGGCCCTCGAGCAGAAGCAGGACGAGCCCCTACGCAACTTCATGGAACGTTTCAAAGCGGTTGTATCCCATTGCACGATCGACGACGAAGCCGCAATCGAGGCTCTTTACAAAGCCACCTGGTACAAATCGGACTTCCACAGGGAGATCAAACGCAATAATCCAAAGACATTGGAGGACATCCTGCACAGGGCGCATATCTTCATCATGGAGGAGGAGGAAAGATCCGAGAAAGATAGGCGATACGCAATCACGAAACAGCCCGCCACTAAGGACAAACTGTACGTTCCCCCGAAACAACCCGTCAATACGATCCAAACTCAGCAATCCTGGTCAAACACTTGGGTTCGGTCGGATGAGCCAAAAGAGCCCGACACCACTGAATCTGCACCGTACTGCAATTTCCATAACCGGTATGGAAACCATTCGACCGAAGAGTGCCGACATCTACAAGAGTTCCTGATGATGAAGTACAAAAAGGGGGAAGTTCCAGTCGAAGGAGCCTTCCAAACCTCGAACAGACCGCGCCGTAACGATAACGGTAGGAGACGTAACTCCAAACCGAACAAGCCTGCCGAGCAAAAGAAAGACAAAACCGACGACGAACAACCGAAACGAGATCGGGAGGACAACGTGGAAACTCAACAACCTCCGCAGGTTCGAAAACGTGTCAACATGATCATGGGTGCATTGGAAACATGCAACTACTCCGTCCGAGCTCTGAAGACATACAGTAAGGAAGCAGTGGCCGCAAAATAGTCACATCAGACTACACCCTGCGGAACGCCGATCACCTTCTCTGAGGCCGACACGGAAGGACTTCATATGCCGCATAACGACCCGTTAGTCGTCGAGACACTCATCGGTGATGTCGTAGTCGGGCGAATTTTGATCGACACTGGGAGCTCGGTTAACGTGATTTTCAAGGATACGCTGAAAAATATGGATTTTCCCGACAACCAAATCAGACCGAACATCGAACCACTCACCGGATTCTCAAGCGAGCAAACCATGACAGCAGGAACGGTCAAAATTCCTATGTATACCGGGGGAATATGTCGAATGGTCAAGTTCTTGGTGCTAAACAAACCAGCGATCTACAACGTAATACTCGGCACGCCGTGGATATTCTCGATGAAAGCAGTCGTGTCAACGTATCATCAATGCGTCAAGTTCCCGACACCTTCCGGAGTTTTCACCCTTAGAGGCGACCAGGTGATGTCCCGAACGTGTTTCATAAACGAATGCAAACTAAGGACCACTCCCCGCACCTGCGTGATCAATAAAAAGAAAATCCCAAACGATCCCGATCTGCCGCGACGCGAAACGATCGTCCAAGTCAATATCGATGATTTCAATCCGGAAAAATGCGTAGGAATCGGAGCCGAGCTCGACAAAGACATCAAAGAGGATTTAATCCGACTCCTCAAAAGAAACGTTTCGACCTTTGCCTGGTCAGTCACAGATATGCCCGGAATCAACCCAAAGATAATAAGCCATGAACTCAACATCGACCCCACCTTCAAACCGATCAAACAGAAACGACGCAAGCTCGGTCCCGAGAAAGCCCGAGCTGTAAACGATGAAGTCGAAAGATTACTTAGCGCAGGATCGATTACAGAAGTTCGGTATCCCGACTGGTTGGCAAACCCGGTCGTTGTGAAGAAGAAGAACGGAAAGTGGAGGATATGCGTCGACTTTACCGACCTAAACAAAGCCTGCCCAAAGGATAGTTTCCCACTCCCACATATCGACAGACTCGTCGAAGCCACCGCCGGGAACGAACTCCTCTCATTCATGGACGCCTTTTCAGGCTACAATCAGATACTCATGCACCCGGACGATCGCGAGAAGACCTCATTCATTACCGATCGCGGTATCTATTGCTACAAAGTGATGCCGTTCGGCCTAAAAAACGCCGGTGCTACCTACCAACGCCTCGTTAATCGGATGTTCGCTAGCCAGCTCGGCAAAACAATGGAGGTTTACATCGACGACATGCTCGTCAAATCACTGGTTGCAAAGGATCACGCCGGACATCTTAACACCTGTTTCGACATCCTAAACGAGTACGGCATGAAGCTTAACCCGACCAAATGCACATTCGGTGTAACCTCCGGAGAATTCCTCGGGTATATCGTGACTCAAAGGGGAATCGAAGCCAATCCTAAACAGATCTCAGCAATCCTTGACTTACCATCTCCAACAACGAGAAGGGAGGTGCAAAGACTCACAGGACGCATCACCGCACTCAACCGGTTTATCTCCCGGTCCACCGATAAGTGTCTCCCTTTCTACCAATTGCTGCGCGGAAACAAAAATCTTGAGTGGGATGATAAGTGCGAGGAAGCATTCAAGCAGCTCAAAGAATACTTATCAACACCACCAGTTTTGGCAAAACCCGAAGACGGCGAGACCCTCTATCTCTACATCGCGATCTCAACCTCGGCGATCAGCGGGGTCCTCGTTCGGGAAGACCGGGGCGAACAAAAACCGATCTTCTATATCAGCAAATCACTAGATGGAGCTGAAGGGCGATATCCGACTCTCGAAAAGCTGGCCCTCGCCGTTGTTGTTTCAGCTTGGAAATTGCGCCCTTATTTCCAATCACACTCAGTCACCGTGCTAACCGATCAACCACTCCGGACAATCCTACATAGCCCAAGCCAGTCCGGTCGGTTGGCTAAATGGGCTATCGAACTCAGCGAGTACGACATCGATTACAAAAGCCGGACAAGCATCAAATCACAAGTCCTCGCCGATTTCCTCATTGAACTATCTCCGGAATACGTCAACACTGATGTCATAACCGCCGAACAATGGATCCTTCACGTCGATGGGTCGTCGTCTCACCGAGGCTCTGGAATAGGCATTCGCCTCAAATCTCCAACGGGAGAAATCTTGGAGCAATCTTTCCGCCTGACGTTCAACGCGTCTAACAACGAGGCAGAATACGAAGCGCTAATTGCCGGACTACGTTTGGCCAAAGCCATCGGCGTTACACGCATTCACGCCTACTGCGACTCACAGCTCGTCGCAAGTCAGTTCAGCGGGGAGTATGACGCCAAGAGTGATCGAATGGACGCATACCTCAAGCTCGTCAAACAACTCGTTGCCGAATTCGATTCGTTCGAACTTACCAAGATTCCGTGGGGCGAAAACGCTCCAGCCGACGCACTCGCTGCTTTGGCTTCGAGCTCCGACCCTCACCTCAAACGAACGATCCCGATGGAAAGTATATCAGAACCTAGTATCGGAAGCACAGAACAATGCATCGTCACGACTCGTAGACGGGATTACGAGGAAAATCCTGCGACTGAACCTGTCTTACGTCGACAGAGACGGACTCCAACCATCGAACCCGATCAAGACACCGAGCCCGAACACTCTAGTACCGCCGAAGGCAACAACGACACGCTGCAAGTCGACGAATCGGCCCGATCAGACGATGAAACGGAGGAACAGACGGACGGACTTCATGAGCCAATAGACCTCGAACAGTCCGACGAGCAGACTCCCGCCAATTGGACACTGGAGATAAAAATGTACATCATCGATGGCAAAATTCCGGCCGATAGATGGGCCGCTCGACGACTTAAAATGCGAGCCGCTCGCTACATACTTATCAAGGACGGACTGTTTCGTTGGAGTGCAGCAGGAATCCTCCTCAAATGCATCTCAGGCGATGAAATTCAGGAAGTCATGAAAAAAATACACGAAGGCGATGGCGGCAATCACTCCGGCGGCTGATCTCTAGCCCTGAAAATCAAGAGAGCAAACTATTATTGGCCAAGTATGCAAGCAGACTGCGAGAGGTTCGTCGCGAAGTGCGACAAATGCCAAAGGCATGGCCCAATGATACATCTTCCTACCGAGCTGCTAACCACTTCGACAGCTCCGTATCCATTCATGCGATGGGGGATGGACATCATCGGTCCTTTCAGACGATCCACTACGCAGAAAAAGTTCATCCTCGTCATGACGGATTACTTTACCAAATGGGTAGAAGCCGAGGCATATCCCGTCATCCTCGCCTCTGACGTTCAGAAATTCGTCTGGAAATTCATTATCTGCCGACACGGAATTCCGTACGAGATTATCACCGATAACGGTCCCCAATTCATATCAACACTATTCAACGACTTCTGCGCTAAGTGGAAAATTCGACTAAGTTTTTCCACACCAAGATACCCGCCGAGCAACGGTCAGGCCGAAGCAACAAACAAAACAATCATAGCCGGCCTCAAGAAACGATTGGATACTCATAAAGGGACATGGTCAGATAAACTCGACGGAGTCTTATGGTCATACCGAACGACCCCAAGATCGTCAACGGGGCAATCCCCCTTCTACATGGCCTATGGCATGGAAGCCCTATGCCCCGCCGAACTCACCATCCCGACTATCCGTCGGACGATGCTCGTACAAAATCCTGATCTTAACGACGAAATCATGCTCGACAACCTCGACAATCTCGAGGAACAACGCGATCAAGCCTTACTTCGGATTCAGAATTATCAGAACTTGGCAGCACGCTACTACAACAAAAAGGTCCGCGGACGCCATTTCACCGATGGCGACCTTGTTCTGAGAAAGGTCTTCGAGGGCACCGAAGAGAAGAATGCCGGCAAGCTCGGCACGAACTGGGAAGGACCTTATCAGGTCACGCGGGTAGTCAAACCAGACGTTCAACAGCTCATGAAGCTAGACGGAACCCCCATTCCCCGTTCATGGAATTCGATGAACCTCAAACGCTACTACATCTAGTCTAGATCTCGAGCCCAAAAAAAAAAAAAAAAAAAAAAAAAAAAAAAGATCACCGAGCTATTATACTTAGGCTCAATTTCACTATGTAATATGAACTACGAACGGCTTGATCCTTCTCTCGAAGGTACGTAGGCAGCCTTCACAGGCGCAGCTATAACATCAATAAAACTTTATTACGCAAAGGCATTGCAACCGAACTCCAAGTTCGTATTTTCTAAGCCAAACTTTTTGTTTGCCGAACTCCAACAGTTCGTATCTTCTAAGTCAAACTTTTAGTTTGCCGAACTCCAACAGTTCGTATTTTCTAAGTCAAACTTTTCGTTTGCCGAACTCCAACAGTTCATATTTTCTAAGTCAAACTTTTCGTTTGCCGAACTCCAACAGTTCGTATCTTCCAAATCAAACTTTTCGTTTGCCGAACTCCAACTGTTCGTATTTTCTAAGTCAAACTTTACGTTTGCCGAACTTCAACAGTTCGCATTTTCAACCACAAACGGTTCCCATATCGACGTCCTGGCCAGACGATCGAAATAAGTCGAGCTTAACTCGCACGCATCCTCATGGTGCAATGGATAACACACTTTCCACATTTAAAAGCCGAGATCAGTCTCGCATCAACTTCTCAGATTATCCAAGCCAAATAAGCCGAGTCCGTCTCGCACACTCGGACTCAATGTGAGAAAAACCTAGAGCATATTAAGATGAACTGTTCACGTACTCTTAAACTACACTCTAAGGTCAAGCCGAACGTCCTTCCTCGCAAATCAAAGCCGACTTCTCAACAGTCGCAAAAATTAGTAAGCCGATTTCTCAACAGTCGCAAAAACAAGTAAGCCGATTTCTCAACAATCGCAAAACAGTAAGCCGATCTACAATATGGATTGCCGACCTCGAACAGGTTCAGTCGAATTTATCCTCTTCACCCGGCTAAGACCGTACTGATTATGGCACCATTGTGTACGATAGATTCGAGAAGTTCGTATAATGTATGACTTCAAATATATCAAAGTTCGGCACAAGAATAACTTAGGAAACAACTAAGTATAAACATTTGAAGAACACGAATTGATCAAAAACCGATATTCATTTAAAAAACCCCTCGGACAAAACAACAAAACGGATACTGGACTTTAAAAACCCTCCGGTCCAAGAGGTCAAGTTATAAGCCCATTCGGGCAAAAGAAAACTAAACAAATCACAAAAAAAAGGGCTTAGACATTTTGCTTCCGCATCGCATCAGCGCGATCAGCCGACATGGAAGCCTGATTGGATCCGAACTCGTCAAGGCCCGGTGGAACCTCATTGCCCATCGACGTCGAAACCTCTGGATGCACCGGATCACTAAAAGGCGTGACAACCAAGTCCGCCTCATCCAGCTCACAGAGGTCGATCGCGGTATATTCCTTCACCTTTTCGGCCTTAAGCTTCTCGAGCCGATCGATACGAGACGAAGGGACAACAATACCGTGCTTCTTCTTGAGGCCCTCACAGAAATCAAGTACTCCCTGAACCTGATTGATAACGAGGAACGGTTTCTTCGCCTGCTCAACCGCCGACAAATGGTCCTTTACCTTCTGAAGCCGGACTTGGCACTTTTCAGTGACCGCTTTTCTCCTGGAGATCTGTTGGGTACGACCAGCCCTCAATCGCGAAGTTTCCGCGAACAGCTTTATCGAGAGAGCGTCTCTTTCCAACCCCAGCTCGGCATTGGATCTCTTAAGTGCGGCAATCTCGCGAGTCAGTTGGTCCACCGCACGATCGCCCGCCTCCACTCGGTCCTCGGATATGTGCAGCTCCTTGCGAAGCTCCGCCGCTTGAACCCTCGCCTCGAAAGCTTTACGGCGCGATTCTCCGAGCTCGCGGTCGTAAGACCCGACGATCTCGTTCGTCTGAGCAACCATCTGCAGAAATAACGAACTTTAAAAATAAGCAATCGAAAGAAAAAGGATAACGAACTAAAAGAAACAAATCACAAAAAAAATGATCGAGCGGTATTTATAAGGAAAAACGCAATGATGACGATTCTTCGAATTCTGTAGCTAAAGAATACGAATCGACACGTGACTCTTCGAATTCTGTAGCCAAAGAATACGAATCGACACGCGACTCCTCGAATTCTGCGACTAAAGAAGATAAAGCGGCACACTCTTCCCGAGAAAAATCTGCCGAACTCGAAAGCTCCAAAATCTATTCGATCACGGGACTTCCGATCTTCACTTTCGAAAGAAGTTCGCCGAACTCAAAATTCGCCGAACCCAAAAATCCGCCGCACTCGAAATAGAATCTGATCAGATCGTACCGATCTCAGTTTTCAACCGAGCTAAAGAATACTCCCCAAAAATTCACCGAACTCATAAACTTCCTCGCCGAACTGAGGGGGGGACCAATTGTTAGAGGGGGGATTAGCACCCCCTGGTTTAACTCGGTTCGAACCGAGATCGGTTCGATCAAGACCGGTTTACGATGGTTCGGATCAAAGACAAGTCGGCCCGAAAACGTTGGGCCGAGCTCGGAATCTCGCTAAAAGCCCATCTCGGTTACCGATCTAGGCCCATCACAAGCCCAGTCCGTTACAACAAATGAAACCGGAATATTTCCCTTTCCCTACCGATCTCGGAAAAGGAAATATTCTCTTCGGTCGACTCTTCGAGATATCAGGAACTTATCCTTATCTCGGAGAGAGAACCGGAAGATTTCCTTTTTCTAATCGAACTCGGAAAAGGAGAAATCTTCCTTTCAACCGCCTCAAAAACGCTATAAATAAAGGAGGAGCCTCATTCGTTCGAGACATCCACAACTTCCGCAGAGACAGAGAATACAAGAAAAAGCTCATTACCGATCTCAAGTCTTTCGTCTTTGCCTTCTTACTTAAACTCTGTTGTAATCGCCGACTCTTGATCAATAAACGAGATTCCGACTAAAGTACTGTTTTACCCCTTTTTGTGTGATTTACGGATCAACATTCACCCTCGCCGTCGGTTTCAGATAGAGTAATGAAGATTTTGGAGTTTACCGCCATTGGAGGAGAAGATAAGAGTTGCATATAGTTAATCGCCATTAGGGAATTCATTAAGAAACAAAAATTCGTTTCGGGTGGGGATAGAGTAATCGGGTTAATAATTTCGGGTAATTGGTTTAACGGGTTAAAATCGGGTTAATTTTAACAGTTAATTGGTATACAGTAAACCAATTTAAATTGTGGTTAGTAGAGAAATAGAATTTTAATTTCGGGAGAAAATAGGTTTAAACTTTAATTTCGGGGGAAAATAAGTTTTTTACTTTGATTCGGTGAGAAAATAGGTTTTCCACTTAGATTGGTTGGAGAAATAAAACTATATTCAAATTTCAAAGGATATATTATTATATAAAAGTTTCGAAGGGGAAATAGATCGTTTTACCCTAATCAGTAGATTAAGAAAGTATTAGATAAATAGTTTATTTAGATAAATTATCTTATAAAACAAAATTATTCAATTATATATAATAACACGTAAGATTGTTGTAGAAGATTTAGGCCCTGGTTTTACTCTTGTTATCTTCTCTGTTTCTTAGCTAACAGAGTATGTATTTTGTCTCTGTTGGACGAAGACGCTCGCTGGATTGTTTCGCATAAATAAATATCCAAAAAGGAGCTATCGTTTTCTCAACGTGGAGTGGTTTGGTTGATTCCCCTTCAGCCTCTATATTCAAAGTTGGTGTCGTTAAATTCGATCCTAAAGGCCCACCTGATGTAGACATTGAAGTAACTCTATAAGTTAACCAAGTGATTGTAGCGGGATGGTTCCCTCTCCGTTGGAAGAGTCATCATGCTGGTTCAGACCAGAGATCGACTCTCCACGGGAGCAGAATTATCACATTAACACTTGGTCAAGTGGAGCATTAAAACTGAACTCTGGATCTGTTTGGGTTTGGGATTACTCTCGGGAGCTGAAAACATCCAAAAAAAAACTCTACAAGTCATATGTCAATCACAGATTATATGATGATCTTATATACACATTTCCTTACCAACCAAATCAAGATACAAAAACCACTTACAAGCAGATTTATCCTCTCGTATGTAGCTAAACTCACATTAAAGACCAATAGAAGAAAGGAATGAGATTTATCAACTTTTTTCACAAGTTATAACTTGCATACATACATGTACTCAAACACAATCCCCTCTACTATTTTGTGTGACAACTCTAGTGCAAGTCATGTGGATAATGAATCTGTGAAGAACCGTTTTCCACTTCTGCAGTCTTAAATCTTAATGGCTCCAATGTGAGACATGAGAACTCGGTATATTCGCTTTGAACAAACCTCGCCTAACCTTATTATGTCTTCCCCTAATCGCCCTTCTAGCTTCAAGTCCTTCAGAAGGAACTCCTTCTCATGTTCCTGTTTCCCATTTTTTAACCAACACCATGATTTGCTTTAGAAACAACAAACTGAGGAAGTCAAATCTGTAGCAAGGTTTTTTACTCACCGATTTGTTAGGGTCCATATAAACCTTAAGAAGTGACTTCATGGATGGATATTTCTTCCACACTGCTACAGCAAATCTTGTTTGTACCTTTGGTATTGCTACTAACGCTTTTAACCTATAGAGTATATACCAGTTGCTGATTTAGAAAGACTAAACACAACACAAAGTTTTAAAGGTTTTACTTTACTTTACCATGCACTCTTTTTAATCAAGTGTTTGTCAACTGCATCCTTGGAGGCTACCACACCGTCAGCCTTTACTTTTAACCACGATAACTTATTCCTGTGCATCAGATTGTAGAACCATGATTAATTTTACTTCAGAGCCAAGCAGGAAAACTCAGAGAAACACAATAGCCAGAACCACACAGCCACACGTATATATGTATCAAGTACGTAATATTGAACTTTCAGATTCGGTGCCATTTAACTTACTTCACAGCCATGCATGATTTTTAAGATTAATACCTGATTTGGCAATAGGCCAGGTTACTTGTTAAGCCAACAACATGTTCAGCCACCTCAGCCTCGTCGACACAATGCCTGGAATGTACTCCAATATAGTGAGTAGTTAAGTTTGCAAGTACCTGTAAAACATCAAATGTGTTTGAAGACAGAGAAGAAGCACTAAGAAGTTTTCCGCTAAACACATTTTCATTAGGTACTGTAGTGTAGTACCTCATCAATAGGAGGCTTTCTCCAACCACTGTGATTACCATGGTTCTTGTACTCAACCCCTTCCCTAGAAGATTGTTTTTTTCCAGCTTCAGGATAGAAACATTAATGCAACAAATATTAACATTCTCAAACTAACCTTCTCTTTACGTAGGACATTAACTTGTTGGTGAGGTAGCACACTGTATAAGATGGGTATTGGTCCCGAACTCTTGAGACGTTTTGGAGAAGTCTTTCATTAGCAACAAGATTACAAAAGTCTTCAGCCTCGTACACAAGTAAAACATATGGAATCTTGGGCCCTCGGGGAAAAATCTGCAACAGAGAAAAGAAGATGCTAATCAAGAGTAAAAGAAAATACTTGGAACAGCTGATTCACATACTGATCTTCTAAGGCCCTTCAACCCATCACACAAGGGATTCTCTTCTTTACTTCATTTACTATCTGTAACCCATTTCTAATAAGCAAATATCTCATTCTTAAAGGAGGTTCGAAAAAAAAACTTATAACAGAAACACTCAATCAAAACAATTTTGATAATCAATGCCCAATACACAGAATATAGGCTATAGCACATTGGACTTTAAACAGTTATATCAAACCTTGAGCCATTCAAAGACAACCAAGAGATGAGAATCAAAGTTTGACTTCCATCACTTAGAGTATGATGAATTGAAACTTGCAACACATAAGTGTGTGATACGTAAGTCAGAGAAAAAAACACAAATTTAAGTATTTAACTAACATGCTTATCCTCACAAGAAACCAGGATTAAGACCAGACTGGGGTACTGATAACATTTGCAAGTTCTGGGTTTTAAGAATTACTTGTCCTCAAAGATATTGCAGTTGTGAGATTCAAGACGCAAGCCAATTAATTTAACATTGGCCAATACTACAAATTTACTGATATTTAGTTGAACCTGAGCAATATGCTCCGGAACTGTGATTGTCCACACAATAGATCTCTCAATTGGATTAGAGGTTACACGGAATGTAATGCCTTGATCAGAGAACCCCGAAATCAGCCGTCCTATATTAACAAATATAGCAAAGGCACTCAGTCTCTATAGTGATGAACTAGCAAATTTTGAGGTATATGTCAAAGAATAATACGAAGAATGAAGAAAGTCCTTACCACCAACAGGTCCTTCAACCAATTTAACATCAATCTCGGCGATGATAGATTTAAGCGCTTCTCCCTTTTGCCATTTCTGCATTTCCCTCTCTATCTTTTTATGCTCAGCATCTTCTGCTTTCGAGGCAGCTTTCTGTAATTTCTCTTGCTGGATGATGGAAGCCAATTAACAATTTTTCCAGGGAACACAAAATAGAAAAGCCACGTCGAAAGACACTCACTTCTTTTCTTAACCTATTTTCCTCTGTCGCACGGATTCTTTCGTCCTTGGACATCTGCTTTTTTGGCATTGCTTTACCAGAAAGAGATGTACTTTTAGAGCTTCTGGTCTGCTTTTGCCGACCAATTTTCTCAACACTTTCTTCTTCCTTCTCTTGGTCAGAATCTACCTGATTTTTGCAAGTAAATCAAAATAACAGAAGAAGCAAGCAATTCAGTTTAAATTATACAGCTTCTACCATTTAATAACAAGATTAACACAATGTGTACCAAACAAAGGAAAGAAACAACCAGCATAGCCGGAATACACAGACAAATGACAAATATGGGAATCCCAAATTTTCCTAATCTTCTAAAAGAACACTTTGAGAGATCACAAATCAAAAAGAGCCAAAAGTTCCTTAATCATATACCCATGACAAAAAAAAAAATGGTATGAGTGCAGAGTGCCTTGCAAATAAGTACCTCAATAGCTTCGTTGGGAAGTGAGGATCGAAAACTGGCTCCCTGCATCCAACTAGTACTATTATCTGAAAGAAAACAGCCACCAGCAGTTTATAAGTGGAGAAGAGAAAACCCTTTGCAAATGAAGTTCATCACGAAGATTTTTTATAGTTGATAACTACTTCTCCTAAGCATAACTGCCAACGATACTTGGCTTAGATATTCAGATCAAAGTTCTTCTTCTCCTCACCAGAATCTGTATCACTGGATCCAGATAGCAATCCACGAACGAAAGAATCAGCATGTATTGGTTCATATTTCTTTGAAGTTTCAGGTCTAGGACTGTCTTCAGAATCCGACTCAAGAGATATTACTCGTTTACCTAATGAGAATTCCAAAATAAACATAGAGAAGGTTAACGGAATTATTGTTAACTGGAAAGAAAGAATGTAAAATCCGATTCCAGGCATCATCATAAGTATGAAAGCATAGTAGAACATTCACCAAAGTGATTCGTCAGCGAAATAGAGAAAATGAACAGTAAAACCCTAACAAAGAAACTCATCAGGAATCACAAAAATTGACAAATAGAAGAGGCTCCCCGAGTAGAAATTCCGATTAATCGAAACCATTTCATCAAATCCCCATCGAAGACGAACCAAACCTACTTTAATGACAAAGACGGATTGAGAAATTTCTCGTAATAGGAACGTCAAAATACCGGAAAACTTGTCTTCGCGGTGTGAAGACAGTCGAGCTCCGGAACCTAAGGAACACTTGACGGCGGTGAGAGGTAACTCGTCGACGAGAAACGGAGTAGAAGCAGACCCCGGCGGTGCCGTATCGGTATCCAAGTTAAAAACCGTTGGGGTAGGATTCTTTCGAGGCCTCTTGGACGGAAATGGAGGTGGAGTAGCCTCATCCTCCTCGTCGGAGATCAGAATGGGATCGCTCATGACAAAAACTCACAGAAAGGGAGAAAGAGAAAGAGAGAGATGGAATTTGAATTTGAATTTGAATTTCGCAGAGAGTACTGAGTACGATTCATATGAAGGCGGGACTTTAGGAGTGTTTGGATACACGGTTTATTGGATTCCCGCCTATTTTTATTTCTAAATGATACTCTTCTCATTCACAAATTAATTATTATTTTTTAGTAAACAAATTAAATTGCTTATACTTTTTTTATTTATTTCTTATTCAATTTGAAGTCTATTCAAAATTCTTTTAAACTTTCAATTTTCTCAACTGAATTAACTCTATTTTTATAAAATCTTGTTCTAACTTGGAAGTTGTTTCAGTCCACTAGTTCAGCCGAATCATCTAGCAGCTCGAGGATTGGATCAATTTTAAGTTCACCAAAGAACTTTTTTTCAAATTGTGTTCCAATTGTACACAAGCTTACATTTATGTTACAATCAAAACAATATTAACTTACGTGCTACAAAGGATGATAATTATGTAACAATGTTAAGAAATTAACAGTTGAATTCTTCAAACCAAACAATAATCCCTACTATCATAAGGCATTGGCATAAAACATTGGAAAAATCCAAAAATTGTAACATTCTTCAAAACCAAACTAAGAAGCTTTGAACAATATCATCAAAAGTTGTCAAGCAAAATCGAAAAAAAAAGATAAAACATTATAGAATAACCAAAATAATCCAAGATTGAAACGACAAACAAAAAAGAAGACAAGAGAAATAACGATATCAGACATCCAAGGAAGGATAGGAAGCTGCATTAGCTCTCAAGCCCGGCGAAGGGCGAAAGCTTTAGGCGGCAACTGCGAATGTTTTGAGAAACAAGCCTTTTGGATCTATCATCATCTAATATTACATACATAGTTCTAAGGATTTCAAAACCCAAAACCCAAAACGCTTTTCACCTAATCTACAAAAGCAGAGAGCACGAATGTAATTGGATAGCAAAACCCAGGCAGAAATTCGAATTCTAGAGCTTTTGGGTGAAGAACAAATGGATGAGATGTTTTATATAGTGAGGGAAAGAGGTGACTAGGGTTTTGTTATGGACCACAAGATGATATTTGTTTCCTTTCTTGCTTCTGTTGCATCTTTATGGGCTTTAATTTTATTTATTCACGGCCTACGAACTCAAACGGTTAATGTTATTTGTTATGTTTACTTTTTATGGGCTTTAATTTAATTTAGTGACGGCCCACGAAACTATCAAGACATATAGACTGTTGCCTTTGATACTAACTATGATTTAATCCGCGCTAATTATAGCGTAGAGTAATTTTTAAAAAAACAATTATTTTGAAATTTAAGAAAATTATTTTTATTTTAATTTTATAATATGTCTAAGTTATGATTATAGATAGAGTTGTCAAACGGAATAATTTGTCTATTTAATCCGTTTTGCAGTAGACTAAAATATTATTCGGGCTAACCTGCAAAACCTATAATCTTAAAAACATAACTCTAATATGCAACGTTTAATGACTCTAGTTTTGTGGTTAGTTCACAAACTCTTAAAAAAAATCAATTTTCTTGTGTCTAACTTTTTATAAAATTAGTAAAATATTTTTGAGCTTTTATTTTGATATATATTCAAAGAAAATATAATAAATTATAGTGAAAAATATAGCAAAATTTTTAATATATATATATTTTTTAATATATATATATGTATTGTTTATAATATTGAAAATACTTAAGAAACTAAATAGTAAATAACATCTTTAATGATAAATAAATATTTTTCATATTCTCATAAATAATTTTAAAAGACAATTATATCATTTCCTATTTCAATTATATTTTTTATTTGTAATGACATAATATGTATTAACTTACAAAACAAAGTTAATTTTAAAAAATGTATTATTAAATTATATTATAGAGATGAAGAATCAAGATGATGATCTATTGTCATAAAAGGTTCATGATTGTAATTCTTTATTTTTAATTTTTGTTATTCCACCAGTTTGGCTGGTTAACTATTTGTACTTAACTTTTACGGTTTAAATTAATAATAGTAGATGTTAAAAAAAAAAAAAAAAAAAGATGCCAATGCCTTCCTTCACGGGATATGCAGAAAAGATGCCAATTGCGACATATGCAGAAAATATATATAGATGGGATCAATCCCTTCTGTCGCATATGAAACTTTATCATTGATATTGGTTGCGCTTTGAAAGGTAAACAATCTATTGGAAACTTGGAAACGTTGCGTGATAAACAAGCATAGCATGGTTCAAGTTCTTGTCTCGAGCTCACACCCGACATCTTGTTCTATATGTGATGAGAGTTTGTATGGGAAAGCTTTTGTGGAGAGATATTTTATCTACGCTGGGAGACAAAGTAGACCACTTCATTATGAGTGAGCAAAACGTATGACAAGCAACCAAATTAACCAGCCAAAATAATCATCCGTATGTGACCAAGAATTCTCAATCAAGCCTACTTTTGCCTGATTGTCTTCACTACATTTGAAATGCAAGAAAATTATTCATAGAAAACCAAAAAAAAACATTTTATTTGTACCGATATTTCTGAAAAGATAGCAAAATCTACTATTATAATTATTTAGTTTCTCGTTACATAGAACTTGGATTACACAAACAAAACTCAAGTAACATTAAGCATTCGAAAACTATTAATATACAAATCAACAAGCAAAGAAATAAATAAATGAAAAAAGACACCAAGCCCAAGAGACATGCCTTTACTTTTAAGACCAAACTTCAACTAAGAGCTTTAACTCCCGCAGGCGAGACAGTCGTCAGGGTTTGTCAAAGAGCAAACCATTTGTGCCATCTTAGTGTCATTATCCTCTTCTTCTGCTTCTTTGTCTCCTTCTGCTACACTCGGCTTTTCCTACATTGGACAATAAAAACTCACTGGTAAAATGTCTAAATTCACAGGAAGAATCAATGTAAGAGTCTTGTATTGCTTTTTACCTTGAGCATGGCTGTGTCAACTGTGAACTTTATCGCATCAGCAGCAGCACGTGATCGCAGGTAATACATCCCGGTTTTCAAACCCTTAAGGTAGATTCACAACATAAGTGAGATAAGAGTATTCACAAGACTAAAGACTACAAGTCAAGGACCAGATACTCTTAAGAACCTGGTCAGAGTTTTCGAAACTCTTTCACATTGATTAGATAAAGAGTTTAGCAATGTTTAAGGTAAGTTTGTACCTTTTTCCACGCATAGAAATGTAAGGAAGTTAGTTTTGCAAAATTGGGTTTGTCCATGTGTATGTTCAAGCTTTGGCTTTGATCTATGTAACATCCGCGATCAACAGCCATGTCCACTACTGTTCTTTGTTTAATCTCCCAGACAGTCCTGTGTTGTATTGCATGAGAAACAAGTCAAACCTTGGTATCAGAACACAGTAGTGAGTGAGAGCACAAATCGAGTTAGAGTTGTACCTGTATATCGCCTTTAAATCATCAGGTATCTCCGGGACATTTACTATTGAACCATTCTCATGAATCATCTTGTTTTTTAGCGTCGGAGTCCAAAGTCCCATATCAGTTAAGTCATGGAGAAGATGCTTATTCACCACTACAAATTCGCCACTGAACAAACCAAGAATACCCAATGAGTAAGCCTGAGGGGAAAACCAGAAACACACATTGTCAGATGGTCTAATCACACACCTCAAGACTCTGCGGCTGTAGATGTTTGAGGTATATGGCTCGAAACATTCATTGTTCCCGAGAATCTGACTGGTTGAAGCAGTTGGCATAGGTGCTACTAAAAGAGAGTTCCTCACTCCATTCATTGATATCATATCCCTAAGGGAAGCCCAGTCCCAACGGTTTGACGGAGTTACATTCCACATGTCAGGTTGAAGAATTCCCTAAAGGAATATCAGATAAAGTCAACCAAACAATCCAGAAGGATATATTATGAAATTTGGTCAGGGGATACGGAAATAATTGTGGGCTAAGATGCATACCTTACTCACAGGACTTCCTTTGTATGTCTCATAGGTACCATCTCTAGCGGCAAGCTGTGAAGATGCTTTGAGTGCATGGTAGTATATGGTTTCGAATATATCCTTATTCAGTTGTTGAGCCTGAGAAACAAATCAAACTGCTTAGAACTAAGAACAAAAACTACTTACCAAGATTATATCACGCAAAGCAAGTCACCTCTGGAGAATCAAATGGCATTCCAAGGAGGATAAAAGCATCTGCAAGACCTTGTACACCAATACCAATAGGTCTATGACGCATGTTTGACGTTTTTGCAGTCTCTACAGGATAATAATTCACATCTATTATCTTATTGAGATTAATGGTAACAGTAGCAGTCACCTGGCCACACAGAAAATTAAATAAAAGTCAACATAATATCACAGACAGGGAAATTTTATAAAGATGATTGGTTGAGTTTCAGGTTTCAGGTTTCAGGTCAAATGAGACAAGAACTTAGTATCTGACCTCTGCTAACTTATCAAAATCAAAGTAACGATTCTTTGAGCCCAAACTGCCAGCAAGCTTAGATGGATGAGAGTCCAATGGGACGTCCTATTGTGAGATGAAGAATGTTACATTGAGCAGCAAAGAAAGAGTAAATTCACAGATACGGCAAACAAGTTTCCCACTCACCTTCTCCCTTACAAATCTGGGTAAAGCAATAGATGCAAGATTGCACACAGCAGTTTCCGTTGGGCTAGTGTATTCAATAATTTCAGTGCATAAATTGGATGACTTTATGGTGCCCAGATTTTGCTGATTGCTTTTGCTGTTGCATGAATCCTAGAGTAGAGTGTCAAAATCAACAGTAAGAACCGGTGGTTATATGGCTATGACGTGTAGCTATAGAATCATGGCCGTTACTTACCTTGTAAAGCATGTATGGTGTTCCTGTTTCTACCTGGGATGTCAAGATTTCATACCAAAGCTGTTGCGCCTGAACAACCTTCTTGGCTTTGCCCTAAAGACATGAACAGACATAACTGGTATTGAGGTAACAAGAATGCGAGTTACTAAGAACCAGAATATACATGGATGAAATAGGTATTCACCTCTCTTTCATACTTAGTGTACAGTTTCTCAAACTCGGCGCCCCAGCAATCTGCCAAACCCGGAGCTTCATTAGGACAAAACAGTGACCACTGCCCATTGCTCTGGACCCTCTCCATGAAAAGATCTGGAACCCAGAGAGCATAAAACAAGTCTCTAGCCCTGTGTTCCTCCTGCAATGGGAAAAGGGTATTTGGAGGTCGTGTCAGGCTAACTTGGAAATTACATTTTGGAAGAATATGGTGAACTATCTTGGTTTGATTGTACCTTTCCATGGTTCTTCCGCAGCTCCAGAAACTCAAAGATATCAGCATGCCATGGCTCCAGGTATACAGCAAAGGCTCCTTCACCAATTACAAATTATACATCAGATAAAACTACAGACCATATACTTCACAGAAGATAACGCTAATAGTTAGCAAAGTATAAGCTGAGATGTACCCTTTCTCTTGCCTCCTCCTTGGTCAACATAACGAGCAGTATCGTTGAATACACGCAGCATTGGAACAATACCATTAGACGTTCCATTTGTGCCACGAATGTAACTTCCAGTTGCGCGGATATTATGAGCTGAAACACCAATACCCCCAGCAGATTTGCTTATAACAGCACACTCTTTGAGTGTTTCATATATGCCCTCAATGCTATCATCTTTCATGCAGATCAGAAAGCAGCTGCTTAACTGCCAATTCAACAATTTTCAACAGCAGGTCAGCAAAACGCGTTCCCGCCATCAATGGATACACATAAATATCAATAAATAGCTATTTACTTGAGGCCTTGGAGTTCCTGCATTGAAGAGAGTAGGTGATGCATGAGTGAACCATCTCTGCGACATCAAGTGGTAAGACTTGATTGCAGAATCAATATCGTCCTTGTGGATGCCAACAGCAACCCTCATCAGCATGTGTTGAGGCCTTTCAACAACTTTCCCTTGGACTTTTAAGAGGTACGATCTCTCAAGAGTTTTAAATCCAAAGTAATCATATTCAAAATCACGGTCATAGATGATTTCACTGTCCAGACGAGCAGCGTTCTGGAAGAAACCACAATTCTTTGACATTTCCATCTATATAATAACATCAAGAAACACAAGCTTAGGTTTTTACTCACCTTCATTATTATCTCAAATACATCATCAGCTATTAGAGGAGATTCCAGTCCAGATCTCTCATTGACATGATTGAACATGTCCTTAACCCTGAAAAATACAATCAAATTCAAACTCATACGAATCACAAACCTAAATCAACGTATAGACAAAAAAAACCAGGAATATAACACTCACGTCTCAGAAAATGATTTCTTAGTGTTCTTGTGAAGATTTGAGACAGCAATCCTAGCAGCAAGCTGAAAATTTCAATGCAGAAAACATGTAAATAATGCGATAATCAGAAGGCTTCAATCATATGAAACACCAATCCAATAAGAGAGAAATGACAAAACCAAAATCAAGAAAAGAGGAGAAAACTCTCACAGAGGCATAATCAGGATGGTTACAAGTCATAGCAGCAGCAGTCTCAGCAGCCAACTCGTCGAGTTGACTCGTGGTGACTCCTTTGTAGACACCGGCACAGACTTTCTGAGCAACGAGGACAGGGTCACAGTGGTCGCTGCTAAGCCCATAACTAAGCTTCTTAAGTCTCGCAGTGATCTTATCGAAGTGAACGGTTTCCTGCCTTCCGTCGCGCTTCACCACATACATTTTTCTACTTCTCAGAGGAAATCTGTCGAACAGATGATGGGCGTCTGACGATAAGAGACACTGTCGCTGCAAAGGAATGGTTTTATATAGAGATAAGATGGAGGCGACAAAAGGGGTTTCGGTTTCAAATTTCTCTCTCTCTCTCTCTAGGGTTTCCTCTATCTACTTTGTCCTTTAATGGCCGATTTTCTTATCCCACTTTCCCGGGAAAATATTTAGGATTTTTCCGCCAGCTTCTGTAAGAAGCCATTGGGCTTTTCTAAAGTGGCGGGTAAATTACTTCAAATTTTAAAATGTGGACCCGGCCCATGAAGTTGTAATGTGTCTTCAAATGGGGCCCAACTATTTTTGAATGAGATGTTGTAGTTACTTTTATATTTTTCTTGTTTTGAAATTCTTTTAAAATAAACTAAATCTAACATTCGTGCAAAAGAATATGGATACAGAAACTAAATGGATACATGTCCAATAAATCGGCTCTAACTCATTCAATACAATCTCGAATGAGTAAAAACCACTCTCATTAGAAAGTTACTTCAATTTCCTACAATTTTGATGAAGAGCTCCAAATCTAAATCCAAAGAGAATGCTTTCATCCGAGTCGATCTTTTATAAAAAATATGTGTCTAGAATATCGAATCGGATGGAAGAGTTTTCTTTGAATTTAGTTATGTCGCTCTTCATGAAAATTATAGAAAATTGAGTTAGTTTTTCAATGGAAATGGTTTCGATTCATTCGGAGTTGTATTGAATGAGTTACAACCACTAAAATTGACATATATATATTTAGTAATTAGTGTTTGACTTTGTTAATTCTGATTTTGTAAAGTCAACTACAACTTGGAAAATAAATGGACCGTGCAAAAATATAGGTGATTAAATAAGCAATTCTCCGATGTTGTTGTTGCTTTTATATTTTTCTTGTGTTGAAATTCTTTTAAAATAAATTAAATCTAACATTCGTGCAAAAGAAAATTGACTTCCCTGTTGAATATATAGGGTTTTCGAAGTCTAATCAAGGACACGGTTTTCAAACTGTCTTCTGCGTAAGACAACTATTTGAAAATCTTTGTACAAAATTTTAGTAAAACGTATATTTGATGTTTTAGTTTTTTTTTTTTGTGTGAATCAGAACCATGTTTGGATACTTTAGTTGCACAGGATAAAAGTGGCAATATATATATTACCGAAAATATTTGTATGGTATATTTTGTAAAATGTTGTAGAACGCTATAAACAATTTTGTAAAATGTTTTTAAAAAAAAACATTAATTTCAGATGGCACATCAAATAACTCAAACTTTCAAAGTTCAAAAACGAAATCATTTGCACGTAGTAAAATTTTTAAAAGTGGGAAAAATTGAATGTGTACAATCAGATCCAAAACACAGCTTTCGACAAACTATTCATGAAAACCCCATAAATCTTTTTGTTCCAAAGTAAAATTGTATATTATTTGCAAAATGTAAAGGAAAAGTCATCATCACGTGAGAAACAAATATATACAATTTTCATCTCAAAAGGGTTCAAAAACTATTAACACAAATTATCAAGCTCCAACGTTAGATTAAGCACTACATAGATACACAAAATCATTAGACAGGTTACTAAAATAGATTAACAAGCGTAATTAACATGCAATTAACCATCTCCCCTTTCTTCCATTAAGCCCTAATCTCCTTCGTTGCCCTGTAAATACTCTCGAGAGATCGAAACTTCTTTTCCTTCATCTTCTTCATCTTCGTCTTCATCTCCACGCCAAGATTACAATTATCTTTTACGCCGTCGTTTTCGATTCTCGAGCTAACATCTTCATGCCTTCTCTTGCCTCCTCTTTCGCCGCCGCCATCTCCGCCGATGCTGCTGCTACAGCTCACCGTTTCTTCCTCGCTGAGCTGCATAAGCTGTTCCGCCGCTGCCATCTCCGTCTCAGAGAAAACGATCTCAGCCGATTCTCTAGAAAATCCAGTTTCCCCCATTGGATCGTTCATGTTCTGAAATTAATTAATCTGAGACAAAATAAACCAATAAACAAGAAAAACAAAAAACTAATCGCGATTTTTATTTTTATTTTGTTTCGATTTTTTTTTGGTTCAATCTTGTCGTTTTTTCGTTTTGTGTAATGGAAAAAAAAGGAAAGAAACTACAGAGTCGGTTTCGTAAGAAGAAGAACGTGTCTTCTGATATTATTTTAATATATTAAATTAAAAGAGTGGGCTGATCTCGTGCAACCGTGTGTTTCATATCTCCTAGAATCTGATCCGTCGAAAGTTTATTCTCCACATGAAGCTTTGGCTCGTTGATCCAGCGGCTATACGAGCTTCCTATGTTACTTCTTCAATGAGGTTTACTTTTAGCTTAGACCAATATGATCATAGTTCGTAGGGAAATAAATTATTTATGATAATATTACACAACTCAAAACAATAGAAGAAAAATAAATTCAAATTTGGATTAATTTAATAAGATTATAATCTACCTAAAAATACCATAACTGGTTACATAAGCAAACAAATTGAAAACAAAAAACAAAAACAAAAATTCTCCCTAAAAAAAATCCAAAGGAAAATAAAAATAAACCTAATTTATTTATTACATCAAAATAAAAGAATTAACGAAGCAAAGCTAACACGTCAAAAACTGCACAGGGCTCCTTTTCTCTACATCAAGAGACTACACTACACATCACCATCATTAGCATATAACTTCCATCAAGACTCATCAGGAGCAGACGAGATCAAATCTCCAATCTTTCACCATGAAAGACTGCAGCTTTCTTTTTTCTAATCTTCTTATTAACAAAAAAAAAAAGGAAACCCAATTCTCAGTTTAAACAGTCGAGACCACAAATCTCCAAAACTGGTCCATCTTTGGACACAAACGGATTGACTCTAACCCATAAGAGAGTCAAGATCGAAGCAAGAAGAATCGACCAAACCAAAATAATGGTTGGCACTCTATCTTGTTTCCCAAGCAACCCTTTGAGGAATGGATACAAATGAACAATCACCCAAAGCGCAAAGAACAATCTCCCGAAAAGCGGTCCCCAAGAATCATAGCCGTTATTGATCGCATCCGAAACTCCGACAATGACTCCGATGATGTTAATGATCAAAAGAGTTGTCGGAGGAATCAACAAAGATGTCCATTTGAATATGTAAAGCTCCGAGAACTCTCCATCGTCTGCGGCTTTCGATGTGACTGTGAAGTTTGTATTGACTCCTGCAAGAACTTTTAGTAAACCTTGAAACAGAGCAAATAGATGCGAAGAGACTCCTCCGATGACCCAAAACTGCTCGTTCCTCCACCAGTCGTCGATTCCAACACTGCCCCATTGCATTTCGAGTATACCCGTTACCGCAATGGACATGAACATCATCATGAAGAGAATCCCCGCGTAGTTACTTATCTGTCAAAAGTAACAATCGATGAAACTAAAAAGATTTAATCTTTTGATTCCAAAAAATATCTATGACGATTAATGATGATCGTTAGTTTACCTCAGGGACGATGAATTTTCCGGTGAGTAGGCAAATGGCTGGAAGTGAGCAGTAGACAAGCAACGGGAGTGAAGTCCAAGGATACACAACGGAATTGATGTAAGAGATCCTTTCCAACCATTTTAACCCGCCGCCATAACCATACCAAATCGGGCAATGTCTGCTCAAGAAAATCTCGACAGAGCCAAGTGCCCAACGTAGGACTTGATGAAGACGGTCTGACAAGTTAATCGGAGCAGATCCTTTGAAAGCCGCTCGCTTTGGCATACAATACACAGATCTCCATCCATGACAATGCATCTTGAAACCTGTCAAGATATCTTCCGTGACCGAACCATAAATCCACCCAATCTGCGTAGTATTACATCGTCCAAAAGCATAATGAGCTATCATGTTAAGTGCAGAGAAGTTAATAGAGTAGAAAGGCTCTGCTCACCTCTTTTCCCCATTCGGTCTTTTCTTCGTACCCGCAGCTAATAACTTGGACGGATTCTCGCAATAAAGATGTCGGATTCACTTTGCTAGGCACTCCACCGTCTTGCAGAAGAGTAGAAGCCACAAAAACCGGTGATTGACCAAATTTCTTCTCCAATTTCAATTGGACTGTCTCAGAGTTACTCTCAACATTTGAACCTACAAATCAAAGCCCCATCATAACCAAGTGAGCATGGCAACAAGAAAGGTTATATATTATTATTATTGTTATTATCACCTTGGACGCATTCCTCGATGTGCTCGAGAGCATGTATCTGCTTTGAAGCCTCCTTAGTCTTCTTTCTCTTATTATCTTTGGCCTTAGCCGTCTTCTTCTTTCTCAGACCGCAACAAAAACAGCACCATTTCGGCCAGCAGTTACAGGTCTTTCCTGGTGGTTTCTTCTTCTTTGGTGCATCAAATCCATAAAGCGCTTGCCTTCTAAAGACACACCCTGTCCCTACATATATCGGTCCTTGAATGCCATCTAAACCTTTCATGTTGATCTGTTAATAATCAGAGATTCACCAATGAGAAGGGAGCGGTAAGATAAACAGAACAAAGCAAAGACATTCAGGGCAATCTTACATCGAAGAAAACCACATTGCGATTTGAGTATCGATCGTGTCTATCAATCCCATCAAACCTCTGAGGAAACTGAACATAACAGACTTTCTTTCCGGATTGCGGGTCCATCATGAAACACATAGCTTCTCTAATTGCCTTGCTGTTGTTGATGTAGTGATCACAGTCCACATTAAGAAGGTAAGGAGCATTTGAGAGAACAGCAGAGACCCGAATCTTCAAGAAAAGTTAAATGAGTTTAGTTTACGAAATTTAGGAAAATCGAAAGAGAAAATCGAAACATCTCCTAACCAAGGAATTCATAGCTCCAGCCTTCTTATGGTGATCAAATCCCGGTCGCTTCTCACGAGAAACATACACTAAACAAGGTAACTCATTTCCATCCATATCACAAACTCCGCTGTGTCCCAAGAAAACCTGCCAACGCAAAACAAATCTCGTATTAGACTTCAGTCCAGGACATATAGAGAAGCATCATAAGCACAGAGTCATTACCTGAATCATCCCAGGATGATCACGGACACTGTTTCCAGGCCAAAGAGTTCCATCTTGCATTGTCCAACCATCCTCAGGGACTTTCTGTGCTGTAGCAACTAATGCATTTATCTTTACTTTGAATTCCTCATACTCTCTCTGCAACAACACCCCCCAAAAATGGACAAAAAGAATCAAGCTTTTAATCAAATCCAGATCGATCCCTTTTTTTTTAAGGATGAAACAACAAACCTTCATCTCACGGCGTTCCCTAACAAAAGCTGGATGGACTTTATGCTTCAAATAATCCATCTTTTGTGAAAAATACCACTCAGGAGCGCGTGGCTCGATGCTGAACTTCTTACAGAAAGGAACCCATTTTCTTGCAAACTCAGCTGTGTAAGAGAGAGCTTCGAATGTAAGCATTGCAGCACCATCATCTGATACATAACATGCAACCTTCTCCACCGGATAATCAACAGCGAGGATAGACAGAACCGTGTTTGCTGTGATCAGCGGTGGCTCTTTCAGTGGATCCACAGTACTAACAAAGACATCAACCGGTGCTAATTCTGATGGCTTCCCTTCCTTCTCATACCTGAGCGAGAGCCTGTCGAGATATGTTTCCCTTTGGATGGGATACCATTTCGGAAACTGATCAAGAATCCAAGAAACAGCAAACCATATTTCGCATATAACCGATGTTAGCCACAACCCGAACGCATCCTTCACTGGATGGAGAATCCTATAATGAAAGAACAAGCCAAGAATGGCGAGCCGACAAAAGATCAACATCCTATAAGGATTTATTCTGCTTGAACGAATGGGTAGCTTTCGCGATAGAGGCTGCCTTCCTTCATCCATCCTGACCCACAACAAAATTTTAAGAAAATTTAAGGGAACACACAAATCCTTACAAAAATTACAAGTATGGAAAAAGGTTTCAACTTACATGGGTAGCTCGGGATCATCAAGCTCGTCAACATTGAAGCCATCGCCATCACCATCACCATCGCCATCATTTCCTACTTCGTGCTTAACGACTTGAAGCTTTTCAACTTGTCGTTTCCTCCAGACTTCCATGCGGTCTTTCCATGCAACACTTCCATATCCATAAACAGCAAGATCTTTCTGAGGAACCATGGGTCTTGTTTGTACTGTAACAACATACCTGTTTCAGTACAAACATATAGCATTAAGATAGATAAAGCTTATCAGTAACACATACTAGATGCAGAAGAATCTGTAAATGGTGCAGGATGGACTCTGTTTCCCAATTCCGTAGATGGGGGCACGATAAGAGCATGTCGATCCGAATACATATCAGCATCCTGAAACATGTATAGTAAGAGAATCATTACACCAGGACCCAGAGGAAACATCAATATGTGCTCCAGTTAAAATAGATGTGAAAGGGTTGGATTTCCGACAATGTACACGGAATATTGATAATGTGGAGTTTTTGGAATGAAGTCTGACCTCATCACAATACGTCAAAAGAGGAACCTGAGAGCCATGTGGAGCTGAACACAAGTGTGACACTTTGTTAGTACCACAGCCAGTGTTAAGACGCATAGAGAGCGTGGCTTCAGCAACATACTCGGGATCCATTCCATAGAACTCATGCTCCAGATCATCAATGCCATCATCTTCTTCATCCCCTTCAACCCTTGGACTACCTGCAGCATAATAATCAATCAATTTACTCACCCACTTTTCTCAAAGCAAGCAGAGAAGAAAAGACTCGCCTTTAATACGCTTGTATTGGGTCTTGCACTGGGGACAAACCTGATTTCCATCTCTTCTTTCATACTCATAGCATTGTCTACACACAGGGAATGCACATTCGTTGCAAGCGAGAAACGGCTCACCATTCTCTGTTAACTCAATCTCATCTCTACAGATTTTACAGGTTTGCCCACTCAGTTCTTCTACTGATCTTATCTGTACACAACCCAAATTAATATCATTAAAAGCTCTTGATACCAATCTACACACCACAAAATGTTCAATCTAAGCTCATCCTGATTCAGAAGCTTAAACGTTTTCTACATTGTGATTCAAAGATTCATAACAGTTTTGAACTTTTTTTCCATGAATTACAAAATTCAGACTACAATACTTAGTGTAAATGCAGCTTCTTGGAATCCACAGCAAACAAGCTGGCAAACCGCCATAGAGATGGGGTCTGAAACTGACACTCACTTTTGTCTCTTTGATCCTTTCCGACACGTATAACTCATGCAAATATTCGAACAGCAAAAGGACATGTGAATTTCGGGAAAGAAAAAAAACTTGTATTTTAGAATTCCCAGATTCAATTCCAAATAGAATCTCCAAACCCAGATCCAAACAGAAGATACATTTCTTGGTAGGAAAAACAAAAAAACAAAATTTAACAAAAAAAGTAGAAAAATTGAGAAAATCTTACTCTTGCACTCTCGTCGGCGTTAATCAGAACAAATTCGTTCCTATTGTGAGACCCAGCAATGAGTCGACCTCCAGTGTTCATGATTCACTCGTCAGGTCAGATCAGATCACATAAACAAACCAAAAACAAAAACAAAAAAAAGTAACGGGTCCGACCCGACCCGGATAATGGATCCTGATCGTTGCACTTCCATTACAAGAAATGTGCACTCACAGAGAAAAGGGAGAAGAAGATTTTTTTTTTTTTTTAATTTTCCAATAATAGCTAAAAATATAGAAAATATTAAGAGACACCGGAAACTTTTTTTTTTTTTTAAACAAACAAATTGGAGACTGGCAGAAGCAATGTGATTCCACAAAAAGCAAATAAAAAAAAGATTTAGACTTAGTTACAGAAGCAATGTGAAATTCTAGGGTTTGGAGTTGAGAGAAAGAGAAAGGTATTGAAACACGAAACAGAGAGAGTTTGAGTTGAAATGAAGTAGCCTTCATACAACAACAACAAAAACTATACTTTATATGAATTTTTTAAAAAAATTGAGATGAAAGAGGAAACAGAGAGCTCAGCGAGGAAGTGGCTCCCGGAGAAAACGACGGCGGCAATGGTGTTCCACTGGGAAAGATAAATGGCAGAGAGACAAAAGGGTTTTACTTTCACTGAGAGAAAGATTTGAGTGGAAGGGGAATATATGGAAAAGTTTTGGAGACAAAGTAGAAATTTCCTAAAAAAGGGCTGAAAGAAAGCTGATTCTTTCTCTATTGTGTAGGTCTTTTCTGTGAAAGTGAGTCATACATAGAGAAGAACATTGATATCGAATCGATCCTAATATCTTGAATTAACTCGAAAATGGTTATTAGAGACTATTTAGAGTCTTGACCGCGCGAAAAATCTCCCAGTTCCTTATTATTTTTTTATATATTAATTGCATGATTGTTTTATTTTTTTAAAAAAATCCTCCCTTTTTATTGTTTCTCACAAATCAGTCCTCCAAATTTTTCACATCATGTTTAGGAGGCCAGGTTACAAAAGGTCCGTGTATGGATTGACTTTAATGTTATACAAGGAGAGTGATAACACCATATTTTACATCTTTTTAAGGTTTAGTTTCATAGGTTTTTAATCCCACTTTGTATAGTTTTGGGATCTTTTCATGCATTTGAGTCTCATTTAGTTTTAACTTGCATTTTAGAAGTCCTAGATAGTTTTGTGTCGTTTTTGGCTTGCTGGAGCCTTTTTCAGGTGTTTAGGAGTGCTTGGAGCAGCTTGGATCATAGGAGACACTTGGAGTTCGAAGGAAGATCGAAGGAAGATCGAAAGAGGAGCAAAAGGAGCAAAATACACTTCCGATCGGTTTATAACCGATCCCGATAACCGATCAACATTCCTGATCAAGACGATGTGTCTGAAAGATCCAACCGGAAGAACACCTTTCCCTTTGAATTAGACTGGGAGCTCTTCACAAAAGTTATTCGAAATTGAGTTAGCTTGCTAATGGAAGTGTTTTCATGTCATTCTCATCAGCGGTTAGCGAGATGCGTTTGATTTACTGAAGACATATCATTACCGGAAAATGCAGCGGCAATCCGAAGCAGCTGAAAGAGCATGTCGGATGGAAGCCTTCCCGTACCCAGTTTAATCTCAAATTTGGACACAAGATATACAATTGAGTTAGCTTCGCGTGAGCGTTGGATTCGTGTCATTCAAGGCTGTGGTTCAAGAGTTATGGCTGATTTAGTGAAGACATGTCAGGCGATCGGTCATAACCGATCGGTTACAAACTGATCAAGATGTCCATCAGCGATCGGTTATGACCGATCCCCGTAACCGATCCCGACACTTTTAATGCCCTTTTCTGTATTTAAGTCATTTTTAATCATTAAAAACAAAAAAGTCTTTTTCCCCAAAACGAAAAGTCTCTCTTGGGAGAGCTCAAGAACACCTTTTGGTGTTCTTGAATGGATCTTCATGTATATTTCACATAAGGGAAGATTTCTTCACTTTTGTTTCATATTATATATATTTGATTCTTCTTCTTTCTTTTCTATGGTTTACTTTTGTGATTTGTGTTATTTTTGTGAGTTGACTTTTATTTTCTGGGTTTGTGTTCTTCGTGTTCTTCGTGTTCTTAGTATGTTCTTGTGAATAGCTTTTTGTTGGATCTTGATTAGGCTTGATTTGGATGGTTTGATGATTTCTTGTTGATGTTTGGGCTTAGATACTCATTTGTTCACATGTTTAGAAGTGATCTTAATGCTAGAGTTGAACTTGATCACTCAATTTCTAGATCTTGGTCGATTTACACTCGAGAGAGGTTCGGTAGATCGTCTAGAGGATTTCTAACGTGCTTTTCATTCTTAACCGTTAGCCATCGTGATTAAGGTGAATTGTTGGCTTAAAAAGGACTTACGTTTTATGCTTGTTGATAAATCGGTTGCAATCGAGAGATTAGCTAATTTGAATTATCAACAAAGGGTTTAGCATCACGAGAGTGAGTTAAGCTATTCTTGTGTTCCTCGCCAAAGAATGAATTTGCATTGAATGTTTGTGCATCACTAGTAATTTGTCTTGATGGTTTGATGATGGTGATTTTGGATGATCTTTGTTAATTCTTTCACTTAGGTTCTTAGGTTGATTCTTAATGCTAGACTTGACTTGGTAAACCGAAGTTTAGAACTGCACCTAGATTAGGTAGTTCTAGTTTGGCATGACAAACCGAACTAGAGTTACACCCTAGGATTTTTGGTCTCGTCCCATGCTTTAGGGAAGAGATTCGAGTAAACGGTGTTAGTGCTAGATTAGGTTTATTCATTCGAGTCTTGAACCTAGGCATTTCACACCCGAGAGGAGTTAGATGAATTGCTTGAACCGAATCTTTTGTGAGCTTTACGTATCATTCACAATTGGCAATTGTAGCTTGATGTGTTTAGTGAACTAAATGGACTTCTGATTAATGCTCATCGATTATCATTGATTGCAAACGAGAGTTTAGCTTAATCGGGTAATCGATGAAGAGATTGATACCACGAGAGTGGATTAGTCTTATGTTTGTGTTCCATGTTCTAAGATAGCGTTTAATGCTTCCGAATCACTCATTGTTTAATTGTTAATCATCTCTTTGATAGTTTAAGCCATGATCCAACGTTTTCTCTTTATGTTTTATTTTCTTTCTTTCATTTTCTTTCTTTTATTTTCTTTCTTGCATTTTGATTTCTTTCTTCTCTTCTTTCTTTTCATCTTTGTACAAAACATAAAACGTTTTTGCTCTAGCTTAGTTTGTTTCTCGTATCTTTGATGTGTAATCTTTATTCTCTGTGGGATCGATCCTAAAGTGCTACATCGACATACCGTTATGATTGCGGTAGTGTGCGCATTAGGTTAATTGGTGCGGGTAAAACACACGTGTATCAATTTGGCGCCGTTGCCGGGGAATGAATGATTGCCATTAGAGTTAGGATTCATTTTAAGTCTAGAGCCTTTTATTTTCTTTTGTTGCTAATCTTTTCCCTTTTCTTGTGATCTTGATCTCTTAGGTGTACAACTAGGAGTAAAGGAAATATTCAAGGAGAGAGTGAATAAGAGAACGCAACCGTCAAGCTAGCGACGTTAAACGCGCCATTGGGGACTCCCCCAATTCTATCCTTTGTATATATGTTTATATGTTTGTTTTAAGCTTGATTTAATATTTGTTTTTGTGTGTTTTGATGTTACAGGGCATCGGGAGTCGCAGGAGAACGTCCGGGATAAAAACGAGAAAAATCGCAAGTCTAGACATGCTGGATCGGTCACGACGATCGGTTATAACCGATCAGAATGTGCAGTGATCGGTTACGCCGATCGGTCACAAAAATGCGATCTGTTACGATGAAAAAATTGCTCCCAGCAATCGGTTTCCACGATCGGTTATAACCGATCAAAATGTGCCTCGATCGGTTTCATCGATCGGTTATAACCGATCGCGACACCTAGTCAAGGGAATGCTAAAACTCTTCATCTCCACAACTCCAAGGTACTTCACTTAACACCTTGTACATACTTTTTGATTTTGTTTTTTACTCTTCTTTGGACTCGTTTCACACCGAGACGGTGTGAATTAAGTCCGGGGGAGAGGGCTTTGTCATTTAACGTCATTTTCTTTGTCTTATTTTATATTTTTGAGTCTTGCATTGTACATATTCTATTGCATAGAAAAACCAAAAAAAAAATTCAAAAATTTTCAAAAATCCAAAAATATCATGTAGTTTGCATTGCACCATTGTTCATTCTAGAATTGAATTAGCTACTCATATCTAGATGACATAGGTTGCATTCATGTGCATGGGAGTTCATAAAACATGTATGATAAGCTTTCATTGTGATGCTCTCGATAATGGTTTTATATTGCTTAAACGATTTCAAAAGACTTGAAAACTTCGTACTTTGATCTCTCTACTCTTAACTCTTTGTCTTGTAAATACTTGTTTAATTTTAAATCAACCCCTTGATAATTGGACTTAAATGAATATAATCTTCTTGCTTATGGGCTTGTGATACATAACCATGGTTCAAAGAAAACATTCGGGTTATCTTATCCACTTTTACCACTCTCTAATAACCCGAGTGGCCATTCTCATTTTTAGAATGGTTCCTTACCTTTCACCTTAACCGTTTTCTTTCCACCCCTCGTTTTTTTTTTATTGAGTGAGGCCTTTTCTTGATATGCTATTGTGTGTAAAATCTTGTAAGTATCGGAAACGACAAAGGTTAGCTTTCATTTTTAGCTAGTCATTGTTGTTCAAAGAAAAGAGGCTAGCATTAAGATGGGGATCAATGGATTGAATGGTATTGATTTTGGGGAACATGAACTTACAAAAGTAAGATGAGAAATGGTTGAAGAAGCAAACTCTAGAGAAGAGCTTAAAAGAAAGACCCTAGGAAAAGAAAAGAAAATACACTCTCCATGTTTGAAAAAAAAAAAAAAAAAGAGAAAGAATAAAAAGTTTAGGGAGAGTGAAAAGAAAAGAAATGGGTCAAATAAAAATGTCTCTACGAGTTTGGTGTTTGGAAAAGAAAATGGGGTTAAAAAGAGAGTTTGATTTAGCCAAAATGGCTTTGGGGGTTTAATGAGCTTCAAGGAAATAAGATAAGAAGAGAAAATGGAATCACCATTTGGGTAGAATGCTTTGCTAGGAGGGTAGAACAATGTGAGCTTAACTTTGTATGCATAAATTGTTTCTAGTCTTCCTTGCTTTTGCATAACATATAGCATTCATTTTTCTTGAGAGTAAGTCACCCAAAAAGAGAATGAACCTCCTTGCACTCACATTTACTAGTGCCAATTGCCTTTTCTTCCAAACCGATTGGACTTGATCACTTGCCCATTTGTGAGACCGCACATTTAGAAAGATCAAATGAATGTGAGGGTTGGTTGAAAAGAGAACTTGTAGGCATGAGGCATTGTTGTTAAGAGAAAAGATTAGGAGTTGCGATAAGTCTAAAGAAGTTAGAGTCATAATTGAGATACGTTTTTGCAATGTCTTGGTATTATCTTGGGCATAGAATTCTCACTTTGAATGCTTTGACATGTCTTTTGGTTGTGAATTCCCACTCTTCAAAACCTCTCTTTCGGTTTGTCCTTTCTTGTTTGCTTGCGGACAAGCAAAAGGCAAGTCCGGGGGAGTTGATAACACCATATTTTACATCTTTTTAAGGTTTAGTTTCATAGGTTTTTAATCCCACTTTATATAGTTTTGGGATCTTTTCATGCATTTGAGTCTCATTTAGTTTTAACTTGCATTTTAGAAGTCCTAGATAGTTTTGTGTCGTTTTTGGCTTGCTGGAGCCTTTTTCAGGTGTTTAGGAGTGCTTGGAGCAGCTTGGATCATAGGAGACACTTGGAGTTCGAAGGAAGATCGAAGGAAGATCGAAAGAGGAGCAAAAGGAGCAAAATACACTTCCGATCGGTTTATAACCGATCCCGATAACCGATCAACATTCCTGATCAAGACGATGTGTCTGAAAGATCCAACCGGAAGAACACCTTTCCCTTTGAATTAGACTGGGAGCTCTTCACAAAAGTTATTCGAAATTGAGTTAGCTTGCTAATGGAAGTGTTTTCATGTCATTCTCATCAGCGGTTAGCGAGATGCGTTTGATTTACTGAAGACATATCATTACCGGAAAATGCAGCGGCAATCCGAAGCAGCTGAAAGAGCATGTCGGATGGAAGCCTTCCCGTACCCAGTTTAATCTCAAATTTGGACACAAGATATACAATTGAGTTAGCTTCGCGTGAGCGTTGGATTCGTGTCATTCAAGGCTGTGGTTCAAGAGTTATGGCTGATTTAGTGAAGACATGTCAGGCGATCGGTCATAACCGATCGGTTACAAACTGATCAAGATGTCCATCAGCGATCGGTTATGACCGATCCCCGTAACCGATCCCGACACTTTTAATGCCCTTTTCTGTATTTAAGTCATTTTTAATCATTAAAAACAAAAAAAAGTCTTTTTCCCCAAAACGAAAAGTCTCTCTTGGGAGAGCTCAAGAACACCTTTTGGTGTTCTTGAATGGATCTTCATGTATATTTCACATAAGGGAAGATTTCTTCACTTTTGTTTCATATTATATATATTTGATTCTTCTTCTTTCTTTTCTATGGTTTACTTTTGTGATTTGTGTTATTTTTGTGAGTTGACTTTTATTTTCTGGGTTTGTGTTCTTCGTGTTCTTCGTGTTCTTAGTATGTTCTTGTGAATAGCTTTTTGTTGGATCTTGATTAGGCTTGATTTGGATGGTTTGATGATTTCTTGTTGATGTTTGGGCTTAGATACTCATTTGTTCACATGTTTAGAAGTGATCTTAATGCTAGAGTTGAACTTGATCACTCAATTTCTAGATCTTGGTCGATTTACACTCGAGAGAGGTTCGGTAGATCGTCTAGAGGATTTCTAACGTTCTTTTCATTCTTAACCGTTAGCCATCGTGATTAAGGTGAATTGTTGGCTTAAAAAGGACTTACGTTTTATGCTTGTTGATAAATCGGTTGCAATCGAGAGATTAGCTAATTTGAATTATCAACAAAGGGTTTAGCATCACGAGAGTGAGTTAAGCTATTCTTGTGTTCCTCGCCAAAGAATGAATTTGCATTGAATGTTTGTGCATCACTAGTAATTTGTCTTGATGGTTTGATGATGGTGATTTTGGATGATCTTTGTTAATTCTTTCACTTAGGTTCTTAGGTTGATTCTTAATGCTAGACTTGACTTGGTAAACCGAAGTTTAGAACTGCACCTAGATTAGGTAGTTCTAGTTTGGCATGACAAACCGAACTAGAGTTACACCCTAGGATTTTTGGTCTCGTCCCATGCTTTAGGGAAGAGATTCGAGTAAACGGTGTTAGTGCTAGATTAGGTTTATTCATTCGAGTCTTGAACCTAGGCATTTCACACCCGAGAGGAGTTAGATGAATTGCTTGAACCGAATCTTTTGTGAGCTTTACGTATCATTCACAATTGGCAATTGTAGCTTGATGTGTTTAGTGAACTAAATGGACTTCTGATTAATGCTCATCGATTATCATTGATTGCAAACGAGAGTTTAGCTTAATCGGGTAATCGATGAAGAGATTGATACCACGAGAGTGGATTAGTCTTATGTTTGTGTTCCATGTTCTAAGATAGCGTTTAATGCTTCCGAATCACTCATTGTTTAATTGTTAATCATCTCTTTGATAGTTTAAGCCATGATCCAACGTTTTCTCTTTATGTTTTATTTTCTTTCTTTCATTTTCTTTCTTTTATTTTCACTACAAGAAAACAATCGATTTGCAATGGAATTTGCGATGGATATTATCCGTCGCAAATTTGCAACGGATTTGCGAGGGATTTGCGAGGAATTTGCGAGTGACTATTTGTCGTCGCAAATCCGTCGCTATTTTGCGAGGGAAAAAGTCGTCGCAAATTGCGACAATTTTGCAACATATTTGCGACGAAAATGCGAGGGAAAGTCTAGAGTCGCAAATCCCTCGCAAATTTGCGAGGGGCAAGAGGTCGTCGCAAATTCGTTGCAAATTTGCGAGGAATCTGCGAGGGATTAGCGAGCAAAATTTGCAATAGAATTGCTAGGGATTCATTCCTTATTTCCGGCGAGGATAAAATCGTGACAAATGTCTAACGGTTTTAAAAGTGAATCTCAAAAAATTATATTTCTAAATTTATTTAATGATGGGCATTCATAAACCACGAAAATTTGAAAATGTCTCCGTATGATATATAAAACGTCATATATCCGTATCTGTTGTTTATGAATATATATATATAAGTTTAACATCCCTCGTACCCTCAAATTCATTATATTTTTGAAAAAAAATTCTCATGATCATGACTCTTATGAGATTATAAACTGTAAACTTTATTACGTTATTATACCCTATACCCTAAACCTTAAAAATAAAAATCATGAATTTGCAACGGATTTGCAATGGATCCGTCGCAAATCCGTTGCAAATACAAAATCCATCGCAAATCCGTTGCAAATTTGCGATGGATTTGCGATGGATATGTTGCAAATCCGTTGCAAATAAAGGATCCATCGCAAATCCGTTGCAAATTTGCAATGGAATTGCTAGGGATTCATTCTTTATTTCCGGCGAGGATAAAATCATGACAAATATCTAACGGTTTTAAAAGTGAATCTCATAAAATTATATTTCTAAAGTTACTTAATGATATGTATTCATAAATCGCGAAAATTTGGAAATGTCTCCGTATGATATATAAAACGTCATATATCCGTATATGTTGTTTAGGAATATATATATAAGTTCAACATCCCTCGTACCCTCAAATTCATTATATTTTTGAAAAACAATTCTTATGATCATGACTCTTATGAGATTATAAACTGTAAACTTTATAATGAATATATACGTTATTATACCCTAAACCCTAAACACTAAACCTTAAAAAATAAAAATCATGAATTTGCAACGGATTTGCAATGGATCCGTCGCAAATCCATTGCAAATACAGGATCCATCGCAAATCCGTTGCAAATTTGCGATGGATTTGCGATGGATCCGTTGCAAATCCGTTGCAAATAAAGGATCCATCGCAAATCCGTTGCAAATTTGCAATGGAATTGCTAGGGAATCATTCTTTATTTCCGGTGAGGATAAAATCATGACAAATATCTAACGGTTTTAAAAGTGAATCTCAAAAAATTATATTTGTAAAGTTACTTAATGATATGTATTCATAAATCGCGAAAATTTGGAAATGTCTCCGTATGATATATAAAACGTCATATATCCGTATATGTTGTTTAGGAATATATATATAAGTTCAACATCCCTCGTACCCTCAAATTCATTATATTTTTGAAAAAAAATTCTTATGATCATGACTCTTATGAGATTATAAACTGTAAACTTTATTACGTTATTATACCCTAAACCCTAAACCCTAAACCCTAAACCTTAAAAAATAAAAATCATGAATTTGCAACGGATTTGCAATGGATCCATCGCAAATCCGTTGCAAATACAGGATCCATCGCAAATCCGTTGCAAATTTGCGATGGATTTGCGATGGATCCGTTGCAAATCCGTTGCAAATAAAGGATCCATCGCAAATCCGTTGCAAATTTACAATGGAATTGCTAGGGATTCATTCTTTATTTCCGGCGAGGATAAAATCGTGACAAATATCTAACGGTTTTAAAAGTGAATCTCATAAAATTATATTTCTAAAGTTACTTAATGATATGTATTCATAAATCGCGAAAATTTGGAAATGTCTCCGTATGATATATAAAACGTCATATATCCGTATATGTTGTTTAGGAATATATATATAAGTTCAACATCCCTCGTACCCTCAAATTCATTATATTTTTGAAAAAAAATTCTTATGATCATGACTCTTATGAGATTATAAACTGTAAACTTTATAATGAATATATACGTTATTATACCCTAAACCCTAAACACTAAACCTTAAAAAATAAAAATCATGAATTTGCAACGGATTTGCAATGGATCCGTCGCAAATCCATTGCAAATACAGGATCCATCGCAAATCCGTTGCAAATTTGCGATGGATTTGCGATGGATCCGTTGCAAATCCGTTGCAAATAAAGGATCCATCGCAAATCCGTTGCAAATTTGCAATGGAATTGCTAGGGAATCATTCTTTATTTCCGGTGAGGATAAAATCATGACAAATATCTAACGGTTTTAAAAGTGAATCTCAAAAAATTATATTTGTAAAGTTACTTAATGATATGTATTCATAAATCGCGAAAATTTGGAAATGTCTCCGTATGATATATAAAACGTCATATATCCGTATATGTTGTTTAGGAATATATATATAAGTTCAACATCCCTCGTACCCTCAAATTCATTATATTTTTGAAAAAAAATTCTTATGATCATGACTCTTATGAGATTATAAACTGTAAACTTTATTACGTTATTATACCCTAAACCCTAAACCCTAAACCCTAAACCTTAAAAAATAAAAATCATGAATTTGCAACGGATTTGCAATGGATCCGTCGCAAATCCGTTGCAAATACAGGATCCATCGCAAATCCGTTGCAAATTTGCGATGGATTTGCGATGGATCCGTTGCAAATCCGTTGCAAATAAAGGATCCATCGCAAATCCGTTGCAAATTTACAATGGAATTGCTAGGGATTCATTCCTTATTTCCGGCGAGGATAAAATCGTGACAAATATCTAACGGTTTTAAAATTGAATCTCAAAAAATTATATTTCTAAAGTTATTTAATGATGTGCATTCATAAATCGCAAAAATTTAGAAATGTCTTCGTATGATATATAAAACGTCATATATCCGTATGTGTTGTTTATGAATATATATATAAGTTCAACATCCCTCGTACCCTCAAATTCATTATATTTTTGAAAAAATATTCTTATGATCATGACTCTTATGAGATTATAAACTGTAAACTTTATAATGAATATATACGTTATTATACCCTAAACCCTAAACACTAAACCTTAAAAAATAAAAATCATGAATTTGCAACGGATTTGCAATGGATCCGTCGCAAAATCCGTTGCAAATACAGGATCCATCGCAAATCCGTTGCAAAATGATTTTTTTTGAAATTTGGTACGAAAATTGAATTTTTTCAGCACATGTTGGGCCAAATTTAACCGCGAATTGGTAGTGGACCAAACATTTTGCGATGGATTAATCCGTTGCAAATCCGTTGCAAATGTTGGAGCTATCGCAATTCTGTTGCAAATCCATCGCGTATTAGTTTATAAATTAACCTGTTTATCTTCTTCTTCCTTTCTCCCTTCTTAATTCCCTCAATCTCAATCTCCCGTCGATCTAAAATCGATCTCCGGCCCACTGTACATTCCGGCGACCCCACTCCTCCTCCTCCTCCGGCGATCGGTTCCTCTTCCTCTGGCGATCGGTTTCTCTTCCCTTCCTCTCCTCCGCGACCTCCTCCCTTCACCTCGCGAGTTCTTTCTTCTCCTCCTCCGCCGGCGAGCACTCCTCTCCCTCCGGCGACCTCCTCTCCCTCCGGCGAGCCCCTCCCTCCGGCGAGTCCCCTCCTCTCCCCTCTCCCTCCGGCGACCTCTTCCTCTCCTGGGCGAAGGTAAGTATTTTTTTTTAATTTCATTTTTTATTTCAAAAATATATGTTGTTATCTTAAAAAAACAAATATTGGATTTGATAGATTTGTGAAATTTGTTAGATTTGAGAACAAAAATTTAGATTTGTTAGATTTAGATTTGTATTTAATTTAGATTTTTAGATTTTTAGAATTGTTAGATTTTGTTAGATTATTTAGATTTTTAGATTTGTTAAAAAAATATATTTGTTAGATTTGTATTTAAATTAGGATGAATTTAGATTGTTAGATTTAGATTTGTTATTTATTAAGTTGTTAAATTTGTATTTTAATTCGGATGAATATTATATAATTTTATAATTATTATGACATTATATAAAATTATTAGTTTGATTGTAATTTTTTTGTATTTTCTAAATTATAATATAATTATATGAATTAATTATTAAATTTTTTTTTGTAGATGTCGGGATTTCGAGGTAACGACTACACTCGATTTCTTTCGATGGGTTCCACAAGTACTCCTCCTGTTATACAGATGGATTTCGTAACTTCAGCTGTTCCTGAGACCGTGGAGCCTGCCCCAGCACCGGCGGATCCCGCACCGTCTAACCCCGCGGTTGACTCCATCCCCATTGATATTGGACTACTTTGCTGAGAAGGATCCGGCTTTTGCAAGACTTCGCGCAGCACGTAACCCTTCGGGATCGGGATCGGGATCCAGAACCGGTACCGAAACCGGAACCGGTCCTTTTGTAAACATTTTGTTTTGTTTTTTTTAAAACAATTATGCATTTTTTGTAATAAATAAATTATATAATTATGTTTTTTAATTTTATATGTTAATTATTTTTAATTATTATTCAATTTATAAATTAATTTTTTAATTATTTATTTTTTTTTAATTACAAAATTCAATTTTTCTCGCAAATCCATTGCAATTTTGCGAGGGAATATTTTCCGTCGCAAGTTTGCGAGGGAAGAGTTTCGTCGCAAACTTGCGAATATGCGACGGATTTGCGAGGGAGAGTTGCCTTTGCAAATTTGCGACGGAATTTTTCTCGTCGCAAATTTGCGACGGATATGCGAAGGACATTTGCCGTTGCAAATTTGCGAGGGACTCTATCTCGTCGCAAATTTGTGACGGAGTTGCGAGGGAACTTGGCCGTTGCAAATTTGCGAGGGAGTATATCTCCTCGCAAATTTGCGACGAATTTGCGACGGAATTTGGCCGTTGCAATTTTGCGAGGAAAATTGTTTCGTCGCAAATTTGCGACGGATTTGCGAGGAAAACTGTTTTGCGACGACTGATTTGCGACGGAAGTGGTGTCGTCGCAATTCCGTCGCAAAGCGTGATTTGCGACGGATTTGCTATGGATTTTTCCATCGCAAAACGGTTGTTTTCTTGTAGTGTTTCTTTCTTGCATTTTGATTTCTTTCTTCTCTTCTTTCTTTTCATCTTTGTACAAAACATAAAACGTTTTTGCTCTAGCTTAGTTTGTTTCTCGTATCTTTGATGTGTAATCTTTATTCTCTGTGGGATCGATCCTAAAGTGCTACATCGACATACCGTTATGATTGCGGTAGTGTGCGCATTAGGTTAATTGGTGCGGGTAAAACACACGTGTATCAGAGAGTACCCGCGGGTTTTCTTTTAACTTACTATGAACATCACGGAAAAGATTAGTCATCAGAAATTTTGGAGCGTCGGGTCCATTGAAAACGTCGTAGATCCCAACGATAAGTCATCCTTGCTTCTCTTAAACCGCTAGTTGCACTATGTCCTCTCATGCTTTCCCCCAATGCCTACTGTAAATTGTTCTCGCTTCCGCCACTTGCCTTCACTTCGGCAGCCGCTAACGCAACTTCGACGATAACGCCGCTGCCGCCGTCGGGCCTCATAATGTTTTCCCTCTTAGAACCACGACGAAATTCGACACCGGAAGAATCCAGGGCCGTTGCTTCCTCTCCCTGGAAATCGGGTGTCAGAAAATGCGCTTATTTCTTTTCTGGCTCTTCTTCGAGTATACGCTAACGAACGGTGCCTATAAATGCAAGCCGGCGGAGTTAAATCTCGAAATCTCTCCGCCCGGGTCCAACGGGCCTGAAGTCGCGCCTCTCTCGAACCCGACATGATCGAGTCTCTCTCTTTGACTTGAAATAAAAAAATTTAAAAAAAACTGGAAAGAATCCAGAAATGATGCCTTTTCACGCGTCCTGGTAACCTCCTCACACACACGCTTCTCTCTGTCACCTTCTCTCACTTCCCTCCTCTCGCCGGCTCTGCAATGACGTCGGCGTGAATTTCTTTTTCGTCGACGCAAAATCCGACCACGTCCACGACCAATCCTCGCCGTTCAAGTCACGGAATTGATCGACGGCGTTTTCAACGGCGTTTTCATCGGCGTTTTCATCGGCTGCTCCGTTAACCACGCCGTGACTGACGGAACGTTGCTGTGGAATTTTATTTCGATTCTATATATTTCCATTATAGATGTAGTTGATAGGAATCTCATGATTTCCTTCGGTTTCATGATGCTCTGCATTATCATTGATTTTGTCGATCCAACTTGAAATTGATGATTCAATAATAAGACGATCCAACATATTGAAAATGCATGTTAGGAATAATATCTCATAACGTTAAATAATATATAAGAGGAATGTATCAATTTATTAATTGCCAATTAACTTTTAATATGCAATTAATTTTAAAAAAATAAGAATAAAAAATTGACCAATAGGGGGATGCTGAGGTGTCAACCCTGGAAAACTAATGCGCGACTATTTTAATTTTAAACTATTTTGTAGTTATATGTTTTTTTTAATTGTGTATTTTTATTTGCTTGTTTTGTTTCATTGCATATTTTGTTTTCTTTGATTTTGTTCAGCTGTTAGAAACTTTACTTTATAATATTCAATTAAGTCGGATTGCTAGATCCAATGGTTTATTTTCGACTATGTAATATCTTTGCCTCGCAGTAAATCTAATGATCCCAAGTCCCAACTAAACGAAATATCGTTTGGAATGATTATTATTAAAAAAATAGTTGAAAATGTATTTCCATTGCAGTTTCTGCCCATGTTGAAAGTTTGTACTTCATCTTATTTCTTATGAATAGTCTTCAATTTCTTTAGTTGTGAGTATTTAGTCCATTGAACCCATGTTTATTTTTTTTTTAAATCGTATATATTTTATGACTTATCTTTGATATCTTCCTTTGTTTTTCTCAAATGTTTTGGTCAACGATGAGTATCTCTCCGATTTTCAAGAGTATGAGACTAACCAATGAATGAATTCTTCAAAAAATTGTCAACTAAAACAAAATTTATATAGTAAATAATTCTCTCTTTAAATATCATATATTATATATTTTTAAATATAATCTTTTATAAATCCTAAATTCTAAACCCCAAACACAAACTCTTAACTCTAAACCCTAAACCATATGCCTCTAACTCTTAATCATAAACTCTGAATCTTCAATTGTAAACTCTTACACATAAATATCAAATAATATACAAAAAAATCCAACACTTACAAATAATATACAAATAACCGTTTAAAAAGAGACTGACTTCTCATTGGTTACCACATTAACACGAGGATCACAATTTCTTTTATCCTCCACCGTTGATAAAATTAAATACAACGGACACAAATATTCTTTTTTTTTCACTCAAACAATTTGCTTATCTCTTCTCCCTCTTATTCTTCAGATCTAATCCTCTTATTTTCAGATCTCGCCGCCGTCAACAACATCTTCTCATCCGTTCCCTAGCATTCCTCCGCACTCGACGACGCAAGAGGAGTGGTTGAATCGACGCGTCGCGGTGAGTTATGTGCTCACCTCTCACCGCCGGTTATGTGCTCACCGCTCCAGTCCTCACCGCTCCTTCCTCCGCTTCTTCTTCTCCACGTCGTCTCCTTCCTTCTCTTCTTCTCCTCCTCCTTCCTAACTTTTTTTTTCAGATCCAGTTCTGATGCTCACCGCCGGTTCTGTGCTCATCGCTCCCGTCCTCGCCGCTCCGCTCTGATGCTCACCGTCCTCGCCGATCAGTGCTCACCGCCAATCCGGATAGGTTTTCTGACGGCGACGTCGCGGAGAAACCACGAAACATGCTTTTAGTCATTTATTTTCTTTTTTCATTTTGTATAATTAATTAATTTAATAAATGATTTTTTTAAGAATTAATAATTAATAAGAGGGGCTGACGTGTCGACCTGACAATGTTACCTTTTCATACTTCTTATCTATCACTCTATCACATTGATACAAATCGTTATTGTAACACACATCTAGATATTTAACCAAATAAAAGATTTTACACACAAAAGAACTATTTTTTTTTTTGACGACGACGATAATGTTGCGTGAATTACATATCTAAAATATATAGTATATATACTTAATCTTTCGATAAATGTTGTAACTATTTCTTTTACTAATTTATGTAAATATACATAATGTAATAGTAAATATTAATATTTGATCAGAAAAGTAGAAGAATTAAATATTAATGAATTAGTATTAATTAAAAAAAAAACAAAAATTGAAGAGGTTGATTAATTTTTATTTTTTAAATTAAAAAATGGGCCAATCAGGGGGGCCAAGTGTCAATGCTGGAGAGCCCCATTCTCTCTTTATAAGGTAAATTGTGTGAATTTTTACTTTTTTCGTAGACTGTTTTTTAGATCATAAAACATTAACCAAATCATGATTAACACAATGTATAGTATTTATTTTTCTTTTAATAGTATAATTTTTTTTAGAAACATATGGTTGTTGAATGTACAATATCTCGGTGATTAAAATGTGAGTATAATATAAATCAAATCAAAATTTTCGCTATATTATTATTTAAAAAGTTATTTAGAAAAATGAAATTTATTCTGTAGGTTATATTATTACACATAACAAAAAATAATTAAAATGAAAAATATTATAATTATCTTTTAAAATTATTGAACAAAATATGGAAAATATTTATTGCCATTAAAAATGTAATTTATTATTTAATTTATTAATTATTTAAAATATTATATATTTTAAAATAATAATCAATTTATATATATTCAAAAAATATTATTCAAAATTCTGTTATATTTTTTACTATAATTTATTATATTATATTTGAAAATATATCAAAATAAAAGTTGAAATTCTTTTTACTAATTTTATAAAAAGTTAGACACAAAATTTTTTTTTAAAAGAGTTTGTGGACTAACTACAAAAACTAGAGTTATTAAACTGTGCATATTAGAATTATGTTTTCAAGATTATAGGTTTTTGCGAATTAACTTGAATAATATTTGCAAAACGGGTTAAATATGCAAATTATTACGAATTGACAGTTTAATCTATAATCATTAGTTAGTCATATTGTAAAATTCAAATAAAATCAATTTTTCTTAAATTTCAAAACAATTTAAAAAAAAAAAAAAATCCGCACTATAATTAGCATCTACTATATAAAAGTTAATCAATTCTCTCTAGGTAACCAGACTTGTTTTACTTGAATTGCTTCTTATATCTACCAACTTGAATTGCTTCTTATAACCAGACTTGTTTTACTTGAATTGCTTCTTATATTTCGTTTCAGATTAATGTTTTTATTTCTCACTGACCAACCAAGTTTATTGGCTCCAAACATTAAGGTAAATGCCACAGGAAAGTAAACACAAGTGTATAGGCCACTAGATTCTTTTTAATTTGTATTCTATATAGCCAAAGCATGAAGTTAAAAAGCTAAAGTGCAAGATAATCGATTTAAAGATGAAGAAACATATGACATCTAATGACTTAGTTGAACACAATTACTATAGTTTTTAAACATGATTTTGATAACTGTTTTAATAGTTTAACAACTTGTTACTCATTTTTTCTACTTTTTTTATTTATTCTTAAGCTTTGAAAAAACAGCGTTTCTCGCAAGAAGGAACAAACGGAGAGGACTAGATAAAGCTGATGCAAAATATGAATTCTGAATGTCTTTATATTGTAGCCTCAAAGATAAAGACGTATAAGAACTCTCCTGGAGATAGGAGAGTTATGGAATTGTCATAGAAAGAAAGTAGTTCAGTTCCAGCTGGTATAAAGACAAACTTAAACCTTTTAAAATAGTCTAACATGGAGCTTATTCATATGTTTATTGTTTGTTAAGAAATACATCTCAACATCGAGATCTCTTCAAAATCTTCCAAGGAAAAACCCATAAACATGATCCACCGGAGAGAATACCTAATGAAAAAATAAAACTGAACTATTCTTGATAGTTTGTATTATAGATTAATGCATATAGCTAATCTAAAAAAATATAAGTCTACAGATTGCATACAATGATGCAACTTTGAATGCAAAGTTTTTTTCCCCTTTTTGTCAAGAATTCAAAGTTTAAATGTTCACATGCTTGTACAGTAGACAAATGTAGCCGGATAAACAAAGTAAGGTTGAAATATTCACAACAAACTTTTTCACTATTCAATAAAATTGTTAAAAAGATTCACCAAAAAAATTTTAAGACTGAAATATTCTGGCAAAGATTTTTAAAAAAAAAATCAATATGCAAATCATATAAAACTAAGAAACACAAATTAGATAAATATATTTAGAATAAACAAATACAGAGAAAGCCCGCGCGCGGGTTCGTAGTTATTATTATCACCAAATTTCAAGAAATCACAGAGACTATTAATAATGGGTATTTGGGCTACAAAGGCCTACATTGAATAAAACTTCAGTAAACAAAATAGCCCAAAACTCAAGGAAAACAAAAAGGTAAGTGTCGATTCCAGGATTCGAGCCCAGGTCTCCACGGCCATAACCTGGAATTCTCACCACTAAACTACAGCCAATTCTGTGTTACATTTATGAAAACATATTTATTTATTAATAAATAAACTGACCCTTCGCTTCTATTTTTTGATATTTCCGTTAAAACCGTTACTCTAATTCAATAAGACCTATTTAAATCATTCATTTCATTAAGTTCCATGAACTAATAATATTAAAGTAAATTCATTAAGTCTTAACCCTCTCCCACTTCCCCCACTAAATCCCACCTTTAATCACAATTAAACCTCAACTCTTTCCAAAACCACAGTATTATAAAACCACAGCTCTTAGCAAACCCCATTATCATTCTCACGCAACACAACACAAAACTAAAGAAAAAACACAATGGCTTCTAACACAAGTCTCCTCTTCGCCACAGTCACTCTTCTCCTCGTCCTCAACATCTCCGGAAGAACACTCCCGGCGACGGCGGATTCGACCAACATAGCTGCGAGACTTACCGGAGGAGGACTGATGCAATGTTGGGATGCACTCTACGAGCTCAAATCTTGCACCAACGAGATCGTTCTCTTCTTCCTCAACGGCGAGACCAAACTCGGCTCCGATTGCTGCAACGCCGTCGAAGTCATCACCACTGATTGTTGGCCGGCGATGCTTACATCTCTTGGCTTTACACCTGAGGAAACCAATGTCCTTCGCGGTTTCTGTCATGAGTCCCCAAATTCCGGTGGTTCTTCTTCTCCGGCGCCTTCGTCTCCTGTCAAACTTTGATATATGTTCCTCGTAGATGTATGCAGACATTAATAATTATTATGGTTATAATATATAGTTTTTAATATCTATGGTATAATGAGAAAATGACAGTTCATTCATATGAGTTTTGGAATAATGGCGTTTGTGATTATTAACACAAGGAAAGAGTCCATCCAAATGGAATAGCTTAAAAACATATCAGAACAAAACCAAGTTTTGTCAAGAGATAGAGCACAGAAACACTAAACTCGTCCACAAGAAATTTAATTCATGATTTTGCACATTTGTAAGGAAACAGAGGTTATAACAGATCAACTAAAAAAGCTTTAGATTGGACTGGAGATTGCGATAAAACTTTCAACATATATTTTTCGTTTTCTAAAATATATACATGTTTTGGATAATGGTTATAACCATATATTTTGGGTTATTTCATGTTTTAAAAGTTTAAGCAAGGCAACAAGAATTGTGTATCTATTAGAAAAAAACAGTGCAATTAGAAGCCCCAACAATTTATAACAGTCAAAATGGTGGTACAATAATTAAAGATTAAAACCCTTTCTCAACATTTTTTTTTTTAATAGTTTTAGCTGATTGACTATACTAAATTAAATAAAAGAAATTAAACTTTAAATTATTCGAAAATTAAAACATGTATTTGGAACGTAACAAAAAGTTATGTAATTTTTTTTTTTTTTTATAAATATGTATTTGACACATATTTCTTTTTTATAAATATTAAAAATAGTCGATTTTTTTGCTTATATATATATATATATAATAGTCTGCTTTTTGAATGATGTTACCTTGACCAATACGGCTAAAAATTAACAATCAAAACCTAAGTTTGAAAATACTTCTCTTTATTAACTGCTGTTTAATTACATGACGTTAACCCTTCGTCTTCAATCTCCATTAGAACCGTTACTCATAGTCACCACGCCAATGTCAAGTTACGTTTTCACTAACTATGCTTTAAACTTCCATAATTAACATTAAGCATTTACCGTCAATCCTTTCTCATTTCCTCCCACTAATCCACCTTTTAATTACTCTTAAATCACCACTAAGTACTAAACCTTCACCTCCATCTTAAACCACACTATAAAAACAGAACTCTAATAACCCAATCATCACCACACAACAAAAACCCCAAAAAAACAAAAAAAAAACAATGGCTTCTAGTACAGGTTTCCTCTTCGCCACCGTAGCTCTCCTCCTCGTCCTCAACATCTCCGGCAAGACACTCCCGATGACGGCGGATTACGCCAACATAGCGGCGAGGCTTAACAGAGGAGGACTAATGGAGTGTTGGGATGCTCTCTACGAGCTTAAATCATGCACCAACGAAATTGTTCTATTCTTCCTCAACGGCGAGACCAAACTCGGTGTCGGATGCTGTCACGCTGTCGAAGTCATTTCCACCAATTGTTGGCCGGCGATGCTAACTTCCCTTGGCTTTACCTCTGAGGAAACCAATGTCCTTCGCAACATCTGTCAGTCTCCGAGTTCCGGTGGTTCTTCTCCGGCTCCTTCCCCTGTAAAACTTTAATTTATGCAAACCTCTAAAAACGGTTACAATCCATATTTTTCATATAATGTAATGGACTAATGGAGTCTCTTTTTGGATTCATGTATGGAACTAAAACCACGTCTGTGCCATCAAATTGAAATAGTCAAGATATAGCTTAAAACAATTTTCAGAACAAAACAGGTCTTGTCAAGAAACAGAGCAAAGTAAGAACAGATAAAAATCTCAAGTTAAGTAACTTGTAGAACAAGACATTGATTCATGTTTATGCACAATCCTAAGAAATTTCATTGCTTTAAAACAATTATAAGTCAAAACCAGGAAACAGATCATAATAAGAAAAGACAAGTAACTAGTCCAACAAGAAACTGGATTCATGTTTCTGTAACAACCATCAAGAAACTCTCAGAATCTTAGCTTTAAAACTGTAGTCAGACAAAACCAGGAAACAGAGCAATAGAAAGAAAAGTAACTTATTCAACAAGAAAATTGATCAATGTCGTGCCTAGTTGTAATTATCTTCAAGAAAATCTCAGAATCTTTGCTTTGTTCATATTATTATGGGGGGAAAATGAAAGCAGAAACACAAATAAAAAAACAAACAAAGATCACAACAGATTCTAGACATGATCGAGACTCCATGGTCGACATGTTCTTTAATCTCACCCTACGACTTATGACTCAAGCGGTCCATCGCGGTGTTAAAAACACTCATCTTTATGAGCTCAATATCCGCAACGATTGCCAAGAGGCTCGTGGCCTAGTGGTTCACTCCCATTGTGAGTGGGAGGCCCTAGATTCGAGTTTCTTGGTAGGAAAAATATTAAAAATATTTTCTTATCCCACACGGGCGTGGTCGAGTGGTCGGTCGGAAGAGGGCGGCTAGGTAAAGAATACACTCCCATGCGAGTTCGATTCTCCCCTGGTGCAGATACTCGAAACAATGTCACAAACGTATGTGGAAGCTGGCACTGGGTTTCGGTCCAGTTAAAAACCCGTGAGGAAACTTTGTCAGTTGGGCCAACTCACTCTAGGCAATAGTCGGAAGGCGCGAAATCTTACTGGGTTGACATGTGGTATCCAGTCCCCATCTCTCCAATCGGATGTCGACCGGGCAGCCTAAATCATAAAAAAAAACAAATATATATTTATATCCGCAACGATATTATGCTTGGACCTGAATAATGGGTTTAAGGAATTTTATATAGGCATGGTACATGAGAAAACTACTAATGTATATCTATATGTATGGAATATGGTTCCATGAGATTGAGAGAGACACATCATTATTAAAAACTCGATCAATAACCTAGAAAAAGACAGAGGTCGGAGGACTCTTAGGAAGAACGAAATCTCTATGAGTTTATTGTTTAAGAAGCGGCTTTAAAAGAAACGACAGTTCGTTCGATGGATTCGAGAAGGAATCTCAGCCATACTAGGTGATTAGTTAACTTTAATTTTGTTTATTAGAATATGTGAATATTTTGTATATAAATATAATTACAAAAACATTTTATCAAATTTGAATATTTATAATATTTATCTTTTTGGTTTAATTATATAACTTGATAAAAAACTATATATAACCGAATTTTTATTATTTTAAGTTAAGTGAAGTTTTTTATTCTTATATTTTGGATTTTTTTATAACAGGTATACGAACCACCATACATCTTTATTTTCGATGTGGAAATTTTTAGTCACACATATTAATTTCTTCACCATTTGAGTAATTAATGTTTGTTTTTAAAAAGTTGAATTATAATATTACTGAAAAATATAGATTTTTTATTATATGGATGATTTAGTATTTTTTTTTCAAATATTAGATCAAACAAATATGAGAGAAAGAATATAATGTTAAAGAAATAATTAATATGATATACTAAATTTTCAATAAATATTTTGGTAGCAAATGGAAGATATAAGATATATTTATAAGTTAAATGCTGAATATTAGATAATTATTTAATATAAACTATAGTATTTTCTAACCAAATTAATGTGAATGACATAAATTGTAAACAATCTAGCTATTTATGTTTATTTTTATATTAGTCTTAAGAGCATTTGGTTAGAAAATACTAAATGTTGTAAATAATCCCTTATATATTACCTTACATAACAGTGGTGGGTGGCGGAAGGTTTGGTGGAAGAGGATGAGGAGGTTATGGTGGTCGCCGTGGCGGATATGGTGGCGCTTGTTACAATTGCGGAGAACAAGGTCACATGACGAGAGACTGTTCTTAAGGTGGAGGAGGATACCGTGGTGGTGGTGGTGGATACGGAGGAGGCGGTGGCGGAAGGCTCGGCGGAAATTGGGGAAATGCTGAGGAAATTGAAGGTAATTCAAAGAAGAAAAGCATAAATGATGCTCAATCGGCTGAGCAGGACGGGTAAATGATGAGCTAATTCTTTAGTTATATTGTTAGCGTACAATATATGATTTTCCAAGGTTTTGGTCTCAAAAAAAAGTCTTAGATAAATGCTTCCTTCATTTATTGTTGTTTTCAAACCACACATGGAGATTGTTGCTCCTGCCAACTCTGATAAGGTAGGTTGTCATAAATGATAAAATGATTGAATTTTGACTATTTAAGTAGCTGATTCAAAGTTATCTTTGCTTTCAAGATCCAAGTTTGGTGGGACCTTGAAAATGTCGAGGTACCCACTGATGTACCAAACAATGAAGTTTATGACCTTTTCAGCAACAAGTTTAAAAGAGAAGGTTTTTCTGGGCCAGCTGAAGTCACTGCAGTTGTTGGGTATTTGGATTCTTATGTGCCTAAGAATTTGAGCAAGGGGATCAAAGTTGTTCATGCCGTAGAAACCATTCGTAAGTAACAAAATTATGTTAGTAGCAAATTGTATCTGTTATTGATGGTTTTAGTAGCAAATTGTTTCTGTTATTGATGGTTGAAGTTTTTGTTTTAGGACCGAACGATTCTGCTAATGACCAAGTTGCGGATACTAAAATCAAGGATTTAATAGATACATAGCTTGAAACGCTTAAGTCCCCTCAGAATGTGATGATTATGACGTCTGACGGGGATTTTAGAGGGCCAATTTTTTTACATATTTATTATTTTATATAATTTAATAAAGTTAGACGAATGATCAAAATCTCATGTACGATTCTTGTACAGTCATTTTTTTTTGTTTCTAGTCTTTTAATTCTTAGGGTCGATTCTGCTTATTTTTCATTTTTCGTTATATTGAAGAGTAGCGTTGTGATCTTAGTTTTGGGGTTTATGGTTCATGTCTCGATCATGAAAAGTGGGTTTTCAGTTAAGTTCTCTCTCTTGTTAGCATAAAATTTAACGTGAGGTTAAAGAATCTCTTTCTTTCTTAGTAATTGTGAGGTTTGATGTGGAGATTATTAACTAATTTTCCAAGCTTAGGTGATTTTTTTGGTGTTTTGTATTGGATCATAATCACTCTGTTTCACGTATGAGTGTTCCTTCTTTGATGGTGTGAATTAACGAGACACTGTGGTGGAGAGGTGTACAATATAAGGCTTTTGGTTTAGATAACTTGAGCATGAGCCAGTGATTACCAATTCCAATTTGATTTTATAGCTTAGACCATTTTGAATTTGGGGTTATTCACTACCTATAGTTTGATAAAAGAACAAATAAATGGATGAGTAGAATTGATTTACCTGAATCTTGTGTGTTAACAAAATAAATTAAAAACAACATTTACTTTAAAAGAAAGAATTCTGCTTAAACATCACGTAATATAAAACAGATGGAATAGTTATACGTGGAACGCTGGAAGTTTCTTGTCCTAGTGATCAAAAATTTAACGTTTCTACACTAAGCCTACAACTACAAGCATGAATTATTTTCTCAAACTGGAAGTTTCTTGTCCTAGTGTCCTAATGATTCGTTTCTCAGACATGTACTATTTTGAAAATTATTGATACAACTACAAGCATGAATCTATTTTTATTTGGGGTAGAATTATAAAAACTATTAGATATCTTTAAAAAAATGGAATTATCTATTATATGAAGATGAGTGGGATCAACGTGAAGTGAGTGTCTTTTTCCTCGTAAGCCACTGAGATAAAGCTTCATTGGTTTCATGTCCTAACCACCAATCACTCATTTTTCATTCCTTCTTTTTTGGATCATGTACCTCAAGGCTAATCTTTGTTTCCCAATATACAAAGATTAATTAAGTTACAATCCATAAACTATTAGAATATAATCACTTGGTTTAGCTATCATTTTTACAACTCTTTTTGTATTTTTTTGAGTTATGATTAAGTTTACCAAACAAACTACATGTTTTTGTGGGATGCATGGTTAGCGATAACTAAGCAAAGGAAGCCATGACAAATATATTACAAATGAGCAAGATATACAATTTTTGCTTAAGATGAGTGTCAATACGAATAGTTATCAAATTCTTGATCATATATAATTCTCTTAAAATTAGACAAATGGTCCGATGACTAATTCACATATTACACATGTAAAATGACCATAGAAAATCCCTTCACTAACAATATAATGAAGGAGTTAAAACGACTCGATGAGATGTTGGACATGCAAGGCCATCAAAATTGCTTCAATTTTTTGCTGCTAAAAGCCTAAAACTGTAACAACATTTTTTCTGATTATATCAGAGTATAGCACAAGGAAAAACACTTGTTAAGGATGTTTCTTCAAATGTCTTTCGAACATTGCATTTGATGCTGGAATCAAGTTTCCACAAACAAAGCATAGCGATGATTGATGAATGATATATGAGTGATGAATCCTCTCTGTTGTAAATCACGATCTATTGGGCTTATACAATGATTTATGTTACTTGGATTAGCCTTTTGCCTGAAACAATAATTAATGCGATGACAGATTTATTTAAGTATGAATACATGTTGCTTTTGTAGTTCATGAGGTATGTCGTTCTGATAAGTTAAGTATTTAACTGATTTCGCTTTCAATGTTGGAGTGGTTTTACCTACCAAAAGCATCTTGACCTACCAAAAGCATCTTTCATATGATAATTAGTGAATAAAGTTTTATTTGGCACGCCAAACACTAATCTCACGGGTTATAATCTATAGTTTTCATAAAAAAATGTGTCTGAGAGAGAGTCCAAGTGAGATTATCTTGGTCAACGATGGCGTTAAACGTGATCAAGATCTCCCGAGTCAGCCCTGCAAACCACTCGGTCGACCCGCTCATTCTCCCACTCACTTTCTTTGATCTTATGTGGCTAAAACGTAACCCTACCGAGCGACTCACCTTTTTCAGACTCACTGAGTCATCTCGTGGCATCTTCTACTCCGTGATCCTCCCCAAGCTCGAGCGATCCCTTTCCCTCGCCCTTACGCATTTCCTCCCGCTCTCCGGTCACCTCAGGTGGGACCCACAAGATCCTAAGCCGCACATCAGCGTCTTACCGCAAGACGCTGTCTCTCTCACGGTGGCCGAGACCGGCGCTGATTTCTCTCGTATCTCCGGCAAAGGGCTTCGTCCCGAGACTGAATTACGCGCTCTGGTGCCCGAGTTATTAGTTTCCTCTGACTCCGCGTCTGTCCTTTCTCTGCAAATCACTCTGTTCCCGAACCAAGGCTTCTGCATCGGAACCACAGCCCATCATGCCGTCATGGACGGCAAAACGGCAGCAAAATTCCACAAATCATGGGCTCACATCTCTAAATACGGGACTATATGATGCGTCCCTGCTTGATCAACTCCGGAGGAAGGCTGATGAAAGCGAGCCTGCAACAAGCTGGTTGCGATGGGGATGAATTTCGGTGATGATGAAGGATTGATGCAGGTGATTGGCGATGAATAAGGAGTTTGCTGGGATGATTTTCGTGGATAGATTGTAAGTGATTAAGTGGAAGAATAGATAGTAGAGTTTCTGGATCACACAGGTGTTTAGAAACTCGAATTCAGAGAACGTATTCTTAGAATCAGATTGAGAGAAGAAAACAGGAATTGCTTTTGCTTGATGTTCTTCGCTAAGGAAAACAAGGAGGCGTGATCTAGGTTTTATAATTCAACCAAAATCGACAAAGCCCTAAACTACATAGCGTTTGAAATAAAACTACAAGGTGTTTAAAACTTGAATAAAAACAGCGAGGCGTCCCAGCCATAAGGCTCCTACTCGGTGCACCTCTAAAACAACTAAGTACATAGTCCATGTGACTTATACATTATTACCCATTGATCATGATCTCCTAAGTAACTCGACGTAGTGATTCATCTGCCTCGTTAAAAACCATGTTGAGAAAACCCAGTGGGACAAAACTCAACATGGAAAAGAGTACAGAATTCTCACCTAAGTTATTTAGTCTTCAGGATCGAGTGTAGTCTTCAAAGTGGAGATATTGAAGACTTGGATCGATGGCAGATTGAGTGATGAGTGAGTGCGAGTGAATGCGTGAAGTAGGAGTGAGTGAGCTTCACTTGCCATCTTCTTAGCTCTGGATCGAGTGATCACTCCAACTGGCTCAAGCTCCTTGTCTGCTTCTACTTCCTCAACTTCCTTGCTTTCCATAATCATATCATCCCCTCCCTCTTGAAAAGGATTTGTCCTCAAATCGAAATCTGCCAGATAAGGAAGCAAGTCAGAAACATTGAACGATGGAGATACATTATACTTACCTTGGAGATCGATCTGGTAGGCATTGTTGTTGATCTTCTTGACGACTTCAAAGGGTCCATCCACTCTCGGCATCAGTTTGCTCTTTCTCTCTTCTGGAAATCTGTCCTTGCGTAGGTGAATCCACACCAAGTCGCCTTCTTCAAAGACCATCTCCTTCCTGCCCTTGTTTGCTTGTCTCTCATACTGCTTAGTCCTCTTCTCTATGTTCTCCTTCGCTTTCGCGTGTATTTCCCTGACCTGTGCAGCCTTTGCTGTACCATCTAAACTACATTGAACACTTAAAGGCAAAGAGATCAAGTCTAGAGGTGATTGAGGGTTAAAGCCATAGACGATTTCAAAAGGAGAAAATAGAGTTGCAGAGTGCTTAGCGTGATTATAGGCAAACTCTACGTGTGGTAAGCAGGCTTCCCAGGACTTGATATTATCTTTAACCAACGCCCTGAGGAGTGTAGACAACGTCCTATTCACCACCTCTGTCTGGCCGTCAGTCTGAGGATGACAAGTAGTAGAAAAGGCCAGCTTAGTTCCTAGCTTTGCCCATAACGTTCTCCAGAAGTGTCCTAGAAACTTGGTGTCTCGGTCTGACACTATCTCTTGAGGTATGCCGTGAAGACGTACTATCTCCCTGAAAAACAAATTAGCTACACTAACAGCATCATCTGTCTTGTGACTAGCAATGAAGTGAGCCATCTTGCTAAACCTGTCAACAACTACAAAAATCGAATCTCTACCATTTCTGGTTCGAGGTAAGCCCAATACAAAATCCATAGATATATGAGTCCAAGGTTGAGAAGGAATAGGTAGAGGGGTATACAAACCGTGAGGCTGTACTTTACTCTTTGCCATCTTGCAAACAGCACACCTAGAACAAACCCTCTCGACGTCCGACTTCATGTTAGGCCAGTAGAAACGATCCTGCAGTGCAAGTAGAGTCTTTGATATAACAAAGACCATACCATGATCACACAAAGGATTGGAAGCGAGGCTAGGATTTTCCTATGATGCCATTATTCGCCTACATCCTTTGATACATAGAGAGGGAAGAACCGGGGATTTGGTGGCAAACACCATCAATACTCGCGTCTCCTACCTTGATATGTATATGCTAAGCTGAAAATAAAAAAAATAATAAAGATATAATAAGAAATAAGTCTGGAGGAAAGAAATTGATACAAAAAAGTGTGAAAAAGGGTGGTTCCTTTGTCAAGATATTGTCTGGTAAAGAGTCTAGAAGGTTCTTAAATATTAGCTGCAGAGATGAAACTGGCGATGAGGGCTTTACTTGAACAATGCTGTGGGATTTTGTGTGGAGTCTGGAAAAGCTGCAAATGTCTACGGAGAAGTACATGGTGGTTAGATCGAAAGCTGATCAGGTGACATTTGGGTACTTGGGAAAAGGGTCTTTTCGATGGTTCAGGAACAGGTGAGTCTCTACGTTTTCAAACCTCTTTTTCTGGTTTAGTCTTCTATTTGCTTGAGGGCAAGCAAAAGGCTAAGTCTGGGGGAGTACAAAATTGATGTGCTCAATTTAATACCCTAAAGTACTAAAGCAGTTGTAATAGTATAGCTAGGGTATTAAATTGAGCACATCAATTTTGGCACCGTTGCCGGGGACTCAATTTCGCCATTAGATTTTAGTTTAGAATTTCGACTAAGTTCGTCGGTATCGATCGATACTCTGTAGTATCGGTCGATATTCGTCGTCTTCTTTTGTTGGTATCGATCGACACCACTTGGTATCGATCGATACTCAACATATTTTTCTGGTTACTTACGTGCTTTGCCTAGTGTTTTGTTTGCAGGTGTATGCCTGTTCCTGAAACCAGAAGCAACAAGAGCACACAGCTAGTTGAACTGTCATTGGAACAGCTAGCGTTTGTGGAACGCACAAACAGAAAGACCAAGCAAACATCAGGGATGAACAACCCAGTGGTTTTAAGAGCTGATGAAGCTGGAATTCTGAGAGACCAAGAGGGTCACGTGTGTAATGAGAGAGGGCAACGACTTGATGAAGCTGGTAACATCGTTGTCCCTGCTGCGGTTGTTGAGATTATCGCGCCAGCTGGGCGCACCAACACAGGGAATGCTGTGGTTAATCGTGGAAGAACGATTGGTGAGTACAACAGGCCAGAGCAGTTTTTCGCCAATCGGTCAGCGATTCGTCCTCCTGCTTATGAGAGGAATGACTTCGAGCTGAAACCTGCTTACTACACTCTAGTAGGACAACATCTCTTCCATGGTCTTCCTCATGAACATCCAATGGACCATGTAGAGAAGTTCGAGGACTTGGTCACTAGCATCAAGAGCAATGGAGTGTCCTACGACTACCTCTTCTGCAAGCTCTTCCCCTACTCTCTGGGTGGAGAAGCTACTTACTGGCTGAGGCAGCTATCTCCTGGATCGCTAACTAATTGGGAGGACACCAAGAGAGCCTTCCTGATTAACTTCTATGATGACGGGCGATCTGAAGATCTGAGAAATAAGATATCCACTTTTTCTCAAGGACCTACTGAGGCGTTCAAGGCTGCTTGGACAAGATTCAGATCGTATCAGAGAGATTGTCCACATCATGGATACTCTGATGTGCAGCTGCTGGGTATCTTTTTCAGAGGAGTAGATTGGAGATATCAGATGGGTCTGGACTCTTCGAGCAATGGTAATTTCAACACCAGATATCCTGAGGATGCTATTGTGTTGATTGAGAACTTTGCATCTAGTAGTAGCACCAAGAGCGCAGACTTCGAGCGCAAGAAGCTGGCTGGTAACATGGATGGGTCGCAGATCGCTGAAGTGAAGGCTCAGCTGGATTCTATGCACAGTCTTCTGCTGGGAAAGACAACAAAGGCCGTCCACTTCGCTGCTGAGAATGAAGTGGAAGATGTTAACTACATTGGTGGTTCTGGTTTTCAGGGTCAGAGATCTGGGTACAACACCAATCGAAACTTCACCAACTACGTTCAGCAAGGAGGGTACCAATCCCCACCACCCAAAGCTCCTGAGAACAAGATTGAAGCTATGTTTGAAACGCTCGTTCGAGGACAGCAGCAAATCACAGTGAACTTCAATGGTAAGATGGACACCATGTACTCCGATTTGAGTGAAAGGATCGATGCTCTAAAAACGAGCCACAGGATGCTGGAGACGCAAGTAGCTCAGACTGCAGCAAATTCCAAGGGAAAGGCGGTTCAATCACACAATGCACACGTCAATGCCATCAGCTTACGTGCAGAAAATCTCGAAGCCATTCCTGAAATCGCACAAGCATCGATCGATACCCCATTGGTATCGGTCGATACTAAGGTGATTTCTGAGGAGACAACAGAGAGTTCTACTGTGGTGCCTAAGGTCGTTGCAGAACGAGTGTATGTCACCAGGATGCCTTATCCTATGATTCCTAAGCTGACAAGGGAGGAATGGGAGATTGCTAAACTACAGTATATGCTGGATAACCCGAACGTGGAGCTTCTTTCTGATGAAGATGTACTTGTCAGGAACGATTCAAATCGCATGGCATCGATCGATACCCTACCTAGTGTCGATCGACACCCCTCTCAGAACGGACCAGAAGTTATGAAAACACCTGAGGTGATCGGAGAAAGAGTTCGCAATTCACTACAACCGCGGAAATTGACACAGAGGGAAGATCCAGGGAAATTTGTAGTTCCATGCTCTATCTCTGGAGTTGAGTTCAAAGAGTCTCTTGTCGACTCAGGGGCTAGTGTCAATGTCATCTCAAGGGCAATTGCAGAGCGGTTAGGAGCTGATATTCGATCACCAGAGGCATCTATCACATTCGCGAACAACTCCACCTCGCTTCCACACGGTACTATCCATGGTTTGCTGGTCAAAGTAGGAGACTGTCTAGTTCCTACTAATTTTCAGGTTGTAGAGATGGGTGCAATATCTCGTATGCCTATCCTTTTGGGACGACCGTTCATGGCTACTGCAGGCGCGATCATAGACACACCTAATAAGAGAATCTCTTTCTCTTACATTGACAGAGGGGTCTATTATGGTGTCATTCCCCCTAGGAGTGTTCCCACACATGTGTCTAGCATCGAGGTTGTCACAGGAGAGTCGCTAGCGATTGATATTTTGGAAGAGCCTCCTGATGAGCCTACTGTCGCAGATGTTCCAGGTGAACCGCCCAGCACCCCCAAAGAAGTTGCCAAGAAAACTAAGGCAACAAAGAAGAAGGCCAAGAGCAACAAAGTTGAGAATCCCCATGTCACTTTGATACCTCAGAAGTGTAATGGAGATTCGATTGAGTACAAGGTCAAATGCAAAGGAGCCTTGAAGCCATTCTCTAAGGCAAGAGTCCTTCTTACTTCTGAGCTGAAAGAGAAAGGGCAGAAGTTTGTGGACAGCATGCTAAGCAGAACGCTGAAGCTAGTAATGTCAAGTGATGGAGCCTGTTTTGATGCAAGCTCTCACTCTTATCCAGCCTGAAGGGCGTTACAGTCAAGCTATTGACGTTAAACGAGCGCTTGGTGGGAGGCAACCCACTGGTGAGTATGTTTTTGATTCGTTTTTATTTTTATTTTCGTTTGTTTTGAGTCTGTGTCAGGATGAACAAGGAGCAACTCGAAATCGCCTAAGCATCGATCGATACCACTATGGTATCGATCGACACCAATCGCGGATGAAAATTCACAAAGTCGATCTAAGCATGGTATCGATCGATACCATACCGTGTGTCGATCGACACCGACTGTTCCAGAACGGTAATTTCTTGTTTCTCTTCGTTCTATCCTTTTTCTTTGTTTCTTTCACTGGCTCTAGGCTAGATAACACTGAGGACAGTGTTGTTCAAGTCTGGGGGAGGTGTCTGCTGACATTGTTTTCGTTTTTCTTAGAGTCAGTCGTTTTATCGAGTCAAAACTGTTTTATTGAGTCAAAATTTGTTGGAGATGATGATCCTGTGCTTGAACCTATTGATTTGATTTTGTTTTTGAGTGCACAGTGTTACAGGATCAGTTCTAGATCGACTAATGAAAAATCCAAAGGCTGACCAGTTGACTAGAAAACATCCATGTCTCCAGCAGAGTTCTTCTGAAGCCTGAGCCAAATTTTTGCACTTCATCAATGTGGTTAGTGTTCATAGAGCTTGATTCATCATTCATATCTGATAAAGGAACCCGTGTGTTTAGAATTATGGTATCTCTCTCCCCTGAAATAAGTTGATAGATTAAGAGCATAAAAGATTGAAATGATTTTCTTCTGAGTAGAGGGTTAGGAAAATTTCCAGCGATCCCATTATTCTACTTAAGAGGGGATGATCACACAAAGGATTGGAAGCGAGGCTAGGATTTTCCTATGATGCCATTATTCGCCTACATCCTTTGATACATAGAGAGGGAAGAACCGGGGATTTGGTGGCAAACACCATCAATACTCGCGTCTCCTACCTTGATATGTATATGCTAAGCTGAAAATAAAAAAAATAATAAAGATATAATAAGAAATAAGTCTGGAGGAAAGAAATTGATACAAAAAGTGTGAAAAAGGGTGGTTCCTTTGTCAAGATATTGTCTGGTAAAGAGTCTAGAAGGTTCTTAAATATTAGCTGCAGAGATGAAACTGGCGATGAGGGCTTTACTTGAACAATGCTGTGGGATTTTGTGTGGAGTCTGGAAAAGCTGCAAATGTCTACGGAGAAGTACATGGTGGTTAGATCGAAAGCTGATCAGGTGACATTTGGGTACTTGGGAAAAGGGTCTTTTCGATGGTTCAGGAACAGGTGAGTCTCTACGTTTTCAAACCTCTTTTTCTGGTTTAGTCTTCTATTTGGTTGAGGGCAAGCAAAAGGCTAAGTCTGGGGGAGTTGATATATCACCAGTAGAAACGATCCTGCAGTGCAAGTAGAGTCTTTGATATACCGAAATGTCCAGCTAGTCCGCCACTATGGGCTTCTCGAACTAGCAGCTCTCTGATTGACCCTCGTGGTATGCACAGCCTGTTGTTATAGAACAAGTATCCATCCTGTCTAAAGTATTTCTCAAAAGCAAACTTATGGCATTTGCCATAGTTCTCAGCAAAATCAAGGTCAGTTTCGTACAGAGCTATTATATGCTCAAATCCATCAATTTTCGAAGACAAAGTAGAGACAAGAGTGTACCTTCTGGATAATGCATCTGCAACTACATTATCCTTACCTTTCTTATACTTAACAATGTATGGGAATGTCTCAATGAACTCCATCCACCTGGCATGTCTCTTGTTGAGCTTCTGCTGTCCTTTGAGGTACTTCAGGGACTCATGGTCTGTGTGAATGACGAATTCTTTGGGCCACAGGTAGTGCTGCCACGTTTGAAGAGCTCGAACCAATGCATAGAGCTCCTTGTCGTATGTAGGATAGTTGAGGGTTGATCCTCCCAGCTTCTCACTGAAGTAAGCCACCGGTTTCCTGTCTTGCATCAACACAGCGCCAATACCAATTCCAGATGCATCACATTCTACTTCAAACGTTTTCAAAAAATCTGGAAGTACTAAGAGAGGTGAATTGATAAGCTTCTCTTTAAGGGCTGTAAAAGCCTGCTCTTGTGCGTCTCCCCACTTGAATCCCACTTCTTTCTTGATAACTTCTGTCAATGGTGCAGCTATGGAGCTGAAGTTGCGAACAAAGCGTCTGTAGAAGCCTGCTAGACCGTGAAAGCTGCGGACCTCTCCCACACTCTTAGGAGTTGGCCAGTCCTTGATAGCTTTGATCTTTTCTTCATCTACTTTAACTCCTTCTGCACTTACTACAAAGCCTGGTACAAAATCGATCTGATGCTCTATTCCTCGAATTGGAGGCAAGCCAGCAGGTATCTCTTCTGGAAAAACGTCTCTGTATTCCTGCAAAATCTCTGTCATAGCACTAGGAAGCTCCTGTGATTGGTTAGTACTAACAAGGATGTCCTTGTATACAAACATAAAAGTAGTTAATTCAGGATCAAAAAGTTCAGAGAATTCACTGTGATTGATGTAGAGGCTGTTTGACACCTTCTCCTTATCCTGGCGACTCATATGCAGCTGATCCTTGTAGATTTCACTCGGTGTTAGAGGTAGAAGAGTGACTTTGCGTCCTTTGAACTCAAAAGACTGCTTGTTGGTGTAGCCATCATGCATAACTCTTCTGTCGAATTGCCAAGGTCTACCCAGGAGAACATGACTAGACTTCATAGGGATTACATCACACAGCAACTCATCTTCATACTTTCCAATTGCTAGCTTGACTAACACTTGCTGTGAGACAGTTAACGCGCCCTTGTTGTTCAACCATTGTAGCTGATATGGCCTAGGATGTGGCGTAGTCTTCAGATTGAGTTTCTGTACCATCTCTTCACTGGCAGCATTGGTGCAACTTCCTCCATCTACAATCAAGGTACAAACCTTGTCTTGAACTACACATCTAGTATGAAAAAGGTTCTCACGCTGCTCTCTGTCATCTGGGTGAACCTGAACACTTAGTGTTCTGCGTGCTACAAGCATTTCCCCAACTGCTGCTGGTTCTTCTTCTTCTTCTTCTACTGATTCAGTGTCTGTCTCGCCTTCTGAACTATCTTGAGGGACAATCTGTCCTCCTTCTTGCAGCAGGAACATCTTCTTGTTAGGACAGTCTCTAGAGTAATGCCCCATGCCTTGGCACTTAAAACACCTTATATGGCTTGTTGATGTGCCATTTCTGGGTTTAAAATCGGCCCTGGTTTCTTCTTTAACAGCAGGTGTTGCTGGCTTAGTATCTCTGGTGTATGCAGGTTTGCTGATTTCTCTAGGCTTTGGGATGTTAGGAGTGAATGTTGTTCTCCCGATCCTTCTCTTAATCTGCGATTCGATCAATTCTGCCTTATGCACCAGTTCTTGTAAATCTCCATAACTCTGCAGTTCCACCTTGTCTTGAATCTCTCTGTTTAATCCTCCAAGGAATCGTGACAGTACCATGTCGTCACTCTCATTCAGGTCAGCCCTGATCATCAACGTTTCCAGCTCCTGGAAGTAGTCTCGAACTGATTTTGTGCCCTGATTGAGACGTCTAAGCTTGTGTAGGAGCTCTCTTTGATAGTGTGCAGGCACGAATCTCCTTCTCATCTGCGTGACTAATTGATTCCATGTAGTAACAGGAGGCTCTCGGTGTCTTTGTCTAGTAATTCCCAGCTGCTCCCACCATAAAAGTGCATAACTACTGAATTCAGACACAGCTATCTTCACCTTATTAAGCTCATATGTGCCTTGAACCAGGAAATTTGATTCCATCTTCCTTTCCCAATCGAGATATACTTCTGGATCGTTGGTGCCATAGAATGCAGGATATTGAATCTTGATATGGTTTAGCTGCTGTCTTAAAGGATCATAGTCCCTGGTATTGCCTCTATTCTCATCTCTTCTTCTCAATGTCTCTTGACTATGAACAGAAGCTTCTCCCTCTTCATAGTCTTCTGGATCAGTTCCCATGAAGACTCGGTGCCCAGCTATATACTCTCCTCTACGATGCCTTTGTGCCGTATGTCCTTCAGCTCTGTCATCACCTCGTTTCCTAGGCAGAGTATCTCTGCTCCCAAATTGACTTCGATGAGTCTTGGCTTTAGGTCTGGTATCAAGTTTAGGCCGGGTATCACGTTGAGAAGAGGCCCCAATGTGTCCTTTGCCCCTAGTGATGCGTATAGCCTCTGAGGGAGTTGGTGTATCTGAAGACTCATCTCCACTTGCACTCTGATCTTGGAGTATTCCACTAATCTGAGCTTCGAACTTCGCATTGAGCTGTTCAATCTGTTGAGTGAGTTGTGTTGTCACAGCCTGGTTTGATTCTCTGATTTGTTCTGCCATAGCTTTGTTCAGGGCTGCCATGGTCTCAGCTGAAAGCTCCATGGTACCTGAGACACAAACAACAACTCGCAGTAATCTGATCTTAAATGAAACCACAAGCAGGATATCAATGAGTGCAGGTATAGTTAAACACTAGCAATAATCGAATGCTGCAGGTATATTTAAATGCTAACAATAATCGAATGCTGCAGGTAACTAGATGCAACAGAGACTATTGATATGCACTTAATCTTGATGCAATGCTAATCCTAGACTCGGGATAGAACAGCTAACTAGTCCTAGCAAAAAAGAAAAAAACGAAATCGCACAACCCTAAGATCACAAGGAACGATGAACCCTAGAACACAACCGATCCTACGCTACGCGACTTAGGTCTAGGTTCGCGGTAATTCAGAAACAGCAACAAGCTAATACCGATCACTAACAACCTAGAATGACAACCAACACAGGCTCTAGGATTAACACCAACACTCGACAGCCCTAATGATCTAGGTAGATCGCGACTACAACCCTATAACCGGTTGATTCGCGAGTGCAGCCTAGGTATGATGCGAATGGGAAAACAGAGACCTATCAACCTAAGATGATATCTCGACTAGATAGATATGATTAACACAAAGATCGACAAGCCCTAGGTCCTAAACTAATTCGCGACAACAAGCCCGAGAGTTCTAGACAATCGCGACTATCCCTAGGTCTAGAACTAAGCAAATCGCGACAACAAGAGATTTAGGGTTAGGGATTTTCTCAGCCTTTGGTCCAGAGCAAGCTCTGATACCACTTGATGCGTCCCTGCTTGATCAACTCCGGAGGAAGGCTGATGAAAGCGAGCCTGCAACAAGCTGGTTGCGATGGGGATGAATTCGGTGATGATGAAGGATTGATGCAGGTGATTGGCGATGAATAAGGAGTTTGCTGGGATGATTTTCGTGGATAGATTGTAAGTGATTAAGTGGAAGAACAGATAGTAGAGTTTCTGGATCACACAGGTGTTTAGAAACTCGAATTCAGAGAACGTATTCTTAGAATCAGATTGAGAGAAGAAAACAGGAATTGCTTTTGCTTGAAGTTCTTCGCTAAAAAAAAACAAGGAGGCGTGATCTAGGTTTTATAATTCAACCCAAATCGACAAGCCCTAAACTACAGAGCGTTTGAAATAAAACTACAAGGTGTTTAAAACTTGAATAAAAACAGCGAGGCGTCCCAGCCATAAGGCTCCTACTCGGTGCACCTCTAAAACAACTAAGTACATAGTCCATGTGACTTATACATTATTACCCATTGATCATGATTTCCTAAGTAACTCGACGTAGTGATTCATCTGCCTCGTTAAAAACCATATTGAGAAAACCCAGTGGGACAAAACTCAACATGGAAAAGAGTACAGAATTCTCACCTAAGTTATTTAGTCTTCAGGATCGAGTGTAGTCTTCAAAGTGGAGATATTGAAGACTTGGATCGATGGCAGATTGAGTGATGAGTGAGTGCGAGTGAATGCGTGAAGTAGGAGTGAGTGAGCTTCACTTGCCATCTTCTTAGCTCTGGATCGAGTGATCACTCCAACTGGCTCAAGCTCCTTGTCTGCTTCTACTTCCTCAACTTCCTTGCTTTCCATGATCATATCACTATACCGCAAGAATTTCATTTACCTACGCTCTTAGACCGTTCGGTCATCAATGTTCCAGCCGGACTCGAACCTAAGATCCTCGAACTTATGTCGTATCTCGCAGAGGACAAAGACAGCGCAAGAACCCTAAAACTGCCACCCTTCAAAGAGATCGAGGACGTTGTCCGGATCACGCTAGACCTGACACAAGAGAACGTCGAGAAACTTAAGGAGCAAGCCAAAAACGAGTCAACTCGCTCTGATCTTCACTTGTCAACGTTCGTAGTCACCTTCGCCTATGTGTGGACCTGCATGGTGAAGGCACGTGGAGGCGACACAGATCGACCGGTTCAGTTCAGGTACGTTGCTGATTTCAGAAACCGGTTAGACCCGCCGGTTCCTGAGACCTACTTCGGAAACTGTGTCTTATCCATCGTGTGAAATGAGTACAAAGCGAAGACGTTTTTGGGAGAAGATGGATTCGTTAATGGCGTCAAGATTCTTAGCGATTCGGTCAAAAGTTGCGTTTCACGAGAGGTTGAGTCAATCTGGGAGCAGTACGAGGAAGGAAAAAAGAATATGAAATTGGGTACACAGGCGTTATCCATTACCGGGTCTAACCAGTTTGGGGTATACGGGTCAGATTTCGGGTGGTTAATACCGAGATTATGTCCATTTATGGGAACAATCAGATCTCTATGTCGAAGAGGAGGGATGAAACTGGTGGCGTCGAGATTGGTATCTCTTTGAAGAAATGTGAGATGGATGTTTTTTTTTTTTTTTTTTTTTTGATACCTTTCGACTCCCGGGAGTAATCCTAAGCCCAAAGGCCCATACTAATCTCCCGGATGGGAGTGACGCAGTCCACTTATAATGTCCCATGCTTTTATTTCTTTATTTACAAATGGATTCCACAATTAAAAACAAAAATTGGATGTTGATTAGTAGCTAATTTCTTCATTGCTAGGTTATGATTTTTCCATATAATACCTCTATAGATTAATACTCACCATAAAATAATACATTTCACCAATGTAAAAATCCATAAAATTTTATAAGATAATTTTTTTTTTAAAAATCTCTATGTAAATATATAGTCCCAACAAAATGATAAATTAATAGTTTATAAATCTTAGGCAAATATACCTAAGACAATTTATATGACTATAATGTTTGTTTTTTTTTTTAAATTGGAATCTCGTTGGAGTTCATCTCTAATTTTTCTTATTACATCAACAAACTCTTGGTATTGTTTTCTCGATCTGCATCCAAAAATTGTAAAGAGTTCTTCAAACTATAATCGCTTCCTTACATAAAACTGTTTTCAAAAGTTCCATAATATCGTCTTCAACTTCATCATCAACATTAAAGACATTAGTCACAATTTCTTCTAAATTCTGAACTTCCGAGCATGTATCATTTTCACCCAGATAGTCGAGTATGCTATTGACATCTATTATATTCTGATAACCGAGATTATTAATCAAAACTTCAAATTCACGAGTATCGTTTGATTCATCTTCTAATTTTTTTGATACAACACTTCCAAACGAATTTGACACTGTCGATAAAGTATAAGAAAATTCAAATAAAATATAATTTTAAAAGATTATGGATTAAAACAACATTCTCTCTATAAATTATCGATTAATTAATATTTTTTCAAAGTCCTGACAGTTTTACTGTAAAATATTTGAAACTCACCGTGATTCGTCGACATGAAAAATCCAAAACCCAAGCAAAGAAAAGTAACTTGTTCAACAAGAAAGTGTATCTCTCTCAATGTTTATAAACAATAGCCAAACAACACCTGGAAACAGAGTATAGAAAGAATAGACAAGTAACTTCTCCAATAAGAAAATGCATGTATTCATGCTTTTGTAACCATCTCCCAGAAAATATCAGAATCTTTCCTTTATTCCTTACACCATAGATGCAGAGCCGGCCCTGAGTTTTAGAATGCCGCAAGCTAAAAACAATTCTTGGGCCGTTTAACTTTATTAAATTTCGAACTTATGATTTTCTGAAAAACTTTTATAATTTTATCACTAAACCAAATATATTTTTTGAAATTTAAGGGCTGAATTTTTTTTTATGAAAATGAGGGCCGCAAACCCATGCTTGCTTTGCTTGGGCTCAGGACCGGCCCTGCATAGATGAAACACGAGAAATTTTTAAGAAAATGAAAGCACAAACAAACAAAGACCACAACAGACTCTAACCAAGACTCAATGGTAGATATGTTCTTTAATCTCAGATTATGACTCAAACAGGATTCAATGAATTAGCCACATCGATCACGAACCGGTACCTGACGTCAGACTTAGCCAACCGATCCATCGCAGAGTTGATATCAATCATCTTTATGAGTTCGATATCCGCAACGAGATTATGCTTGGCACAGAAGTCAAGCATCTCTTGTGTCTCCTTCATCCCTCCAATCTGACTCCCTCCCACCATTTTCCTACCTGTATACAGAACACCAAAAACCCTTATCATTACTTGCGCAACACGCAATACATAAAATCACAACTTTCATGATCTGTTTTTTTTTACCAAGAACCAGAGGGAAAATTGGTAGCTCGAGTGGCTTCTCTGGTAAGCCTAAAGTCACAAGCTTTCCATCCACTTTAAGCAAACTCAACAACGGTAAAAGAGAATGTTCTGCTGATACCGTATCCAACACGAAATCCATAGTCCCAATTGCGTCCTTCATCTTTTGAGAATCCGTTGTGACGAGAAACGAGTCAGCACCGAGTCGATCAATCGCTTCTCTCTCTTTCTCCGATGATCTACTAATCACAGTAACTTTTAAACCGAAGGCTTTACCAATCTTCACAGCGATATGACCAAGCCCACCAAGTCCACTAACACCTAAATGCTTCCCTTTTTCTTCAGTCATACCATAATACATCATTGGACTATACACAGTGATTCCAGCACAGAGCAGCGGTGCGCCTGAATCGCTCGATAAACCATCGGGAAAGCTTAGGACAAAGCGTTCATCGACAACGATTTTGTCGGAATAACCTCCTTGGTTTCTGGTTCCGTCAATCGAGCTAGAGTTGTATGTGTATACGAGTTGTGGACAGTAATTTTCCAAGTCTTGGTTACATGATTCACATGATTGGCATGAACCGATTATCACTCCTACTCCTACTCGGTCTCCTTCTTTGAACTTCGTCACGTTCTTACCAACTTTTGTTGCGATTCCAACGATTTCATGCCTAGCAAATAAACACAAAAAATAGTCGAACGAAAGTAGTTGTTAACGATCGAAATGGTGATCATTAGTAATGCCTTAATGGTAATCTAACTGTAATTTTTTTTTCTTTAACCTACTACTACATATACAATGCATAAATAATTTTTAAATCTAAACTCAAACATAATCTGTAAAGCATATATATAGAGCGTTTTTTTGTTGTTGTATCAAACTCTTTCCTTTTGCTTTATAAAAAATGTAATAAAGTCTCCATAATTTCTTTCTTTATTCCCTATTTACCAAGATATCCTATAAAGCAAATAAAGATCTCCTAAAAAGGAATAAAAATAATCTGGACCATAAATATTAAATAGCCATGAAAATATCTACAAGGTATTTGTATTCAAAATTTGGACCATGAATAACAGTTTTTTCTTTCAAAATATTCGAATATATATTATGAAAACATTTTCTTTATCCGCCATTGTCAACACTTCGATCCTAATATCTGAATCTTTACATACATATTTTGCATAGATTGTAATAAGAAATGGTAATTAGTAATGGTAGAAAGAGTTTTTTTTTGGGATACCCGGGAATGATAGGGTAATGAGAGAATCCCCAATCGTTCTTGATGGTATGAAGATCAGAGTGGCAAACACCACAAAACAATATCTTCACTGTTACATCGTTGTCACCATTCTCTCTATACATATAACACCAAAACAAAGACAATAATTACTTATGTATCATCATCAATCAAGAACATCAAATCTCTGATCTCTAAAAGGAAAGAAACCTTCTAGAGAAATGAAATGGAGAGAGGATGCCAGATTTGTCGTTGGCTGCCCAACCAAATGCTTTGTTTTGATCTAGAGATATCGCCATATCCTCTCTCTCTGAGCGATTGGGTTCTTGTTTTTGTCTTAATAGAGAAAGAGCGTGTGGGCATATATATATATGGACATTTAACCCGTTTTTGCTATCATCAGTAAATTAAGAAAGAAATCTTTTTCTTTAAGTGTATAAAGAAACTAATTGATAGTGTTTTTTTGGGGTAAATTATCTCATAAAACAAAAAATGGATGCAGTCAATTGTATAATGACACGTGATATATTTCTATAAGTTTTTTTTTTGTCAACATATTTCTATAAGTTAATTTATTTAAAATAAAAGTGTTTTAAAAGATATAATTAAATTTTAAAAACTACAGTAGGCGAGCTTTCTCCAATATCCACAGCATCATTGACTTAGAAGGTGAAAAGATTTCACATTTGAGTGGACAGTTGAAAGTATGAGGAGTGTGAGGATAACAAAGGTTGTGTAGTGGTTGCCTCAATGTATATATCGTATGTACATTGTTTTGTAACGTTCCAATCTTTTGTTTCATATTAGGGTAAACGACAATGTTATAGAAGTTATTAGGAGAATGTTGGCGCGAGGAAGCCAATGTGCGTGAGGTGCCGAAGGAGTGGGGAGCAGGCCTCGAGAAGACGAAGCGCCAGCGTGAAGCTGAGGACATCCTTTGGCTGAGTGTCCTTGGGTACCACACAATTGACACTTCCCAAGGTAAGGCCGATAGCTCCGGTTTTGATCGCTGTTGCGATTATTTCTAACACGTTCGTAGTATATAGCGAATCATTTTTAAAAATAAAAATAAAAAAACGCAAAGACTTGATGAATAATCTGAATGATAAAAAATAGCGGAATTATGTTTTCACAACATTGAAAACTTTAAAACTGGTATACCATTCGTCAGTACTGTTAATTTGTTATAAAGTTATTATGTTAACTCACTAGTAAATAAAGATATTGTTTGGCTTAGAAAAAATCTCTAGAAATTATAACTGATATAAAATTTATAGATAAATGAAATTTCTAGGGTTGGCGACAGGCCCGTCCCTGCTATAAAGCAAGTGAAGCATTTGCTTCAAGCCACAAAATATTTTAGAAATTTTAGGGCCACATTTTATAAAGAAATGGTTTGGTAAGGTGGTTAACCATTTTGACTTTGAGCTAGCAGTCCCTTGTTCGAATACCCTCCTCGTTCTTCTTCTATCTTTTTTTTTGGCAAACATTTTTTTTCGTGCTTGTATCTTTTCTTATGCAATTTCCTTTTTCTTATACAATAATAGAAACAATTCCTTATCCCTTTGTATAAATGAAACTTAAATTGTAACAAATTTTGACAAAGTTTTCGACGTTACCTAAGAAATCTAACTATTTAGTCTCCACAAACCATTATTATAAGTTTGTAACCATATTAATGATTTTAAGTACTTTTATATTGTTTTACTGTTATATTTTATCATTAATAATTATATAGAAGGTCACCTATTTTCAAATGTGATTTAGGCCATCCAAAATTAAGGGACGACACTGGTTGGCGATCTATTTCCCCACGAAAAGTATCATATAACACCAAATGTCTCTCGAACTTAGACCCCGTGCTAAATCTCCCCAAAAACAAAGTTTGAAATTTATATATCCCCGAATTAAAACTTCAAAACCTAAAAACAAACAAAATCATACTTAGAAACCTCGTAACATACAAACCCGATTTTATTCAGTTTACTGTTTACGAGTAAAACCACCTAAATTTAATACTAAACCAAAATTAAACCTAATTTACATCCAAAACCGACCCGATCCAAAATACTCGACGCGACCCAAAAAAACCAACCCAACACTTCTTCTTCTTCCTTCCTTTCAACGCGATTTGTAACCGTGGCTCAACCAGAATCTCGATGAAGTGGAAAACGACGTTTTCAGGGTAAGAGGTGTGCTGGAGAACGGAGAAAACTCCGGCAACTGAGCCACTGAGGAAAATGGAAGCAACAAACGATCTCCGTCGCATAATCTCAACAAACCATCGTTGAGATTCAACAAACGATAGTTTCATAACAAGTAAAAAACAAAAGAACGAGAGGAATATGAAGATAATTAATGGAAGCAATACATGCATATATAAATGAAGATAATTATATGATTCATGGATCAATAACATCAATCTGCATACTCTTTTCTTGTCTCTCATCTGTTTTTTCATCAATTTTATGTCGTTCTTCATTATTTACCAGGATGTATGTGACTATTGATTCCAATAAAACTAGGTATATTTTTGATTGTGTGCTTCCGCCAGTAAGAACACGATCTAATCTTTTAATAGATTCATTTTGTGTTTCATGCTGTGTTCTCCATTTTGCGTTATTGCAGTTCAGAGTCATCGGGTGGGTCGGGTTTAGTTGGAATTGGGTTTATTCGGTTTAGGATCAGGTTAGGTTGGTTTATGTTTGGTTTATAAACAATAACCAATTAAATCGTTTATGTGTGTTTTTAGGTTTCAAAGTTTTAATTCGGGGGAGATATAGATTTAGATTTCGAACTTTGTTTTCGAAGAGATTTTGCATGAGGTCTTAGATCGGGAGATATCTGGTGCTATATGATATTTTTTATGGAAAAATAGATCGTCAACCCAAAATTTTTATAATAATTACATGTGTATGTGAAATTAGTAGATCTATGAAACGTGTTGAAACAGTTTTATTTAGTTGATTTATTCCTTCAAATATATAGAGACATGTTGACCATATCCAATATGATATCACCAAACAAGAACATATTCAATCATATAATATGATTATGAAGAAGGAGCTTCTATGGGACCATAATATGATGGCGGAGGACTTTTTTTGCAACAACAAATTATACGATCGGTTTTGGAATCTCTTTTTACACATATTCCTCCGTAACTTGTCTCGTCGCATTGTGCTTTGCACTCTGAACATGATATGTTTAGATCCAAACATATGAGCATTTGGTATGAACTTGCTTGTCCTGTAATTGATAATAACAAAAAAATGTAACTATATATTCAAATATCACCATCAGAAAAAATTCAGCTTTTGTATTCAAAAATTATATAACAAATGACTTACGTGAGAGGAAAAGCAAGAAAATGGTTGACATCAGAAGGAAACATGTTCCATAAGCATGTGAAGATTTGTTGCTTTTCATTTTCCGTAGATATATCTAGCTTTTATTTTTTGAGTTTGGTTGTAGAATTTTTTGTTGAACTAGCATGCTCCTTATTTATGTCTTATGGTGGGTCAAACAAATATCAAACAATTAATAAAACAAATTTGTTTCCATACAAATTTATTTTGAATACTTGTGGTAAATTGTATCTTACCGGCGAGTATTTCATTTTCCCTCTGTTTATGGTCTTATTCAACTTTTGTTATATGGATTATGGAACAAAAATTATATGGATCGTGCTAAAATGTATCTTACCAAAAACAAATTGAAATCAGTTCGGTCAACTGATTTATAACTTATATTAGTTTCCATGAAATAATAAATAAAATAAAAATATAAGGGAATTGTATTGACATATGTTTGCAAATATTTTACAAAACAAAATTCTGTTTTGAACATTATTTTCTCTATTAGCTTCTAGTATCTCACATTAAGTGAACTACTTGGAAGAAGAGTCAAGTACACGAACGGGAACAATAGGTATGGAATCCCACCACTCCTTCATTCTCCGGTTACTCTGATCGTTGCTCATGTATTCTCCGACACTCGATGTCATTACAAAGCAATATACTATACCAGATATGATGACCAACTTGAACGGCACCACTGCGAAGAAGCTCGCCAACACTATCATCGACGCCATCACCATGCTTGCATGCTACGATTCAAGAGTATAATTAAGAGACAACTTATAATCGAAGTGACAAAAACAATATTTCGAAGTCATATATAAACAGTAGCTAATACCTTGCTAGCCTTGGAGGTATATATGGACCGCAACTTCATGATGGTGACATTGACATGCTGCATCAGCTGGTGGAGTCTTATTACGCCATATTGAGCCGACACAATGCTCTCGGTCACTGTTTGGTCCGATTCCGTGCTCACTGTTACCGCATCCTCACTTTTCTTGTGGACCATCTTATTTCTAGCCTGAGCCATTTTAACCACCACCCATATTAAGCAAGCAGCTATAGCCTTACCAATCCACTCCCTGTAACATACATTTAGTTTCTTGATTAATAGTAGTATTACCATGAAGTTACTCTTCTAGATCATATATATATGGTACTTATTAAAACTCACTTATAGACGGTTAAAATGGTAATGGCCAAAATGAAAAGCGTACGAGAAGGCCTTTTCCAATAAAGCACTTCTTGGAACCATGGCAATGCGTCTTGTAGTGGCTTCATCAACTCCTGCAAGATACCTCATTATTGTCAGTTCAATACACCCATAAAACAACCAATCATTTTTTTGGATTATCCGATTTTAAAGTCTAACCTAATGTTCCTCCAACCACTATATATGCTAACCCATCACAAAAATCATCTTACCATAAGAACTGCTAGACTTTCACTAATCCCTTCTTCTGCGAGCTCCGTTGTCGTAGCTTTGGCCTTTTCAATCTCTCTTCCCTCTTCTCTCGATTGATTCACTGCACTTTCAAGGGATGCAAGCAATTCTTCTTTGTCAATCACTTCCCCCTTCTCCTTACACTTATCTTCTCCCTCTTCTTTTACTATGTTACCAAGCTGTTCCATGTTCATATTCCTCAATATGGAGCTAGCGCTACATGGGGTTTTGGTAGTACCCACCTTTAGACTAATCTCTGCGAGCTCTTCTAGTACGAAGTCCCCCTTAGGAACTTCCTCAAATAAACTAAATATTAAAAACTTTTTTGGATCCGGAGGAGAAATTCTCAGCATTTCACGGGCTGCATGCAACCGTATGATTCCCAAGATTGTTCTCGAATGGACTTCCCATGCTTGTAAGGGAGGTTCAACATTGTATTTCCTCAAGAATTGGTGCATTAATGTTATCTCCTTAACAAGCATAAGCCAATGATCTCGTCTCGTTGAGCTTGTCATCTCTGGAAACTCCAACACAATTCCATCCTCACTAAAAATGCATCAAAAAGGTAAATATGTTATAAGTCATACACAAATGAGGTAACATTTTATAAGCCTAGTAATTTCCCTAATATATGTATTTTACCAAACAACACTAAATCGAAAGTCAATAGATATTTGTAGTCAATGGCCTTGTTAATATAAATCGGAATCAATATAGATAGCTTAGCTTAACAATAGTTGAGTAAGGAAAATAATCCTTATGCAAAAATTCTTACAGATCGGGCGACTCGTAGACAATGGCCTTGTCGAAAAGAGGGGCACCCCATGGACCAGTGGAAGTAGGCTTTGCAGAATTCGCATTGTCTTTGGTAAGATCTATCTTAAGAGCATCTTCATAGTTTATAATTCCCGCGGCTTCAAAGTATAGTGCATAGTTTGTCAAAGTAAGCCTACCTACAAAAGTCAAGACATTTTGTTGAGAAGTTAGCAGCCATATCACTTTTGAATCAAACTTGGCGCCATGCATAACAGATTGAGCTAACAGGGAAACCAAACCTGGCCAACTTGTTTCTTTAATGTGGCGAACCACTCTTTGCGAAGCCATTGTTCCTTCAACATGCAATATAATTTCATCATCCGCTAACTCGATCCCTTTAGGTTTTGCTTGCTTTTGCAAATGCTTCATACACCTTAGTATACATAAATCGTACGAGAATAAATCGAGTTACAGCAATTGACATGGTTTATATCGAGTCTAAAAAACCTAACTATATGCTCTATATAAGAATAATTACTTGTTTATTTCTTTGACAAACATATCGTAAGCCGGGAAGTGAAGTCGGTGACCGGTAGGAGAAGTTAGAGTCTCAAACGTGTATCTTCCGTTAATGACATCCACGGGGAGAGGAACGATTGAGCCTAAATAGACAAATGCATCTTCACCCACACTTGGTTCATGATCAACCTAATCAATTCACACATAACATAAAAGTTGAGGTACAATTAGTGTTTATATACAATTTAGATCAGTGTGATCAAAACAGAATTTTTCCTTACGAGAAGCGGCATGATGTCTGAATAGAAAAGAGAGATGTCATCTTGCTCTGGGGATAAGGTTGATTGAATCCTCTTGTCTTCACTCTCCTTACCTACTGCTTCCTTTGAACACAAGTATAACATATGCATTAACGACTCTATAATTCCAAATGTTTGAGAGATCAATTAGCTTATAGTTACCAAATGAGACTCATAATTGTCATCATCTGCATCAGGTTGTTGCCAGGCAAGCATCATATCGAACGTGAGACGGGTAAAAGAACCATCTTTTATTCTCTCAGGTATGTTTTGGTCACAAACCCGACTCATGGTCATCTTTGAGTTGCAAAATTCCACAAGCTTCCTCGAGTAAGTACCTTCCGTTCCAGGCTTCCATTGACATTCAAACTCTTGCACCATTTTCTCAATGCTTGACTCTAGTTCCCTGCAACATCAGTCACCAACCCCATCACAAAACCGGCAGGAATCAGTTTAAACCGGTTTGATGTTCTTTTTGGCTTAACCATCAAGGAAACGAAAATCCCACCAAGGAAACGAATTTGGTTATATACTTTGATCTCAGAATTTTTAAAAAATCCCATACACTATTTTGTTTACGATCTACACTTTAATTTCAGTGTCAACGATCCTATTAATCAAAAGAGGGAGAGAAGAAATACTGTGAGCATCTAAGAACGACGTCGTTTGCAATGGAGGACAAGTGCTTCATCTTCATCTTCTTCCTCTCGTGATCTGTTTTGCCTTTCGCAATCGGTTTTGGTGACATTGATGATAGAGGAAAAAAACTCGTTCACTGGCAACTTCTGCATATGCCACGTGGCACACCCATGCAAATAGGCGAGAACTGAGAATCGTAGATAAAACGTTGTCGTTTCGAGTGAAGGTGCAATTTTAGCAGCTAATTGTGGGATTTGTTAAACTAATTGGTATATAGCTTAATCACGTTTCTTTCTACATTGTGTAAAAATAATTGATTCGAATCAAAATTGTAACTACCCAAACCGAAATACATCAAATATACTGAACCAAACTGATTTTGGAACCAATTATACTGAACCAAAGAATCATCTTGTACCAAATATACTGAACCGAACCGAACCGAACCGAATAAAATGAAATTCAATTTTAGGTTTTGTTCGAGTGGAGTAGGCAAAGCTGAAAACTCAGAGCTCTTTGAAACACACGGCGGACACGATCACCGGAAGAGAACCTCTGAACATGGCGGAGGAAGCAATTCTAGGGTTTCTGCAGAGCAACGAAGAAATCACAGATTCCGGTCAATTCTCCGCCGAACGCAACCTTGACCACAACGAAGTCGTCAATGTCATCAAGAGCTTACATGGTTTTCGCTACATCGAAGCTCAGGTTCCACACCACCACATCTCCATTCTGAATCAGGGATCTATACGTTGTTTCATAGGGAACTAGCTTCTTTTTTAGATTGAGTGATTAGCTTATGGGATCATGTATGGATATGTAAATTCACCTGATTGAATCAAAAGGCATTGTAATGTGATGTGCAGGACATTAAACGGGAATCATGGGTTTTGACTGATGAAGGGAAGAAATATGCAGCGGAAGGGACACCAGAGGCACAACTTTTCTTGGCTGTTCCTGCGGAAGGTAGCATATCCAAATATGAACTCCAGGTGATTATCATATATTCATGATTCTTTCTATTTCCTTTGATGTCATGTTATAACAACGGGCGTGCTGTTTCAGAAAAAGCTAGCTCCTTCGGTATTCAAGATTGGCTCTTCACAAGCTGCAAAAAACAAGTGGGTGGAAATGGGAAAGCAAGTCTCTAGGAAGGTATTACAAGGTTTCGCTGTTCATGTTTGGTTATGCAATGCTTGAGTTTGTTAAATTTGTAATACATGCAGACTTTTTTCTGCATCTATTTGGTCTGCATCATAAGCTCTGAACCATTTTGCTGTAGGTTCAACATGTTGAAGATAAAGTGAAGAACCTGCTTTTACAAACACATGAAGGCCTGGTTTGTATCATCTTATTTCAAAATGATTATGTAGAATTCTTATGCAGCTTAAACAAATTCATTCGACTAAGTTGGCCTTTCTCACCTTCAGGAACTTGACAAAGAAAGTCTCAGTTCTCTCAAAAAGAGGAACCTCATAGAACTACAGTAACCAACTGCGCTTTTATTTGTAAATTGTTTCTTTTGGGAGGCATTATTTAAAGCTTCCTTCCTTTCTTCTTAGGGTATGGAATGGCTATTCTGTAAAGAAAGGTCCCAATTATGCTCCCAAAAGGAAGAATTTCGCCACTGATTTGACTCGAGAAAATCTACAAAAGTGTGTACTATTCCTTGCGTTTTCAACTTATTAACGATAATGTTTGGCATAATGCAAATAACAAAACAATTGGTACTCACATGTAGCTGGAAAGAGTTAGAATTCAAGGAGTATAACTTCAGTGCTAAAGGACAGCCTGTTGATGCTGGGCATCTCCATCCCCTTCTTAAGGTACTCAAATAGAACAAGTTGTTGAATCCCTTCACTTTAAGTTCGGTGTGTCTTAGTGTTTTGTATAACTCACCCTGAAATATATTCTACTTGATGGTTACCTTTTCCGTTGCAGAAATTTGGAGTAACCTTTGCTTTTTATAGACTATTTTTTCTTTTCTTATTCTTGTGTATTTCAGGTGCGGAAGCAGTTGAAAGACATATTTTGTCAGATGGGGTGAGACTTTTACCATGTTACTAGTATTTCTCCATTTTTTCTGCTACCGGGGAATAACGATTTTCAGCATTGTGTGGTCAAAGATTTGAAGAGATGCCTACAAACAACTTTGTGGAGAGCAGGTATCATATCAATTAGATGTGTAAATCTCTTTTGATACTATATAGCAAAGCACCTCAATACCTCATGCAAATCTATCAACCTTTTTGCACAATCCATCTAGTTATTCAGAAATGATGTTTGGAATATCTTAAGCTTTTTGTGAAGACAAAGGGAATTATCTTTTCTGTTCATTGGTTGATCTCAACCTTTTTCCTCTGCCCTGTAGCTTCTGGAATTTTGATGCACTGTTCCAGCCTCAGCAGCACCCTGCTCGTGACTCTCATGACACCTTCTTTCTAAAAGGTCTCGTGGACAATTCTCTCTCAGCTGCTTTATGACATCTCAGTGACATTCTAACTCTTAATCGTAATATGTGAATATTTGACTGTAGCTCCTTCGACGACAAGGGATTTACCAGAAGATTATGTTGAAAGGGTGAAACAAGTTCATGAGTCTGGTGGATATGGATCGCGAGGGTAACAACTTGTTTTGATGCTTACTACCTCTGATAGTAGTCAACTAATTTTTAACCTCTCATCATGGACTTTTCCATTGTAAAGGTATAACTATGATTGGAAAAGAGAGGAAGCAAACAAAAATCTTCTCCGTACCCACACAACGGCGGTCTCGTCTAGGATGCTTTATGCACTCGCAAAGGTCTGACTAGATTTGACTTTACTCTTCCAATTCTCAATCCATTCATTTGTCTGAGTGATCTGTATTCTTTGTTTGTTTTGACTGGTGAATACCTAAAAGTGGGGTTGGAATGTTGATTTTGGGAATCAAGGCTTTGTTTGTGTTGGCATCATACATATATGGTTTCCCAACCTAAGCATCATTTCACGTCTAAAGCTGTGTAAATTTCGATGAATATTGAAGCATATAGACGTCTGAAAATTTCGTGCTTTCTGAGTAACAGTTGGCTAGGCATTTACAAAGTGTGCAACATTGTTTCTGTCGTATATTCATTTTATTGCTCACCATAGGAACCTTTCACTCCCAAGAAGTACTTTTCTATAGACCGTGTCTTCAGAAACGAGGCTGTTGACCGAACCCATCTGGCAGAGTTCCATCAAATTGAAGGTAATTGCACTAGCTAATGAGTTGTCACAGTTGGAGAATTTCATGGTCAGAGTCATGAAAATGCAACAAAATTTCCAATAAAAGTTTCTTCTCATTTGCTCAGGTTTGGTCTGTGATCGTGGTCTTACATTGGGTGATCTCATTGGTGTATTACAAGACTTCTTCTCACGATTAGGTAAATACTTTATTACTTCTCCCGCTTGCTCTTATTTTGATGCTTCAAAGTCACTTGAGCAAAAGCAAAGGCTTATGCGATTATGCTTTTACAGGGATGTCCAAGCTGCGTTTCAAGCCTGCCTACAACCCTTACACAGAACCAAGCATGGAGATTTTCAGGTAAATTCGAACATCTCTAAGAGCAAAAAGAAAAGAAAACAGACACTAAGGATTTTGTGTCTCCTGCTTTTACCAGCTACCATGAAGGGCTAGGGAAATGGGTAGAGATTGGAAACTCTGGCATGTTCAGACCCGAAATGCTACAACCAATGGGTCTCCCAGAGGATGTTCGAGTAATTGCATGGGGTCTTTCTCTTGAAAGGTACAACAGAAGATGAAAATAGACTCATATTTTGATAACCAACGAAATTGCTGATTCTTTATGATTTTTGTTTCATAAACAGACCAACAATGATCTTATACGGCATTGACAATATCCGCGATCTGTTTGGACACAAGGTACAAGATCTTACTTCGTGTACAGCATATTTGAAAGAGTAATTTAGTCTCATTGGAGGATTAATTGTTATTGGTTTGCACAGGTGGATCTTGATCTCATTAAACGGAATCCAATCTGTCGTATTGGAATCAAGTGAGATACGTTTGTTACAGCTTCCTTGATTCAATTTTGCTGCGGGGAAGCTATGTGCTATACACACTCTTGATTCAGTTGACTTGTTTTTATAAGATATGAAAAATGAATATTCTCGTTTTAACATTTATAAATTGAGACTAATTAACACACACATATTCTTCCGTTTATAAAATTATGTGTTAAATTTACATGGTGGCTATGTACAGCTTTTATATGTTACGAACTCTTAATTATGCTTATTCAACCTCGGAGAAAGCACTCTCCTCGTCGGAGATGGTCTCATCCAACGGCTGAGAATCCTCGGAGTCAAGACCAGCTTCGAATCTCTCTCTTCTCTCCACTTTCTCTCTCACTCTCCTCTCAAATTCTTCATCCGTACAAGCCAACATGTATCTGAGCTTGAAGTTAACTCTGTTCTCAACCATAATGGTGTGCCTTGGGATTATCCGACGCTCTAGTGAGTAGCTAAAGAATCTGTGAAAGTATCATATAACTTGATGATTACTTTAAAAGCTACATTTTGAAGGCATTGTATCGTTTCTTTATGTTACCTGGGAAACTCAATGAGATCTTGAAGCGGACGGATCATTGTTCTTCGCAAGTAACGGTATTTTGGACGTAGAATATCAACATTATATCGGAGCAGCATCGGGAAATCAGCAATCATTTCGCCTAGTTGATGAATTTGGATTCCCAATGATACATAGTATCTCATGTTTGGTTCTAGCTTCGCCCCTATGCTGCATCCAAGGAGAGAAGGATCCAATGCAATCACTTTACCGATATCCTTCTGGCTTACCCCGGCTCTGGTTAACAGAAAAATCACCTGCATGACCAACTTACACGGTGTTAAAATTAGATTTTGGAATCATCATTTGCTATGACTAACACTAACATAACATTTTATGGTTCATAAAAGAAATAGCACTGACCACAGGTCGGATTTTCTTGTAGAGACTGTTTGTTAGTAAAGAAGGAAACTTTACTATCATGTTTCCAATGTCCTCATTAGGGATACCCATATCCTGGAAAAATCTTACCTTTAAAAACACAAGAGAATCTGAGTTAATGGAATCTGCTGGATGTATTATAGGGGAGTTTATAGTATATAATGAAGTTCAAATACCTTTGGTGCGATTGTCTTCTCCAAATCAGTACAATAAAGAATCGGTTTCACGACAAGGATTCTTTTCATTCCTTCTTTGGATATTCCAAGGTAGTAGAGATATTTGACCAGAGGCTTCCATCTTTCTTCGATACTGCATCCCATGAGGTGTGGCTTGAAGGCTAATAGTCTCCCAACATCTTCTGTGCTAAGCCCAAACTCTTTCAGGTAACTGATCTGGTTTAAGGCAAGCAACACATTTATGAACTCAAAATACAATTCCTAAGAATGGTGGATCAACATATACATATACCTTTCAATACCTTTTTCTCCATCTCTTGGAGCGAAAAGAACCCGAGTATCTTTGGATAATCGAAGACCATAGTGCCAAAGTCATGCTGATTCATACCCATTTTCAAGAAGAAATCAACACGGCTTTTGACTTCTTCCATGCTGAAAGACAGTAACTCGGGACATCGGCCAACCACATACCCCATCCAATCCCTCCTCACACCATTGCTCTCTAGATACTCAACAATGTCGTCTAGTTCTTTACGGCTACGTTGCAAGATGTTGTCCCCGGATCTCAAGAACGCAACTCCAATGAATTCACCCTTCACATGAATGGTTTTGAGCCACTCGATCATGATTCTGATGGAGTCAAGATTTCCTTTCGACATGCATATGATCTTCCCAATTCTATTATACGAAAACTCATGGTGCTTCAACCACCTGCATCATAATGAAAAACTACTACTTTTACAAACCCCTAAAATCAACCCAACGATATTCTAACATAAATTCAACTCCCAAGAACCCATTAACTTGATCCACTTCGCTGCACAAATGATGAACAATTGTGGCATAAGGGTCCATAGAATACTCTTCTTTCATTTCTTCGAGTTTACTCTCAAGTTCAATTTCTTCGAGAAAGTCAATGTTTTTTTTCCTAAGAGACCAACCATCGAACACCTTATGGGCACTTATGAAGACTGCTACTCAGAAGGAGCCATGGAAGTAGAAGCTATACCTTACAAGAGGCACGAAATTGGAGTCCTCTATAACCGTCCTGGCGCGAAGGTTGAACCTTGACTCTGAAAATTCCGGCAGCCGCTTCAACGCCGCAGCTTCGATCATCACATGGTCAACGAAATCACCCACACGATCAGTCACATTAGTGGCGTACGTGATCCCAAATCGACCTTTCCTCACCAAAGACTCTTTGATAATCTCCTTGGTCACTTTCCGCCTGATCTCCAGCGCCTTAACTATCATCTCCCTCTCGCTCTCTCCGTCGTCAGAGCCTAGGAAATTACGGAGCGGAGGAAGCGATGAGGCGACATCAAAATCAGAGGCAGATTGAGCGTAGATTGATCCAGGGAACTGTGGAGTTCTTCTGGTCACGAGAGAGAGCTCGAGTAGCTTCGATCGGTCTTCAGCGTCTACATCACGCCGCGGCGGAACGAATGTTTCAGTGGATTCGTTAGGGTTTTTAATATGCTTAAGGTCTTGATTATGGCGAATAAACAGAGAAAGGGATCTCGCATTGTGCCGGCGACGGATGACTGTATCTTGCGATTCGTCGGGATGGTCTTGACGGCGGAGAGAGGAAGAGACGAGGGAAAACGTAGAGGTATAGCTTACGTTGCAGTGGAGAAGCATGGAGGAAAGAGTGATGCTCGGAGGATTGAATTGAGAAAGATTACAGAGAACGGAGAAGAAATGGGGAAAAGAGAGATAGAGCAACGGCATGGAGAGAACTACTAACTAATAATTAAAGCGTACTTTGAATAAATGGTTCCATGGTCTAGCGGTTAGGACATTAGACTCTGAATCTAGTAACCCGAGTTCAATTCTCGGTGGAACCTAAGTAATCTGTTTTTTTTTGTTCAACACATTCTTTATTAGATTAAATTTCAAAGATGCAAGTAGAGAGAATTAAGCATCCTCTCGTATCGCTACAACATAAATTCAAAATGATCATCATCTTGACAGATGGACAGCAGATTTGAGACATAACTCAAATGCGTCAAAAACTTCACGGCAAAGTAATCTGTTTTTTTTTGTTCAACACATTCTTTATTAGATTAAATTTCAAAGATGCAAGTAGAGAGAATTAAGCATCCTCTCGTATCGCTACAACATAAATTCAAAATGATCATCATCTTGACAGATGGACAGCAGATTTGAGACATAACTCAAATGCGTCAAAAACTTCACGGCAAAGTCGGATAGTCTGGAATTCGTCACAAGTGACTTTGCAGGCGAACCTCTACCTCCGATATTCGTAGAAACGAAATCGTATGTCTCTTCTTGCCCCGAACAGACCGTTACACAAGTGAACATGTCGGTAAAGACGTTCTTAGGGTTTCCTGGCACAAGGCTCAGGATGAAACCACCTCTCAAAGAGAAGGGAATTGTTGTAAGCGCCATTCCTAACAATGGAGTAACCATGACTATCTTGACGAAGAGACCAAGTGAGTCAACAGAAAATTTTGACCTAAGGGAGGCGGATGGAGAAGACTGCTTTTGACGATTGCTGAACTGAAATGGTGAAGGAGGCGGAAGCCTTTTACGATAGATGAATCGAATGAGAAGAGGGGTAACAGGGACGGGTGAAAGAGGCAGCTGTTGTCGGTGGCTAAACCGAATTAGCGGAGGGCCAACGGTGTGAAACCTAAGAAGAACCGGACTGGCGAAACGAGCCATCATATTGGGCCAGGCCCACGCTTAATTGTATTCGGAATTATTGCACGTATTCGAGGAGAAATATGGTAGGAGAAGGGTTCCGATGATGAAACACCGAGTGTTTGAAAGTGGCAGCGGAGGCTGAGAGATGTGGATGGTCGGAGAACCAGTTGGAATCGATTCGGAGAAGCGCTCAAAGCCATCAAGTGTCCTCGCAAGTGACCTAGAAAGGCTGCTCTTAATCGGATTCGTCTGACCCAACGAGAGCCTGTAAATAAAGCATCGTGAAGAAGAAAGTGGGAGGAAACGAGATATCAATGAGGATGAGGCGAGATCAAGCTTCAGGTCGCCGAAAAAAAAACTCTGTGCCAGCGGCATAGAGGTTTCCCACGGCAGCAGAAGAAGAGAGGCTGGGTCGAAGCATGGGCAACTCGGCGAATATCGCGAAAATTGCGCCGGAGAATCTCTCCTCATCGGAGAGGACGATAGAAAGCAAGAGGACAGAGCACGCACATAACCAAGGAGACCAGGCGGCAAGGAGGATCACCGGCGGCGACATGACTCCACCGAAATCCGGCGGGTCAGGGGGGTCCGGTGGGTCCGGCGGATTCACAGCAGAAGTTAATTACCAGCGGTACGGGCAAGAGATCTGCATTCGTCGGATCTGGGGGCTTCGGAGGAGGGAAGCTTTCACGGTTACCAAACTGCAGCAACGGAGTCATGGGGAGGAGAGTTTCCACGAGACGGCAAATTGAGCGTAGATTGATCTAGGGAACTTGTTACAAATTCTAATTTTCTATTTATCGTATTGAGTAAACCGATAACCATATAATATTTCTCAGTTTTGTACTCTTGGAAAGCAAAGAAGCAACCAGTCGTCTCCTTATCATATGTGGAAGCAGAATATCGAAGCATGGCATTTACATTACAAGCACTACAAAAAAAAGCCCACATTGATAGCACATTGTAATAGCACGGTTTACCAAACTGTTATTAAAGATGAGTTCGTAATTTTGATAACTATATAATAACATTTAATCAACGTTAAAATAGAATTTCACTCAGCGGGAAGCTAAAATCACATATTCGGACAACATTTAACCCAAAAAAATTACTTAAACACTCTTTAACTTAGTCATTTCCCCCCTTTCTCCGTGATTTATGAGTTATTCTATTCCTTCTTCTCTTATTCTATTCTTCTCTTCTTCTTTCTTATCTTCCCTTCCTCTCACCGAGTATCAGAGGATCTCAGTCTCTTCTCACCGCCTCCGATCTATCTCCCTCTCTTAGTCCCGCCGCCATCTTCTCTCTTTTTATCTCAGATTCGATATCCTTCTCCAAGGTGAATCGATCATTCACCAAGCTATGATGAGTCTTAGAGTTTTGTTCCTCGCTATCCTTCTCCTTGAATATCATTTGCTTTCGTTATGCTCTCTCTTTTTTCGTGGATTTGATATATTATTGCTCAGCTTCGAATCTTTTGACTTTCTTTTTTCTTTTTCTTTTTCTTTTGCTTTTTTATTTTTTACCGAATTCGGAAAGGTTCATTCTTTCCAATTGATGTGATTAGTTTGGCTGATAATTTATTTTCCTTATGGATGGAGTTTTTTGCTGACCTGAATTAGTGTTTCGTACTAGAACAATTGAAGAAACGCAGATGTGAAGCTGAGAAGGAAAATAAGAGAATAATATTCACAGGTAAGATAGTGGTTTTCCTTGTTGATTGATCTCTAAGGTTTCACTTTGGGTACTGTTATCTGAGTTGTATTTCTTTGTAGGGCACACTTTGCAAAATCACTTGCAAATGGTTAACAGAGGTAGCGTACTAATACTATCCTCAGGTTTCTCTTTTGTGTATCTTGGTTTGAGCTCAGATTAATCGTATTCATATGACTCTCAAAATCTGAATTGATTCGTTTTTTGGTAAATTGCATAAGCGCTGAGGGAGACTAAGAGAGAGATGACACAAGCTACAAGAGGTCTTATTTTGTTCTTATGATTAAGCTCCAGAAAGAAGATTAATTCTTTGATTGGCTATTCTTATTTTGTTGAACGGATTATCTTATTCAATGAGAAGAGAAACATATAATACGTTTGTGTGCTACTATTCTTACTTCAGGTCTGAGAAAACTCAATTAGTACATACCCTAGTGTCACTACATAGGTTGGTTTCTTTCCTAATGTCTTTATATGAACCAATCTTGGTGGTCTACAATTCATCGGTTCTTGAATATTGAAGTTTCAATCTTGTTTTTTTGTAGACTCTCTCATTTGGAGTCGTCACCATACACCAAGGACGATAAGGGGAAGATGTTATGTTTAAGACATGGAATTAATGATGTTATGTAAGACTTGTTTATTTTAAGACATAGAATGATGTTATGTAAGATTTGTTTGGATGATTTGTGAAATATAAAAATTATCTATAAATCTAAATCAATATATTTTTTAAAACAGGTTTCAAATAAATTGGAATAGTTTATTACAACATAATAAATCACTATAACAAAATAAATTAAAGCAAAACTTTTATGCTATTGTAGAAGCATCTATTATAGTAAGAAACATGAGTTATTAAATAATTTTTACTTTACAAAATAACGAAGTGCTGTGATAAAACAGAATAAAGCATTTAAATATTGCTATGGTATAAGAACATATCATAACATACGAAAATAGTGCTATCATATGGGTGATACCTATCATAGCTCGCGATGTCCTAGCGTTTGTTAATTCGCTATTAAAACCCTATTATAGCATTTTTTCCGCGCTAACAATGTTCATATTTTTTGTAGTGAAGATTTTCTATGGTTAAAACAATTTCTCTTAGACTTGGGAATTACACACGATGATTCGATGGAGCTTCATTGCGATAATCAATCAGCATTACATATTGTTTCGAATCTGGTGTTTTACGAAAGAACAAAACACATTACAAGAATATAATATTAGTCAGTTTTGTAATCAGTAGGGGTGGCCAATCTAAACAACCCAACCCAATTCAATCCAAAAAACTTTAATTAGTTTGGATATGAATTTATATAAAAAAATATTTGAATCTAATAATTTTTACTAATTTGAATTTGAGTTATTTGGATTGCTCAATAGATAGCTTAAAAATCCAAATAAAATTCAATATTGTTTTTTTTTAAACTCATAAAACACACAAAAAATGGTCTTTTGGACGTTGGCAGTTTTCGCTAGTTCCAAAAAGATGCACTGATTTCTAAAACATGGAAAGACTGAATAGCATTTAATGACATGCATGACAAAAAAAATGAAAATCGAGAAACTTAAACCTCTCTATAAATCAATTCAAACGTCTCTCAACCTTACTCAAAAGTCTCTCTTCTTCTCTGCATAACCTTAACCTTTCTTCACTCCTCTTCCTATATCTATTTCAAATGGTATTCACGGGCTTTGTTCGGGGTTTTGACTATGACACTGATGACACAGATCTCAATGTTTGGCATCGTTACCGAGACTAAAGTCCGTTAAGCCTTGAGATGAGATCGATCGGTTTTAGTAGTAACTTGTGTTTGTTGGATTCTTTCTTAATAATTAATCTGTATCGTTTATATTTTTGTTTTCACAGATCATCTACGACCAAGAGACTGGAATGTCGAGGGGATTTGGATTTGTTACTTTCCTGGACAAGAAATCTATGATAGATGCCATTATTGGAATGAACGGTGAACAGATCAATCGTTGCACCATCGATGTGGAAGAGGCCTTGTCACGCAAACAAAGTTCTGCTGAAATTGCACACTCGATTGTCATGGCTATCCAGGCAAAGGAGAGGGCTGCTGGGAAATAAGCGTATTTCATAGAATTATCTACTACATTTTCTTGGGTCTCGTTGTAATCACTATCAATAAGATCATAACTACCGGTTAAAAGTAAACCGTTTTTTATTGCTCCCACTCCCAGGCCATCTTCGAATATGTGGACCAAGATTTCATTTACTCATATACTAAAAGTACAGTATGTCTTACTAAGTCCGAATGTTGTGAATTGTGGAGGATTTATATCAGTTGCAACACTATGATGATATTTGCAATTGCTCAGAACATACCGAATTGAAGATGCGAAGTTAAGATACTTTGCCTTATATTAGCTGATCAGACCAACAAGTCGCTGAACCAGTAAACCTTTGACACTGATCATGAAGAGGATCTTGAGAAAGCCTTGAGAAACTTCAAGTTTTTTTTACCAAATTTAGTTGATAATAAAACTTGAAATTTTTGAAGTTATTTTACTAATTAAATTCAGTCTTTATTTAAAACTAGATTAGATTCCACGTGATACACGAATAAAATATAAAATATTTAAATTTTAAATCGATAATCCGCATAATAATAATCCGTATAATTAAATTTTAAATTAAAATTTTTCTTGTGAGATTCACCAAACTTTATATAATATATTATGTGATTACCCGTATTATGTGAGTGTAATCACCTAATGCGGGTAATCACCTAATATATTATATAAACAAAATAAATCAAAATAAATCAGTTTAATTTTGTGTTTAGATGGTTAAAATTGGATTGGTAAACACTAAACCGAAATAAATCGTTTGTGTGTAATTTGGTTTCGAACTTTCATTTGGTGGGGAAATTGGTTTCGAACTTTCAATATGTGAAAAAATAAGTTTTTAATTTTCATTTTGTGGGGATCTAGTATGAGGCCCTAACTAGCCTTGGACGTTCGGATATCCGATCGGGTTCGGTTCGGATCCATTCGAGTTTTCAGATTTTTGGGTTTACGATTTATTATCCATTCGGGTATTTTAGAATTTTTGATTGGGTTCGGTTCTGATCCATTCGGGTTCGGTTCAGTTTCGGATACCCAAAAAAACATAAAAATAAAATAAAAATTGTTAAATTTAAATAAAATTTGGACAAAACTTAACAAATATAACCAAAAACTTCGTCTATTTTGGTTATTTTGGGTCTCTCAATCATTTTGATATAAAAATAACTCATATCTTCGGATTTATAATTGTAATTTTGGGTTATCAAGTCTAAATATAATTAATATGTTGGGTATATAATTGTATTTCGAGTTTTTCGGGTATCCATTCGGTTCTCGGTTCAGGTTCGGTTTCGGTTCTTAGGATATAGGAATTTAGGATCCGTTCGTGTATTTTATCGGTTTCAGTTCGGTTTCTCTTTTTCGGATCAGTTTCGGTTAATTTAATCGGATCCAGATATTATGCCCATTATTAGCCCTAACTTTGTTTAGAAATAGTATTATATAATAGTTCCAATGAAAAATTAGATCGTCATCCCTAAATAAATCAATATAGTTTTAGTTACACAATATTTTACAAACGGCGTGTAAAAAGTAATTTGAATTTATGGTTTTTGAATATAAATGCAATTGCATATATCCGCAAATCAATGTGTTAGTTATGCAATTGCAAAATACTAGGTAAAGAAAATTATTTTTATAAAATCAATTGAATCATGAAATATTTGATTCTTTTTACCTAAGATGTACACATAACGTAAAAATAAATGTATATCCAAACTTGGTTTATGTCCTATTGTATCTGATAACTCGAGCACATTTTGCTAACCGAGATAACCATATATATTGAAAATATCACATCACTAAACCTGCTATAAAGAATAATTCTAGTTTCAATTTATCTGGTGGTTTTAAAACTTTATTTGTAAAATGATTTATATCATATAATCAATAAAATTAAAAAGTGATAGAAAATATTTACAATAATAGAACAAAAATTAAGAATAAAAAAACCCGATTGAACCAAAAACATATTCCCATCCATAAATATGTGAGAAACAATAATCATTGATCCTTTTGTTTTCTCTAATACATTTCCCACCATCATGTAGTCCATATTCATCTAGATGAGAATTCTTCATCACTCAACATTAAGTATAAGCATGTTTCTTGCTATGTTCAAACATAATTAACTTATGTTGGAATCAATTGTAATTCTTAAAAGAAGAAAGTAGCTTATATAAATGACGCTTACAAAACAAAATTGGAGTTCAGCTAGATTTTTTAGTATCGTGCCCGTTGTTTCACCACCATCAATCTAATGAGGCAAGAGTGTATATATTTTTCTTCCAGCTTCCGCCTTTATGTTCATATATAATATGCTAATGCAAAGCCAAATTTGAAAATGATTTTTTTTTTGAGAACTCAGACCAGAAGCGAAACGAAAAGCCTTCTCTTAATAATTAATTATAACTTATGATTCTCTTATACTCCATAAAAAAACTTATTCAAAGCATGGAAGTATAGTATCACCAAAGTAGAATATTTCATACAATCCAAACGAAGCCACTTGATAAAACCATCAATTCAAAGAACCAAAACAAAATCATTAACACTGGTTAAGGTTCTAATAAAGACGTGCAAAGAAACTCAGTAGTAACTCACATTTAAAAGATGAAACTGTTGAGACAATTATATTATCTCTATACTTATTATTTTGATTAATAAATCATCTCCATGTGCATCCTTATTAATAAAAATTTAAATAATTGGTGACCAATCTTTTATGTGATTCTCCACTAAAAATTATGGAGTCCCAAAAGCATCTCTAAACCATAACTTTTTTTTTTTTGCAGTAAAAATAGATTCAAACTTTTCCATCTTTTTCCACATTAAATTATTAGTACTACTCTATAAACAAAATTAATTTACATGCAACTGTATATAAAGAAGAAGGGATCTTGCAACAAAAAAGACATGAGAGAGATAGACTTCTCAGAACTTAATTTGACTGATTCAGCCACAAATCAATCAGTCTGGTTGAATCAGATTAATACCTTAAGTTCTAAATCCTCCTCCCACTAAGTTGCTGTTTGCAACATCATCAGCTACACAAACGCAAACTCAAATTACCATAGACACCATTTGTAAATTCCAAACGCAAATAATCCAGTAACTCACTCAAGCTTCTTTCCTATTCTTGCATCCCAACACACTCAATATAGTCCTTCCTTCATCTATTTTATACACTTTTAAAAATCAGCTCAAAGCTTGTAGAAACTTTCAGAGACTTTGGCAAGAACAAACGAACCTCTCCAGCGAGTTAACACCATCACTTTATCATTGTGAAGGCACAAAAAATGACTATTGCCATTCCTAAACAAAGTTCGATGGCAGGATAAGAAAAAAGTAATACTTTTGGGAAACCTTCGGTTTCATCTTCAAAATCAAAGTTCAATGTACTACTCCTCATGGATCATGAATCAAACGTTGTTTTAAATAGACGAGAAGCTCTGCATTTTTCAGGTTTGTCCGGGAAAACCTGAAGTGTGAAGTTGATTGCTTAATGTATATACAGAGGACTAAACAAAGAGTAATGTAGAAGCACACTCGAGGTTTCATATAAACAAAATCATATTCCAGAGTGAGCAATTTACACAAACATGCCCATCATGTTCATGGATTAATCTCAATATGTATTTCCTATAAACAAAATCATATTCCAGAATGAGCAATTTACACAAACTTAAAGCTCAATATGTATTTCCTATCTTAATAACCTGATCTCATGACGTGAATTTATGCTCATATATAGCCAATTTAAGTGTCAATATATCCAATTTTGTCAAATTCAAAAAGATAGAAGAAATTTACACTTAGCAGTTCTAAAAAGAAGCAATGGATTAGAAATTCTTTACCTTCGAAGATCCTGTTGGTGGCACAGCAAGCATATTCCAATCAACTTCTTCAATGTACTTCTTGCGCTCCCTATATACAGCTCTGGCACTGTTAAATTTTGGCTATGAAACTTTGGAGAAAGGAAGGAGGAGGAGCTAACCTCAGCTTGGTAGTCGAACTTCTCACCGGAACCTTCTTCAGTTGTTTGTTTCTCCGCCATGGCGGCGTCGCACTTCACGGCGAGAAGATTGCATCTCTTACCGAGATTCTACCTACATGAACCACTAGATCTGATTATTAAAATGAGAGAGAGACGAAGAGAGAAGGACGCTTCTCAGGTGAGAGAGACGGGGAGAAATGAATTTTTAGAAAGAGAGAGACGAAGAGAGACTGATGATAGGCATTTTGTCTAAAGGTTGTTGGGCTTTTTGTCTAAAGGTTGTTGGGCTTTTTGTCTAAAGGTTATACTCAAAGCCCGACCCGAAGAGAGACTGATGATGTGGCTAAATTTAATCTGAAATCGGATATGTATTAATTGTTTTGTTCTGATTGGTGGCAGGTTTTTATTGATGTGTCAGCTCCTTAGAACTTAAAAAAACTGATGTGTACTCTACTGGAGAGGCACAAGAGGATTTATAGCATTGAAATATTTTAACTTTTTATCAACTTAAATTTTTTATAGTTTTATCATATTCAATCTAATCACACGGTTCAGCTAAAAATCAAATTAAACCGAATACAACTTTCAAATTTGGATCTCTAATAGATCATGAGAACATATATATATTAAAGATAATAAAATATTGTAGTTTAGATATGTTTCGTGTCTAACAAATTAGTTAAATTCAAAAAGTCAATTGGTAAGAGTAGGTTGGCCCTTGTCATCCGTTAGAATGGTGCCTTCATCTTCCGATATATTCGGACACAACTCCACGAATTTGAATCAAAAACTCCCATCTCCCACCAATTGATAATTAATCTAATTGATTTACACCTTTATATACTAATGTACATTTTTGATAATTATCTTGTGGGATTCAATTTTTATTTCATATTTTCGGTCCATGTTTGTCTTGGACCTTAGAAAACCCTGGTTTTAGAATTCTATAAATCAAAGCAAAAACATCAAAAGAAGATATGATCGATCTATGTACATTATCTAAGAAAATTTTGAGAATATCAATTTATGCTTTCGGACGGCGATGAGCTCGATGATTGGAACATTGGTTGCGACATCACTGCTGAAGCTATCATGGGTTATACCTATGGAAGAGGCTTGGCGGTCACGCAAACCTAGGCTCGTTTGCCATGGCTGTATTGGAATAGGAGATGGCTGGGTTATAAACAAATGTTATGTAAAATATCTCCTAAAGCTTCTTTGTCTCTTCTCAATCCCCATACTCCGTCTTGAGAGAGGGTATTGACGTGATATCCTCTGGGTGATTTTATCTTTCCTATCTTGTATATACTCATTACTCCTAATTTATTGTAATTAGAATATCATATATTTCTCCTTAATTTATGATCTTAAATTGGCCTTCTCTCCAAAGAATCACTTTGTATATATATCAGCTATGTTTAGCATGTGAATAGATCAGAACTTTCTCAACCATTCTCTGTTTGTACAACATGGTCACAACTTGCAATTTCCCAAAACATACCTAATTTGAAGATGCATTTAAATAAGTTTTGACTATTTAAAAAAAAGAAATAAGTTTGGACTGATTTTGTCTCTTAGGGCATCTCCAACCCAACTTCATTTTTGGCTTCAAACCCCATTTTAGAGTCAATTTTTCTCCAATCCAACTCCATTTTGAAGTCAAAAATGGAGTTTTTAATACTATGGAGTCAACTCCATTTTTTTTATTTATGGCTCCATTTTTAACTCTAAAATGAAGTGATATTGGAATAAAACTCAATTCCATTTTGGAATAAAGCAAAAAATGGAGCAATATACTGGAAATGCTCTTAGTCAATTTGCTTTATATATTACTCTCAAACCAACAGAAACCGCTTAAAAAAAGTAAAAGTAAATGAAAGTCAAACTAAGCTCTCTTGTTTTATACGGTCAAATTACTTCCAGTTTTATAAACTGGTTTGTTTTGCTTATATTGCTCATATATATATATATATATATATATATATATATATATATATATATATATATATTAAAATAACCATAAAAATTCGAATTTCTCAATTTGCAACCAAACTATTGTATGTATCCACACTTGCTTCCATTTTTTTTTTATCATTTACAACAAAAACAAAATTCAAAATTATTAATGAAGATTTCTCAGATAAAAATGTTATCTTAAAAGTCAGACTTTTATTTTGAAATTTTAAAGAAATAAAAATATTATCTTTAAAGTAGTTTCACTAGTTACCAAAAGAAAACACTGATTACTAAAATGTTTAAAGATTGACATGCATTAAAAAAAAAAAAAAAATTCGAAAAACTGTAACCTGCCACAATTTTGTCTATAAATTGATTTACACGTCTTTCTTTAACCTTACACTCTCAACAAATAGAAACCCTAGTTTTAGTCTATTTCTCTAGTATCTTTTCAAATGACTTCAGCAGATGCTGAGTTCAGGTGCTTTGTTGGCGGTTTTCACTATTGCACTGATGAAAAAGATCTTTTTTTTTTTAGTGTAAATGTGAAGATTTATACCATTTTCAATTTTCTGATATAATGTTGCTAGCAATTTATTCAACAAACCAAACAACAAATAAAACAGAACTCCAACCAGAGAACAAACGATCAAAGAGGCCTAATACAAGAGAAATAAAATTCAAGCAAGGAGGGAGAAGAGATGTTAGGACTTGGAAAAGAGATGAGGCGGTCACGCATGAAGCGATCAATGGCTGCACTGATAGAAGCTGGAGAGGAGGAGGAGGAAGAGAAGATCCTCGAGTTTCTTTCTTTCTAAATGAGGTAGATGGAGGCTTGAAAGAGGAGCTTGATAATCACCTGAGCTTGTGGGTTAGCGGGCTGGCGGAGTTGAGCAATCCAGGAGGGGATTGAATGGATGTCCGAGGGAGGGTTAGGCCAGATTTTAGAAGCGAATCGGAGCCAGATGCTAGACGCAAGCCCACATTCAAAGAATAAGTGATTGTGGGTCTCATCATCAGAAGAACAGAGAACAAAAACCTCTGAGACATTCATTCTCCATCGACGAAGCCTGTCTTTTGTGGGTAATCTAGCTAGCATTACAAGCCATGTAATGAATGAGTAACGAGGAACCGCTTGTTTAAACCATATCACCTTATGCCAAGGAACCTGAGGAGAGAAAACTCTTAGATGCTCCCAAGTTGCCTTAGAGGAGAAACGATTGCCAAATGTGCCATTGGATTGGCGCCATAGGTAGAGATCACGTCCGCGTGAATCAAGAGGAGGAGAAATGGTCGTTAGGGTGATTTGGAGAAGCTCCATTTCTGGTGATCTAGATGCGGGTAATCTCTAAGATCCATTCCTTGATGCATCTACAACACATCCATCAATCCTTACTTGCATCTGCCTTGGACCCCTTTCCCCAAGGTAAGTAATTAGAGGTCCCAAATCAGTCCACACATCATACCAAAAAGAAGCTTGCTTGCCATCACCAATCTGGCATCGGAGAAAGTCCAAAAGAACTTGTTTTAGCTGAAGCATAATTCTGATTGTCCTAGAAAACCGTAAAGAATCATTTGAGCACCAATAACTCTTCCGATGAAAAACATGTCTCTTAACCCATGCCACCCATAAGGAACCAGCATTAGAGAAGAAATTCCAGATTTGCTTTAGGCGAAAAACCATTTCAAACTCCTCTAATAACCGTATTCCAAGTCCTCCTTCTTCCTTGGGTTTACACACATCGTTCCAAGCTACTCTTGCCCCTGAAGCGGATGTTGACTTATTTTTCCACAGAAACGCCGAGCACATGGAATCTATTTTTTCATAGAACCTCTTAGATAACGTAAACACCGAGCTCCAAAAATTTACCATCCCATAAATTACTGAAGAAATAAGTCATATCTTCCCAGCAAAAGACAGAAATTTCACAGTCCAAGTGTGGAGCTTACTTGTTATCTTTTCGATGAATGGTTGAAGAGTTGCATACGAGATCCTTGACGGATTTAGTGGCAGCCTCATATATCTAGTCGGGAAGGACCCCATTTTTATCCCTGCTAAGCCACTTAATACTGCAGCTTCAATTTCCAAGTATCCTCCAAAAAAAATCTCGAATTTAGAAGCATTCATATCCAATCCACACATATCCCTGAAATTACGCATAACCTCTGAGATTTCTGAAATGGAGTGACGAGAAACGTCTGAAAATACAAGGAGGTCATCCGCAAACAATAGATGAGTAAGACGTGGTTCTGAACATTGCGGATGAAGCTTCAACTTCCTTTGATCAGCCGCCCTTTCAAGCAACTTTTAGAGAACTTCCATGACCATTATAAAAAGGTATGGAGAAATAGAGTCTCCTTGACGAAGCCCTTTTTCCCAGCAAAGAAACCCGCAAGCTCTCCGTTAATTGATATAGAGAACCGAGGCGATGAGATACATTCCTTGATCCAAGCTCTGAAGAGTGGTGGAAAATTTTGGGCCTCCAGCAACTTTAACACAAAGTCCCAGCAAACGGTATCGAAAGCCTTCATTATATCCACTTTAATCATTGAGCTCTTAGGGCAGGAGGCCTTTTGATAATTCCTTATAAGCTCTGATGCTAGCAACACATTTTCTCCCAAACTCCGGCCTTTCAAGAATGCAGCTTGGTTAGGGCTTATGCATTCTTGCAAGATGGGCTTCAATCTGTTTGCGATTATCTTAGAAATCACTTTATACACAATATTGCAGCATCTTATAGGTCGATAATCTCCAAACTTACAAGCTTCAGCCTGTTTCGGAATGAGAGTAATTGCAGTGTTGTTAAGATCCTTTAGCAGCCTTCCATTTCTAAAAAATTCCTTCACTGCATTTACGACATCCGCTCCCACAATATTCCATGAAGCTCTCAGAAACTCCACAGAATAACCATCCGGACCTGGACTCTTATTAAGTGGCATCAGAAAAACTGTGTTCCTTACCTCCTCATATGTGACCTGCCGCTGCAAATCAATAGTTTGAGCCTCAGAACACCTAAAGGGCAAGAGATCCTGCAGTTGACTAAATGGTACATGGGGACACTGGCATATCAGTTTTTCCCAAGATGTCCTGAAAATACTCAGCTGAATGAGATTTAATTCCGTCAACAGTGGCAATCATCCTCTCCTCTGCATCTCGAAAGAAGTGAATGTGGTTTCGATTCGCTCTTTGCGCAACCGTTTTATGATAGAAAGGGGTATTCATGTCCCCCAGATCAAGCAATTGAACCCGAGACTTTTGCCGGTAAAACTTCTCCTCTGCCGTGACCAATGTTTTCCACTTTAATCTTGCATGATGCTCAAGCCTTGCCGTGTCCCTGTCTGGAGTGGATAAAATCAGACGCTGCAGCTCCGCAACTTTCAAGGCTTGCTCCTTAACCCTATTTGAGATTCCACTGAAGTGCCTCTTATTTAAGCGCCTCAGGATCTTTTTCATCAGCTTTAGAGATTTCACAATTTTAAACTGAGACGAACCTTGAATTACCTCACAATTCCAAGCTTCCCTTACAGATTCCTCATATTGTGGATGGTCTATAATGTGCTGAAAAAATTTGAAGGGTTTTATAACTCGACGTTGGAGAGAAGGCATTCGAAAGAGACAAGGAGCATGATCTGATTGCTGAGGCTCCATAAACTCAGAAAACCCATCCGGAAAGCTCACTGCCCATTGGTGATTGATTACAGCATGATCAATTTTCTTTGACACATGATTATCATCCTGATTATTCCACCACGAATAAGCAAGTCCTTTTGCTTGAGCTTCAAATAATTCAGAATCTTGGAGAGCCAGGTTTAGGTCCTCCATTCCTGATATATCCACATCCATATCAATATAGTTCGAGTGGTTAGAAGTACGAAGAATTTGGTTGAAGTCACCTAGGACCGCCCACGGATGCCTAGAGACCGGGGTGCTTGCGTTCAGAAGAGCGAGCTCCTCCCAAAGGGCTTGTCGTTCCTCCACTTGATTAAACCCATAGACAAAAATCACTATAAAGTTCACGTTCTCTGATAAGATAAAGATACCACAAGTGACAGCTTGAGCCGAAGTTTAAAAAATTGTCACTGTGACACTTGGGTCCCAAACCACCACGATTCGAGCCGTTTCATGGTGACCAAAATTAGCAAAAAAATTCCAACCAACAGGGATTGTCCTAGAAATCCTGCTTGCATTAGATGGTTGTATATGCGTTTCTAAATATGCTCCAAAAAGTGGCCTATGGATATTAATCCAATCTTTGGTTATAGTGTGGCGTCGATCACTGTTCAGTCCTCTTATATTCCACGCAAAAAACATTGATATATTGATTAGTTTTTTTGGCCTTGCGGCCACTCTTCTTGTGAGAAACCAAGAAGAAAGGTGCTTACACTTCAGCCTCAAGTTTATCCAACGCAGAATTTGATGCAGAATCATCAGTATTTTTGTGCACTACAACAACCGTAGATGGACCTTCATTCATGTCTACTGAGATAATCTGAGAGGAAGCCGAACCCTTGATAATCTTCTTAACACTTCCCGTGTCTGACGCTGATTCTGCGACTATCACAGATTTCACAGCTAGCTCAGATGATGATGATTTCCTTACCCACTGCCTCTTAAGCAAATCACTGAGAAAATTTTCAATGACATTATTGAACTGTTTTGGTAGGTAAAAAAATATAAACTGAAACTGACAGCTTAAGCAAGAAAACAGATTAGTAAGAAAATAAATACTCCTACTTTCCAAATAAACACCTAGATTTAGATAGCATATATATGTATCTAGAAAGTAACTAGTTCCCAAAAAAAAAGACGGTTGTTTTTATTTTTTTTGAAAACCGTGGGAGTCTTTAATTATTCTGATTCGATAAGTATTAACCACATACATAAATTATCGAGAAAGACTCTTACCTCTTATCTTTTCTATAAATTGACTCCTCATCTACTTAGAAAAGATAATTTCGTCTCATATATCTCTTTCAAAAATGGCGTCCGAAGATGTTGAATTCAAGTGCTATATTCGCAATTTGGAGTTGGACATAGACAGATATGATCTTGAGACTGCGTTTTCTCAGTTTGGCGACGTTATAGAAATTTACGTTTTTTTTTTTTATGTCATTAACAAATCCATTTAAGGCGACGTATTGGAATTTTTTTTTTACTATTATTCTGAATTTTGGTTATCTTTGTTTTACAGGTCGTTTACCCATCTGAGTATGATGATGATCATTCAAAGGCATATGGATTTGTTACTTTCAAAGACGAGAAATCCATGAGGGATGCCATTAGCGGAATGAACGGTCATACGTTCGGCGGGATATACACAACCATAACTGTGGAACAGGCTAAATCATCTCGCATAAGTTGTCGTCGTCGCGGTGGACGTGTTTGATTCAAAAAAAGGCCATGAACCAAAGTTTCATAATATAAAAAAATATATTTATATTACAGAAATAATAAGCTTCTAAGCTTTATAATATATATCACTATGTGATTGTTTGGAAGGTGGTGCTTTGAATCAAGTTTTAATTATTTTAGAAGATTATTTATGTGATGTGACAAAAGCTTGGACTTAGGACAAAGGTACTTCACCTGCAAGTTCGCGTCTGTTACATTTTATCTTTAATTAATCTTCTGGAGTTTTCATTATCATAACTTGGATCATCAACCATTTATTTTTAAAAAATACCTTTCCCACAAATCTTTAGATGGTGAAACTGAATATTCATAGCAAAGTCGCTTGAGCTATATGGTATACGAGAACGTAACTGATAGAGCGGCCGAAGCGAGATAATGAATACACACGCGATTCGCCCTAGGATTCGTGTGTAATCAGGTTTGATCTTAACCATGCTAGGTTCGAAGAATTTATGGGGCATATGCTATAATTATTTGTTTTCCAAAAAATTATGAATTCGATATTTATGATCTGAAAATTGAACCCTATTTGATAAAATTATAAAATTTCGGATTCTAAAATACAAATGAAAAATTAATCAAAATGTGGGGCCATGTGCATTTCCACATTGGGCACATACCCAGAACCGGGCATGACCTTAACAAAGAAATCGATAGAGGTTGGGAATACTCTTCCATGTGCTTTGAATGCTCGTTTAGCTATACAAACTCGTTTATTAAAATATCCAAGGCCCCTTTCACCGTATGACTCACGGCTACATATATCGTATAGAAGAAACCCCAAAAAGCTAAACGTAAAGGCGTGCTAAGAGTTGGTGACAATAGAAAGCCCAAACATAAAGTATTAAAAGTAATTAACTAAAGATAAAGAGATGCTTGAGCACGTTAACAAAGCCCAAACATAAAGTATTAAAAGTAATTAACGAAAGACGGAAGATGCGCTGCATCAGTAACCTTACTTTGATTTCTCTGAGAATCTCCGAATAAAACCAAGTCTTATATAGGTAGATGTACAAAAAACAAAGAAGAGACTACGATGTGTAAATCAAATATTTTATTTATAAATATCCCATCATAATTATTAAACCATCTATCGGACAATCCCAACACATTTCCAATATAAGCCTAACGAAGCTCATGTGTTTAGGGTTTAAGTAATTTCTATCTTTGTTTTTTTAAGAAAAATGATTACAAGCTATACGAAATATTGCCTGTCACATGGCTGCACATCTCAACTTTAAAAATGTATATATAACTACACAAAGTATTGTAATCACATAGTGACATGATGCACCAACTAGCATAAGTTATGTTGCCATGTTGCCAACACTATAACCATCAAATTATTAATTATTCGCGTTAATCTCTGACGTAATCCGTTTAAATGCGACCCGATTTTCAACCCGACCCGATTTCTGACCCAACCCAGACCCGACCTAAAACGTAAACCTGGCCTAATTTAAATTTTGAATCCAAATTAAAATCCGACCCAGACCCGTCTCAAAATCAAGTTAAAAAAAATCCTTAAACAATCACACGTAATTCTCAATCATTTTTTTCAATATCCATCTTCTTTTCAAGCATGTCAGAGATTATGGATTTAAAACAATTTTTTAAGAAAATTAATAGCTCTATAAATTAATAAAATGTGAATATTTACATTTTATATACAATAAATCGACCAAAATTAGGTAGATATATATCTGCTTTTTCGTCTATTGTTACTAATTCATTATTCCAGTTTTACCCCTACCCCTACGTAGACACCGCTTAGTCTCTCTCTCTTTATATTGATTTTATGTTCGTCATACTCTGTCTCTCTCTCTCTCAGATTTTCCAGAATGTTGTTCTCGGTGAAGAAAAAAGAAAGATTCTCCGGTGGATTTGAACAAAGAAGATTATACATATTTTCTCTTACTCTCCCGTATACCTTAACATAAAAATTAACAGTCAATGATTGAATTATCCAATCAAACAAAAAGTTATACTTACACTTACATGTTTATATGGTACAATAACTGAGTTACCAAGATAAACAAAAAGTTAGAGGTAAATCTACATGTTGGTTTGGTACAATAAATAATTTAATAAGTTACAATAACATTTAACTTGTTATGAAATCACTACAGTATAGAAGAAGGTTTATGTTCCTATTAAGAACAACATGTGTAAGTTAAACATACAATAATTAAGTTAGTGTGTTAACAAAAATGTTAGAGGTACAATACATAATTTAACGTGTTACAGTATAATATAACTTGTTACGAAATCACCACAAATAGAAAAAGGTTGATGTTCCGACGAAAAGAACATGAAAATTAACCGATAACAACTATGTTACCATGCTAAACAAAAAGCTAGAGGTAAACCTACATATTTACATGATACAATAAATGTTAACATGTTATCGTATCACGTAACTTGTTACATCAATGTATATACACAAGATATTGGTCTTTATAGCTTAACAAGATTTTGTCGGATTCTCACATGAATTCACCTAATTTTTTGCCCGATCTTTCATCGGAATTTCGAGGATAGTCATAATAAAGTGGAAAAACGGAATTCAAAGGTGCTTTGGGATTACAAATTTTGTCTTCGCCGTTGAAGAAACAAAGTAATTATATATAGATCCAAAAAGAAGAAAAAACATAAAAAGGAACGTGTCGGAGAAAGAAGAAGGCAAAAGAGAAGAGAGATAAAGGTGATAGATATCTTGCTACGAAATCCTACTTGGATTTGATCTAATCTTCTTGCAACTTGTTAAGCGAACGATGTGGCATCGGTAGAAGGACAAAATCGTCATTCACACCCTTTTCCAATTTGCAACAAGATTTGAAATCTTTTTGGTCATCTACCTAATTTTGATTCAATTTATGTAATATCTACCCAATTGACTCATAAAATATCATAATCTCAACATTATTAATTTATAGAGTTTTTACTGTATTAAAGTCAAACAGTTCAAGAGATCATTGTATTTGACGCGTTTAAGAATACTAACGGGATTCGAATCAGTATTTTGTGTCAATGCATCTTTGGAGACTTGCTTCAGTGCTTCCCAGTCATAGCATGCTCTGTTTGCGTTTGATGTTTAAGTGTTCCTTTTGATTCTTGTACCCATTATGACATATATGATATATCACATAAGGGAATGAACGGTCAGAAGCTCGGGGATCACAACATCACTGTGCAAGAGGCTAACTCAACTCGCACAAGTCGTCGTCGTGGACGTGTTGATTCAAAGTGGGTTTAGTAGATAACCAAAATAATTAACTAGAAATAAGCTTCAAGTCTTTGTAACCAGTATATTAATGTATTGATATTTGGAAGGTGCATGGTGCTTTGACTAGATCAACATGTCTCTTATTATTAAACAAAAAAAAAAGGTGGTGCTTTGAATCAAGTAATAATTATTTTGACAAGTCAATCATAAAAATCATCGCCTCCGGTTGAACTAAACCAGTTTGTTTTGCTCATAGTCCTAGATCATTTACCTATACGGAATCAATGGACCACTTTTTTTTTTTTTTGAAAGATTTAGATATTACTCTTTAGACTTACCTAGTTTTATGAAACGAGAAATGAAAGTAGAGATATATATATATCCCAATGTGAAGTGAATTGAATATGTACCACTTCTTTAGACATATATATATAAGCATGTAATCATATACTCACATTGAAATAATGATCAAAACGTTTTTAGTTTAGATTTCTGATTGGGAAAAGTCTTTTCATTTTTCAAAAGAGAATAACATTAAGTGTAAAACCAAGGCGATATTAAACTTTACTTCGATAATGAGGCATCAAAGTTGATATGGCCGAGTTGGTCTAAGGCGCCAGATTAAGGTTCTGGTCCGAAAGGGCGTGGGTTCAAATCCCACTGTCAACAATTATTTTTCAATTAAATTTTGGAAAAAATAAATATACTTTTGCGTTTATTTACGGCCTAATATTAATGCTCGGCTACGATTCTGGCCCAGTTTCAGTTGTGTCAACAAATAACCCATCTAATTACAATACGAGGCTTACGGGGTAAAATTTGAGTGTTGATTTGATTTTTGCTGAGTTAAGTTATGATTGATTTACTGTTTTGAGTCAGCCCCGATTCAACATTAATCGGGGCTTTAGGGCAAAAAAAAATTTTAGACCCTTTAAATTTATTTATTAAGGTTTTTTACTATTTTTTTTAATAAAATTTGTTTTGTAATGTTTTTGTAGAATTTGTTATTAAAAAAATACTTATAAAATATTTATGGACCATTTACACTCTAATATTTATTATTATTATTTTTTTTTTAGTAAAAATATATATAAAAAACGGACCTTTAATTATTAGGGCACGGGTCGGAACCCCGAGGCCGTCGCAACCCTCGCCCTTGCTACTTATCTCTATTGTTAAATCATAACTTAACTAGAAAATCATGGGAATTCTTATGAGTTAAGATATGGTAAGTTGAGTTAACATTTTATTTATTTATTGTCTTAAAAGAAAATTCGTTTTTTAAATAATTTTTGTTTTCGTTCGATTTGAATAACTTGAGAAAATAGTTGTTTTATCTTAATTTTATTTAATCACATTTTCAAAAAAAAAAAGTTATTAAAATTCCTTTTTTAGTCAAAATTATTGATTTTTCCGTAGATTTAAAAATATTTGCAACGTCATTAATTTTTTTAAATTACTATCTTATGGAAATAATTTTTTAATTTACGACGTTTAAGTAGATATTATTTTATTATTTCATATTTTCATTAAAAATATCATAAGAAATATTACTATTATTATTAATAATTTTTATAGTAACATATACTGCAACTTAGAAGGCAAAAAAAATTATCAATGAATTGTTTTGACAACACGGCTAATTCATATTTCTAAAGAAATCTCATCACATAAATCTACCGTTTATACCACGTAACTTTTACAACAAGTTATAATCAAATTATAAAATTTAGTATTGCAAATCCCATTTCAAACCTTGGCTAATATCTCTCAGCCATATTATAAATAGATATCGTAATGCCATAATGCCTTTCAAATCTCTCCATTTCTCTTCACTTTAACACTATAATTTCTTATCTTTCTCTTTCAATGGCGTCTGAAGATGTTGGACGTCTAGCTTGGAACATTGATGACGAAGTCCTGAAGACTGTCTTCTCTAAGTTTGATTGTAAAGTCGGTTACGTCTTAGCTGGAATTTGTTTGTATTTTTAGTTTTCGGTCCTTTTGTTTTCTCTTTATCTTTGTAACTTTTTTGTCAAAAATAAAATTTTGGTATAAAATTTAACATTTTTTTATAAAAATACACTGCAATTTGTTAAAAATTGTTGAATGGTGACAAATGAGTGGGGTGCACAATTTTACTAAAAAAAATTGTACCACTGTCGATTTCCATTCAATTTAATATTTAGGAGGATTTTGAAAGATTTGAGTTTTAGTGATTTTTTAGATGATTTGAGTGAATTAGGAAAGTTGTTATGATTTGTTTTTAAATAACTATGAAATCTCACCTAAAACCATGAGATTTGAATTTTTTTTTTTTAAACTAAGAAACTCCACCAAAAAATCTTCAAATCACTAAAAATCCCCTAAAACCCACTATTTAAAATATTTCCAATAACAGTGGATTTGAAGGTTCATTTAAAAATCACTAGTCCAATAACATGAGATTTTAAAACACTTTTGAAAATTCATATTTGAATACCATATGATTTATGGTTTTAATACAAATCACTCCAAATGGTAGATTGGATACACCCCCGAAAGTGTATATGCTACGCTTGAGATATTTAGGGAAACCTCTCTTTTGTTTTTGTTTAAACTTTAAACGCAAGGATGTTTAAATTAATACGGTTCTATAACTTCTCTTCAATTATAAAATTACAATATATCTGAAATGTAAAACTTGCAACTGTTCCCAAAATTTTATTAAGCGATAATACATGTCAAAAGATATGTTTTTACCAAAACACCATTTAATTGTCACATACTCAAATGTGGAGGAGAAAGACATTATATAGGTCTACCGTCCCTAAGTATTTCACTACAAGAAAACACCCTTTTTGCAACGAACGATATCGTTGTAAAATCATTGCAAAATAGGGTTTGCATCGAATTTGCGACGAAAAAGAGATCGTTGTTAACTGATCGTCGCAAACCACAAATCGTCGTAAATTCGTCGGGAAAGTACGAGGGAAAAAAATTCGTCGCTAAATCGTCGCTAAATTGCCGTCGTAAAATCGTCGTAAATATTACATTGAAATTACGACGAATATGAATACGTCGTAACATCGTTGCTAATTCGAAGGGAAATCTTTCATTGTTAAATCGATGGCAAAACATTATCGTCGTTAATTCGTTGCAAATCAATCGTCGTAAAATCGTTGCTAAATAATCGTCGCAACATCGTTGCTAAATAATCGTCGCAACATCGTTGCTAATAAATCGTCCTAAAATCGTTGCTAAATAATCGTCGCAACATCGTTGCTAATAAATCGTCGTATAATCGTTGTAAATTAGCCACGATTTTATGACGATTAATTTAGCAACGAATCAACGAGGATTATTGTTTACCATCGAATTAACGACGATTATATATATGATTTTTATTATTATTTTTAAAATTTTATTAATTTCGAAATTATAAAATAAAATTTTTAAAAATAATATATAATAATATTTTATTAAAAAATATATTATAATCTGTTACAAAAAAAAACCAAAATTAGAATTCGAAATCCTAAATCTAAATAACTATATCGTAATCGTCGAGATTCACATCGTCTTCGGGACGTCTCGACGAACCGGATGTGCCTGCCGCTGCCTCTGCCTCTGCCGCTGCCGCTGCATCTGCCTCTGCTCGGAGTCTTCGCTTTTCCCGTAGCATGGCCTGCATTGTCGGGTTCCCTGTTGCCAAGACGTCGAAGAGTTCGTCATTCTGCGTAGCATCCAGTTCAACCCGCTGCTGAAAACTCGCAATCTTCGCCTGATATGCCGTAGACCGAGTAGCCTCGGTCTCAACCCGCTCCTGAAGACTCGTAATCGTGGCACGTAACACGAGTGGATCATCTTCTGGCGATCGTCGTCGCGGAGCATATGAATAAGCAGCCGAGACATCTCGAATAGATCCCATCCCGACAACCTTCCCCTTTCTCTTAGGGGCAACCTATATTTAAATTTACAATTAGAAATTTTAAAAAAATCAAAAACTAAAAATTAATAAGTACTAACTATTCTATATACCTGCTCGAAGATCCGGTCAATATCGGGTGTGGTCAACCCTCCAGACATGACCGACGAACCACCGGGAGATAGCTGTTGAGAGAGCTGTGTCTCTCGTTCGGTGACTTTGGAAGTCACCTCATTGAAGATGTGCTCGGCAGTCTCGGAAACAAAGGAACCATCATTCTTCGCGTCCGCTCAAAAACGCTGTTCATCGGAGGGAGTACACCTCCGTCCTCGGCGGCCTAAAGAAAAAAACTATGTTGTTGACAAAGTAAATTAAATAAATTAATTAATTTAAATAAATTTAATTACCATCTGTAGACGAACACCCGCAAAAGGTGTTTGCCCAGCTGTATGAGGCAGAGCCTTGAGTCTCCCGTCAGAATCAACGGTGTTGCGGGAAGCCGAACACTTCTCAGCAGTGATGATGGATTTTGGATACATCCAATACCGCACCAAGCCGTCCCAAACGGCTTTATCCATGTGCAGGGGCTTTGCTGCATCGCCATCCTTCTTCCATGCTTTCTTCCACTCACCAACCACGCCTTGGATACGAAACTTCACCCTCTCGAGAAATAAAGTTTCAACCTCGCCATGAAACGAAATATCCCAGTGATATTTTTGCTGCATGAGAAACAAAAATAATTACATATTTTATAAAATTAAATTAAATATATATTTAAATGTAATTAAAATAATTAAGGGAGAAAAAAATATGTTTTCCATACGTACCGCAAACATCTTGAACCATGTCTCCTTGACGTGTAGAGGAAGCTGGGTAAAATTGGTATGCGGCTCGATAAAATAAGACTTGATGATGTCGGAAACGGTGCGTCCAACTTTGGATTCAACTCCAAACCTGAAACAAAAAATTGTAAAATTTTGAATTGTTAGAAATAAATATAAATATGTAATAATAAATGTAAAAAATATATATTTATATATATTACCATTCCGACCGTCAGTATGATCCGGATCTAATCTTTTAAGCCTATGACGGCCCGGCTGCGCAAGCAAATCATGAACCGTCATGTGTGCATATGGGGCCGGGGCATGGCCTCCAGGTTGCGGAATCTGAGGTGGTAGTGGAGGCGGCGGAGCTGTAACATCCCGATTTCTTGTATATGCGGAGAGGCTTATAAGAATTGATTTGGCTACCTATGTCACCAAAGTGCACTTATCTTTTCGGGAACTTGTCCAGAGAGAACTCCAGAGTTAAGCGTGCTTGAGCTGGAGCAATTTAAGGATGGGTGACCTACCGGGAATTGATTCGCGGTATCGTGTGAGTGAGGACAAAACACGGGGAAAGATCACGTGGTGATTGCAGGGTCAGTAAACAAGTATTACAAGCCTCCCGGACTAACGCACCGGCCGTCGGACAAGGGTGGGGCCCACGGGCCGAGAGAGGGCATGGGGCCCACAGGTAGGGGCGGTCGGGGCGTTATAAGTGGTATCAGAGCCGAACCCAAACACGTGTGTGGAGTCAGGTGGGCCCACACCGTCTAGGGTGACGATCCTGGTGCGCAACGAGGACGTTGCGCTCTATGAGTGGGGGTGATTGTAACATCCCGATTTCTTGTATATGCGGAGAGGCTTATAAGAATTGATTTGGCTACCTATGTCACCAAAGTGCACTTATCTTTTCGGGAACTTGTCCAGAGAGAACTCCAGAGTTAAGCGTGCTTGAGCTGGAGCAATTTAAGGATGGGTGACCTACCGGGAAGTGATTCGCGGTATCGTGTGAGTGAGGACAAAACACGGGGAAAGATCACGTGGTGATTGCAGGGTCAGTAAACAAGTATTACAAGCCTCCCGGACTAACGAACCGGCCGTCGGACAAGGGTGGGGCCCACGGGCCGAGTGAGGGCATGGGGCCCACAGGTAGGGGCGGTCGGGGCGTTATAAGTGGTATCAGAGCCGAACCCAAACACGTGTGTGGAGTCAGGTGGGCCCACACCGTCTAGGGTGACGATCCTGGTGCGCAACGAGGACGTTGCGCTCTATGAGTGGGGGTGATTGTAACATCCCGATTTCTTGTATATGCGGAGAGGCTTATAAGAATTGATTTGGCTACCTATGTCACCAAAGTGCACTTATCTTTTCGGGAACTTGTCCAGAGAGAACTCCAGAGTTAAGCGTGCTTGAGCTGGAGCAATTTAAGGATGGGTGACCTACCGGGAAGTGATTCGCGGTATCGTGTGAGTGAGGACAAAACACGGGGAAAGATCACGTGGTGATTGCAGGGTCAGTAAACAAGTATTACAAGCCTCCCGGACTAACGCACCGGCCGTCGGACAAGGGTGGGGCCCACGGGCCGAGAGAGGGCATGGGGCCCACAGGTAGGGGCGGTCGGGGCGTTATAGGAGCACTCTGTGGTTGCGTCACCGGGACGAAATCCGTCTCTGTAGCCTCGGAAGACACGGGCACCCGGTACCCGAAGCATCACCAATCTCTCTCGAAAACTGAGCGTAATGTGCACGACGTTGGCCCATCTGCATAATAATGAAACAAAATTACTATCTATAAACATCAAGGCATTTATATATAAAAAATTACTATATAAAAAAATTATCTATACTAATTAATTAAAAACATTTAAAAAAAAAATTTACCTTTTTCGCAAAAATTTCGATAGGAAGTAATGAGTAGTATTTTTTTGAGGAGTTTGTAAATGAAATCGCAAGGAACTCGCGTGTATATATAAGATTACTTGTCGTCGCTATATCGAGGCAATCGAACCTTAGCGAATTCGTCGCTAACTTTGCAATGATTTTGTGACATTCATACACGCGGGAGTTTAATTGACCGACACGCGGTATAATTAATGACAAATCGTCGCTAAACCGTCGCAACCTTGCATCGATTTTGTGACATTCAGCGTTTGCGACGATTTAGCCACGATTAGTTCAATTCGTTGCTAAATCGTCGCCAATTTGCATCGATTTTGTGAGGATATTTGAAATATCGGTTTTAGGGTTTAGGGTATAGGTACGAAATTGTACCGTCGAATACAACGTTCCATAAACAACTTGACATGTTTACTGTAAATCCAAATTCATGAAATTATCAATAAGTTCATCGATATTGAAAAATAAGTAAATCATATAGTTTGCGTATATGTTAGAGATTATTAATACAATGATTCAGTTTGTGGATATTACTGTGATTGACCGAGTTTTCATTTTCGGACAATTCTCTAAAGTCACGATCAATTTCATTGAAAGATGCATAATACAATGAGATGGTAATACGTTAGGGTTTAGGGTTTAGGGCAAAGGGTTTAGGGTTTAGGGTTTATGACAAATCGTCGCTAAACCGTCGCAACCTTGCATCGATTTTGTGACATTCAGTGTTTGCGACGATTTAGCCACGATTAGTTCAATTCGTTGCTAAATCGTCGCCAATTTGCATCGATTTTGTGAGGATATTTGTAAAATCGGTTTTAGGGTTTAGGGTATAGGTACAAAATTGTACCGTCGAATACAACGTTCCATAAACAACTTGACATGTTTACTGTAAATCCAAATTCATGAAATTATCAATAAGTTCATTGATATTGAAAAATAAGTAAATCATATAGTTTGCGTATATGTTAGAGATTATTAATACAATGATTCAGTTTGTGGATATTACTGTGATTGACCGAGTTTTCATTTTCGGACAATTCTCTAAAGTCACGATCAATTTCATTGAAAGATGCATAATACAATGAGATGGTAATACGTTAGGGTTTAGGGTTTAGGGCAAAGGGTTTAGGGTTTAGGGTTTATGACAAATCGTTGCCAAATCGTCGCAACTTTGCATCGATTTTGCGACATTCAGTGTTTGCGACGATTTAGCCACGATTAGTTCAAGTCGTTGCCAAATCGTCGCCAATTTGCATCGATTTTGTGAGGATATTTGTAAAATCGGTTTTAGGGTTTAGGGTATAGGTACAAAATTGTACGGTCGAATACAACGTTCCATAAACAACTTGACATGTTTACTGTAAATCCAAATTCATGAAATTATCAATAAGTTCATTGATATTGAAAAATAAGTAAATCATATAGTTTGCGTATATGTTAGAGATTATTAATACAATGATTCAGTTTGTGGATATTACTGTGATTGACCGAGTTTTCATTTTCGGACAATTCTCTAATGTCACGATCAATTTCATTGAAAGATGCATAATACAATGAGATGGTAATACGTTAGGGTTTAGGGTTTAGGGCAAAGGGTTTAGGGTTTAGGGTTTATGACAAATCGTTGCCAAATCGTCGCAACTTTGCATCGATTTTGCGACATTCAGTGTTTGCGACGATTTAGCCACGATTAGTTCAATTCGTTGCTAAATCGTCGCCAATTTGCATCGATTTTGTGAGGATATTTGTAAAATCGGTTTTAGGGTTTAAGGTATAGGTACAAAATTGTACCGTCGAATACAACGTTCCATAAACAACTTGACATGTTTACTGTAAATCCAAATTCATGAAATTATCAATAAGTTCATCGATATTGAAAAATAAGTAAATCATATAGTTTGCGTATATGTTAGAGATTATTAATACAATGATTCAGTTTGTGGATATTACTGTGATTGACCGAGTTTTCATTTTCGGACAATTCTCTAATGTCACGATCAATTTCATTGAAAGATGCATAATACAATGAGATGGTAATACGTTAGGGTTTAGGGTTTAGGGCAAAGGGTTTAGGGTTTATGACAAATCGTCGCTAAACCATCGCAACCTTGCATCGATTTTGTGACATTCAGTGTTTGCGACGATTTAGCCACGATTAGTTCAATTCGTTGCTAAATCGTCGCCAATTTGCATCGATTTTGTGAGGATATTTGTAAAATCGGTTTTAGGGTTTAGGGTATAGGTACAAAATTGTACCGTCGAATACAACGTTCCATAAACAACTTGACATGTTTACTCTAAATCCAAATTCATGAAATTATCAATAAGTTCATCGATATTGAAAAATAAGTAAATCATATAGTTTGCGTATATGTTAGAGATTATTAATACAATGATTCAGTTTGTGGATATTACTGTGATTGACCGAGTTTTCATTTTCGGACAATTCTCTAATGTCACGATCAATTTCATTGAAAGATGCATAATACAATGAGATGGTAATACGTTAGGGTTTAGGGTTTATGGCAAAGGGTTTAGGGTTTAGGGTTTATGACAAATCGTTGCTAAATCGTCGCAAAGTTGCATCGATTTTGCGACATTCAGTGTTTGCGGCGATTTAGCCACGATTAGTTCAAGTCGTTGCCAAATCGTCGCCAATTTGCATCGATTTTGTGACTATCACAATTAGCGACGATTTAGCGACGATTTCTTTGAAATCCCTTAAACCCCAAACTAAATCCCATTTCCGATCACCACTCATTTCCCACCGTTATTGGGGCAATTAATAAATTACATGACACATAGACATAGCCCTGGGCGTTCTGTCCATAACCGAAGTCCATACCCGAACCCGAACCGAATAAACCGAACCATATACTACTTCGGTTGTAGTGATATAACCGATCGGGTTTTGATCTCAAGTTACTTTGGATATGGTTCGGTTCGGTTAAAACCATATAACCGAACAATAACCGAACCATCGATTATAACCAATAGGGCATAATACACTTTGTCGATTGAGTTTCTTCATCGTTTTCCTTACCCAACTACTAAAACCCAAAAAAATAATAACAAAGCACTTTAGATCCTTCATCTTCTTCGAGCTTTCCTTCTCCTCCTTCTGAGATTTCTAGAAATCGATCTCAGGTATGACTTCGAGCTTTCCTTCTCCTCCTTCATCTCTCTTTACCTCTTGATTTGTTCGAGCTAATTTTAGGGATTTTGATTTTCTCGATTAAGGTATATTTCATGATTGACTTGTTCGATCTGTGTTTTTATGTGGCTGTTTTACCGTATATTCATAATAACTTCATGGATTTGCTTTTGATTTTGAGTTTTTTTTTTAAATCTCTATCTCCCCTGCGTCAAATTGGTTTCCCCCTACAACTTTGGAGAATAACTCTGATTCTCGTGTCTCGGATATTGCGATGGCCGAACTGAACTAGATTAACTATGATTCTCTGAATTTTTCGTATTGTATATGTTCTTTTTTGTTATCTTCTTTGTTCTTTTCATGTTCTAACTTTCAATATGCCTCTGTTGTGTATTGTTTTCAGATGGATTCATCAACTCATTCGTTTTTCTTCCTTGTCACTTGCATTGCATAGCTTATAAGCTTCGTTTTTCTTCCTTGTCATTCGTTTTTACATTGTTTCAATTGTCTTATTTCTGTCTTGCTTTCAATATGCTTTGTTGTAAACCTTGTTTGATGTCACAGGTCTGATTCTGAAGGTTCTTGCCTCTTGGTTCTCTCTTATTCTGAAGATAAATCGTTCTTTGATGTCACAGACTCTCTTTTTATTACCAGATCTGATGAACTTGCTATGTTTAACTTCGGATTTTTGGTTATTTTAGTTGCAAACATGTACTTCGGTTGGAAATAACCGAACCGAAACCGAATCCATTGATATTTCGGTTACAATTGGATTTTACATACACTTAGGAAACCGAACCGAACCCGAACACATCCGAACCGAACCCGAACCGAACATCAATAATATCCAAATGGACCCTAGACCTCTACACCCGAATAACCGAACAACCAAATAAACCGAACCGAACCCGAATGGACATCCGAACGCCCAGGACTACATAGACACATATATATGTCTCGTAATTTATTAATCGCCGCACCTACGGCGGAAAATGAGTGGAGATCGGAGATGGAATTTAGTTTGGGGTTTAAGGGATTTCATAGAAATCATATCACTTAAATTTTACAATATCTACTCGATCACAATATTATATTAATACATTAAATTCACAATAATTACTAGCTAGCGCGGTCACTCTGATTCATTTTCGGACGAAGAGTAGCACACATCCGTTTCTTGATCATCTGGTTCATCACTTTCTTCGAACTCATCTTCCTCATCTTCTTCCTCTGTATCGTCTGGGAGATATTCAACTTGCCTGTTTTGAGGATCTATCAAAAGGATGTCTTCATTGTTCTCATTTAGTTTTGGCATAACAGAGCAATTATCTTGCTGCATTGGTAGTTCCTCATCAACTCCCACAATTCGACCCCTCGGAGAAACTTTTATAACTGATAACCATGAGATACGGGTGGTTCGAACTCGCGGATATGGAACAAAGCTGACTTGTTCTGGTTGTGATGCTAGGATAAATGGCTCATACTTATTGTAACGTCGTGATTGGTTGACATCTACTGCCCCAAATTTGTTTTTACGGACGCCTCGATCAACTGTTGGATCGAACCAGTCGCATTTGAACAGAACGCATTTCAAACCTAAGCAACCACGGTACTCAACTTCAATTATGTCTTGCAACACTCCATAAAAATCTATTTCGCCCCGCACACATACCCCGTAGTTGGCAGTAGCTCTTTGATTTCCGTATTTGAATGTATGAAATATATATCCGCGTGTACAATACATGGGTGCACTCGTTATCTTCGATATGGGGCCTTTTATTAACTCATGGAACCAGAGTGGATATGCGGTATCCCCATACTCGACCTATATTTCATTAATTAATTTAATTAAAAAAGTAATCAAAATATGTATTAGGTTAATTGTCCAAGTTAGTAATTAATCAGATCACTAAAAATTTTACGTACTTGCGTCTTCAACCACGGGGCAAAATGTTGATCTTTACGCTTGTTGATTTCATCGTCTGAGATTCCTTCAATGACTTCTCGGACTTGTCTAACAAATTCACTGCATACAAAAGTATTTGTAATTGGTATAAAGCTAGCATATATATAATTTAGACATATATATAAGACGTATGTTTATACACTTACGTCTCAAATTGACTAACTTCTTCGCAATTTAAGAGGATATACGTTTGTGCACTATGATGGTCTTTTTCATTGGCAAACCAAACTGACTTCACTCTTCCACATAATCGACCGATTGAAGAAAAGATATCTGGGACACCTTCATTAGCATATGTTCGGCCTACACCTTCATCATCATATCGCCGTGCTGCCCTTTTCCGTGTGCGAACCTTCGAGCCAAAATAGTACCCCGTGAAGTGAGAAGTTTCTTCTGTTAAACTTCCTGCTACTATTGAGCCTTCAACTTTGGCTAGATTTTTAGCCTTCCGCTTCAAATGTCCCATGAATCGCTCGAATGGGTACATCCATCGATACTGCACAGGTCCCCCAAGTTCTGCTTCGTGAGGTAGATGAATAGGTAGATGTTCCATAACATCAAAAAAGGCTGGGGGAAATATTTTCTCCATGTTGCACAACAAAATAGGAATACTAGCATCAAGTTGTGCAATAACATCTTCTGACAAAGTACGGGTACAAAGATCCCGAAAAAACCCTCCAATGCCTGCAATTGCTTCGTGTACATTTCCTGGTAGAAGTTCAGCAAATGCAAAAGGAAGTAGTCGTTGCATAAAGACGTGACAGTCATGACTCTTCATCCCGGAAAACTTTTGGCCATTCTCAACACATTTAGCTAAATTAGATACGTACCCGTCCGGGAACTTCACATCAGATGTCGCCCATTTGAAAAAAGCTGACTTTTCTTCCGCACCCACTCGAAATATGGGGACATGTGCTTTCCCATTGCTTGTAATATGTAACTCATTCCGACAACAAAGATCAGGCAAGTCTAACCTTGACTTACCGCTGTCTTTAGTCATTCCACGCACGTTTAACAATGTGTGCATGATGTTATCAAAAAAGTTTTTCTCAATGTGCATTACATCCAAATTGTGTCTAAGCAAATGATCCTTCCAATACGGAAGCTTCCAGAATATGCTTTTCTTATGCCAATTGTGATGCTCCCCATATCCATCCGGCATATTAGCTGAAGTGTACCAATTTCCACCACGATTGACTGTTTCCAATGCACCATAATGAACAATTTCTGCTTCTAGATCTTCCCCGGAAATATAAACATGAAGAGGAACACGAACAGTTTTGTTCTTTCTAAACAATCGCTTATTTCTTCGATATGCATGATAAATCGGTAGAAATCGGCGGTGACAATCAAACCAACTTGTTTTCCGACCATGTTTCAATTGAAACGCATCTGTCCGATTGAGACAATATGGACAAGACAATCGCCCATGCGTAGTCCAACCTGATAACATCCCGTACGCAGGGAAGTCGCTTATTGTCCACATAAGCACCGCACGCATTGTAAAAAAAAATTTCCTTGAAAAATCATATGTCCGAACCCCGGTATACCACAACTGCTCCAATTCCTGTATCAGAGGCTGCAAAAACACATCAAGGGAACGCTTTGGATGCTTCGGACCTGGTATTAAAATACTCATGAATAAAAATTCCCTTTGCATGCACATATCTGGGGGTAGGTTGTAAGGCGTTAGGATTATTGGCCATAAAGAATATTGCCTACCGGACATACCAAACGGACTAAATCCATCTGTGCAAAGACCAAGATACACATTATGTTTCTCTCTAGCAAAGTCTGGATGTACCGTCTTAAAGTGTTTCCACGCTTTTGCATCTGAAGGATGAGTAACCTCCTCATCTGTTTGCAAATGATCTGCATGCCATCTCATCGATGCAGCTGTCCTCTCAGACTGATACATTCTTTTTAATCTATCAGTTATAGGAAGGTACCACATCCGTTGGAACGGTACCTTACTCCGACCAGTACCTTGCGGCTTATATCTTGGCTTATGGCAAAATCGACATTCCAGCAACTTATCATCATCTTTCCAAAAAAGCATGCAATTGTCAACACAGACATCTATCATCTCAGAAGGCAACCCAAGACTATAAACCAGCTTCTGTATCTCATTGTAAGTTTCAGCAGCTAAATTGTCCTCTGGCAAATACTCTTTAATCAAATCAGCCCAATCATCCATGCAAACCTCAGCTAAGTTATGATCAGTTTTAATAGTCATCATCCTAGCCGCCAACGACAATTTAGAATGTCCTTCTCTACATCCATCGTAGAGTGGCTGATTTGCAGCATCTAGCATATCATAAAAAAATTTTGCATCTAGATTGGGTTCCTTATCATGATGATCATGTGCAAATGTACTTACGGTTTCATGAAATGCATCCGTAACCATGTCATGAATCCTATCATTATCTTCACCATGCTGCTCCGCATGATCATCAAATTGATTAAAATTATTTGACTCATCAATATTCGATGCTTTATAATTGCTACTACTACTAGCTGCATTTCTCCCATGATCCTCTCCATGATAATACCATATATAGTAATGCGGCATAAACCCTCTATTTAATATATGCGACCACACCTTCGAGATAATGATAAATTTCCTATTCAAACATCTGGCACAAGGACAGTACATCTTACCACTGATAATCGTATTATGTATACTTCCTGCCTGATGCATGAATCCCTCCACCCCATCACTGAACTCCTTTGTTAGCGATTCCTCTGAATCAAGACGATTATACATCCATCTTCTAATTTCGTATATTGACATTTTTTGTTGGTCAGAAAGAAGTAAATATTGTTTTTGAATATGAAATTTTTATTATGAAGTTGGCCACTATATATAGATTTTTATTTTCATTACCTTCGAATTACCTACGATTTTACATCGATTTCACATCGATTTTACAACGAATCTAAAAATGTTTACATCGACTTTACAACGATATTAAACATGTTTACCTAACCGAACACCGTGAGCTTAAAACGTGGTCACCTAACTTATTAATCGTTGGGAAATCGATGTAAAGTTCAACTTATAATAATCATTGGTAATTCGTGGGTAATTTTACGACGATATTGCAACGTTTTATACTAACCTCGGTAAATCGTCGCTAAGTTACAACGATTTTACGACGATTTTGATTATCGTCGTAATGTCGTCGGTAATCGTTGTATAATCGTCGCTAATTCGCGACGATTGTACAACGAAACTTTTCGTCCCAAGTTTGCGACGATTTTACGACGTTTGTTAGAATCGTCGTAAATTCGTCGCAAAAACGATGGCAATTTGCAACGAAATAAAATCGTCGCAAAAAATCGTTGCAAATTGCCTGTTTTCTTGTAGTGTTTTGAGGGTTAAGCAATTTTTTTTTAAAATGTAGCTTTTAAATTTTGGAAAAGTTATAATTTTGTTATATTATTGCAATAGTCTTTTTATGTAGAAAAATGGATTGGTGTATTAAAAATAATTTTCTAATATGTTTTTTGAAAACATAATAATCTATTTAATTTTGAAGTTGTTGCTGTAAAGTTTTTTTTTCTTGTAAGTTCTAAAATTATTTTATAACAGTGAAAAAAAGAATTAAGGGAATCAAGTCATAAATACAAAATAAAAATGAATTACTGTATTTGAAAAATAAAACAATAATAGGTTTTTTTTTTGTCATCTAAATTACTTTTATTAAACAATCAAAGTACAAATATGGTTACAAAATCGAATGCAAATAGATTCTGACCCAATAAGGTTTTCTTATGTAAAAAATATAAATTATGGCCCATGTGATTACGATACGAGGGTTACGGGGTAAACTTGTCATTTCGATGATCAGATATTTTATCAGACAACTGTAGATATTTTTCTTGGAACAAGCGGAAAGAAAAATATCTTTTCTCTTAAAAGTCCAAAAAAGTGTCACGTGATGTGTCCCCAACCACTACCATTTTAAACCACACCCATAACCATAGTTAAACCGATTTTCATTAAAACCCTAGAAAACATCTAACCTTGGTTAATATCTCAGCCCCGTTATAAAGAGATTCTTCGTCTCCCTCATTCCTCACAAATCTCTCCGTTTCTCTTCACTGTAACCTCTTAAGATCTTCTTTCGTTTCTCTTTCAATGGCGTCCGGAGATGTTGAGTTCCGATGCTTCGTTGGAGGCCTTGCTTGGGCCACTGATGACAGAGCTCTTGAGACTGCCTTCTCTCAGTACGGCGACGTTATTGATTCCAAGGTCGGTTACACGCAGAGATCGGACACTCCGGGATTCCGATGATCCGATCCTCGACGGATCTGTTCCGATCTGTGTTTCTCTGTTACTTGATTCGAATTACTGTTACTATGCTCTCTCTCGTTCTTTGTTACTGTTACTTGTTTTTCCCAAATCGGTACGTTCATCTTCCTGCTTTTATGAGCCCGGAGATCGATCGGTTTTTCTTTTTGGAAATTTCTCTCGCTTTTTTGTTCATATGTGCTTGATTTTTTGGCTGATCTGTTTCGTTTTGTTTGTTTACAGATCATTAACGATCGTGAGACTGGAAGATCAAGGGGATTCGGATTCGTCACTTTCAAGGATGAGAAAGCCATGAAAGACGCCATTGAGGGAATGAACGGACAGGAGCTCGACGGTCGCAGCATCACTGTCAACGAGGCTCAGTCCCGTGGCAGCGGTGGCGGAGGCGGCCGTGGTGGTGGCGGCGGTGGATACCGCAGCGGAGGCGGTGGTGGTGGTGGATACGGAGGAGGTGGTGGTGGATACGGAGGAGGCGGCGGCAGACGCGAGGGAGGTTACTCTGGTGGTGGAGGTAGTTACTCCTCAAGAGGAGGTGGTGGAGGTGGAAGCTACGGTGGTGGCAGACGCGAGGGTGGTGGTGGATACGGAGGTGGTGAAGGTGGCGGTTACGGAGGAAGCGGCGGTGGCGGTGGTGGTTGGTAATTAGATTAGATTGAGATTGAGATTGTCAGTGTTCTCTGGATCTTGTTATTGCTGTGTGCGTGTTATCTTTGGTTCTGTTTCTGATTCTGCTATTTTGGATGTGACAGTTGGTGATTAGGTATCTGATATCTGGAAACGTAATGTTAAATCACTTTTCTTCTCTTATTTCTTGCTCGAGTTATTATATTCAAGTTGTTATTTTTAACGGATTAATAATCCCAACTTAAATCGTTAATATTAGATTTTGAGTTATTCGGGATTGTTACTGTATAATCGGCTTGTTGAAACGCTCAAATCGCGCTTTATTGCATTGATTTGTTTGACATTTATCGCGTTTGGTGCTTCTCTCGTGCCCAAATCTCCGCACGCACTTGTAGAGGAAAATGTAAAACTTGTAACTGTTACAAACAAAAATTGAATCTTCACTCTAACCGAGTGAAAGTAAATACTAATTCTCTTTTGATAAACTAACACAACGCTAAAAAATAAAGTGGTCAAATACTCATAAGTGGAAACAAAGCATTTTCCTCTACAAGTGCGTGCGGAGATTTCCGTTCTTTATTTCTCTCTTTTCTATTTCTTATTCAAGCAGGAGCGGCCTGAATTGTTTTGAGATGGAGTTACTTGAGATGATGTCTTAGTTTGTAAAATAGGTTACTTATTAATTATTTTGGAGAATAACGAAGATACAACCAACAACATTTTTTTTGTTTTTCTGGCATATACAAATACAAGTGACTTCTTCGGAAAAAAATAAGTTTGTTGTTTGTTGTTGGTTTTGTAACGTAACAAGTCCATGTACATTTTTTCTTGGAAACAAAATGTATTGGGTCTAAAAGTTAGTCACATGTCCAAGACGAGAGAGCCCATAAGACGTTAGTAATTACTTCATCAGATTATATTGACATTTTTATTTATAAACAAAATAAATGGTCAGGCAAAAATAAAAACATTTTATTTCAGTCAGAATTATTTTTCATAATCTCGATTAGGCCTGGGCATAAAATCCATATCCGAAATCCGAACCCGAACCCGAACCGATCTAACCGAACCATTTAGGCTTCGGATATATCCAAATAACCGATCGATTTTTGATTTCATGTTTCTTCGGTTTCGGTTTCGGTTCGGTTAATATCTGAAATCCCTTCGGATATCCGAACTAACCAAACATATAATATATCGGTTATACTTCGGATCGGTTTTTTTCGGATTTTTCAGTTTTTTCGGTTTTTCCGGTTTTTTCGGATATTTTTCGGTTTTTTGGTTGTATTCGGCTGCAATATAACCGAATAATCCGAATCCTAAATTTTTCATAAATCCAAAATTTTTCATAAGTCCGAAAAAAAAATTCCGGCTTTTTCGGATATTTTTCGATTTTTTTATTGTATTCGGTTACAATAAATCTTAATAATCCAAATAATCCGAATTTTTTCGGATTAATTTCGGATCTTGATTTCAATATCCAAACCGAATCCGATTAAAACCGAACCAAACCGAACCGTTCCGAAAAATACAAAATATCCGAATGAATATTAAATTCATGAATCCGAAAATCCAAACATCCGAAAGATCCAATCAATTCGGGTTCGGATATCCAAATTCCCAGGTCTAAATTCTCGATCAACACACATGCGAAAACATTTTACACTTTCTATTTCATTCATAATTAATGTTCATATGTATTACTTCAGAAGAACTGAAAGGCAGCTTTACATGAATAAGAGTGAAACATGTATAACCATAGTGTATATGTAATCATTCAAACATTGCAATTAAACCAACTAGGGATTGATCTCCGCGCTCCGCGCAGGTTTATTTTATATTTATGTTTTATAAATTTGTTTATGTGCTATATTTTTAGTAAACAATTTTTTTTTTAATTTTGAATTTTAGTTTAATAGTCGGTTTTATGTTTATAGTTGCATTGTGTGTATCTGCATGTGTTTTGTTAGTTCTCCTTATTAGTGTTTGTATATAACAACATAAATTAATTATGTTGTTAATTTATGTTGAAATATTGTTATTTTTTAATGTGTTTATATGTTGTATTTAATTACTGTGTGATTCTAATTACAGTTATATATATATATCTATATATATTACATTTATATTTCTAAACTTTGTTTTGCTGATTACATGGTATTTTTTTATCCTCCCTTTTTTTTTGAATTTTCGTTTAATAGTCGTTTATGTTTATAGTTGCATTGTGTGTATGTGCGTGTGTTTCTTTATTAGTGTTTGTATATGACAATGTGAATATTCATACTGAGGCCAATTATAACCTCATCAGACCGTCTACACATTAACTGATTGAAGTGCATGTACATATTTGAGTATTTAAAATTATATCTTTATGTATGTATAGTTTTAGATTGTTTAGAGTTACGCTCTCTAATAGAGAATTTTTTCTAATGTTTGCGCTTTTATGCTAATATATATTTTGGTCCAAGTATTGCTTTCTTTGTGAAAGATCGCTGATAAAAGATCTGTGATTTTTTCTTTGTTCCCCATCCCCGAAGAACCTATCCTTTATCCAACCAATCCCATTCCCATATTTTTGGCAAATACTTATGCCAAAATTAGTTCATCAAACGGAGCAAAAATCCTATTATCAAGTGGTACTCCTCTAAAATGCTATTTCTTATTTTTAGAGGATATTTGCAGTTTTCTATCTCATGATTTTTCTCCATTCCTGAATTTGTAGTTTCGAAAGCTATTTTTTTTTTTTTTAGATCATTTTGATTGTGAAGAATGAATTGTTGGTTTTGTTACTTTTTTTTTTTCACTTGGTTTTGTTTTTTAATAAAATATCGAAGGTCATATTAATAGCACAACTAATTGTTAATTGAACATCATATATTTATAATTGATAGATGATTTACGTTTTCCTATAACCAATTGTTAATTTTTTTTAATTTTGTTAATGATGACTTTTCTTTTTTCCTACAAGTTAATTTAGTTTATAAGAATAATCTTCTAATTTTAATTTATTTCACACTACAAGAAAACAACCTTTTTACAACAAACATAATCGTCGTAAATCGGTCGTAAAACATGAATTACGACGGATTAGCGACGATTAACAATTCGTCGTAATATGATCGTCGTTAATCGTAAATCGTCGTAAATTGGTCGTACTATTAAGGAGGACTAAAAATCGTCGTAAAATCGATGTAATATATTCGTCGTAAAATCGTTGTATATTTACATCGAATGTACGACGAATATATTACATCGATTTTACGACGAATATATTACATCAATTTTACATCGATATAACGATAAAACATTACATCGATTTTACATAGAATTATACAATTTTGTTTTCGACAAACCGTCGTAAATTCGTCGTAATAGGATGAAACATTACATCGAATTTACAACGAATTATAAAATTTCTGTTTTTACGGATTCGTCTTAAAATTCGTCGTCATATGTAGATGTAAATACGTTGGTAAATCGATGTAAAATATTCGATGTAAATTCGTCGTAACTTTTGAACGATGTAAAACTATTGATGTAAAATCGATGTAAATTATGGAACGATGTAAAATCGATGTAAAATATTCGATGTAAATTCGTCGTAATTTAAATATAATTTTTATATAAATTAAATTAAATAAAATTAAAAAAAAATTAAAAAATTATATTTAAAAAATTATATTTAAAAATTATATTTTATAAATAAATTCAAAATAAAAAATAAAATTTAAAATACAAAATAAAATTTTTATTACAAACTAATTCCTAGCCGAAAAACGTAAATTATCAAAAAGTTCGTCGTCTGATCCATTCTGCTCCATATTCGCTCGTTCTTGCGCGAGCGGATCTGTTGGCTGGCCCGATGTCGATCCTTCCTGCTGCCTTAGTGCAGCCGCCAAAGTCGGGTTACTCAGGGCAATAATATCGAAGAGAGTGTTGTATCCTTGGATTGTTTTATCGTATCCTTGGATCGTTTTATCGTATCCTTGGATCTTCTCATCGTATATCACCTGGTTCGCCCGCAAATTGTTGATCTCGGAGTTGGCGTTGTTAAACTCCGTCCGCAAAATAACCGGATCGTCGAAAAGCTGACGACGTGACGACACGGCGGCACTATCTACGATCGATCCCATCCCTAAAACTCTGCCCTTTTTCTTCGGGGCAATCTTTTAAAAAAGAAACGAAAAATTTAATAAATTGTATAAAAAAGCATTAACTTTTGTAAAAAAAAAACGTTAAATTACCTCTGCGTATATGTCGTCCATCTGGGCAACCGTCAAAGTCGCAGTGGATTGGACCGAACTACCGCCAGGTGATAGCTGCTGAGAAAGCTGAGTTTGACGCTCGCCGATCCTTGCATGCGCGTCATTGTAGATTGCCTCAGCTCGAGGATCTACAAAAGATCCGTCTTTCTTCTTGTGAGTTTCCGCAAAAACTCGGGTCATCGGAGGAAGTTCGCCTCCATTTGCCTAACAAAAAAGACATTAAAAAAGAAATTAAACCGTTGATGGATAATATAAATTAATAACAAATTAAAATTACATAAATAAAATTATAAGCGAAAAAATTATTACCATTTGAAGGCGTCTTCCCGCAAAATATGTTTGACCCGACGTATGAGGCATAAGCGCTGGAAGACCGTCTGGACCCATAGTGTTTCGAGAAGCCGAACACTTAGCGGCCACTTGCTGCGCATGTGGATCTCTCCAGTATGCCGTCAAGCCGTTCCAAACATCGGAAGACATGTATGGCGGCTTCCCATGATCGCCTTTAACCTCCCACTTCCTCTTCCAATCGGAAATGGTATTGTTGAACCGCAATTTTCCCTTCTTTTTGAATTCCGCCTTCACCATCTCGTTGATCGTAACGTCCCAATGCCATTTTTGCTATACAAAAAAAAAAAAATTAGAAACGATATATTAAAGATAAAGAATTCTCCAAAATAATATTGAATTAAAAAAAAAAAAATTTACCGCGAAACATTTAAACCATGTCTCGACAACGTCTTCCGGAACCGAAGACCAATTGCGGTGAGGCTCCATGAAATAGGCTTTAATGGTGTCAGCCACACTCCGTCCAACTTTGTTATCTTCCTTAAACCTGAGAAAAAAAAAATTATTAGTAAAAAAAACAAATTCATTATGTTATTAAAAAAAAAAAAATTGTAGGTACGTACCAAAAAGTATTCGGGAGCCGTCGCGGATCTAACCGGTCTAAAGAATCATGCCCCGGCGACTGCAAAATATCTTCGACCGTCAATCCTGCATACAACAACGGCGGTCGAGCAACTGCTTCTGGAGGCGGGGCTGGTCCGGAAAAAGAATCCGGAACAGCGGATTGTGTCGCAGAAGATGACGGGAGAGGCGGATTTTCACTCGGCCCCATCTCGAGAAACTGCCGATAGTGTGACTTACGTGGCGCCATATCTAAAAAATATTTAAAAATAACTCAATTTTAGTATAATACAATTCCATTCCTAACTAATAATTCCAATCCTAACTAATAAATATTACAATCCTAACTAACAATTCAAAATCCTTAGAACGATAATATAATTTATAAAAAAAAAAATGTTACCTTTTTTTTAGAGAGAGGGCAGAGATTTTAGAGAGAGAGAGAGCTGAAAGATTAGTTATTTTAGAGAGAGAGAGAGTGTCGAGAGATTGTGAGGGAGGGAGGAAAAATTTGATCGCGTATATATAGATTTTGTAGTCGTCGTAAAATCGTTGTAATAGATTAAATCTATATCCTAAACCCTAAATCACAATACACATATCCTAGACGTAAGAACGAAGTATATTTGTGCATCTAATACTTCTAATATTTAACAATAGATTCAATAACGACGATTGAATCTATATCGTCGTCGATTTCCTTATTTTACATAATAATGTATAGCATTCGTTCTTATAAGTATATTCGTAACATGCATGACTTAAATAATGTAAATGATTTTGTAAAAACATAAAATTGTTTATACTATGATTAGAACTTACGTAAAACAAGATATGAGATAGAAAAACTAAACAAGTAAATCAAACCCTAAACCCTATATTTTAAGTATTACAATGATTTTACGACGGATTCGTTGTAAAATCGTTGTAAATTTACAACGATTTTACGACGAATCCGTCGTAAAATCGTTGTAATAGATTAAATCTATACCCTAAACCCTAAATCACAATACACATATCCTGGACGTAAGAACGAAGTATATTTGTGCATCTAATACTTCTAATATTTAACAATATATTCAATAACGACGATTGAATCTATATCGTCGTCGATTTCCTTATTTTACATAATAATGTATAGCATTCGTTCTTATAAATATATTCGTAACATGCATGACTTAAATAATGTAAATGATTTTGTAAAAACATAAAATTGTTTATACTATGATTAGAACTTACGTAAAACAAGATATAAGATAGAAAAAACTAAACAAGTAAATCAAACCCTAAACCCTATATTTTAAGTATTACAACGATTTTACGACGGATTCGTCGTAAATTCGTTGTAAATTTACAACGATTTTACGACGAATCCGTCGTAAAATCGTTGTAATAGATTAAATCTATACCCTAAACCCTAAATCACAATACACATATCCGACGATTTAAGAACGAAGTATATTTGTGCATCTAATACTTCTAATATTTAACAATAGATTCAATAACGACGATTGAATCTATATCGTCGTCGATTTCCTTATTTTACATAATAATGTATAGCATTCGTTCTAATAAGTATATTCGTAACATGCATGACTTAAATAATGTAAATGATTTTGTAAAAACATAAAATTGTTTATACTATGATTAGAACTTACGTAAACCAAGATATAAGATAGAAAAAACTAAACAAGTAAATCAAACCCTAAACCCTATATTTTAAGTATTACAACGATTTTAATTACGACGAATCCGTCGTAAAATCGTTGTAATAGATTAAATCTATACCCTAAACCCTAAATCACAATACACATATCCTGGACGTAAGAACGAAGTATATTTGTGCATCTAATACTTCTAATATTTAACAATAGATTCAATAACGACGATTGAATCTATATCGTCGTCGATTTCCTTATTTTACATAATAATGTATAGCATTCGTTCTAATGCTAATCGATTTAAAACCGTTGTAAAATTTCGATGCAAATCCGTTGGTAATTTCTAAATCGTCGTAAACCAGTCGTAAAATAACGACGATTTCACGTCGACTCTGAGAGTTTAGTAAAACACGTTTTTTAATAGGTCACCTAATTATTTACATCGCATTTTGTAGACGTAATTTCGTCCCATATTCGATGTAAAATCGTTGTAATGCTAATCGATGTAAAACCGTTGTAAATTTTCGTTGCAAATCCGTTGGTAATTTCTTAAAAATTTCTAAAAATACGTTCCACACCTTAAATGTTAACTAAAAAAAAACACAAATTTCCTTGAGTTTTTACACTGATCATTGTGTTCCCACTTCTTGATGATCTGGCCAACAAATAATCCTGTATGATCTTGTTTTCAAGTAAAGACAGTCTTCAACTACCATAGGGTGAATGATTCATAGAATTGGACATCTATGTAAATCTTTCGTAATATAAGGATGTCCAATTCTATGTATCTTTCACTTATGGTGGTTGGTCTTTATGAATATAGAAAACTTGATCTCTAGAATTCTTTGTTGGCCAGATCATCAGAAGCGGGTATACAATGTTCTACTCCTAAACCCAAGATGACATTACGACGATTTTACGACGGAATAGTCGTAAAATCGTCGTAATACTGAAACCGAAAATTCAACCTATCGAAATTTCCCCCACGCGGGTAAATTAAAATATTTTGGGTATTACGACGTATTCGTCGTAAAATCGTTGTAAGTGTACAACGAATTTACGACGAATACGTCGTAATTTCGTTGTTATAAAATAAATATATACCCTAAACCCTAAACCCTAAATCTTTATAGCTATTGGATATACCTCCATTCATTTTCAAAATTTGCATAAACGAAGATTATAAACAATTCTACCACAGAAAATCCGACTTTGACAGTTGCGCACCAGTCACGCCCTCGTAACTAATACCTCTGGAAAGATAGATCGACGATTGATAAACCCTAATATTTCTTTCTATTGATCCTTCCTTGATCGTCTCTGGTACCCGAGAAATCGCCGAAATAGTGAAGTGGTGTCTGTGTTTCGGTGCGGTCTGGACGAATTGTTTTGGCATCAAGCAATTCTTGGGGAAAATCATGAATTTAATCGCCGAATACGTCGTAATTTCGTTTAATATATAATTTTACAACAAAAACTTAAACATCTAACAAACCAAAAATTACATATATATATATATATATATATATATATATAAGCTTTCAATCAGAATCATCATCTTCGTTGGGTTCATCATCTTGATTGGGTTCATCATCTTCAGGTCCATCATCATCGTCAGTTTCTTCAAACTCGTCGGAATCGCCTTCTTCTTCTGTGTCGTTAGGTAGATATTCAAGTTGCCTGTTTCGTGGATCAATTAAAAGAACGTTCTCCGTAATCTCTGGTTCTGTAATATCAAGGCAAGAATCTTGTTGCATTGGAAGATCATCAATACCAACAATTTTACCCCTTGGAGCTATTTTAATAACCGATAACCATGAGATCCCAGATTTTCGAACTCGCGGATATGGAACGAACGTTACTTGTTCTGCTTGTGATGCTAGGATGAATGACTCAAACTTGTTGTAACGTCGTGCTTTGTTGACGTCAACCACACCAAATTTGTTAATTCGCACCCCTCGACCGACTGTTGGATCGAACCAATCACATTTGAAGAGAACGCATTTCAACCTAACCAGTCCGGGGTACTCCACTTCAATTATTTCCTGCAAAACCTCATAAAAATCTATTTCACCCCTAACACATACTCCGTAGTTGGTAGTTGCTCGACGAACGCCATACTTGTATGTATGAAACACATAACCACGGGTAAAATACATGGATGCGGTCGTTATCTTCCCGATGGGGCCTAGGAGTAACTCATGAAACCAAAATGGATATGCGGGATCGCCATGATCAACCTATGATAAGTGTAAAAGTTAGATTGAAAGCCGATATAATTAAATGAAATATTTATAACTATATTAACTTACTTGCGTCTTCAACCACTCAACAAAGTGACGATCTTTACGGTCGTTTATTTCATCATCTGAAACCCCTTCAATGCATTCTCGTACCTGGGTATCAAATAAGCTGCAAAATACATATATAGACATAAAAATTAACACATTTAATTATAATTATATTAATTATTAATTATTAATGACTGATTAATTAAATAGTTTTGTTATTATACCTTTCGAAAGGACTCACTTCATCACAGTTTAGGAGGATGTACGTATGTGCGCTGTGCCTGTCATGCTCGTTATCCCACCAAACTTCCTTCAATTTTCCACTAAGACGACCAATTGGTGAGAATATATCTGGGACACCCTCTACTGCATAAATTCGTCCCACACCGCCATCATCGTATCGTCGGGGAGCCCGTTTGCGTGTACGGACTTTTGGAGCGAAATAATATGAAGTGAAGTGTGAAGTTTCTTCTGTCAAACTTCCCGCAACAATTGATCCTTCAACCCTTGCTAGATTTTTTGCCTTTCCCTTTAAATGTTTCTTGAAGCGCTCGAATGGGTACATCCACCTAAACTAAACAGGGCCTCCTAGTTCTGCTTCGTGGGGGAGATGAATGGGAAGATGTTCCATAACATCAAAAAACACAGGGGAGAATATCTTCTCCAAATTGCACAACAAGATTGGAATATTAGCAGCCATTTGTGCAATTACATCTTCTGACAACGTCTGTGTACTAAGATCCTGGAAAAACGCTCCGATGCCAGCAAAGACAAAATTATATACATTGTAACATATATATATATATATATAATTAATCTCAATAATTTTATATGTGATGAAGTATCTTACCTCCAATTGCTTCATGAACATTTTCTGGAAGGAGTTCGGCAAATGCGAAATGAAGTAAACGTTGCATAAACACGTGGCAGTCATGACTCTTCATCCCTGAAAACTTTTCTCCTTTCTCAACAGATTTAGCAAGATTGGATACATACCCATCAGGAAACTTCACGTCAGATGAAACCCAATTGAACAACGATGCCTTTTGTTCTGCACCCAAACGAAATATAGGAACTGGTGATTTTCCATTGCTCATTATATGCAACTCATTTCTGTTGCAAATATCTGGCAAGTCCAACATTGACTTTCCGCTGTCTTTGGTTCTTCCTTTCACGTTTAACACTGTATGCATGATGTTATCAAAAAAGTTTTTCTCAATGTGCATGACATCAAGATTGTGTCTCTGTAGATGATTTTTCCAGTACGGAAGATCCCAAAAATGCTTTTCTTGTGCCAATTGTGATTAACCCCGTATCCATCAGGCATATTAGCTGGAGTGTGCCAATTTCCCCCACGATTCACAGTTTCTAGTCCCCCAAAATGATCTATTTGCGCTTCTAGATCTTCCCCAGATAGATACACTGGTGGGGGGACACGCACGATTTTGTTCTTACTAAACAACCGCCTGTTTCTCCTATATGGATGATTGATTGGTAAAAACCGGCGGTGACAATCAAACCAGCATGTTTTTCGACCATGTTTCAGTATAAATGCATATGTACGATCGAGGCAATAAGGACAAGATAACCTCCCATGCGTCGTCCAACCTGATAGCATTCCGTATGCAGGGAAGTCACTTATTGTCCACATAAGCACCGCACGCATCGTAAATTTTTTTTTCCTCGAACAATCATATGTCCGCAGTCCTGTATACCACAACTGTTTCAACTCATGAATGAGAGGCTGCAAAAACACATCAAGGGACCGCTTCGGATGATTGGGACCAGGGACTAAAATATTCAGGAAAAGAAATTCCCTTTGCATGCACATATCTGGGGGAAGGTTATAAGGAGTTACGATAACTGGCCACAAAGAATATTGCCTACCAGACATACCGAATGGACTAAATCCATCAGTGCAAAGACCAAGATATACATTTCGCTTAGATTTAGCAAAATCAGGGTGTACCGTGTTAAAGTGTTTCCAAGCTTTTGCATCTGACGGGTGAGTCACTTCTCCTTCTCTCTGTGAATGTTCTGCATGCCACCTCATCGATGCAGCTGTCCTTTCAGATTGATACAATCGTTTCAACCTATCAGTTATAGGAAGATACCACATCCGTTGGTATGGTATCTTTTTACGCCCAGTTGTTTGGGGCCTAAATCTCGGTTTTTGGCAAAATCGACATTCCTGCAGCTTATCATCATCTTTCCAAAAAAGCATACAATTGTCAACACATACATCTATCATCTCAGAAGGCAACCCAAGACTAAACACCAACTTCTGTATCTCATAGTATGTTTCGGCAGCCAAATTATCCTCTGGCAAATACTCTTTAATAAGATCAGCCCAATCATCCATACAAACCTCAGCTAAGTTATGATCAGTTTTAATTGTCATCATCCTAGCAGCTAACGACAATTTAGACTGACCTTCTCTACATCCATCGTAGAGTGGCTGGTTTGCAGCGTCTAGCATATCATGAAATCGCTTCGCATCTACGTTGGGTTCCTCAACAGTACTATTATCAGCATTTGTTTCATTAAATGCATCATTAACCATGGCATGCATCCTATCATGATCTGCACCCTGATCAAATTGATGTTGACCATGATCATAACTACCTTGATAATTTGATTCTACTTGACCTTGATAATTACTACTACTATTCGTTGCTTAAGTTCTTTCAAAACCCTCTCCATGTTGATACCAAACATAATATTGCGGCATAAACCCTCTATTTAGTAAATGCTTCCACACCGTCTCAATAAACATATATCTCGTAATCTTGCATTTACGACAAGGACATAACATCTTACCACTTTCCAGGGTTGTTTGCATATTTCCGGCCTGATACATGAATATTTCAAGCCCTTCTTTGAATTCTTCCGTCAAATCTCCCTCTGAGTCTTTTTGCGTATACATCCATTTTCGTAGTTCGTATATAGACATTTATATATATATATTTTATTTTTTTCTGTTTGTTTTTTTTTTTTTGATTCTTTCGTTTGAAGTTAGGCTGTATTTATAGAAATTTTTTCAGAATTACCAACGATTTTCCAACGGATTTACGACGAATTTTACGATGTAAATTCGATGTAAATTTAGTAGGTGGACCTATTAAAAAACGTGGTCTACCTAACTGGGAACATGTGACGTCAAATCGTCGTAATATCAACGTAATATACAGAAGAAATATTCGTCGTAATATCGATGTAATTTTACGACGCCATTACGACGATTTATGTTGTCGTCGTAAACTAGTCGTAAATTTACATCGAAATTACGACGACACATATTTACGACGATTTTACATCGAACACATATTTCGTCGTAATGTCGATGTAAAGTTACATCGATTTAAATCGGTCGTAAATTTTCGTTGGAAATAGACAATTTTCTTGTAGTGTCACTCTAATCTAAATATGTGGGGTCCATTAATAAATGATTGTAGTGATGATGTGGATGACTTAGAATGAGAGAAAACTCTATCATTATATAATAGATTTAAATAAGAAATCTCACGTTGTCAAATTTAAGGGTAAGGTGTAAAACTCACGTGTGTATAGTTAATGTATATCTGTAATCACCCAAACATTATGTATAGTCAATGTATATCTGTAATCAATGGCGAAACTAGAATTTTTATTTATCGGGGTTAAAAAAAAATTAAACATACTAAGAATTCAATATATATTATGTGTGTATCGTAAAAACATAACTAATATTAGGTGGCTATACTTTTTAGTTTAGTTTAGCCACATGGATACAATTTTAGTTGAAACCCAACTCTCTACTATTTGGACTCTTTTATTTCATGTTTTTTTTTTGTCTAAAGTCCTATCACAAGCCTGCATCGGCACGGTTCAAACAACATTAAACGCCGGAACAGTATTCATAACACTGTTTCCAAATTTTAATGTCTCTCTGCAAGATCCGAATCTGCTCAAAATGCTCAAAGTCCAACTACAGCTGATTGGAGCGCCTATGCAAGAAAATAGCGTTATCGCAACGCTACATCACCAGATCGTCTACCGTATCCAAGACCATGGTCTTGATCTTATTCTACCCTCATCTGACGAAGCGTTTTATCTCGAAGTCTCATCAGCTTCGCAAGCTCCAAGCACTACTCAAATACCTCGACAAATCTCTCGAGAGGAGTTAATCAAGCGAATACCAGAATCATGGGTGACGAGCTACGAAAGGCTGCATCAAGCATCCCAAACACCGGTCCAGACATCCGAAGTAAGCTTCCACTCACGCAATGATGGAACAACGGAGATCAAGTTTGACAAACCGAGATCATCTTCGTTTCGAAAGCAACTGTTCACACAATTTGCTATCCAAATTGAAGAATACGAGTTCCAAGGTCCATACAGCGAACAGAATCCGAAGCCAATCTACTTCGGTCAATACGGACAAATAGTATATCCCATCAAAGACGAAGACGGCCATCAATATTTCGATGTCTGTTCCGGCTCAGCCTGCACAGAAGATTCTTATGAATCTGATGACGAAATTCGCCAACGACGTAAAAAGAACAAAGATCCCCTATATAAGAGATATCTTGAAGGAGATCCTACAGTCGGTCCTCTAGGCGAAGGCAATGGACGGTACAAATACATAGTCCAATACTCTGACATAAAAAAGACATCTAAGCCAGAAATCAACGATAACATATCCCACTCTCCAAAAGTACTTTCCAAGGCGATCAGCTCCTCTGGACCAGATCAGCTAAGTCAAGGAGAAAAGGTTCTCAATTGGCAATCGGAATATGTCATGGCTCAGAATCGACTACTTACCACGATCAATCAGAAAATCGACCAGTTTGCAGAGGGATATACCAAAAGATTGAGCGTTCTTCAGAACTCAATCTCAGAAATCCATAATCGACTCAACACTCTCCATCAAGAGATGATGTCTATAGCTCAACACATGATGGTCAACACCTCTCAATTTCAAGGTAAAGAAGCTGAGATGACTAATCTCAGGTTTCAGTTAAAAGACCTCCAACGATGACTCGAAAGTATGGTCCAACAGCAAAATTCCTCCAACGCATACCTTCCTCACCTCGGAAGCCTGTCATCAACGATGCCTATGCATCCAGGATCTTACTCTCCGGGATTCCTTTCGGGTGAACAATATCAAAGACCAAGACACCCAGTCCCTGAATTCTTATCTTCCGACGAAGCATTCACATCTCGATATGGTGTAACTCCAACAAACAATTTCAAACCACGGCCCATGCGAGAAAGGGCAAGGAGACAAAAGGAATCAGAATTCCGTGTCAATCCGACAAAAACCCGAACCACCACCTCCTCTCATTCTAGTCAAGATTCTCTCGAACATGACAAAAGAAAAGGAAAGGATATAGGCATGATCGAATTTACGATGTCTGATTTGCTAGATCATCTAATTGAGCAAGACAAAGAGCCAAAAACGTCAGAACATACTCTGACGCACGAGCTTCCAGCTAATGTCTCACAGCCGACACCAATAATCAGTCGCTTCTCATACTCAAGCTCCTCTTACAAAACTGATTCTGAAGAAGAATCCCTACCAAAGCAATTCGCTATTGGAGAAACTTCAGAAAAGGAGCCAGATATAGACGAGGTATTCTCAGACAATGACGAGATGAATAGCACGCCTTTTCAAGAACAAGAAAGGCCAGCAAAACAATTTACCTCAAAAGTCATAACATTCACGTTCGACGATATTCTTTTCGAAAAATGGAATGACCGTCTTGACGAATTTCACACGTGGATGAATTCCGAAGCCATCACCTCATCATCACACCTCGTCATACAACTGTCCACTGCACGTTTTTTGGGTGCACTAAAAGAATGGTGGAATTCGCTTGGCGAATACAGACAACATCAAGTCTATCAAACCACCATACCGTTGCTTCTTGGAGAAATTCACAGAGAATTCATAGGCACCCCAAGCCACCTCAAGGAGCAACTACAGGAAGAATACTTCACGGCAAAATGTTGTTCACTAAAGAAAAGAGATCACGCAAAGCATTTCGAACGACAAACACGGAGGTATTATGCGCTAAACGGCCTCAATAACCCAAGCCTAAAACAAGTCACCCTTTCCTCTATTGATGATTATCTGAGCCAACAAACAAAGCTCAATATCAGAGACCAAGGCCAAACAGTCGAGGAGATTTCTATCGGACAAATCCAACAATACGTCTTCAGAACGCTCGACAAACTTTGCAAACAAAAGAAGTTCTGGACAAAATTCATGGATAATTCGAAGCATTTATCAAAAGTATGCGCAAGACCAGATCTATCAATCAAGTGTTCGAAGTCCAAGAAACATTTCTCGTGTGAAGATAAGGGCAAAACTCGTCGATTCCAAAAATCAGCGCATAAACCCAACCTTGGAAGATTCAGGCACAAACGGTTTTTCAGAAAAAAAGCAAACATTCAGGAAAGAGACTAAATGCTTTTTGTGCCACAAAGAAGGACACTTCGCCAAAAACTGTTCAAACAGTTCAAAGAAGAAGAAGCAGTATCTCATCAACTCCATATCCAATCTGGCCGAAGATATCGATCTCGACAATCATGATCTCGAATCGATGCTTTCTTATGACAGCGATGAGAAGGATACCATATGTGGCTACTCAGATTCCGATATCTCTGAATCATACGACGAAGAAGAAGAGTGATGTTTCAAGATCACTCAAATGCCTCATCAGGAAGAGATACAAACACCGCATCTACCGGTGACAATCTTCGATCCTGCAAATAACGAAGATCCGGTCCATGCTATAGCTTTCATAGACACGGGAGCCCATACAACGATAATGAATCCCAAAGTACTTGCATCATCCATGTGGCGCCCGTACCAGCAAGAATTCAGGGTGGCGAATTCAGGTTAATTAGCAATCAAGCTCAAATCAAAGCCAATTACCATAGAACTCTTTCCAGGATGTCAAATAACTACATAAGTTCTAGGCTCTTCCGCACCCGGAAAAGACATAATTCTGGGATGAGATTCGTATTATGCGCTAAAAATGGGTTTCGACATTTCGATCGAGCCAAGAGGAATAAGATGGAAGACTCTGTACAAAGCTTTCACAACAATACCTCGACTATTCACGATTGAAGAGCTTCCGTCCCCCAGCAAAATCAAAGAAGAAATCACAGCAAATTCGTGTGCAAACTCTCATACCAAATTTCTTTAAATATACAAAAACTCACTGTGGTTAAACCAGGAGTTCTTCGTGTCATTACCTTTCAAGAAAAACATCTACACAACGCCGACAAAAGCTAGTCACGCAGGAATGCCACCCGCATTGCTTAAACAAGCAAATGAAGAGTGTGACCAGCTAGTCAGCCAAATGGTTGTCTCACCGACAAATTCTCCATGGGCATGCAAGGCCTTTTACGTCAAGAACATAGCTAAACAAGCAAAAGGAAAGCTAAGACTGGTCATCGACTATAAACCACTGAATCAATACCTCCAAGATGTCAAATTTCCGTTACCAAACAAAAGGGAATTATTTCAACATCTTCAGGGTGCAACAATCTTCTCGAAATTTGATTTAAAATCCGGATTCTGGCAAATCGGTATTTCACCAGAAGAACGGTACAAAACAACCTTCTGTTTACCCAATCGTCATCTTCAGTGGAATGTCTTACCGTTCGGCCTCAAAACAGCGCCATCGTTATTCCAAAAAGCCATGATACTTATTTTCAAGCCTCTACTCCATACGGCCTTGATATACATTGATGACATCCTCTTGTTCTCCTCGAACCGTGAAGATCATATTCAGACCCTACGAAGGTTCCAGATCATAGTGGAAACACATGGAATAATGCTTTCGGCCCAAAAGATGATTATAGCCCAGCCCAACATTGAATTCCTTGGGATGCATATTGCAAATGGACAATTTGCCCCATAAGCCCATTTAGCCACGACACTTCTCGAGTTTCCAGACAACGACCTCTCGAAAAGACAAGTCCAACAGTTCCTTGGGGTAATCAATTACCTAAGCGACTTTATCCCGCAACTTTCGCAGCTGACACGTCCACTACAAAAGATGCTGTCCAAGAATCCTCCTTTATGGACAAACAGAAGCGGTCAAAAATCTAAAGCTAGAAATACAAAAGCTGCCACTTTTAAAGATTCCCTGCGAAGGCACGCGTGTTCTCCAGACAGACACAAGCGATAAATATTAGGGTTCTGTCCTCCTAGAAGAAATAAATGGGAAACGTCAAATCTGCGGATACAAAAGCGGACTCTTTAAAGGTTCGGAGTTACATTATCACTCCACATTCAAAGAAATCCTAGCTGTCAAAAAGGCTATTGAAAGATTTGAGTTCCATATGATTGGACACAAATTTCACATAGAAATGGACATGTCATCTTTCCCAAAAATGCTACAGTTCAAGCAAAAGATGCTCCCACATCAACAACTATTACGATGGAGTGAATGGTTTTCGAAGTACGACTTCGATTCCGTCTATTTAAAGGGCACGAAGAATGTTCTTGCCGACATGCTCAGCAGAAACCCTCTAAAGGAGATTCACATGATGGCGAGCTCCTCCGCATCCGGAAGAGAATACTACGATTTTGGAGCCAACATGCCAAAAGATGCTCATCAACTCGTCAACATGAAAATCATTCACGAGCATCTTAAAGAAAAGATTTTCAGATACCAGTCGATTATCCTATCAAAGTACGGCGTCAACGGTCACTACATCGCACCGTTAGGGATCCACCCAGACCATCCATTCGCTCATCTCTACAGAATCGAAGATACTGAAATACCAGAAGAAGTTCTCTGTTTCCTTTGGTATATCTGTTCAGTGTACACCATTGGCATCACTTTCGACATACAATGGCTATACCAATTCATCAACTCACGACAAGGACGCAAAGATTGCCTCTCTACGTTCTTGACATGGTTTGCACCATTAAGTGTATGGAGTGGTAAGCTGCGAAAATCAGCAAAAAATGTGAACATGTCATTCAATAAGCTAAAAGGACAAGGGTGTCTCAACCCTTTCTTCAACCCTCACACGATTTACTTCTTCCACCGACCCATTCAAGTCAACGTCAAAACCAACAAAATGCACGCGCTAACAACACTCATCCACCACGACGACTTCAAACGAGGTGTTCGGCCAGACTTCAACGTTTATGAAAACAAGGGATTTGGAGACTTCCAGACTCATGCGTTTCGCCTCAACAATGCTAGACAAACGTTCCCCATTCCATTCAGTCTGAATTGGAGCTACTATCCTATTGACTACCAGATGAGTCTAGACGAAGATCTACAGTTTTTCGGAAGCAAGACACCCCTAAAACAAATCCAACCAAAAATAGTAGTACCGGAACCGTCGCCAGCAACAGACCCACCGAAACTTTTCCAGGATGCACAGTCTCCAGATGACTCGATGAACATTGACGAAATTGGAAAAATGTTCGGTTTAAATAACGGCGAACCACAAGAAGACTTTGTTGAACCAGAAATCAAATACGAATGTTCGGGAGAATATTACGGCTGCTGCGACGAGCATATCATCGAGTTCGAAATAGATCATTGAAGACCTTTCTCAATGTATCTAATTATGTATAATTATGTGTGTAAGCGATGATGTAATCGCCTAATTAATGTATAATATGTGTGATGTAAGCGATGATGTAATCGCAATTATGTGTGTGATGTAATCGCCTAAATAATGATGTAAGCGATGATGTAATCGCTGAGGTAAGCGCTTATGTCAGCGCACAAATCCTCCACTATAAATATGTGTGTACCCCTTTGTGAAATATCAACTCATAATTTCCCTTAAAACCTCTCTCTAAAAACCTCTCTAAGTTCTCTCTCTATGAGTCTCTAAACTCTCTTTAGTTTTCAGACTTCTCTACATCTTTCATAAATTCTGATTACTTTCTCTCATCTCATGAGTTGCGATTCTGCTCAGTGTGTTTTCAATGAGTTTATCGTTTAACCAATACGACGGTCGTGGGGGGAGATAAGGTTCCTAACAGTGGTTGAGCCATGACTGGAAATGCCTACGAATGCTCCCTTTACCTGGAACTTATCGAATCCCATGATTATCAACACGACTTAGTCCATACGGTTTCTCGTTTTCTCATGCACCTCTGTAATCGCCTAAATGACTAGGGTCAGTTGACCCCTCTCTCACCTTACTGCCTCGGCCTCTGTCTGTAATCTTCTCAACATTGCCACTTTACACCGTATCTTCTAAATTATAAGTTTCAACTATTAGACCACAAATATTTGGCTATCACTATACATGGTTATTAATATAGTAATAACCAAATATTTGTGGTCTAGTGGTTGAGACTTGTAATTTAGTGGGTGGGGGTGTAAATTTGCATTCCCAGGTTTGTATCCCACTCGATACACATGTGCTTAATTATCCGTAGGCGTCTTAAGTGACAAGAAAATTCAAATTTCTATGGACTTTGAAAATTAGTCAGAGTTTTGGTTTAGAAATATCTCGGTTATAAAAAAAATAGATTTATAGTAATAGGTTTGTTGGGATATCAATCCAACTCTCACATCGAAAGTTTAGACAAATATTGTCTAGTATATAAGTAATGTTCAACTCCAATTAGAATGAAGCCTTTTGGGAAGGAACCCAAAAACAAATCCGTGCGGGCTTTGCCACTTGGACCCAAAACAAACAATATCATACTAATAAAAAATTGGACATGGGTTTGAAAAGCCCAACATGATTTAGCGTTGTAAAAAGGATTGTAAACAGAGCAAAAGAAACTACCACTTTTTAGTGGTCTTTGGCTTAGTAGAAATTGAGCCTTCGCTGCAAATACAAGATCAACATAGAAACAAATTATTCTATAGACTTTGATCAACAGTTTTACACACTGGATTGCTACTAATTTTACGCAGAAAATCAACACGAATAACAACAGTATACTGATAAAAATCAAGAAAAGCAACACAAGAACACAGTTCTCTGCTGCTAATAATGCATGCTTCCACTTACCCTGTCTCAGATAAGAAGAGGATTAGCATGAGTTTTTCAAAAGCAAAGATTAACATTTGTCTGGGTCAGTATATTCTCTCGTTAACCAATGGAAACCCTGATAGAGTTTGCAGCTCCGATCTTCCCGAAACACTATCTTTATTGATTATACGTAACGATTACAAGATGCTCAAGGTCTAGGCCGATCTCATGGCGATCGCCTCCATTGAAAGTCTCATGTCGACTCTTCAATTTTACAACACAATAAGCATGCTGATGAAAATACAAGCAATGTTCTTATTTAAAGATGATGAAATCAATGGCAAAGCCTCCGACTGTAGTCGAGTCTTTGCCTTCCCCTGTTACGTCAGTTTTAGTCAACAAAAGTCTTCATTTCCCTTAGTCTCTTTCTCCTATACTTGGTCATGAGGAACGTATCAATACCCGACCCTTTAGAAAAGCTTGTCCTCAAGCTTGTAGATAATGAATTGATGTTGTAATTTTTTCTTTCTTGCCAACTATTTATGTCAATGTTGTTTGTACTTAAACCTCCAAGACTTTAAAAATTTCTCTTCTTCTGTTGTACTTGTACTCTTTGCCTTTCCTGTCCGTCAGCAAGTTGGTTCTGTTTATTCATGTTGATGTCGTTGAATAGAAACCACCAAACAAAATTCTCAGCACCATTCTTATGTTGCAACTGGTTGTGTTGTCGCTTTAGTCCCACCTTTTCAAATTTGAAGTGCCAAGATTTGCAACATGTCAGCCTTTGCGTTGTACTTAGGCTGTCCTTCTTCTTAGGCAGTACAAAACAGTGGATAGCAATGTCTTGTAGCCTGAACTGTAAAGTAGAAGAAAGTAAGAGAAATTCACATGTTGGTGAAGCCTCGTGTGGAAACACAGTCTCTTCCCTTGATTCCCTCTGACACAAGAACGTGGTCTCCCTATAACCCTTGATAATCAAAGAACTGATCAGGTGTATCTCCACATGGGATACCAAATAGTCACCACTGCAACACTGTACCAACAATGAAACACAATCTTCTACATGTGAGTGTTGGTGAATCAGAATCACTGTAATATCACTATCTCTTGAGTCCATCACCACACAAGTCAGAAATGTTTTCTAATTCATCAAAAACACAATATGTTGCCAGCCCAACATCAAATCTGAAACTGCACTCTGTTTCGTCAGGCCAAACTTAATGTCCCATATCTTAGTGGTGTCAACCTGCTTCGGTTCTGACTTGACCCTTCGTTTTGTTCGTTTTTCTACTTTTTGTTTGAACTTGAATCGCCTTGACTTGGAGAAACGTCTCTTTCTGTTTTTAAGCAATTGATATCTCCCCATAAGCATAATACCCGCATTAGCTTCCTTTATCGCCATAAACCAGATCTGCTTTTGTACCAAAACTCTTCTTCTTGATCTGTGTTTGCACTTAAATTTTCAAGATTTTAAGCATTTGTTCTGCGGCTCGTTCTGACGAGATATACTGTCAAACATTTGGTGTGCAGTAGGTGTATACTTAACACAAGTTGACATCGCACCAAACTCAGCCCCTTCGAAGACAGAGAATACATATATTCTCTGAGGATATAGAATTGCTTCCCTCTGATGAAAAATATCAATCTCGAGATTTGAATCCATTGCTGCACATGAGTTCGTCTCGGTAATGAGTCGAGTCTGATGTAGAAACGATTTGTTGTGTTGAATCAGTTGATTCTGGCCAATCGCTTCGTGTTGTAGAATGGCTTCATCCACGATCTCTTTCTTCTCCATCGATTCTGTTACACAACACGATTTTGTCCCTCGCATCGATGATTTAGTTTCCTCTAGCTTGGCATTATCAGCATCTTCAAATGGAGATTGCACCCTGGTCCAATCTATCAACCAAATTTCCTGCAGTTTTCTGCTTTTCCAGCAATGCCATAGTGCAAAATAGCTGAGTAACTTATAGTGATGCATATTCATGTCCCTATTGCCGACCACCTCAAACACAGATAGTAATTGTGTTTGATCCAGTGATTCATGAGAACAAAAGCACAACCAAATAACTCCTCTCTGTTCCAGCAAGAAGTGAAGATATTTGTGGTCCATTTGTGCCAGCAATCTCATGCTAAACGATGACACTTTTGAACAATTCTCTTCAACTAGCTGGTCTACACAAGAAGCCAAATCTGAAACTGGTTGAAAGTGCCTAGCTGGTCTCTTCTTCTTTTCCTTCCCATATTTATATTTAAAACTCCAATCCTTAAGAGAAATCATTTTCTTCCCAATTTGATGTTTATGTATTCTAAGAAGTATTTTGTCGAACACCTGGTGTGTATCTGACTTCCCCTTGCTATTTTTTGGATCAGATAGTGAATGTACCGGAGTGTTTTTGACAACATCATATGGCAGTTCCTCAAGAACAGCTATAGACTCACTGCCAAAGGTAAGGCTAGGTTCCAAAACATAATTTGGTACCTCATTTTGAAACGCTGCAATATGAGTTGAAGCATTTGGTTTTAATTCCTTCTCCTGACACGCTTCTCCCTCTTGAATCGAATCAGTCATCGGAAACGATGTTGTTTGCGGATTAGGCTCTGTCTCGTGAATCGATACCCCCTTCGAACCAGATTTTGCTTCGTGAACACTATCACAAACCGATTCTTTCTGGAGCTTCACGTCTGCAATCGATTTTGTGGTTTCAGATTGATAGAGTTTGAGCGATGCTCTCTCCTTCTGAATCGCAGAATCTCTCAATCTCCTCATCAATCGATCTTGTTCTGCAAGCAACCAATAACGTTCTGGATCACTGTCATCCCCATACTTCATCAACAATTCATTTCGCAAAGCTTCCCAGGTTTCAAACTCTCTTCAACAACACCACCGTAGTGCCTCGCCGTCAATGAAACCGTTTGCCATCGCCAGTTTCTGTAAATCGGTGATATCATCGCACCGAGCAAAATATAGCTCCATCCAAGTTATCCATGGCCTCACATCGACCCCCGTAAACACCGGAACCTCCACAAAGCCCATCGCGTTTGATTCGATCCACGCTCACGACGCACCAATTGATAGAGTTTGCAGCTCCGATCTTCCCGAAACACTATCTTTATTGATTATACGTAACGATTACAAGATGCGCAAGGTCTAGGCCGATCTCATGGCGATCGCCTCCATTGAAAGTCTCATGTCGACTCTTCAATTTTACAACACAATAAGCATGCTGATGAAAATACAAGCAATGTTCTTATTTAAAGATGATGAAATCAATGGCAAAGCCTCCGACTGTAGTCGAGTCTTTGCCTTCCCCTGTTACGTCAGTTTTAGTCAACAAAAGTCTTCACTTCCCTTGGTCTCTTTCTCCTATACTTGGTCATGAGGAACGTATCAATCCCCCCTGAGCATGGAGATTCTCCATTTTCGTAAGTTCTTTATTCAAAGATTCCCAAGAAACAACAAAAAACAGGTAAAGCAAAGATCTCTACTATTACAGGCAACTATGGCCGGTTTAGGACCAGGCTTGTGTTTGATACTTTTTCCCTCAATGGGAATGCTCTATATGGATTCCTGGTGATAAAATGCCATTTCCTTCTTTTGTCTAAAGTTTGTCCGAATCCAAATTTGTAAAGGGATCATTATTTTGGTGATAATAATATCTCACCACTATCACTAGGCTGAAAATTCGTGTAATGATACTTCACAAAACACACATCCTGAAATGAGCTACAGAAACTTCCATTATAGAGGAACAAGTGATTACTTCAAGTTGCAAAAGGAGCAACCACTTGGAGAGGAATAAGAATACTTACTTCTTGTTTTTTTGCTAGATTGGGGATAAGGATTCCAAATTTCAACAGGAACTTTGTAACCAAGAAAGAAAGAAAAAAGAATGCTTATTCTTTATCTTTACCTTCCTTTTCATTCAGATTCCATGTAAGCTAATCCAGGTAAATTCTCAGCAATGATCACTGGGGCTAGTATCTACATCAAAAGATGTGAAAATCAAGATTTGAGGTATAAGAATAAAACTCTCAAATCTTTACTGATGTAACTATTCATAGTGACCATTTTTGTATTACCTTATGAACTCACAAGTATTTTTTTTTACAGCTATATAATAATTTACCAAACCTAAATGTTGGTATAGTATTTCTTTTACCATTTGAATACCCAGGCAAGAGAGTCGGTTTTGAAGAATAGTGACGATGAGAATATCAGTAGTGCAATGCCTACTTGCAGAATTTCTTGGCAACTTGCAAACTATTATCTCTGGAATATATTGTGATAAAAAAAAGGCCTCATTGTTATCAAGATTAATTATTTTCTTCTGTTTAAAGTTGTCCTTCGCATAAGAAGTTTCGCCCCTACTCTGAAGCCAAACCATGCCATCTTAGAAACAGAACATCCATATCATAACTGGATATCAAAATATAAACGTTGGATATTTTGGATCACAAAAAGAAAAAAAAATGCTATAAGGGCTTATATTGCCATATATCCAGAAAGAGAGCAAACTAAAGTATCATGAGACCTGTTCACGTAAGGGAATATCATCTTAGTTTCCAAAGCTAATACCACTCGGTGTGATTTTGGACCAAAATATATATATATATATATATATATATATCAATGGATAGACACTGTAATTAAACAACAAAGATCCAAACACGTAGGGTTCTTAATTAGCTTTACTATAAAAAAATGTGTAAACAATAACTTAATATACTTGAGGTCTTCTGATAAGTAACTTGATTCAATCTCCTCATGGCACCTGTTTCCGAGAGAGGAAAATATTGTGTCTTCAATTTAAACCAATGGATCAACTATATATTTTGAACCGAAACCAAACAACAAGTGGACCATTTATAAAATGTCGTTGTTGTTGTTTTAGCCAACTATGTATATACTCCTAATTAATAAGCATTATTTGATGTGAACTTTTTTAGGTTGTACAAGAACATTGAAAACAAGCAATATGAAACACTCTAGGACTAGGTTAGCATCCTAATTTAGTTTCAGGACAATAATCTATTTGCCCATCCCAAGCCTGGATTCTTACCAAACAAGGTAACTAATTGATCATTTTGTAACAGAAGTGCTGATAATACGACAACAAACCATTATAATCATGGGCTCTCATAAAGAGTGGATATAATTTCACCACCACCAACAACAACAATTAATGTTACAGCTTAAAGAAAATTATAAAATCACACCATGAGTAAGACAGCTGTAAATATTTGGTTACTACCCATCTAATATATAAAAGAGGGCTAACTCTCTCTTGTTGAGCGTCACGTCAGCGCTGGAGAAAGCGCCACATGTCCATTTATTGTTTTTGCTAAAAAAATAATTAAAAATTAAATGTGAAAATCGATTACTTCTCTTTCAATATAAGAGTGATAAATTGATTGCTTCAAAGACGTTAAAACTTCATCTCTTCCTCTCCCCATCTTCTCTTTCATCTGCTTCGCACTCTCAAACTTTTTGGAGCGACTTCGCACTCTCAAATTTTTTAGAGCGACTGGTTATTGTTATGGCGTGCTTTTAAATCTTTCATATAACAATTTTATCTCATTAGCGAATATATACATATTCTAAAAAATTATGAAATTTATCAAAGCATATTTTAGAAATGAATAAAGCTTAAGCAAATGATGTTAATTGATATATGAAAGTGTCAAAATCATGAGAAGGCACTTTGCTAACATTTTCTAACAAACATACCATATTTTCAAGCTATTTGAACATGTTCGCTTCATTGTTTGTTTTTTTGTAGGTAAAATTTGATTTTTAACCATAACATATTTAAGATTTACATATATTCATCACGATAAGTGTAATCAAATTTCAATTTATATTTATTTTTTTTCTCAACATCAAAATTTAGTTCTAATTACATTATAAAAATAATATTTTAATAGAAAAACTCGTACATAGTACAGATATTCACCTAGTATTCAATAATGCAGACACCAAAACAATTTGAATATCCACCAAGAAAAAAGTGATTATTTAACAAATTAACGACCAAGAATCCACATTATAAAACAGATGACCAAGAAAAACACAGTTGCCTAACTTCAAGAAGATGGACCCAACATGCCAAGAAAATAAATAAAAGGTAGGTGAACAATGTTGACCTTTTTTTTCTTAACATGAAATACACACAAAAATATCTACTGATTGTACGGAAAAATCTATACAGCTTTGATAACTTCTGATATGAAAAGCTCTGCCCCCACTTTCCTTCAAGAAGAATATATCAAAAGCTCCACTTTTTGTTTTTGTTTTTTGTTTTTTCTTTTGTGGATGCAAATTAATCCTCACAATGTTTCAAATAACTGAGAAGAAATCTTAATAAATCAGTGAAAAATCATCTGTTAACAGAGACTTGTCCCTAACTTTTATCCAAGACTTAAAACTTTCCTTGTCTTGCAGGCACGGTGGTGAGCTTTGTGCTGTGACTAGAGACCAGACTGTTCCAGGAAGTCTAGATGACTAAAAATATCAAAGGTACGTATAGAGACTTTTTATACATCACCTATACTGTTTATTTTGACTACAAGCGTAATCTAGAGAATGACATCATAAGTACACTAATTGGGAAATAAAAGTAAACATATTAGTTATAACATTTATAGAAAAAATGTCTCTACCAAGCATCATATGCCAAATGTGGATGGAAAAAAAAAAAAAAAGCAATCTTTGGGGGGTGATTAGTTTGGATCTTTGATACTGATCTCCACAATTTTTTGTGATCAAATATTCTCCACAAAGACTTAAAATTCTCTCTATTTTGGCAAAAGCAAAGATATCTTTGACAACTGGCACTATACCCCACCTCAAGCTCCCTTTATAAAGAGCAAGGACTCTGCGACATCTGTGCAACATATCATCATTTCTTATAAGTTATTACACAAATTAAAAGAAAACACTCTTCCTTTTTCACACAATGGCATCAAACACAATGTCTTCTTATGGCTCTGGCTCATGGACTGTTAAGCAGAACAAAGCCTTTGAGCGTGCTCTAGCAACCTATGACCAAGACACTCCTGACCGTTGGTACAATGTTGCTAGAGCTGTTGGTGGCAAAACACCTGAAGAAGCTAAGAGACAATATGACCTTCTCGTGCGTGACATCGAAAGCATTGAGAACGGACACGTACCATTCCCTGACTACAAAACTACTGGAGGCAGCACCAAAGGCAGGCTGCGTGATGAGGAAAAGAGGTATTAATTGCATGTTAACACACATTTTTATGCTAATTACAACTAATCAACTTTGGTTATATATCCATATATAATATGAAGATACTTGTGTATAAATATATTCCTATGCCATGACAATATAGACCAAATCAAACATAAAAGAAAGAAAAAAGAAAAGATATAGGGCATGTCTGATTCAGCAGAAAGCTTTATTTACTTTACAAATATTCTTATGTTAACCAATGGGAGTCTCTAAATCTGCCAAGTGTTCTCAGGCTTTTGTTACAACCAAACTAATTAAAAGCACCCACACAAAAATATGCCTAGAATCATTCCTTATTATACTTTCTTCTCTGAGTATTCACGGTATCTTATATTAACTGATTCCCACATCTTGCCAAAGAAACTTCCAGAAACAAAATTTTAAATTAAACACTAAACCCTCATCATCAAGAAACTTAAAAACAGAGAGTTTCAATGGTTTTCTCTTATATTCCTTTGACATGCAAAATATTGTAAAATGTTTTTGCAGGATGAGAAGCATGAGGCTGCAGTGAAAGAAACAAGCACCAAAACGTATGATGGTCAAAAAAAATAAAAGAGAATCACGCAGATCAGTTTGTTTCTTCTCAGTGTTTCAACAAAAGTCTGACGGATTAATGTTTGTATTGCTATTTTCCCATGTTTTCCACGCAAGCTTAGAAGCTACTATCGAGGAGAAAAAAATGCCCTCGAAACTGTATTTAGGGGTTCTTCGTTATGGAAAAATCCAATTGTCTAAATCAGTTAAAATGTTGATCATATAGTAATTGCTAGTATTAATTAATGATTATGCAGAAACGAATAATAGTAATTCCAAGGATTAAAGGTCACACGGATCAGAAGGAGAACATATCCTCGAAATCAACAAATCTCTAATATGTTTTGTTCTTTCTTCATAATGGAATAATCCAAAGGTCATAGCCAATTAAATATTATTACGGAGAATCCAATAATGGAAAGGACATCCGAATCCGACAAGAAGTAACTCTTCGAAATTAACGAATCAACCAACCAATCTCTATTTAAGGTTCTTCGAAAATTCGTATTATTTATTCAATTTAAATGTTGATAATTGGTTTGGGTCACGAGACGAGGCCTTGCAAAATCGATCGATTGTTTTGGTTTTTTTTTTTGTTTGTTATAAATATATTTAGGAATTTTTCAAATTTCAATTCAATAATACTTATCGTTTTTGTATTTCTTAAGGGGGAAAAATGAGCGCGAACTCGAAAAGGTAAAAAGATATGCATTGTTTGTGTCCACGTACGATATACGTATGTCTGCGTATCTCTAGACTCTATTACGATATGCATGTTTGTAGAATACAGAGAGTCAAACATATCTAATTTTTAAATAAAATTATTTCGTCAGGAAAACAAACTTGCAACTTTTTTTTTATTATTATTAACAATTAAATTAGGTCTCGCATGATACGTAGCTAAAATATAATATATTTGGATTCTAAAATTAACTAGGTAGGTAGTCCGCGCAAGCGCGGACATATAGGTTTTATAAACTAATTACATCATTCAATTATTTATTTTGTTACCGATAAAAAACCAAACACACATATAACAACAATATTAGATTTACGATCAATAAAAAAAAAGAAATAAAAGAAATAACAACCAATATTATTCATAAAAAATACGAAATAAAGCAATGACATTCATAGAACTCCATCGCTAGAACTCTCTCTCTCCATTTTATCGTAAGTGTCTCTCGCTCTAATCGGTTATTCCTCTTCTTTTCCTTCTTCTTTTTATCGTCTTTGATTTATTTTTCTTCTTCTTAATCGTCTTTGACTTCTACTTCTTTTTCTTTATCATCTTTGTCTTCTCCAACAATTCTTCTTCTTCTTTCTCTTTCTGTTTGTTTTCGTCTATCTCTTCCGGTTTTTCTTCTTCATCGTCTCCGTTCTCTGGCTTATTATTCTTTTGGTTTTTCTTCGTCTCGTCTTCATCCTCAAATTCTTCGCCTTCTTCTTCTTATTATTTATTTTTCGGTTTATCTTATCCCTCGTATTTTCCTTTTCTCATCCGCCTTCTTATTCTACTTATGGTTTTTCTTTTTCTTTTTCCTTGTCTTTGTCATCTTCCTCGTCTTTTCCGACCTTTTCTTCATCATCTTTGTCTTCGTCTTCATCTTCTTCCTCTTATTTTTCATCATCTTTGGTTTATATGAATTCCATTTTTTTCACACTTATCACTCTTCCGATTTTTATTCGTCATTTTCTTCTCCCTCTTCTACATCATTTTCCTTTTTCGTCGTCTTCTTCATCTTATTTTTCATCATCTTTGGCTTCTATGAATTCCATTTTTTTCACTCTCTCACTCTTTCGGCTTTTCTTCGTCATTTTCTTCTCCCTCTTCTACATCATTTTCCTTTTTCGTCGTCTTCTTTCTCTTCTACATCATTTTCCCTCTTCCTTATTGTTTTTAACTTCTATGGCTTCTTCTTCCTGTTTTTTCTTAAGGTTTGTCTTCATTTTCTTCTTCCGGTTTTTCTTCGTCCTCTTCTTGTCCCGACTTTTTCTCTGCCCGACTTTTCTTCGCCCTCTTCTTCATCAGCTTCATATTCTCTGACTTCTTATTCTTCCGTGTTTCTTCGTCTCATCTTCATCTTCTTCCTCGCCATAATCAACTTTGAATCAAAATCTTCCATTTTCTGTTTCCATTACTCTCTCTCTCTCTATCTCTCTAGATTCCTAACTTAGATCTTCCTTGGTTCTTCCTCGATAATCTCAAGAATGTTCTTCTTCCTCTTCTTCTCCACCATGAAAGATAAATTCCACAATAGATGGGTTTAGTCTTGTCTCATTCTACTTCTCTTTCTCTCTTTTGTTCTCTTAATTTACCTTCAAACATCTTCCCCATCTCTTCTTTCTCCTTCTTCATAACTTATACACATTTCTTCGACGCCAAAACATCTTCATTGTTTCAACCATTGTTTCCTTGTAGCTTCTATACTTTTCCTTAACATTTCAAACAGGGTTTGGAACCAGTTCAGTATTGTCGTGTTCAATATCTCTAAAATTTATATGTTCATACATAGATATGGTTAATAGCGAGTCTTTCAATTATGGTTGATTAAGAGGTTTGCATTAGAATAAAAAAATATAATATATATAAAAAAAAGTAAAACTACCATTACCAAAAAAACTACACTTACAATGTTCTCTCTCTCTCTCTCTCTCTCTCTCTCTCTCTCTCTCTCTCTCTCTCTCTCTCTCTCTCTCTCTCTCTCTCCTTTCATATCAATCACACATTTTTTCGCCGTCAAAACAGCTTCATCATTTCAACTACTATTTCCTTGTATATTCCATGCATGAAACCACTTATTTAAATTGTATATCTAAATTTGAAAATAAAATTACAGCAAAAATATAATTATCATATCAATTACATTATAGTATCATATATAAATAACATGTTATCCTATTTGTGTTACCTCCGATTAATAATATTTGTAAAAATCAAAATCCTAAAATATGGTTTTCCTCCTCTTTTCCTTATTCTTCTTCAACATCTTAGTATTCTTCGTTCTCTTTTTCATTGTCTTCGTCTTCTTTGACTTGTTTTAATTTCATCGTCTCCATCTTCTCCAACTTCTTTTTCTTTTTTCTTTCTTTAAGTTTTTCTTCGTCTTCTTCGTTCTTATCCTTTTTCATCATTTTCGCCTTCTCGACATCCTATTATTCAGATTTTTCGTCGTCTTTTACTTCTTCTGCTTTATCTTCTTCTTCCTTATCTTTATCTTTCGATTTTTCTTCTTCTTCATAATTTCCTTATTTTTTTCATCGTCTTGGGCTTCTTCTTTTTCATAATCTTCGTCTTCTTCGACTTCCTCTTTTTTTTCCTTCCGGTTTTTATTCGTCGATCTTCTTCTTCTTGTTCTTCGACTTCTCCTAATTCATTTCATTTGTCTTCTTTGTCTTCTTTGTCTTCTTTGTCTTCTATGGTTCCTTATTCTTCTGGTTTTTTTTAGCTTCCTTTCGCATCTTCACCTTCTCAGACTTTGTCATCTTCATCTTCCGGTCTCCTTCCACATCTTTAACGTATGGGTCCTCATATTTTCCAAATTCTTCTTCTTCTTCTTCCCCATCATCCTTTTTACATATTCCTTGTCTTTTCCTTCTTCCTCTTTATCGTCTTCAACTTTTACTTCTTCTTATCGTCTTGTCTTCTTCGACTTCTTCTTTTTGTTTTTCTTTCAGTTTTTCCTTGTCTTCTTTCTTCTTATTTTTCTTCTTTCTATTATTCTTACTTATCTCATCTTCACCATTGTCCTCCTCCTTCTTCTTCATATTAATCACATATTTCTTTGTCGTAAAAAAATCTACATCGTTTCATCGTAGCTTCCGTACATTTCTTCTAACATTTCAAGCAGGGTTTGGAACCAGTTTATTATTGTCAAATTCAATATCTATTAATTTTCTTTGATCATACATCGATATGTTTCGTGGGTCGTTGCCATTTTCTTGTCATCTTTCTCTATTGCTTTCCTTCTTTATCATCTTAGTTCTCTGGCTTATTATTATTTTGGTTTTTCTTCGTCTCGTCTTCTACTTCTTCTTCTTCTTCTTCTTTTTTCTTTAGGTATGTCTTCATTTTCTTCTTCTTGTTTTTATTCGTCCCCTTCTTGTTCACTCTCATTCTTCATCATCTTCATATTCTCGAGGTATCTTATTCTTCCGATGTTTTTTTTGTCTCATCTTTGTCTTCCTCCTTGGCACGTTTCTTTGGGAAGTTCGATTGGGAAACGGCAATCAAAGAGATTGGCGACAAAACGTTTTTCGGTGCTGCAGTCAGTGTTCCTCTTCGCAATTTTTTTGCCTGCTGTAATTTGGTCGAAGAAGTCAATAGCTTCTTAGTTTAACTATGTTCTAAAACAATTTTTCATATGGGCTCAAAGCCCAAAATCCTATTTATCGGATTTACCTTTTGCTAATTAATTAGAAATCTAGCTGAACTTTTGAAATTGAGTGAAAATATAAGTGTTCTTACTTTTTGCTGAGATCATTTGTTCATTGAGAGTATACACAAATACTCTTTAACTTTTTCGACTTCTAATTCCTCTTCTTTCTGTTTTCTTCTTCTACATCATCTTCTTCTTCTTCTACTTTGCTTTCTTCATATCTTCTGGTTTTCTTCTTATTCCTCTTCTTCCGGTTTTCTTTTTCTTCTCTAACTTCCTCTCTTGTCTTCTTCTTCTCTAACTTCGCTTTCTTCATATCTTCAGTTTTTTTCACTTTTTTCTACTTTGTATACATCATCTTTAACAAATTTATGTTCCTTGTCACCCGTACAGTTTTCTTCCCGCTATTTTCACTTCAACATTCCCATGAGATGTAATTATCAAGTCCCCCGAAAAAGTTATCATTTGACACTATATATATCAAACTTGTCAAGAGGATTTGTTAAAAAATAATGTAAGATTTTAAGAAACTTACAAGAGAAATTTATCCTTAAATGCCCACATAAAAGTTTGTGTCGGATCTTGAATGATGAGACTTTAAGATAATCTCATAGCGTGAGTTTGGATCGGAAAAAACTAAAGAATAAAAAAATTCAAGCTAAAAATACACATAATATCTGCGTCTTTTATGAACAACAATGAGAGGTGTCAAATCTTTCTTCTATGTGTATTTTACAATCCACATAAACCTATCAAATAGGTTTTATAGTTCTAAAAGAGACGAACTTTGTAAGAAAATAGAGTCTTTGAAACTAATAACAACACCTTTTTGTGATCATGAGAGTTTGGTATCACCGAGCGCAACTCATATATGCAAGTCCGCTCTGCAATTCATCAACATTACTTTGAATAAAAAAAAGTGTCACAACAAAAATTTATAATCACTTATGGGATGATAGTATACAAAAGCCTTAAAGTGGAATGGAAACGACATGTTGTGATCAAGAGATCTAGGTGTAAGTATTCTCACATCTCATGACTGGATTAAACTAATAAGCATCGATATCAGCACAAAATTGAATTGAGATGAATAAGCCTTAAACATGAAGATCCAAACAAAATAAGAACATACTTCCTCGCCATCAAGTCTGCAAACGTATTCATGAGATGTATTAAAGCATATCCAATTGCAGAAACATCCTTTCTGGGAATCTCAAGTCCAAAGCAAACCATAATTTTTGGGATAAACCAAACACTACCAAACCAGAAATTAAATCGAGATCGGAGCAGCTTAAACAATTCGAGATCTGATCGATAAGAAACCCAAAATTACACATAAACCTCACTTGCAAATCTCGGTCAGATCCACACAAAAAATCTAAACAGAAACAAATGAATAACAACAAAAAAACTAAGATATGTATACGGAAACTAATAATTATCTCATTTACTCTTTTTTTAAAAGCAAACCAATAATTATCTTATTTAAAATTAAATATTTAGTAAACATATTATTTGCTTGTAAGGCATCTAAATATTAGCAAGGTTTACGTTTTCCCATTATTATTATTTTGATAAGTAAGGTTTACTAAATTCTTTTTTTTATATAGCCTTGCGTTAAAGAATATTCCGGGGGCTGAAGATTACGGAAGAGGTGAGGATATTGTGCTCTGTTTTTTGAGTCTATGATTATCGACAACAAAAAATATAAATAACAAATGGAAATTTCTCAGCATATATATAAAGAAATAAATTATGAAAGATACGGAGAATCACCGATTATTGAAATATACTAACAAAACTATGAAAGTGTCATAATCATGTGTCTATATATGTTTCTAAAAAAAAAATACTTTTTTCAATAAGGATGAGCACAAGAAACTGTTGCGATTTCTAGAATATTTATTTCAATAAGGATGACCACAAGAAACTGTTGAGATTTCTTTTTGAAGATATTCCACATCCAATATTCAATTCTCTGTCATTAAAATCAACGACATGCTCTCTTCGTCACTAAACCATTACTCTTTCACGTTAGCAAAACACCAATTATAGCGAAAAAGCAGAGCGATCGATTCGACATGTCTTATAGAGAGAACAATAGAAAATCGCTCAACATCGTCTCTTTGATGCTTGCGATTTTTTGTTGTTGTTGAAACGTTATATCAATTGATCAACAAAAGGGACTATGTACAGAGTTTTGGACCTTCAATTGGAAAAGAAACAGAGCACAATATTTAAATGCAGAGCAATCAAATAATTTTAGAAGATCACACGTTCAAACCAAAATATTTAAGGCAGACTTGTCATGAGGCAGACTTCCCGCCAACAAAGGGAATATCTTCCTCAATATACTTGGAAATCACATAACAAAACGCTAAATCGGTATGATTAGCATCACTTTGATTCCGCGAAATTTAACGTAGATGAATATCCGCTACAAGAAGACCAGTACACAATCTCTAAACCATCACACACCAAAAACAAAAAAAAACAAAAATCTTTATTAATATGAATCCAAAACGAATCCAACACAATTTTAGCCATAACAAAAAAACCAATACTAAAAAACAAAAATAAAAAATAAGGAACGAAATTGAATCCTTGGAATAAATTAGAAACATCGATTGAGAATAAATTTGAGGATCCCAATTGCTTCAATCAGCAAGAGGAACCAAACCTAATTCACGACATGCTTCTCGGAAAATAGGATAAACAACACCGTAAACTGTCTGGATATCATCAAAAGAACACGGCCCCCTAACAACATCAAGCAAAAGCCTCAAACAATAAGACTCGTCAGCTAGTCCGAAGAAGATTCCACAACACAAACCGGCGGGGTGCCCACGACACGGGGCCTCCATCTCTTATCCTTACGATCCCAAACAAACTTTGACAGGAATTCTGAATATCGAAGAATCCGAGCCTCGGGAAATACATGATTACATTCCATCCAAGTCCGAAAAACATCACTCTGATCGAGAGTAACAACTTCCGAATCACCCGAGGATGAATCACTCGAGTGAGGAAGATGAAACGGCAACACCCGAAGACGAACACCTAAAAGATGAACAACCTCTCGCAACCATCTTATAACGCAAACGCAAACCTTCAGAAGGCGAACACCTAAAAAGTGCAAAAATTCAAGATAAGAAAAAAGAAACAGAGTAACAATCACTACTAAGTCGTGGGATGTTTAGGTTTTTGGTATGTCACAAAAATAAAAAAACAACAAAGACGATCAAATCTAAAAGAGGAAGTAAAGAAAGATATATAAATTAAGAAAATACGATTTGTATTTAAAATAAAAAATAACGCAACTGAGATATCGCAATCTCATTTGGCTTTGGCTTCTAAAAGCAGAGATCGAGAAATAAAAAGAGCAATTATCACAGAAATCAAGACGAAAGACAGATTCGCGTTTGAAATCAAAATCAACGCAACTAAGATAACGCAAAATCATATGGAAATCGAGAAACCAAAGAATTAACTAAAACCATAATTGTATTTGAAATCAAAATCAAATACAACTGAAACATCGCACCCAAGACATGGTCTAGAGAAATCAGAAGATTGATTATCGTACCTCTGCGGCAAGGTACTCAAGAACGGCGGACAGATAAACTGGAGCTCCGGCACCGACATGCTCGGCGTATTTTCCGGCCTTAAAGAATCTGGCGATCCTTCCAACGGGAAACTGAAGATCAGCTTTGCTCGATCTAGAGACTGACTTTGTAGATTTCGGCTTTCCTCTGCCTCCTTTGGTTGTTCCACTTCCGGCGCCTGAACTTGAAAGTGACACACAAACGACTTCGCAGTGAAGAAGAAGCAAATTTGTGGATCAATATAAGCCAAAAATCAATAGACGATCTGTTTTAAAAAGAAAATAGACGAAAACAGACGATCTGTTTAATCGAAAAAAGGCAATTAAAACAATCGCTAATCCGAGGAGAATATAGATTCTCGACACAAAGAATGCGAAGGATAGAAAGAACAACTTTGTTTATATATACAAATCTCAGCATATATAAACACTGAATAGAATTAAAAACGAAAACATGATCTCTAAAACAGTAAACAAGTACAAAGCTAATAGAAATCGATACCCGAATGACCTGAATGAGGGCTAAAGGTGCCGTATTTATAAACCAAAAGACAAGCTAGGGTTTGCAAAAAAAAAAAAAATTTAGCTCGAAAACTTATTTTGAGAAGCCCACTATTACGAAACAAAACCAATTAAAAGCCCAATTTTTGATAATCGGTACGACAAATTATGAATTTTTAAAAAATTTAATTTGAACCGATTTTAAAGGTATTAACCGAGTTTTACGGTTTATGGTGAATGAGAGAGCTCAATTCTCAAAATTTACTTCGCTTTTACTATATATGATAACTCATATAATTAGATTTTAAATTAAAATCCTTGTTTAGTTTTTCAAAAATTACGTTTTGCAATTCGCAATTAAAAAAATTCAAAAATTGATCCTTATCACCCATAAACAATTATTCTAAATTTCGAATGCAAATTTCAAATCTTATATAACTTAAAACTAAATATAACTGATAAAGCCAATAGTTTTTATAACAAATTGTTACTTTTTCTAATTTAATATATATTATGAACTTTATATATATTTAATAATTTACATTTTTTTTATTTGTGGTTTTTACTTGATTCTAAATTAAAGGGCAATTCCTATAATACCCTCATCAAAATCTACTAATTCATTTATTATTACTTTTTTTTTACTTGTAAATATATATTAAACAGTAAGAAGATGATACAAAAAGGATGATATTTATCATTACTTTTTTCTTGTACTTTACTCTTTTCGATTTTATTAGTTTTCATTTTTTTTTAAGACAATTTTTTATTATATTATTTTGTCTATTAAATAATAACTAAAAATTGGAAAGTTTATATTATTACTTTGACACATGTCGTGATCTTAATTAATAACGACACATGTCACTATTTCGTAAATAAGAATTATCTTACATGTCACGCTCACGTTGACGGATTCAATTTTATATAATAAGAGATTATATTTGATATTTTTAGTTGAAAGCTTTTTAGTCTTTTAGAACCAGATTTTTATGATACCATTCCCATAGTCCATTCCCATATAATTATCTGTTAGAACCATACAATATTTGTATACATCTGTTTCTGATAAATAATTATGGAGTCAGAACCATACAATATTTGTTTGAAATCCTCTGTTATAATTATCTAACCTTTTGGGAATTGGGATCAATTCTCTGAAACAAAATATTAATTATCTATAATTATAACAGAGGATTTCAAACCAAACCATAAAGACCACAAAGCCTCAAGAACAAAGACCCAGCCATATATACTTCTTTCTGCTAAACCCTAAAATCTCACAAACATCACTTTGTACAATTGAGCTCTAACATTCGAATTCTCAGCAACTAAAAATAATCTGATATGTGGAGGTTGGATTAATCTCCGTAAAAACAGAACTCGATCGCCAGTATCAGAATTTCCTCCTCTCTTGATCACAATTCACAAGTAGTTATTGATTAATGAAGAGAATTTGAATACCAGATTTTGATCCACAAGCAAAGCATAGTCGAATTTGAGTCCGATATAACATTGAAAACAATACTATTCTAACTGGATTTTGATAAGATCTTGCAAATTGTAACAAAGCATACTATTGTTGGTCTTGATTTTTGCAAGATAATTGTTGGTTTCTAGCTCCTGATTGGACATATCCAGAGGCAAGTGCACAAGATAACTCTTCATGCCATGGCCTAGAAGCAAGTTGTATGAATTAAGAAACAAAAAAACCAAAGAAAAGCGGGTTCTATGGATATATTAATTTTTGCACACCATAGAAACTTGTTCTGCAACCTCTAAAGTTAAACAAGAAAACTAAAATAAAAGAAAAAACACACTTCATTTTGTTGTTGTTAAAAGCCCACAAAAGTTGAGAACTTTTAAGTTGAATCTCGACTTCCTTAAGCCTCAACCTTCTTCTCTTCAACAGCATCCGACCTCCCGAATATCTAGAGAACGAACCAGATACGTTTAAGAGACAGATTAACTCTAAATAACTAATAACATTCGAAAGATAGATGTTTAGTGATCAATGTGATAGATGAATACGACGACTATGGAGGTGACTCGGATGAGAATTGAGAAATAACCTTGTCCATGGTGATTTTGAAGCAAGTCTTGTGTTCATCCATTGAGGTATTGGCAAATTCATTCAAGTGATCCTTGAGGTTTGCAAGGAAAGTGGCATTATCATCCTTCACATGCTTCCTGCAAGATGTAGGAGCTGCAGGTTTTGTCTGGTTTTCCGTCTGAATGCTCTGGGTATCCATTTGTTCCTGTCTTCAAAACAAAACAAAAAAGAAAGACCAGTTATACAATTCTTATGATCAAACAAAAGACTCAAGAACCATATACTTTCTCCTAACCCTAATGTCTCACAAATATCACTACTTATACAATTTCGTACAAGACCAATTGAGTACTCAACAACCAAAAATCAACAGATGTAGTGTTCGATCAATCTCCTGAAGAAGAAAAGCAAATATTCACTCGAAGGTGAAACCCACCAAGTGTTGGACCAAATTCCTAACAGAGTACAATCTTTCAATCAAAACATGCTGCGATGATGATTCAGATCATTCGTAAACAACAACTCGCTAGCTAGTATCAGAAATTACTCCTCTCTTGATCACACAAGTAATTCATAAACACAAGATTTAATGGAAACTAAAAAAAGGAACCTGAATTGTTGGTTGGTTCTCTTTCGCTTCTTCTTCTTTCTATTTTCTTTCTCTGCAAGCTGAGAGCCGATGTATATATACACCTTTCATCTGCTTGTAGAACAAGCAAAGCGACCTTGGCGAGCAAGTCTTAAAACGCTGCGTTTTTCTTTTAGCTCAACGGAGGTGTCTCTATAGTGGGCCGTACCGTCTTAATTTAAACCGTTTCTTCGTAATCGTATTTGTATGTATTCTTCTAAATTCAATTTTGACCCCTTAACTTTTATTTTTCTGTTTATACAAATGTTTTTCTTCTCTGTTACAAACAAACAAAACAATCTGTACGAGTAAAGAGGCTCTTACTGCACAATGAGTCGTGTAAGATGATCAAGAAACACAGACAAGCTAACATCATCTGTGAAAACATTACTCTCGCCAGAAAAAGGACCATTTCCATCACAAGGATTCAGTTTTGCTAGAAGAAAACGAGCCTGCAAAATAACAAAACACCATTAATTAATACCCAATCAATCAATCTCAGAAGAAGATTAAACATGAGCTGATTGTACTACTCAGGATCAGTTACTACATCTAATCTGTCAGAATATTCGCCAAACGGAACCTCTAGTCTAGCCCGGGATTTTAGGTCGGAAAATAGAAGCATGAGAAAATAAGAAGATGTACCTGTGAACCATACTGATCGCATATGACAATACGGGGTGAGGGAAACCTTTCGTTGATAATTGTGTCTGCACAGTCACGAGGTAACTGTAACAGATGCACAAATTCCTGACACAGAGAAGACAAGTTTCTTGAAGATCAGACTTTACAAAACTTTTATCATCTTCTCTTTTCAGATGGTGGGATGATAATACCTGGTGTTCAGGTTGATTATGGTATCCAGCTTTTCGCCATTGGGCGATTGTAGCACCGTGAAATATTACGAGTGTGAAGTATGAATCTAACAGTAGGATTCTGTCAGCTGCAATGGCTGCCACATCAAGTAGAATTCGTTCTGGTGGTGAATGGAATGAGAAAGAAACCAGTGAAGGTTGAATCATCACGATTGAATTAGAAACGTTCTCTCGGTTTAAAATTATTCGAAAATATGCGGTCTCGTCCGGGCTGTTGTTAAAGACCTACAAAATGGAATGCCAAAGTGATCCCAAAAAAGATAGAATTCGTGTTAAAGATTGTTCCAATAACCTCAGTCTCCCATGCATATATGGACAGTGGAAACAAGTACCTGGACAAACTGAGATCGGCGTAAGTGATACACAAACTGCGGGAAAATCGATAACTCAGAAGGTAAGCTACATGAAGAAGGATTGCCCTTTTGGTAATCTACAAGCCGGGAGCATAGATTTATCAAAGCTTTGTCGGCCCACCTTTGGGGATTAAACTCAGGCTGTAAAATAAGAAAGTAGTAAGAAACCTAAGCAACACTAAAATATGATATGATCTAGCATATATTCAGCTTAAGAAATCTAACTAGGAACGAGTACCTGAGTCTCCATTTTGAAAGTAATAAGTCGTGCCATGACTACGGCAGCTGCTTCTTGGTCAAAACCATTAGTCAACTCCTATACTTCACAAAGCAATTTCTGAGGAATAGTTCAGAGTCCATAGTTATATGCAACGAGAAACAGGATCAGTCTAGCCATGTACAAAACCACGGAAGAATTCTCAAACCTGGCTTCAAATCACTACCTAGTCGGATAACTAGTTCTCTTGACAAGAACATATGTTGACATAAGCCATAAAGTTTCACAATCTTACATGCGTGGCAACTCATTTCTCATAAATATTAACACACCCACTGATCATGCTGAAGTGGTATTATAAATGTTGTCCTCTATATGAGAATCGCTTCCCTGACTTCATCCAAGACTTATTTATTTAAGACTATATATTCTCAACATACTACTCGCAACTTGCCTGTAAGCTTTCAGTTCCCATTACCCATCTTCTTGAAAGAGTTGTAACTCGGAGTCTTGTTTGACCATTGGAGTGCTGATAACTGCAGAAACATGATTGTTGTTAGCAGAAAGTGTGTCCACCTCTCCATGCATAACTTGATACAATGAATTTTGGATGGAAAACTTACAAATCCCTTACTATGTTAAAAATTGGAGGTAAAACTGATTACTCTGCGACTGCAAAACGACATCAGGTGTCTCCCTTTTAGCAATTTCAAAAACCAAACATATGGAAGTGTTTTTATCAAGTCCACACATTTTCCATGCGCTTGTGTGCCCCTGACCGATGCCAGTGTCAGAGCATAACGGTCCTTTCTGGAAACAATCATCAGAGAGTAAACTTATTGATCACAACGAGCTTAAGGAAAAATAGATACTTTCACACTTTTGAACGATACCTTTTCGAGAGATGCACAAGGGCCAATAATTCCCTGAACTTTGACATCCTTTGAGCAGTTAATTTCAAATATACCACTGTAAAAAAAGAAACAAATGATTAGAAACAACTCACTGAAGATGGACATAGCAGATAAGTAATTGTTCATCATCGATAAAGAAAACATACATGAAAGTTAGGTAAGCCATTACCATGAGGACAAGCCTAGATCATTTTCACCTGACTGAAATACCCGCTTGAGAGAATCCCTAAATACTGAATGGCCAAAACTTTCAGCAAGCACGACAAATCCACCAGTCTTCTCGACTACAACTTTCAGCTCAGCAATGCCAACCTAGGGATGCACAGAATAAATAAAAACGTAGCTGCGAAACAAGAAAGACACTAGTAACCAATTTCTCCATCCAATCACCTGATCAACAGAACTCGCAAAAACATCAAGAATATGGCCTTGATGAACAAGTTGTTTCGCAAGCGTCTCATAGAACTCTACAGCTTTGTGATAATATGGAGCAGAATCTTTGTCAATGTCCATATGAGAACGAATTGGTTCAGAAAGCTCCCGAGAAACAATCTAGCAAAGGCATAGGAAGATCATCAGTTAGCACCAAGATTCCAATAATGATAGGAGAAGGGACTTACAGCTCCAGGGCCTTCAGTGGAAGGTCCACCTATAAAAGCCATAATTCTAGCAGCAGAGCCAGGAAAGCAAGCTCCTAAGAGACCAGCAGCTATACGGAGCGCAACACCGGTGCACCTGGCAGGGCGGTTATGAGCTGCAACGGGCCAGGGATTGTTTCCCAGCTCCTCAAGAATCTAAAACAGGAAGCAATCGAAGTTATCTGATGAACACAAAGTTGAAGTTAAGAGAAGAGAAGATAGTCAAAGGCAATGAATTTACTGACAGAGTGAAGAGTAAATTGGCAATCGGAGGCTGGTAACAGAAACCGTGAAATGTCGTCGGAGGAGAGACCATCTCGAGCACCGGCGATAACACCGGAAGAAGGTTTAGGGTTCTTGACGAAGAAACTCAACTGATCCAAGAGCTGCTCTTTGGTACAGTATTTGTTTCCATGGAAGAAGTAGGATTTGGTGCAGTGTGGGAATCCGAGCTCGTAGACGCGGACTAATGAATCAAAGGTGATGAGGCCGACGATGGATGTATCGGGGAGGAGATCCAGAGCTTGGAAGAGAGACGATTTGAGGAAATCGAGTTCTTCAGAGATGAGGCAAGTGTCAACGACGAACAGGAAAACAGGAGGAGAAGGAGAAGAGAGGGAATCGCAGAGATACTCGACGGTTGTGCAGTGAGGAAAAAGCTCCGGAGGGAGATTGATATCGGCGATTGAGGAGTAACTCGAACTCGACGGGAAGGGATTGCGATTGAAGCAGAAAGGGCAACCCCAAATGCAGGCAGAGAAATCGACGACGGAGTAAGGGTTTAAGACGGAGCGACAAGTCCGGCAACGGAGAGGAGAGTAAGGAAGAAGAAGGGAGTGAAGAGGTTTGAGAGGTGTGTAAATGGCGGAAACTGGGATTTCAGAGTCGATCGATTGTTCCTTCTTCCTTCCAACGGGGATGATGTTCCATGGCATCCTAACACCATCTTGAGCTTCGAGCTCTCCAAATTCCGCCATGCTTGCCTTCTCTGTGTTCACAACACACCAAGTGCTCGATTAAATGCCTAAAAGAACATTTCAGAACAGAGCACTAATTGTGATTTACCCCAAATTGTAAAATTAGTTATTTCTGGTAGAAACGTAGAAGAAGGTTCCTCGATGGTTTTGCAAGACTAATCTCACAGTTGGATTTTTTCATAACTTCGTTCTTGAGCAAATGTTGTTTTTTATACACAAACTTGAAACTACAAAACCCAAATCAAAACACACAAAGAAGAAGAAGAAGAAGAAAAACCCCATAGAGAAAGACAACACCTTTCAAGTTTTTACAAACATGCCGAAACAAAGACCGCAACTACAGCGAGAAAGATAACAAACAAACAGTCTTCGTTCGTGGAAATACTTGTATCTTTTTTTCTTCAAGCTTTTGGATCTCCTGATTGTATCCAATCTACAATCGATTCGTCTCCAGCTTCTGCTTTACAACACAAGGTTTAAGTTTAATACAAATCACTCGGGTTTACGATGATTGATTGATTGATATAGTAGTAATGTACCTTTCCCTGGAACGATTATGACGGGAGCGGATTTGCAATTGTGGAAACAATACTCGCTTACGCTCCCCTGTAGCATGCTGCATAATCCAAAAGGAGAATCATCGAATCAAGAAAGCAAAAACATCAAGACATAGATCACTACTAGTATTCGTTTTTATATATATATATATATCTATCTAACCTTCTTACTAAGCTCCGTCCTCGTGTACCCATAATTACAGCCGCAGGCTTCACTCTCTCTGCTTCCTTGCAGATTACATTACCAGCCTCGCCTTCAACAATACGAGCCACACACTTGACCTAAACATAACAAATCAGTATCAAGCTAAGTCATTGAATTGAATGAATACATGACAAAATGTGTGTGCCGATCTCGGCTCTCTGATTATTCTCATATGAAATTATCACAAATGTCTTCACGCCAACCGCATCAGACGTTTTGCACTCACGCAGTTGATAGCAAATGCGACCAACGAATAGACTAGAACAGAGACATACGATTTTTCCTGAAATTTCGCTTCAAAGCTCCAATATTACATATTGTTTTGTTTCTATAGCCACCTGATTGTATTGGATTCTAAGACCCTAACTTTGCAATCAAGAAACAGTTTCTTCTCCAAACATTATAAGGCAACCAAAAGAGATAACATAAGGTAAGTTACCATGGCAACTTGAAACGCCTCAACAGCGAGATTCTCCATCAGCGCCTGGCTCGTCTCGTACACAACGTCGTTCTTAACACCTATGAGGAAAATCAAAACCAGCCTCAGAAAAATCTCCGATTTCAGATCTGGAATTGCAAATGAAACTATATATCTACGATTCACATGCGAAAGATGGAATTAGGGAGAACGAACTTGAGACGGCGTGGACAAGGTGAAGAGTATCTGCGAGGCGGCAGAAATGAACAAGAGCCCAATCAAAGGCGTGTTTGCTATTGGGACCATGATCAACGGCTAAGATTACATCTCTCCCTCTTCTTCTCTCTCCGTTCTCTCTCTCTAGCTCCGGCTCCGGCACCACCGGAATCAACGACGGCAACACGACTTCCCTGACACTGTACTCTGCATCTTCCATCAAAGGCTCCATCTTTCCCCGGATTTGGAGGTTTCGATTTATGGGTTTTCGATTTCGGGTTCTGGGTCTTGGCGGTTTCAATGGATCGAGATGATTGGTTTTTGGATTTTAAAGAAAGTAGAGAGATTCGATGTTTGATTTGATTTTTGGGTCATGCCAGTTATTCTTGTCGGCGGCTTTCCAGAAGAAATAATAATCTGTATCTCCGGTTTAGTGTTTCTAAAAACAACGGCTTTTGATTGACCGGCCTATTAAACCCAATTAATATTTTAACATGTTGAATAACGGATTAAATTGGACGAATTAACATTTTATAATGTTAACACTTTAGTGATCTCTTCTTTTTCTTCTTTTTTTCTTTTTTTTTTTGTGCGACGGAACTTAAGTAATCTCTTCAAGAGTTAAAAAAATCTCTTCAAGAAGTTGATGTTGGAAAGAGCTTATTATCTATCCTCTAAAAAATAAATGTATACACAATAAAGCATAATCCAAGTAGTAACCAAAAATCCGTTGAGCTTTTGGACCTTTCTTCGCTTTTTATCCGGGATTCAATTGTGTCGTGTTGTAAGTGTAGGGGTGGAATTATTATCTATGATCCGATCTAATTCGCTTCAAAAATTAGGATATCTGAGGGGGGGTCGGATATGGATTCGGATAGTAAAATTTTGGATCCGTCAAAACCAGATCCGGATCTAAATAGTTAAATTATAAGGTCCGGATATCCGTATCCGTTAAATATATTAAAATTTTATATTTTATTACTAATTTTTTTAATATATTAAGATTTATATATATATATAAATAATTTAAATATTTTTTATAATAACAGTTTCTTTACAAAATATTATATAAAAATTTAAGTTTATCATTATTTTTATTTTTATTTTTATTATTACGGATGTAGATATCCGCTGATATCTTAATATCTAAACATATATTTTAATATCTAGGCAGATATCTAAAATCCGGATATTCGAAAGCCCCGAATCCGAATCCGAATAACTAAAACTCGTATCGCCGGATCCAACAAATATCCCAAAATTTCTCGGATATCTAAACGAAGATGGGCTTTGTTTTCTTCAAGTGACAGTAACAAGCTTATGGCTTGTCGCTTTGTAATGATGTAGTTGCAAATCAACCTAAATATTTAGCTACATTTAAATATTTAGCTAACAAATAAAAAAAAAGAGTTCGAGGGAAATATAGTCAATAATCATAAATTGCCTTGTTTAAAAAAAAAACATTTAAACATAAGTACGCATTATAGGTCTCTTTTTGATGGCTAATAGCCTAATACTAGTGCGGGAAGCATGCAAGCCGCCAACCTAACACGTTAAGTCTATCTAAAGTATTATCTACTTACTTAACTTTTAATATCTCTTTTTAATAACTTTGATTAAGGAACCAAAAGAAATAATCGTATTAATTTGGGTTACATGAATCTCAGAGAAGAATATATAACCTTATGGAGCAAGCAAGTAATCGTTGGGTATGCATGCATGGTATTATAAACCAAACTTGCGAGGGTTGGTTTTGCCTTCCTAATGAAGCCGCTCTGTCACGGTATAAGCATATTTAAAACCAATCACATGCATGTAGATAAACTAAATATATAGATTCGTATTGAGAAAACTAAATCTATAGCCAGCGGCGGATTTACTGTTTATAGGGTGAGGGCAAATGCCACCACTCAAAAAAAAAATTATTAGTATTTGTTTAAAAAAAAAAATTATGCGACCACTAAATTTTTTTTTTTTGCCACCACAACATTTTTTTTTATTTAAACCCAAAAGCCCAGCTAACATTTTTTTTTCTATTTTATGAAAAAACCCATTTTGTTATAAAATAGTCAAAATTTTAAAACTCTAATCAATTAATTATTAACCAATCTTTACAAATTAAAAACCCTAATTTTTTATCCAATTTTGCTTTCTCTTTCTTTCTTCCTCGTGCTTGCTTGCAGACAGAAAAGTAAACTTTTTTTTTTAATTTTGATCGACCACTTCGAGTCTTCGACCATCTTCCAATTATTGTTACTTGTTAGTAATGTTTTTGTTTTCGCAAAATACGTTTCTCTGTTTTATATTGTTGTTTTCGCAAAATACGTTTCTCTGCTTTATATACGTTTCGAGTTTTCACCATCATACAAAAAAGCCTTTGGTTTATAGGCTTCTGAAATTAGTTTTAACTTTACCGGTTGCCACCGCAAGTGTTGAAAGATGTTTTTCTACAATGAAACTAGTGAAGACCACGCAACCGAATTGGAGATCATTTTCTAAGTGATTGTCTGGTTTGCTTTGTTGAAAAAGAGTTGTTTGAATCTGTTACAAATGAAAAAGTGATAAAAAGGTTTTAGATGATGAATGATCGTAGGGTACTTTTGTAAAAGTTTTTTTATTGTCATCACATTTGTTGGATTTTATTTCGAATTTCGTATAACATTTTTAATTATTTTTATCTTTTTATTATGTTATATTTTTGCCACCACTGATTATATTTTCTAGATCTGCCACTGTCTATAGCACCTGATTCGTATTGGATTTTTTTATCTTAGAATTTAAACTTTGAATCTGGTATAACAAATCTTTTGGAGAAGAAAATATAATCTTTCAACTTCGATCATAAGAAATCGGCCGCTGACCAACTCCCACCACGTCATCCGACTTTTAGTCAACCCATTGATACATATATAAAACATGGGGTATTTGCAAAAATTACCTAAAATTTGATGTCAAACACAAACATAACATCTTTTTTTCTTCTCCTCAACAAATGCCATTTTGTGTCCATTACACCCTTCCAACTTGCGATATTCACGAAAATGCCATTTTGAGAAAATGAGTAGGCTTCTTTTGAAGTCTGCTTCATTCTGAAAAATATACAAAACACCTTTGGATATCCACTTATTTACGAAAATATCATATTCTTCAATTTTCTCAACCACTATGAACAACCAATTTCGAGCTCTAAATGCTTCTCCAACCAATTTCTTTGGCTCTAACTCCTCATCTTTATGCTCATAACCTCATAATCTTCAATTTCTTCTCCATTTTCATCCAAACAAACTCTCTCATTTTCGTTTTCAAAATTTACAAATTCTTAGATCTTGCTTGTTTCGGTGGCTATTGCATAAGAAGGACTGTACTTCTTTGATATTGGTTAATCACAGTGTTCTGGGCACTCGACGAAGCTCAAAACAGCCTCAAACCGGATCTAGGTAATTCTTCACTTGATTTTCGTTAATTTTCAGATCTGTTTCGCGATAGTAGACTTCAAATGAAGTCTGCTCTTCATCGTATACTTCATTTGAAGTCTACTAGTCAACCATAGGTTAGTTTTGCAATTGACTATTTTTTTCGTTTTTGTCCGGAGACTTCAGGTGAAGTCTGGAGACTTCATGTGAAGTCTGCGAGTTATCATTTGAAAACAAAAAAATCACCCGTAGACTTCATATGAAGTCTCCGAAAAAGAGAGGCTACTTTTGTAGTTGACCAAACTTTGACTTTTATATGGCAGACTTTATCTGAAGTCTTCTGGAGAAGTCTTCTTTTAAGTCAGTTTAGTATTTGACCAAAATTTTGAATTTTTAGGAAAGTTAGTTTTGCGTTTGTCAAAAATTTCAAACTTAAAAAAAAAAAAACTTTTTTGAGTAGACTTCATATGAAGTCTAAAAATTTAGAGTAGATTTAAAAAGGAAGTCTATTTTTTCAAAAACTGAAGTAGACTTCAAACGAAATCTGCAATGAATTTTTTTGGTAAAACTCAAAACTAACCTTATTTTTCATAAACTTCAAACGAAATCTACTTTCAGTATTTGAATTGCAAAAATAATGACCCATTTTCAGTAGACTTCAGTCTGAAGTCTTCTCTAACGACGTAGACTTCATTAGAAGTCTTTTTTAACAGCGTAGACTTCAAATGAAGTCTACTTTAAAAGTCAAACACTGATGAGATTCTGGTCAAATAAAAAATTAACATTTTTCAGCATACTTCATGAAGAAGTCTACTTTTATAAAGTCAACAGTTTGGTCAAATGCAAAAATAACATGTTCCACAGTAGACTTCACACGCAAACTTCTAAGAATTTATGTAGACTTCAAATGAAGTCTTCTTTGTCAACTTCTCATAGAATTCTATTGTATAACGTTTTTAAAAAACTCATTTAGAGCATATTTATAACGAATCTTTGAGTTTTTTTGTTCTAGTATGTATTTTTACTAGTGCTTTTGTTGTTCTATGAATTTTATGTGATTTAACTAGACAATTATGGGTGAATCATATTTGTTGATTGGTTAGGTATTTAGCTCGTAATAGAAGACTTCATTTATCTAGGACAGACTTCAGAGTGAAGTCTATGTAGATAATTTTGTTAAAAAAACATTTTTAGCATATTTATAATGTTTTTTTTAGATTTTCTTGTTCTTACATTTGTATTTTTGTTTTTGCTTCTGTATGAATTTGACTTGTTTATGTGTTAGAATTATAAAAGACTCATTTTTTTGTTTGATTAGGCTTTTAGCATATTTATGTAGACTTCTGGTGAAGTCTTCTTTATAATTGCAATTTTGTTAAAAACTTATGTGTTTTATCCTTATAGTGATGGAAACTTGTGTTTTATCCTTATAGACTTATAGTGATGAAAACTTGGCGAGAACTCGAAATGTTGGTAACGTTGTAAGGTAACAGAAGTCTGTTATAGATGCTATCTTAAGAATTTTTTTTTAAGTTCTGCTATGAATTGTTTCTATGTTCTGTTAATAATTGTTTACAAGGTGATTTGGGAACTATGTCAAACGGCTTTGTCAAGTTCCGGTTTGATGTTGGCATCACACAAGGTCGATCGTAATGTCATTCCAAGTGCATGGCATTTATGATGGGAAGTGAAGTCTGTAGTCCTTAAATAAATATGAATGAGAAATCTGTGAATTTGAAGTCTGAAATCGAAATCTAAAAACGAAGTCTGGAAACGAAGTCTGGAAATAAAGTCTATAAACGAAGTCTGAAAACGAAGTCTGAAAAATGAAATTAGAAAACCAAGAAATATGAACAAAAATTAGAAAATCTAGAAATATGAATAAAATTAGAAAACCCAAAAATGTTCAATAAATTTACAGCTTTGTTCAACAGAAATTACCCAGAAATATGAAAAACAAATTACCGGAAAATCAACAAAATTTTTACATTTGAAAAGACAAACCACAAAATCTAAAAAAAATCAAATCTAACTAACAAAAAAAATAACAGTAAATCCACAAATCTGAAAAAATCAAATCTAACTAACAAAAAAATCTAATCTAATCTAATCTAATCTAATCTATCTAACAAATCAAATCAAATATAACAAACAAAAGACAAACCAAAAGACAAACAAAAAATCAGAGAGATGAAGCACAAGATCAAACATCAGGAAAATCAAATCTAACTAACAAACAAAAATCCACGAATCTGAAAAAAGAGCAAAATCCACAAATCTGTAAAAAGCAAACTCTACGAATCTGAAAAAAAAGAGCAAAATCCACGTTTCAAAGAGATCAACTCCTTCTCCTACAAAAAAAAAATAGAAACAATAGTCATTTAGTTACCCAGATAAAAGAAAGAACGATAGATCTAAACAAGAGAGAGAGAGGCGAGAGAGAGAGAGAGAGAGCGCAGAGAGACGAGAGAGAGCGCCGTTTGAGAGAGGCAAATTTTTTTTACATAATTAGGGTTACTTCCTTTATATATGATGGGGTAAAATTTCCGGTTAGGTAAATTTATTTCAATAGACTTCGGTTTAGTAGAGTTCTATATGAAGTCTACCGATAATTCAACTATAACCTATAAATTATTTCTTGGTTAATCTGATCAAATTTTATGAATTTTTGATTTTTAAAACATCATAATTGAGTATAATAAATTTTTAAAACTTCATAATTTTATAACATAATATTATTTTATTATTATTTAAATATAAAATATAATTACAGAGCAGACTTCATGTAGACTTCTATATGAAGTCTACCTATAATTCAACTATAACCTATAAATTATTCCTTGGTTAATCTGATCAAATTTTATAAATTTTTGATTTTTAAAACATCATAATTGAGTATAATAAATTTGTAAGACCTCATAATTTTATAACATAATATTATTTCTTTTTATTATTTAAATATAAAATTTAATTATAGAGCAGACTTCATGAGAAGTCTACATGCGTCTCAGGGTTATAATCGTAAAAACACGTACTGGGTTTTTTTTTAGTCATTGAGGAGGTAACTGTAATTTCACTACCCCTGCAGGTTACTTTTGTTTTAACTCAAATAAGAGGTCTAGTTTTGCTGAAAAAACCAAATTTTAGGTTATTTTCAGCAATTCCCGCATAAAACATCTCCTTTACGTATAAACGAAACTTTTATAAATTTTAGTTCTCACACTCTTGCTTAACCAATTGAATTCATCGATTTGCATTCTTGATTCCTATTTGTATTTGTTTTTTGTTTTTTTTTCTTGTCCTCTGCACAATCGCCAAGACGTGAAACCTCACATGTGCTATGGCCGAGATGAGTCTTTATAAAACAAAGTCTAAGCATAATATTCCTAATTATTACCAAATCATAATCATCAATATTTTCATTCTCTCTGAAATCACATCTTCATCCATGGCTTCTTATTCGTCTTCAATTGATTTTTCGACTGCAATTATAATAAGGGTTGATCAGTCGGGCAAAGGAGATTTCACTAAGATTCAAGAAGCAATTGAATCTATCCCTCCCAATCTAAACAACTCTCAACTCTATTTCATTTGGGTTAAGCCTGGAACTTACCGGTACGTACACAACAGTTTCCTTATATATATATACACTATACGGTTACATACTTATATATATATATATACGTATATAATTGGGTTTGAATATAATGTTTGGAGATAAACAATGGCATGCAATTTTGGTTTGCATCAAGACCTGTAAATTGAAGTGGAGGAAAAGCATTTGAAAATCTCGCACTTAAACTCTGTTTTCTAAACTTATATTTACCTTAAAAGCTCGCATTACTGATATAGAAAACGTTATTTTTCGGGTTTGTTTATAATTTAACATTCATATATATATATAGATATATATATAATTGAGAAAAAAATCTAAAAATTGTTTATTTTCAAAAATAATTTGAATCTTTCAAAATTAAGAAAATAGACCATTTCGTTAAGATTTTATTGTTAAAGATAAAGTTTTAAAGGTTAGGGTTTATTATTTATAGTTTAGGGTTAATATTTTATATCTTATATATTTTTTACTTTAATAGGGTTTAGGATTCTTAATTTTGATATAAATTTAGACTATTTTAAATTTTTTTTCTATATGTAAATATTTTGTTGATAGGGTTGTCTTAGCTATTTGGTACTAGACTTCGACCTACTATTTTTATTTGTAAATTCATTTTCGCAAAACAGATTTTAGTGATGACTAGTTAATTCTATATGGTACAATCAGATTCCGTGATAAACTAGATTTTTAATGCTAATTTTAATATAATGAATCAGAGAAAAAGTGGTGATTCCTGCGGATAAACCCTACATAACGTTGAGTGGAACACAAGCTTCCAACACATTTCTCATATGGAGCGAAGGTGAAGACATTTTGGAATCACCCACTCTCACAATCTTCGGCTCCGATTTCGTATGCCGATTTCTTACTATTCAGGTTAATCTTCATTATATACAACGTATATATGAATATTTTAAAATTGCAATTTCAATGTCGAGTACCAAAATATCATAATTACGAAGGGACTGATTATTTCATTTTTGTTAGACGATTTAGGTTTACTATTTTTTTTTCCAATTGTGTTATTATTGATATTGTGTTTGTGATTACACTACAAAAAAACATATCAAAATACCACGAATGTTTTCACCGGAATTTTGGTTGGGAAAATAACTCACCGATTTCCAACCAACATACGACGGTTTAATGATTTGATGGGAAAAATGTTCTTTATTTGCAACCGAATATCTGCATTCGCGTTCTTTTTTTAATATTTTTTCTAAAAACTTTATATAAGTAGTTTTCATAAAATACTATTGCGGCATTTAAACGCAAACGTATAGTTCTCTTTCCTAAAATGATTAAGATAATAGATTTACTATATATACAGCAAATGTAATTAAACACAAATAAACAATACTCGGAAACTACAAAAGATCATAAGATCATAGATCTTGAAGTGCTTTGTTTTGTTGGAATTAGAATAAGTTTGGAACAGCGGGACAAGCGGTTGCACTGCGGGTGGCAGCGGATAATGCAGCGTTCTACGGTTGCGTGATAACATCATACCAAGACACTCTTCTTGACGACAATGGGAATCATTACTTCAAGAACTGTTACATTGAAGGAGCCACCGATTTCATTTGTGGAAGCGCATCTTCTCTCTATGAAGTAAGTGTACTGGTCACTCGATCGTTTTACATAAATCAATTCCATTATCATATATAGAGATTTACATCTCGTAATTTAATCAACTTTTTCTCTAGTACTCATTCCTAAAGTTGCCGGTGGTGAATAGCTTGAGTGTAATCAATCTTTTGTATCTTTCTAGCATAGAATAATCTATAAGTTTAATTTGTTATGTCAAACGAATAACATAATATTAATAATCGAATATCATAAATATTTAGCTACATTATGATGATCTCTAACTAAACTTCCAATTAGATATAACTTGCAAGTTTAATATAACTTTCATTTTGTAGAGGTGTCATCTACACTCGTTGTCGCCGAACAATGGATCGATAACGGCGCAAATGAGATCTTCGGCGACGGAGAAATCAGGGTTTACATTCTTGGGATGCAAGTTAACCGGTTCGGGTTCCACATTTTTGGGAAGACCATGGGGTGCTTATTCTAGGGTTGTATTTGCTTATTCCTTCTTCTCCGATGTCGTCGCACCTCAAGGATGGAACGAATGGGGAGACTCGAGCAAAGCAAAGTACAAATAATATGAAACTTGTAAACATTTTTGTATTTGGTAAGATTCTGATGAAAATATTTTTGATTGTGCAGTACTGTATATTATGGTGAATACAAATGTTACGGTCCCGGAGCAGACAGAAGGCAAAGAGTAAAATGGTCAAAACAATTATCATACGACGAAGCTACCGTCTTCTTGAGCAAAGACTTTATCGGCGGCAAAGACTGGCTCCGACCTGCGCCTTCTCACTTCAAGAATGCTCCCAAATTAAAACCAAAATAAATTAACTAATAATTCCATCAATTGATTAATATATTCTTCTTCATTTTGTTTAATGTATAAAACATTTATACCTATCGATTGTAATTAATTACGTGTAATGTTATATTATTTGTATGTATAATTATTCAAAGTTTTAACCAAGGGCTCGGGGCCAGTGCAGCAGCGAATTCGTTGGCGTGGATATGTGGTCCGCCCCTTAGTTTCGAATTCTTTTGGCCATTTATCCACGTTTAAATCAGCACATTGCTGTTGTGAACCCCGTAGTTGGATCGCCAGAAATTAGTCTACGTCTAGAAAACCTAAAATCACTCTGGTTTATCAAAAAAAACAAAAAAAGAGGTATAATTATTCAAAGTACATGTAATTCTGATTGTGATTTGTAAAAGAATTTTTTTGACCACCAAATGATTTATTTTTTCTTTTATTATGGCTCCGGACCATCAAAATGATTTCTTCCAATCATAAAAGGACTTTTTATCGACTGTAAAAAGATTCGACAGGCCGTTACGTGATTTGGATGAACTGTACTATAAAATTCATGAGATTCGTAGAACTCGTAGAATCTTTTAGCTCATTATAAATAACTAACTAGATTAGAATTTTTGTTCTTTTGTTTACCAAATTTTGTAATATAATTTTTTTTTTATTTAGATATAATTTGTGTTGTAGATATAATTTTTTGTAATAAGTGACAAAGATTTATTTTTGTGTTTAGATATATTTTGTTTTTGTATATTTGATTTTTTCTAGTATTAAATATGACCGTGATTATAAAAACATAATTCTAACCCGTCCGTTCATATTAATCCGAGAATGACCGTGATTATAAAAACATAATTCTAACCCGCATGTTCATATTACCGTATAATATAAATATTTACTAATTTCAAATATTTAAAATTTAAGACTGATTGATTATGATAAAAAATATACAATAACATACTCCCTCTGTTTGATAATATAAGTTGTTTTAGAGGTTTTGCTTTGTTTCAAAATATAAGTTGTTTTCACATTTTTATGCAATTTTTACATTTATTGAATATTGTGTGACCAATAATATTATGCAATTTTTTTTATGATTGGCTGAATTGTTTTTAATTTATATATTAAATGATATATTTTTTAATAAAATTGAATTTCTTAATATTTGTGATTTTAGCCAAAAAAGCTTATATTATGAAACAGAGAGGTATCGTTTATGATATCTGTCATTATGAGAATATTATTTAAATTTGAATATTTAAATTAAATCTAAATTAATATCCGGTTTATTATTTTTGTAAAGATATAATAACAACTGGTTTTGTGATTTTTGATGATAGCCTAATATAAAGGTTTTCATGATTGGACACAAAAATATATCTGTTTTAGTTTTGTTTGCGGTAGAATTCTTAATTTTGAATTTGAATAGAATAACCATTTCTGGTTTAGATTTTATGATAATATTTTTTTAATAAAATTTTATTAATATGATTGTTGATAAAATTTTAAAAAATCTACATTAAATTCATAATCCATGAATATTTTGTTTGTAATTGTTGATAAAATCTTAGAAAATCTACATTAAATTCACAATCTAGGATTGTGATATCTTGCAACACTGCCAAGTAAACATCAAGTCAACCATACATGAAATCAACAAATAGCTTGATTAAGAAGATACAGAATGGCGAAAGTGTGGCTTTGTTAGAAAGCAGTCAATTTGTGATTTTTTTGAACTAACACAATACATGCAACACGTGATTTTGTTTGAACTAAATAAATTACATGTAATTTCAAAACTGGAACTAAGCCGTAAACATCAATTATCTCATGGAATGCAATTGTAAATTTGTTTGTTCTGAAATACGTGGGAGGTGATTCTACCGCTTGTATTACATGAATTATAACGTCCACTTGTGAATTGCTGTCGAAAGTGGCTCGTTGCAGGATCTCGTGAATCTGCACATAAGTTGTTGATGAATTGCACTTGCAAAGAAATAATAGATTATGTGAAAGGAAAAAAAATAGATGTTTGTTTGGAAACAGGATTGTTGTTCATAAAAAAATGAAAGTTTAAAAGTTAACAAGGATAGGAATAATATTAAATGCATTTTTTTTTTGTCACAAAATAGCACTCTATTTTAATAAATTAGATTTAAGGAATTTGACACTATAAGAAAACATACATTTTCCGACGGCAGTATCCATCGGAAAATACCATTTCCAATGGAAAAACATCTGTCGGTTACCGCTCATCAAAAATCCGTCGGAACATTCTGACGGATTGGAGTCGTCAAAAACTGGTAAGAATATTTCCGATGAATTACCGACAACCGTATTTCCAACGAATATTTGATTGGAACTACATATCAGAAAGTTGTCGGAAAATCGTCGGAAATATTTCCGATGAGCTTTGTTACGGACGGATATTTGTTGGAATATTCTGTCGGGAATCCGTCGGATAACCGTCGAAAACTTTCTGACAATTTTCCGACGAACTATTTCCGACTACAATCTATAATTTATTTGTTTTTATAAAAGAATTATAATTATAATTAAATTAATTAATTAAATCAAAATTTTGAATTAAAATAATTTATAAATATTAAAATTTCTTTCGGAAATGGCCCCTGTGTTCTTGTTGCATGAAAAAAACAAATTAAACGTTTTGAAAAGAAAAAAAAAGGAATGAATTTGTTTTGAAATAAAAATAAATCATATTTACAACACAAGTACTTGGGATGAAAGGGAACTAACAAATAACAATTTTCCTGCAACATAAAACAAAATAAACTAATCACCCTTTTGTTTCCTTCTTCCTCCTTGTAGAAGCATAATAATACTAGGATTTTTGATTAAATTCATCACAACAAAACATTCCAAAACGGTTTAAAACCCATCTTTTTTTCTTTCTTCTTCCGGAGAAATGTGACTAACCGTCGGAATCAGTCAGCACGAGAGGCGCCTCTGCTCGCAGAAGATCTTCTGCCGCTATATTTCTGCCACAGACCAAACGTTTGAGATAAATTAGCAAGTTTAACCTCAAACTCTGTAACTATGAGTGTGAATGACTCTCTAGTCAAGTCTGCAGGATTCAATAGAGGTTGTTGTGGAAAACTAAAAATCAAAGTTGTGGAAAAAGTAACCTGTTTTCCGATGCTGAAAGGAATGTACTTGTGCTTGATCATGTGGGAGATTTGGCGTCTCATGGTGAGGACAAAGAGAACGACCCAATAGCAAAGCAGTATAGGCCAGAAGACGGGAACATCAAAGACCGAGAAGAAGGTCATGAGAAAGGCTATGCAGAATGCCTTAGTCATGGAGTACCTGAAACAGATTCAATCGCTAATGAAGATGGCATATGGTGAACCAACTGAATGCTAATAGAATTTTAAATCTGACTGATCAAGAAGAACATGATATGCAATGAAGATAACCCAACACAGGTATAGATAGTAGGCATAAGCAAGTAAGGAAACATGCAAGAGGGTACCAGAATTTAAACTCCGGCAGTCGGCGGATAAATGGCTTGAACTCGTCAGAACCTCGAGTAGGCAGAGAAGCTCCATCAGAGGCCTCGAGCTCAGGATCAACCAGAGGCGACAAGAAGCCGATAAGCAGATTCAGGAGGTAGATTCCAAGACCATAGGAGATGATGTAGAAGCCGTGAATAGAGTAAACCCTCAAACAGTAGATAAGAAAGACAACAAGTGTTCCAATCCACCTATAAGTTGAATGAGGTGTAGTCTTGTCCAGATAATATTTGTAAACCCTCCATGCCTCATGTGCTCGCTTTTGTACAGGCGTGGCCATCGAACCACTGTCGCCACCGCTTCCGTCCATTGTGATTCTTGAAACCTAGAGATGGATTAAATAGTCAGGCCAAACTCACACTGCCATCACATTGAACAGAATCTGGAAAATTTTGAAGTTTAACACTAGCTTTTCACATAACTAAACTAGCTTCAACTTCTATGCGTACATTATATGAAGAGTCCCCCAAAGAAACAATATTCACGGAAATAAAGATCTCGTCAAAATTCTTAGCCACAAGACCCAAAAGTTTTGAACACGAAAATTTTCTCATAGAAAAGAAGGAGCTTCGATCTCTTAGCTAACAATCTGACTAGAGAATCCAAAAACCCTAGAAACAAACAAATTATGAACTTATTCGTTATCTCTCTCTCGGATTTTCTCACAAACCAAATAGATTTCAACAAATCGCCAAAGTCAGATCTGGAATCTAAGAATCAATCGGAACAAGAAAAATGGAAGCTGAGATTCAAACACTTACGGATGAGCCAAGCGACGAAGCGAAAAACGAGCAGATCTGGCTAACCACGCAACGCAATGCGAATATCGCAAGAATCCGTCTTCTTCTTTTTTTTTGTTCTAAATTTATACGCAAAAATTTAACATTTGTTTTAATTTTCAATTCACCCCTTTCTTTTAGTTTGTTTACTTACGAACCCCAATCTCTTTTACGTTATTATATTCATTGAAATTTCCAACAAGTTTTTGAGGTTTAATTGTTTTCTGTATTTTGTTTTTGAGAAAATTACATCCAGACGTATTTTACAAACTTAAATTACAGTGTGTTTATACTATTAAAATTTTAAAATCGATTTCTAAACATTTTTATTCTTTTTTAATAAATTGACCATATTGTCAAACAAGTATTAAACATGTTGCCAAATATATTATAAACTTAAAAATTAAAAATTAAACATATTTAAACCATTAACACTTAAATTAATTTTTATTACTCATTTCACATTTTATATATTACAAAATACTTTATTATGTATGAATTATAAACTTAAAAATTATAAATTAAACATATTTAAATTATTAACACTTAAATTAATTTTTATTAATTATTTTACATTTTATATATTATAAAATGCAAAATCGACCGTACCATTTTTTTACTCCTCGTAATTATTTCACAACGAAACGACACCGACAATTACCGTCTTCTTTTAACTCTTAACGCATTCTACTTGGGAAGGTAAAAAGCAAAAGGTTAAAAAAACGATATTTGAATATAAATTCAATATGAAAATAAATCATTTTTAAAATTATAAATAGTATAAAGAGGATCATCGAAAGATTCAAAATACAAAAATTGAAAGAAAAAAAAAAGGTGATCGGCTGATCAATCTTCCGTTGCCGGAGCTCCGGTCAGGCCGCACTGTGTTCTTATTGTTCTAAGTTTCTATCTCTTTATATAATAAAAGATTAACTAAACTTGATCTCTTCTAATTTTACATACACTACCGGAAAAAAGGACCAAAGCTTTCTCTTTTTAGTCCTTATAATCTCCGGCGAGATTGTTGCTTCGGCGTCTTTCATATAACAGTACCGTCTTGAATTGTCGCCTTTTCGACTATCACAGTGATTCCAGATCGAATATAGAATCCTTCCTCTGGCCTATCCGCTTCTTGAACATCCTGAAAACATCGAAAAAAATTAACTTAAGCTTTTTCGATCTTTCTTTAGCACCCGATGGAGAAGAAATTCAAGAAAAGCTTACGCCTTTGTTCATGATGATCACGTTTTTACCGATCTTGGCATTCTTGTCAATGATGCATTTCCTATAAATCACCAGAAATACTTTTTGTTTCAGACAAATCCAATTGAAGCAAGTTTGAAGAGGTTTTGTGTTTGTATTTTTATGTCTTTTCAAAACTTACCTGATCTTTGTGTCTTTACCAATGCCAATGGGAACCTTTCCTTCTGCTAATAGAGATGCAATCTCAGATTCAGTTTGGTAATAATCTGCACCTAACATCAACGTATCCTGCGAAAAAAACCATAACCAAAACTCTGTTTGATCAGAACAATATTGTAAAACCCACAGCGAAGAGAATGAACATTCACCTGAAGCTCAACTCCATAGTCTAGACGTGACCTTTCACCAATGATGGACCGTTGGATGCTGCATTCTCGAAGGAAACATCCGTGTGAGATTATCGAATCTACCATCTACAAAATCATCAAAGAGAAGCCATTCTAAATTAGCAAATCAGAATCAAAGAAAATGGGATTTATCGATACATACACGGCATTTCTCAGTTTTGGTTGGTGGGAGGAACCGGGGAGAAGTGTAGAACGGAGTGTCTGGATCATAGAACTCAAACTTTGGTCGCTGCAGAACAAAAACAGAAGGTTGAGAAGTGAATCTAAGAGAATCACAGTAAGGTGAAAGATTGGAGCATGTTTCTGAGTTTCTAACATCCTCAACAAGAGCTAAATTAGCCTCATAGAATGTCTTTATAGTTCCAATATCCTCCCAGTAATCTCGGAAGATGTATCCCTGATCAAGAAAATACAAAAATTGTTTGATTATTCATTGTCTTCAACGCATTAAAACGAAGAAGCGAGTTTTTCTACAATCTTACTTGAACATCGTGATCTCTTATGGCTGCAGGAATAATTTCAGATCCAAAGTCATTGGAACTCGGATACCGTTGTGTCAGAAGGTTCAGCAAAGCTTCGGTTTTGAAACAATAAACTCCCATTGATGCAATGTAAGGAGAATCTGTTGCTTCTTGATGAGACAGTCCAAGCATTGTTGTGTCGGATTGCTGTCAAAAACAACAGAAAAGTTTTACGTTTTTGAAATGCTTTGTGACTCTACTGAGTTATTCTGTTTTGAGAATTAGACAAAACCATACCATTGCTTTCAGATCGATTCCTGTTGGTTTCTCCGCGAATTGGATTACACGCCCACCTCGATCAATCTTCACTAGACCAAAATTTGACGCACGGCTAAAGAATTCACAAAAGACAGGTTATAAGAACCGATATTTCTTATACAAAAGGTGTAAAAGAGATTCAAGAAACTAACCTTTCGCTGACTGGTGCGCACGAAAGAGTTATTTCCGCGTTACTATCTACATGAGACTGTTACAACACATCGATTTAGTGAAACTATAACGAGGTTTAGAGATGATGAAAAGATCTGTTTAGAATTAAATAAATACCTGAACAAAGTCCATGTAGTTCATTCTATAGAGATGATCTCCAGACAAGATAAGTATGTTCTCAATGTTCCTGTTCTTGGCATCCTATTTACAACATCAACAGTTTTTAGACGACTTCAAAGATCACACAGGAACACAATTCCGTATCGATAAAGCAGTATATGTTATCATAAGTTCATACCTCAAACACCCAGAGAAATTTTCTGACAGCATCTGCTGTTCCTTGAAACCACTTCTTCCCTGCTTCCCCGGGTGTTTGCGTAGCAGCAAGAACCTGTTCAATAAGATTTTACATCTGCTTTATTCGTCGAAAATAAAGAGCCCATTCCAAGAAAACCAAATTGTTAATTTGTTGTAGAGTTTATACCTCTACGAAACCACCTCCAAAGTTTATGCCATTCCCAAAATAAGTACGTGCTAAGTGTCGATTGAGGGAAGCGGAGTTGAACTGTGTCAGCACAAAGATCTTGTTGATGCAGCTGTTAATGCAGTTACTCATCGGGATATCGATCAGCCTGTAGCATCCACCAACAGGAACCTGCATAATTTTTTAGACAGAAGCATCCTCATTACACAGAAACATTGTTTTATAGATAAGACCCTTGAGGTCCTAATCTCCATAAATGTTATCTACAATTCTTTTTTCTTCCAAAAAAACGAAGAAAGATGAATACTTACAGCCGGTGTGGCGGCTCTCTTTGTAAGAGGGAAGAGTTGAGCTCCATTGCCTCCTCCTAGAATGATTGCAGCCACGTTTTTTGGGTCTGCCTTTCTTCTCTCAAACATGGAAGGCTTTACTGTCTGACAAAACAAAATCAGCACACAGAATTAAGACCTCTGGAATGACATGAAAGGAATCGAGTAAGCAATTCTTAAGACCGTTGTTTCAGGTACCGATGAATCTGATCGACACAAAGCCTAATGCCATTTTAAGCAAGAGAGAAAGAGTAAATCTGATCAACATACCATAGAATCTTTTGGATTCTTTGAAGTGGCAACAGCGTAAACAACACCGTGCTTGAACGTTCGATTCCCAAACTTCTTGGAGCTCAAGTCTGAAGCAAAACGTTTAAAGAAACCACTGTTTTTGATCTTCTCACCCCAAAATCTGTTCTCTAAATTCTTGAAACTGAGTTTTGGCAAGACAGGACTGCTTTTCCCCAAGGCAAAGCAGTAAGAAGAATCCATCTTTTTTAAGCTGCAAAACAAACAGAAAAGAAAAACAACAGAAACCTCAGAAAGTTAATAGCAGAGACGATGTTTGGCTCAGAAGAATAATAAAAGCTTCAAGTAAAGTGAATAACACACAAAGCGTTTCAGTTTTCTAAGCATTTAAATAGAATAATCCAAACCCATTGTTCAAATCTAAGCAAAGTGTTAAAGAGAAACCGACCAGAGAAATTCTGTTAAGTTAAAAAAACATTTCTTGAGGGTCCCCAGATAGATAAATCCTCGAAAGCTACGAACTTTCCACAAACCCAGATGATTCACAAACACAGATCCCCCGAAATTCTCAAAAATCTCATCGTCTCAAAGCAGAAAAACTCTTGAAGTTTGAGGATCCTCTAATCTCCATGACTAAACTGAGTTTCAAACTTACGCAGACAACAAAATCTTTCAAAACCATTGTTGGGTTGGAAAGAAACATTCTAAGAAAATGAATTTTATATATAAAAGACAAAAAAAAAAGTATAAGGAAGAAGTTTGAATCATAATAAGCTTCATGTAAACAAGATCAATTGATAGTATCTCATCTTCCTACGACCGACCAAGTTTAAACATTAATGTTTCTTTAGTTACAAAATTCAAAAGAAAAGTATAAACTTTCAGTTTTTTCATCATTAAACGTAAAGAAACCTATTTTTTCAGGGATTTTCAGGTAAAGAAGAAAGAAAAAATCATCTGGTGCACATTGGATAAAAGCAAAATCGATAATGGGAATGCGAAAGACAGGAACTTTTTTCATGTACAGACACAACGATCCAGATAGAAGATCTAAGAAACCCAGCTACAGAACAAAATCAAACATAAGAAAAAACAAATATTAGAAATTTAGACACATTGTGAACACAAACATAACTATTATTGAACTCACCAGAAAATCAAACTGTTTTTTTCTGAATTTCTGATGATTAGTGTTTTGAAATCGAAGAAGTGTGAATCAGTGAAGTGCGTGGTTGACGGAGGAAGCTGTTACTTTTTTTCCTGGTTTTTGTCTTGTGATCGCCCACGAGAAAGTAATCTGATTTTCTCTCTTGCCAGTTTTCTTTTTAAATTGTTTTTTTTGGGGGTTTGTATCTCCTCTTTATAGACAATTTCAATATTTATAAGGGATTGTTCTTAATCAACATTACTAAATTTCTGGCTTTTTTTATTTTATGAAATCACTACATTGGTAAAAAAAAACATATGCTAAAACTACCACAGCTTTTAATCATATCTGAAAGTAGAACAAAAAGAGTATTAAACTCTCTTATGCTTTTCTTAATTATTAGGAATGTTCGTACAATTTTATATCTCAATGAAACATTTTCGATTAAATAAATTTTTTTAAAAAAAGAAAAAACAAGAGAGATAGTTGAAGGTGTCTCAAATGAGACACAAAAAAAAAAAATGTAGATGCTCTTATGTAAACAAAAGGTGTGTGATAAAATCGAGATTTTATTATAGATGTGCTAATCATTCACTGGTACAAGTTGGATTTGAATAAAAATGTATCCTAATGCTCAATGTTGGATTTGAATAAAATTATAGGCGTCATGTGACTGTTACGCCAACGGACGGCTCTGGTTCGATGACACATGGAACCTCACATCTGATATAGTGGGCCTCGGCCCATACTCATCTACACACGTAGTGGTCATTTTTTTTTTTTTTTTGTCAACAGTGATCATATCTAGGGGTAGAACTATTATCCGGAATCCGAGATCCTCTCCAATCCATTCCAAAAATCCAGATATTCGAGGAGATCGGATCCGGATGTGGATAGTAAAATCTTGGATCCGTCAAAACCAGATCCTGATAATTAAATTATATAAGGTTCGAATATCCGGATCCGGATCTTTTGAATATATTAAAAATTTATATTTTATTAATATATTAAGATATATATATATATTTAGATAAATAATTTAAATAAAATTTAAATATTTTTTATAATAACAGATTTTTTAATACAAAACATTATATAAAAATTAATTTTATTATTATTTTTAATATTTTATTATTTTTTACGAATCTGGATCCGGATATCCACAAATATCTTTATCTAAACGGATATTCGAAGTCTGTATTTCCTGAAGATCCGGATCCGGATAGTTAAAACTCGGATCCGGCGAATCTAGATATTCCAAAACATTTCGGATATCCAATCCGTCCCACCCCTATCATATCTATCTATGAGAATAATACAAAGGCTTTCCTTTATGATGTTCATATTTTTCAATGACAATAATGTAATTATTTGCAAAAGTAAAAGGTTAAATATTTTAAAATCTTATTGATTGATATATGTACAGCTTATAATTGTCTTTTTAACGATATACAATACCCGTATAATTAAATTATTTTGAATTTTAAGGTTTGATAATTTCTAATATTGAAAATTCATATATCAATAACAAATTAGTGGTAAAAAACAATAGATTAAAAACACAACGCAAACGAAAGTTGTTCGCCAAAACATTAGGTCTCGAAAGAGTGAGAAGCCCTAGTCGTCAAAGGTCTCAGACCTAATCTCCGTTTTCTGGCGCCGGTGGCTCTTTCAGCGCCGGCGTCGGGCATTGCTCTTTACTTTTCTGTTCTTTTCTTTTCAATATACATGTTTTTTTTTTCTCGGATCTCTTCGAGGTGCTCGGCGGTTTGAATTTCGGCAGATCTATGGGTGTGGTGGACTCGCGACTTCCTCTCCTCCTCTTCTGTCCGGCATCGTGGCTGCTCTGTTGTGGCCTTCGGTGGTGAGGTTATGTCGGTTTGGCTTGGCTGTCTTTTGCGGTCTTGCTTTTCCGGTGTGGCTCCTCTCCTCCGAAATCTGTTTTGGTGCCAGTTCGAAGTGTTTTCTAGCTCAGTTTCCGGGGGTTTCATTTTCTGCCGGTTATGTTTCTGGGGTTTCATTTCCGCCGGCTAATGTAATATTGTATGTTATAATCGTTGCTGGTTTGTGGCTTTAGACAAGGTTCGTAGACTTATCATCTGCCTTGAGAGCGTACATCGTGATGCACGGAGGCGGTGATAGACGGAGGCGGTTTTAAGTTCCAAGGTTGGTACATGGACGAGACGGTCCTTGCAATCAATGGTTCATTTGGGTAGAATTTTAGCATCTTTTAGACCTTATTATTAGGTTTTGATGCTAGTTATCCATGTAATCAATGGTTTATTTGGGTAGAATTTTAGCATCTTTTAGATCTTATTATTAGACTTTAATGCTAGTTATTTATATAATTCTATGTAATTCTCCAAAAGTTTCAAGTTTACATCAATAAAACATCGAAACGATTAAAAAAAAAACTAAAGTTGTTCAATGATTGCTTTTTTCGTATTCAAATCACACACGGACATTAACTCATTAGACATCAAATTATGATACCAATTAGGGCGGTCAATTTGAGTGTTTATCCTTGGGTCCCGCGAGTTTTTATCTGCCGCGAGACGGATGCGTGTCGAGAATTTTCAAAATGCCAAAAAGCGGGGCGGATGCGGATTGAGTGTTTTCAAATGCGGGGCGGGTGCAGGTCGATATTTTTTCCCACGGATCTCGCGGGTTATCCGCAATTAAAAAAAAAATTATTTACTAAATACTATTAAAATGTTGAAATATTTTGTAATATATATATATATTTTTTTTTGTTACCTGATTTGTTTTGTAATATATATAAATTAATTAATTATTTTGTTTATTTTTTTAAAAAATTGTGTATTTATATTTTTTCATGTGAAATTTATTTTATTAAATATATTTATTTACTAATTTTGTTTTTTAATATTTGCGGGTTACCCGCGGATACCCGCGAGTTCAAGCAAGGCGGATACTGGTCAAACATTTTTTATTAATAAGTCAAGCGGGACGGGTCAATGCGGGTCTGAAAAAACATATAATCCGTACGGGACGGGTCTAGCGGAGTGGGTTAAATCCGTTTAACAGCTCTAATACCAATTACCAAGATATTGCTCAAACCACTAAGACTATTTGTCTCGATTATTAAATACTCCATCGGTTTCTAATTGATATATTTTCTAGTTTTTTTGTTGCTTAAAGATATATTTTAAGTTGTCAATGCATTTTTTACTAATTAATAATAATAAATTTAAGTTTTTAAAAATAATTAAATTTCTTGAATTATTATTAGTTTATAGTCATAAAAATTTGTTGAGTGTAAGAAAATTATACCTTTATGATTGAACATTATTTTTTTTTTAATATGTGTGAAAACTCTAAAAAATCTATTAATAAAAAACAAAGAAAGTATTTTTTTGCAACAAATGGATAATTTTCGATGGTTAGGGTTTTCTAGAAGGATATAATCAATATCTAAAACTGCTTTCATGTGTTATGCATGTGCGAGATAGTGAACTAAAAAAAGAGAAAAGATAGTGATGCTTGATATGATATATATGTATTGTTTTTTTTTTTTATTGGATGAGAAAATTTACGGCCGCACAATTGTCATAAAATTAAAAACCATTTGTATGACTCAAAAGTCCCTTTATTTTTTGCCAACAAACAAAACTTCTTAATCATGACAATTAGTGAAACCTTGTTTTCCTCAAACAATAATAATATTATTATCAGGTCCGGCTCACAACATATATGATTAAGTGCTGTATATTAATAAATTAAAAATTGGACCTAATTTTTGTTACAAAAAAAAAAAAAATATAATTGGATTCTATTTTAGAAAAAAATTGGGCCCTAAAACACTATAAAAAAAATTAAAAAAATTGTTAAAAATCGTATGGACCATGTGCAAAAACACCTTGAGTCATTGCTAGCCTTGAGCTTAATGTCCATAACCGAAGTCCATACCCGAATCCGAACCGAATAAACCGAACCATATACTACTTCGGTTGTAGTGATATAACCGATCGGATTTTGATCTCAGGTTACTTCGGGTTTAGATTCGGTTCGGTTCGGTTAAAACCAGATAACCGAATAATAATCGAACCATATACACATATATATACTATAGTAGAGCATATACACTTTGTCGATTGAGCTACTTCGGTTGTAGTGATATAACCGATCGGATTTTGATCTCAGGTTACTTCGGGTTTGGATTCGGTTCGGTTAAAACCATATAACCGAACCATATACACACATATATACTATAGTAGGTATTTCGGTTGGAAAAAACCGAACTGAAACCGAATCTATTGATATTTCGGTTACACTCGAATTTTACATACACTTAAGAAACCGAACCGAACCCGAACACATCCGAACCGAATCCGAACCGAACATCAATAAACCAAACCGAACCGAACCCGAATGGACATCCGAACGTCGTCCAGGGCTAGTCATTGCCAAGAACCGAGTCTGATTATTATAGTACATTCGAATCTGTCAGCACACTGGCACCCGATTTTATCTTTTATCTCGAAATCTAGCTAGGAAGAGTATAGAATGGATCGAAAGTTGATTAAAACTTCATTAACCAAAATTTAGAACAATATAATTGAAGTAACCTAGAAAAGTATGAGTTAATTTTTTAGCGAATCAACGTGTGGATGTCAATAACGAAAAAGAGGAGCTGAGCTACAGAGTCCCGAACTCAAATCAGAAATAATGAACGATTCAATTATTGATTCAGAATAATCAACTTTAGACCCAAAAAAAGAAACTTGATTTGTAGCATTGCAAAATAATAAACTCTGGAAATGACAGAATATTAAAGGCACAACACAAACTTCCAATAAGATTTTGATTGGTAAAACATTTAAAAAGGTATTAAACTTTTTATCAAGCAATCAATTTTTGTTAATAAAACATGTAGGAAAGCATTAAAAACTGTAAATGCCCATTTCCTCTATGCTTTCTTTCATATTTTTTTTTTGGTAAAACATTAACCTTTAAAATATTAAAAATTTAAAATAATTTTATATGATGAATTTATTTTGTTAAATAATATCAAAAAATTATGTTTATATTAAAGTATAAATTTTATACTTTTAAAATTAATATTTATTTTTATTTTATTTTCAATTAATTTTAAAATAATATTTTAAATAAAAATGTAATTTAATAAATAAAATGAAAATAATTATTAAAAAATACATATTATAAATATAAATATAGATATAATGCTTACAAATAAATATACTAAATAATTTTATATATAATCATTCACAAATTTGCAAATCATTTAAAATATGTACATTAATCAAATCATACAGTTTCAGCAACATACTGTTTATGCTGGTTAGTGTTGTTGATCTACCATCAATTATACCAATCAAACCTTAAAAATAGTTTGATCATTTCTATTTCTGAAGAGGGAGAAATCAAATATCGAATAAAAAAAACGAGTTGGATAACTCAATGAATTTTAGATGAAAATTGTCTTCACAAAAAAAAAATCGATTGCAAAACCGAAAACTGAAAATAATACATCTACTAGCATATTTTAGCCCAGTTGATCCCAATTAAACTATTTTTAGTTGGTCAAATTCATTTATTTTTAACACAAATGATTTGAAAATACATACAATATTTGATGATTTGGTTGCAACTTTATCCCTCGATTAAAAGCTGGTCAATCTATTGGAGATCAAAACCATAATCTCACCATTGCAAATATAAATACGTACATTGTTATTCGTATTATGAGTAATTCTTATAAAAAAATACTAATGTAAAGTAAGTAGCCATTTTGAAGTGTCTTTTGTTTGTTTTGTATTTTACATAAGACTATACAATAATCTTGTGAACTTGTTTTACATTTTTAGTTGCAAAACGATTAACATGATCTATTTGGTATCACCAGTTTGACGAACTTAACATCCTTGGATATTTTTAAGTTTACATTGTTTTCCTTGTATAGGTATCGTAACATATGCAATTGTCTCTCTTTTTCTATGGTAAAGACATAATATTGAGGTAAACATGAGTGGTCTTTCTTCTCAGTTTCACCAATTTTCAATATTATTGTACTTCAATTCATTAGTGCGTGTATGGCCTTTAATTTATTTCTCTCCTCGTGGCTGGTCTTTCTCCTCTCACCAATTTGCTTTTTTTATCCCATTAATTATTTGGCACTAGCTAAGATGACTTTCTTGACTCTAACATCTTCCTAGATACCTTCAAGATTCTTACATTTACCACTTAGTAACATATATACATATATTATATATATATATATATACTAGGATTTAACCCGCGCTAATTATAGCGCGGAGTAATTTTTTTAAAAAAATTGTTTTGAAATTTTTAAAAATTGCTTTTATCTTAATTTTACAATATAGCTAACTAATGATTATAGATAAAGCTATCAATTTAAAATAATGTGTCTATTTAACCCGTTTTGCAGTAAACTAAAATATTATTCGGGATAACCCGTAAAAATTTATAATCTTGAAAACAACACTCTAATATGCACCGTTAAATGACTCTAGTTTTTGTGGTTAGTCTACGAACTCTTAAAAAAAATAGTTTTCTTGTGTCTAATTTTTTTATAGAATTAGTAAAAAAAAATTAACTTTTGTTTTGATATATATATATTCAACTTTTGTTTTTTATAGAATTAGTAAAGAATTAGTAAAAAAAAATTTAACTTTTGTTTTGAATAAAATATAATAAATTATAGTGAAGAATATAGCAAGATTTTGAATAAATTTTGTTTATTTGAATATATATGAATTGATTATTATTTTAAAATATATAGTATTAAAAATAATTAAAAAAAATAAATAATAGATAACATCTTTAATGCAAAATATATACTTTCCATGTTTTAATCAATAATTTTTAAAAACTATTATATTCTTTCTTATTTTAATTATTATTTGTTATTTGTAATGTCATTTTATGTAATAACTTACAAATCAAAGTTCTTTTTTTAAAATGTCATCATAAATAATATTATAGAGATATCATATTTTAACAACTCCAATATATAGAAACAACATAGACGAAAGTAAACATAACAAAAATAAATCAATGAATCCATATTTACCGATATGATTTAATTCTTATTGGCTTGCCGTAAAAAAAAAAGATTGATTTCTTATTGGCTACTATGAATGCCTTAATTGGTAAAACTGCTCATTTCCAGAATTAGTTTAGAATTCGATCCAAATCCCCCAATTAAATATATATAATTAATTTAATTTGTAGTCGTTTGCTTTTTTGTTTTTTGTTTTTTGTTTTTGTTCTTGTTGTTTTGTTTTACTAAGAGGTTCTAGGTCTAGATCCATCCGTTGCTTTTTCCATTATCACATTATTAGTTTTGGAGACTTCTTAAACTATGGCCACTCCAATAGTCTGTTTAACTGCTATATGCACATGCTGCGTTTTTTTTTTTGCTATGAGCTACGTATTTTCTTTGTATTTGATATTCATATGGATCAGCTAATAAAGCTTGTCTATTTTTTTGTTATATAATTAACTTTTAAGTTGATTTTCTATTTTCAAGAGATTACAGAGTGAATAGTAAACTTTGATATTCTCGAAATCCTGTATTCAAAACTCACATATATAGTAATATTTTATATTTCACAACAGAGGAAAAAAAAAGCTATATACATAGCAACGTACGATCACATATATAATTATAACTTCATAATCAGCAACACAAAGAAACACAATATCTTTAGTTGATTTAAAATATAGACGCATTATTATGCGTTCGACGTAGATCAAGTATCAGCAAAGTTCAAGCAACATGTGCAAACGATACGGAGTTGGTATTGTTTGAAATTTCCATGGCTTCCATCTTCCCATTCACTGCATTCGTGGCTGCAGTCGCAGTCGTAATTCGTCTGACAACTCGTTGACAACGTTTTGATTGATAATTTTATGCATACTTTAGCATCCACTTCTGCATTTTTCAGAATAGTTAGTTTATTCCTTTTGTATATCCTGAATATGTAATGATATGGCATTATTATTATTAGACATTAGAGAACTCACCAGGGGTTGACAAGATAAGCATGGAAAGGCAGAGAAAGACAAGAAATGCAGCACAAGACTTGGCCATGATTCCTCAATTACTTTTTTTTTTTTTTAGCAATTGAGAGAACTCCAAGATCACTTATATAGAGGTTAAAGAGTAGTTTGGTGGTTGTGATTCAACGTAAATTTATGTCAACCGTGATTTATGTACTATACTGCGTTTTGTTTATTATTATCTCTTTTTGTCAACAAATTCATTATTTTCTTGTGTCAATTAAAACATAAAATAAAAAAAACAATTTGTTTTGTTATAATTTCTGATTTTACTTTTCTTCAAAGGAAACAATTACATGAAAATGAAGAAATGGGATATCTAAACAACATCGGACATTCGTGTTTTAATCTCGAAGCATTAACAATAGCCATATTTCACCAAGAGATAGAGTTTCGGAACTACAAAGGTAAATACTATGAATCAATTAATAAATTTTCCGAATTTTAATTTTTTTTTAAAAGATAAAGTTACTAATTCATTTATATATTTTATTGACCTTGGCCTAGTAAAAATGACTTATGAATGCATTTTGTATGTCGTACGAGTTTATGTATCCTTGTATTAAAAAAAAATCGTAATAGATTTATGATATGAAACTTTATTAACAAAAAAAAGAACTTTGTAAGGATGCAACTTCACTAGGCCCAATCCCATGATGGGTTCAAGTCTAGCGTTAAATAGATCTCCTAAGAACTTATTATAGGCCCAAATATTAGTAAGTTTTATAAAACTGTTTAACCATATTATGTACAAACCGACCTTAGCTCAGTTTGTAGAGTGGAAGACTGTAGTAGTTGTTGTAATCTTTAGGTGGCTGGTTCGATTCCGGCAGGTTGGATTTTTTTGAAGAATGTCAGATTTTTCTTAAACGAAGAATTTTTGAACAATGTCATTAATGTTATGAATTAATTATATGGATGCCCATATTCTAGGAGGTTTAAAATATTCTCGGTTTCTTTATTCTGTTTATTCAGCTTGCTTTCGAAGTCTATGTAAATCTATATATACCTCTCTTTATTAATAGAATAATACACAACAATTTCCCTCTCTTTTATTCACAACACGTTATCAGCACGAAACCTTGATCACTGAGCAAAAACCCTAATCGACATCCGTTCTCCTACGATGTCTGTCATAACTCATCATCCGGCTTTACTCTCCCCAACTGTCGATCTCTGATCTTTGCGACACTATCTACAATTTTTGCTTCACTTCTTCCCGTCGAGGTAAGTGCTATCGTATTGTTTTTATCATATGCCGATCGTAGAAATATTTCTCTACAATATTAAATAGATGATCAGATCACCTTATAAAAGGTTGGTGCATAATTGAATTCAGCATAATTATAGATCGGTTCTTGCTTTACTTTCGGGATGTTTCTAATCGTATTATAAATATAAATTATAAAAAAATAATTAAAAAGGAACATTGAGTTTGTTTATCGAAAAGTGGAATTATGAATCGTTGTTCAATGCTCTATTACTTTGGTATTGGTTTAGTAATAATTGGTTTGGTTATCATGGTTTTGCTTCGTCATGGTCCATTCATCATGTCACGACACAAGTTAATTGTTTGTTGTGTTATCGAATCATACACACGTTTGGTCATGTTTATTGACTTGTTCGATTAATTTATAATTTATGAAGTGAGTCCTCTGTTATGAAAGAATCGATGTTCTTTAGTATTATGTTAGGTGAATTTGGTTATGTTTATTGTGTTAGTTTTGTGATATCGTGACTTCGATTTAGGTTGTCACATGATCAAATAAAGATAAGGTTGAGTTATTAGAATTAATATAAAATTGAAAAAGAAAAACGATAGAATTATTAAAATTTTCTACATAATTTTAATCCAAATTTTACACACACATGATTAATTTTACATAAACTAGTTGTATTTTGAGTTTATTATGATTTCTCACTAGTTTGCACAAACATGGTTAATCCGGATTTTGTAATGAACATTTTATTATGGATTCATTAATTAGGATTTCATACGACTTTTAAACGAACATGATTTTATCATTGAATTTGCACAGAACAGTTACATCATGCTTGTTTGTTCTCATTTCATCTGACTTCAATTCATTTGGTGAATTGATTGATTGAGAATCTAGTTTAATAGCATGATAGGAATCATTGATTAAATTATTTTATGTGATTATTATTTTGTGCCATCACCTTTTTGATGATCTTAAAATCGAGTACTTGATCGAGAAAAAAGATTTACAAGTTCGTTAGATGAGCAATCTAAAAGAAAGATATGATCACTAGAATGTGATATTGCTTAAAACTCGTTATGACTGATTAATCTAACATTACATGGCTTGAAGTCTGTAAATAGACATTACTCAACTATATTCAGAATTATTTGTAAATTGATATTATGTGGAGATAATATCATTGATGCAAAGATGGTAAAAAACATAATTTACGTTTTAAACAAGTACTGTTGTCCTGAAGACACATTACATTTTGATCTAATTGAAGCTGAGCAAAATAATGAGCTAGTGATGAAAAAAATCATGATATACTTATGCTCCATTCCCTGAAGCGAATGTGACACCCTATACTGAGAAAGAAAAAGACCACACTAATAACACTGTCCGAGGAAGTGGCTATAGAAGTGGTCGTAGATGTGAACGTGGATATGTATATGGATAAGGTCAAGGTCAAAGAGTTTCTTTCAAGAACTCAGATTCTCACTAGAAGTGAGAAAGTAAAGATGGTATCATACAAGAGATATTTTCTCAAGTGACAATAAAATAAGCTAGTGTGAGTACAAGATGAGGTAGTATAAAGATTTTTGAATGCTCCAGAAGAGAGATAAATTTGCCTATGGGAACGCAATCATTGATGCGTTATACTTTTCCAAGTCTCAAAAGTTATCTAAGATAAAATACATGATCCAAGTTGGGTATGTTGTTGGTTATAGAGTGGAATTCAATTCGAGATGGAGGGACCTGAAGTGTCATCATCTCGAGGGGGAGAGTTGAAGAATCCCACAATCCATCGTAATGAAATATCATGAAGATTTCACACTCAAAATATATTTGAGGAATCATTTATAAAGAAAATCCAGGAGATTTCAAGATTACTCATGTTGAGATAATGAGTGAATGAAATATTGAATATCTTCACATCATGAGTATTACATAAGGCAATAAAAGTGTTTTGGAGAAACTACATACATCCTCTATTAGATTGTACTACACAATAAATTAGTGTAATGGATAAAATAGTAAACACAAAGTTTACTAAAAATCTCACTGTTTTGGCATGACCGGTTAGGCCATTCCGGTTCAATAATAATGTGAAAAAGAACCAGAAGATTCTTATGTGTTATCCATAAAAGAAGTTGATAATACGGTTTTCATTATCCAATATACTTGGAATATATTAGTTTTCTGGTGCATATACAAGGAGATATTTTGGACTGATCATCCACTATGTATCTTTGAAAAAGTATTTGGTTAATTGATTAGAGTGAAACCGCATTGATTTGCATTATGCCAACGAATAATTTTGAGCTCTCCCCAAGATTAGTTTTTGGTCAGGAACCATATATTTCCCAACTAAAAGATTTTGGATGTAATGTTGCTCCACCACATTGATATAAGTTGGGACCTCAAAGGAGGTTAGGAATTGTTGGATATGAATCTCCCTTGATGAGTAAATATATTGAGCCATCAATAAGGGATAAGATTCGATTTACAGACTATAATTTCAGTGAGTCAGTATTTCCAACAATTAAGGGAGGAGAAGAAAATAAACAGCTAGAAAAGAAAATCAGTGAAAGAAATTATCTTGATCCTCATAAAGAATGTGCATTAGAAATTCAAAAGATAATTCATTTGCAGAGTTAGCAAATTTAATGCCGGAAGCATTTCCTGACCCTGATTATGTGACGAAGTCACATATACCAGCTGTGCTCCAATTAATATTGATGTCCTAGGGAGACAATATCAACTGCTATAGAGTCTAGAGATCGCATGAAGCGTGATAGACCTATTGGTTCCAAAGATTAGAATCCTCGAAAAGAAATTGAGCAGATTATGAAATGGCAAGATCGAGGAATCATAGAATTATGGAGGATCTCCATAAGAGACATTAGACATGACTAAGAAGGAAATCCAGGTACCTGGTAATGATAAGAGATTTCAACTATTTTTTTCATGTCTGGAACAAAAATGGAACCAAGAGCGAATTGACGTCGATAATATTTTTGCATGCAGTGAAGCAGTTGATGAGATTTGAGGATCATAAACCGCGGTAGTAGAAGGTTTATTGAAAAATGTACATAAAGTGATGATTGGCCAATCATGAAAAAAGTCATAGAGGCAGAATTAAAACCTCTTGCAGAGAAGTATTTGGACTAGTAGTCCGTACATTTGAAAGTGTAAAACTAGTAGGACATAAGTGGATCTTTATGCGAAAGATGAATAAAAATATATGAAGAGATATACTCTCTTGTGGTGGATGCAACTATTTTCAGATCCCTTATGAGTCTTATAATGAGAGAAAGACTTGATTAGTCTCAAAGAATTTAAACTGTTAGAAGCAGCAAATTCTAGTGAATATGTTTCATGTGATATACTCTTAAAGCGGATACTATAATGTTAGAGGGGGGATTAGCACCCCCTTGGTTTAACTCGGTTCGAACCGAGATCGGTTCGATCAAGACCGGTTTACGATAGTTCGGATCGAGGGTAAGTCGGCCCAAAAACACTGGGCCGAGCTCGGAACCTCGTTGAAAGCCCGTCTCGGCTACCGATCTAGGCCCATCACGGGCCCGGTCCGTTACAACAGATAAAGCCGGAATATTTCCCTTTTCCACCGATCTCGGAAAAGGAAATATTCTCTTTGACCGATTCCTTGCGATATCAGGAAACTTATCCTTATCTCGGCGAGAAAACCGGAAGATTTCCTTTTCCTAATCGAACTCGGAAAAGGAGAAATCCTCCTGCCAGCCGCCTCAGAAACACTATAAATAAAGAGGCCATCACCTCATTGAGATCATACACAACTTCCGCAGAGACAGAGAATACAAGAGAGAGCTCATTACCGATCTCAAGTCTTTTGTCTTTGCTTTCTTACTTAAACTCTGTTGTAACCGCCGACTTAGATCAATAAACGAGATTCCGATTAAAAGTACTGTTTTACCCTTTTTGTGTGATTTACGGATCAACAATTGGCGCCGACTGTGGGGAATTCTAGAACAGTACTTTCGGATATCGTTTGATTGAAGTTCGACAATGGTTCTTCCAGCTGATACCACCGCAGCCCTCATCAACAGCTCGGACGACAACGGTCGAAACCCGCCCATTGACGAACCCAATCCAGTCAATACCGAGCTACCAACAGACGAAGGAGGGCTTCCTCCGAACTCACTTATTGAAGGGGATAATCGAACCAGCCTCCCGACAACCCTTCCGCCGCCTCCGGCTGCTTCGATATTCACGGATCCGACCGCCTTCATGGAAGCCATGGCGACGCAGTTCGCCGAGATCAATAAAAGGAACGAAGAACGGATCGCCTCACTGATAGCATCCCACTTCGAACGCCGAAATCAGATCGGTATCCTCGAACCAAACCCGATCACCCCCACCAACGAAAACACATTGCGCCGAAATCTCTTATCCGACTTAACCGACGCTCGACCCCCGGGCACAGTTGACCTGCCGACAAGAAGATCCGCGTCCGGTTCGGAAATTAACATCGCAGATCAAGCTGCCATAAATCTGGAATTCGCCAAGGTACAGGCCCAACTGCAAGAGATGCGGACCAAAGTTCACCAGGCTACAAGTTCGGCACCAGAAATCGACCGGGTAATTCAGGAGTCGCAGAGGACACCATTTACCGATACGATCATCAACACTCCCGTTCGGCGATTGGAGAGAGTCAAGATCACATCATACGAAGGGTTTACCGATCCTAAACGCTTCTTGACCTCGTTTGCCATCTCAATGAACCGATTTCGTTTCGGCTCGGAAACTGAGAAGGACGCAGCCATGTGCCAACTGTTCGTGGAGAACTTATCCGGAGCCGCGCTCGATTGGTTCTCGACACTCGAGCCAAGTTCGGTAAACAGCTATAACGAGCTCACTACCAAATTCCTCAAACGCTTCACCATGTTTGTCAAGCAGAAAACCAAGAACGCCGAACTCTGGGCCCTCGAGCAGAAGCAGGACGAGCCCTTACGCAACTTCATGGAACGTTTCAAAGCAGTTGTATCCCATTGCACGATCGATGACGAAGCCGCAATCGAGGCTCTTTACAAAGCCACCTGGTACGAATCGGACTTTCACAGGGAAATCAAACGCAATAATCCAAAGACATTGGAGGACATCCTGCACAGGGCGCATGTCTTCATCATGGAGGAGGAGGAAAGATCCGAGAAAGATAGGCGACACGCAGTCACGAAACAGCCCGCCACTAAAGAAAGACTGTACCTTCCCCCGAAACAACCCGTCAATACGGTCCAAACTCAGCAATCCTGGTCAAACACTTGGGTTCGGTCGGATGAGCCGAAAGAGTCAAAAGAGTCCGACACCACTGAATCCGCATCGTATTGCAATTTCCATAACCGGTATGGAAATCATTCGACCGAGGAGTGCCGACACCTACAGGAGTTTTTAATGATGAAGTATAAAAAGGGGGAAGTTCCAGTCGAAGGAGCCTTCCAACCCTCAAACAGACCGTACCGTAACGATAACGGTAGGAGACGTACCTTTAGACCAAACAAACCTGCCGAGCAAAAGAAAGACAAAACCAACGACGAACAACCGAAACGGGATCGGGAGGACAACGTGGAAAATCAACACCCTCCACAGGTTCGGAAACGCGTCAACATGATTATGGGTGCATTGGAAACGTGCAACTACTCTGTCCGAGCTCTAAAGACATACAGCAAGGAAGCATTGGCCGCAAAACAGTCACATCAGACTATACCCTGCGGAACGCCAATCACCTTCTCCGAGGCCGACACGGAAGGACTTCATATGCCGCATAACGACCCGCTAGTCGTCGAGGCACTCATCGGAGATGTCGTAGTCGGACGAATTTTAATCGACACTGGAAGCTCGGTTAACGTGATTTTTAGGGAAACACTGAAAAACATGGACTTTCCCGACAATCAAATCAGACCGAACATCGAACCACTCACCGGATTCTCGAGCGAGCAAACCATGACAGCCGGAACGGTCAAACTTCCCATGTATACCGGAGGCACTTGTCGAATGGTCAAGTTCTTGGTACTGGACAAGCCCGCAATCTACAATGTGATACTCGGCACTCCATGGATATTCTCGATGAAAGCAGTCGTGTCAACATATCACCAATGCGTCAAGTTCCCAACACCTTCTGGAATCTTCACCCTTAGAGGCGACCAAGTGATGTCCCGAACGTGTTTCATTAACGAATGCAAACTGAGGACCGCTCCCCGCACCTGCGTGATCAACAAGAAAAATTCAAACGATCCCGATTTACCGCGACGCGAAACAATCGTCCAAGTCAATATCGACGATTTCAATCCGGAGAGATGTGTAGGAATCGGGGCCGAACTCGATGATGACATCAAAAGGGATTTAATCCGACTCCTTAAAAGGAACGTTTCAACTTTCGCCTGGTCAATCACAGACATGCCCGGAATCGATCCGAAGATAGCAAGTCACGAGCTCAACGTTGATTCCACCTTCAAACCGATCAAGCAAAAACGACGCAAGCTCGGTCCCGAGAAGGCCCGAGCTGTGAACGACGAGGTCGAAAGATTACTCAGCGCAGGGTCGATAACAGAGGTTTGGTATCCCGATTGGTTGGCAAACCCGGTCGTCGTAAAAAAGAAAAACGGAAAATGGAGGATATGCGTCGACTTTACCGACCTGAACAAAGCCTGCCCAAAGGATAGTTTCCCGCTCCCACATATCGACAGACTCGTCGAAGCCACCGCCGGGAACGAACTCCTCTCGTTCATGGACGCTTTTTCAGGTTATAATCAGATACTCATGCATTCGGATGATCGTGAGAAAACTTCATTCATCACGGACCGCGGTATCTACTGCTACAAGGTGATGCCCTTCGGCCTAAAAAACGCCGGTGCTACCTACCAACGCCTCGTTAATCGGATGTTCGCTAGCCAGCTCGGCAAAACGATGGAGGTTTACATCGACGACATGCTCGTCAAATCTTTGGTTGCGAAGGATCACGCCGGACATCTCAACACCTGTTTCGATATCCTGAACGAGTACGGCATGAAGCTAAACCCGACCAAGTGCACATTCGGTGTCACCTCCGGAGAATTTCTCGGGTATATCGTGACTCAAAGGGGAATCGAAGCCAATCCAAAACAGATCTCGGCAATCCTTGACCTACCATCGCCAACAACGAGAAGGGAAGTGCAAAGATTCACGGGACGCATCGCCGCACTCAACCGGTTTATCTCCCGGTCCACCGATAAGTGTCTCCCCTTCTACCAATTACTGCGCGGAAACAAAAATCTTGAGTGGGATGATAAGTGCGAGGAAGCATTCAAGCAGCTCAAAGATTACTTGTCAACACCACCAGTTTTGGCAAAACCCGAAGACGGCGAGACCCTCTATCTCTACATCGCAATCTCAACCTCAGCGATCAGCGGGGTCCTCGTTCGGGAAGACCGGGGCGAACAAAAACCGATCTTCTATATCAGCAAGTCACTAGATGGAGCTGAAGGACGGTATCCGACTCTTGAAAAGCTGGCCCTCGCCGTTGTCGTCTCAGCTCGGAAATTGCGCCCTTATTTCCAATCACACTCGGTCACCGTGCTAACCGATCAACCACTCCGGACAATCCTACATAGCCCAAGCCAGTCCGGTCGGTTGGCTAAATGGGCTATCGAACTCAGCGAATACGATATCGATTACAAAAGCCGGACAAGCATCAAATCACAGGTCCTCGCCGACTTCCTCGTTGAATTATCTCCGGAATACATCAACACTGATGTCATAACCGCCGAACGATGGATCCTTCACGTCGACGGGTCGTCGTCTCACCGAGGCTCTGGAATAGGCGTTCGCCTCAAATCTCCGACGGGAGAAATCTTGGAGCAATCTTTCCGCCTAACGTTCAACGCGTCTAACAACGAGGCAGAATACGAAGCGCTAATTGCCGGACTACGTTTGGCCAAAGCCATCGGCGTCACACGCATTCACGCCTACTGCGATTCACAGCTCGTCGCAAGTCAGTTCAGCGGGGAGTATGACGCCAAGAATGATCGAATGGACGCATACCTCAAGCTCGTAAAACAACTTGCTTCCGAATTCGATTCGTTCGAACTTACCAAGATTCCGCGGGGCGAAAACGCTCCAGCCGACGCACTCGCTGCCTTGGCGTCAAGCTCCGACCCTCACCTCAAACGGACGATCCCGGTGGAAAGTATATCAGAACCTAGTATCGGCAGCACAGAACAATGCATTGTCACGACTCGCAGACGGGATTACGAGGAAAATCCCGCGACTGAACTTGTCTCACGTCGACAAAGACGGACTCCAACCGTCGAACCCGATCAGGGCACCGAGCCCGATCACTCTAACACCGCCGAAGGCAACAGCGACACGTTGCAAGACGGTGACACGGCCCGATCAGATGATGAAACGGAGGAACAGACAGACGGACTTCATGAACCAATAGACCTCGAACAGTCCGACGAGCAGACTCCTGCCGATTGGACATTGGAAATAAAAATGTACATCATCGATGGCGAAATTCCGGCCGATAGATGGGCCGCTCGACGACTCAAAATGCGCGCCGCCCGCTACATACTTATCAAAGACGGACTGTTTCGTTGGAGCGCAGCAGGAATCCTCCTCACATGCATCTCAGGCGATGAAATTCAGGAAGTCATAACAAAAATACACGAAGGCGACGGCGGCAATCACTCCGGCGGCCGATCTCTAGCCCTGAAAATCAAGAGAGCAAGCTATTACTGGCCAAGTATGCAAGCAGACTGCGAAAGGTTCGTCGCAAAGTGCGACAAATGCCAAAGGCATGGCCCAATGATACACCTTCCTACCGAGCTGCTAACCACTTCGACAGCTCCGTATCCATTCATGCGATGGGGGATGGACATCATCGGTCCTTTCAGACGATCCACTTCGCAGAAAAAATTCATCCTCGTCATGACGGATTACTTTACCAAATGGGTAGAAGCCGAGGCATATCCCGTCATCCTCGCCTCTGACGTCCAGAAATTCGTCTGGAAATTCATTATCTGCCGACACGGAATTCCGTACGAGATTATCACCGATAACGGTCCCCAATTCATATCAACACTATTCAACGACTTCTGCGCCAAGTGGAAAATTCGACTAAGCTTTTCCACACCAAGATACCCGCCGAGCAACGGTCAGGCCGAGGCAACGAACAAAACGATCATAGCCGGCCTCAAGAAACGATTGGATACTCGTAAGGGGACATGGTCAGATAAACTCGACGGCGTCTTATGGTCTTACCGAACGACCCCAAGGTCGTCAACGGGGCAATCCCCCTTCTACATGGCCTATGGCGTGGAAGCCCTATGCCCCGCCGAACTCACCATCCCGACTATCCGTCGGACGATGCTCGTACAAAATCCTGATCTTAACGACGAAATCATGCTCGATAACCTCGACAATCTCGAGGAACAACGCGATCAAGCCTTACTTCGGATTCAGAATTATCAGAACTTGGCAGCACGCTACTACAACAAAAAGGTCCGCGGACGTCACTTCACCGACGGCGACCTCGTCTTAAGAAAAGTCTTCGAAGGCACCGAAGAAAAGAATGCCGGCAAGCTCGGCACAAATTGGGAAGGACCGTATCAGGTCATGAGGGTAGTCAAACCTGGCGTCTACGAACTCATGAAGCTAGACGGAACCCCCATTCCCCGTTCGTGGAATTCCATGAACCTCAAGCGGTATTACATCTAGGCCAACCTTCAAGCGCAAAAAAAAAAAAAAAAAAAAAAAAAAAAAAAGGATCACCGAGCTACTACACATACGCTCGATTCTAAAATGTAACATGAACTACGAATGGCTTGATCCTTCTTTCGAAGGTACGTAGGCAGCCCTCACAAGGCGCAGCTATAACATTAATAAAAATATATTACCAAGGCATTCTACCGAACTCGTACAGTTCGTATTTTCCTAAGCCAAACTTTATGTTTGCCGAACTCAAACAGTTCGTATTTACCAAAGCCAAACTCTGAGTTTGCCGAACTCCAAACAGTTCGTATCATTAAGCCAAACTTTACGTTTGCCGAACTACAACAGTTCGCATTTTGGACCATCAACGGTTCCCATATCAACGTCCTGGCCAGACGACCTGATAAAGCCGAGCTTAGCTCGCACGCATCCTCACGGTGCAATGGATAACACACTTTCCACATTCAAAGCCGAGATCAGTCTCGCACCAACTTCTCAGGTTATCCGAGCCAAATAAGCCGAGCCCGTTTCGCACACTCGGATTCAATCTGGGAAAACCTAGAGCATATTAAGATGAGCTGTTCACGTACTCTTAAACTAACTCTAGGGTCAAGCCGAACGTCCTTCCTCGCAAATCTAAGCCGACTTCTCAACAGTCGCAAAATTTAGTAAGCCGAGTTCTCAACAATCGCAAATACCAGTAAGCCGGTTTCTCAACAACCGCAAAATCAGTAAGCCGATCTACGATAAGGATTGCCGACCTCGAACGGGTTCAGTCGAACTTGTCCTCTTCACCCGGCTAAGACCGTATTATTTACGGCACCACTGTGTACGATAAGTTTGAGAAGTTCGTATTAAGTACGACTTCAAATATACCAAAATTCGTCATAAGAATAACTCGAGAAATAATAAAACTTAAACATTCAAAAAAGAAGATCGATAAAAATCGAATTCGTTCAAAAGCCCCTCGGGCAAAATTACAAGACGGATACCGGATTTTAAAAACCCTCCGGTCCAAAAGGTCGAGTTATAAACCCATTCGGGCAGAAGAAAATTAAAAATATTACAAAAGAAGGGAGGGGGAGCTCAGACGTTCTGCTTCCGCATCGCATCAGCGCGATCAGCCGACATGGAAGCCCGGTTTGATCCGAACTCGTCGAGGCCCGCTGGCACTTCATTACCCATCGACGTCGAGACCTCTGGATGCACCGGATCGCTGAAAGGCGTGACGACCAAGTCCGCCTCATCCAGCTCACAGAGGTCGACCGCGGCATGCTCCTTCATCTTCTCGGCCTTGAGCTTTTCGAGCCGATCAATACGAGACGAGGGGATATCGATACCGTGTTTCTTCTTGAGGCCCTCGCAGAAATCGAGTATTCCCTGAACCTGGTTGATAACGAGGAACGGTTTCTTTGCCCGTCCGACGGCCGATAAGTGGTCCCTCACCTTCTGAAGCCGGACTTCGCACTTTTCAGTGACCGCCTTCCTCCTGGAAATCTGCTGGGTGCGGCCAGCCCTCAGTCGCGAAGTTTCAGCGAAAAGCTTTACCGATACAGCGTCCCTTTCCAACATCAGCTCGGCGTTGGACCTCTTCAGGGCAGCGATCTCACGGTTCAGTTGATCCACCGCACGATCGCCCGCCTCAACTCGATCCTCGGATATACGCAGCTCCTTGCGAAGCTCCGCTACTTGAACCCTCGCCTCAAGAGCTTTTCGGCGTGATTCACCGAGCTCGCGGTCGTAAGACCCGACGATCTCGTTCGTCTGAGCAATCATCTGCGGGAATAACGAGCTTTAAAAGTAAGAAATCGAAAGAAAAAGGATAACAAAAAAAGAGGGAGGAAGAAGGGATACCTCGGCAGTAGTCTGGGCCAATTTCTTGTAAGCCTCAGACTGGCGGAGGGAACCGACCGGCGGAAGGAAGTTTGGGCCGAAACCCAAGCGCCGGTAGGACTCAACGTAATCCCAGGAATCTTCCGCGGGATCCGATACCCGACGCCTCTTCTGCACCGGAGAGCTGTCCGATAGGACAATTGTTTCCGCATCAGTTTGCTGGGGCCCGGTAACCCCCTCGTCGCCTACGCCATCTTCGGCGTGTTCGGCACTAACTCCGGCAGCCGAATCAGCAGCCCGCCGAGACCCCCTTTTGGTCTTCTTCTTTCTCTTCTTCTCGGCCGGATGAGAAATGTGTTCCCCAGCGGGAACCTCTTTGTTAACGTCCGAGGCCTCCGGATCTGCCTGCGCGGTCGACGAGGGAGCGCGATCCCCAGAAGGAACTTCGTCTTGACCGACTTCTTCATTAACGGCCGTAGCCTCGGGACTCGCCCGGACATCAGACGAAGGGATACCCGCGCCCACCTCGTCATCATCCATCTCGGCTGAGAGATTGGGGATGTCCTCGAACTTCATCTTTCTTTGACGAGACGGTTTTGCTGAGAAGAAGCAACGGGTAAATAAGAAGAAGTTCGGTATAAACAAACAGCAAAAGAGTTTGCCGATTTACCTTTAAGAACCCTTTTTGCCTTTAAATCGAGCTTCTCCTGGTAAGCTTCAGGCCACCGAGCTTTCCCCGCAGCACTCAGTTGTTTCGCGTGCGCGAAAGTGAATCTCGGTGTGGTGATAAGAAAGCTTGGGGGATGACGAGCTGGGAATAGGAGAGAAAGATATAAGTTAGGCAAAATAAGGAACTAAAATGAAACAAAGAACAAGTCTCTACCAATAGGAGTTCTCCATTGAGTTCGGTAACTTCCTCCCGTACACTCAACGGAGGATTCGTTGATCTTCACGAAGAAGTATCTGGCGCTCCAATAGTTGACCTTGCTCGGTTTATTCCCAGTAATAAGGTCGGCTTCCGGCTTCGCCATTGCCGATAGAAACCACGGCTTTGCCTTCGATAGGTTCACTCGGAACAATTTTTCGAAGACCTTCGCCGTAATGGGAATACCGCATTCTTCCCCGAGCGAAAGAAGACCCACAAGGTTGATCACTGTGGCCGGCATCAACTGGGAGATCGCGACGTGCCGCCTCTTACAGTATTTGTAGACGAGCTCCGGGATGGGAAACCGAAGCCCACAACTTCTGAGATGCTCCTCGTAGACGCAAATGTAGCCATCCGGAGCATCCCACGGGCGATCAGCGGCCTTCGGGATCTTGAACAACAAATCATTCGGAGCACCGCACCGCTCCAAGGTGATCTGAATTGTCTCTGCGGTAGACCGAGATGGTCCGATGCTGGCTGGTCTTTCAGTCATCCGCCTAGCAGCCAAAATGGGGCCATCGTCCCCCTCATCGGGATGGCACGCTGGAGGAACAGCGCGGTTGTCCAGCTCGGCTGCATCTTCGTCCTCGGCAAGCCGAGCAGCGAACTCGGCATCTGCCCGAACTTGTTCGTTTAAATCAGCAGTCTCTTCTTCGGACAGGTCCTCATCGATGAGATGCGGGACTTCGACCGAAACTCTTGAGCTGCTCGGTCCGGCCGCGGCATGCTGAGAGTTGCGCCTAAACATCTCTCGTTCAACGTCACTCAGTCCGTCCGAACTGGAATCAGAACTGTTGACGAACAGTCCAATATCTGGAAGCTCAGATGAAGGAGCTCGGTTTTCTGCAGAAGGGGAAGAAGTCCTTGAAACCATGCCGATCAAACGAAAGAAGTTGATGAAGAACAGCTTGAAGATCGCCCGGAAAGTTTGAAGATCTTCAAACAGATCGGAGAAATCACGGCGGAGCAGATGGTCGGAGGGAAAGATAAGAGAAAATCCTAGAGAGAAGGGAGAGCGTTTAGAGAGAGAAAATACCTTTTCGAAGAAAATGAGCAGAAGTGAGAAACGAAAGGGACTCCGAGCGATATTTATAAAGAAAAAGGCAATGATGACAGTTCCTCGAAACGCGCATCCAGAGAAGACAAATCGACACGCGCCTCTTCGAATTCCGCGGCAAGAGATAACGAATCGACGCACGCCTCTTCGAAATCTGCGGCGAGAGAAGACGAAACGACGCCCCCTTCTCAAGAAAAAATACCGAACTCGAATGTTCGGGATCGATATCAAAAAAAAAAATCATTACCGAATTCGAAAGTTCGTAAAATCGATTCAACCGTGAGAACTTAATCTAAAAAGGATCCGTCCTCTCAAGCCGAACTCTAAGCAGTTCGCCGAACTCGTACAGTTCGAAACATCAAGCCGAACTCTAAGCAGTTCGCCGAACTCGTACAGTTCGAAACATCAAGCCGAACTCTAAGCAGTTCGCCAAACTCATACAGTTCGAAACATCAAACCGAACTCAAACGGTTCGCATCATCAAGCCGAACTTAAGCAGTTCGCCGAACTCGAACAGTTCGAAACATCAAGCCGAACTTAAGCAGTTCGCCGAACTCGAATAGTTCGTATCATCCAGCCGAACTTAAGCAGTTCGCCGAACTCGTGCAGTTCGAAACAGAATCTGATCAGATCGTACCGATCTCAGTTTTAACCGAGCTAAAAAATACTTCTTAAAAATTCGCCGAACTCATAAAATCCCTCGCCGAACTGAGGGGGGGACTAATTGTTAGAGGGGGGATTAGCACCCCCTTGGTTTAACTCGGTTCGAACCGAGATCGGTTCGATCAAGACCGGTTTACGATAGTTCGGATCGAGGGTAAGTCGGCCCAAAAACACTGGGCCGAGCTCGGAACCTCGTTGAAAGCCCGTCTCGGCTACCGATCTAGGCCCATCACGGGCCCGGTCCGTTACAACAGATAAAGCCGGAATATTTCCCTTTTCCACCGATCTCGGAAAAGGAAATATTCTCTTTGACCGATTCCTTGCGATATCAGGAAACTTATCCTTATCTCGGCGAGAAAACCGGAAGATTTCCTTTTCCTAATCGAACTCGGAAAAGGAGAAATCCTCCTGCCAGCCGCCTCAGAAACACTATAAATAAAGAGGCCATCACCTCATTGAGATCATACACAACTTCCGCAGAGACAGAGAATACAAGAGAGAGCTCATTACCGATCTCAAGTCTTTTGTCTTTGCTTTCTTACTTAAACTCTGTTGTAACCGCCGACTTAGATCAATAAACGAGATTCCGATTAAAAGTACTGTTTTACCCTTTTTGTGTGATTTACGGATCAACATATAAGATAACCGATATACCCATGTGTATTATCAAAAGATTATGGATCAATGTGATCCTTGATTTGGACATAATCAAAACTCTTGAAGAGTTATCGGAAGTTGAAATTTGGAAGAAACAACTTTGGAAAGACAACATTGTCTTCATGCAACATTGTCTTCAGGTTTTCCAAATTATAAATCTAAGGAATGAGATATTTTCTCAAAGATCCTTGCAGGATTTTACATAGAAAATGCTCATATATAGTTGGTCTTGAAGTATCACACTTAAAAATGATATTTGAGCAAGTTATTGATCACTTTCATGATTGAAAGATGTGCTTTCATATGACAAGAAAGAAAGCCAACATAATAGCTTTTACAAGAAGAGCATGAATAACTCGTATGTAAAAATATGTACAATATGAATATCTTGAAGATTGTAAGTAAAATGAAATTTGGCATGAAGTCCAAATAGACGAAGAAAATATCTTATATGTGAGAAAGGATGTTATAGACCAGAAGTTCAATAACCTGAGAAATTATAATAATCATACGAGTGTATTAACTAAAGTTATGCCTATATCAATTCCCTAAAGATGATATATATGATTGGAATGCATCTCTTGAAGAAGATGCTTATGGGGGGAGAAATATGATGATGTGTGTGGTTGTACTCTTTTTCCTTATCATGGTTTTTATCCCACTGGGTTTTTCCATGACAAGGTTTTAACGAGGCAGCAAAGAACACGCAAATGATAGACACCTAAGGGAAGTATAAATATGAAGGTCTATCACATTCCAAAGATTATTGAGATCATCAAAGGCCAAGAGAATGATCAAGATGGATCATCTGCGATACCCATTAATTACAGAAGAATGGCGATGTACATCTACTACAAATTCGTTCAAGTGAAGATTTGACAGACTTATTTACCAAGACGTCTCCAACTGCTACTTTCAAGAAGTTAGTTCATCATACTGGATCACGTCATCTCAAATATTTTAAGTGATGTACTCATGAGGGGGAATAATAGCGCGATGCACTCTTTTTCCCTTAACTATGGTTTTTTCCATTGGGTTTTCCTAGTAAGGTTTTTAATGAGACAACATCTTATGCGCATTATGATCATTTTGTATAATGGTCATCCAAGAGGGAGTGTTATGAATTAATTATATGGATGCCCATTATAAGGCCCATATTCTATGAGGTTTTAAATATTCTCGGTTTCCTTATTCTGCTTATTAAGCTTGCTTTCGAAGTCTATGTAAACTTATATATACCTCTCTTTATTAATAGAATAATACACAACAATTTTCTTTCTCTCTTTTATTCACAACAATTAATTGTTTTTTCATTTATTGAAAGTTTGAAACTGTTTGTCGTGCAATTTACACAGTGTGGAACAAATAATTCAGCTATGTCAAAAAAACAAACAAACAATTAGTTCAGCTTAGTGACACTGAATCAGCATGCACTCACATGCGAGGGAGGAAATAAATGTTATAAAATGCAAATAAAATATAAATACAATTTTTAAATTAATCTCTATGATCAACATGAGAATTAATTATATATCACGATATATTAAAGCCATATGTAAATTATAAAATTCAGATTCTGGGTCTTTATAGATTTGCCACCAGCCAAGGGGTCACATTAATATTTTAATGAAGTGTATAGAACTTGTTTTTGGCTAGGAATACAAAATTTGTTAGATTAACATATTCTACCAAATTCCAAATATATATATTTATTTATGTGTGATGTATAGGTGTTTGCAGTAAAGCTCCATAATCTCTAAATCTAAGTTCAAATTATAGTTAAAAAGAAAGTTGTCCATAAGTTTTTAAGGCCCACATACATTTGTGATATAAAAAGAAAGTATTCTCTTGTGCCTCATGAGGTCCAATCATTTCTCTATCTAAAAGGGATAGTTATATTAAATTCATGAATCAAATAACTCAAAAACGATATTTATAAAATTGTTGGAATTCGTTTTTGACAAATGGTTCTGGCCAACTTTCCAATTGTATTTCCAGTCAATCTGTTTGGTGGGATGACCGGATTATAAATACTATGGATTGTTGGCCGTGATTACTATAACGCAGTCAAAGTCGGATCTGAGTTTTAAAAGACCGCAAGCTATAAAAAAAAATTGGACCGTTTACCATATTAAGTTTCGAACTTAAAATTTTCTGAAATTTTTTTATAATTTTACCACTAAACCAAATACACTTTTTGAAATTTAAGGGCTGAATTTTTTTTATGAAAATGCGGACTACAAACCTATGTTTGCTTTGCTTGGGCTCAGGGCCGGCCCTAAACGCAGTCTATTTACATGTCAAATTTGAAATCGATTTGAATGAAAAATAAAGATCTAAAGTGAATAACTTATAAAATTTGTAAAATTTAAAAATTTGGCCAAATGTAAAACATATAAAAGCCCCCGATTGGAAATAAAGGTAAAATTCCCATATAACTCCTTTTTTCTTCTCTACTTTTCTCCCAACATTATTACATCCCTAGTCTTCTTTAGTTTAGGAGATTAAGCAGTTGTAGAGAAAAGGAGATTACTAATTACTCCATTTCCTTCATTCGAACGGAAAAAATCTCTCTCCACTATGCAATTTTTCTCTTCGATTTATTCTTTATATTTTTTATTTCTTAATCAATCAAAAACTCTAATTTTTTTTTTCCCAAATGAATATGGAATTTAATAAAAGGTGGGTTCGTATTTTGCTCATAGTCGGGTCGGATTAGGTTAATCATATTTTTTCATACGTGATTTGTCGGTTTTCTAAACACAACCACGAAATTATTATGGTATAATGTAATTATAATATATTGAATAGTGCGTGATATTTATCAAAACAAAAAAATGTTTGGAGTTTGTAACAAAGATGTAAAAAGTTTGGTGTATATCGAAAAAACTATATACTAGAGGTAGTATACCAGAATCGACCTAATGATATATGATTATTTATCCTATTGTAGAATTTGAGTTCCTACAAAAGTATTTATAATATCCAACGTTGTATTGGCTGTTTTTGACTTGTGAACTTAAATAATTTTGGTTCGACACTATGATCAAGTTAAGGTCGAGAGAGAGGCTAAACCGAAGACTAAATGAATTGGATCCCACCATAAAAAAGTATTGTTGGGATATCAAACAAAGTTCCACATTGAAAGTTTAGACAAATATTGTCTAATATATAAGTAATGTCTAACTCCAATTAGAATGAGGTTTTTTGGGAAGGAGTCCAAAAACAAATTCGTGCGGGCTTTACCACTTGTGCCCAAAGCGGACAATATCATACTAATGGGGAGTTGGATATGGGCTTGAAAAGCTCCAACAGTGGTATCAGAGCCCGTGTTTAGAAAAGGTGGACCTAGAGAAGTGGGTGTGGGCTGAATGTTCGTTGTGGGAGGGAGAGCCCTAAAGGTGACCTCGCGATTAGGGGTGTTAGTGCCTTGTGTCGAAAGTTTTCCTGACGAAGCAAAAGGTCAGGTGGCGGGTTCCGTTGGTGATTACGGTGGTACAAGATGGATGCTAGGTTTCGCATGAGGAGAGGCCAATGGCTTGTGTGGTCCTTGGTTTGAGGGGAGTATTGTTGGGATATCAATCCAAGTCCCACATCGAAAGTTTAGATAAATATTATCTAGTATATAAGTAATGTCCAACTCCAATTAGAATGAGGCCTTTTGGGAAGGAGCCCAAAAATAAATCCGTGCGGACTTTGCCACTTGCGCCCAAAACGGACAATATCATACTAATGGGGAGTTGGATATGAACTTGAAAAACCCCAACAAGTATATTCCCTATATTTACATATTTATAAGCTTAAGAATCTTACAAAAACAACCAAGACTGATCTTGGTTATTCTCATTTAGCGAACCTGAAACCAGACCTAGAGATATCCATTGTATATCTAAGCCATCCAAATTGAACCACCACAAGAAAATATAACATTCATATTAACTTAAATCTGCACGTTTCATTTTAACTAGTTTACAATCTCAGACCTAAACCTCCTTCATACATTGGGAAGGAATATATCTGACCAACGGACACAAACTCATGTCACAAGAATGAGTTAGATAAACTTTTTTTTTGTTGCTAAAATTAGATAAACTGTTTAATGCGTATAAGTATAAGTATAACCTATTTAGGAAGGTAAAAGACAGCACTCCAGAATTCAACAATTCCTGAAATGACAATAGAGATGATGATGCAAACGACCAACAAGCTTTACATTGTGATGCATTCAACTAGAGATGTTAATAAGGGTTTTTAAACTCAACTCAGCCCTGCTTATTTAAAGCTCAGTCCTAAATGAACCCTAATCTTTTTAAGTCCTATAAAATTTGTAATATGGGGTTAAACCCTTTTGAGACATTTTTGAAGTGGTCATGTTTTTTTTACTTAAGAAATAACTTTTATAATAAAGTTTTGAGAATAAGACACAAACCACACAACTAATAAGTCATAAAGAAAAAAGCAAACATTTTGGTTTTCTGAAAGAAAGAAATAAAATAAGAAACAAAGTGGATTTAAAATATTTAAAACTTGACTTCCTCATCATGTGTTAGAATCTCTAACTCCTGAGCTACTTGCCACCTTTGTAATATCATTATCTTTATCATCAAAATAATCTTCAATATCACCTAAAATTTGATGAATACAAGTTAGTTAACTCAACCTAAGACATAAGCTTATAATGTATTGAAACTTTACCTTCAAACTCTGCAAATCCACCTAACCAGTTACGAGTACAAATCAATGCTTGAACATTTTTGGGAAGAAGCCGGTTTCTGAAAGGATTTAAGACTCGACCACCAACACTGAAAGCTGACTCTGAAGCTACTGTGATGATTGAGATACTAAGCAAATCAGATGCCATGGAAGCTAAATCACCATACCTATGTTTGTTCTCTTTCCAAAAGCTTAGAACTTCCATATCTGTAAAAGTCTTCATCTCTAGTCTGGGATCATCCAAATAGATTTCCAAATTTGATTTGGTATTTTTTGAACTAGACTTGAGGCTACTTTCAAGCTCAAATAGATCATGTCATATACAAATATACACAAAATCAGTTATATATGATTTAGAATGAGAAATAGTGAAAACATTATATTGTATTTGTCATACTTACATCATTCAAATCATCTTGAACTGGTGATTAAGTGAGAAGCTCATGTGGAATGAGTGTTGTTGAAGACTTTAACGAACTTGCAGATTTATTCTGATATTCTTCATAAAGCAAAATCAGATTCTCCCTAACAACTGCAACCTTCTGCTCTGAAATAACGGGATCAACTTTATCATAAGCTGACTTTAGTATCTGTAACTTTAATCTTGGATCTAAAGCAGCTCCCATAGCTAGAATAACACTATATTGATACCAATACTTAGCAAACTTTCTTTGCATCTTATGAACCATTGCTCTCACATCAACATCATCACAATTAGCATACTTCTTCAACAAAAACTCAATTTTCCAGACTTGAATGAAATAAACATTGGCTGTAGGATATTTCACTCCTAAAAAGTATGTTGTGATGGTATTAAAAGGTTTTAGGAGATCACAAATTTTCTCACCAAGATCCCACTCTGCTTCTGAAGGCAACCAACTATAACCTCTGTCATACAAATTCAAAATAGCAAATGCTTTTCTGAATTTTAAAGCTCGAGCATGCATCTCATATGTAGAGTTCCAACGAGTTTGGACATCTAAAGACAAACCAGAACCACTTGTGATCCCAACACTGTCAACACATAATCCAAATGAATCTTTCCTTGACTCACTTGATTTTACAAACTTAACACTGTCTCGAATGTTCTCCAAAAGACTATTGGCTAGTTCTAACCCTGCTTTCACTATGAGATTCAGAATATGCGCACATCATCTCACATGCAAGAATTTCCCATCACATAACATCCCGTTACCACTTTGAAGACGATGCTTAAGAATATATTGCATACTATTATTAGCACTAGCATTATCCAGTGTGATACTAAATACTTTCTTATCCAGACCCCATTCCTTCAAGCAATCATAAATTTTCTTAGCAATCTCTTCTCCACTATGTGGAGGTTTAAGATTAAAGAAAGCCAAAATCTTATTGTTTAAACTCCATGTATCATCTATAAAGTGCGCAGTTACACAAATGTATCTCATGACAGTACGGGCTGACCACAAATCTGCTGTAAAACTAACCCGGCCTTTGTGTTTTGCCAAAACCTCTATCAGCTTAACTCTTTTTACCTCAAATCTCTTGTAGACATCAAGTCCAGCCGTTTGTCTACAATTATGCTGAAAATCCGGGTTTAAAAATCTATCTCTAGCCCTAAATTTTTCATATTCGACATACCTAAAAGGTAAATCATGAAATATGATTATCTCAGAAGTCATCTCTCGATCATTTTTGTGATCATACTTAGGCCTATCCTCAGACTTAGGCTTATCTGGGCAAATCAGTAGATGACGATTCATTGTTGATGTGCCATATGTCTTTTCTATAATCAACTTAATACCACAATAATGACATATAGCCCTTTCTTTTCCATCAGCCTCTACTCCTACAGATGTAAAAGCTTTCCAACATTTAGCTCTTTTACGTTTGCTATGTACCGGTTGAGTTCGTTGAGATGGTTGGGTGACACTTTGCGTTTGTCATTGAGTTTCTTCTTCATCGTTCATCTCCATCTCCATGTATTCATTTTCTGCATCTAGAACATCAATATTTTCCAGTGACTGCTGATCCATACTGTATGACAAATAGTCTAAAATATGAATTTAGAGTATTAAAACTCATGAATCATAGAGTAATATTTCCATCCTCAAACAAATCAAGCTTCAAACTTTAAGAAGGCAATAGCATAAAATATCAATCTCCCAAAACGAACCAAAAAAGAAAATCAAATCTTAAGACTATTGAAGGAGAAACTCACATGGAGAATGGATTCTCCAGCACAGCAAGGATACGATCCAAAAATTCCAATCTCCGAAGGCGTCTTTTCTTCTAAAATTGAAATATACCGTATATTCTTCTTCTCCTTCTAAATTGAATTAAAGGGTTTTTAGTAAACACAAAATCAGAACAGAACACAAAATATTTAGAGATTTCTGAGATCAGAAGATGAATATTATGGCAAGTAATCGAAAAAGATTGAAACACGATTTGGGAATTTCGCAGAATAGAAGAAGAAACTTTTTTTTTCGTTTCAATGGAATTGACAACGTTTTATTAAAACAGCAGAAAAAAAAACTTGCACAAATCAGGGCCAATTGTTAAAACCCTTTAACTTTACTTACTGAACCCGTTTTGAATCCGCGAATTTTTGATCCAAAAAAAAGACTAGAGTTTTAATATATTAAAAAGGGTTAGGGCTAACCCTTAAATATAAACCCTTTATTAATATCCCTACATTCAACTATATTCAGTTTCACTTCGATCTATGTACGTAAAGGATCACATCATCTTTTAGAGCATAGTGTAAGTCTTAACTACATGACCGAAAGATATTAAGTGGCAAGAGGTGATCACGGGATTCATCTCTCTCGCCACATAGGACACATGCCTGGCTAATTCCCCATCTCCTCATTCGAACTCCCGTTGATAAGCGGTCCCGAACAGAGAGCCATACGATGAAACTATGTCGCGGTATCGCTTGAGAGAACCAGACTGTTTTGCACCAATTCACTATGCTTGTCGCTACTCTGATCTGCTCCCAAGTCGCGCGAGAGGAGAAACTGGGTCGATGAATGTCTGGTCCGTGACGCCAGAGATACTCATCAGAACCCCGAGAAGCAAAAGGCAGAGCAGTAGAGAGGATGAGCTCAATCAATTGTGGGAATTTCCGGACTCGTATTCTCTGAATTTTCCAGCCCAATGAAGAGGCTGCATCTGAGACTGTAGCGGATAGGGGAATACCAAGCATTCTCGGCCCAGAGATACCCGTGAGATATATGATTCGACCAATTGGTAACCAGCTATCGAACCAAAACATGGCAGTTTTGTCATCGTTAACGACTACGGTGATGAAAGAACGAGCTTGATCACGGATTTTGAGCAACTTTCACCAAATCTATGAGCCAATATTTGTGGTCGGAGCAAACCAAAACGAGTGGTTCCATATAATCTGTGTAGTAAATTTCAGGTTAAAAATTAATTAGGATCTAAACCAATTGATAATGTAAGACGTAAACTACTTATGGATAAGTGTAATTAATGTCTAAGGACATGTAGACACAAATACTTCATAATTTGCATAATGTTGATTGAAGCATCGAATGACACGTAACACTCGTGAGCAATTATGAAGATGCCTTTTAAGAGAAAAAAAGAAGTGGGACTTTTCTTTTTTCTTCAAAGTGTATCCAATAGCAAAATTGAAATTGAAATGAAACCACATATACATGCTTTTGGTTAGAAAGAGACAAGACATAAAGAAACATAACAAAAAGAAGTTGTAGAAGTATAAGCCATCTCGCAATCTCTTAGTGAAGAAGTAATGGTTTTTTTTTTTTGGTGCTAAAAATAAGTAATGGTTTCTTCTATTCTTTTAATATAAGACTAAAAATATTCATGTTTTTTTGTTTGTTTGTTTTTTTTGTCATTTCAGTGTGAGATGCGAGTTACTGTATCTCAACATAAATAGTGATAAAATATGTTAGATCAACAGTCAAATAACGAAATAGTATAATGTCTTGTATTATAAATAATATAATTGCATGATGTTTTTTTGTAAGAAAACTCCGAAAATCAAAACAATGATTTTTATTTATCAGTATTTTGTAGCTATCTATTGCTATTATTCTATTTTGTAATAATTGGAAATTTTTAGATTAAAATTTATATTCGATTTCATATACATATTGCTGATATATGAAATTTACAATGATAAAAAAACTAGTTACCAGACAAATGAAGACAATAGTCTTCGCAACAGATTGTTTCGAGCTGGTGAAGATAGTGTTTTCACTCAAACATTGGCCGGCTTTTGCATTACACTTGGAGGAATTCGTGAAAAATAAGGAGGTGTTTTTTTTTCTCTATCTCACTCATTCCACGCGCAAATAACACAAGGGCATACAAATTAACAAGGAGTGCTCATATCTATCATGTGTATATCACTTATGTGAATTCGATATTTCTGGTTTTGATTTTTGAACCGTTCTAGGTATTTAGGCTGTTGAATTAAAAAATACAAGTTATTGCATTCAAACTATGCATTGTTTGACTGATACGTAAGTTAAATAGCGAAATAACTAAATCATAAACTACAAAAAAAAATATTTGGACGAGAAAACTCATAAGTTAAATAAACTAAAACGGAATTGTAAAATATTTGAATAACAAAAAAATTACTATATATTAAATAGATGAATAAAGTTTTATCTAATCTAGTTATAAGTACAACGTGTGGGGCGAATTTTCTATGTGTTCCGTTGTAAATGGTAGTATTCGGTTAAATCACGTTTTAAAATGTAAAAATTTGAAAAAACTACATTTATTTTTGTTTTGCAAACATTTCATAAGTGAATGGTTACATTAAATTACATTAAATTGAGTTTTTATATAAATAGAAATGTACCATAGAAGCCAAAATTTTGTTGACTTGCATAGTTCCATTATCTCATTTATAAATTTTAGTTGACAAAACAAAATTATAAGAAAATGTAAAAAGATAAGTGTTTTTACGCTAAGTATATAATACATACTGTAACAATATTTTTATTAGGAAAAGAGGTTATTGCATGTACGGTTATTTTATGAAAACATAGATTGTGTATTAGCGTTTTATAAAAATTAGAAAAATAAATAATACTTTATGTATTATACATGTGCTGATTTTTCAGTCGTATCTATGATCAATACTGTGCGAATCAAATATGTATAATACACGGATCAATAATAAGCATAAACAAAATCGTCTTTTCAACCGATAAAGTATTACTTATTGTCTAGAATTTGGAAAATATTAGAACATTTTCGAAAAAATTGACTTACGCGGTTGATTTGTGTTACCAAATCCCAAAAAAGTTTCTAAAACAAACAATTGAAAAAGGTTATATAAATTTCAATAACTGCCTATGTGATTATAATAGTATTATTTTATATCCTGGAGTATTTTAATTTGGCACGGATGTAGACATGCTTTGTCCTATTATTCATTCAAGTCCTAAACACTTTTGCAAAAAAAGTTATTTAAATATGGACATGTAATAAATAATGGTGGGCTGCTATGAGTCAAGTAAAAAATTACTAATGGATGAAGATAGTGCATGAAGCTATTTTAGCAATGATAACCAACAATGTGATTACTAATTTAAATTTAATGAGAAATATCCTACAAACATACGCAAGCATTTATCGAATCTGCCATCTATCTATATAGATATTTGTCGATTCATAAATTTTAATAAAAGAACTTAATTCATCGATACAGAAATTTTGGAGTCATATTATTATAATGATTTGATAAATTTGACAAACTTTGGTATTATTATTTGCAACCATTTCCTGACAAGTAGTATTCTTTTTCTTGCTTCCAAATTTATTTCATATTGTTGCCTATAATATGACTTCTCACACAGTTTTTCTAAACTAATCGTAAAACGTAGGCTTGGGCGTTCGAGTTTGAGTATGGTATTTCGGGTTTTTGGGTTTAGGTTTAGAGGATCCGTTCGAGTATTTTAAAACATCGGGTCAAATTCGGTTCAGTACTAATCGAGTTTGGATTCGGTTATAACCGAAATAACAATAATTTCGGATAAGTTCGGGTATGTTCGGGTATTTTTTATGTTTGGACGTACCAATATCACGTACAATTATTGCAGCTTCAACGAATCCATTTTCTCACTAGGTTAAGCAATTTGTTAGTTAACACCGACATCTGATCAGAAACTACGAGGAATGCCAAATAAACTGTAATCCCAACACTGAAAATTCAATACATTTCCTAGTCAAAAGACAGTTGTCAGGAGATTTCCATAATGTGTTACTATAAAGTCATATAGAGTACCAAGAGTTGGGTCAGCGACGAAAGCAATTGTGCTATCATCCACCTGCCCAAAGTCTTTGATTGTCACGTGATAATTTCGAGCCGACACTCTCAACTTGAAATCCAGTATCTTTCATAAAATCAACATTAGTTAAAAACAAAGGCAAAAATCTGGAATACAAACTCGTGTTCTACTAAAATCCACGGCACAAGGCAAGATATGCAAATGAACTTCAAAATGGTGTAATCTTAGGACAACATTGCTGATGCAGACATACCAGACCACAAAGAGGAAACGAGCAACATATATATATGACAAGAGGTGGAATCTTTTGGGAGCAATTTTGGCTTGTTGATCGCATCTGCTAATTTTAAAGAACTGGAAACTAAAAATTATATTCAGCGTTTTTTAAATCTGAGGCTTTAGTAGAAATGGTCCCAATTTTGAATAAAACGGATTATGGTTCTGCATTTAATAGAGGGAGTTCGGGTACTTCGGGTTTCGGTTCGGGTCTTACCCGAAACTTGAAGTATCTAGACACTAAAACCCATTCGGGTATTTCTCTAATTCGGATCGGGTTCGGAATCAAGTTTTTCGGTTCGGGTTCGGATTCGGGTACAGTTAAAACTCCCTGCCCTACTAAAACGTATGCCTTTGCTTAATTTAAATGATTTTTCTTTTTTACCTTCACTGCAAAAATGTAAATCGCATAACACATAAGTTTCATTATTATAATTAGACGAAGAAGAAAAACTGATTGTAGTACACTATTTGACAGTGAGACATGGCTTTTTAGCTAACAAACTCGGAACTGCACACTTTCCATGATCAAATAGTATTTTATAACAAAGTTAATATGTTACTTGTTTGATTGACATGCTATAAGACAGTGAGCCATAATTTTGAATTACCTATTAAAATGATACTCCATCTATTTTACAAAAGTATAATTTTTATACATTTCACACATATTAAAAAAATTATTAAAAGTTTCATATTACCCTTTATTAATATATTAAACATTTTTTATCTCTAATTAATATACTAAAACAATAAGGTTAAATCTAGATTTTTATTCAAAATTATGTATTGAAAACATAAAATGATATTTTTTATGAAATAAAAATAAAATCTTAAAACGACACTCTTTGTGAAAAGAGAGAGTATAACTATACACTTATTCTCATATATATATATTTTCGATCATAATCATTAGCTTCATCTGAAACATTTGTTCATGCAAATAACTTACTTTGAATTAATGAAAGAGCTAATTCTTGTTTCAAACTAGATGTTTCTCAAAGCATTAAAAACTAGATGTTAATCAAAAACATTTTGTTAAAGTTCATTTCTAAAATTTATGAATAGTAAATCACTCAACTAAACTCTGTTTTTAACATATAAAATCTAAAAAGACAACAACGCGATGGTGTAAAATGAAAATTTTAGGACACAAGACTAAAAAATTTGCTCGGTTTTAGTTCTAAGAGATTTAAGGGTGAAAGATGTTATTAACTCTTTTTGCATATAAGAACAAAAGAACACTAATTCACTTGAAAAAAATAAGATTAGTGAGCGGAAAAAGAAAGCAAATGCACCCAATGATCCTTTATAAATACTCACATTGCAAAGCTACATTCTCTCAAGCTAAAAATAAAATAAAAACAAAGAGAAAAACAGACTCATACTCTCCTCTGTTTTTTTCCACCATAAACTGAATATCAACTTCTCTTTTGCTCTGCAACATCTTTGTTCGATCTTCTGATTCTACTGTTTTAATCTAATCCTTTTCTCTTCAACGCCGATGGATCCGCTTAGTAACCAAAACGCTAAACCAAGAAAGATGAAGGTTGTTGTGAAGAAGTCGCGGGTTCAAATACTCTTAGATCTGTTTTACCGGGTGATCGAGATAACTGTAGTTATGGTTACAGTAGCCAAGCTCTGTTACCAACTAGTCATCATGTTGGATGACTCCGATCTCACGCGTTTTCTCATCAACCGTCACCTTGCTTTCATCTTGGGGAATGCGATAGTCGTCACTATAGTCGTGAAGTGCGGTCTCTTTGTGAATCAAGAACCAGATGCACGGAGAAACAGCAATGATTTTTACGACGATTATGTCCGTAAGAGCTCAAGAAGAGAAGGGAGTTTACAGACAGATGTGATACGCAGAGAGAAACAGAGTGAAGCAGAGAGCGAGGCAAAACAGAGCATGTTGGAGAACAGGGCAAAACAGAGCAGTGAAGATAAGAGAGAGAAACAGAAAAAGTCTGAGAACAGTGCGAAACAGAGCACTGTCGAAGAGAGGGACAAGAAGGACATAACTGTAAAGAGACACAGACAAATCATTGCCCAAAAACAGGAAAGCCCAAGGAAGAGTTACGAAAGGAGTCGGTCAGAGAATCTCGAGGGCTCGAAGAAGAGTTCTTGTGGAAGACTGAAGAGATCGGAGACGGAGATACCTGCTGATAAATTTGATTCTGATGATGAACTCCGGTACAAGATCGAGTCTTTCATTGCGAGACAGAGGAGGAACCAAAAGGATGAAGAGTTTTGTATTATTTAGATGTAAAGTAGTAATTACAAGAAAAAGCAAGGGGAAAAAAAGAAGAAGAAAAACTTTAGTTTATGCAAAAATCATTCACATATATATTTGTAAATATTTCAAAGCTTTTCTTTTCTTTTTTTTTCTTTGTATAATTTTGTTCCATCTTCTAATAAAGTATGAAATATATTTTCTGTAAGTTTGAATGTTAGAATTCTATCGTAGCCATAAACATGATGAGCAAGAAACAATCAACAATGAGAGTAGCCATTGTGAATACCTCTTGGTGAGGCAGCAGGTCATATCCCCAAGAGTTCCAAATCAGAGGCTTCAAAGTGATCGATATTCGTTTTCTCGGGATTGATTTTCAAAATCTGTTTTTTTTTATCGTTAAGATGGTAGAGAGTTAGAAGAAGTCAAATTGTTTCCTGAGAAATATGAGGCAAGTTATAGTACTGACCGGGAAAGGTTTTGGGGAGATTTGAAGCTGTTTTTGTATAGCCTTGATGTGAGCTGTATGAACATGAGCATCTCCAATCACATGGATGAAATCACCAGCAACAAGATCTGTCAACACAAGAAACCGCACAAATGCTTTCAAGTCATATTACTCGAGATCATTAGGACTCAAGATGTTAAACTGGTTTTGTGTATATATACCGCAAACATGAGCGATGATGCATGTCAAGAGAGAGTATGCAGCGATACTGAAAGGAATCCGAAGACTTGTTTCAGTTGAGCTCTGGTAGATTTGACAGGAAAGTTCACCATTCGCCACATAGAACTGATAAACATAAATCATTTTCAGTTTGTGATAAATTGATGAGAGTAAGAACACAAAAGTTAGACTATCATGAGAATAAAATTACAAAATGCATAAACTTATATATAGCTGTAGAAGTAATCTATATTTCCTAAATTAAGATACACACAAATGTAAATAATAGAGATAAAGGTAAATTTCATAATTAAAATATTTGCGTATATCTGAATCTTCTAGATCTTTATTGATCTTCATGATTTCCATAATCTCGTATGGTCAATCTCCCAATAGTTTGCTTTCACAGCATTCTCTCTGTAAGTTATTTAACAATGAGCAAAAAACAGATGAAAGGGGTGCTAACCTGTGAAAACGTCTGACAAGGAAGCATGATCCCTCGATTATGAGGATTGTTCTTTATCTTGTTTATAACATCAGAGAGCTTACTGAAATCTTGCCTGGCAAATGTAAAGCCAAAGAGTCAAAGAAGCAAACCATACGAACAATCAATCCAAAGAAGAGATACCACCAACCTAGCATCAGAGTGTCTCCAGTGGAGTCCATACAAGAGCGGGTGGTCTCCATCTTCTTCTGTGGCATTCACTGTGAGACTGGAACACAAATAGTTAGTCTGGTTTCAGTTAAACCTACTTTCTAAATCCTCAAATAAATGCTTGCCTGTCAAGATATTCGTTAGCCTCGTTGCTCTTACATAGATGATCAGTACCCTCTTCCTGAAAATCGTTATGAGATCTAATATGCTTCACTCTCGGTTCGTTATCAACAAAAGAAAGCATAATCTTGAGCACAAGGTCTCTTTTGGTTTTACCTTGGGATTGGTTGATCCACTGATGAGTTGTAGGGTTTCATCTACAACGCCTAGCCAGAAAACTTTCTTGGTTGTGAGCAGCGGGAAAGTCTTGCGCAGATTGAAACGCATCTGTAAATGAACCAAAACAGGAAACAAGAAATTCACAGGTCAACTACAAAAACATGTTAAATGAAGAAGAAAACATAAACAAAGATGGAGAGAGCAGAGCTCACCTGACAGCCAAATTTAGAAAGAGTGCTAATATTGTCCCCATTAGATATAATGTTTTGAACAAGATTCAAGTAACCAAACTCCTCATGCCTCTCGAAAACCATCTTAGGCAAGAACGAGTACTCCTCTGTCTCGGCACAAATGAAATCCGACACAGCAACACTTTTCTTTTCTTTTCTTCGGACGTAAGTGTTGAAGCTATACCGAATTCCATTTTCCACAGTTGGAAATGATGAGTACCATGGACGGTAAAGAGAAGTATCCACCCTCGGTGCAAATGCATCGCATGGCACGCTTATATCGATTTCGGTTAGGTGGATAGCATCACAGTTGGGTGCATTCATATAATGCCTGTACAGAGAGAGAGAGAGAGAGAGAAAGGCCACAACATGAAAATCTTGATCTAACTTCAACAATGGTAAGATCAACCATACGTCTACATCAAACCTCAAGGTCTAAAGTCTCAAAATTTTATCATGTGGAAACAGAAACTGCAATTGAGACAAGAGTTATGCAAACCTTAACAACTCGCCACCTCCTATGACAAAGACCTTCTCGATGGACGAGGAATATGGCGCAGTGGCTAGAAGTTCAAGAGCCGATTCCATGCTACTACACACCAATACATTCTCATCAGTAGCAATGCTGAGACAACAGCTAGATCTTGTCAGAACAACGTTGAGCCGACCAGGAAGGGGACGAATATCAAGAGGAGTAGCTTCCCACGATTTTCTTCCCATTATAGTCGCATTCCTCTTCCGTGGATCGGATGTCTTAGTTGTTACATCCTGGAAAAATTGATATTCTCTAGGTAAATCCCAAGGAAGTTTCATATTCATACCAAGACCCATGTCTCTAGTCGCTGCTATGACGACCTGATAACTCCTCCTGTTGTAACACTGTGCTTCACCAGTAGCCATTTGCTGAAACTAAAAATATCAACCAAGAAGACACAACTTCAATGGAATGAAAATGTCTTGGAATCTAGCAAGGTAAGATCCTTTCAACTGAGAAATGTGGATAAAAAAAAATCTGAAATCGATGGAAGAAACAAAAAAAATCAACGCATAGGGAGAAAAAATAATCTATCTCATTTAGCCTACCAATGTGGAAGCATGTGTTTATATTAAAAACTAATCAATCTTTTCAAGTCAACTCTTTGAATGTAAGAGGCGAAACTTGTCTGCTCTGAAATGTGTATAAACTAATACTATTTGATTAATAAACTGCAACTTTATTCATGGAGTCACTACGCACTACCATGTGGAATTAGCTCAAGTTGATATTGCAGTCATATTGGGCCATTAATGTTATTCATTAGCTTTTACTTAAAACAGTATGAGCATTTGGAAGATCGATCCATTTTAAGCCCAAATTTTAGTTAACCGTTGAACTATGCATTATTGCATATCATTTTATTATCCATGACTTGATGGATGGTTTTTCTATATTATACCATCCAATCCCAAATATCAGAGAGAATCGATTCCGGATATTAGAACTATAGTTAATGAATTATTTTTAATTTTACGCAACTTTCAATATAATGTATGAGATTACTAGCTACTAGCCTCCAAAAATATGAATATATATTGTTCTAAGACTTTATTCATCCACCGAGTTATCTTATTTCATTTAATCCAAACAACCCCAAGGCATACGTAATTACCAACAATACAAAGCCTTCCATTCGATTTTACTGATTACAATGATAATGTGAGGGAACATGAATCAAGGTATAGGACATGACACCAGACTCCAGATTACTCATTGTCAACAAACATGCCAAACACATGAACGTATCAAGACTAGCTAACACTGCAAGTGGGCCTCCGACAAAACAAGAACAATCTCGCACTGAAATAAAAGAAGAGATGGGCCTCTGCAAAACGATCAAGCCCACTGCTTCTTTTATTTCAGTGGAGACTTGTTCTTGTTTTGTCTGAGGCCCTTTTGCAGTGTTAGTTTTCATAGAACGTACCCAAAATGTTAAGCCATCATGATCGGTTTTTGGGTGTTTGTACTTTGTAAGTGAAAAAATTATGAGGAACAATCAAAGTTTATGACATTACATGAAAATTTAGAGAGAGACAAATTGTTCTATGTGTTATTTACCCGATTTCTGACAACTTCGTATGAGCTTCCATGTAGTCTTTAAAGAAGGCATCCTCATCCTGAGAGTAGCACTCGAATCAGTGATAAATCAGATTGAAAATATATGTATGATGATGAAAATCATGAAATAATGACTTGTATAACTTAGTGTAGCATATGACCAATTTTATATGCATTTATTGGTTTATATGGTTTAGAAAAGTGTGATGATTGATTAAAATCTCATATTCAAAAGTTGTGCACAAGTCAAAAAAAAATTTCTAGCCTTTTAAATTTCAAAGTCAGCTCTGCCGAAGAGTTTCAAAATCTTTTTCATAATCCTAATACACATGTAAGTTTAACTCATTCATTTTTACATAAATTGTTGGACATATATTTTTGTCTTCTGTGGTTTATCTACATTATGTGGTATGAAGGATTTGATTTATCTTTTAAATATATGTTCTCTTTACTTGGTATATCTACCTGTTTTGATGTCCTTTATTTCGGTATGCCTAACACTTATCTTTACTTGTTATATTTGCCTTTCTCTCTAGGATCATTCGACTCTTCACTTCTCGTTCTCGCTAATTGAGAACGGTTTTGGGAAAATGTGTTAGTTCATTTCCATGTCCTATGGTTCGACTATCTATCTTCATAATCGCACCCTTTCTATGTGACACGTTTTTAGGTCTAGTGGCCGTCTAATCCAACCCGTCCCAATCATAAAGCATGTGAAACATGTGATTTATGCCACATTATATAACTCAAATTTAGAGGCCACAAGTTGAAAATCAATTTCTTCTAATGGTTCAAGGTATTATTGGTATTTTTGAATTTAATTGTCACCATATATAGATAACTATGTCATACACAACTAAAAAACATATAAAATTTATAGATGCAAGAATTATAGAAAGAAAAACGAAGAAGTAATTGAAATTATTATAATTTATTAATTATAGAAGTGAAACGAATAAATTTAAACAACAATTAGGGCCACAATATTTTTTAAGCTTTAGGTCACGAATAAAGTAAAGGACGACACTGGTTTAATTTATAGTGACACATCATACAATATGTCCTAAGGTTCGACCACCTAACTTAGCATAACACATGTCACTCTCTTAAATGACAATATTTTCATAAAAACAATATTTTCTTATTAACTTATTAAACTTTGATATTTATACAAATCAATTTGATAATTATAAATATATAAGCTTCACAGAGTCGGATATCCAGCTAAATATTAAGATTTTGGCGGAAATCCAAAAATTACGGAGCGAATACGGATCAAAAAATACTACCAAAATCCCGGATATCCGTTGTGTGCCCACACCTATAATATTCATGATGGTCGGTCGGTCCATATATCAAAATTTAAATACATGTTTAATGTATTTTAGCTGGAAGAAATAAACGATAACCGCTGGTTGATAGGAAAAAAAAGAAATAATGATAATCGCTGGTTTATCAATTCGCTATATTTACTCTACTTGGGGAAAGCCAAAGCGATGCATGCCGTTCATAATTATATCGTCGGAAATAGAAAAATTATTTAACAAATTTTCAAAAGTAAGAAAACCAGCTCTTCCTTATCATTATTTTTTTGCTATAGTTTTTAGAAACAAAATGTAGTATTATATATATATATATTATTTTATTCCATACATAAATGAATAAAAATATTGTTAATAAATATATTCCATACATAAATGAATAGAAATATTGTTAACAAATTACGATAACACCGGAGGCCCGATAATAACACCGGTGGACAAAGATAACACCAGCAGACGACGATAACTTTGTTCTGATATCAAAGTTAGATAACCAATAACACATAGTTTCTATGATATGATAACCGAGTTATCACGATAATTTTTATATTTTCATATTTCACATATTTCTGTGACATGATAACTGGATTAACACGATAATTTATGATATGATAACTGATTTAACTTGACAATTTCATAAAAATTTACATGATAATTGGTTTAACATGACAATGTTTGTCGATACTAACTATATGTTAACGATGCTAACAATGATAATTGGGTTAACACGACAATGTTAACGATGCTAACAATATGTTTTCTGGTGATGAACAGTGTTCGAGTTTTGATGAACGGTGTCACCAGCTTCTTCCGTAAAAAAATGAGTTTTCAGACCAATGACATTTTTGTAATTATTCAAAAAGCAAAGAATATTTTGGGTTTAATCATTTTTTTCTCTTTCCTACTTATCTAATTTACAAATTCTTATTACTACTTACCTAATTAATTAATCAACCTTTCATATACACTTAAATCACCCAAAAAAAAGATTTTAAAACTAAATGTAAATATTTTAAAAATCACTTAATAAAACAAGAGCAAATATGATTGGTAGCCTTTGTTTGACTGACGAGATTGTAAAAAAGAATATAGTTTCCTCGTAATTCTTAAAGCTTTTCCATTTAAAAATTCTTACCAGAAAAACGGCAAAGCACGCGCCTTTCTTCTCCTATAAAAATGGCTTCTCTCTCTCTCTCTCTCTCTATCGGTATGCCTAACACTTATCTTTACTTGTTATATTTGCCTTCCACTCTAGAACCACTCGACTCTTCACTTCTCGTTCCCGCTAATCGAGAACGATTTTGGGAGAAGGTGTTGGTTCATTTCCCTGTCCTATGGTTCGACTACCTATCTTCATAATCGCACCCTTTCTAGGTGGCACGCTTTTAGGTCTAGTGGCCGTCTAATCCAATCTATCCCAATCATAAAGCATGTGAAACATGTGATTTATGCCACATTATATAACTCAAATTTAGATGCCACAAGTTGAAAATCAGTTTCTTCTAATGGTTCAAGGTATTATATGTATTTTTTATTGGGCTATATTATATATGGGCCTATTAACTTTATGTATATACGTTTGTATAGATTAGGGTTAATCTTAATGATTGTATAAATAGTGGTAGCCACTCTTTGTAAAGGATTATTCAGAAATATATAGATTTATTCTGGATCTTACATGGTATCAGAGCTATGGTGAATGGAACCAAAGTTAGCGATGAATCAATGATGGCAAGCAAGGGGGTGAACACGTTAGTGAAAAACGTTGTGTCACCTTACGCTTTGTCCGCAAAAGATGACCCAGAAAACGTGATCACGCGAGTCGTGTTCACTGGAAGGAATTATGACGAGTGGGTGAGGAAGATAAGAACAAGGCTTCGAGCAAAGAAGAAGCTTGGTTTTGTTGATGGTACGGTGAAAGCTCCACCAACAGGATCAGAGGATGAAGAGGATTGGTTGACGGTGAATGTGATGGTGACGTCTTGGATTTTCAATACAATTGAGCCAAGACTCCGAACAAGCATCACGCATCGTGAGATCGCCAAGGAGTTGTGGGACAGTATCAAGGTTCGTTTCAGTGCCAAAAATGGAGTACTAGTCCAACAACTTAAGGAAGAATTGATGAATTGTAAGCAAAGAGGTCTTTCTCTAGAAGATTACTATGGAAAATTGCAGGTAATATGAGAATATCTTGCAAATTATGAGACCAAATTGATGTGCAATTGTGGCGGTTGTACATGTCGTGGATGTACTTGTGACTTGGTTCGTGAGACAGAGAAAGCACGTGAGAACGAGAAGCTGCATCAATTCTGTCTTAGACTTGATGTATCAATTTATGGGAATGTTAGAAGTGCAATCGTGAATATGGAGCCATTGCCTAGTGTTGATCATGCTTACTCAATGGTGTCACGAGAAGAACAAATGAGAAATTCTGATCGTAGCAAGGAAATACGTGGTGATGCAATGGCGTTTGCTGTTAAGTCAATACCTAATTGAAGTGAAAGTCGTTTTGATAAACGAAGTCTTGTGTGTATTCATTGTTCAAAAACTGGACATGATGTTAGCACTTGTTATCAGATTCATGGACATCCAGAATGGTGAATTAAAAAGTATATAGGAGAAAAATGTATTGGAGGACGAGGAGTGGGAGGATCAGCACAACCTGCAGGTCGTGGTCGTGGAATCTATGGACGTGGTGTTGCACAGGGACATGCTGTGTTACACAGTGTTTCTGCTACAAATGTTGATTCACATGCTGTAATTGGGCTCACTCAAGAACAGTGGGAAAAGTTAGTTCAGATGCTTGGTGAAAACACAGAAGCTACACCTTCAACATCCCGATTGACTGGTAAGAGTAATACATATGATTGGATTGTAGATAGTGGTGCATCGCATCACATGACTGGAATTTTGGAAAATTTGTGTGATATGCAGAGAGTTGCACCTTGTCTTGTTGGTCTCCCTAATGGTAATCTGGCTATAGCTGATAAAGTGGGGAGTGTGATTCTTACAGACACACTGATTTTGAAGCGTGTTCTTTACGTTAGAGAGTTGAAATGCAATTTGATTTCAGTTTCACAATTAATTGATGAGATGGTTTGTATTGTGTTGTTCTCTAAGACGCGTTGCCTAATGCAGGACCCCATGTTGGAGAAACCGATTGGCATAGGTAAGAGGAGAGAAGGACTGTACTTTATTCATGATGTTCGGACGGTTGGAGATACATAGAAAGTACATACAGTGGAGTCTATGGAGATTTGGCATAAGAGGTTAGGACATGCGTCGGAGAAGATGATTAGAAGATTACCTGTCGTTGATCGTAGTAGTGTAGGCTTTGATTTTTCAGATTGTGATGTATGTTTTCGGGCAAATCAATGTCGTACTGAGTTTGAGTCAAGTTCTAATAAAAGCAAAAATTGTTTTGAGATGCTTCATTGTGATTTATGGGGACCGTATCGAACACCAAGTTTGTGTGGTTCTTACTACTTTTTTACCATCGTGGATGATTTTTCTTGGGCTGTATGGGTATTCCTTCTTGCTGACAAAACACATGTTCATAAAGCACTCGAAAACTTTATGGCACTTGTGTCACGCCAATTTGACAAGATAATCCGAGTTGTGAGAAGTGATAATGGTAGTGAATTCATGAGAATGAAGAACTATTTTCTTGAGAAGGGAATTGTGCATCAGACATCTTACGTTGGAACACCGCAATAGAATGGAAGAGTTGAGAGGAAGCATCGTCACATATTGAATGTTGCTCGAGCATTGATGTTTCAAGCACATCTACCGATAGAATTCTGGGGTGAATGTGTGTTAGGGGCTGCACACTTGATCAACCATACACCGTGTGAATTACACAAAGGAAAAAGTCCTCATGAAATCATATTTGGGGAGGCTCCCAAGTATAGTGCCATAAGAGTGTTCGGGTGTCTTGCTTATGCGCATAATCAAAAAAGACATGGTGATAAATTCGCTAGTCGTAGCAGGAGATGTGTGTTTTTAGGGTATCCATATGCAAAGAAAGGTTGGACCTTATTTGATTTGAATACACGGGAAATTTTTGTCTCACTTGACAACGTTTGTTGAGCATAAATTTCCCTACAAATACACACATGTCGAGGATGTCTCTGATGTTGGGCCGTCCAGATTATTTCGAGAGGATGCTGTAGAATTTGGAGATGAGAAAGAGTTTTCTCCTACTGAGAAGGATGTGGCAGAGATCGATACCGTAAGTGAGCAAGTGATACAGTCTGCAGGTGGGTTACACACAGATGCGGGTGTGTTACACACATATGTTGTCTCAGAAAAACAGCATGTAGGTGTGCAAGTGATACAATCTACAGATGTGTTACACACATATGATGTATCAGAAAACGCAATCGTGACCCAGCCAGTCGGTGTGCAAGTGACAAAGTCTGCAGGTGTGTTATACACAGATGCATGTGTGCAAGTGCCAGATACTATTGTAGAGGAAGCAATAGTGCATGAAATTGAGGAAGTGAGGGATGTTGACACAGCAGGTATCATAAAACATGTCACAGAGAATGTGTCAGACACTACATCACATGAAATGCTTGGTCGAGGAATGCAAAATAAAGAAAAATATGTTCGCTTGCGTGAATATATGCTTAACACAGTTCAGACGAACGTATATAGCATTGAAAACTTTGTTTCTTGTGACAGATTCTCACCACAACATCGGGCGTTCTTGGCAAAAATAACCGAAGACGTTGTGCTGCGAAGTTTTTCAGAAGCAATGAAGTATGAAAAATATAGAAAGGCGATGAGCCTAGAGATTGAAGCTCTTGAACGGAATGGAACATTTTCAGTAGAGCCATTGCCCGAAGGGAAGCATGCAATTGGATGCAAATGGGTATATACAATTAAGTATAAGGCAGATGGCACAGTTGAACGATATAAGGCACGACTTGTGGCATGTGGGAATCGACAAGAAGAAGGTATTGATTATTTTAAGACGTTTGCTCCTGTGGTGAAGATTACTACGATTCGACTATTTTTAAAAATTGTCGCTGGAAAGGATTGGGATTTGCATCAGATGGATGTTCATAATGCGTTCTTACATGGGGATTTGGACGAGGAAGTTTTCATGAGGTTACCTCCTGGTTTTACCTCACCTGACAAAGGTATGGTTTGTAGATTGCACAAGTCGTTGTATGGTTTGAAACAGGCTCCACGGTGTTGGTTTGCTAAGCTTGCAAATGCACTTTTGGATTATGGTTTTGAGCAGTGTGGGGGAGATCATTCTCTGTTTTCCTTAATTAAGGGTGATGTGCAACTACATATATTGGTGTATGTGGATGATCTTGTATTAACAGGGAGTTCATCGCAAGTTATTCAGGAGTTTAAGGATTATTTGTGTGGCTGTTTTCACATGAAGGATCTTGGAAAACTTAAGTATTTTCTTGGTCTAGAAGTGGCTCGGAATCCAGAGGGCATTTTTGTCTCACAGAGGAAATATACTTTGGATATTATAGCGGATATTGGTCTACTTGGTGGAAGACCTATTGAGTTTCCGATGGAGCACAATCACCAGCTTGCTAAGTCGACGGAAAAATTTCTTGCGGAACCGCAAGAGTATAGAAGGCTTGTTGGTATATTGATTTATCTTGCAGCTACTCGCCCTGATCTTGCATATGCTGTTCATATTTTGTCACAATTTATGCAACAACCTCGAGAAGATCATTGGGTGGATGCCTTACGTGTGGTTCGATACTTGAAAGGGTGTCCAGGCCAAGGTATTTTTCTGGATTCTACAAGTAATTTACATCTCACAGCGTGGTGCGAATCGGATTGGGCTGGTTGTCCTCTAACTAGGCGTTCTCTGAGTGGATGGTTAGTACAATTGGGTAATTCACCTGTGTTATGGAAGGCGAAGAAGCAGGATGTTGTATCGTTATCTTCAGCGGAAGCAGAGTATCGAGCTATGGTTGATGCGTTGAAAGAGTTGAAGTGGATCAAGAATGTGTTGGAAACGATGGGTATACCTCATCCGGTTGCAATGGATCTTTATTGTGATAGCCAATCAGCACTTCATATTGCGGGAATCCGGTCTTCCATGAGCGTACGAAACATGTCGAGCTCGATTGTCATTTCATTCGAGATGATATTCAGCGTGGAATTGTTCAAACTCAGCATGTTTCTACGCACGATCAGTTGGCGGATGTATTCACTAATGCACTCGGTGAACGATCGTTTCAGTTGCTCTTGTCCAAGTTGGGCATTCGAGATCTCCATGCTGCAACTTGAGGGAGGGTATTGGGCTATATTATATATGGGCCTATTAACTTTATGTATATACGTTTGTATAGATTAGGGTTAATCTTAATGATTGTATAAATAGTGGTAGCCACTCTTTGTAAAGGATTATTCAGAAATATATAGATTTATTATGGATCTTACATTTTTGAATTTAATTGTCACCATATATAGATAACTATGTCATACACAACTAAAAAACATATAAAGTTTATAGAAGCAAGAATTATAGAAAGAAAAACGAAGAAGTAATTGAAATTATTATAATTTATTAATTATAGAAGTGAAACGAATAAATTTAAACAACAATTAAGGCCACAATATTTTTTAAGCTTTAGGTCACGAACAAAGTAAAGGACGACAATGGTTTAATTTATAGTGACACATCATATAATATGTCATAAGGTTCGATAATCTAACTTAGCATAACACATGTCACTCTCTTAAATGACAATATTTTCATAAAAACAATATTTTCTTATTAACTTATTAAACTTTGATATTTATACAAATAAATTTGATAATTATAAATTCATAAGCTTCACAGAGTCGGATATCCAGCTAAATATCAAGATTTTGGCGAAAATCCAAAAATTACGGAACAGATACGGATCAAAAAAATGATCACAGATACCACCAAAATCCTGGATATCCGTTGTGTGTCCACCCCTATAATATTCATGATGGTCGGTCGGTCCATATATTAAAATTTAAATACATGTTTAATGTCTTTAGCTGGAAGAAATAAATGATAACCGCTGGTTGATAGGAAAAAAAAGAAATAATGATAACCGCTGGTTTATCAATTCGCTATATTTACTCTACTTGGGGGAAAGCCAAAGCGATGCATGCCGTTCATAATTATATCGTCGGAAATAGAAAAATTATTTAACAAATTTTCAAAAGTAAGAAAACCAGCTCTTCCTTATAATTATTTTTTTGCTATAGTTTTTAGAAACAAAATGTAGTATTATATATATATATATATATATATATATATATATATTATTTTATTCCATACATAAATGAATAAAAATATTGTTAATAAATGTATTCCATACATAAATGAATAGAAATATTGTTAACAAATTACGATAACACCGGAGGCCAGACGATAACACCGGCGGACAAAGATAACACCAGCAGACGACGATAACTTTGTTCTGATATCAAAGTTAGATAACCAATAACACATAGTTTCTATGATATGATAACCGAGTTATCACGATAATTTTTATATTTTCATATTTCACATATTTCTGTGACATGATAACTAGATTAACACGATAATTTATGATATGATAACTGATTTAACTTGACAATTTCATAAAAATTTACATGATAATTGGTTTAATATGACAATGTTTGTCGATACTAACTATATGTTAACGATGCTAACAATGATAATTGGGTTAACACGACAATGTTAACGATGCTAACAATATGTTTTCTGGTGATAAACAGTGTTCGAGTTTTGATAAACAGTGTCACTAGCTTCTTCCGTCAAAAAATGAGTTTTCATTCAAAAAACAAAGAATATTTTGGGTTTAATCATTTTTTTTCTCTTTCCTACTTATCTAATTTACAAATTCTTATTACTACTTACCTAATTAATTAATCAACCTATCATATACACTTAAATCACAAAAAGTTAAAAAAAAAAAAACTAAATGTAAATATTATAAAAATCACTTAATAAAAGAAGAGCAAATATGATTGGTAGGCTTTGTTTGACTGACGAGATTGTAAAAAAGAATATAGTTTCCTCGTAATTCGTAAAGCTCTTCCATTTACAAATTCTTACCAGAAAAACGGCAAAGCACGCGCGTTTCTTCTTCTATAAAAATGGCTTCTCTCTCTCTCTCTCTCTCTCTCTTACAAATTACAATGTAATGTAGTAAAAGGTCAAAGCTTTTCGAAAACCCCTTTTAATGGATTAAGCTAACTCTCTCTCTCTCTCTGGATTTTCAAAAGAAGGTAAAACCTTTGTCTGTCAAGACCCTTGTGCTGAAATAAGCTTTCATTTCTCTCTCTCTTCTACATTTGTTGTAAATCTGGAGCCATCCTTTATTAGGAGGTAAGAGAGAGAGAGAGGAGATTATATACACCTCTCTTTCTTTCTTCTTCCTCCTTCCTTAGCTTTGATCCTTAATAGGTAAAGATCAAATCAAGAACGATCTTATATTCCAATCGCTAAATGTTTGAATATTCCGATTGTTTCCAACCTCCGTGATAGAGTGGGTTTGATTCTAATTTTTTTTCTCGGATTGATTGTATCAGATGATTTTGATTCTATGTTTTAGCTGTCAGAAATTCTCGTATCGATCGTGGATTGTATAATCTTATTGTTGTGTATGCATAAAACCTGTTTGATCAAATGTCTAAATGGGTTTCTTTGATTCTTCTTTCATCGATTGATTGTTAGCCAAGAAACCGTAACATGAACTACTCTCTGGATTCAATAGCTTTATTTAAACAAAATAATCTCTTGATAAAATAGATTTGATTCTGTGAATTTCTTAGTGTTTCAGAGATCATTTAAACCGGTGTTTATGTGACAACAGAATAAATCCAGACTATAAACATGGCGGATACGATGTCTGCTCATATGGATCGACATAATAAGCTAGGTAAGGAATAAAATTTGTACTTATGAAGCTTTCTGCAATGGAGGAAATATTCTAAAATTTTGTTTTTTTTTTGTAGATCATGAGTGCTCAGAGGATGACAAGAAGACAAAGCTTTGCTCCCTGAAGAAGAAAGCAATCAATGCCTCGAACAAATTCAAACACTCTTTCACCAAGAGAACTCGAAGGAACAGCCGCGTGATGTCTGTCTCAATCGTTGACGACATTGATGTTGAAGAGCTTCAAGCTGTTGACGCTTTCCGTCAAGCTCTTATCTTAGACGAGCTTCTTCCTTCAAAACACGATGATCATCACATGATGCTGAGGTTTTTGAGGGCAAGGAAGTTTGATATCGATAAAGCAAAGCAAATGTGGACTGATATGATCAATTGGAGGAAAGAGTTTGGTGCTGACACAATCATGGAGGTAAAAATAAATAAATTCAACTATATTTCGTAGATCATCTTCCTTGTCTCTCCCTTTTGCTTCTCCTTAATTAAAGCCTGTCTCTTTCTTTCAAAGGACTTTGATTTCAAGGAAATTGACGAAGTCCTCAAGTACTATCCTCAAGGTTACCATGGCGTTGACAAAGACGGAAGGCCTATTTACATAGAGAGGCTAGGCCAAGTGGATGCCACAAAACTGATGCAAGTCACTACGATCGATAGGTACGTGAAGTACCATGTGAGGGAGTTTGAGAAGACTTTCAATATCAAATTACCGGCTTGTTCCATTGCTGCCAAGAAGCACATTGATCAGAGCACCACGATCTTGGATGTGCAAGGCGTGGTTAGTCTCTACCACATTTGTTTCGGTATTCAAATCAAAGAAAAATATATATAGTGAGTGAGTGATTTTGCTGGTATATTCCAGGGGTTGAAGAACTTCAGTAAGGCTGCAAGAGATCTTCTTCAGCGTATCCAGAACATCGATAGCAATAACTACCCTGAGGTAACTATGATGTTTCTAATGGTTTCGACGTAGTTTGTTATCGCTATTAACTCAAGACAGCACTGAGATTGCTTTTGTGTTTATGGATCATATAGACACTGAACCGTATGTTCATTATCAACGCTGGTTCTGGGTTCAGGCTTCTGTGGAGCACTGTGAAATCTTTCCTTGATCCAAAGACCACTGCGAAGATTCACGTAAGCTTTTTCTCGTTTTTAACACTCCGAAGATCAAAACTTTAAGGTCCTTAAAACTTCATGTTCCTCATGTACAGGTTCTTGGAAACAAATACCAAAGCAAACTGCTTGAGATTATCGACTCCAAGTAAGAGAGAAAAAGAGCTCCATAACTCTGCATTTTGGCCACAGATTCATAATATTAAACTTCTGTTTTTAATTGTGTGTGTGTTTAGTGAACTTCCTGAGTTCTTGGGTGGTAACTGCACTTGTGCAGACAAAGGTGGATGTATGCGTTCAGACAAAGGTCCATGGAACGAACCTGACATCTTCAAGGTACTTCTAAGATAATAGAGAATCTTGGAAAACCCGAAACGATGAACTGAACAACAGAATTTTAAATTGTATACAGATGGTTCAAAACGGAGAAGGAAAGTGCCCAAGGAAGACATTGTCAAACATTGAAGAGCAGACAATCTCAGAGTATGAGAACACAACAAAGGTAAAAACAAAACTCAATACATTCTTAACCTTTCACATTCGTAGCAAAATTCTAAAGCTTTTTTTGTTTGTTTGCTTGAAACATCAACTCGAAGAAATGTGAATCCTTTGTGGTGAGTTCCTTTATTTGTCTATAAAGGTTACTTCTTCTGTACTCTCTCTCTCTCTCTCTCTCTTTCTTAGATGTTCTGTTTGATTGATTTAGAATCCAATTTTGCAGAAGAATAAATTAGCAGAGAACGAAAAATTCACACCAATGATTGACAAAAGTGTGGATGCTACTTGGCCTACAAATCTCCACAAGGCAAACTTTCCCGAGCCTGAAGGTTACATAAAACAGAAACATTGATTCTTACTTTTTACTATTCATAAGTTTTTTCATGTTTTTGAAAAGTGATTTTGCTATTTTATTATTCCGTTATTTCGTAATTACACTGTTCATATGACATAATATGTGTTTTTGCCGCCGAAGATGTATACTCCGCCGTGAAACCATCGGAGAGGAAAGAAGGAGAAGGTTATTTATTCGGTGGCGTGATGTCTTTGGTTATGGGGCTAATGACAGTGGTGAGGCTAACAAAGAACATGCCGAGGAAGCTCACTGAGGCGGCAATATACGGCGCCGAAGCAGAGAAAGGAGAGACGGCGATGGTGTCGAGCCAAGAGTATATGTCGATGGTGAAGAGAATGGCAGAACTGGAGGAGAAATGTAGGACGTTGGACAATCAGCCGGCGGCGTTCTCCCCAGAGAAAGAACAGATTCTCACTGCCGCTCTTAGCCGCGTCGACGAGCTTGAGCTTCAGTTGTCTGAGACCAAGAAGGTAATCATTCTCTTAAACTTCAAATTCTGAAAGACTTATTTGCATGAGATGACACTTAGTTTTAAGATATTTAGTATTTTGTCACTTTCATTTTTTTGCCTTCTTTTGCGTAAAATGACGATTTTGCCTTTGTTTCTTTAGTATTTTGTCACTTTCATAAATGTATTTGGTTGCAAATATCAGACGCTGGACGAAGCCATGGCTAGGCAGCAAGAGATAGTGGCTTACATCGAGAAGAAGAAAAAGAAGAAGAAGGTAAAACAAACAACATATTTCTTATTAAAGATTAATAAAATTAATGTTTTTATTTGTTTTTCTTGTTTTCAGTTCTTCGGATTCTGAAAGACTTGATGATGCCTCAAGACTATGAAGAAACCTGGAAAATATATAAAGCCATATAAAAAAAAATGTGGAGATTTGCGTTTTGTAAATGTTTTGTTGTTTGCCTCTGAAAACCTAAATTATGTTTACCATGCATCATTCTTTCACCCCTAATTTGTAACGTACTAAAACAAAAACATATAAATGTTGTAATACTGCATAAAATGTATTGTTATGTATAAATCTATATATATATATTGTTACTCTGCGGCCGGTTTCTCTGAGGATTCTTTACTATCTTGGAGCTTGAAAACACGGAAAATTGCTAGATTTGTATCTCCTGCAAATCATAAAAGAGTGAATACCATCCATCTTTATTGTCGCGTAGAGATGATAAAACAAAAATTGGCGTACCAAAGGTGATTCGGGTTCCGGGGAAGGCAGGAGAGGCAACACCAGGAATTAGACGTTTGTCTTCAATGAATGTACCATTGGTGCTGTTCATATCCGTGACAAGAAGGTTGTCTCCTTTTGTATCGATTGTGGCATGTACTCCCGAAACTGCAACAACGAATCCGGATTAATAATCTAATAAGAAACAAAATGAAGTAGGAATGTATGTACCACTGTGTAGAACTACAAGTGTTTAGATTCGGATTTCTGATACCAAGGCAAAATAAACAGTCTAAAAACCAAACCGAATTTGGATAGAATGATTCTACATTTTCCATAACCTAAATGGAAAGATATATTTGATCACAACTCGAAACTGAGTCATTAAATCTGATTTACAGATTCGAAAACCCGTAAACCCAAATTAAAATAAGGAATTTACCGGTGGCCACAGGAATGACTACGTCAGCCTTTTCTGGTAGCCGTCCGACGGTAACTTGGCCCTGCTAACACAAAAGAATCTTGATCAATTTCTCAAGAATCTATCTGTCTTTTTGGGTTTGTATAATTTCTTACCGAAGAGATCTCGAAAGGAGCAGGCATTTCCACTTTGTAACCAATGTGTCTTGTGTCTCCATCGCCTGCAAGTTTACAAATTATATATGGTGAATCAAACATAGAGACTCAGTGAATTGAAATTTTGTAGCTGCTTTGCTCTACCAACTGGTTGGAGAAGCCACCGTTCTCCGGAAGTTGGGGATTGGTTCTCATCCAAGGAGGAGGCGCGTGTTGTTCTAACCACCGGCGCGTGACTTCTCTGTTTCTTTTTCGCACTGAAGCTAATATTACTCAACTGCCCAATCTCTTTCAAGCAATTGACTGAAACAACAGCTCCGCTTAGGTTCCTTTTTCCGTTTAAACAGAACAGTGATGATGATGATGAAGAGATCGACAACTTAACCCGACAGCATAACTGGGATATTGTTATCTCCATTTTTTCCTATGAAAAAAATCAAATTCTGGATGATCGTTCTAAGATAAAGAAAAACAGAGAAAACAGAGCATGCTACAGAAAAAAAACCAATCTTTTAAGAGATAATCACTTTATGGATCTGTGGACAACATATAATGCATCTGGATAACAAAATCCTGATATATATAATCTTCATTAAAAAACAAAAAAAAGACAGAATCATGATAAATAATTTCGATACCTTTTTTTGTTCTGCATTAACAAGTTTACAAATTTCATATGGCTATAAAATAAGCTTACAAATTTCATTATCACGCAAGGAAAAGAGCTCTCTGTTATTAGCTTTAAACATCAAATCAGATTAAGAGTTTTTTTTTTTGATCTTGCAAATTAAGAACGTGGTGTGAAGGAGAAAGAAAGAAAGAAAGATAAATCAGATTTGTTCTTCTTCGCTTTGCTTTTTAAAAGCACAAAAGATGCTTCTTCTTCATCATCTTCTGGAATTGAGCTTCTTCTTGACCATCAATGTAAGCAAGTAACTCTTCCTGTCTCATTAGAGCTTCATATAGCGCTTTCTTAGTAGATATGAGCTCTGCTTCGAGTGCGTCTACTCTGCAAACGGCTGCGTTCAGCAGTTCTTCTTTCTCGTAAGGCATCTCACAAGGCCTTGATTGGAGGGTCCCGATTTTGTCCTCTAGCTCGGTTAGTTTCTTCATCACAGAAGTTAGGAGCTCGGTTTCTGTGAGATCAGGTACAGGAGAAGGAGGACGAAACTCCTCTTCAACTCCTTCACCATTAGAACCAAGCTCTGTTGCGTTTCCTTCGGTTTGTGGTTGGGAAGCAGTGGTTACTGGAAGTTTCTTCATCACACGGAAAGATACTGAGCGGAAGAATGTGAAAACCGCCATCACAAATGCCATGAACATTACTAGGACTCGAGCTCGGATGCCTTCAGGGTCCTCTGGAACCGTGGGAGATATTAAAGCCCCTGAAGAAGACAGATTGATAGATTAAGTTCACCAAACAAGAAAATTACAAAAAGCTCTGTTTTCCATGGGCTTTGATATATAAGCCAACTCAAAAACAATCCTAATAAGAATATAAATCTGATTTCGTCAAGTATTTGGTGCTAAACCGGAGCCTACTTCTATATAAAACATATAACTAACCTTTTGAGGCCACTCTCTGGATGGCAGGTTTCACCTTCCAGGTTGCATCAACGGCTTTGTCAACCATTGGTACATACTCATCATAGCCCGGAAAACTACCAGCCAAGCTCGTTTCACCCGCTATCTTTGCCTGCAAAGAGTAAATACTATTAATATCCACATTTTTTTTGCATGCAAAATCACAGATACAATTGGAATCTAATAACAGCCATAGATAAACATCTGCACAATCCAGAATCTGAAAGGTAATAGATAACAAATAAAAGTTTACCTCTTCACGAACAGGTGTCAACCGGAGATGAGAGAAACTCTTTATAGCCTTTGGAGACCCAATATCTTCGGCATCAGATCCGGACTCTGCAGTGGAAGTGTCACTTCCCTTTATCTGTGTTTATGACAGAGTCAGAGTTTAGGCACTCGCTACAAGATAAAGATTGCCTAGTTCTAGAATTCAAAAGAACTACATACCCATGGATATGATGGTTTTGCATAAGCAATGACTTTCCCCTCGCTGTTCAAAACTTTCACCACCTGCTTCGCCCGATGTGCTCCCCCATGAAGCACCATCTGAAAAAAGTGAAGATAACCAGCTGCGTCAGCTTCAGAACTGGTACAATGTAATAGGCAAAAAAGAGATGACTCAATTAAATGACCTTCACTATTTCCGGGTTTTTCCAAGGTCCCTTGTCAGAAAGCATGCAACCACCTTGATCTGTGCAAGTGCACGTACCTCCTAAGAACTCAGGTAACTCGCTGAAAAAAGTACAGACCGTTTTGGACATAAGCAAAAAAACATGCAGCTACCATAGAAGAATCAAACAAAGATCAAGAAAAGAAAAAAGTATCAAAAAGTTAAGGTTCACATACTTGACATCAATGACTTCAAGCAATTTGCTCTGATACTTGTATCCGAGAACCTACATTAAAATGGAATATTCCAGATTGGATATCATATTATGGAAAGCAAGTCTTTTAATAGAAATATAACCAAGATAATTTAGATTATCATACATGAATTTTAGAAGATGTTTTTGGGTCTAGAAAGCTCTTAACAGTGTTCCAGAGCAGCCTAAATCCAGGCCCTGCATTGATTATAAACATTTGGTGGAGAGTCTGCATAAATTAACACAAAGCCGAGATTAGCATATGAAAGAATAATCCTTCAATACATGACGCCGCAGACAGAGAGGAGATTAGATGTGTTAGAAGGTCCAACTAAAAAATACCTCAGGATAATTGTCTCCATCAATCTTTTGTAATCGCGTGATAAGCTCCCGAGCTGACTTGGTGAAGTTTTTCAATCCCTGAATATAAAATTATATGAAGCACAAAAAGGCATGAGAAAAAAAACTCATTTCACAACGCCCTGGATATTAAATTCTGAGTAGAAAAATAACATCAAGAAATTGTAGGAACTTACCACTCCCTGGACATCTAGAATAGTTGTGTTCGAATCAATATGCTTCTTTGCAGCAATTGTGCAGGAAGGAAACTTGATCATAAAGCTCCTCTCAAACTCCTTTACATGATATCTTACATATCGATCCATGTTTGTAACTTGCATGAGTCTGTTAGGATCAACTTTCCCCAGCCTTTCAATGTAAATAGGCCTGCCTTCTTTGTCAACACCGTGATAACCGTGTGGGTAATATTTCAAAACTTCATTAATCTCTTCGAAATCAAAATCCTGTTGAGACAAATATGAAAAGGTTAAAAACATGGACTTGTTGATCAGAAACACAATCTTGTGTTAAAAGGTAGCATACCTGAATAATAGTATCAGTGCCAAATTCTTTCCTCCACTGAATCATATCAGCCCACATGTGCTTTGCTCTGTCAACGTCAAATTTCCTGGCTTTCAAGAACCTCAGCATCATGTGATAGTCATCGTGTCTGGTGGGAAGTAGCTCATCCATCAACAATGCTTGACGAAAGGCATCAACGGCCTGTAGCTCCTCGACATCCCTTACATCCTCAATGGAGACAGAACTGACTCGGCCATCACTTTTTCTTCTTCCGCTCTTTTTCTTGAGAGAGTGCTTGAACTTAGTAGATGCATTAATGGCTTTCTTTTTCAAAGAACCAATCCTGGTTCTCCTCTCATCCTCAGAATTCTCAAAGTCTGACTTTCGTTCCTTTTTCTCATCACTGCTCAAGAATCCTTCAAAACCTGTACTGAAACCTGTTGGATTTGATTGAAACTATTGTATTAGCTCAACGAAACAATATTGAAGAATCTACAAGAACAAAGCAGCAGATAGGTGAATTTACATTATTTAACTACGCCAGCTCCAAAATTCAGCCTAAAAAACCTAAATTGAACACACGACAAAGCAAAAGACACGAAATTTATCATATCAATCCTGAAATTTCTTTCAATTCAAAGTTTACGCTACAGTAAAGCCTAAAAAGAAGAAAAAAAAGCCGAATGATCCAAAGATAAACTGAAACAACAGATCAGATCTCTTACATGGTCTTGCAAATCGATCAAGTGGGCCTGACATGTTGTTAGATTCCTTCGACTAAAACGTCGAGAAATCTTCTGATTCCTTCGACTAAAACGTCGAGAAATCTTCTGATTCCTTCGACTAAAACGTCGAGAAATCTTCTGATTCCTTTGATCTCTCCCAAATCTTCGAGAAGATGGCTGATTTACGAATCAATGCACCAGCAAAAGAAGGAAAAAAAAACCTTTTTTCCAGCGAATCTATCTACTTCTAACATTAACAAGAAACCCCAGAAAAATCGCAAAAAAAAAAACAAAAAATAATAATTTGAGAGACAAAAGTGGAGTAGAATTCGGAACGAACTAAGGACTTTCTCAGTTTCTCCTCACCTAAAATGTCTCGACTTTCATATTTTTAATATTTTTTTTTATGTATATCATATTTAACTAGTAGGTAGTCCGCGTCTTATACGGACTTATGATATATCATGGTTTTTATCTTTTTTGGGCTATGATATAAATCTGTTTTATAGATTCTTTCTATTATTTCGTAGTGTTTTAGAGTCCTTTACGGGTTTTAGCACGTTTGGAGCATAATTGGAGATATTGGAGTTTTCTGGAGCTTTATGGAGCGAAGCTGAAGTTCGTGTTGCTGAGTACCCGATTTTACGATCAGCATCGATCGATACCCCTTGGTATCGATAGATACCCATCGCAGCAGACACGACCCGCGACTTTTAATAAAGTTTGAAGAATTGCAGAACTTACCCATAAGACTTTAATATTTACAAGAAAACCTCAATTCGTGTTTAGACTATTTAATTAGGTTTTACAGCCACTTTGATGGCTATGCTTTGTTCTAGGTTTTCATTATTCTTGATTCTACTTTGGTTTTTGGAGAGACAACTCTGAACTCCTGTTTTTATTGATTTCTTTGATGATCTATTCAATCATGTTGTTTTCATTCTCCATGTCTGAGTAGATCCACTTTAGGTTCAGGGTTCTCATAAGAGTTTTCTCTGAATGCTAGGTTGATTAGTTATTAGGATTCACCATCTGAATTAGTTCTTCACATTAGGTTGTGTTCAAAGCTTGTTCTAGATTAGCTACCTAGAACATAGATCTTAGGATAATTGATTAGGCACGACAGTGCGATTAATTACCTGATAGAACCTAAGGGGAGCAAAATAACTATTTGCAAAGAGATTTGGTTTAGTTGTTTTGTGAACAAATCAAACCTGATCTAAAAGCTGATTTAGACTTTAGGATTCGCAAAGAGATTTGGAATTCCTAGGATTTAGATTTAGATAATTCTCGCAACGACAGTTGGTTAATTATAGCTTAGTGATTTGAGTTCAAGAACCGCGCTAAATCTGAATCCTGTTAGTTAGTTTATCTGCATTCACTGATTCCCTGAGAAATACCCTGAATCTATATTTCTCCCATCGAATTTACAACTCTTTACTGTTTATTGCTTTTTGTTTCAACTGAATTTCTTAACTTGATTCTCGTCTACATAATCTATTGTGTGTTTCTGTGAGTCCTTGTGTTCGACCCCTACTATACTGCAACTACTGCTTAGTACTTTTAGGGTATTAATTTGAGCATATCAGCTTATCAAAAACGTAATACAAAACTTTATGTTATAAACCAAAGACATTTAGAACAACCACTTGAGATAAACATGATCAAAATAAAGCTAATCTAAAAAAGTAAACACTATACAAAATTAAATAAGTGTATGAAACCCACAAACCAATTGAACTAAGACAAACGCGAGTTCTTCGTCTTTACATAATCGTTCTTCGTCATTTTTTTTCCTCTTATTTATCCTTTGGTTTTTTTTCTTTATCGTCTTTTTTATTATTATTCGTCATCGTCTTCCACCTTTATCTCTCTTTCTTCTCTCACGTATTCTTCTTCGTTTTCTTTCATTTTTTTTGTTTTCTTCTTCCGTTTTTTCTTTGTCACTCATGTTTTCCACATCTTTTCATTGTCTTCGACTTCTACTTCTTCTTCCTCTTATGAATCTTTCGATTTTCTTATTCCTCACCCTTTTCTTTCATCTTCATCATCGTCTTCAACTTCAACTTCTTGTTCCTCTTATGTTCTGTCTTCATCTTCTTCTTCTTCCTGGTTATATTATTCTCTTTCTTCTTCTTCTTTTTCTCCTTCTTCATCACCTTCGTCTTCTTCGTTCTCTTCGACTTCCTATTCGTCTACTATGTATTGGTTTTCGTCTCTGGCTTTCTGACTTCTTCTTCTGATTACTTTTTTCCCTTCTCCAAATTCGTCATTTCATTCTTCTTTGTTCACCATCTTCGTCTTCTCCGACTATTTTTCTTTTCTTCATTGTCTTCATTGGCTTCGGCTTTTTCTTCTCCCTCTTCTTTATCTTATAGTTTTTCATAATATTCGTCTTTTCCTTCTTATCCTCCATCGTTTTCAACTCATACTTCTTCTTCTTTATCGTCTTCGTCTGATATGACTTCTTATTTTTTTTCTTTCGGTTTTTCTTCATTTTCTTCTTCTGAATTTCTTCGTTTTATTCTTCTTATTTGTTTTATGCCTCATCTTCTCCATTTTCTTCTATCGTCTTTGTATTCTCCTGCTTCTTATTCTTCCACATCTTCTACTTATCCTTCCTTTTATTTGACTTTCAATTTTTCGTCTTCCTCGTATTTTCCTTCTTCTAATTATTTTTTGGAATTTTGGATTTTTTTGGGCATATATTTTCACTTTCTTTATGGGCTTGGCTATCTTTACACAAACGATTAGTTTCAAAGAATCTTGTAGGGTAGAAGCACATATATAACATGGACACATATTATCCGACCGTTTTAACGTGAACCCTCCTCTTGAAACTAAGGGGAAATATAGTTTGAAATCTGAAACAAAGTCACAATGTCTAATTGAAAAACAATACACAATCATCTTAGGATTCAAATTTCTTTATTACAACCGTTTGTAGCAAGTATAGGCCACAACTGCTGAAGCAGCAACACATACAACATGAATAGCGGCATATATATGTATCTTATCGCTCCCAGATCTCTAACCATGTTGGTATTCCGCGATCTTAAGTGTCACTATTTATTCAAAATAAAGTATTTTCTGCAATTTATCTTCTCGGATTTCGGTGTAAGCTTTTTAATGTTGTTATCACTTTTAAGTTGATAATCTTCCGAAGTGTCCAAAGATAATATCTAATTAATATCACCATAAGATTGTCAATGTGACTTATTCTCAAAGATTCTATATGGTTTTTCTTCTCCAAATTCATCATCCTCTTCCCCTTCTTATTCTTCAACATTTCTGTCTTGTCCTCATTTTTCATATTCTAATTTTTCTTTTTCTTTTCTTCGGTCTTCTCCCTCTCGTCTTTTCCTTCTTGTTCTTCACGACTTCGTCCTCCTCTTCTCCCTCCTATTCAACTTTCGGATTTTCTTCTTTCTTGTCTTTTCCTTCTTCTTTTTCACTGTCTTCGGCTTCTTCTTCTTCACTGTCTTTTTCTTCCTCTTATTTGTCTTTCGATTTTCTTATTCCTCATCTTTTCTTTCCTCTTCTTCATTGTCTTCAACTTCTATTTCTTCTCCCTCTAATGATTTGACTTCTTTTTCTTCCTCTTCAGCTTTGTTCTAATCTTCTTCCTATTCTTTATCTTTTGGTTTTGTTCTTCTTCGTATTTTCCTTATTCTTTTTTCCGGTTATTATTCGTCAAACATTTGTTTCACACACACTCAATCCTTATCCTCCTTTATATATAATTGTGCAGTGTTTCTCATAAGTGGTCGTAAAACCGAGGAAAATAAATTCACAAAGTTCGATAATATAATGAATAATGTTTATTTGACACACACATTGTAATTACGAACGATTTTCTTCCTCCCTCGTTGGAACTCTTCCTAAACTATGTTTTTTCATCATCTTTTTGTTCTTCTTTTTCATCATCTCATTCTTCTTCTTCTGCTTATCGTCTTCATCTTCTCGGCATCCTATTACTCCGGTTTTTCTTTGTCTTCTACTTCTTCAGCTTTATCTTATTCTTCTTTATATTCTGGTTTTTTTTCTTCCTGGTATTTTCCTTATTTTTTAATCGTTTTGGGCTTCTTCTTTTTCATAATCTTCGACTTCTTCTTGTTCTTTTTCTTCAATTTTTTATTCGTCTTCCTCTTCTTCTTCCTTCTCCTAATTCATCGCATTTGTCTTCTTTGATTTCTTATTCTTCAAGGTTTTCTTAGCCTCCTTCCCCATCTTCACCTTCTCATACTTTGTCATCTTCATCTTCCAGTCCTTCCTTATCTTGAACATATGTGTCTTCGTATTTTTCGAGTCCTTATTAATCATCTTCGTCTTTTTCTTCATCCTCTTCTTTTTCTTTCATCTTCCTCATCTTTTCCTTCTACATCTTGTCTTCGACTTCTACTTCTACTCCTTTATCGACTTTGTTTTCTCCGAAATCTGCTTCTTCTTTTTCTTTTGGTTTTTCTTCGTCTTATTTCTTCTGTTTTTTCATCTTCTATTATTCTTACTTATCTCGTCTGCTTTGTCTTCATCTGCTTCCTCTTCTTATCTTCCTCCTCGTATTTCTCTTCTTCTTTTTTATCGTCTTTGACTTCTTTTTCACCATATTCGTATTCCCCGACTTCTTTTCCACTTTTTTTCTAACTCCTCCTCTTCTTCCTCTTGTTCTTCATATTCGTTGTCTTATTTGAATTCTTATTTTTTTGGTTTTTCTTCGTCGCTTTCCTCATCTTCACCTTTTTCAACTTCTTCTACATAATCTTCGGGTTTTCTTCTTCTACTACTTCGTTTTCTTCATCTTCCGGTTTTCTTCTTTTTCTTCTTCTCTAACTTTTCCGATTACTTATTCATGTTCTTCCGGTTTCGTTCTTCTTCTTCAACTTTTTCATCTTCTTATCCTTATGCTTCTTCATTCTTTTGTGTTATCCATGTTTTTATTTTTCTTCCGGATTTAATTGATATCAATTTGTCTTCGTCTTCTTCCTCATCTTTTTCGACTTCTTTTTGGATTTTATTTTTATCATTTTCAATCAAAATCAAAAGCTGATGAAACACATTTACAATATACACATTTTCAAATACGGCACCTCGTTGCTCCCATTTGCCATTACACATTTACAAATGCGATAAAATGGTCTAAACAAAGCCGGACAACTTTAAATGTTATGAGTACGAACATAACTTAAGTTAAGTTTTTGTGCTTATGGATTTCTTATCATCTTTATCAAGTCTATAAAAACAGTAAGTAGGATCTTCATCTCAATAACTACCAAACTACAACTGTAACTAAGACCTGGCTCAACTCTGAGACTATAATTACACAGTTACATTGTAACAAAAACACAATATATACCCAATGGCAATACATAGACGATAAAAACAGAATATGTACCCCCAAGTTCTTCGTCATCCTCCATTTCTTCATACGCTTTCTTTGTCTGCTTGCGAAATCTAAGCATTCCTCGCCAGTCGCCATCTCCCTAGTTTGTTGGTATCTAACGATTCTACAAAAAAAAAATCATGGTCTAGACGCATTGTCCAGCCTTTTCGAAATATGGTGTAAAGGAATGCAAGATACTCTTTTATTATTTCGGTTTAGTTCGGATATTATGTGGAATTTCGGTTCGGTTTCGAATAACCGGAATTTCTCAAAACAATATCCGATCGGTTATTTCCTTATAACCGGATACCAACCGAAATCCCTTTTTCGGTTCGGTTTCGATTCGGATTATTTGTCCAGGCCTACTTCCTTGTGTCTAATTTGTTTTCCGAATCATTCCCAGAAAAAGAATGAACAAAGCAAAAATATTTTAAAACTTTTGTTAAAAAAAGAGGTGTTTTGTTCTTATGTAATCTATAGAAAGCCACATTTGTCTTATCGAGTTTCTATGTCTTCTACTACTGGAAGTAGTCATGATTCCCATCACAAAAGGTGGAATTAATGCAGTGTTTTATGATGATAAATTTGATTGTTATAGCAGCCTACTCTTGAAAATATATAGTTTCTCACTCTTCTATCCTTGTTTTCAATAGGCTTAGAGAGAGAGTGGAGAACACAAAAATATGTAGTTGCTCACTCCTCTGATATCTTTTTCCAAATTAGGCTTATAAGAGAGAGAGTGAGAGGTACAAACACAAAAATTTAAAGCTTCATATGTTTGTGTAGCATGGTAGTTTTCTTTGATTAGTGAATGGTAAATTTGTTTATACAATTTAAAAACAGTTGCAACCACGCATATATTTTTATAACCCAACCATATATTTCTATTGGTATCTAGAATCTAGAGTCCGGAAATAATAAAAATCCACTCATATATAGTTCTTTGGAATACAAAAATCATAGAACAATCCACTACCAAAAGAGAACCGTAGTAACTCAACAATATTAATAATATATTGAGAGAGTATACACGTTATGCTTCAATATCTTTTAGTTTGGTGTATCTTTTAGACCATATAGATCATAGCAATGCTCTACATCTAAACCTAAACAAACATGAAACATATGAAATGAATGTTTGAATCAATGTTCTCTGGTTGAGGACGGAAAATCCTCCAAGAGACATGCAACTTTTCCAAGAGGCTCATCTCAGTATATATGGTGACAATGTGAATTTAATTGAGCCTAACAAATATACAAACATTATAATTGATTCAGTGTATAATAAGAAAATAAAAATGATTTACCTTTCTCTTTCTGGCATTTTTTAAGTGCTCTCCAGCAACGCCGAGACATCCTCAAATGGCATCATCAATAAACTTTAGAAGCTTATGCCTTCTTTATTCTTTTTCACGTCCCTTAAGAAGCAAACACGAAACATCAAATTTGTCCTCATGTGACCAAATGTTTATGAAGAACATCACGACCTGTTAGTCTTACTCCATCTTCACTTTGCTATGGCTCCATACCTCCTGTAACGGTTGTTAATAATTCAGAAAAAATAGACCACATGAAAAATCATCAACTTAATTAAACCAGTGCATCAAAAAATCAGTGTAACCAAAACTTGAGCGTTTTAATTGTGTTGAATTCATGAAATTTTGTTCTCTTTCTATGATCTGTGAGGTCTTTTAAATTATTTCCAAGAAGCACACAAACATAATTTGTGAAAAAACGAGAAAAGAGAAAATAAGATAATGATTATACTTCAAACAATTACTTTCTTCTGATATGATATGGGGAGCTTGTAACTTGAGGAGGTCGTGTGAAAGTTAAGATGCTGAATTGGCACAACTTGAATTAATGAAACAAAGAAGCAAAGGCATGAGACTCTATATATTAGCTATTTGGAGAATAGTATAAATAGGAGATGTTTCTTTTGAGTCTGACGCTTCGTATTGTGGACTCTCTTGGATCAGACGTGATCGATGAGTCTGAGGGCTATAATCCCCATGAGATTATAGAGGGAGATCGAGTTCTAGAAAGTGCATGTCTAGTCTCAATCTAGGGTTCTCGATCTGAAATCGTTGATTGATAATCAAAATCAATAAAGAAGGTTACAAATTTATCATCTTCCTATCATTATTGTTAGCGTTTAAACATGGAAACAGTGATAGTACCTTGTTGAGACTTTGGTGGGACATAGATTGCAACCCTAAAGCAAATCCATATCGTCACCATCATTTATGAGCAAGACAGGGTTGAAGCCAAAGATGAAAGTTAGGACAATTATAGATCACACATCGCAAGGTAATTACATGTGCCAACTTTCAAAAATAGAAAAAAAGAAAACCACACAAATTCGCAGACATGACATACACGAAACGCATACTTCAACAGAGCCCTAAGGATGAACAACACAGTTTTCTCCAGAATTAGAAGTACCTACATGTTCAGAATTCCAAACCAGTTAATATTATATCGATTAGAAAGAACGAACAAATCTCTAAAGCAAGGTAAGAGGCAAGACCCCCAAGAACATATAAAAGACGTGAATAATAAGAGAAACACTAAAAACATAATCAAAGCAATAGTAACTCAGGTGATGCCCTAATTGGAGGGCAACAAAGCTATATTTATAACTCATAAACAAAGCTAGGGCTTAGGTCAATTTTTTTCTCTCACCAAAAACGGTGGCCGCCTTCTAAGGCTTATTAACCAAATCGGGCTCTAGCCCAGTACAAGTTTATAGCGTTAAACGACCCAATACTAAATTAAACCGGCTCGCAAAATCGTTACGGTAAATTTTGAAATCTAAAAAAAAACTTAATTTGAACCGAAAAATGGTAATAACCGAGCTTTACGGTTTAGGTTGAATGAGAGAGCTTCATTCCAAAAATTTACTTCGCTTTTACTATATATGATATTTCTCAAAAAATTGAAAATTTCACACATTAGTTTTTTTTTTTTTAACGTCTGAAGTTTATTTGATCAAAAGAGCAGTACATAGGCAAATGAAAACCAGAAACCCAGCACCAAGAGCTAATTCAGAGTATCATCATCCTAGAGGAATGATTACTTAGATACTCCTCAAAACAAATGAAAATAAACAGAAACCCATAAAAACTAAAGCAGAGCATCATCATCCTAAGAGAAGGATTACTTAGATACTCCTCAAAGCCTCTCGGCGGAGACGATCATGAAGCCAGGCAGGACCACCCAATGCTAAATAAGATTGAAACCTTCCATCTCTTGTAACGCTTTTTGCGATATCTCTTACGATTAAATTAGCATTAGCTCGTTCCATTTCAAATGCACAATGAACGAAACTCGAACGAAGAAAAATGATATGTTCCAGGAGAGGTCTGTACCGTGGCAACTGGTTGGGATTGCAAATTGCTTCAATTGCCGGCTGACAATCAGAACTGAAGATGACATCTGTGATTTGCAGATCTCTCAGGCTCTGCATCGCCCATATAATACTTCTTAATTCAGCCACCATCCTGTTTGGTGAATTTGTGAAAGCCTCTCGAGCATGATGTTTGACCATTCCGGTATGATCCCTCGAGATCCACCCTCCACCACTATGCAGTATCGGATTCCTCTAATTAGCATGGATATTGCATTTCAATGTTCCTGCCGATGGAGATGTCCACTTGTTTTCAAGATCATTTATCTCCATTCCTCTCTGTTGTGTACTTCCGGTCATATTTACTGCAAGCCATTCCTTTGCTTCATCAATAGCTCTTTGTGCAATTAAAAAAACCGGTTCATGTACTCATGCATATAGGATGGAATTACGATTTTTCAAAATATTCCAAAGTACCCAAGGAATTGACATTCTCTTCTCCACATCAATCGATTGATCCTCCATTAAATCCAGAAGTTGGGATAAGTTTTCTTCGAGTGTGGAGTTCTAAGGTTGCAGGAGTAAAGGAATACCAGCACTTCTCATAATGTCCAAAGTCACATTACATTGGAATATAACATGATTTATTGTCTCATCTCCTTGTTGACATAATTTGCAGCGATTGTCCATCTGCAGTCCTCGAGATCTCAGCCTGTCTGAAACTGCCAAAGCACCCGACAACATTCTCCAAAAGAAAGTTTTTATCTTTGGCATTGCTTGTATTTTCCAGCATCTTCGTTTTAGCTCAAGACAGACCTGTTGCGGTTGAGTTATTGGCGGTTCTAGAATTTTTGGGTGATTTGATACAAACCAATATCCACTTTTCACCGAGTAGGACCCGTGGTCCGTGTATGCCCAGATGAATCGATCTTCCACTCCACCTATCTGCATACTCATGATTCGCTTAACATCTGCAGGTAGGAATAGTTCATGCAACGTGTTTATTCTCCATTTCCCATCAGAAGATATGAGTTCTTTGACATCTAGTCCCAAGTCGTATAGAATCTGCTTGTTCACTGGTCTTCTAGGATGTCTATCCATTATCCATTTTTCTGTCCACACCTTCGTATTTAATCCGTTGCATATTGATTTCACCAGTCCTCTAAGCAGCAGTTCACGCCCATGAAGTATACTTCACCAAGCATATATTGTCGATAACCTTGGCCACAAACCAATAAACTCTTTGTTTAATAATGTGATATATTGCATCTGATCAAAAACCTTTTTCTATAGAAATTGAGGTAAATTGTGTCACAAAAACTAGTTGTGGTTCAAATATAAAAAGTAGGCATAGTGTTGGGTGTGTTTGGACAAATGTAAAAATAAGGAGAAAGTGCGGAGATCACTTGCTTTTATCATCAACCGAGGAAGATCCGACGGTCATTAATGGCCGTAGGTAAAACTTTAACGGATCTACGGACCATAGACCTGTAAACCTGGTTTGGTGAGAAAATAGTTAAATATAATTTAAAGTATTTGTTTTACAAAAATAATAATAATAATTCGCCGACAAAATAGAGAAGATATTCTTTGCACTATGACCCCACTTAATTTGGATCAATTGGAATCATACCAAAAATTATAATTTGGATTCTTCTCAACATCGGCGCATAATATTAAATCGAAACGATTTAACCAAAAAAAAAATTAATCGAAACGAATACGCGATTTAGAGTATTAAACTAATACTGAGCCTATAAGATAAAATTGAATGAAGGAACAAAACATTTATTGTCCATCAAATTATGATCCGTCATTTGTGATTTTTACTTGGATTTATTTCCTAATGTTGCCGTCATTTTTTTTTGAAAAATTTGTTCAAAAAGCTGTAGTCTATTATTTAAAATCTATTATATTTGGAAAATCTATTATTTGATTGCTTAATTTCACAAATCATCACGAAAGTTTTGAGTTTAACAAAAAAATTAGAAGGTTCACTAATTGATCTAAACCACCTAGCAAGAATATTGACTTTTAAAAAAGTCTTGTGCCAAGTTTTAGACTTTGTTGATGCAATGATCAGTTGAGTCATGATTGGAGATTGAGAAATTCTAATCATTGTAATTTCAACAAATGAAAACTAATACTTTATTCAATAAAACAACGTTTTGGAGATTGAGAAATTCTAAAGAATAATAAGAAGATATGATACAGTGACGATAATTTGTTATATATAATTTTTTAAATAAAAATAATGAAATATAGATAGTTTCCATTCTAGAAATGCATAATGGTATCAAAATAAAATTAGTAACAGTTAAATGTCATCATAAAGAGTAATATATAATAAAGAAAACAAATAAATAAAAAATGTGTAGCTGAAAAGAAAACAAACAAATAAAAAATGTAAAGCCTAAATTTATTTTGGAACCCAGCAAAACCCAAAATGTAAAGCCTAAATTTATTTCGAAAATCAGCAAAGCCGATTTTTTTTTTTAAAGTAATTGATTGTCCCACATCGGAAATCTTGAACAAATTAGAAGCAAATGTGTCTTACTCCACCTTTTCCAACCCAAGAGTTCTGACCAGATACTTCAATACGTTTTGTCAATGAAGATTTGACCTGACTGATGTAGACAAATGGAGGTGACACAACAACATCTACACAAAAAGATACAAATGGTCAGCAGGCCCGTCTTAATAATATTGACGACCTTAGGCAAAATATGAAATATGAACCTTTTATTTATATCATTAAAATATAACAAAATTTTAAACATTAATGATTATGCGCAGATCGTATTCGTATACATTTTTAGTATCACTATTCATTCGTGCAAATTTTGAGCATGACGTTTTAGACATATTTTTATTTCAAGATCAATTTCAAGCATGTGATTTACATTTCTACATTTTATTACCCAAGTTAAAAACTCCAAAGCTCTCATAATTAATAACTCCTTACACAAACCAGAAAATCTCAATGACAAACACTTTCTCGTCATGAATATTAACTACAAGTTCATACTATAAACAAAATATTGATACATGCTTTGGACCTTTACATTGGACGATAATTTTTTCTCATGTTTGATAGATTCATAATGGAGAAGCAACTCATGAGGCATTGGGAACCATATGGAGAAGAACTTGTGTGCCTTTTCTTTTCTGCAAAACTGCAATTAAAGAATCAATCAACATATTTAATTTTAGAAGAGAAAGATTGATTATACGTTATTTTGTTCATAGTCAATTACACATATATAAGATAATATTGTATTTTGCACATAACTCATTTTGACAAAATCTCAATCTTTCTCTTAAGAAGTAAAAATCTAATAAACTTCGAGAACATAGTTTACACAAAAACTAAAGACGAAGTGATCATTTTTTGTAATTTTTTTCTTCCATAAAAACTCATACGTTTGATCAAAACTACCGACTCCATAGTGAAATTAGAGACGAATTGGATATATTTGGTTATGCAAAACACTTTGCATTTGTAAAAATTCAAATGTCCAAGTTTTTCAATTTTAGAACGATCTATTTAGGATGAGAGAAAAATATTTGAGCAACAACAAAATGAAGCTACCAAATAAGAGAAGCAAAAAGTAACAAAATATATACTAAATTGGAAGCCTCTTCGAAAGTATGTGTTATGTCTCTTTCTAAAATTTACAAGATGAAGCTTATGCAGTCAGAAGCGGTAGTCGGGACTCTATGAGGCAATATAGTTTTAGAGAAATAAAAATGTAAAGTGCATACATTACTGGCGCTAATAGAGTGTAGATAAAAAATTAATACGAATGAATGACATAAATAGTTATTGTGAACAGAAAAATATTAGCTTGTCAAAATATTGTGTGGAAAGTAATGACATTGTAAAAAGGAAGTTGATGTGTATTAATATTTTGTTTTTACAGATTTTTCAAATTTAATATTTTTTATTAGCATTATAAAATGGAATAACAAAGAAGTGGTACATGATGAAATCCGCCACGTGGAAGTATCAGTCAATGTAACATTGATTGATACTTCCACGTGGCGGATTTAAACCAAGGTTATGGAATATAAACACTTTGAGCTCATAGAAAACGACTCATACGAAGACAGATTACAGAGACCTGAATCAATGATAAATTCTAAGAAAATCAGAGAATTTATAGGATGTTATCATATTCAGAATTTATACGTTTTTGTAGGATGTTATCATATTTTTTGTATAGTGTTGAAATTTTCAATTCCAGTTTTAAAATAGGCAACATCATCCAAATATCTCGGTTCTCTCTAACCTCATAAAAATCAAAATCTTGACCCACTTTAGCTAAAATATAAACCCAAAAATTATAAGTATACATAGACATCTAACCTTGAAAGCACAATCACAACAAAACAAAACAAAAAATCAGGAATGCTTGGGATAGAGGAGGAAGAATGACTTGCCGTCGTAATTCTTAGCTTGTAATTATATGTAACTTTAAAACCCAGGAAATGATCTAATTCAAATATAATATTATATTAATGTTATGTTACATGGATTTCCAACTCAAAACTAATTGGCAATGAGTGAATTGGTCCATGTCCCTTATATATTAGTTATGATCCCTTCCAACTTCCGATGTGGGATAATATTCCCTAATACGCCCCCTCGAGATGATGGATCTTTGCCTATCAATCTTGGTATGTTCGGGTATGGATCGATGGACCAACTTTGGGTCGGGTCGATAATGGATCGGGTTGGACAGTATGGATCGGGCTCTGATACCATGTTATGTTACATGGACTTCCAACTCAAAACCAATTGGCAATGAGTGAATTGGCCCATGTCCCTTATATATTAGTTAGGATCCCTTCCAACTTCCGATGTGAGATAATATTCCCTAATAATTAAAACATCTCAGGGAATAAGAGCTAGTTTACAAAGATTCGAACCGGAGTAAAATTTGAAGTGAACCAACAAACCTTCAATCCGGCATAATCTACGCACAGACACCAAACAACACGATTGCACCGACAACAAAAACAACAACACAAGAAGTTATTCTTTCTCATTGCACCGATATACCCAGAGGAACCAGCGTGAGTCCACGAACCAACGGACGGCCTTGAAGATCTGGCGGATCAGTAGAGAGTTGTGGGAGGTGATTTTTATCTCTTATTACTTGTTTATTAAACTAATAAGAGATAAAAGCTAATGAATATGAAGATTAAAACTTTGAGACGTTTGAAAGATACATCAAAATTTAAACCAATAATGAAATCAAAGAACAAGTTTTTAAATTCAGTAGTAAATAGGCATAAGAGAATTACTTCAAGCATATAACGATCATTGTATAAAATTTTGCCAAGAAGAATGATAAAGAATAGGATTGTTGAGAAAATGTGTATGCACTTCATTTGTTTTTTTTGTATTGGTAAGGAAACAATTTTATTGGCATAATGGTAGAAAATGATACCAGTAAGCTGACTTAGTTTGTAACATACTGTATCTGGTTGAATTGATAGCAAAAAAATTGGTATCCACATGAGAACAATGATACATTGAGTGAATCAAGTACAACATGTTTAATGAATCTGCATTAACATTGAATCTCTTGATTTTGAGCTTAAATCGTAGATTTCGTGCACAGATTTATCCGAGGGAGCATGAGCAAATCTCAAGATTTTGTGGGATATGCTCTTGCCGTATCCGAGAGAATGATCATACCGGAGAAGCCTATGGAGAAAATTACTGGGTTTGACGCAGATCCACTGAGTTTTCCCCGAATACGGGTTCCAACTCCATAAATGGATCAAAGTCTTGGTTGTGGAGATTCTCATGCTTCAGAAAGTTTGGGAGGAGATGCTTAGATTTCTTGATACGGAATAAGGAAGAAGCTATTGGATTTCTTGCGACACAAGGCAGGGCCGGCCCTGAGCTAAAGCGGACGAAGCCCTAGCTTTAGGCGCTAAATTTTTTTTTGGTTTCAGGGGAAGAGATCAGGCGCCAAAATGTTTTTTGGTTTTAGTGCAGGGCGCCAAAATTTTGTTTGGCTTCAGGCGTCAACACATGACGGGCCGGGCCTGCACAAGGTAACTAAGAACATTTAAAAGGCTAGAACAACAAGTAAAGAACTTTTCAAAGAAACAACTTTAACAAATCATATTAAAAAATTATTACAACAAACACCAAACTTCATTCATATCTTCATATATTTAGAAATTCAGTTTTCTTAATTCTTACCATAATCAAATTCCTCTCTAAATATTCACAAGATTGAATCTGGTAATGAGATTTGTAGTAACCATTGGACTCATAACATTGACCATAGATTCTCATGCTTCAGAAAGTTTGGGAGGAGATGCTTAGATTTCTTGATACGGAATATGTGAGAAACTATTAAATTTCTTGTGGCGCAAGGTAACTACGAACATTAAAAGGTTAGAACAACAAGTAAAGAACTTTGCAAAAGAAAAAACAACTTTAACAAATTATATTAAAACATGATTATCACAAACACCAAACTTCGTTCATATATTTAGAAATTCAGTTTTTTTACCATAATCAAATTCCCCTAAGGAAAAAATCACAAGATTGTATATTATACCAATGGCTTCTATGGTCAATGTTATGAGTCCAATGGTTACTACAAATCTCATTACCAGATTCAACACTCCACGGCTCAAACCCGATATGCCTTCTCTACAACATTCCGGGCTCATTGCAATCAAGAATGATCCAAGAATGTATATATTTTTGCAGGAAGCAATGAAGTTCTTTGAAGAATTGGTGAAGAGTATGGGACAAAACGTTAAGTTTTGTGTTGAAAATGTGTGTGAAGGAGATGGATATAGCGCTGCGGTTGATTGGCATCTTGGTACGTATTAGTTTAATAATGTGATATATTGCATCTGATCAAAAACCTTTTTCTATAGAAATTGAGGTAAATTGTGTCACAAAAACTAGTTGTGGTTCAAATATAAAAAGTAGGCATAGTGTTGGGGTGTGTTTGGACAAATGTAAAAATAAGGAGAAAGTGCAGAGATCACTTGCTTTTATCATCAACCGAGGAAGATCCGACGGTCATTAATGGCCTGGTTTGGTGACGGGCACAGAAAAAAAAAGTTAAATAGTAATAATAATTTAACTTTTAAAGTATTTAAAGTATTTTGTTTCACAAAAAATAATAATAATTTAACTTTTAAAGTATTTAAAGTATTTGTTTTATAAAAAATAATAATAATAATTCCCCGGCAAAATAAAGGTATGTAGGGTTGGGCACATGACAAGTACTCGCTAAATTTCATGTACTTGATACTTGGCTTGATCCGTTCAAGTAATTAGATTTATTACTTGTACTTGACCCGGCCAAAACAAGTACTCGTTATTTCAAGTACCCGCAAAAATTTTGATTACTCGTAAATTACTTGTCTCGGCTTGTTATTTGTCACAAATAATTATTTGTTACTTGAATCTGAAATATTTGATGTTTTGTTACTTATCACAAATAATTACTTGTTACTTGAAACTGAAAAAAATGTTGTAAGCAAATTTAAAATGGGCATGGTCCATTGTAAAATATAAATTCTTTAAAACTAAATAAATAACAAGTATTTATGTTGATAAATAATAAGTACCAAGTAACGGGAAAAATATTTAAAAAAATATAAAACTTTATACTTGTCTCGTACTTGCAAGTAATAAAATTTGTTTATTTATTATCCGATTTAAAAAAACAAATACTTGTTTTTTTAAGACAAGTACGGAACAACGGGTTCGAGACAATTGTGGCCACCCCTAGAGGTATGGAGAGAAGATATTCTTTGCACTATGACCCCACTTAATTTGGATCAATTGGAATCATACCAAAAATTATAACTTGGATTCTTCTCAACATCGGCGCATAATATAATCGAAACGATTTAACCAAAAAAAAAAATTAATCGAAACGAATACGCGATTTAGAGTTTTAAGCTAATAATATAAATATTAAGCTAATTGTCCATCATCAATTTCTGATCCTACTTGGATTTATTTCCTAAAGTTGCCGTCAATTTTTTTTGAAAAATTTGTTCAAAAAGCTGTAGTCTATTATTTAAAATCTATTATATTTGGAAAATCTATTATTTAATTGCTTACTTTCACAAATCATCACGAAAGTTTTGAGTTTAACAAAACAAATAGAAGGTTCATTAATTGATCTAAACCACCTAGCAAGAATATTGACTTTTAAAAAAGTCTTGTGCCAAGTTTTAGACTTTGTTGATGCAATGATCAGTTGAGTCATGATTGGAGATTGAGAAATTCTAATCATTGTAATTTCAACAAATGAAAACTAATACTTTATTGAATAAAACAACGTTTTGGAGATTGAGAAATTCTAAAGAATAATAAGAAGATATTATGCAGTGACGATAATATACATATAATATATTAAAACATAATGTTATTTTGTGTCCAAACAGAAAAAAATAAAAATAAATTTCTTTTTATTCTAGATAACTTTTAAACTTTATATTTTTGTGGATAACTATTCTATGTTTCCAAACAGTTGAATTTTGTTCAATTAAAAATTCATTTAATTAATTTAATTCAATTAAAGATTAATTAATTTATTTAATTAATCTCATTATATATATTTATATATTAATTTTAATTAGTAATTATAAAAATTCAAAATATGCCAAAAATTAAATTAAATATTTAAAATTATAAATAAAATAGATTATTTCAAAAATATGTAAATTAAATATTTCAAAAATAATTTAATTTTTTATTATTATTTTGTTACGAAAATAATATTAGTTATTTGGAATTTTTGAATTTCGATTACGGTAAATAATCTAATAATCAAAATTTTTTGAATGATACAGATTCAAAATTAACTATTTTCATTGAAAGATAATATTAAATTTTGAATTTAATGTAGATTTTCTGAGATTTCATCAACAGTTACAAACAAAATAGTCAGAATTAATAACAAAATATGTTTACTTCTAAATTTAAATCTTATTAATACAATTAGATTTATAATTGAATATTTTTAAACTGAAAAATGAATATATATTATTAATTAGATTTGCACAACCATAAATTTGATCATGCATATGGACAACATTCATTTACTAATATAGATTCAATATTTTTATTTACATATATAAAATGATTAATATTTTAAGAATCACACAATTTTAGAAATTGTTAATTTAGAATTAAATTCAAAATGCAAATCTAATTAATTTTGCTAAGATTGTCCAGATTATGTTAATATTCTTTTATATTAATAAAGATTTATTAAAAAATTATTATCATAAAATCTAAACCAGAAATGGTTATTCTATTCAAATTCAAAATTAAAAATTAAAAATTCTACCACAAGTAAAATTAAAACAGATACATTTTTTGTGTCCAAACATGAAAACATTCATATTAGGCTATTCTTTATTTGGATAACTACTATTCAAATTGCCAAACAAGTCAATTTAGTACAATATTAATAAAAAAATTATTTTAATTTATATTTAAAAATAATTTCAAAAATTCAAATTTTAATTTAGATTAGTTTGGATTTCCTTAAATATATGTTAGACTAATTATCAAAAATCATAAAACCAGTTGTTTCTTTACAAAAAATAATAAACCAGATATTAATTTAGATTTAATTTAAATATTCAAATTTAAATAATATTCTCATAATGACGGACATGATAAACGATATGTTATTGTATATTTTTATCATAATCAATCAGCCTAAAATTTTAAATATTTGAAATTAGTAAATATTTATATTATACTGTAATATGAACGGGCGGGTTAGAATTATGTTTTTATAATCGCGGTCATTCTCGGATTAATATGAATGGACGAGTTAGAATTATGTTTTTATAATCATGGTCAAATTTAATACTAGAAAAACTTAAATCTACAAAAACAAACTATATCTAAACACAAAAATAAATCTTTGTCAATTATTAGAAAAATTATATCTATAAAACAAATTATATCTAAATAAAAAATATATATATTACAAAATTTGGTAAACAAAAAAAAGAAGAATTTTCGTGCGAACGCACGGGGTAAAATCTAGTTTTAGGTTAAAACCGGTTTTTGTCATATACGAAGCCCAATAATCATCATCATCTCCAATATTGGACCTTTTGAACGTTCTCGGTTTCTGCACCATCTGATTCCTTACCTTCAGGTTCAGCACAGCTTGGTCCAACAAAAATGGTGGTCTGAAATAAGGAAAAAAAATATGACCCTTTGTAAATTCCTTTTTAAAAAGTTTTAAGGCATAATTCCAATTTAATTTGAAAATCGTTAGAAAAAAAGAAATAAAATAACTTGATATAAAAAATGATAAGTATAAAAAAAAATTTTGTGGCCTTATAAAAAATGAGTGTCAAATTTAAAAATTAAAACCTTATAACTTATTAACTTAAAACTAATTTTGTGACTCATCAAAAACTAAAAAAAAATTGTCCAAGACCATTGCCTAATCTGCCTAGCCGACCGGGCGTGGTTCATCATCACCATCTAGTCCACCTCTCTATGTTTTGAGTAAACCAAACTAGTTGGCACCAACAAAACTCATGATTTTCAGGTTGAATCGGCAAACCATAAATGTGAGACATGAATGCACAGATAAAACCGAGAATAAAATACGATTTTCCATGTTCCTCAAATTGTCAAACACAACCAAGAGAAAGGAAAAAAAAACATTTTTTTTTTATGAACTTACAAACCGTATATGCAAGATACTCAAAACATAGTATTTTAAGTGTGGTGGACTGCAGAATATCCAAACAAAACCAAAACCAAGCAACAAAAAAAAACGGTTTTTACATTTTCAGGAACATCATTTGTCTCTGCCTATGCTTATGCGGCTCCATCACCCGCAGTTTCGTCTTCATCATCTTCATATTTAGCTTTAGCTTCCCGTGCAGCAGCCTCTTCTTGAAGCTTCTTAATCACGTTATGGTAATGAGTATAATCTGCAGAGGAGAACGAAACTGAAATCTGATAAATCATTACATATTTTTCTGGTTAAATTGTTTGCCAAAGAAAATAAGTTCAATGAATATATAGAGAGAGAATATCACGTTTTGAACGACTTGATAGAGCATCATTAAGCTTCAATGGATGCTTTCGTTTTTCCAACTTGTATTTTAGCTTCATATGTGGATTGGTGTACAATGTCATTATCAAGTACACGGGTCTCATAAAGCAAAGCATCTGAAAAACAAAAATCCACATCCTTAACCATCTTCAACTTTCAGAGCAACATATTGATACTAGTACAGGTTGAAGGTAACAAACCGCTAAGCTTTTCATTGGCATCGGTAGAGATGTAGAAACAAACAGAGGCTTGCTTCCTCAACCTTGGTCTAGGATTCGGATCCATGGGTCGGGTTTTTCGGGATTATTTCGGGTTATTTCGGATAATTCGGGTTATTTTGGGTAATTCGGGTTCAAAACCGACCCGAACCTACCCGAATTTTGTTTTCGGTTCCATACCGGGTTTGATTTAAAATCTTAAAACCGATCCGAACCTGACAAGACCCGAACCGAACCGAATTTTTGTCGGGTCCTATTCGGTTCCTATATTCTCCAATTTCGGGTACCCGAGAACCGAGAACCCGACCCATGGATCCGAATGTCTAGGCCTACTCAGTCGTATGCAGAAGCTAAGCTGATATGACACTTTAAAATCAATAAAAATTAAAACTTCAACCAAAAAATTTATGGCCATCAGATTACCTCGTAATATCAGAAACCAAACACACGGTTCAGTCCGAAGATTCTCAGACACGTGTACGATACGGACACGGTCACACGTTTCGAATTTCTTCGTAACCGAAAAGCTGGTCCCTTTTCTTTACAAGGAAACAGCACAAAACCTTCTTTTTTTTTTTTTTTTTGCATCATCGTTGTATATATTCTTCTTACTCGTCGTATAAAAGATCAAATCTTTCTCGACTAGGGATCGATTTTTTTGCCTCCGTTTACATATCTGCACGACCCAGTAAGTTTCTGCCTTTCTCTCTGTTCTTATGTATTCATGATCTCGCGGCTCTGGTTTTCCCAAATTTTGATCCCTAATTCTGGGTTTTTTTTAATAGAAGATCTGGAATTTCGATGATCGTTTGTTTTTTTTTTCCGCCAGCCACAAGAGAAATGGGAGAATAAATCATAAACATTTCCGCATACATTTGATATAACTCTCCAAGCGTGTTCTTCTTATAATTGGGATCAAATTTTGTTTTTATTTGTGTGTTTGTTTCACAAGGTATGGTGAAGGAGAATGAGTATTATGAGATCTTAGGCGTCAAAACTGATGCTTCAGAAGCTGAGATTAAAAAGGCTTACTACTTAAAAGTAAGTCATTTTTTTTTCTTTTTTAAATCTTTTGTGTATCATTAAATCAAATCCTAATGTAGTTTGATTCTAATTCAGGCAAGGAAAGTTCATCCAGACAAGAACCCTGGAGATCCTCAAGCTGCTAAAAACTTTCAGGTAATCAAGGAGATGATTAGGTGTTTTTGTCACATTGCTACTGTTTCTTGGGTTTCTCACAATTTGTGTCTTTTGTAATGAAAGGTATTAGGCGAGGCTTATCAGGTTTTGAGCAATCCGGAGAAGCGAGCAGCTTATGACAAATATGGCAAAGAAGGTGTTCAACAGTAAGTTTTTGGTCTCTTTGTACAACTCTGTATCTACCGTTTCCAGTTGAGAATTATGTGATTGAAGCTGGTGAATGTTTTCTTTTCAGGGATGCAATGGTTGATCCTGCAGCTGTATTTGGTATGCTTTTCGGAAGCGAAGTCTTTGAAGAATACGTCGGGCAGCTTGCACTCGCTTATTTGGCATCTATCGAAGCCGATTTAGAATCATATGAGCCTGAAATCAGAAAGCAAATGCTGCAAGACAAGATCAAAGTACATTCGTTTCCAGCTACATATTTTTCTATTTTCTATGTTTTCTTTTCTCTATATATATAAATGTGGGAAATGTGTGCAGGCTCTGCAGAAGGAGAGGGAAGACAAGCTCGCTGCTACGTTGAAAAACAAACTCGAACCATTTGTGGAAGGACGAACCGATGAATTTATCGAATGGGCAAATGAAGAGGCAAAGCGGCTTTCTTCTGCTGGTAAAAGAAAGTCTTTTGGCTCCTAAGAGACAAGAAAGGTGCAAACTTCATGTAAACCGAAAAGATTTTGCTTTGACTGTTCAGGTTTCGGTGAGGCGATGATGCATACAATTGGCTACATTTACACAAGAAAAGCCGCTAAAGAAATCGGGAAAGACAAACGATTTATGAAAGTGCCGTTCTTAGCGGAGTGGGTGCGTGACAAAGGCCACCATATGAAATCTCAAGTGATGGCTGCTTCTGGTAAAAAAAAGAAACGTAATCTTTTGGTTTTATAACCGAAAATAGATACCTACTTTGGATGATTCTTGTTTTGATCTGTATATATAGGTGCGGTTTCGTTACTTCAGTTGCAGGATGAAGTGAACAAGTTGAATGAGCACCAAGGAGAGAACAAAGAGGAGCATATTCAGAAAGCCATTGAAGCTAAAATGGATGCTTTGCTTCAATCTCTTTGGCAAATCAATGTTCTCGACATCGAATCCACTCTGTCTCATGTCTGCCAATCTGTAAGATACTAAGATTCATATTACATTACATAACCATCTTTGTAGTAATAATTAATTAAGATAGCTGTTAATCTTGTCTCTCTCTCTCTCCCTCACACACACACAGGTGCTTAAAGATCCAAGTGTCTCGAAGGATGTCCTCCGAGCTCGAGCGACAGGGCTGAAGAAACTTGGAACGATCTTCCAGGTGAGCAAAAACAAAAGGGTTCGTAACTTAAACATAACAGAAAAGTTCATTGGGATTTAAATTAACGATTGTTGCTTTGAATCTTGATAAATTTTGAAAAACATTGTAATTTCAGACTGTGAATCTGTTTTTCTTTTAAGGGTGCTAAGAAGCCGTACACCAGAGGAAGCAGCTTGCGTCACGAAGCCGCCGTGAAACTGGACACCGCAGGTTCTTCAAAGGCGAGGTCTTGAAACTCCGATCACCGTCATTGGACGCAGCAGAAAACAGAGAAACCGGAATTGAATATGCAATTTCTTTTTTTTTTTTTTTTGCTATTGGCTGAAGTTGAATTTGTCCTTTGTTTTTACGTTCCTCAGTTTTGTAGAGATTGTTTTCTAAGATCAAATTTTGTTTTGTTTTGTGTAGATGATTCATCGATAGATCAACCGAACTTATTAATCGGAGTTTCTGATGTTTTGGTTGCATTTTTTTGAGTCTTTTGATCGGAGTTTAAATTAAAATTAAAATTAAAATTAAAATGTATGCGACTGATAATTCTTTTTTTCAGCATCAAAAAAATGAAAAAAAATATTAAGGCATTATATCCAAATTGAACACTCAAATTTCACTTCTTCTGTTAAATTGCTTCATGTTTTTGATATTTATGTTATGGTTGTAGTTTATAAATTGCTTCACGCCTTGTAAACTCTCTTTTGAAATCAATATATTAAGCTTGCCGGGGAGAAAAAAAAAATTGTTCAGTAGTGCTTATTATTTATTGGAAAATACCGATCCTTCAATAATCTCAAAATTAGTTCTCTCTTATGGTCACTATTCATCATTTACTATTTACCATCAAACTTCTATTTTACACTTATATTTTATAACTAATTACATATGTATATCTTTCTCTCATCAAACGAAGGTCAGCGAATAAAAAAGGTAGAGATGGAGGTTGGTGTTTGTGACGATGATGGCGACGAGAATGATGGTGACGACGGTAAAGACGGTGACGGTGTTGACGATGGTGACGGTGGTGATGATAATACCGGCGGATGATGGTGATGGTGATGGTGTCGGTGAGAGTAACACTGTTAGTGGCAGTGATCATGTTAGCGGCGGTGGTGTGTTGGCGACGGTGGTCACTGTGATTATGTTCAATTTCATTTTTTCTGGGTTTGGATAACTAGTTTTATGATTAAAAAAGTTAGTTAATCAATAAAACATGTTTTCTATGATATGATAACTAGGTTAGCAAGATAATTATTATATTTTCAGATTTCATATATTTATGTGATATGATAACTAGATAAACATGATAATTTATGATATGATAACTAGATGAACATGATAATTTATGATATAATAACTAGGTTAACATGACAATTTCATATTCTGTATTGGTTTTCGAGATATTACAAATATCGGATATTATTGTTATCACGTTATTTGTATCGCATATTGTTATTATCATGTTATATGTATCGGATATTAATGTTAGTACGGTAATATTCTATAGTTATCAGATAACCATAAACTTATCGAGATATCATATTAGTTAGCATGTTATTCAAATAGTTATCCACTAACACCACAAACATTATATATGACATAATAACTGAGTTAACACGATAAACATAAACTTATCGTGATACTATATTATTTAGCATATTAATCAAATAGTAATCCGGTAAAATCACTTAGTGTTTTTCATTATCCAGTCATGAATAGTGTCATCGACGTCACTGTGAACAGTTTCGTCGGTGTCGGATGAACAGTGTCACCAACCACCTAAGGTCAGAAAAGGATTGTTGTGATCAATGGCATTTTGTAATTCACATAAATATTAAAGATATTTTTGGTTTTTTTGTTCTCTTTCCTAAAATCTAATTTTAAATTATTCATCTCTATAATATTATTTAAGAAGACATTTTAAAAAATGAACTTTATTTTGCAAGTTATTACATGAAATGACACTATAAATAACAAAGAATAATTGAAATAGGAAATGATATAATAGTCTTTTAAAATTATTGATTAGAATATAAAAGTATATATTTTGCATTAAATAGGTTATTTATTATTTCATTTCTTAATTATTTTTAATATTATATATTTTAAAATAATAATCAATTCATATATATTCAAAGAAAAAATATATTCAAAATCTTGCTATATTTTTTTAACTATAATTTATTATATTTTATTTGAATATATATCAAAACAAAAAGTTGAAAAATATTTTACTAATTTTATAAAAAATTAGACACAAGAAAACTATATATTTTTTAAGAGTTCGTAGATTAACGACAAAAACTAGAGTCATTTAACGATGCATATTAGAGTTATGTTTTTAAGATTATAAGTTTTTGCGGGTTAACCCAAATAATATTTTAGTTCACTACAAAACGGGTTAAATAAACAAATTATTACAAATTGACAAATTTATCTATAATCAATAATCATTAGTTAGTTATATTGTAAAATTCAGATAAAAGCAATTTTCTTAAATTTTAAAACAATTTCGTTAAAAAAAATTACTCCGCGCTATAATTAGCACGGATTAAATCCTAGTAACTATTTAATTAATTAACTAGTTATCCATAGCTAGTTATTAAATCCACCCTTTATTATTTGGTTAAAATATATTGTATACTTGTTGTACCTGGAAATACAAAGGTCTATTTTTGTAAATAGGAATAAACAAATGATTTTGGCTTAAGAAAAAAAGAACCGAAAGGCTATCGAACAATAAACAAGAAAGTTAGTTGTTCAACGAGATCAAATAGAATTCGGAAACGAGTTGGACAAAGTTTTTGCGGAGTAATTTAGGTTTAGTATTTCGATACTCAAGAGTGATTTTACAAGACAAAAACAAAAAATTGCTAAGTGTTTGAGTTTATAACTAATTGTAGTGAGAAGTGGTTGTAGAGAATAGAATTCAGGTCTCTTTACTTTTTGTTCTCGTCTTTGTTTTATACTATGAGGTCGTGTTTAACATTACCGTATACTCCGTTTGATTCGCCATGAATGGTCTTTAATTCTGAGACTTCGGCCGTTACGTTTAAGCGCCTTAATTCACCGATTTAAACGAATCTTTGGTCTCATTAAGATTGACTAACGGTTCTGCATTTAATTCCTTTTAATCGTAGATTTTTATACCGATGAACTTCTCAACTCGGCCTATCACCTCTGTTTTTGATCTGGTCTGATTTCTTTGACTCTGTTGGACTTTTTTTTTATCATTTGTTCACTAAACCCAATTTACTGAATTGGGATTTTCACCACCAAAATAATATATTAGGCGTGTTTGTTTCGCGTTTTTATTCCCTCAGATATTTTGGCGGTAGCCAAACAAAGCTCCAACCGTGTAACAGATAAGTTCCAAAGATTCCCTATTTTAATCCTTCCAAAGATATTAAGTTTTCATTTGGCACCCAAACTTTATTTTTGTACTTTACTTATTATATAAACCGTTCCATTTAACGACGTCACTTCGTAAATATTGACTGTCAATTATTCGTGTTTTTCTTTTGTCTTTTCAACATGACGTGGCACCGTTCCCCGTACGTCACTTAATTCCGCTTAAACTAACGGTGTCACGTCGGCAGAACAATAAGTCAAACCGTCATGCTTCTTCGGTTCTATTAAACCGTAGATCAATCAAGTAGTCCATTTGCTAATCCAACATCTAAATAATAGATTTACCCATTTTTATGAGTTTTTTTTAATCGTCTAAAATATTAATTATGAGAATAAATATATAGATGATTTTACTTGACAATTCTATCGATTTACAAGAATAGTTTACAATTGACACGATGGACTACTTTACCATTGACACGATAAACCACGACGAGTGATTATGCTTGCATTGCGCTAGAAATCTCTTGAAATTTTACCTCTTTTAATTTGCATCTTCTAGGATTCGAACTCCTTATCTCCATATGTAAAAATATTAATGAACATTTGGTAAACTACTGAACCGAGTGGGCTTCTACCATTTTTATTAGTTTAATACATTGAAATTGTTATGAAATACAATATTTCTAGTTTTGTTTTTAAAACAATTTTTTTAACCTAAAATATTCTCGAACTTATAAAGAAATCTTGGAAGTCCCTTTGATCCAGTGGTTGATCCAAAAATTCAAATGCTTCTATACTAGGAGGTACGGGGTTCGATTACCAGATGATGCAACATCTACAAATTAATGGAGGCAAACTTATAAGGAAATCTTCAGCATAGTACAAGTGGAGCCGTTCATCAATCGGATTATAACGGCGTTTCTAAACTTATAAGGTTTTGGGATCCTTAACCGGTACACACCAATCGGATTATAACGGCGTTAATTAAAACCGTCAGAAAAGACTTGTATTCGTCTCTTTCCCTCTCTCTCTCTCTCTCTAGGAAAGAAGGAACAAAGCAAAGCCTCGTCGTAGTGCTAATTACTCGTTTTCTATTCTCACTCCACAAATCCACCGCGCTCGCTCTCTCGCTATGTGAAACCGTCTTTGATTTATCTTTCCGGCGACGTTTTCCGACTTCCGAGAGCAGGTTCGGTGTTCGTAACTCTCGTCCCATCTGCTCAATTGTTGTTCTTTTAGATTTTTTTATGTTAGGTGCCGATTTTAGGGTTTTTGTTTCTATTTTGGGTAATCTCAACCTGGCTTGTTGGTTACTTGGCCATATTCTCGGATCTGTTTACTGTTAGTTATGCCCGATTCAATTGCTATTTTTGGTGTCTCTGAGTAAAATTCTCATATTTGGATTTTTCTTAGTGAAGATGGTCATGAAAGTTCACTGACCTAGAAATTAGTGCGCAGCGAATTGCTCGATTTGATCCTCTCTCCCTTACATTGATTTTTCACCTTAGTTGTTAGTTTTCTATGGCTGCTACTTCGAACTCCCTTTATTTTGGCCAGTTTAAGTTATTGTGTAGATGATTGGTAACCTCTTATCGATGGTGTTGAATGCAAGTAACCTCGCAAGTCTGGCAACTTGTTGTGATTGATTTTCGGGTTTTACCAGTCGTTGATGTTACTCCTTTTGGGTTTTCAAGGACTTATAGTCATAATTGATTCTGATTCAGTTTCTGAATTTTTTGTAAAAAAAAGGTTTTGAGGTGTTCTACTGTGGTTTCATGCGCCAAAAGATCTAAACGGAGTGTCTTTGTGCGGTGCTCAGCTTAGTAGTTATGGGGAATGCTTGTTTTGTTGCTGCTCGAGACAAAATGGTAGTGCCTAATACATCAGCAGTCGAGAATTTGCAAAGAAACAACGTGAGGTATTCTCCAAATTGGAGCTTCCGGTGGGATAATAGAGGACGGGTGGCAGGTGAAGATACCTCTCTAAGTTGGTTATCTGATGGGATTAGTCGTAACGATGGGTCTGATGTCAAATCCGAAGCTGCATTTGTATCATCAGAAGGGTCCCCTCTGAACAATTTCCAGACGCTGTCATGGCACAAGTCTCCTGCTTCGGGTAAAAAAATCTCCGCCTTTTAGATATATGTTCGATGAAGCAAATTTTTGTTGCTTACCGGCAAAACCTGTTTAATCTGTCAAAAACTGTAGAGTGTAGAGAAAAATTTGTTGTGGCCCGCCTGGAACTTAGGACTACTTTTCTATACAACCTGTTCATGAGAAGACATTGATATGTCTGTTGACATAAATTGTTTCTCTTGTTTGCTTCTTGGCTTGCTTTTCATTGGTCTCCATCCATCTTGACTTTTCCATGCAATGACATCACGTAATTGTTGTGGCAGATCAATCTTTTTCAGGAATTGCATCCATCGACACCGCCTCTGAACCGGTAAAAAGCTTGTTTCACTGCTAGCTATATATCTGCCATGTATCCTCTGTTAATATAAACTCTATTTTACTTTCGTAGATCACCCAGAACCCTGCTTATTTTCGATCTCCTGCAAAACGGTCTCTGTCATTGGCTTCTCAACCATCATCCTTCTCGACTTCACCACTATCGTCCCAAAGCCACTTGCCAATGCCACCTGCAAGTTCATCGACACTGAAGTTGACACCGCGCCCTTGTTTATCAAAGCAAGTCTCAGATGGTCAAATCTTTGGGTTTACCTCACCGAGCAGAAGCTCAGCAACTGAAGAGAGGCTGGGAAATGAATCTCATTCTGGGCCATCTGATGGTTGGTCCATGCAAGCCTTCTATGAAATGATGGCGTATTCTCGCAGAGAGTCTTGCTCTTATGACAATGAATGCTTAGGGCTTCGACGTGACAAGATAGACCATCAAGGAAACCGAAAGTCCAATGATCAGCAAGCCTGTGGTGCTTGCTCTAGATCCTTGGCTCAGAAGTCGTTGTTGAGTAGCCAAAAGATCTTTGCCACTAACGAGCTCTCTGTAGCTGCGATTCTGGCTTGTGGGCACGTCTATCATTCTGAGTGTTTAGAACAGGTGACACCTGAAATCGACAAATTCGACCCTCCATGTCCCGTCTGCACATTGGGTGAGAAAAAAACACTCAAGCTGTGGGAGAAAGCATTAAGGGCAGAATTGGATTTGAAGGCTAAACAAAACAAGAGACTTAGAAACCGGGTTGTGGACAGCGATGACTTTGTCATGTTTGATCACAGCCACAAGGCAGGAGCAGTAGCAGCAGCGCCAAGCGGTACTGGACACAAAGGTAAAGTCCCGAAGCTGGTGTCGAGTTCAAGCTTAAGAAGCTATTCCCCAAAGCCTTTCCTTGCACGACACTTCTCTTTCGGGTCCAGAAGTAACAGTCTTAAATCCCCGAAAGAGAATCGTTCTGCCATCTCTTTAAGAAAGAAAGGCTTCTTCTGGACCAAATCTAGCAAACTTTGAAACTGTAAGCTTCTCTCTCTCTACAAGCATCACTTATGAGAGTCATATGGTAAATCTTATGATTCTTAAATCTTGTTTCAGATCTTGGGTGCTGTTGCGCTTCGTAAGCTAGGGTCGAAGTCAACGTTACGGATACTTACCAATGGTACACATTTGTTTGTGTGTATGTTATAGAATGTCTCAACAAAATCTTTCTTCTTCGATGTCAAAAATAAAATAAAAACTTTCTTCCCTTTTTGTTGTTGTTGTGCAATCCCAAATTTTCACACTTGTAAATATAATAATTTTAATAATATAAGGAAAAAATTGATTTGGCTTTGCCCAAGAAGCTGTGAATTGGGTTAATTGGATCGATGGATCTAAAGTGTTTTAGAATTTTCAAGAATGGTGGAGATTACATTCATTCACAACGGAGATGCTTGGTACTACAAGAAGATAGCTTCAACCTATTTTTTATTGTTTTTTAAAGGACGACAAGCTAATTAACCAATGTGCTGATGTAATCGCTAATCGAGCCATGTGACCATGTCCTTTTCTATGTTCGATCCAAGCTATACTGGAAAATAGTATTTCCATGTGTCTAAGACCAATGGTAGACTACTTGGAGAAACAAACTCTCCGCACTCGGTTTGAGTAAAAAAATAATTAATGACGAACGATTCAATAAAATAGATTGCATTAGCCCGCAAAGTAGTGGGCTAGTTGTAGGGCGGATCCAGTAAATGGTGTAACTCTTAAATCTGGATTTGATTTTCCTCCCTAGCTATTAAACACTCTTTGTTGGAAAGTCTGTCAGTTGGACTATGGTCCAATTGGTTTACATAGTAGTCTGAAATACAGGCGGTCGGGTTATTCCTGACATTAGTCGGAAAGCATTCAAACTCGGGACAGGCGAAAAAGTTCATGGTGTCTGTTAAACCGTTGAACAATTGAGAGTAGTCTTCTTCGTAGTATCTCGATGCGTTCTTACCGGAACTGATTGGATCAGCCGATAGGATATATAAAAAAAAATAAAAATAGATTGCATTATGATGATCCACGTCCTTATTCACCAATCAGCTATATATATAAAATTAGAAATTCGCAAACTTGCGGTTCCACGTCCTTATTGACCAATCAGCTCGTAACCTTTGGACTTCAGTACATCAAGAATACAAACTCCGAACACCGACCAAGTTATATTTATTTGAGTTAGCGGTTCCACGTCCTTGATCAAATCCAATACATCTGTCCATCTATAACATACAAAACACCGTAGATGATAACGTTGTTCTATCGAATTTATCATAAAGAAAAACGTTATTAATTATGTCGAATTCGTGACGTATTCGTATCAAAGAACACACATGACACGTGGTACTCCTTTCTTCTCCGTGCGTGGCAAAACATTTCACATAAACTCGGCACGTCTCATAACCATGCAGATGAACATGTTACAATAAATATAGACACTTGTTCGACCGCAAACGTATAGTCTTTTCTAAGAAGCATTTGAGAATCTTACAATACATAATCACTCAAAAGCATAGTAGAAACGAAAGGAAATAAGAAAGGATTGCTTACAATGGCGGATTTGAAGGACGAACGAGGAAACCCAATCCATCTAACCGACGAATATGGAAACCCGGTACAGCTCACAGATGAGTTCGGTAACCCCATGCACCTAACCGGTGTCGCCAGCTCTACCCCTCATTACAAGGAGAGTATTACCAGCGACATTGCGGAACACCCAACCGCTGCCACACATGCAGGAGTCACCGATGCAACCGCTGCCACACATGCAGGAGTCACCGGTGCAACCGCCGCCACAGCAGCAGGTACTGGTGCGACTGCCACGGGGCAGCAACACCATGGCTCTCTTGAAGAGCACCTTCGTCGGTCCGGAAGTTCATCCAGCTCTAGCTCGGTGAGATTGTCATGCATATATAGGCTTCTTGCATAACTTTAATGTTGTTCTTTTATGTGGAACCATACCATTTCTCGTTCTAGTTAATCTTTTTCCTTCCAAAACCGGGAAACTGTTTTATCTTTATATCTGTTTAGATTTCTCGTTTTTTGAATTTGTTAAGAGACTAGAATTATTGTTAAGGATATTTTAGAAATTTAATTTATCGATTTTAGTTATTTTATTTCTAAAAATACAAAATTTTCCTTAACAAATTAAAAAAAAAAAGAGAGAATATAAAGTTTCCAAAAGATGAAAATAGAGTTTTTAAAATCTGTTGTGTCAATCCAGAATCAAGTTGAATGTATTTCTATAATTATGATAGTTTTGGAAAAAACGTTAATTTGTATTTTGTAGGATCTCTTACTATTAACGTACAATCGATTATCTTATGTAATAATAGTTAAAGAGTATATGATTACATGATGATTTTGAAATAGGAGGACGATGGACAAGGAGGGAGGAGAAAGAAGACTATAAGAGAAAAATTCAAAGAGAAGTTCAGCAGCGGTAAGCACAAGGACGAACAGACACCCACCACCGCCACAACCACCCGACCCATCACTACCACCGGAGCTGTGGCTGACCAACCGCATGAGAAGAAGGGTATTCTTGAGAAGATCAAGGATAAACTTCCCGGCCACCACAACCACCCATGAAACACTATATATACACCAATCGTCGTTTCAGTTTCTTGAATAAGTCTTAAGCCGCTCAAATTTCATTAGGGCTTATGTATCAATTATGTCGTCTACTTAAAGTTTTACTCAGTTATAGTGTTGATATGTTCTCGTTTTCTGTTTGTGGTTGCATTGCTTACGCTCTTCTGGCTCAACTGCAACATAACCGAATTGGTACACAAACCCTCTCTCTTTTAATCTTCATTTTCGGAACAAGACTGAATGTTTAAACTGTCTTTAAATCATTGGCTTTTATGTCAAAATTCTCTTAAAGCCAATTTAACAGTTTACTACTAAAAATAAAAACATTCACTAATTATAGCTTTACTCCAGCAGAAGCAGAGATGATATAGCCACACATATAAACAACTCATCTTTTCTCTCTTTCATGCTTCTCTCGCTCTTTCTTCAACCACAAGCAGCCCAACAATCTCGTTTCTTTATCATTTTCTTCCTCATTCTTCTCTCTTTTCTCTCCCCTCCACGAAGGAGGGATGGAGATAAGAAAGGATCCAAATATACCTGTCCTAGCTTCTTCTTCTTCCAGGCCCTTCATGGCTCTTCTCTTGACCCTTCTCCTCTTCCTAGCCGGCCTAGCTTCATCGGTTGCCATCAGTGGCGGCCCAACCGCTGGTTTTAAACCGGCAGATGACATTCTCATTGATTGTGGGGCCAAGTCGTCATCCAAAACCCCTGAAGGTAGAGTCTTTAAGAGTGACTCAGAGACGGTTCAGTACGTAGAAGCCAAAGACGATATTCAAGTCTCTGCCCCGCCTTCAGATAAACTCCCTTCTCCCATTTACCTAACCGCCAGGATCTTCCGCGAAGAAGCCATTTACAAGTTCCATTTGACCCAACCCGGTTGGCATTGGGTTCGTCTCCATTTCTTTGCCTTCCCCAACGACAAGTTTGATCTCCAACAAGCAACTTTCTCTGTTTTAACACAGAAATACGTCTTGCTTCATAACTTCAAACTCAGTACACACAACAATGACAAGAACCAAGCTGTTGTTCGGAAGGAGTACCTCGTCAACATGACGGATGCTCAATTCTCCCTAAGCTTCAAACCTATGAAAGATTCTGCCGCTTTTATCAACGCTATCGAAGTCGTGTCAGCTCCGGACGAACTCATCTCTGATGAAGGCACTTCCCTTTTCCCTGTCAACGGTTTTTCTGGTCTGTCTGATTACGCGTACCAGCCGGTTTACAGGGTTAATGTCGGTGGTCCCTTGATCACGCCACAGAACGACACACTAGGAAGAACCTGGACAAGTGACAAAGAATACTTGAAAAATGAGAATCTGGCTAAGGATGTCAAAACAACTCCTTCCGCGATCCAGTATCCTCCCGGAGTCACACCGCTGATTGCGCCGCAGACGGTTTATGCCACAGCCGCAGAGATGGCTGATTCTCATACCATAGATCCTAACTTCAATGTCACATGGAACTTCCCATCAAACCCATCCTTTCATTACCTCATCCGTCTTCATTTCTGTGACTTCGTCAGCAAGTCTCTTAATGACCTTTACTTCAACGTTTACATCAATGGCAAGACTGCCATTTCCGGCCTGGATTTGTCCACTTTAGCTGGCGATCTTTCTGCTCCTTACTACAAAGACATTGTGGTGAACTCGACCCTTATGAAATCCGAGCTTCAGGTCCAGATTGGTCCCTTGGGAGAAGACACTGGGACCAAAAACGCCATCTTGAACGGAGTAGAGGTTCTGAAGATGAGCAACTCCGTGAACAGTCTTGATGGAGAGTTTGGAGTTGATGGTAGAACTGCGGGGATTGGGAAGCACGGGATGGTTGCAACCGCAGGGTTTGTGATGATGTTTGGTGCTTTCATAGGCCTTGGAGCTATGGTTTACAAGTGGAAGAAGAGGCCACAAGATTGGCAGAAGAGGAACAGTTTCTCTTCTTGGTTGCTACCGATACACGCCGGTGACAGTACCTTCATGACAAGCAAAGGTGGTTCTCACAAATCCACGCTTGGCCTCGGACGGAATTTCTCTCTTTCAGAGCTTCAGGAAGTCACAAAGAACTTTGACGCATCAGAGATAATCGGTGTCGGTGGGTTTGGAAACGTTTACATTGGAACCATCGACGACGGAACTCAAGTCGCTATCAAAAGAGGCAATCCACAGTCAGAGCAAGGGATCACAGAGTTTCATACAGAGATTCAAATGCTGTCTAAGCTCAGACATAGACACTTGGTCTCCTTGATTGGATACTGCGACGAGAACTCAGAGATGATCCTCGTCTACGAATACATGTCCAATGGCCCTTTCAGAGATCATCTATACGGCAAAAACCTCTCTCCTCTGACATGGAAACAACGGCTCGAGATATGCATAGGAGCTGCTCGTGGGCTTCACTATTTACACACAGGAACAGCTCAAGGCATCATCCATCGTGACGTTAAGTCAACGAACATTCTTCTTGATGAAGCTTTAGTTGCTAAAGTCGCTGACTTTGGTCTCTCCAAAGACGTTGCCTTTGGACAAAACTATGTCAGTACGGCCGTGAAAGGTAGTTTCGGGTATTTAGACCCTGAATACTTCAGAAGACAACAACTTACAGACAAATCCGATGTTTATTCATTCGGTGTCGTTCTTCTAGAAGCTTTGTGTGCAAGACCAGCCATTAATCCTCAGCTTCCGAGGGAACAGGTTAACTTGGCTGAATGGGCTATGCAATGGAAACAAAAAGGGTTGCTAGAAAAGATCATTGATCCTCATCTCGTTGGCACTGTCAATCCCGAGTCTATGAAAAAGTTTGCAGAAGCTGCAGAGAAGTGTTTAGCAGAATACGGTGTTGATAGACCAACAATGGGAGATGTATTGTGGAACTTAGAATATGCTCTTCAGCTTCAAGAAGCCTTTTCTCAAGGAAAAGTTGAGGCCGAGGAGGTTGAAACCGATAAGCCCGTTGCTGCTACTGCAGTGGCGGCTCCACCTGCCACCGCCGCAGCAAGTGAAGGTTCAGTTTCTCAGACTGAAGAGAAGGATGACTCGGCAGTGGACCAACACTCTGGAACCGCCATGTTTACTCAGTTTGCTAACCTCAACGGAAGATAAACTGACACCAAACGAAACAGTGTGATGAGTTAGAAGAAAACAAGGTTACCGGATTTGTTGTATAATTTGTCTAATATTTTTTGTTCTTTCACTTTGATGTTTTTATTTTTGTCAGTTTTGGTTTTTGGGTATTTGAAATGTATGTATTTTTTTTTTTTTTTAAGGTGGTGGATAATGCATGTATAACTAAAATACTCCTATGCATTTATCTACTCATCCTCCAATGTTGTACGTTGTTGATACTTAGGTTACACAATACAGATTTTCTGAAAAGTACTTTTGAGACTTGTTCAAAACGAAAACTGTAGAATTTGGTAACGAGAATTAAGATACAAGGGAGCTCTTACAGTTAGTAAAAAGTGAAAATATTACACAATCTCTGAAAGCAAAGATTGCTTTCTTTTGAGTTCTTGAGCTCCTCCTCCCAAAAGGACCCTGTCCTAATAAAATATCTAACAATCTGAGTAATTTCTTCCCCATCAAAGAATCCCTAATTCATACTTATAATTCTCGTGACACAACCTCAGAAAGTAGAAAGTTAGAAATAGGTAAATAAAAAGAACAGAGCTTAAAAAAGAAAAGAGAAAAGCCTATTCAACTCTTTTCTTCTTCTTGCTCACCATCATGGGATTTTCAATCTCCATGAGTTCATCATCTTCACTCTCGACGTTCTCTGTTTCTTTCTTATGATTCTCGGGCTGGGTCTCGGAGAGTCTTCTCTTCTTAGAAGCAATCTCGGGTCCTGAGGAACTCTCTGTGACATCAACAGCGTTCTCATTGTTTGATGTTGATGCGCTCTCGCCGTTGGTAGCTGGAGATTGTGTCCATCCAGAGAGAACCATTCCTTCAGGTTCTTTTTCCTCGTCAAATTCTTCCCTGTGACACAACAGAATAAGCAGAGGATGCATAAATCGTCTGACATGGAATGATTGAAGACGAAAGCTCTAGTGATTTGATTAATTGGAAAAGTTCAGAGATCTGTCTTGGGTATGATTCCAAGAAACCAAACTGATATTGAAACAGGATTCAGAAGGTACAAAAAAACCTGTGCTTGACATTAATCTTGCAAGATAGCTCCTGTTGAAGATCTTCCACAGTGAGAATGCTTCCATTGATAACGGGAGAAGGAAGTTCTGATAAAGACTGAAAAAGAAACACAAACATGTGAGAAATTGCGAAAGCCCAGCTCGTATTTGAAGAGCAAACCGTAGAACAGCCGAGACCGAACCTTCTCAAGATTAGCATTGTAGTTTGCAACCATAATATCATCCAGATCATCACCAATTTCATAAAGAAGTGATGCCCCATGCATTATCAATGGTAGGTTCATTCCAAGCTTGGCTTTGACAATTTTATCAACTAGATCCCGTAGTTTCGATTTCTGAGTATTGATCTCAAGTACTAAAGGGGTCTGTCAATATAAAAGGAGAAAACCTGATGATTTGACAATGCAAGAGAAAATGAGAAAGAAGGCTAAACAAGTAATGTTAATACCTTGGAACAGACATAGCAAGAAGGATTAGGTTCAAATGGCTCGACTGGCATAAGAAGCATCTTTCTGCTTGGGTGTTCTAAGCAATATGTCATTCTACAGAGAGACATTGAGGGGGAAAAAATGATGTAAATAAGATGTCAAGGGCCCTGACGCTTATGAAATACTGTGAAATAAGATTTCAAAGTAACAAACCTGTACTTGTCCACATCCTTTTTCAGCACTTTGATTGCTTCGATAACAATCAAACCAGCAACAATGGCGTTAGTCGTAGCAACGGCATGAACAATGTTTCCAGCGATACCTTTGGCTTCAAAAAGACTGTGCAAAGGAATTCCGAAAGACTCAGCACGGATATTTGCAGCAGCAGTGACAAATTCTACAGCTAACTGATCATCTTTGTCAAAAGTAAGGTGTCCTATCTCCTGTAGCAGCATATAGACAAAACCATGAACTGATCAGTACACCGGAACTTATATATACAGAATTCACAGAAAGGACTATACAGACCTTCTTTCTCTTGGCGAAGAACAACTTCAATGCTTCTATGAACACTAGAGAATTCTGAGTTAGACCCCACAATTCCTGTGGATTCTTCAGGCCAAGAGACGGCATGACAGAGATCATCGAATCACCATCAGTAACAGAACTATTCTGACTGCTTCCATTTTGTTGAGTCAGGCTTTCAGGCAAGACTTCCTTACTGTATATAGGCCTTGGTCGTCTACGATTTTTCCATGTCTCCTCATTGGACAAAGCCGTTTCAATGTTATAACCAAACACATGATCATATATCTTTCTACCATACTGCTCAATATCTTCATCTTCTGCACGTTCAAATACATCTTCTGTTTCTTTGGATGAGCTTGCAGAGTTGTTGGATCGCACATTAAGATCATTATCCTGATTCTTGTCGCCAAACAACTTCGCAAAGAGCAGGTCTTTTGCCCATACGATACAGTGCACAAACTGTTAATCAATCCAAAATTCATTGGCACATCAAAATCAAGCACTACGTCTTAGGTTAAGACTATTCCAGATATAAAATGATTTCTCCAAGATTCACAAAAAATTAGGGAAACCAATACAGTGTTAATACCTTAGTTGGAGTGCTGGTTATTGTACACACAGGATATGTCTTTGGAGCAGGTTTGGTTTGGCACTCATAGCATTCTGTCTTTCCCTTTAAGTGCACAGTTACCTGATTCGAACACACAGACAAGTATTACAAAGTCAGATAGATAGAAATAGTATCCGTTAGACCATTCAAGCATAGCATTATAGTACATCTAACTCATTAATTTTGCTTAGCGAAATAAGAACCGCAAGACCAGAGGACACGCGGAATAACCTGTCCTAAGAAGCCTGTTGTCCCGCTTTCTACAAGAGGAATATCAGCTGCAAGACAGAGGCGATTCACATGACGTCTTGCGTCCAAGTTATCCAGTCCATTCAGTACAACATCAAATTGCTTGAAAAAATCAACATCAAACTCGGGATTCTTCACATTTGCATGGTATGATCTTATGTTAATGTGAGGCCTGAATCTCAAGACTGCATCTCTAGCAACCTGATGATATGGTAAAAATATATTAACTCTTACGAACTGGAATTCCTTGGACTTAGCTCAAGCAAATTTACCTTAGCCTTGGACTGCCCAACATGTGAACGCCGGAATAAAAATTGCCTATTCAGGTTACTGACTTCAATTGTGTCCATGTCAATCTGTAACACAAGCGAGTAATTAGCTAAAACAGCACAGGATAAAAGCTAATCTTACAAGTCACTTCTCTATTCATTTTTGTATCTAAAACTCCAGAAACCAGAAGTAAAACCCGAATTCTTTTCATGGATTCCGATGAAAATAAGTTAATGATGAATCTACAAAATCCGAAACTATGCATTGCCTATCCAGAGGCTTTGAAGTAACACTAAACCTATCGGCGAAGGCAGCTAAACACAGAGTCCTCCTGGAGACATATTATGCAATCTTTCTGGTGTTCAGTAGAGACCGAAGCAATCTCATGAACCATACAAATCAAGAAGCTCAAAGTTGTAACTTTTAAAACCCTAAACCCCAAATCAAATCATGTAGCACAGTGGGAGATTCTAAAGGATTGAACTTTCTTCTGTAACTTAAATCTCAGGAAAACAAAAAAGAGGAAATCACAAACTTATATGAATACTTAAATTCACGAAAACAGAAAAGGAAACAAAAAATATTGATGAGCTTACAATATGAATGTCTTCGAATCCAGAAAGAGCAAGAGTCTTCAGTAACTCGCAGCCAATCCCACCAGCTCCAACCATAAGCACTTTCGCGCCCTAAAACCCAACACGGAAAAATTCAAAAGACTTCGATTGAAAAACACCAAAAAAAGTAGCTTTAAGAGTATCATCAGAGCTTACTTTAATGGCGGATTGTTGCTGCTGCGTATCCATGGAGAAGAAGTGACAAAACGGAGCAATACGCTAAGCGACGGTTCAGAGTAGAAGACGGAGAAATGTGGGATTGGAAAAATGAAAGCTTTTCCGGGCTAATGTTATAGAATCGAAACGAATTAGTAGTAACAGAGAGAGTAGCGAATATTGATTTCTAGGGTTTAATGTGGAGGGATTTGGGAAATTTGGACGAAGGAGAAAGACGACGAGTGGGAGGAAAGAAAAAAAAGAGACTCACGTGGGCTTTTGTGTAAATTTCCTCTTCCGAATATTATTAGTGTAGTTTGACTTTATATTACCGAATCAATTAACCAATGATTTTTTTTTATTTTTAATAATTATATGATTTTTTCGTATAATTGTCGTTACGTCTTCCTCGTCAAATTAAGTTTTCATAATAAATCTCGTTACATCTTCTTCGACAAATTAGTTGTTTGATCGGACTCAATTGTCAATTCAATGAATCACAATAATCCAAGATATAAATGTTGTTGTTTGGTTGATAACTTTTTATTTTATTGTTTGTGTAGTACTAAAAACCAAGGGTTTGTTTGCATTTTTATGCTAATTTAATATTTTGGTTTTAAATCGAGTTTTTGTATTATAACACTTATCTTTATTAATATATAGAACTTAAGAGTTAATAAAGTCTTGGTGGCCAGAGGGAAAGATCACCAGAGAGAAAAATTGATTAAGCCATCCAGTGGCTCCTTTAGCATCAGAACAGGTCATTTGGTATGCTCATATTCGTTTGTGTTGTGCTTTATTCTTTCATTCTATTTTTTCATTGTCACCGATGTGTATCGAATTGGAGGTTTTGTAGATGTGGTTTTCCTTTGAGCATATATGTGGTTGGTGTGGTAAAATAAGATTTTCTTGGAGTTGTCTTTTTTGAATTCGTTTGCCTCGGTAGCTTCCTTTGTGTGAAGTTGAGCCATTGAAAAAGGGTAAATGTTTAGACATATTCATAAGATGATCAAGCGAGATTGAGGTTATCAAGGTCTACTGGCGTCTGATCTTGTCTTCGCATTTTCACAAATCATTTTGGGTTTTTCTGTCAATCTTTGGTAATCTTCTGCATATGGATTTTACACTTTCTAAGTTAGAAAATTTGCACAAGTAACCTCTGAATGAGTGACCGACGGTTTGGTGTCTCTTTGTACACTCCCAAGACAATTTTGCTCTTTCAAGAAATTCATTTACAAAGTTTCCCCTATGTTTTTGTTTTTTGTTTTCACTTAGATTTGATGTGGTTTTGTGTGGGCCTAATGGTTTCTATGGCTTTGGATTGTCATTAGTGTGACATAGTAATTCTATTGTGGCTTGTGTAGTTTTTACCGAGGACAATTTCATTAGTCCGTCAGCTTCATATGCAACACTCCAAAATTTGAATAAAAATCATCTTTAACGATAATCTCTTGACTTCTTCAATCTGCACAAGCTCTCCAGTTTGTCTCGAAGTCTCCCACCATCTTTTCACTATGTTACGGCTCAATCCACAACGCTCAACAGATACTACGCATTTTAGATGAATGCCAAGGCGGCTTAACGCCATTTCCGCACCCGCTAAATAGTGATAGAACTGTTAACCCTTGGGGAAACATAGACTTGAGCACAGAGAGATGGTAACCCAATGTGTCAATTTGGAAGCAGTAGTCAAGCAACTTCAATCTTTCAGCCACTCCTCCACCACCCATTTTTGTGTGGTTTGCTGGATACCCCATAACACACTCTAAATGTTCAGGCGTTGTGTCTTGCATAGTTAACTGTTTCTTTCATTCACATTCCATACACTGGAGGAACAGGTAAGTGCCTAAGAGCATGTCCAATGGTGAGGTTCTAAAAATGGGTATCTAAAATTTTTAGAACCTCACATTTTAGAACCCCAACATTTTGTATGTTAATTTTTAGAATCTGTATCTAAAAGTTCTAACTTTAGAACCCTTCTCTCTTCTTTTTAGAACCTCTCCAATATTTATCAATTATATATCATTATAATTTTTTAGAACTCTTCTATTTAGAACTCTTCTATAATTTTTTTATCAAATAAGTTTCTCACCTATTTTCTCAATTGCCATTGAGATTTCATGATTAGAGAATCCCATTTCCAATAAACGCAAGGTTTTGTCCATTTTTGATTCATTGGGAACCTGGATGTAAAACATGAAATAAAAGTAATAACCACATGAATAAATACAAAATGAACCTAAAAGAAAGGTAGTGGAATCTACTAAGGCGAAGCAACAAATGGACATGTCAAAGCATAAGCAAAGAAATCAACAGCTAATGTGGAAAGCACCACATACCTCTGGTTTCCTAGCAACAATTGGAATGACATCTTCATATTCTTCATTGATTTCTGTACCATCAACTACGTCCTCAGATTCTTGTGCATACTTTTCTGCTAATTGAGTAGCAACAATGAAGTCTACCATCTCATCAATTGGCGCGTCTTTACCAATCACACATAAAAGACAATAATGAAGAAAGACTTTGCTGACATGCCAAATGAGAGCATGCTAAGTTTCTGAATGGCTCCAAATAACATAGAAGTTGCTGCTCAATTTCACATTTCCTAAAATCTGGATGCAATTATCTAATACGATCATATGCAATGGCTTTCACCCTTGAACAACAACATAATATTCATAAAAGTTATTTTTCATGTCGGAAAGTAAGAAATTTGCAACCATTGCTATTTGAAATGATGAATGGAAAGCCAAAGCCATTGGGTATAAAATACATTACCAAGCCTGTCCAGTGCAAAGTCAACTAGATTTTGCGGGAACTTCATTGTTAGCAACATCATCCTAGTACCATCAGCTTCATATTCAATATCAGGTTCCTGTCAAAGGAAAGAAAGAAACAATACAATATCAGGCTACTTGATTTTGATTATCATCATTATACATGTTATGGGATTTACCGGTTTTGGTTCCACTAGCCCATGAAAGCTGGGCTGAGGATGTTCCGTCACAGTAGGCTTAGTGAGAATCTCTAGTAACAATTCAAGATCATCTTGACCTGGATATGAAAAGAAAGCAACCTCAGTAATCAAAATCCCCAAGACTTTATTTTTTGGTTCGTAGGAAAGAAACTTTTGACTACCATTTTCATCAATTGCTTTCTGAACAAGAGTAGAGCAAAATCCCATGTCAATCAGCAATGACTTGACATGAATTGCAGCAGCATTGTCCTAGACATCAAGTAGAAAACAAATAATTTTCTCTCTTTTTTTGTCATCAATTTTATGTGTATAGGTTTTCTATGCTAATTTGACCGCCATATGGAGATTGCATTTATCATTTCTACAATATTGTGTATGCGGTTACACATCAAAGAATGTATTGTAAAGTCGATGGAAGAGTGGAGCCAAGAAAGGGACTCTACATTGGATATAGAAAAAGATGTGGAAGAGGGTAATCTTGCTGCATCTCCATGGTTTTTCTTGCATATTTTGTTTCTTCATTGGTCTCTTATAACTCGTGATGTACGATTTAAATGCAAAGGTATTTGGTTGAAACATGCTGTGCTAAAGTATGTATGCTTGGCTCGCAGTAAAGGATCGCTTATGTAGTTGTCAAGGAGATTACGACGCATTTCCAAACTGCATTGTAGCTTGAATGTTTTCTTTTTTCTTTTTTCTGTTCTTATTCATCATCTCGTCTCACTTCAATTGATATTAAAAAAAATAAAATGATATAAAGGGAGACGACACAACACCAGCTTATTTTCTTCACAATCAAGCACAACAACAAAATAGGGCTTTTTAACCTTTGTTCTTCCTCATCTCTCTTTTTTTTTTTAATTATTATTACCATTTTTTTCCCTCCGCAAAGGTAAATAAATTCAATATAACCTTCTAATAAGGGAAAAAGGGGAGTTTTTCTTACACAAAAAAAAAAACAAATTGATTGAAAGAAGGAACTCCGAATCCTTCTCATACCTTATATATGCACACGCAGAAGAGGGCATTTTCGGTAATTCACCACTCGAAGAAGATCATCACTCACTTCACTCGTCTTCGTTTCCGACCAGGGTGAAAGTGAACGGAGCAAACTTGTAACCATCGCCTTCGTAGAACTTGTTCTGATACTCCACCCAGTGAAGACGCAGCGCGTGGAGGAACGCACTCAACGTCTCCATCACCAGAAGCACTCCCACCGTTGCAAACACGAAGACAAGGATCCCAACGATCAGGATGAAGATATTGTTGAAACTGTTGCCGGAGAGAGAGAGATTGTGTTAATTAACAAACACCTTACTACTACAGACAGAGTAATTTTAATGGGTATCTGCATTTACTTACCCCCAAGCCATAAGGAGAACCTTCTCGTAGAAGACTGACGACAACTCCGAGTGGGCAAGACTTGAACAAGTAAAACCCAACAAAGCATAAATTAGTCATGATGACATGCACAAGTTACGGAAAATAATCAGAACAACAAGTACCTGAGGGCCCATAGACGAAGATACGAAGCAGTGTTGGAAACAGCTCCAAGCACAAACTCAATGGTGTGAATGAGCTGGTGCACAAAGATTTCGCTGAATTCAAACTCTTCGTGTCCGTGAGATCCCCCATTCGTTTCTACTTGAAGACTCTCATCTGTCTCGTCAAGCTGTGCGTATAACTGACCTTGATGTCTCTGAAGAACGTAAAAAAAAATCAAGTTTCAGTTATGGTCAAGCACAAATTCAATTTGAAGTTAACTGACAAAGGAAACGGACTCACAGCTTCATGTTGTTTCTTCAAGATGAACGGCTTTGGCAACAACATCCACGGAACAGAAACCAGTGCCAGAAAGAGGAAAGTTAGCTGAAATCGGAAAAGGAATGAGATGAGACAATATACTTTTATTAAATACAGAGAAGGAGCACTCTTAGGTATTGATGCAAACCTGTACTATTTTCTGGTTAGGGAAAAGCTGATTCTCTCCTAAATCATCCATTGGGCTCAGGAACATGTAGATCATTACATGATATAAATCCGCTTGAGAACCAGTGCACCACTTTATGATGATGAGGACTGAGAGATAGCCAAACAAGCAGTTCAAGAATATTATCTGGGGAACGAACTGGAACCTGGAACAATGTGAGATCATACACTTAAATATGATTAGTACCGACTTTATTTGTTGGGAGTGGATGAAAGAACTGGAAGGTGTACATATTGGTTGGGGTAAGTAAATTGAATAAACTCACCATACGTTTACAGCACTTTTGAAGAATTTTGCATTAAAGAAGCTCATTATGATTCCAAGGTTCATTTGGGCAACTCCAAGAAGGATTGACATTTTCATCTTAAGCGAGTTCAGGAACGGTAGCTCACTGCGGGTACCATGCCACACAGGATCCACGCCAAATGGATAAGTGTCTCGGGTTTTGATCAGACCAATTGTAGTAGCCTCACTGAACAAGAGAGCAGAAGACAAAAACTCAGAATCGTGATGATTTTTTTTGAAGGGTTTCGGGAACTAATCTACATACCTGCAAGAGGTATCACGGCACTCATATGCTGAGCTAGCAAACAATGGATATGGTATAGAGAAGAACTCGTTGTAGATTAAACCAGTGTATATTGAGAAGAGTGACATCATCAATATAACGTAACGGCCACCAAAAGCCATTTCCATAATATCCCCAAGTTTCTGTTGTCAGGAAGGATTGATGAGTAAGGATGCGGAATTGTAAGATAGAAAAACATTGACAACTAATCAAAGTAAACAACTAAGGAAATGACATATTATAGTCTATTATGCTCTTTGGAAGGCTCAAGTGAATTTTGCTTAATTTGACATTTGCACGCAACTCTTAAAACAGTAACATACAACAAAACAATCTGCGAATTTTGCCAATCTGATGCTGTGCTTAATCGGAACCTAGATGCTGCCAGTACGAATATTACCTGGCTGGAAAGTTTCTTTTCTCTCAATATTAAATACATAGTTGCGAGCAGCAGACAGATTCCATGACCCCAGTCACCAAACATAACCGCAAACAGGAAGGGGAAGGTAACAATTGTGAATACACTAGGATTGGCTTCCTGATATTTGGCTACACTGCAATGTAGGATCAATAAAGATCAGTGAAATTCAAGAGACAAACACTAGGCATAAATGGGCATTGCATGAGGAAAAAATAAAGTAAGCAAGAGAGGTTGATTCTAGCAGCTGAATTGATTAAGGAAAACACAGCTTATAGAAATAATTCAGGGGTATTCCAGTTTGAGTAAGGAGACGAAGCTAATACAAAGTTAAAACAGTTGAAACCAAAACAAAAAAATTATATTCTAACGAGTGTGTAAGAGGTAAAAGTTTAATACTAAACAGCTATCCACTAATCCTTTAAAAATGTTACTTATAGCTAAATGAATAACTCCAGAAATAGATGCTTACCCGTATGCATCAACAATTTCCTGGAACGCAGTAGTAAATTTGTTTGTGCGGAAAAAAGTTGGAGGCATCTCTTTGGTCCTCAGGACCTGGAAAATTGATCCAACTTGAGAATTGGAGTCAACCGCAGCACGCTGCAACGCATCTTGAATCTGCACAAGCAAAACTATAGACTCACTATCGCACTAGTATATATGCAATAATTACAAGTATATGCAACTAGAGTTACTCACTTCTGTCGCTGCAAAGACAGGACTCCAGCCTTCACCCACAAGGCACTTCTTAGTCACATCAAGACTAAGCATGTTCAATGTGTGATAGATGGCTTTTTCTTTGCGAACCTGCATGGGTAAAGGTTAATGATGACAATTGATCTCACCTAACACAGATGTGAAAATGGACATCAATGGGCACTCTACTAGTGAAAAGAAAGCTCCAAATAATAAAATACCTTGAGGTTCCATTGCTCAAACTTATCTCCAATGGTCTCCAAAAGAATGTTGCGTTGATCCAACCCAACACCTATGGTGGTTTTAAGCTCTGCTAACCGACCCGAAACCTGAAACATTATGAGAAGACTAATCAAGGTTAATAGTTTCTGAAAATATACTATCAGTCTATCATCATTGCGGAGAGCAGATAAATCACTGGCCTAAGACTAACTCTCCCATGGATGCTAACCATTTGTGCACAAACATAGCCCACCCAAAGAACACTTCACACACTCTAACAGGGACCACAAAAAGGTACGAGGAATTTCCCTTACTTGATTTTTTCCTCCTTAACAAAAAAAAACTCTCTGAGACATATTAACCACTACTCCGAAGATATAGCAACTGTTGAACCTGGAAATGCTTACTTCCCATCACAGGCTAATTACTGAGAGGATATAGTTTCTAATGACTAGAAGCTAAAGTCAGTAAATGAAACCCACAATAAGCATAATGCAGAGAGGACATCCATAAATCAAACGTTTATTGTTGGTTATTATTCCAAAAAATTGACTACAGCTCCATATGGTTATCATATGTAACTCATGCCCAGAAATAAAGCTACGTTGTACAGATAAAAAGAATACATAAAAACACATGACTATGAGACAGAAGAGAAAACACCGGAATCACTCACACATCGAAAGATAATACATACCTCAGTCATCATTTGAGCTTGTCTGCCAAGTTCTTCGCTGAAAGGATAGCGATTGGCCCCAAAAGCTTCACATATCTTAAGAATTTTGCTTTTTGCTCTTTCCCCAGAATAGAAGACAATAAATACATTTTTCTCAGCCTGTAACATTATTTTAGATCAAAAGTCAATCTCTAGTTGAGGCAAACAGAATAAGTATATTTTCTCTGCAAAAACCCGCATTCCATGAATAATAATTCTTGGCTAGGTAGATCGGCGAAACAGAAAGAAAACCATAGAGGCAGTTCCAATGTCAAATATTAGCATGTGCATATGAGAATGTAGAAACTATATAGAATATAAACTTTAAAAGAATTTATATACAGGAAGAAAGCAACCAAATCCTGCAATAGAAAAAGGCCACACTTTCAATTTCTACGGGCAGAACACAAGCAGCAAACCTTCTCCCCAGAGTTGGGATCAACAACAGACTCCTCAATGACAGACTGTCGTATGAAGATGTTGCCCCTAGTTGCACGAAAGAGGATCCTCTCGAACACCATAGACTTTTCGCGAGGCACTAGCCCGGTGAGGAATCCAAGCTTTACTTGCTTTGTTGGATCAATAGACTTCTCCTGTTAAAAAGGAAAGTTTGTAAGGCTGTTTGCAGAAAACACAACTTGAACAAGTAAAACAGTGGCAGATTTCGTACTTCTTGCAACAAAGGAGCCTCCAGGGCGTCTTCACCCACTTGTTGTGATTCTATCTCACTCTGCTGAGAGGTAGCACTTCTATGGGCTGAAGCAAAAAATTCACCAGCCTAAAAACAAAAACATCCACATGAATATAGTAGGAGATGCACATCCAACGCTTTAACCATAACAGTTTAAATATGCATTTCTCACTATGGAAAGCCCTTTACAGTCATTAAAAATATGTTGGCCAAAGATCATCTACAGTGCGGTGGCCTTAGTATCTACTTTTCTCCTCAGGTAAATATATTTAGAGAACCGGAAAGCTGTCAAATTAGTTACAAACCAGATCATGAAAACATATTACCTTCTCAAGAACGAGCTTGTACTCCACAAGTTCATTGTAAGACCGCTGCAACTTGTCACTATTAGCATTGATTTCGACAAGTTCAGCTTCCAGCTCTCCAAGCTTAACCTGAAAAGGAGAAAGGAGGAAAATGTAGAAGCATGAAGAAATGGGAAGCAAGGCTGTGCCCAAAAATCAGAAGCAGGGCATCTTCGTTCACCTCAACATCATCCAAATCAATATCAATTCCTTTATCTAGGATCTCTTTGGGAGAAACTCCTGCCTTTGACATTTGGTCTTTGAAGAAACGGATCTTCCGTGCCATCTCTCCACATCTTTTTATCTTCATCCATCAACAATGAGAGAGAAAAGAAATCAAACATTGTAAGATATACTTTCCTTCAACAAAAAAAAGAAGGTATAATCAATTCGCATTCACATAAACATGAAGTGACCTGAGCAGCATAAGTCCGTTGAAATGGGCTCTTCTCAGAATTAAGCTGGGATCATAATAGCCATATAAGAAGAGGAATCCAAAATAAAATTAAAAAATCGTTCCAAAGACGATCAAGAGAGAGAGAGAGATACGAACGTCTTTGAACTGGACGAGGCCGAGATCGCCAAGGTAAGAGACGGTAAGATGAGCAGATTCCATGGGAACAATGACCTGAACGAGTTGCATCGGCTCCGAGCGCATCAGATCCATCGGCGGACAGCAACCACCACCGCGAATCTCCGCCATGGCCGTCGAACTCGGATGGTTGTCGAGAAAAATCCGAATCTGGCGGAAGAGATCGGATGATGATGAGCTTAAGGATGATTTCAAGTGTTGTCTTCTCGTCTCGCCTGTTGTTGTCACTGCCACGTAGATGAGATGTGTACACCGTTTTGACCATATGATTATGATAATTATTAAATTACCGTTTTGTTCTCTTAAATATGGGTCTCGTCGTGACGGCCCATATTCAGTTCGGGCTTTATCAAACTGGTATAGCCCAGTTAGACTAACAACTAAACCATCAAATCTTTTTTTTCTTACCTGGATTGGACCGACCAGATCAATATTACCTGGATTGGACCGACCAGATCGACGGCTCATAGTCATAAGACTCATAACAAACACTGCGTACAAATAACTGTCTTAAGATTACATTCTTCATCTATGAAACCTAGATGACCGCATCTCAAATTCCAATCCTAAATTACAGTGATTATATTCAAAATCCTAAAGCAAGAAAGTGTTTCGACTTCAATGATCTCGTGCATCTTTGGTTGGGTCAGGACTGATGAACAAAAATGTAGGTAAGCCACGAAGATTTGGTTATTGTAATGAATGCACATTGATATGCTTGATGTAGACAGAAGCTGAAAGTCGCAGTTACATGCATGTCGCGTCCAAACTCGTACGTACTCATCATCGGTATCAAACTTTCACAATTATTGCATTGCTCTCTCATACTCTAGAGCAAGTTGTTTCACAAAGAGCAAAATTATTTAACACGGAACTATTAGAGACACAAGTCCAATGTATTATACAAACCTATTAAAGTGTCAAACAAGCCCATATATTTAGGGTTTCATTGCAAGATATTAGTATAAATAAAAATGTTATGGGGGGAATTGGCGATCGCGGATGTTAAAGAGTGGATTTCGGCTACTACTAAAAAACGAGAAGGGACTATACAACAACGTTTAACTTCCTGTGATCCTCCGGGATCAAGATGGACTCGACCTAGTGTGGGAACACTTAAATGCAACTATGATGCAGCTTATGATCCGAATTTTAGAAGGGTGGTTGGAGGATGGATTCTGCGTGATCACATGGGATTTCCGAAGTGTTGGGTATTAGAGACACAAGTCCAAGCCCACTGATGTTCCATGTATTAGAGACACAAGCAAGCAAAATTGTCAAAGAAAGACCCATGTGTTTAGGGTTCCATTCCAAGTTAGATTTATATAAAAATAGCTTTTAGGTTTTCTGAGATTGTAACCCTTGGCTGCGGGTTTTGCAGTCTTCTCTTTGTATTTTATAAGTTTCAATCAAAACCATTTCAATTTTGGTGACAAGTTAAAGTTTCTTCATTTCATCTTTTATTTTCATCTCTTCAATAAAGCTCTATGAGCTACCTAGTTTATAATCATATTTTCTCTTTCAATAAGCTCTAAAAGAGCTCGAGTCTACTTGGTTTGAATCTGCTCACATGGTATCAAAGCTTCAGTCGATCTAGGATCTATAAGTTCTCATCTTTCTTCTAGCTTCTGCTCGTTTTCACGATTGGCGATTTGTGGGTTTTCAAAAAAAAAAAAAAAAAAAAATTACTCCCACTTGTTTTATCTCTACCGTCGTCCTCCGGAAAACTTCAAAGAAGAGGGATTTGAAGAAATCCCACAAGACTTGTCGGAGCTTTCTTCTCCGACGGCGGTTATCATATTTGGTGTTCTGTCATCCTTCTACTGCAAAACTTTAAGTAATTCCAGCTTCAGTCACTGCCTTGCCTTCACCTGATCTGGCCGAACGTCGAGACACAGAAGAGGAAATCTTGATGATGCGTCTTCAACTTAGGGTTTCAGAGGCTTCGGAGGACCAAAGTCGTCAACATTTGCAGGGCAGTCTTCTCGCCGACAGCTTCACAGCAAAAATCTGTCTCGAAACCCTAAGCACCCAACGCTTCTTTATTACGAGGAGATAAAAGAGTCTGGTTCCGAGAAAAACAGAGTCTAGGATGAGAAGAAGACAGAAAAAGCGAGATGCGGCTGCAAAATCATCACCATAGGAGATCATGGACTGAAAATCAAACTTCCTCATCTCTATATCAACAATATGTGTGCTCTTTTAATATGAGACAGAACAAGGAAGAGAAAAGCGGTTTGATAGATAGAGAAGAATATGTTGAATGATTGGTGGTTTGGTGGTTTGGAATCGTGAAGCTAGGAAGATATATGGCAGTATTGGGTTTGTTATGGAGAGGTTTGTGGCTGGAAATTTCTGATATTTGCTTAGTGCACACAAGGTGCTCGTGGGAATGCCACAGAGAAAGGTATATTGTTGTTGGCAAATGGATAGGAAGTAGAGAGTTGTAGTTTCAGTAGTTGTGGGTAAAGTCTCTCATTTGTTATGTGATGAGTACATAAAATTCGGAATTTTGTGAGAAATAATGGTCAAAATATACTTCTGAGGGACTATACTAAACTCTCCAAGTACAAAAGATACCTCTGAGTGAGTCATGATAGATCTCCAAGTATAGACCAAGAGTTTTCACATAGTTGTGAACACTTGTTTTCATGTCTCTATAACAAATTAGGATATCCGTCTACATCTTTAGGTGCTCCATCCTTGTCTACTTCCTGTCAAGTCATCACAATTGTGTCTCAAACTTCGCATTTCGGTTTTCACTCGACGCTAAGTTTGCGGGGGAGTGTAAGAAGAAGTCTGGACCAAGCCTAAAGATGTTCTAACAAGTAAGCAAAAGTGTCAAAGGCCCATGTGTTTAGGGTTCCACTCCAAATCTAGATTTATATAAATATAGTTGTATGGTTTCTAAGATTGTAACTTTGGCTGCACAAATCGCAGCCTCCCTTTCCTCTTTATGATATAATATCAAACTCTTTTGTTCTTGGTGACAATCTAATTTTTCCCTCTTTCCCTTTTTTATGCATTTCAATAAATCTCTTTTGAGCATGAATCTATGCTTGTTTTGAATTTGCTCACAGGGTCTAACGACGAGTCATGGTGCCAAGGACTCGACGGTTTAGCCTCTCGTACCGCTGCTTACTACCAACAAGGTGCTCGTTTTGCCAAATGGTACGTTAATATTCCGACTTGGAATTGAGTTGAGCTGTTTTTTTATAAAGCCTTGAATGTCAAAAAATGGTGTTTTGATTGTATTATTAGGCGTACTGTTGTGAGCATTCCAAATGGACCCTCTGCTTTGGCTGTTAAAGAAGCAGCTTGGGGACTTGCCCGCTACGCCGCTATTTCTCAGGTATAATACATTTCTAAAACCTCTGTTCCCATCTACATTGCTGTATATACTTGTGCATTTTGCTGTTCTGTAGGACAACGGTCTGGGAACTCCAAAGTTGTTGGAGTTAAGATCGACCTGGCCAAGTTGCAACTGACCGCGCCGGTTTGCACCAGCAAAGGAGAGAAAGTGGATCTAAGCCGGCGTGTGGAAAAGCATTGGCGTTCTATATAGTATATATGTCTTTTGTCTTAACGCTAATTGCGACCTCATAGGTTGACATTATACAAAATCAGGTATATATTATGTTTAATATGCATATTGGTTGGCTTCTCATTTGTCATTGCCGGAGTGCCCTCAGCCTCCTCCGGATAATCCTGGCCTCAAAACAGCTATCTGGAATTAAAAACAGCTCCCAAACTCAACAACTTTTTGTGGAAGCTCTTGCCTGGTTCATTGGCAACAGCGGAAACAGTACACCAACGCCGACACATCACCTGTGATTTTATATGTAAAAGATCTTACCAATCAGTCGAATCAACGCAACATTTATTCTTTGATTGTTCACACGCCCAACATGTATGGAAAGCATCTGGCTGGCCTACAAATCCCATCACTAACTGAACCGTATGCGTCACTAACAACAAAATTTGAAGACATTATGCAAGTGTGTGGAAACATATGTCGTGAGATGCAACAAGTATCTTTGTGGATTCTCTGGCGATTATGGAAAAACAACAACTTACTACTACATCTACAAAGACAAGTCCATTGGAGCAAAGATTTGGAGTATGCAAAATCAGATTCAAAAGAGTGGCTAGACACAGAGGAATATATTACTCATTACAATGTTACCCAATAACAAGGCATACAATCAAGAGGTTATCATTTCAGTACTCGAATTCCACAATCTGCAAACAATACTAGCAGCGTGTTTCTTTATCTTCTTGTCTCCATGGTTTTGAAGCTTCTTGATTTTTTCTTTCCCTTTTGCTTTTGCGTCCTCAATCAGCTCAACGTAATAGTTCGTGACAGCTAAGTTATTCCCTGACTTTTTAAAAATGCTAGCCAATCCTTCAAGGCAAGGACGTATGACTTCTAAATCTGACGATTCCAGGAGGTTGCATAGCACTTGTATGCATCCATGATTCTCCAGGTATCTGTATAACCAACAGGAACAAAACATTGATATATAAACCCCAAAATATAAATAAGAGGAAGTTTAAAAAGAAAGTGACATACTTGATGTGATCATCAGAACCATTTACAATTGCATTTGAAATTGCATATGCAACTTCTTGCTTAATATCCAATTAAGTGTTTAGAAGCAGACTGACCATGTCAGGAATCAAATTATCATCAACTATTTTCTGCAACAATCAGAAAAAAATAAAAAAAAATTAAGAACACAACTAGTAATGAATAGGCTACAGAGGTCTGGATTGAAAACGGTATAAAACACATGATGAAACAGTGGAACTGCCTACCTGAATCTGCTCTTTGTTACCTCCTGATGCGATGTTTGAAATAGTGTAACAAGCTGTCATCTTTATGTCTTCCGCATAGTTTCCAGTGAGAAAATTGGCAAGAAACCGTAGAACACCATTGTCGATCACAATCTGGAAAAAAAGTTCATCGGATATAAGATTATTTTCAGATATATAGAATTCAATGTTGACAGTATTTTGATTCCATACATGCGCTTGTGATTCATCTACTACAACTATTTGTCCAATGCAGACAAGTGCAGAAATTCTGCAACAGAATGAACCATAAGTGGACAAGTATGACTGAAAAATCAAAAGCAAACTTTCTAAGTGATTTATCAACACATGTGTGAAGAAGGCATAAAATAAAAAGAATCTAAAAAGATACTGACTCGAGAAGTTCAACAAGTATTGGGACAAGAGACCGGCGTCGATGACAAGCTGCATTTTGTCGGTCCCATCAGAGAGGTATGGGAGAACACCGGAAAAAAAAAAAAATTAAGAACACAACTAATAATGAAAGGTTACAGAGGTCTAGAATGACAATTTGACAACGGTACAAAAATCTAACTGAATCTGCTATTTGTTATTTGATATGTTGTTTGAAATCACGTAACAAGCTGTCTTCTTTATGCTATACTCAGTGCTTCGAAACGTGAGAAATTTGGCAAGAGAAGGTATAAGACCATTGTTGATCACACTCTGGAAATGAAGTTCACCGGATATAAGATTATTTTCATACATATAAAAGTCGGCTTTGACAGCATTTTGATTATATATCTGTGTGTGTTGAACATCTCCTTGAGCAATATTTCCAATGCAGTTAAGTGCATGAGTTACCACAGATGGAGAAGAATGCCTAAAAAAACAAGAACAGACTGTAAAGTTATTTATCAGCACATATGTGAAGAAGACAGAAAATAAAAAGAATCTAAAAAGGTACTGACTTGAGAAGTACAACAAGTTTTGGGACAACATCGGCCTCGATGATAGTCTGGATTTTGTCGGTCCCTAGAGAGATGTTTGATAGAGCACAACATGCCTCTCCTAAGACTTCTATATCATCCAAATCAATTAGTCGTTTAAGGATTGGAAGAGCGGGTTTCACCTGTTAATCATATGTTAAAAGAATACTAGACAAATACATTGAAGAAACAAAACATGGATGAAAAAAAAAAGACATGGTCAGGCAGACTATCGAGACCACATAAATATGACAAGCTCTTTGTGGCCTCTTTAAGCATTAACGGATTGGCATGCTGAATATGCTGATTCAGCAGCGGCATCAATGCCCCCACATCTTAGAAGAAGATCACGGTGCTTTGCTGAAGTTTTGACATAATCACCAACACAAATACAGCCTGCAGGTTAGAGTGTACTCTTGAAATCAGTATTTTACATATTTTCAATTGCATAACCTCCTATATCAAACGATAATAAATTTTGTAACTATCAGAAGTACCCATACCTTTTTACGAACATCATCACTAAGGGAAGAAAGAAGCTGGACAAAGATTGGAACAACATTGACTTTTTGGTTATGCGAAGTTTCATGTCTTATAGCGAAATCTGCCTCATTCTAAATAGAGGATCATAGAAGATTAGAATCGATTGACCAAAAATAAAGAATTGATAACAGAAAAGTTTGAATCAAATAAAAGAGGCTCACTAGAATCTTCTCATCTTCTTCACTAAGAATATCACCAAAAGAATTGATTTGGCTAAATCAGCGAGAATTATCTGAACAAATGGTTGAAACGTCGCAAATTTGTGTATTAAGTTTTTCTTTCTCTTCACGTAAGCCATCCAATTCTTCTTTAGTCAGTATTGATATATGCATTGACAAAAGATTTTGACATGTCGACAGTTCACCTTCGTTTTGTTTAAAAATTTCATTCTCTCTCAACTGTTCGAGAACATCATCTTTCGTCTTAACATCCAGCCTGATTCGACTTGTCCTAACTTCATCAACAAAGTTCAATTTTTCTTGTACTATCTTCAGCTTTTCTTGGAGATTATTGATTACAGAATCCTGTACACATCACAAGATAGTTAATTAGTCCATTGCCTTGATAACTAAAACCTCAAAGATCATGATTTTCTAACCAATCTATCATGATAGCATTTACGCCTAAATTGAACGAACTCCTTCAGAACTGCAATGGAGATGTAAAAATTAGTGTATTTTATGAAGCATATGACACAAAATAAACATTTGAATATCTTCTTCTTACTTTGTTCTGGAGTCTCATACTTCTTTATTTTACCACTCTCATCATAAAGATGCATATTTTTGTACTAATTACTCTACATAGGCCGAAAGTTTCAACCAAACCCTTTCTTCTAGCTACCATCATGTTTTTTTTTTGTTAATTTGATCGTTATATCTACAAACACATGATCATTGCTGTCGATGATTTCCTGCAAAAAAGAATGAATCAGAAAGAAGCCTGCATACAAGAATAGTATTACAATTTCTAATTAAAGCATGCATTCTACCTTGATAAAGGGGAGCCATTATATGTCTTCAATGAACCCAAGAAGTCCTTGTATGTATCAGTCCACTTTCTTACTAGTAATTCCAATACCCTAATTGTTGTTTCATCAACATCCTCATATAGACCAGTGATTTGGTAGCACCCATCATGCTCAGTTTTCTGAATTGTACCTTTAAAAAATATATACCATGGAATCATAGGCACCATGGGTTCATTATTAAGTAGACGCTTTACATTAGCAACAATCTCTCTAGGGTTATAGTTTGGTATGAAAGTTTTCCACCTAGTTCCAACTCCTACAACGCCATTTACAAGTACAATAGGAATGATGGGCATGTACCTGACAAGCATTAATATATTCAGTTAACTAGTCTTAGTAAAATAAAATAAAAAAATTAAAGATGGCAAAGAATTACATAGTTGGCTCTATCATTTGTCCGCCTTCATTCCCGTACTCAAGAAAGTCATCATCAGCCTTGGGAAACATACCCTTGTCGCTGACGAGAGCTTTGTAAAAATGTATCTTGGATTGGATGCACCTTGTCCACCCTACCACAATCATGTACTTGAGTACGGGCATAGATAGTAAACAAGAACAGTTGCTCCATAAACTATACTTACCGAAACACGGGTACCAAATTGACCAATTTGTTGAAGTAGATTGATGTTGTTAGTAGCAATGTAATCCTCCGCCATGCAAATGATTCTTTTGGCAAGATTTTGATCGTTTTGAAAATAGGCCGAGTGTTCTGCTACATAACTAGCGAATTGGTAAACCTTGGTGTCGTGAACCAGATTTTTCTTGAAAGCACAGAAAAGTATATGTCTTGAACTCGGTTTGAACCCATCAACCAATAACAAGATTGACCTTTGAAGACTCACCACGGAATACAAAATCAATTCTTTGTTGATGAACTCGCTGTAAGTAATTTCCATTTTCTTCGAATCAAGGCAAGTCTCAGGCTGGCCGAAATAAGGGACATCAAAAGTCAAAACATACAGATTAAAAAAATAAAGAGAACAGAGATATTTAAAAGATAAATCAAATCCTGTATACCACATAGTTATTCAACCAAAATTGCCGGGGTCCGATTTATGTACTAAAGGCAACTTCAAAAGCTTTATTTGCATCGTGATCATTATCCCCAACAAAAGACCGAATATGTCATTTAATTTCGCTAAAATAGGATATTCCTTCCTCACAAGTATTTGTACCCAAACCCTGGAAAAAATATATGGACAAATTAGTATTGCAGAGAACGCGAGCCCTATCAAAAAGTGCTCTCTAAATGGTTACAGCGGAAATCAAACCTTGTTGTATTTGATAGTCCGTTTGGTTAGATCATTGTGTTTTTTCCAATCCTCGTATTCAGGCATTGCGTAAAATGATACAACGTTTCTAGTCTCATGTGAAGTAGCCTGAGTACAATATGTTCAGGGCAGTCATTATCATTCTTTTATCTACTATAAGATATTATGCGAGGAGAAAGTTATTCTACTTACCTTTAACAATGGTGTTACAAACACGGTTATGAATGATGGGTTCCTTTGTAATAAGCTAGGCCAAAAAGTACGAATCAAGTTGATGATTAGTCCTTTTATGTGATACCCATCACAATCCTGAACAAGGTGGAAAGAAAGATTTTGTCAAGAACATTTATAATTGAACCAATATGTATAGAATAATGCATTGTAAGAAGTGTAAACATATTTGATCAGTCATGGTCATTATCCTTCCATATCTTAGTGACTTGACAATATTTGTAGCTTCCATCTTTAGTGATAACCCAAGAATCTTCATAATATGAGGGATATCTTGGTTTTCTCTAATCTTTTTGGCGGAGGCTTTGCTTACATTTAAGAGCTTTTCTCTAACCGGAAACACACCGAAATAGTCACGAGTCTTGAGAGACGACAGCCCCGCCATCTGAACATTAAGGAGTATAAGGGTGTTGAGGTAAAACTATAAAGGTATGTGAAATGATAAATCAAAACCAGACTAGAGATTTGTGCATGATCCTCGAGGACCACGACGAAGAACTGGAAGAGATGAATGAAAAGTGACGAGTCTCGAAGAAGAGTTGAATACTAAGGATGAAGAACTTCAACTTCTTCGCGCGAGTTGCGAAAAGACGAAGGTACGTGTTTTTTTTATTTCTTATGTCTCTATCAAGTAACTCATTAAGTATCGCTCATCTTGAACGAGAACCGCCAAAAATGCAGACTGAAGATTTGCGCACGATCCTCGCACTACAAAAAAAAACAGTCTTACTGCAACTGAATTTTACGACAGAATAAAATCATTGTAAAGTATTATCGAACTAAAGGTTTGTGTTCCCTTAGGAATTGGTTCCTTTTGCAAACGGTGAACCATTTGTTTCCACAAAAAATTTGAGCACAAGGAGTTGATCAAACACATTCATTCTTCCCAAACATCGTTATGTTACTAATCTCATGCGAGAATACAAATATTTATGATTTTTAGATATAAATGGCAAATTTCTCAATTACGCAGAAGTTTTACCAAATTTATTCAGCCGACTGCTTAGTTGGTAAAATTGGAATCTCTAATTGACCATAATTGTTGACAATTCCTTCCACTTGCAACAAAAATTTGGGGGCATGTAGTTTAACATTAAATTTGATAAAATATGACTTTTGTTCATACAAAATCAAGAAAACAGATAATCGTTTGGAAGTTATGGAATTTATTACATACGATTATTCATATATACCTTTTTAATGTTAAAGAATGACAAGTAAATATATTCAAATAATTAATTGAGTAAATATTCCGAAAAATATAACAAAGTGTCTTCTCTTTGGCATAACATCTCTCATGGGCCGACCAAGAAGTAGATCAACCAGGAAGAGATAAATCTTGAGGCAACCAATTTTTGCTTGCCTACTATCTCCAATCTTTTCCTTTAGCTAAGTAGATCCTTCCACGTGTCCAACCTTAAATTAAAATGAGAAGACAACGCGTTAATCCAGATGTATATTTATTTGCTAGTGCCTACTCATAATCAACTTCAGAAATACTAGCTCATTTCTAATTAGATAATTTCTTAATGGTGTTTGATAATCAATTTTTAGTTAATAAAAATGAAAAAACAAAAATAGTACTAGCAACCGGAGATCCAAATCGGTTGCAAACTTGTCATCACCTCAATCTTCGCTTGGTCAACGAATTTCTTACTTGTTTTATACAGTATTCTAAAGACGAGTATCGGACGAAATATTGACAAAAGGAAAATCTCACCTAAAATATGTAAGTGTGGGCCCTGTTCCACAATCTAAAAACTCAAACAACCGAGACAGATCCAAAAGAAGAAGGAAGTCGAGCTTTTGTTCGAACCAAGCATGAAAGATTTACTGTGATGCTACGTGCATACACTGATCACAAAGGGAGGTCTTCTACGGACCTCGCGGTCCTGCTCTAGCGAACTTTGCTGACAATTATCGATTTTTTATTGGTCAGAACCAAAGGCAGTGTCTGAACAATCCGAGACTGCCTTCGGAGGGCCTCTATAATAAGTTAGGCTTCTTTCTTCTGGGAATTGGCAGTTGACCAACTTGTTCAAAAACAGAGGTCAGCCGAGGAACGCCTGAAAGCTTTGAGTGGACCGGGTCATACTAGGGCTTCTTCCTCTAGTTACCATTGTAGCTGAACTAGCACTTGCAGCAGTATATTCAGGGAGAGGAGCGTAAGCGATATGGCATATATGTGAAAGAATCTCCTTTCTCTTCGTTCGGAATGTTACTAGAAGTATTCCCAGTGGTTTGTGCCAAATACCTCCGATCTCTACCGCAGGTGCCAAAGACAGGAATGCTTAAGATAACGAACCTTGACCAACTTGTTCAAAAACAGAGGTCAGCCGAGGAATGCCTGAAAGCTTTGAGTGGACTGGGTAGCGTCAATCAGAGTGAATGAAAGGACAAGGGAACAAGCAACGGATTGAATAATGTTAGCGAAAGCCGTTGCGCTAACGCGCATCTCCCGCGATACTCGTCCACTTCTCCACTGTCATAAAGAGAGCCTGAATCTCATTCTCGGGCAGGCCATTTGGAAAGATTTAGCAGTATTTTCTTATGATGGGTATGGAAAAAGTTAGATAGAGTGTTGGTGAACGAGATTATAGTATTTTACGTAGCACAATCACTTTCTCTGTCTCCAAGTAAGGTAGCATATAGATTCTTCGGACCGGGACCGAGTTTACATAAATAATATTCACTGGGTAGACACGTGACTAAATGGTTAGAACTGAAAATAAGAATGTAAAAAACATTTAATATAGATTCTGATATGTAAATTAGTAGGTGTTTTTAAAAAAAAAATTATTGAAAGGATACAAGATAATTAGCACCGTAAAAAATAAATGATAAAATCTAACGTTTTTATAGAATGATCAGCATACTTTTGTACATTTTAAAATCTAAATTATATATATGTTTTTTTTAAAGTGTAAAATTATAATTTAATATATTATTGTATTTTAAATGACAAACTAACAAAAAAAATTCGTTTAATATATTTTACAAATTTAACTAGACGGCCGAGGAGAAACCAAAATTGTTATAGTTTTTTTTTCGGACAAATTATTGTAGATTTTTTTTTTATATAGAAACAAAAATCAAAGAAACTAAAGAAATCTTTGACAAATTTAATATAAATACTCAACCATTTCCAACTATATTTGTTTCCTCATTAAAACCCCTTTTTAGTTTTCACCATTGTTCTCTCATCCTTCATTCTTCCGTAATAGTGATTATACTTTCAGTCGGGAATTGCAACTTTTCACTCTTTTTGTTACTCTACACATAATTTTGATACTTTCAGACCTTATGATAGGTCGATCTTTGTATTCGAGAGATTTGGTTCTACAACTCAACGCATCGTGTGACAAAAAAAAAATGATGCATTGTCTATGAATATGATTCACAAATGTGCTTCACGTGCTTATTGTGATGCAACATAAAACTGCTGAAATGTTTGAAAACTTTGACAGCTTTTAGGAACTTCCACAAGTGTATGTATTATGATTGCTTATTCTCACAAGTTTTAGCAATGTATTATGAATCTCTTGGAAAGTTTTGTTTTTAAAACATGCACTTACAGCTAGAGCTTTAGCTGAATCTCCTTCAGTCAAAATCAAGGTACAATTTAGACGTTCCTCCCCACCAGCTTTTCTTGCGTCCACTAATTTTTCTACATAGCACATTCTTGTTTTGGGTGGTTGCAAATTCTCCACTGCGCTGGCTTGGCGAGAATCGATCTGCTGCAGGTAAGCAATCATAGCCTGCTCATACAGCGGGTTATCTTTTATCATCTCCATGACACGGTTGTACTCCTTTCTTAGCAGTGCAAGCTTGAAAACGTAGTCAGTAGCATCAATTGTGATAGCCCAGTTTTCCCCATCCCGATCCAAGCAAAAGATTGTATTTTCAATAACCCTGGTGATATAGATTGGGACATCCAGGGTTTGGATGGTTCCACTATCTCCATTAGGAAAGCAGTACTTGATATGATTCAACGTTGTGTAAATGAAGACACCATTGTTGTCCCAAGCTCCACTTTTCACACGTATTGTCTCATGAAGCGTGCACTGGAGGACAAGGTTTTTGCTCGCAATAATGATACTATGTTTGCTGAGCAAAACAACACTCTGCATATCATTAGACTAAACAACGTACCTAACAAAATGGTGTCTAAAGTTCACTAAGAACAACACTTTTCTGAAGGTCAAATATAACCACTTTATCCTCAGATGTACAAAGCAAATTTCCATCCCCAGCATAGAAGATAGCATCCGTGAGAATAGGCAGCGAACTCGTTGTAACCACCTCATTATTTAGATTCTTGACTAGCACCTCACTGCCGGTGCGTTTCTCAAGAACAGCAAACATATCCTGTTTTGCATGGAACATAACTGATGAAACGTTATTCATATGGCCTCGCAGTGTATCCACCTCCCAAGCTTTAGTTTCTGCAATAAAATTGAAAAGAATGCATTTATTACCTCAGCTCCACTGTTACAAAAATTGCAATTCAGTAAATTAAATTTATGAGGAAAAAAAAAGAAAGATTTCAGTAAAAGAATTACCATTCATACGCCACAGCTTTACTTGGCGGTCATCTGCACCAGAGACAATGAGAGGAAGGGTGGGATGAAAAGAAGCCCAGTTTACTCCCCTATCATGACCTTCGAGGACGTACTTAACAATAGCATCAACCCCACCAAAAATATCAGAGTTCATCTGAGTAAATCGCATGATGTCATCAGCAGGAGATACTGTCTTCTTCCTAAGAGAACCAATATCCCAGACACGGACAGTCTGATCCAAGGATGCTGAAACGACAAGGTCTTCTTTTGGATGGAAAGAAGCACACATTACATAATGATTGTGACCAGTCAACAAAGAAATACAAGTCTGTGACTGCCAGTTCCATATGCGGATAGTCTGATCGTCACTAGCACTCACAATCCATGGGTTTTCGTGGTGAAATTGGACAGTGCGGATATAATCAAGATGCCCGAGAAGAGTGAAAAGGCACCTGTGTGTTTTGTAGTTCCAAACTTTAATCTTGTAATCATCCCCTGCAACACACAATGTTGTCAATGTCATCAACTACATATTAGTAATGTTCTGCAAGAATCCAGGCCATTTGCATATACAGTTTTCAGTTCTTGCATATGTCGAAAAACACTAGTTGATAATATAGCAGATTAAATGTCTCTAAATGGAGCCAAACCAAACCTACAAAAACTTTTAATTTCCATAATCCATTAAATTTCCGATTCGAATTTTCCGGCGACCCACCATCGTTGTCGATATGGCGAAGGTGAGAAATTCCGGCGTCGAGTATGTGTCCACTGAAGCCGGAGGCAGAGAAGAAACCTCCAATTGAACACCGGTTGAAGACGAAGGCCCCGAAACAACCACACTCGGAGGCAGAGAAGAAGCGTCAAATCGCAGTGTCGAAGCACCGACGGAAGACGAAGCACCGAAGGAAGAACCCAAGAATATGTTTGGTATGTGGACAACTGGGACAATTTAGGTTTATAAAAATCTGTTTGGTATGTGGACAACTGGGACAATTGGAATAACTATGTTTGAACATTGTGTTTTCGTTTGGATTCCAGGATGAAAACTTTTGATCCATTTTCAAATAGATGTTCAAAATGAAATAACACAAGTTTAAAGTAAAACACCAATGAGGAAAGAAGGAGTTTTAGAGGCTTATATCTTTGAGCTTTACGATGGAGCCAAGCAAGGTATGAAATGGGGTTTACTCAATGAAGATCTCAGCAACAAAACGGAAAACGACCTCCCAAGTCTCAAAAGGGATTCATCTCTAACTCCTGCCATTGTATGAGAAGGAAGTCTTCGACCGGACTCTAAAGACCTGCCGTTGGTAGGATTCTCCATATGTTCCCTGATTTACTGACCTTTGATCCCGAATCAGACATCTTACCTGTTCTACGCTTCTTATCCGATGAGATCTCGATCTCCGGGCAAGATATCCCGAAATCGATATCTCGTTGTCCTCGATTGCTCATTTCTTCCGTAGATTTCCAGCTTCGTCCCGCATTGGCGTTCCTCAAAACCCTAGGATTCGTCGGGCGCGACACGATCACGTCGCGAAACACGGTTTTGCTCGTATCCATGACCCCAGTCACCAAACATAACAGCAAACAGGAAGGGGAAGGTAACAAATGTGAATACACTAGGATTGGGTAACAAATGTGAATACACTAGGATTGGCTTCCTGATATTTGGCTACACTGCAATGTAGGACCAATAAAGATCAGTGAAAATGATATATTTTCGCATTCACAATCATAGCACAAATTTAACATCACTAATTAAAAATGGCAATAATAACACATTTTTAATAATAATATCACAAATTTAATATTAAAATGATATAAAATCATTTTTAATAGAAAAAACTAAACCGTAAATTGGAAATAGTGAACCCAAACATAATGTTTAAATTTATTTTGGGTAAACAAATATTTTTACATAATTATATATCATATTTTTGGAATTTTAAATTTAGAGTTCTAGTTTTGGAACAAAAAGTAAAATTTGTGCTATTTTATGATATTTCTCTAAAAATATCATTGAATAATTACATTAGTACCGGTCCAGCTACTTCACATGAGACTAGAAAGCCGTCATCCGCCACGACGATTAATGCGCCGGCGAAGGAGGGAAAGCCGTTCAGATGATGTCGAAGAAAGAGAACGTCGTGGATACCGAAACATTGTGGATACTCAGATCTACGAGAGATCGATGAACATTCTGCATCGCCCGGAGGAGAAGCAACGGTGTGATTCCGGATCAATCTCCATCCCTACCATGTGTACCGGTCCAGCTTCTCTATTCCTTTCATCTCCGGATCTGAATCCAGAAGCCTCACCGCCCGAATCTTCATAGAAACAACCTTCGCCTCGACTCTTTTAGGCGATATCTGCACGGATCCGTTGATTGAGGGTGGTTTCGAGCAGGTGATTCTGATCATCGTGGCGGATGACGTGGTCGGCGGCGTAGCTATGGCGGTTAGCAAGATGAGGAGGAAGAGAGTGCGCATTTTCTTCGCTGGTTTATTTCTGGAGAGAGAGAAAGTAAAAAAGCAGGTGAGACTAAAATGGGGGTATTGAATTTTGAAGTTTGATTGAATTTGATGGAAATAAGGGGGTGTTATTCAATCAAGGTTTTTAAATAGAGTTTAAATCTATTCACAATCCATTGTTATTCAATAATTAATTTTAAATTCGTTTTAAAAATCCAATGTTATTGATTCTTGTATTTATAATCCCTTCATTTAAGGAGTTTGAAATCCATTGTTATTCAATTAAAGATTTGAATAAGCTAATTAAAATCTTACTTTATTCATGTTTAAAAGATTCTTACAAAAAAAATTAGGTAAAAGAGTTTAACTGAATTTAAAGCTAATTATATTTTTAGATGTTAAACACAAGAGGTTACATCGAGAGCGTACCATGAATAGTTTGAGTAGCCATGAAACGAGCGGCCAGCATCCAAATCTTTATCATTCCCTCATTTCCCGGTATCTGAATCACGATAAGCATTAGGCAGGCTCTGACCTCTAAAGTAAGATCCCAGAACTGATAGACCAGCACCAACGCCTGGCTCACCAATACCACCCATTTGGCTCGACTGCAACAAAGCATGGCTCAACCCACCATGGGTTAGAGCACTCTCCAACATCGGATATATGTAACCTCCTTCGGCTGCTGCTGCTAAAGATGGATTCCCCAACATTCTGTTTACATAAACTGGATGGTATTGGTTCCCTAGCATAAACGACGATGCATCCATTCCACCACCGGTAAATACATGTTTTCCTTGCGCTTGTTGTTGCTGGAACTGATCATGATTAGCCATCGAACATAAACTCATCTTCACCGGACCCGCCTGGTGATGCCCCTTTCCCGACGCTGCATGCCCCATTGAAACAAGCTGGCATATCGCCGTTCGATTAAGAATCCTCTTCTTCGGCTCCTTAAGCGCCTCTCTTGCTCCTTTCCTCGTCTGAACCCTTTAGCATTGCCCCTTATAATTCAGGAGATTGAATCCGCGATCATTACTATTTCAAAACGAATCATCGCTAGAAGAGTCGGAGCTCTCGTATTTGTTAGGTTGATGAATCACCACACTCCCAACTCGCGTCATCCTCAGAGACATAGATAGAGGAGGTTGCATCCATCTAGATTTTACGACATATGTCCGAGAGAATATGTCCTTGTGTCGTATCATTATATATTTTTGTCCTTTTTTTTTTGGCCTCTGAAATTTTTTTATTTCAAATTAGGATAACAATTACAAAGATAATTTTTCAACTGACAATCTCTTCGTTCCACAAAAATTCACGCAGATTGGGACCACACTGAAGATTTCTTTTTTTAAAGTTTGCCTCCTTTAACCTGCAGAAATAGCATCTTCTGTGAATTGAAACCCAGACCTCCTAGTGTACAATCATTAATTAACCCATAAGCCAACCACTGGCTTAAGGGGCTTCCACTATTATTGTCTTTCTATGTTGTGATTTCACATTATTCTTCTACTACTATACGATTATGATTATTTTGTTCCAAGATCTTTTAAATAATCAATCATATGTCGTAAAATCTAATCAGCTATAAAATCCCTGCAAAATAGTATTTGCATTTCAAATGTTGTTCACTATAATTTCTAGTCAACCATATGTCATAAAATCCCTACAAAATAGTATTTATTTAAAAAAAAAAAAAAACTCAAAACTTATTCGGTATATATATATATATATATATATATATATGGCATTGCATATCAGTTCTCAGAGCAACAAACAAAAAAATAATATCACAAGGAAAAAAAGGTATCGTTATTTGCATTCTTGAAATGAGTAGTTTTTGTATTCATCATTTTTTTTTGTATTTTTCTTCAACAAGTCTTACGTTTGTTAATTATTGTTTTTCATATGTTATATCATATACATATATTATATATATTGAATTATTTACGCAACCAAAAAAAAGCAAAAGGTGGATATTTTCTGTGGACATCCCAGAAGAGTAAATTGTTGAAACGTTTACTGGTTGATGGTATCAAATGGGGATGGCGTGACTCAAATAGTTCCATAAGCAAATCAACGATTGAGACGATCGGATACTGCCGATTCTAAATAAAAAACTAAGGTGCAATAAGACTTACAAGAATTATATGAATCGAATGAAATCTTTGAAAAAGGAATATCAAAGCTATGCAGAACTTCTCCGATGTAGCTCTGGTTTTGGTTGGGATCCCATCACAAAACAATTCACAGGTTCAGATGAGGTGTGGGAAGAATATTTTAAGGTAATTTTTAATCTCTTTAAATTTCCATTAATAATTTTCACAAATATTTTCTTTTACTGATGAAATATAACATTTTGTCAGGGACATCCAAATCATGAATACATGCGGGATAACACTTTCGAAGACTTTGAGGATTTACAAATCATTTTTGAAAGTGCTATAGCAAGAAGAAACAACGTGTTTGGACTAGGTGATGTAACAATTGCTGCAACTTTTGAACTTGAAAATGATGTTCAAGAAAGAGCGAAGCTAACGAAACAGCACATGAAACTCCTAAAGAAAAGCTACCTTCTAGGAAGAGAGCTAAACCCAATGGTAATGGAGATCTAGCAGAGTCGACTAATCATGGTGATCTAACTGAAATGATTGGAGTTAGCAGTAAATTAACTCATAAATCTTATTCAACAAAGAGAACAAAGGCATCAAAGAGAAGTTGAGTTATTAAAGAGATTCCTGACTTGGAAGAGCATGCATATCCGCTATGATGCAGTAACCAAGATTCACACGTTGAAGATGAAAGACGTATTTGTTAGCATGTCGGTTGAAGAACGCTTGGGTTGGATTTTCCGTAACACCTAGGATACTAGTTTTGGGCTTAGCTATGCATCTAATAAAATTGAAGATTGATAGTTGCATAATTTAGCCCATTTTAGTATACATTTTAGTTAGCATTTTGTGACTTTTTGCATTCAATTCATTGTTTTTGGTATAGTTTGCATCCATTTTAGAGTTAGTGAGTCTTAGGTTAGTTTTTGCATATGTTTGTGTGCTATGGAGTCTTTCAGGTACTTATTGGAGTCTTGGGGAAGATCATGGACCAGGAGGAACGTACCCGCAGCGAACGGAGATGATCGAGTGATGGAGGAGGAAATCAGGAAGCGCAGCGGCCAGCATGCAGCGGTCTAGGGAGACCGCTGCACTTTCAAGTCCGCAGCGGTCAGGTGCAGCGGTACGAGCAGACCGCTGCGGATCCAGCCGGAGCAAAAACCAGAAGTCTCGCAGCGGTCATACAGCGGTCAAACCAGACCGCTGCACTTTCAAGTCCGCAGCGGTCAGGTGCAGCGGTACGAGCAGACCGCTGCGGATCCATCCGAAGCAAACAGCAGGCAGTTCACAGCGGTCATGCAGCGGTCTGAGCTGACCGCTGTGAACCCTCTCGGACAAAAAAGTTGTCGGGTCAAACCCGGTTTGTCCCGGGTTGACCCGACCCGATCTGTATCTACTTAAGCAAATTAAGCCTAATTAGACGGAGAGTTTTTTGGAGTTTTTTGGCCTCTCTTTCTTTTCAGGGTTCTAAGCCATTTTTCTTCTTTTCTTGTTTTTGTTTTGTAAGAAGGATTCAAGATCCAAACCATTTTAGTGAAGATTTTCTTAAACTCTTTTTACCAATCTTTTTATTTTGCTTATGGCTTTCATTTGTATGGTTTATATTTGTGATTTAGCTATGTGTGAGTAGTTCTTTTAGGATTCTTGGGTGAAGTAGATTAGGGTGATTCCAGGTTTGTTCTTGATGTTTAAGAGTTAGATTACTTAAAACCCTTTCTCATTGAGTGTTATTAATGCTGGATTAGCCTTGACAAAGTTGATTTAGATCATAGGGAATTTCTCGCCCGGAAGGTGTTCGATGAAATTCCCCAACCAATTCAATGAGTGCTTTTCATATCTTAGCCAACGGGAGTTGATGTCTAAGGTGAATTGTGGCTAAGTGGAATTGTTTCTTAATGCTTGTTAGTCATAGAATCGCGAACGGAAGTTTATGACGATTGATGACTAAGAAATGGGTTAATACCATGGAAGTGGATTAATCTTTAGTAGTGTTCTAAGGCCTAGGGAGATATTTAGTCGAATGTTTGAGCATCTTGAGTAGATTAAAGAATCACCCGAGTCGATTGCTTTACCCGAGAATTCGTTTGTTTAAATTTGATATTAATCGTTTTCTTGTTTGCTTTGCTACTCGTTTATTTCTCTATTTTGCACGTTTCAAATTGTCCGATAAATAAACCAAAACCCGATATTTGCTTAGATTAGATAGCGTCCTGTATTCTTAGTGCGTCGTTCTTATTTCCCTGTGGATTCGATCCCAAAGTGCTACAATGACATGCCATTAGATTGAGGCATTGTGCACAGTGGGTAATTGTGCGAACCGTAAAAAGTTCAGTATCAATTTGGCGCCGTTGCCATTGGGGTTTAGCATTGATCATTAGGATTTGGATTCTTCTTGAGACTAGAGCTTTTTATTTTCTTTTGTTGTTAATCTTTTTTCTCTTTTCTTGTGATCTTGATCTCTTAGGTTCGAAACTAGGAGTAAAGGAAACATTCAAGGAGAGAGTGAATAAGAGGACGCAACCGTCAAGCTAGCGACGTTAAACGCGCCATTGGGGACCTCCCCAATCCTATCCCTCGTCAATGCTAGAGACATTAAACAAGCAATCCTATCCTTTACTTCTTGTTTTCTGCCTTTTATTGTTTGATAAATTTTGTTTTCATGTTTTTTGTAGGAGCAATAAGGGTGAATAAATGGGACGGATGGAATGGTCAAAGTCCGTGAGCTTCAACGCACAATGCTTCCTCCTCGTGAATCCACTCCACTCCAAGGTACCACTAACTTATCCCTTTGTATATACCATTTCGTTTTTGTTTTTGTTTATGTTTGTTTTACTCTCTCTTTGGCTTAATTCACACCGAGACGGTGTGATTTAAGTCCGGGGGAGAGGTTCTTGTGTTCTGACATTGTGTATTTTGTCTTATTTTTATTTTCTTGAGTCATTGCATTGTATATTTTCAATTGCATAAAAAAACGAAAAACAAAAAAAATCATCATGTAGTTTGCATTAGTCCATGTGCATTCTAGACTTGACTTGATCACTCATTTCTAGATCATATTGGTTGCATTCATGTGCATGGGAGTTCATGAAACATGTATGATAAGCTTTCATTGTGATGCTCTCGATAATGGTTTTATATTGCTTAAACGATTTCAAAAAGCTTGTAAACTTCGTACTTTGATCTCTCCGCTTGAAATCCATTGTCTTTTTGATGCTTGCTAAATTTGATATCAACTCCATCTTTATTAGGCGAAAATGAACTTTAATTATCTCGCTTATGGGCTTTAGATCTTAACCGTGGTTTTACATGAACATTCGAGTTATCTTATCCTTTTATGCCACACTTGTTAACTCGAATGGCCATCTTCCTTTTTAAGATGGTTCCGCACCCAAACCCGAAACCTTTTATTTTGAACCATTGTGCTAAATCGTTGAGTGAGGTCTTTTTCTATGCGCTTTCATGTACAAAATCTTTCGAGATAGAAACGACAAGCTCTTTCTTCCAATTGATAGGGGTTTACAAAGGTTATTGGTTGGGATTTGTGGGATTGGTTTGAAAATGAAAAAATGGGAAGTGGAATGAGAAAAGAAAAGAAAAATGAAAAACCATGTTGTAAAAAAAGTTATAGGGGATGAAAAAAAAAAAAAAAAAAAAAAAAAAAAAAAAAAAAAAAAAAAAGAGTTAATCGAAAATAAGAAAAAAAAGAAAAGGCATAATGATATAAATTCCCTAGTAACTAAGGTGTAGAAAGAGTTGTCGTTTGATGTGATTGGCGGGTTGAGTTTATACGTTTGTGGTTAAGAAGAGTTTTGAAAGAAAAAGAAAATTGCTTGTCAAGTTCGGGAATTTAGATGAAAAGCTTTAGGAAGGGTAGAACAATGGAAGAACATCTTGTATGCATAAATTGTTTCCTATTCTCTATTGCTTTTGTATAATGACTTGCGTTTGATTTTGAGAGTAGCCACAAATACATGAACCGCCTCTTATACGTAAAGACCTTTTTCTACCGAGCCAAATGGAATAGATCAATTGCCCATATGTGAGAGTCACGCTTGAACTTAAATGAATGTAGGGAGTTGGTTGATAAGAAAGCATGCGGATACTTGTTTTGGATCTAGAGTAAAATAATTGGAGTTGCGATAAGTCTAGAGAAGTTAGAGTCATATTGAGATACGTTTTTGCAATGTCTTGGTATTATGTTGGGCTATTATTTTGAATGCTTTGACATGTATTTTAGTTGTGAATTTCCACTCTTTAAAACCTCTCTTCCGGTTTGTCTTCTCTTGTTTGCTTGCGGACAAGCAAAAGGCAAGTCCGGGGGAGTTGATAACACCATATTTTACATGTTTTTAAGGTTTAGTTTCATAGGTTTTTAGTTCCAATTTGTATAGTTTTTGGATATTTTCATGCATTTAGGTCCAACTTGAGTCTCATTGCATTTTAGATGTCCTAGGTTGTCTTTGCATTCTTTTTGGCTTGCTTGAGCCATTTTCAGGTGTTCTTGGAGTCATAGGAGTTGGAGGAGTGAAGATAGCCATCAAAAAGTTCATTTCGGAATACAAAGATGCAGGATCAGGTTGAGACGTCATAAGTTTGGCATTGGATGAAGGACTTTCCACCGATGGATTGAGCTCAAATTTTAACACGAGATATATCAATGGATTAGCTTTCATTTGGAAGTGGTTTGAGGCAATTCCAACGGTGCGATCAGAAGTTATGCCAATTTCCGTGACGACGGTCCAGTCTGGCGCGCGAAGGAACTCAGTGGAGCTCGCAGCGGTCATGCAGCGGTCTACAGTGACCGCTGCGGGTTCATCCGTCGAAAAAAAACAGAGAATCACAGCGGTCATGCAGCGGTATGAGCTGACCGCTGTGGATCATCTGAAACTCAAAAATTCGACCCAAACTCTATTAAAAGCCAAAAAACCTAATTTTATTGTTAAGTTTTCTTCTTCTAAGAGGGGGGCTCGTCCCCAACTCTCTCTTCTTGATGTTTTGGGATTGTTCTTCATACAAATGCCATTCTAGAGAAGATTTCTTCACTCTATCTTTATATTATGCTTATTTGATTCTTGTTCTTCATTTCTATGTCTTTTTCTCTTGTGTTCTTCATGTTCTTGTGAGTTGACTTTTTGTTGGATTTTAGATAATGTTTGATTTGGATGGTTGATGGTTGATTGTTGATGTTTAGGCTTAGATAATCATTTGTTCTCATGTTAGGAGGGATCTTAATGCTAGAATCGAATTGACAACTCATTTCTAGAACTTAAGACATTTCTCGCCCGGAAGGTGTTCGATGAAATGTCTAGAAAACTTCTAAGCATGCAATTCAATTCTTAGCCAATGGAAATTGATGATTAAGGTGAATTGTTGACTTGTATGGACTAATGCTTAATGATTATGGATCATTTAGTTTCGAACGGAAGTTCTTGATAACTAGATGATTTTGTAAATGGATTAGTATCATGGAAGTGAACTAATCTACTTGTGTGATCCATGTCATAAGAATGAATGTGCATTGAATGTTTAGGCATCATTAGTCAATTGTCTTGATGGTTAGATAATGGTTATTTAAGATGATCTTGGATGAGTCTTTCACTTAGGTTGGTTCGTAACGCTAGATTTGTCATGATAAACCGAAACCTAGTACTACACCTTAGATTAGTTAGATTTTTGGTCTCATCCCATGCATTAGGGATAGATTCGAGTAAGCGGTGTTAGTACTAGATTAGGTATGTTCATTCGTTTCTAGATCTTAGGCATTTCACTCATGACCCGAGTTTAAATGAATTGCTTGATCCGAACCTTTTGTGAGCTATGCATATCCTAGCCAACGGAAGTTGATGTTTAGGGTGTTTAGTGAACTAATTGGAATTGTTTCTTAATGTTGTTGATTATTTAATCACAAATGGAAATTTGTTCATGATTAGATAATTAACAAGGTGATTAGTGCCATGGAAATGGATTAGTCATATTTGAGAATTCCATGTTCTAAGATAGTGATTAATGCTTCTAAATGATTCATTGTTTGATTGTTACCCATCTCATTGATAGCTTAGTTCTTGATCCAACACTTTGTCTTGTGTCTTTGTGTTTTGTTTTCCTTCTTGCATTTGTTTTCTTTTCCCATAAACATATAAAAACCAAAAACAAAGTTTGCTCTAGCTTAAGAAGTTTCTTGCATTCTTAGTGCCTCAATCTTAACCCCTTATGGATTGACATCTCAAGTACTACAATGACATGAGTACACTTGGGATAATTGACACGAAAAATATCCCGTGGCCTTAGAACACTACTAAAGATTAATCCACTTCCATGGTATTAACCCATTTCTTAGTCATCAATCGTCATAAACTTCCGTTCGCGATTCTATGACTAACAAGCATTAAGAAACAATTCCACTTAGCCACAATTCACCTTAGACATCAACTCCCGTTGGCTAAGATATGAAAAGCACTCATTGAATTGGTTGGGGAATTTCATCGAACACCTTCCGGGCGAGAAATTCCCTATGATCTAAATCAACTTTGTCAAGGCTAATCCAGCATTAATAACACTCAATGAGAAAGGGTTTTAAGTAATCTAACTCTTAAACATCAAGAACAAACCTGGAATCACCCTAATCTACTTCACCCAAGAATCCTAAAAGAACTACTCACACATAGCTAAATCACAAATATAAACCATACAAATGAAAGCCATAAGCAAAATAAAAAGATTGGTAAAAAGAGTTTAAGAAAATCTTCACTAAAATGGTTTGGATCTTGAATCCTTCTTACAAAACAAAAACAAGAAAAGAAGAAAAATGGCTTAGAACCCTGAAAAGAAAGAGAGGCCAAAAAACTCCAAAAAACTCTCCGTCTAATTAGGCTTAATTTGCTTAAGTAGATACAGATCGGGTCGGGTCAACCCGGGACAAACCGGGTTTGACCCGACAACTTTTTTGTCCGAGAGGGTTCACAGCGGTCAGCTCAGACCGCTGCATGACCGCTGTGAACTGCCTGCTGTTTGCTTCGGATGGATCCGCAGCGGTCTGCTCGTACCGCTGCACCTGACCGCTGCGGACTTGAAAGTGCAGCGGTCTGGTTTGACCGCTGTATGACCGCTGCGAGACTTCTGGTTTTTGCTCCGGCTGGATCCGCAGCGGTCTGCTCGTACCGCTGCACCTGACCGCTGCGGACTTGAAAGTGCAGCGGTCTCCCTAGACCGCTGCATGCTGGCCGCTGCGCTTCCTGATTTCCTCCTCCATCACTCGATCATCTCCGTTCGCTGCGGGTACGTTCCTCCTGGTCCATGATCTTCCCCAAGACTCCAATAAGTACCTGAAAGACTCCATAGCACACAAACATATGCAAAAACTAACCTAAGACTCACTAACTCTAAAATGGATGCAAACTATACCAAAAACAATGAATTGAATGCAAAAAGTCACAAAATGCTAACTAAAATGTATACTAAAATGGGCTAAATTATGCAACTATCAACTCCCCCGAACTTGCCTTTTGCTTGTCCGCAAGCAAACAAACAAGAACAAATCGAAGAAGAGGTTGGAATGCGGGATATCATATCCAAGAATATTAACAAAAGAATTCAATTCAATGCACTTGGTAGTAGTTATGTGATGCACAAACAACCTCTACTTCAAAAGATTTAGCCATACTCGTCGCTACACGAATTTGGTATAAGCCTTAGCATCTACAAGTAATCATATCCTCTAACTCTTTAACATTCATTAAGTACAATGGTGAATCATGCTTAATAAAAATCAAGTGAACTCATTTGGCTTAGGGAAAAGGTTTTGAGATAAAATTGATCTCAATCATGTGGGTATTCCAATGCAATGGGATCTCTCACGAAAGAATGAACTTTGGCAAAATGCTAAGAGTAAAGAACAATTGATTCATACAAGGATGACTTCCGTCTACCCAATGCCCCAATATGAACTCTACTCCTATTTCTAAATCCATCAAGATCCATTCTAAACTACCCATATCACAAGGCATTTTGCCTTCTTAGACCACATTTCTTTTCTAACTTAGGGGATTCTTTTCTTCTTATTTTTCAACAAATGGATTGGCTCTTCATCTTTTTCTTTTAGCTCTTTTTCACTTTCATACCTAGTCTCTCAATCATCATTTAGATGCCTTAGCCATATATATATATATATATATATATATATATATATATATATATATATATATTTTTTTTTTTTTTTTTTTTTTTTTTTTTTTACACACATAGAGACTTATACTTTCAACACCTAGAGCTATTCCACACTTTCATGCCAACCAATCCAAACTTTTTACTTTCCCCTATCCTTTTTCCCAATCTTTTATTTTCTCCACATTTTCTTTTCTTTACATCAACACCCAAATCACCAACCTATCTATCAACTCCTTGTCGTTCCAAACTCAACACTTTTTGCTAAGTTCATTCAAAATTAGGCCTCACGACACACACAAGAGATGAAGGCTTGAAGGAAAGGTTTAGTTAAGGGTGTGGTTAACCGTTCCAAATATGGGAATCAGCTATTTGAGCTAACAAGAGAGTGGTAAAAAGGGGTAAGATAGCTCAAATATGTATATGACATCCATGAGTTCAACTTTTCAATGTACAAGCATGATAATTTCAAGTCAAGATTAAAGTTCATGTAGATAGAGTTAGATTCAATTCAAAGCATGCTTCAACCAAGACAAAAACATTCAAACCGCAAGATCAAAGCATGGATCATCCTTAACTTCGTGATCGCTCAAATGCATCAAAGAACTCCTAACGAGGGCATTAATTCAAGCTCTTAAGTTTATATTCTACATGGATAATTCTCCCAATGCAAGTGAATGCAAACCTATATGCATCTAGACTCAATCTTAAACATGCAAAATGCAACTAAATATTTTTTATGGTTTTTATATGCACTTATATGAATGAATGAGACTCAAATATGCAAAAAGAAAAATAAGATCACAAAACACAATATCAAAAGACACAAATCCTTCCCCCGAACTTGAATTGCAACGTCTCGGTGCAACACAAATCAAAGAGAAGGTAAAAATATGCAAAAGTATGTACAATGAAATGGAGTTTGGATCATACCTTTGGATTGGAGAGAAATGTGACGTGCTGTAGCTATACCCATTCATGCATTAAGCACCACGACCTTGGACCCAAGAAAACTATAAACATCAAACAAAAACATTAAAAAGAACAAGAAAGAACGAAAATATATACAAAGATAGTCATGGGAATGCCTCCCAAGAGCGCTTGTTTTACGTCGCTAAGCTTGACGTTTCAACTGTTAATCATGAGAATCAAAAGGTTGAGCCAATGCACCTTTGGTCCTTCTCTTGTCAGGACAAGAAACAAAATATGCAACATGGCACACGACTATCCATGGCAAAGAGGCATAAATCACATCAAGAAAGGTTACTAAAAATATAGCATACATCTTGGAATTTTCCTTGATGATGAGATGTTCACGAGGACCAAATGCATTTGATGGAAAAATAAAGTCGATTTCATGTTTAAACGAGTTAATCACAAAATAGTCAACTTCATCTCCATCAATCATGTAAAACACATCCTCTTTCCTAGATTTCATCTCAACCTTAGGGTCATCTATCTCATTCAAGATCTTATCTACATCAAGCACACCCCCTAGGTAAGATTTTTCAAGAAGAGAACTAGATTCCTCAGGCATTGAAAGCTTAAATTCGATATCATGATCATTCAAAGCACATAGATTATTAATATCAAAACATACTTCATGATAATCACTAGCAAGCTTTTCTACTCTTAAGGTTTCTAGTATTTGAGACTCACATATTAAATCACAGCAATCATTAATGAGCTTGAGAGCATGTGAACTAGAAGCTACATCTTCAATGCAAGGCAAGTGACTATCCTCATAATCAACGATTTCAAAGGTTGTGTCAAAAATACCTTCTAGTTGGCATGGTGGAACCCAATAAATTACCTCTTCGAGTGCATGAGCTATCTTTATCTCAATATATGTGAGCTCCCTTCCCTCAAGCGCTGCCCGACGTGACATGAGGTTCAAACGGATCATAATCGCGAGATTACTCCTTGTCAATGCCGGGTTTTCTTTGCAAAGCTCATCCAACTCTACTTTTTGTTCTGATGTGAGTACACTTTCATCAAATGGTGGCTCCACATATGGCTCATCATCAATGCTTTCATCAAATGTGGCATCCTCTTCTTGTGGCCAATCATTGTAATCCATGGCCATCGACTCTAAGAAGCAAAAAAAGAAGAAAATAAAATGTTAGTAGAAGTCAAGAACTTAGTCTCAAATAGTATCCAAATCCTAATGGCTATTGCTAATTTCCCCGGCAACGGCGCCAAATTGATACTGGATATTTTTCGTGTCAATTATCCCAAGTGTACTCATGTCATTGTAGTACTTGAGATGTCAATCCATAAGGGGTTAAGATTGAGGCACTAAGAATGCAAGAAACTTCTTAAGCTAGAGCAAACTTTGTTTTTGGTTTTTATATGTTTATGGGAAAAGAAAACAAATGCAAGAAGGAAAACAAAACACAAAGACACAAGACAAAGTGTTGGATCAAGAACTAAGCTATCAATGAGATGGGTAACAATCAAACAATGAATCATTTAGAAGCATTAATCACTATCTTAGAACATGGAATTCTCAAATATGACTAATCCATTTCCATGGCACTAATCACCTTGTTAATTATCTAATCATGAACAAATTTCCATTTGTGATTAAATAATCAACAACATTAAGAAACAATTCCAATTAGTTCACTAAACACCCTAAACATCAACTTCCGTTGGCTAGGATATGCATAGCTCACAAAAGGTTCGGATCAAGCAATTCATTTAAACTCGGGTCATGAGTGAAATGCCTAAGATCTAGAAACGAATGAACATACCTAATCTAGTACTAACACCGCTTACTCGAATCTATCCCTAATGCATGGGATGAGACCAAAAATCTAACTAATCTAAGGTGTAGTACTAGGTTTCGGTTTATCATGACAAATCTAGCGTTACGAACCAACCTAAGTGAAAGACTCATCCAAGATCATCTTAAATAACCATTATCTAACCATCAAGACAATTGACTAATGATGCCTAAACATTCAATGCACATTCATTCTTATGACATGGATCACACAAGTAGATTAGTTCACTTCCATGATACTAATCCATTTACAAAATCATCTAGTTATCAAGAACTTCCGTTCGAAACTAAATGATCCATAATCATTAAGCATTAGTCCATACAAGTCAACAATTCACCTTAATCATCAATTTCCATTGGCTAAGAATTGAATTGCATGCTTAGAAGTTTTCTAGACATTTCATCGAACACCTTCCGGGCGAGAAATGTCTTAAGTTCTAGAAATGAGTTGTCAATTCGATTCTAGCATTAAGATCCCTCCTAACATGAGAACAAATGATTATCTAAGCCTAAACATCAACAATCAACCATCAACCATCCAAATCAAACATTATCTAAAATCCAACAAAAAGTCAACTCACAAGAACATGAATAACACAAGAGAAAAAGACATAGAAATGAAGAACAAGAATCAAATAAGCATAATATAAAGATAGAGTGAAGAAATCTTCTCTAGAATGGCATTTGTATGAAGAACAATCCCAAAACATCAAGAAGAGAGAGTTGGGGACGAGCCCCCCTCTTAGAAGAAGAAAACTTAACAATAAAATTAGGTTTTTTGGCTTTTAATAGAGTTTGGGTCGAATTTTTGAGTTTCAGATGATCCACAGCGGTCAGCTCATACCGCTGCATGACCGCTGTGATTCTCTGTTTTTTTTCGACGGATGAACCCGCAGCGGTCACTGTAGACCGCTGCATGACCGCTGCGAGCTCCACTGAGTTCCTTCGCGCGCCAGACTGGACCGTCGTCACGGAAATTGGCATAACTTCTGATCGCACCGTTGGAATTGCCTCAAACCACTTCCAAATGAAAGCTAATCCATTGATATATCTCGTGTTAAAATTTGAGCTCAATCCATCGGTGGAAAGTCCTTCATCCAATGCCAAACTTATGACGTCTCAACCTGATCCTGCATCTTTGTATTCCGAAATGAACTTTTTGATGGCTATCTTCACTCCTCCAACTCCTATGACTCCAAGAACACCTGAAAATGGCTCAAGCAAGCCAAAAAGAATGCAAAGACAACCTAGGACATCTAAAATGCAATGAGACTCAAGTTGGACCTAAATGCATGAAAATATCCAAAAACTATACAAATTGGAACTAAAAACCTATGAAACTAAACCTTAAAAACATGTAAAATATGGTGTTATCAAAGATGAATTTGAATAATTGTTTCAGTTTACTATTTTTTATGTTCGGAAGATAATGTCTTATGTCATTTGAATTTCAAGTTAATAAAATTTTCATTTTTGAATAAACTATTTACTTTTTAAAATTGGTCAAATTTTGAAAGAAAAAGACCAACATGTAAAAGCGACGGGAGCAGAACAAGAGTAGGGTTTTACAGTTGTCGATGGAACTTCAAATTGGGAATAAGTTCATTCGGAGAGATATACCTTGGAACTGATACTGATCATCAGACATATCCCATACAGGGAGAATAAAAGTATTATTGGGACTCCGAATTATGCCAGCTTGAACACTCACCTAGGGATCGAGCAAAGTCGGAGGGATGATATAGAATCACTTGGTTATGTCCTCATCTTTTTGGACTGATTCATACACAAAGCTGAGTTTGAAAGGTTGGAGAATAACGCTGTCTATGATTCTTATAAAGAAAGGGTTTTTACAGTTAGAGATTTGATATAAGAGGGAGATACCAAAGTGCTTAACTATGGTTCTTTGAATGCTCATTTGTCTCCTCCGTTCTAATTGTGTTTTCAAATGACATTTTTTTAGATATAAAAACTGTTTGATAGTTTTGGTCTACCAATATCATACGATCCCTTAAAAATAGTATTGTTTGTAGTCAATCAATATCATAGAATCCCTAAAAGATAGTATATAATTAGATTAAAATTTTTGAAATTTGAAAACTTGTTACGTAAAATTGATCTTATATATAGCCTTGCATAGCGTGTATCTTTTCAGAGCAAAAGAAAATCATTTAAACAATAGTAGAAGAAAACCACAACATCCATACTTCGTAAATCAATCATTCATCTTATAGTTCTTTTCATTCGTTGTACAATTGCTAATTTTTTTAACAGGTTATCTTTTGATGGATCAAAATTTTTATGAAGAAGAAGACACAAGAAAAGATAATGAACGAACAGAAAATGATGATTTTGACGCAAACATATCTCTAATGGTGGTGATGGTGGCTATAGGAGCTCAATTTCGACTCATGGGTGATAGTTTTATTGAACGTCCGATTCGTCGACCAATCACAAGGCTCGGAGGAGAATACATACAAAAGTTATTAAAAGAAGATCCTCAACATTTTCGGGTGTTGTACCGTATGTTTCCAGATGTGTTTTCGAAGTTATCTAAAATACTCAGTGAGAAAGTTGGTTTACAGGACACAATATTCATATCTGTCGAAGAGATGCTTGCTATTTTTATGCTTACGGTTGGGCAAAATTCGAGATATTGCTATGTTAAGGACACATTTAAAAGATCCAAGTTTGCAGTAAGCACTAGCTTTAATTGTATTTTAAGAGCTATATACTTGTAATAATAGCTCCAAGTCAAATGGTGAAACCAAATGGTTTAGTGCCAATGAAAATCAGAGAAAGTACACGATTTTATCCATATTTTAAGGTACATTATTTCATCTCTTGTTTTATTTAATTTTTTTTTTTTTTTCAAAATCTAATTAATCATTATTTTTTTTCTTTTTATTTCAGAATTGTGTTGGGGGCTAGATGGTACACATATACCCAGTAGCGGATGTAGGTAAGGAGGGGGTGTGGCATGTGCCCCACACTGATTTTTTTTTTCTTAAGTTATTAGTATAAAATTTATTTAAATGCTTTTAATCTTAATATTAATTACACTAGGTGCCACATACTAAATAAATATCTAGATCCACCCTTGCATATACCGGCAATAGTTTTTGGACGTAAGGTGGCAAGCTACCGTAATCGAAAAGGAGTAATATCACAAAATGTTTTAGATGTATGTAACTTTGACTTGGAGTTCATATATGTTCTTAGTGGATGAAAAAGTTCGCCACACGATTCAAGAGTGTTAAGTGATGCTTTAACTAGAATAACAAACAATTTCCAAGTACCCGAAGGTTAAAAAATTACAAATTAATTTATATATCATATGTCTAATTATTATTAATATTTTATCATCTAAATTTTAAGGAAAATTTTATCTAGTTGATTGTGGATTTGCAAATCGAATTAATTTGTTGGCTCCATTTCGTGGTGTTCGCTATCATCTACAAGAATGGGCTGGCGAAGGACGTGATCCTAACACTGCAGTTGAGTTATTCAATCTTCGCCATGCTAGTTTGAGATATGTGATCGAAAGGATATTTGGAATTTTTAAATCTCGATTTGCGATTTTTAAATCCGCACCTCTTTTTTCTTACGAGAAACAAGCTGAATTAGTATTAGCATGTGCAGCATTACATAACTTTTTTCGTAAAGAATGCCGCTCATATGTAGGTGAATTTCCCGTTAAAGTAAACACTCAACGAAATACAGAGAATACCAATCAAGTTAATAGAGAGGAGCTTCTCGAGGCACAAGAGCAAGACAGAGAAAACGCAAATATTTTGAGAAAAACTATGGCTGAAGATATGTGGATAAATGCTACTGGTTTAGAAAATTCCTAAATATTGTTATGCATTTAATAAAATTGCTACAACTATTTGTAGCTGCTGTTGTTTTTTTTTCAATTTTGTTTCAATTTAATATTGTTTTATTTTTCTAATAAATAATTCTATCTTACACAAAAAATAACCAATTCAAATTTTATAGAATTTAGAAGAATTCGTACCTTTCAAAATTCTTTTGCATTCTTTTCAAATCTAAACATAAAATTTGATAAAACTTCCATCAAATCTTTTAAAACACGTCAGATTCTATTGCTATATCTTCAATTGAATTCTTTAGGATTCTATTAAATTTCTGGATCCAATACCACATAAAGGTAGAAGACGAAGTGTGCAAGATTTTGTTAGAGTAGTACGTTATTATGTGTGCTACAGTGTATATCTTATACTGTAGACTTCTCGTCGAACTAAGATATAGTCCTTATACTGTAGTGTATATCTTATACTAAAATATACTTAGGCTTCGAATGGACAGCGGTTTGAGCGGTGCGAAACAAGCGGTTTAGGAGGTGCAATGCGGTTTTAGTGCGGTGCGGTTAGAAAAAACGCATCATTCAGAACAAGTGCGGTTACTGCGGAACAAGCGGTGGGGGACAATATATGAATGGTGAAAAAAACATGTGGTGCGGTCCAAATGTGTGAATGGTGAAAATGTAAAAAGCGGTGCGGAATATATATTTTAGATAGATATTTTATAAATAAAAATGGATTAATGATATTTATATGATCATAAATTAAAACTTATTAATTTGTTAATGATCAAATCTTTTACATAAATTAATTACGAACTATAACTAAATAATTATTAAAATTTTAATAAATTTGTTTGCCATTTTATAATAATATATTTATTGCTAAAATAAAATTAAAAAATACATCCAAAAAAACCAAGTAAAATAATATAATACAATATAGCCATAATCAAATTATTTTTAAAGTTAAATTTTAATTTATAAATATAACAAATTATATTTGTTGTTAAGAAATACATTAAATTCAAAATATTAAATATAATACAATACATAAAAATATTTATCAAAAAATTCAAAATATTAAGTATAATACAATACATAAAGTATAATACATTAAATTCAAAATAGTAAGTATAATACAATACATTTACTCTTATATATATATATATATATATATATATGTGTGTGTGTGTTATATATGTATATAAATTAATAAAGTCGTCACGGGAAAGGCATGTTTGGCTATACCAAAAAAAATCAAAAAGGGTTGTATTTATTAATGATGTTCAACAAAAAAATGTTGTATTTATTAATATATTATGTTTTGGTGGAAACAAGACAAATTTATTTTACTATGTATTATAATGACCTATTCCTAATTCTTTCTAGATCACAGTGAAAAAATTTGGGTGTAATAATTTGGTAACTTTTTATCTTTTAATGTGAACAATAGTTAAAACGGAACAAAAGCAAATTGAATATTGTAGTCGTAAATAAAACGATTATTTTGGTCACCGAAACCATAAATTTATATAACGGATTTTGATGAGCTAATGACCACATGGCAAAAAAAATTGGTATAAAAAAAAGTTACAAACCTAAATGCAGCAATTTGTGTTTTTTTTTTTAATTTCAGTAGATACAAAAGCATAACTATTTGTTAGAGGCGTGTACAAATAAGTATAAAGTAATTATAATAGATAAAATATTATAATTAAAATATTTTGTTAGTAAAACTATTCTTTTTAATTTATATTAATAACGAGTTCATAAGAAGTTTTTTCCATTTTTTATTAACATAAAAATCTATCATTTTAATTATCTGTAAAACTTGTTTTTTATATGCGTTAGAAATAGAAAGATTTTCTGATGAGATAATAAACAAATTTTGAGATAATATTATTGTCCCACATAGGGAACAAAAGATGAAATATAGAAAACTATTCTCCTATATAACCCATTACTCTTGATTATGTTTAAGATGGACTCTAAATATTTTAATTACATATAAAGTTTAAGTTAATTAGTAAAGTAGGAGTGTTACAAACATATTTACATCTTTTTAAATAAAAAATACAAAAATTATTATTAATATTTTTTAAAAACAAGAAAAAAGTACGAAAATTATTTATCATCTAATTGTAGTTATTTATGGATACAAGTTTTACATCAATTATAAAAAGTGATATAAATATTTGACATCAATTATTATAACCGTATTTTACTTGTAGTTATAATTTAAAACACTAAATTTTCAAAGCTAATTATTTAAAATTTTAAAATTGCTACTATGTATCTCCAAAAAGCATATATAACAACAACTTAACTTGCTACTATGTATATCCTGAGAACTAAAATATCATTTATTTTTAATGTTTGGGAGTGAAGAGTTTTACAATTTTTTTATATTTTAAATGTTGCATTATAATGTTAATCATATATATATATATATATATATATATATATATATATGTATTATCTTTTTAATGCTAACTATTGTTGTGTCTCTTAAATCTTAATTAATGACAAAAGAAGGAAAAATACCAAAAAGAAACTCTCGATTTTATAGATACAATGCGTGCATACGACATAGATTCGTGAGAACCTAATCTATCTATCTATACTATATGAAAGCATTCAATTTAAGATATTCACCTCAGTTTTTGAAAAATTGAGGAGAGAATGTCACATCAGCATAAAACTTTAGATCATCATTTTTTACAATTCGACTCCACTAGAGGATGCCACATCAGCTAATTGCTACAATATCAAGCGAGAAACGACTTCTCGACGATGAAGATTTATGTGACAATATCATCTCGACTTCTCGACAATATCATCTTCCCCACGTCTTCATTTTCCAGCAGTTTTCTTTCGAATTCCGATAGATCTTTAAAACGACGATTTCCTTCCTCAGAATTCATAGTATGTGATCGAAAGGCTGAAGCCTTAAATAGGTCGACCTGCATCTCCTACAACTCCTTATCAAACTCTCTCAGTTTCTCCTCTCTATCGTGCAATCTCCGACTGGATTGGAATTCGACACCCCTACGGAACCTGCATCTGAGAAGGTAAGTTATAACAATTCGTTTCCAGTCTTTATCGAGAAGCTTGGTGGTTCGACAGGCCGTTCTTCGATTAATCCTTTTGTTCTCTTGAATACATGGGATTTTACCCCCAAAATTTGACGACTAGATTGTATTGTCGATTTTTGTATCTGAAATTGTGCTTATTAGTATATGTGTTGATAAATGGAATAGTAGATGTTGAATTGGGTATTAGTTAATATCAAAAATTGAATGCAGATATTGTAAATAGGTTGATCATATACGTCCCGTTTAATCTTCTTCTAGATTTCAACTCGACCAAGCAGTTTTAGCAGAGGGTAATTGTGGAGCTGCTGAATGTTCATTATTCTTTCTGAATTGTAAGGTTCACTGAAGTCCTCTTAGATTTGATACCTTTTTGAGATGTTCAAACTGATTTCTCATATCATTTGCAGGATATGAGCAAAGAAAGGCCTAAATCAATGAAATAAATAACTCGACTAATATGCAAATGGTCGAGTGGTTTACGACAGAGAGACAAGTCATTCACGTGGGTTCGGGTTTGTTACAATGTCTAATGAGAATGAAGTTAAGACGCCATTGCTGCTCTTGATGGACAGGTAAATACAAACCTTCATCCATGAGTATTCTGCTTCTTATAGCTTAGAAATGAATGAGTGCATATTATATAAGTCAAAGTGTGTTGGAGATTTTTTTAAAGTAGCTCATCTCCCAATTTTGCATTTTATTTCCTGGAACAAAACAAAAGATAGTTATTATTCCTAAAGGTAGATTGGTAACTTATCATATTCATCACTCTAAATAAAGATTTCTCTTTTCATATTGACAATGTGATTCTCCTAAATTGATGGTGGTGCAAGAGCTCTTGCGCAAAACTAAAGGATATGTGAGAAAGGCGCAACAATAGTAAAAATTCAGATTCTTGAGTAGTTTTGACAAAACTGTTTTATTAAAAATAGAGAGGAGAGTCACATTACATAGAGTAAATAAGACTTCGCAGATATATTTACAGAGAGGCAAGTCACATTACATAAAGTAAAAGAGACTTAGCATAGATAATTGCTCTTCATGAGACAATGCCAAAAGTAAGAATCATTGTATCTTTTGCTTCAAATATTTGTAAATTTTTTAATTCCAATTTATGGATAAACAATCAAAATTATTCATTTTCCTAAGGTATTAGTGGAAAATATTCATTCGATGTGACTCATTTGAAATTGAAAAACAAGTTTTGGACATTCTTATTTTTTTCTCCGTATATTTTTCCGAGCAAATGGTTAAATTGGTAGAATATGATTATGTTAGTCATTATTGTGTGATAAGAAAACAAAAAGATAGACAAAAGAGGCAAAATGAGAAAAATAATAAGTTTTACATTTTCAAGATTTTGTGTTTAAGCAAAAAAAAAACGACTTTTTGGTGTGATTAAATTCTAAATAATGTAATCTACAGTTCTACCATAGAACATATATTTTCGCTTCTATTTTTAGTAACATATATTAACCAATTAATTTCAAACTAGAGGGTGTAATAATATAACATTTCACAAACGTCCAAATCTTACAATAAAAAACAAATATTAGTAAACAGATTAAATATTATAAACCTTTTCTCAAACAATGTATTACAAAAATATATCTGAGAAATTTGTTTTTGACACACCCCGCGCGTAGCACGGGATAACCCCTAATACTATATGAAATCAACTATTTAAAGCCTCTTAGGCTATCCACCTCAGCTTTTAAAAATTGAGGAGAGCATGCCACATGTCATCACATATAAATTGAAAGCAAATTTACCCATGTCATCGAATAGAAAGCCAAAAAAGAATAGGCTACATAAAAAATTATAATCGTCAATTAGTAGAAACCCACAACTAATATGCCATTAATTTACAAAGCCCAAATCAGGTTTATCGAACCTATAACAACATGAAGACTATACTTTGGCTATATTAATTTATACAGCCCATTACTCACTTCAGCATCTCCGACAAAAAAGAAGAAGGTTTCCTACAGATCTGAGAATATTGATAGTCATCTTCTTCTTTCCGTTTCATCTTCTTCCTTCCGTTGTTGGGATTATAATCGATGTCACTCCCTCTCTCTTACAAAAAAAAAACCACCATCGACACTTACTCATCTTAATTTTCCTATCAGTCCTTTCAATTGCCCGATTTTAATGGCCACCCCCACTACTGCTCTCTCGAAAGCTTATAAAAGCAACCCCTCTACAATAGTCACCATCCACCAAAACGCTTGCAACCGGTCTATCAAATCTAATCATGGCCTCCCAATCTCTATGTCTCTCTGCCCAGCCAAAGAGTTTCCACATTCTCGACAAAATTCAAGGTGATTTCTGCAACCACGAAATCATAGCTCGGTTGGTTCACTTTTGGGAAGTCCAAAATTTCAAAAAAGGAAACACACTCATGGATTTTCAATTACTGCTCATTGACTCAGAGGTATGTAAACTACACCCTTGTCAGTCACAACTTTCACACCACTTGCAACCGTTGAAGTAGATGAACCGTCCAATTCATGAGGTATTTTCTCTTCTTTTCCAATTTCAAATTATTTCGTTGTTATGAGCACTACTAAAGTAAATAAAACAATTCCCACTGAATCTTCAAAGAAAAAAAACTTTGACAATGTGTTTTTTTCTTTTTTTTCTCCATAATCAGAGAAGTAGATGCGAGAAAAAATAAAATGGAACGAACAAGAGGATGATAAGGCAAAGAGATATAGAGTGGATGTAAAAATTATTGCATAGAGGTGGAGCATGACATATTAGGAGCGCTAAACAAGTGGAATCCGACCGAATAGATGGAAGAGATAGGAACTAAGACACTGCCTACTGATCCGGAGTTATAATATTAGCTCATTTATCTCTTAAGCATCAGCAAATTAACATCCCATGGATATTTGTTGTTACTGAATGGTGCTGAATTTTTGTATGGGAAGTTATTTTCCTTTAGTTATCTATATATAGATATGAGGTTGTGTGCAAATTAACATCCCATGAATTTTTGTGTGCTTTGTAGTCCGATCAATATATATTTCATTGGTTCCTATTGTTATGTCGCTCATGCTGGTTTAGATGCATATCTTCAAAAACTTAGATGGAGAGACTTCTCTTTTTACTTGAAAAAAGCCCCCATTAATGTTCTCCACCCCAAGTATGTTTCTATATACAATTTAAGCATGTAAATTTACATCGTCGCTGCAATATCCATTCTCTCATGAATCCTTTTCACTCTAAAACAAAAAGATGGAGGCAAGATTGTTTCATTTACTCGACAGTGACCATATCATATGCCATAAGCTATTGTTAAGATACTTATATTATTAGGAGCATACATATCAAGATCTCATTGTATTTATGCTCTCCTCTTTTCACTTAATTTACCATTCAATCTCCCATTACATATCAAAATCTGTTTCATTGAATCTCTTTGTTATATATTAAGAGTCGCTGCAATTGAGGAGGAGATCTGCAGTGGAGATGGTGGACTCATTAAAGACATAAAGTAAGTAGTTATTGGTTCTTTTTGATGATCAAAGTTATAAGTCTCAAGAAATTCGTTTGTTTAAAATTAAAATCGTCGAAGAAATAAAGTAAGAGTAAATAAAAAATCATAGGGCGGATTTATGACCACCAAATTCTTACTATAATTAAAGATCTTCAAGCTCAATGTATATAAAAGGAAAAACAAATGTAATCTTCTTTATTCAAATAATAAAATGTCTTACTATATATATATATTTTTTTTTATCAAAAAATGTCTTACTATATTTAAAGTTAATATATAAGTCATTAAAATATTTTTAAACAAACATCTAAAATTTCTATATAAAATTTGTTTGAACGGCTTTTCAAACAAAATTTTGCTTTTAGGTATGGCAAATTGCAATAATAGAGAAAACGTGTGAGTTGAGTAAGACATATTAGGACAAACAAATAAGCAATGGTATTATCGAGTCAGAATTGCACAATATGGCTTTTATTATCCATTTAAAAATGCATAATATGGTTTTTATTATTCAGTGAAAATGATATAGATGAAAGTTTCTTATTTTCTTTACAGAAAACAGTCAGATCGAAAACGTTAATACCAAAAGCCCATCCACATGCTTGAGTTTCAGTTTGTAATGATAGAGATGAAAGTTTCAGTTTTCCGACATCCATTAACACGGTTCCATCTCAGATTTTTTTAACAGGCTTGTGTCTGATCATTCTCTGTTTTGCTTTCTGAGAAAACAGAGGATTTGATATTTGAGAAGGAGAGTTTTTGATGAATTCCCAAGGCTGGTGTGTATTATTAGAATTGGAGGATGAGTTTGATCGAATATGAGGATCCAACCACAGTATGGTATGCTGAAAAATAGAGTTTTGACTCTTATCTGTACAACTTGGTTTCGACACGCAAAGCATCTTTGACTCATTTGATCCTCTCTTCTTTAGATTTGGACTCTTCATGATTGGTTACATTAGTCCAGGGATAGTTTGGTAACTGAAAATTCTTCATTCAAATATGGTTTTTTGGTCAAAAATGGTCAAGTGCCAACCAAATATGGAAATTAGGTGAAGATGCCATTGAAGAGGTCATCATGAAACAAATCCCTAAAAAAGGTAAACAAACAAATAAGCAATGGTATTATCGAGTTAGAATTGCACAACTATGTTTTCTTGCACATGCTGCAGACAATCATGGTCTAGCTTTGGACTGTTAATTTGTGGTATTTATTTCACGTGTTGGAGTTGATTATGCAAACAAATTTTTTAATCTACGACCAGATCCTCTTAGTCATAATAAAGAGACATGGAAGGTATGCACCTACTTCTAAGATAATGTTTTTCTTAAAAAGACCTAATATATGTACATTTTCAAGGTTTTTGGTTTAAGCAAAAAAAATTGACTTTTTGGTGTGATTAAATTCTAAATAATGTAATCTACGATTGTACCATGGACAATATTTTTTCGCTTCTCTGAATATTTTTTTTAAATGCTAATGTTGAAAATACTAACTACAAGATTAAAAAATATATATCTTCACACCGTAAGTCCTATAAATAAAAATTTTAAAAACAGATATACCATCTAACAAATAATAATAGAAAAAACAAAAAATCACAAATAAAAGGGTGATAAAATATAACATTTCACAAACGTCAAAATTTTACAATAAAAAACAAATATTAGTAAACGAGAAAAAATATTACAAATCTTTTCTCTGGTATAAATTTTTTTTTTAATAAATATATAAGAATTTTTTATGGACACACCCCACGCGGGATAACCCCTAGTATTGAATAAACATATTAAAAGGAACATAGTAACTAATGTTGTGGACACAGAGGTTTATATATTTCCCTGAAAATTAAATAAACTAACGCAAAAAAAAAGCCATTGTGCTTAAATATAAGGTTCATCGTTTGTGGCTACCTATTAACAATTCTATTCACATTTATTCCTTTTTACAAAAATATGATATGACACAACAACCAAAAAACCGAGAGAGAAATAATAATTTGATTTGTATTTTCCACGAATTTCCGAAAGAAGAAATAAATAAATAGAAAAATAAAGCAAGAAGAATCAAACTTAAAAAACGAAAATCTGAACAAATAAATTGAATATAATGGCGCCTCCTCTACTTCCCGCCGCGTAACGAGAGAGGTCGCGTTCGCGTGCTCCTTTCTAGAGATTCTTGTTGCCTATTTTTTTTTTTTCCCACCTTGGCCTTTTTTTTTTGAAACATGGTTTCTATTATAGTTTATACAAACAAATTGATCAAGATGTCGTGTATGATAAGTATTTAATAAGCTTAGTTTATATGGTTTGATGATAATTAGTAGAAGCAAGCAAGCCTTGGGTATGAAATGTTTGTTTAGAACCTCAACATTTTGGGGTCCATAAAAGAAATGTTGCATCTAAAAAAATATTTTTAAAATTTAAAAACAAAACATTGCAAAATAGAATAATATGCGATTCTCAAAATATATATTTTTAGCTCACTTCACTGTTTTGTTTATAAAACATAAAATTTTATTTTATTTGTTTATATCTATATTTCTATTTAAAATATAAGATTCCGGTCTAATTTTTAAAACGATTCAGAGTAGAAGAAAGGGTCATCAGTTTACTTATCACGAAAGCCAACATTGGTTATACGTATTACATATGCATGGATGCATTGATCGTGGATATATAATTGGATACAGGGTATTCGGGTTTCAGATAAGTTTGGTATGAGTTTGTGTTGATCCCGGGGATCACTAATGTTGTTTAGGGGTTGATTACGGAGTGAGAGGTGAGATTTTCGTTAATTAGAATGAGTCAACCACGATTTATGGCAGTTCGGGTAGAGTGGTGAACAGGTCGGGGACCGTATTCTTTGTATAGATTACGAAAAGAGACGGACAATTTAGATTTACGAACTGCTTCCGACGGGAATCCAATTCGGTGTTCTAAACCGCGGTGTCTTGTTATAAGGGAGAGAGAAAAAGAGAGAGAGGTCGGGCCTATTTTTGTAGAGAGTAATCAGGTTTTTTCCAAAAGTCTCTCCCTTCATGCACAACGAAGGGTATATATAGCGAGGGCAGCTCCCTGTTCCCGCGGATTCCCGGGCCACGTGCCACCCTCAGCCTGCTTCACGGGTAAGGGGCTCTAGGAGGCGTATCCCGGTTCTCAAGGCGAGAGGCAATGATGAGCTCGGCGCCAGGCTTTTGTAAGATATATAGCACACTGTTCGGCCAACTCCCTTCCACGTGTCATGTCCTCCTTCGTTTACTCTGCAGGGTTGGTGGGACGTCGGGGTCAGACCATACCCCCATTCAGATAGTACACTGTTCGACCAACCTCCACGTGCCTTCTTCTCTTTCGACATCCCAATCTTAGCGAAGTGTCAGCGCGGACCCGGGGTGCTCCTTTTATGAGATCGGCATTTTCAGATGAGGCTGAGCGCGGGACTCCAGGTCGGCGACCTCTGGTCAAAGGTTGATTCTATGTTGACCGAATCGGGATGGGCTCTTGCTAAGATGGGACTAACTAAATGGGGGTGCTAGGCCCGCCTCCAACAATAGCCCCCCAGTTCGGTGGCATGAAGTGAGGCGAATACACCGAAGTTGGTTTGATGTTAGTTCGGCGCATCTTAGGACGGTCCTTTGAGATTCGAGTGGATTAGGGCGGTGTGTTGCAGCCCGGATTCGAGAGTTTTAGTTTTGAAAAAAAAAAAAAATTGGTGCTATTTTAGAATATTTCTCTACAAATATCATCGAATAATCACATTAGTTAGATTATTAAATTTATTATTGAAAATAAACCAAACACATACTTAGCTTTAAATACTTAGGCCATAGACCATAGGGTGTGATTCCCACTAACTCTTTGGAATTAATTTAATTTAAACCCTTTAAATCTGTTAGTACACAATAGTTTATAGATATAGATATGACACTTTTTAGGGGAGGGAATAATTCCAAAAGGCTGATGCAAAAAATACGATCTGGACACTTGTTTATGGAAACTTAATTAACATAAAAAAAATTGATTAAAGAGTGATTCACTAGTAACACATATATAATCATTAATCAAATTAATAATTAAAAACCCTAAGCAAGAACGTGTAAGTAAAATGCACTGCACACGCCTAACTTTGCTTACACACTATCCTTTTATGCAGAATTGTGAGGCAAGCTTGAGTTTTCTCATCATCGGATATTTAATCTTCTCTTCATTTTTGCCTATGGTAGCTTTTGACTAAATATCATAATAATTAACACGGCTATCATTTATATATATATATATATATATATATATATATATATATATTTATCAAAAATAGTAAGCTTCAAGCATATGTAATTTTGTATAAACATTATTGCCTTCATATGTTTAGTTAGAATATTCATCACTTTTAGTTTTATTTTCATAACTTAAAGTAAAAAAAAAAAATGTACTCAATCAAAACAATAGAAATTTTGGTTTAAATCTGATAATACATGTTCAATAGATGAGTATTAACTACGATATGAATTTTTTGGGTATAAATATACTATTTTATTTTCATAAATTTAGTTGCACGTATAATAAAGAGAATGCAAGTGGTGATTTGATTTTAAACTCTTGGAGTTTTTGTTTTCTCAGGCATAAAACATGTGGGAAGAGCACCATTGCGTTGCACCAATGTCTTATATATGTCTAATATGTCGTCGGTTGGTTTACATATATATGTGGTCATGCTGTCATGCATGTATGATACAATTATATATGAATTGTTTTGTTATTGTGGATAGTTATTGTTGATAGTTAGATCAGTTTGATGTAAACCATATAACATAATCAATTATTTTTGCACAATTAAATTAGTAAAAATATGTAATTTGAGTAAATGATCGAGGTATAGGTTAGTAGGTAACAAGACAAAAGTTAATTAATCCCCTCAACCTGTTTACATACTTTATTTGTCTATATATATGGACAAAAACTTTATATGATCACACTTTGGAAGATGCACTAAATTAATCATTATCACCATATGTACTCAACATAAACTAATAATAAATTTGGTGTTTATATTGTTAATAACTTCTTCGGTATTTTGGTGCTACATCCTAGATTTTGTTTTTTGTTTTTTTAATATATAGTTTTTGATTTATACGTTCTAACTAGTAGATACAAATGTCATGCACGCTTAAGAGACGTTCAGTTAGTTTTATATTTTGTAGACTGTTAGATTGTTGTTCGTAGATACATCTTAGTATCTTACATTGAAAACACATTATGAATGAATAATTTGAACTAGAACAGATTGAGATATTATATTGTTGTAAAATAAATATCGGAGCATGAAAAATAGCAATATGCATTATGATGCTATATATACTACGTACATATATATAGTCATCAACCATGATATGAGCCCTAACTTCGAGTGACAACACTTTATAATCATTTCGTAATGAAAACAAAGATTACAAGACCTTAATTCAATATACTCATTAGAAATTAATTAATTAACAATGAAAAAACATTAAATCTTATTCTTAAGACTTTTGGTGAGAAGAAAATCGGTAAAAGGACTAAAGGGACATGAAGAACTTGAAGGAGGAAGTAATCATGATGGTTAATATGATGATGATGATGATGATCATAATAATGATGGGCAGATTGATGATCTACCATCACTTTTTCGAGGCCTTGATCTTGATTGAGTAAACCCCATTTCATACCTTGCTGAAATGGGGTTTACTCAAGGTCTCAGCAACAAAACGGAAAACGACCTTCCAAGTCTCAAAAAGGATTCATCTCTAACTACTGCCATTGAATTCCCAATTCTGATTTCGATATGGATTCTAGGTAAATTATGGCTGGGATACATGCTGTTGTATCATCAACGTGGTGGTTTGCTACTTTCTGTTATTTTCTGCACGTGGTGGTCTATTGGGGTTAGCTTATCCATGGGACCGTTAATACAGGTTGAGGCTGCTCAGTCTTTGACCGAGGCTCTAATCCCTCCTGCGCAGGAGAGAATAGAAATTAATGCCTCACGCAATAAGGTGATTCTTAGCCGTTTGGTCGTGAAGTACTTGGCTTCTCGCTAGGGTATCACCTAAATCATGACTAAAATTATTCTTGTTTTTTTTTCTTTCTCTTGAAACAGATTATAGACGAGAAGTCATTGATTAAGAAATATCAGAAAGAAATATGTGAGTGTTGACAAACCAACGTGACTTGGGCTTATACAGATGGCTTTATTACATGATTACATGAAGATTAGAGAGAAGAGATAATTGGGCTGTGTTATCTCCTAAGCCCATAAGATAAGAAGACATTAAAAAGACGTTAAAGGCTTTTAGGGATAGATACATAGATGCATATATATATCTTTCTCTTATACCTTGTAACGTAGGGTTTTTACAATCATCATCTCTCTAGGGCTTCTTCTTGTAATCTGTAAACAAAGTTTGTATTTCTCAGATTCATAGTGGAAGTTGAGGGTAAGAGATCCCTCCCCAGACGTACCGTTTAGAGGCCGGGAACTGGGTGAACAAACCTGTTGTGTTCTTGATTTGCATATTCGTCTTGGTGTTGCAGTGAGGTTAGAACCTCACAAAATCTCAACCCTCAAAGTAGAACTTGATCAGCTAAGAAGGGGTGTGCTTGTCGGTGTCAGTCACGAAGAGTTATTGAGCCTAAGGCAACAGGTTCTAACCTCCCTGAAACCTTGTTATTACATCTATATTTGAGTTTCTTCCAATTTGGTGATTGAATAGAACTACCAATTTAATAAACTTCTACAAGAAGGTCAAGTGAAGATGCAATCAAGATTGGAGGAAGAAGAAGAAGCTAAAGCAGCTCTAATGAGTAGAATCCAAAAGCTTACAAAGCTCATACTCGTCTCTACCAAGAACTCTATTCCTGGATATTTAGGTGATGCACCCACTCACCAGCGCAGCATTTCTGCTGGTAAAGATGATGTAAGTTTGCTAGTTAAATCAGATTATCACCATGTTCTTATGTTCCTTTTCTACTGTAGCATGTTGGTATCTCACTGCACAAGATGTTTCATACCAGAGTGACTCATTCTGTTTTCTTTTTGCTCTTCAGAAGTTGGACTCTCTGCTCGTGGATAGTGATAATCTGGCATCCCCTTCTTCGACTCTGTCTCTTGCATCAGATGCTTCTGTAGGTCTTAAGCACCGGCGGTCTTCCAGCAAGTTAAAGGATGAAAACTCTCCGGCTGGTTCTGGTGCAGAATTAACTCAAGTGAGTTTGGGTTTTTTTAGCGTATATATACATTGGATTATGTGTATTCAAAGTTTGGTGTATCATTCTTCTCAAAACCAATTGGCTATAGCAAAGGGTGTTTGATGATTCAGGGTCACATGCACCGATTTACCCTTTCTTTGAACCCATGAGTATGATTTTTCACTATGTTCTTGTCAGAAAATGACATCTGATAGTTGTGGCTATTGTAGGGGGTTATGACTCCGGATGAAATGGATCTTCTCGTTGAACAGGTTAAGATGCTTGCCGGTGAGATAGCTTTCAGTAAAAGCACACTAAAGCGTTTGATGGATCAGTCTGTAAATGATCCTGAGAATGCAAAACCCCAAGTAAAGTTTCTTCTTTATATTTCTAAAATTTCAATATACCAGTAGGACAATGCTATTCCTAATTTTGACCCTGGAAATCAGAAAAATGCATGTTCTGACCCTTTTGTAAACTTTATTAGAATTTCCACAATAAGTGTAAGTATGGAACTTAATAACGTTTCAAATGCAGATTCAGAATCTAGAAAGAGAGATTCAAGAAAAGCAAAGACAAATGAGGTCTTTGGAACAGCGAATAACTGAGAGTGGTGAAGCTTCAATCGCTAATGCATCATCGGTTGAGATGCAACAGGTAACTTAATTTCCACATCCTATCATCAATATGGTTTATCTTGTTAAGGTTAGTCAGTTGTGGATACAATGTGGCTGGTATCACGATTATTTTGTTGTTTCCAGAAAGTTATGAGATTGATGACACAGTGCAATGAGAAGAGCTTTGAGCTGGAGGTAAAATATTTGTCTTCTTTGGAATGAAACGTCTTGCGTTATAGTGAAAATGAAGATTGCTGAAAGCCAATTTATATGAAATTGTGTTCTATCTATGGATCAGATCATATCAGCAGATAATCGTATTCTCCAAGAACAACTAGAGAAAAAGGTCATTTCTAAGTCATTGACGCATCCTTCTCCTCTCTTTTACATTCTTAATAGCAGTATCTTCTGGCTTTCATCTCAGCCATCCTTGTTTCTTCTCACATATTTGAACAACTGCAGTGTATCGAGAACAATGAATTACACGAAAAGGTGCGCCTTCTAGAGCAAGAGCAATCGAGTCAGAAGTCCTCACCGCCTTGTTCTGGTACAGCTGCAAGTGCAGAGTATGTAGATGAGCTGAAAAAGAAAGTACAGTCTCAGGTAATTTATCAAAATCTCAACCCTTTTTTGTAAATCTCAACCCTTTTTTGTCAAGTATGACTGATAAATTTCTGCACGGGTAGTGAGGAGATGGTGAAAAACACACAAAAGATCATATATATTTTCTGGGCCGCTGGTTATATTTACATAGGGTTGATGTTTTTATACCTCAGGAGATTGAGAATGAAAAGTTGAAGTTTGAGCATGTGCAGAGTGTGGAGGAGAAGAGTGGATTACAAGTGCAACATCAAAAACTAGCTGAAGAAGCTTTGTACGCTAAGGAATTGGCCTCCGCAGCTGCTATTGAGCTGAAAAATCTAGCTAATGAAGTAACAAAGCCCTCGCTTCAAAATGCAAAGCTAGAGAAAGAACTAATATATTGGACATATATTTAGATATATTCGTATATTTGTAAATCGGCATATTTCTATATTCCGTAGATTTAGGTATATCCTTATGGACATATGTAATTGTATAAATACAAGACATTTAGGTCAATGAATAAGACGAAGAACAACTTCTAAAGCGCAGCTTCTGATTTCTCATAATAGCTGCAAGATTTTTAACAAGATTTTGATATACGATTATATCATATAATTTATATGTGAATTTGCAGGTGTCAAAGGAAAGCCTGTTTGTCTGCTAATATTTTCCAGAATGGCAGGCTTGAATGTTTGTAGTACCTTTCGGTTTTTTTGTTTGTTTGAAGTGTCTTTCATTATTGGATGTGGTATATCGTTCTATAAAAATGAAGCAAAAGAAGAGGAAACATAACATATAAAACGAAGGATAAGTATATGTATAGAATTTTATATTTTTTCACCGAAACGTTTTACAAAATTGAATTACTCTGCTCAGTTCTTCTCCATTGTGATCTCTCATAAGTACAGTAAAAAAAAGTATAGATATATGTGAAAACAGTTTAAAAATCCATTGAAACAACAAAGGTTTCGATTATCTTGATAGATTCTAGTTATGTAAACTGAGAAACTCTCTGGTATGTATGAATAAGAAGAAACAAGTGCTTATCTCTCAATTACAAATAGAAATCCGAAATGCATTCAGAGAGACGATCTCATGACAATTGCCATTGATAAAGCTCATGTTGCTTACAACTTTTCACAATAAATGCATAACAAAACAACATTACTTAGATTCTCATTCATCATATAAGTGTTGTAAACATTCAAATTATTATTGAAGACTCTCTCAAACCGTTCCTTTCATCTTCCAACCCTCAATAATTCACCTTAGTTTTCGCCAGATAATTTCTGTGGCCGGCAGCTTCGACAGCTGGATCTCTCTCTCTCTCTCTCTTTTTTTTTTCTTCGGCATACGATAGAGAAGGTCTTTTAGTTTGGGACAATTGGTGAAATAACCAATTTTGGATAAAGCATGAAGAATATAGTCAGATAAAAACAATTAAGCAAGTAACTATATGTGTGCTTTTGTGACCATTATGTCCATGTGAGTAAGCAGCTTTAGGGGTGTAGTCTTTTACCCAACAAAAAAATAGACTGACTATACGATTTATTTTGACACCACATATGTTTACCCCAATGATTTTTTTTTTTTTGCATAAATCAAATACTGGTAATTGGTTCAACCTTGTATTAGTACCAAAAAAATACTGATTTTATTTCACGTCTAACATGATTTGAATTTTAAAAAACAAACCTGAATTTTGTTTCATACGTCAATAATGGCACTTGTAACGTAGGAAGTCTATTTTTTTCAATAACATAGCAAGACTATTTTTAAAAATCGAAGACATAACAAATCTACCAACTAAAAAATACATACCTTTCATACAAAGTGAAAAAGATAGTATAGAAGCATTTGTGCACTTTGCTCATCCATATATTAAACTATCATTTACAACATGTCAATACATGCCTCATAGAGGTTTCATCGCCGAGAATCCACAATTCGTTGGGTTACTCGACGGAAAGACCGAGAATCCACTTACTCAGAACTTTTTAATTCGCTCGAGAAAGAGTTCGCCGTTAATGGATAAACAAGTTTTGGTGGTCCTGGTGATGGAGCAGCTTTTGATTTTGTAGCTAGAGCTATGTACAGAAAGAATCCAGCTAATACGAAACTTGGATCTGATGCATCGAAACTAATCACTAAATGGTTTTTCTTAAAAATATAGACGTTATATACACATAAAAATTAGCAAATAGAAAATAGCAAAATTGCATTTGAGACAAGAGAAAATGAAAAACTTTTGTGAACTTTGCTCATCCATATATATATATATAGACATTCCATACCAAAAAAAAAAATTGTACCGAAATTAGTACACTTTGCTCATCCATATATTAAGCCATCATTTACAACGTGCCAATACATTTTTCTCCAAAAATAGACTTTCAATACAAAAAATTCACAAAAATAGACGTTCTACACTAATATACGTTCTAAACAAATAGATGCTCTCTTCTCTTTCACAATGCATCGTAGAAGACAACAAACCCAACATGTTTTTGTGTCAATGTGCCTTCTGGAAGCAGAGCCGGACCTGACATTTTGGGGGCCCCATGGCAAATATTTTTTGTTAGGCCAAAAATGAAAAAAAAAAATTGGGGGCCCTTAAATGAAAAAACTGGTGCAAAAAAAAGAAAAAAAAAAGTGTCCAGGACCGGCTCTGCCTGGAGGTTTCATCGCCAAGAATCCACTAACTCGAAGCTTTTCGATTCGCTCGAGAAAGAGGTCGCCGTTAACGGAAAAGCCGAGTCCGGTTGTCCCGGTGATGGAGCAACTTTCGATTTCTTGGTTAAAGCGATGTACGGGAAGAATCCACATGATACGAAGCTTGGATCCGATGCACCGAAGCTAATCATTATATAGGTTTTCTTCAGAAATAGACGTTCTATACACATGAAATTAGCAAATAGAAAATAGTAAAATTACATATATTATACCATCATTTACAACGTGCCAATACATATTTCTCCAACGGCGAAGTACTGGGTAGTGTTGCGAAGTAATAAAACCAACAATCGAATTAACAGAAGCCAAATATAGAACCTCCACCATGAAAGCCAAATATACAGTCTATGTGTTCTACATAGACCGACACTTTTTAACTACATTACATATCAGGGTTTGAATTGAAAATTACAAATCTTTACATTGATTAGAATAACAAGTTTTTAAAATAGTATAGACTTGATAAGTAGATTAGATGGGGAGATGAGAGGAGTACAATATGAGAAGGAGAATAAATATAATGAGATATTTTACATAGATATTCTATACGTTTTGTCATTTTTTATCAAAAACAAAATTATAAAAATAGACGTTTTATACACAAGTAAGAATTAGTGCCTAATATTGAAAACACTAATACATAGAAATTAGTCTCCATTAACAAGGCAACATTCTATATAACATTCTATACAAATAGAATGTTGAAAACAAAAAAATTGTCTGTCATTGCAAATGTAACTGAGGATTCTAAGTTTCTGCGTGGCAGGTAACAAAGCAATCAAAACATCATAATCACCATAGAAAAAACTTTACTTTTATAAATCAGCATTTGAAAACAAAAAATAGAGATTATATACAAATACACATTATAAATTAATAGACATTCTATAATTGATAAAGTGAATGTAAACGTCTAATTGTTGCCTTATAATTGTTGCCTTGTTCATTTTAAGGAAGACACCATTAAAGATCTGCACAAATGTTTAGCAAAATTCGGCGATTTTCCGTCTTCGTTGCTGTTACATCAAACAAAGTTCATATCCTCAACAAACAGACAACTGCGTAACATAGCACATTTATGTTTTTATCAAAATAAAAATAGAACTTCTATTTTTTTAGTCAATAAAATACAGACAGTGTATGTGTTCTATATAAAGTAAACGCAATTTCGTAAATTCATCCTAATTTTTATTACAAACTGATCTTAAATGCATTCTAACTTCAAGAGGGTAAACGCAATTTTGGAGCTTCACCATTAAAAACAGCATCCTAAACCTTCTTCTCTTCTCATTAAGTAACAATCAATTAAGGAATCAAGACTGATACACAATGGGTAGAGTTGCAGAGTAGATAATCTTAGAAGAATGGGAAGATATAGAAGCTCACCTTTTGATGAAATGAAGAGAGGACCACTCTTGTAAACCTGTCAAAAATTCATTGTGGAATACAAAAAAAGGATTATCACCAGTCGCTTTACTTTGGAATTGTTATACAAATCAAACCACTCAAGCTATAGATATAAAGAATAAACATATCTGAGAGACTCTTCCATTACCGCCAGACCAGTTACACTAAAAAATTGTTTAATTCTAAGATCTGGGTCCCCAAGCCAGTGACGAGAAAACCAGTCGGCGGAGGACGAGACGGAGCAGAGCCGTTGGAGGAAGAAGAAGACGGAGTCAGTGAGAGAGGATGCGGCAGACCCATATAATTAAATCCATCAGAAAAGAAGAACACCTAACGAGAGAGAGAGAGAGAGGCTTACGGTGAGAATCGAATAGGAGAGACTGCGAGGTATTGAGTCAGTGAGAGAGGCTGCGGCGGAGGAGGAGATCGGAGAGCGATTGAGGGTTTGCGAAGCCTTGGGAGATAGCCTGCGGCGGAGGAGGAGATCGACAAGATCAATGGCGATGAGATGTGAGGAAAAAAATCAGAAAGAGATGAGTGGTTTAGGAAGACGCAAAAGGGAAAAGACAAAAAAAAACAAAGAAAGTTAAAAAAAGGTATTAATACATAACATACACAGAATATTGGTTTTTTTGGTTAGTTTATGAATTACAGTTTTTTTTTTGTTATACATTGCAATTTCTCCTTCAATCTAAAAATGTTACCTACACATACAATTTACATCAGAACAAAATCAAATACCGACAATGAGAATAACGGATTTAGTGATCCATTAATGAATAATGCTTGTCGACGTACCATTGTCATATTTACTCCATTTGATATATATTTCTCAGTATATAGTACATCTAATTATTTAATAATGAATTTTTTGAAAGTTATCTGATTTTTAATCTCGATTTAAATTCTATAAAATTGTTTGCTGAAAAAAAATACGTTTAGTAAATATGCAAGCTTTAGTATTTGCATTTTCTTGAATAAAGAACTTCATAAGATAATGTCTTATTTGACTCGAAGAGTAATTGTTACGGCCCGATAAAGTATAACAACAGATCACGTGAGCCCAAATAATTTATTTGGCCGACGAGGATTTGGTTACCGAGAGTTTGACCGGTCGTCAGAATTTGGGAGCTTCATAGTCTCTGTGTGCCTTGGCTTTAATGGCGGCAATATCCTCTGCTCAATGCATATTCTCTTGCAACTCCCATAAGGTGAAATCTCTCTGTTGTCATTTCGAATAAAACACTCGAGAAATATGACTTTATTCCTCCGTTTTTTCAAGCAGAGTGGGTCGCTTTGGAGATTGGGTTCTAGGGTTATAATATCGTGGAAGCTTTCTCTGTTTTCTCGAGTGGATTTGAAGCGAAGGTGATTATGTCCTTGTCTACAGTTTTTAATTTCGATTGAAGCAGCTATGATTCTGTGTAATGCAGTTAGATATGAGATAATGATTGCATCTTTTGGGTCTTAATAAAACAGGAGAACTTTGATCTGTGCAGTCAAGGGAGATGCAGAAGGAGCGTTTAAGAAAACTGTTGAAATCGATCGGATGATTGATGCTCTTAAAGATGCAAACCCAATAGAAGTAAGTCTGCAATTTCTTTTGCTTTAGTCCTTAAACTCTATTTCACTTTGTAATGAAAACGTGTTGAATGTGGTGTAATTGAGTTTTTTTCCCTTGCACAGCTTGAGAAGCTTGTTGTTGAAAACATCCTTGCTTTTGATGAGGTTTTTTGGATAAGACTCGCGGCCAGGTCGGATACTTGCAAATCAGATGATGACAAGGCACGCATTTTCTTTTGTTTATGTCTCATTGATGATTAACACAAGCTCTCTTTTCGCTAATTCTCGCTTTGTTTCTTGCAGAAGGACTATGAGGAGTTAGCTGCAACCGTGATGACTATAGTTGACTGCGTTGTGAATAAGACTCGGGTTTTTTTCTCTCTTTCTTCTGTTATTTTGTTTTCAATATGTATTTTTTTGGTTCCATGTCTCTTCTTCTTCAGTGTTTCCTTTACTATATCCCTGTAGGAAAAGATAGACACGTCTACTGATGTTCTGAAAGGAATTTTAAGACCCGTTGTGGAAGGAGTGGAAGAAATTTCATGGCCTCCAAGATATCCTGAAGCCATCAATCAAATGGAAAAGGTATACTTGTTCTTCCTCAGATCTCCACGAGGGTTATCTACTTTTGGATTTCTTGATGTGTTATACTCCAATGTCTTACCAGGAAATAATACAACGGGAAAAAGAAGGGCAATTAGATGAAGGGTTTCTTTCAGAAGTTAGTGCTCAGCTACGGCAGGTAAGTGCAATGATTTTTTTGTTTGTTTGTTTCACTTGTAATAAGATCATAGACAAATGAGTTCTATTTAAAATGGAGTTTGGGTTCAAAACCGGAGGATGTTCTGAAGGAAAAAAGAAAGAAAGAGTCTTTCCTTTATAGTTTGAGGCTGAACTTCAGCCGCTGAAGGTATGTTTTCAGGCAAAAGAAGATAAAGACAAACCAGGGCTTGCGGCTATGCTGCAAAAAGTTCTTCAACTCTATGCTGCTACGATTCTCTCCAAGCGTAGCTACGCAAAGAAAGGTACATTGCTCAATATCGAAAACTTTTTCTAAAGTCACTCTAGGCTTCCATTATCTACAAACAGAATCGTTTGCATCTATAAACTCAGACAAAGTATCAATTAGAACCTTCTGGTTGTTGTCACAGGGAACGAAGTTGTAAAGGCCGAGCATTTTCTCGAAACTCTGATCAAAGGCACGTTGAGTCTTCTCATCTGCAATCTCTTTTCCATGTAGTAAAGACAAGAGTTTACATTGGATTTTGTGTGTGTTCAGCTCCTGAGGAACAATGGAACAAGCTTTTCTTAGACGGGTTAACAATTGGGAAAGGAGAACTCGCACCTGATGAGCTATCTGCCGTTATCAAGAAACGAATCCAGCGAACGCTGATTCGAACTGTAAGTAACACAAACTTGTTCCTACAGCTTATATATGTCTCTCTAGTCTCTACACAAAGCAAGATAATAATGTGAAGGGGAGGCTAACCGGGTATAATTTGGGTTTAAACCAGATGGTGGTTTGATCCGGTTTTCCGAAATTACTCGCTCTTTAACCATTTTATTTTGATCGTACCAGGAAGGAGGCTCATACCAGCAGCGAGTCTTGATTGAGTATCTCAAAGGGATCGAGTCCAGGGCTACGGAAATTTTGAAGTTACTTCAAGAATAACTCCGAAAATTATTTCCAATTTTTTTTTGGTATGTATTATCAATTCATAAATAAATCCAATTAAATTTTGTTATCTTATTATATAAAAGCGTTTTTAACGTGACATGTAAAATAATTATAACTCACCATATCGTGACATGTGTTATTGTTATTAGGTCGTAATATTAATCAATGTATTAATATAATTTTTCTAATTTTTAGTTATTTATTTTTAAATGGACAAAATAACAAAAAAAAGAAAATGAAACTGTATTTTAAAAAATAGAAACTATTAAAATCGAAAAAGTAAAGTATGAAAAAATTAAAAAAATTAAAAATAAATTAAAAAAATGAAAAAATATAAAATATTAGAACTATATAAGATTCATAATATATAAAATTAGAGAATAACAGTTTGTTAGCGTGTGTTTGATAATTTTTTTATCACAAAATTCAGAGGTATAAACTTTAAATCTGAATTATTACATTAAAACATAATTTTCTAACATGTTAAAACAATTAAATTTCATAAGATAATATTTTTTTTTAAATATTAATTTATTAATTAGATACAGTTTTAAGTTATATAAGATTTGAAATTAGTTTTTCAAACCCTCTTATTCATGTAAAAATATTTTTGTATGGTAATACGGATCAATTTTAAGTTTTATTAATTGTGAATTACAAAACATAATTTCAAATATAATTAATTTAAAATCTAACTATATTGGTCATTATTATGCTGGTTATTAATTTTAGAATTTAAATATTTTATATGTGTATCACCCGTAACCTAATCTAAGACTTTTTGGTAAAATAATATTGATTCGTGCCTTCGAAGGTTACAAATTACTCATAGTTTTTAAGGCAATTGACCAAAATAGCATATTTTAAAAATTTTGTTCCAAATTTAGCATCAGTATTTGAAAATTACAATAATAACACAAATTTTGACAATAATAGCATAAATTTAATATTAAAATAACTTAAATTTATTTTCTAATAGAGAAAAACTAAACCATAAATTAGAAATAGTGAATCCAAACATAATGTTTAATTTTATTTTAAATTTATTTTGGTTAAATAAATATTTTTATATAATTATTTGTGATATTTAGTTAGGGTACTAGTTTTAACATGTTAGAAAATTATGTTTTAATGTTATCTTATTAAAACGCCCAGCTAGAAAAACAATTAAACCAGAATCCGATCCGAACTAGAAAAATACCCGAACGGATCTTAGGGTTTAAGTATTTCGAGTTTCGGGTAATACCTGAACCGAACCGAAACTCGAACTACAAACCCGAATTATCCGAAATAGCCAATTAACCCTCTTTGTTATACCTAGGGCTCAACGTTTTAACCGTACCCGAACCCGAACCCGACTAATTTATTGACTTGTTTTGTTGAATTATGGGGACTTGTTTACGGGTATTTCGAGTTTTGATCATAATATGGGTAAAAATACCCGAACTTACCTGAAACAATAGTTACTTCGGTTATAACCGAATCCGAACCGAACCCGATCCAATGGTTTAAAATACCCGAACGGGTCTTCTAAGCCTAAACCGAAGATCTGAAGACCCGAAATAATTGACCCAAACTCGAAGTTGGACCCGAACCCGAAGTACTACTAGTTTTGGAAGAAAAAACAAATTGTGCTATAGTTTTTATTTTATTTTCTTGGAATAAAATCTTCATCTTCCGTCTAAAATAAAAATAAAAATAAAATAAATGTTTGTAAATTCATTCCAATTAATTAGCGAGAAATTGGAAAACAGATAACTGAGCGGAGGGATTCTCAGATCTATTCGACGAAACTGAAAGCCACCGTCGTCTTCTTTCTTCATTTCTGAATCTAGCATCGTTGTGTTTCTCTTTCTCTCGCATCCACGTTTCTCTGGTAATTCTACTGATCGTCACCGTGAAGCTGTGCTTGATCGCTTCCCTTTTCAACTGATCTGAGGTGAATCCCCATTTCTCCTCCTCTTCGATATTTTGGATCTCGCCGTTAGATCTGTTTGAAATTTCGCTTGGATTAGGTTTTTTTTCGGTTTTCTGTGAACTGACTCGTTTCTTCATTCAAAATCTCTGTGATCTGGTTTGCGTAGAGCTGTTTCTGTCTCGTAATCTGGGAATATGTTGACTAAGTTCGAGACCAAAAGTAACAGAGTTAAGGGTCTGACCTTCCACCCCAAAAGACCATGGATCCTCGCCAGTTTGCACAGTGGTGTGATCCAGCTCTGGGATTATCGTATGGGTACTTTGATCGATCGATTTGACGAGCACGAAGGACCTGTTCGTGGTGTTCACTTCCACAATTCACAGCCTCTCTTCGTCTCCGGAGGTATATGCTTTCTTCTGACCATTACGTTTCATCTCGAATTTGAGGTACAAGTGCGTATGTAAATATAGTTTTCATGATCCATGTTCATTTTGCTTAACTATTAATTCTTAGCGTGTTCGGTTTCTAGATCTAGCTTGGTGTCTTTGCAGAGAATCTCTGGGTTTACTGGATGACTTAAGCGCATGTAGTCCAAGCTATAGGGATAAATGATTATCAGTAGTGTGTTTTTGAAATAAGCAAGCTTTAAATGCAAATGGCTTGGATTCTTCTTCATTACAGTTATCCTAATGTTTTACACAGTTTGATTTTTAGTTTTAACTTTTGTTCTGAATGCTAGCCAATTGAAAGTTTTTGTAGGTTTGGTTTGGCTCCATTTAGAGACATTTAATCTGCTATATTATCAACTAGTGTTTTTCGACATATGCAAGAACTGAAAACTGTATATGCAAATGGCCTGGATTCTTGCAGAACATTACTAATATGTAGTTGATGACATTGACAACATTGTGTGTTGCAGGGGATGATTACAAGATTAAAGTTTGGAACTACAAAACACACAGGTGCCTTTTCACTCTTCTCGGGCATCTTGATTATATCCGCACTGTCCAATTTCACCACGAAAACCCATGGATTGTGAGTGCTAGTGACGATCAGACTATCCGCATATGGAACTGGCAGTCACGGACTTGTATTTCTGTGTTAACTGGTCACAATCATTATGTAATGTGTGCTTCTTTCCATCCAAAAGAAGACCTTGTCGTTTCAGCATCCTTGGATCAGACTGTCCGTGTCTGGGATATTGGTTCTCTTAGGAAGAAGACAGTATCTCCTGCTGATGACATCATGCGATTTACTCAGATGAACTCTGATCTTTTTGGTGGGGTTGACGCTATTGTTAAGTACGTCCTCGAAGGTCATGATAGGGGAGTAAACTGGGCTTCTTTTCATCCCACCCTTCCTCTCATTGTCTCTGGTGCAGATGACCGCCAAGTAAAGCTGTGGCGTATGAATGGTAATTCTTGTACTGAAATCTTTCTTTTTTTTTCCTCATAAATTTAATTTACTGAATTGCAATTTTTGTAATATTGGATCTGAGGTAATAAATGCATTCTTTTCAATTTTATTGCAGAAACTAAAGCTTGGGAGGTGGATACACTGCGAGGCCATATGAATAACGTTTCATCAGTTATGTTCCATGCAAAACAGGACATAATTGTATCCAACTCTGAGGATAAAAGCATTCGTGTCTGGGATGCTACCAAGCGAACTGGAATCCAAACTTTTCGCCGTGAACATGATCGATTCTGGATTCTTGCAGTTCACCCTGAGATTAATTTACTGGCAGCGGGACATGACAACGGTATGATCGTGTTCAAACTTGAGAGAGAACGTCCTGCATATGCTTTAAGTGGTGATTCTTTGTTCTATGCCAAGGATAGATTTCTGAGGTACTACGAATATTCAACTCAAAAAGATTCCCAAGTTATCCCTATACGGCGTCCTGGTACTCCAAGCTTGAATCAAAGTCCAAGGACTCTATCTTACAGTCCGACGGAAAATGCAGTTTTGATCTGCTCAGATCTGGATGGTGGTTCTTACGAGTTGTACATCATACCGAAAGATAGCGTTGGCAGGAGTGACGTTGTGCAAGATGCAAAGAAGGGGACAGGCGGTTCTGCGGTATTCATTGCCCGCAATCGGTTTGCTGTTCTTGAGAAAAGCACCAGCCAGGTGCTAGTCAAGAATCTAAAGAATGAGGTGGTTAAAAAGAGTTCTCTGCCTATTCCCACAGATGCTATCTTCTATGCTGGGACTGGAAATTTGCTTTGTAGATCTGAGGATAAAGTGGTTATATTTGACCTTCAGCAAAGGCTTGTTCTTGGTGAACTTCAGACACCGTTTGTTAGGTACGTTGTTTGGTCTAATGATATGGAGAGTGTTGCTTTGCTCAGCAAACATACTATCATTATTGCGAGCAAAAAACTTGTCCTCCAGTGCACGCTTCATGAGACAATACGTGTGAAAAGTGGAGCTTGGGACGATAATGGTGTCTTCATTTACACAACGTTGAATCATATCAAGTACTGCCTTCCTAATGGAGATAGTGGAATCATCCGAACCCTGGATGTCCCAATCTATATCACCAAGGTTTCTGAAAATACAATCTTTTGCTTGGATCGAGATGGGAAGAACCGGATTATTACCATTGATGCAACAGAGTACATATTCAAGCTCGCACTGCTGAGAAAGAAGTACGACCATGTCATGAGCATGATAAGAAATTCCCAGCTGTGTGGACAGGCTATGATTGCTTACCTGCAGCAGAAAGGATTTCCTGAAGTTGCCCTCCACTTTGTTGAAGACGAGAGGATCCGATTCAACCTGGCTCTTGAAAGTGGCAACATCAGTGTAGCTGTTGCATCCGCTACACAGATTAATGATAAAGACCTCTGGTATAGACTTGGGGTGGAGGCTCTTCGCCAAGGTAATTCCGGAATTGTTGAGTTTGCATACCAGCAGACAAAGAACTTTGAGAGGTTATCTTTTCTTTATCTCATTACTGGTAATTTGGACAAGCTTTCAAAGTTGATGAAGATTGCGGAAGTGAAGAACAACGTAATGGGTCAGTTTCACAATGCTCTCTACCTAGGAGATGTTAAAGAGCGTGTTAAGATACTGGAGAATGCTGGTCATTTGCCTCTAGCTTATATCACGGCCTCGGTTCACGGTTTAAATGACATTGCTGAGCGACTGGCGACTGAGCTAGGAGACAATGTGCCCTCATTGCCTGAAGGGAAAACTCCATCGCTTCTAATGCCACCATCCCCCGTCATGTGTGGTGGTGATTGGCCTCTTCTAAGAGTGATGAAAGGAATATTTGAAGGCGGTCTTGAGGGTGCAGCTAGAGGAGGGGCTGTTGATGAAGAAGAAGATGTTGAAGGCGATTGGGGTGAGGAACTAGACATGGTCGATGTTGATGGAATGGAGAACAGAGACATCGAAGCCCTTTTGAACGAAGAAGAAAATGATGAAGAAGGTGGATGGGGGGTACTTGATGACCTGGAGCTCCCACCAGAGCTTGACACTCCTAAGGTCTCTGCCAACGCACGTTCATCGGTCTTTGTGACACCGACTCAAGGTATGCCAGTAAGTCAGATCTGGAGCCAGAAATCTTCTCTTGCTGCTGAGCAGGCTGCAGCGGGAAGCTTCGACACTGCAATGCGTCTGCTCCATAGACAGCTTGGCATAAAGAACTTTGCGCCTTTGAAATCGATGTTTCTTGATCTGTTCAGTGGCAGCCATAGCTATCTGCGTGCTTTGTCTTCATCTCCTGTGGTTCCACTTGCCATTGAGCGCGGATGGAGCGAGTCTTCCAGTCCCAACGTCCGTGGCCCACCAGCTCTTGTATTTGATTTCTCTCAGTTGGAAGAAAAGCTAAAATCCGGCTACAAAGCCACAACAAGTGGGAAATTCATTGAGGCTCTCCGTCTCTTCCTCTCTATCCTCCACACCATCCCTCTAGTGGTAGTCGAGTCAAGAAGAGAAGTCGATGAGGTTAAGGAACTGGTCACTCTTGTTAAAGAATACGTCCTTGGTCTTAAAATGGAGCTTAAGAGAAGAGAGACGAAAGATGATCCGGTGAGGCAGCAGGAGCTTGCTGTTTACTTCACTCACTGCAACCTCCAAGCACCTCACTTACGGCTCGCGCTGCTTAGTGCAATGGGCGTCTGCTTCAAGTCAAAGAACCTCGCCACTGCTTATAACTTTGCCAAAAGATTGTTGGAAACCAACCCAGTGGAGAGCCAGGCCAAGATGGCTAGACAAGTTGTTCAAGCCGCTGAACGCAATATGACGGATGAAACCAAGCTCAACTACGACTTCAGAAACCCGTTTGTGATATGCGGGTCAACTTATGTCCCGATCTACAGAGGACAGAAAGACGTTTCGTGTCCTTACTGCACCGCCCGGTTTGTACCAAGCCAGGAAGGAAACATATGCACGGTGTGTGATCTTGCGGTCATAGGTGCAGACGCATCTGGTTTGCTATGCTCTCCGTCTCAGGTTCGGTGAACAGTTAAGATTCTCATTATCATTTTCGAAAGTGAGGTAAGTAGGAGATGCTCTTTTAACGGGAATAAGAGTGGTGAGCTTTTGGTGTTTTGTGATTTGTGTACTTAAAAAGTCTGGTTTGTCGCTGCAGGTTCTATTACTCTCAAGTCTTCAGGTTGTAACAACGCCTGAGAAATTTGCTTCTTGCTCTATATTTTTTGTTTGTTTGGTTTTATTATATTTACAATCTCAGAACATTTCATTTAGGCTTATCGGATTTTAAACTCGATCACTATGATGACAAATATAGACGAATTTTGTTTATTTTTGTTTCCCATTTTTATTGGTAATTTTTGACTTGATGCGTAATAATTTTTCAAACACACTTTTCGCTGCAGGCTTCTCTCTGATAAGATTAGAAGATGCCTTCATATATTCTTGGTTTGTGATTTTTGGTTTATGCTCTTCGTTCTAGGTTGGTTTACCTTGTGCCGCTAAGCAATGGGGTTTAAGATTTGCCTCTCTGGATCTGATTTAGACACTAAACATGAGTTTGATTCGTGTCAATTTTTTATGTCGAATTATACATACATAAAAGGAAATGAATTTGTTTACAGGCTGATATAGAATCTGATGGTACGCTATATGCATCGATTGAGAACATGATTCTGCGCATAAAATATGTTGTAATCGATTACGCAAATTTGAAATAAGAAATCTTAAGCATACTTTGCAATTCACAAAGAATAAGAATAAAATAACGGCCGACAATAGGACAAAGCATCGATCATTCATATTGATAAAAGAGAACATACCATAAGACCCCCCACTCATCATTTTTTTTTTTTTTAAACATGTAGCATAGATACATTAGTATTATTATAACCACTAAAATAGGATTCTTGTGATATCCATATATAAAAATAAAATACTTAGATATCAAAGAGAAGTTTATATTAAGTTATATTTATTCAATTGACACATGTCAATCATAAAAACTAAAAAAATATGTGCATATATTCTTATTCATCTGACATTAAAAATCTTATATAAATGTTATAGTTTACATTTTTTTTTCACTTTTATAGTTTCTATATATATATATATTTTTAATCTTATTATACTTATTTTTTCGATTTTATTGTATCATTTTAAAATAACAATGCTTTTTCCTTTTTTTTTTATCTACAAATATCATTTTTATTACTTAAATTTACCTTTTACTTTTTTATCAATTTAAAAATGATATTTGATAAACTAATTAACTAAAATATCTGGTCTTCAGACATTGTGTTTGTTTTTTTAACTTTTTAAAAATTTATTCTGTTTAGAAAATTTGAACTCTTTAGAAAATATATGTATCTAGAACTTTATAAATTTAGAGATTTTATCTAAAATTACTTTTCAAATCTCATAAAAAAATCTTTTATTCAACTGCAAAAAATTAAATTAGTTACCAATCGAACCCAATTAATAAATCCAAATGGCCATAAAAATACTTAACTATAAACTTTTTAATATCCCAACAAATTTATGTACCCAAATATATACTCCAACTATTTCATTTGCCTATTTTAAACTTCCAAGTGTGAACCGTGTGTTCACTTTACAACATCTCGTTAAAATATGTATATGAAACTATACATGGTTTGAAACAATGTTTATATTTGATAATAAAATATTAATAAATAAAAATATTACATTAAATTTTTAAAAAATCCCAAAAAATAGAAAACAAATTCCTTAAAAAGAGAAAAAATTCCAAAAAAATCTAAAGCAAAGAAATAATTTTAAATTTTAAATAAAATATATTATATTTTAAATTTGAATTTTTAAACTAAAAATTTCTAAAAACTCGAAAAATACAAAAATTCAAAAAAAATCTCAAAATTTTCTATAACACATAACGGTTAAAATAAATAAATCACAACACCAAAGTGGAGAGTCTAAAATTTTCTTTTATATATATACTAGGTGTTTATTCCGCACAAGAAGTTTCATCAAATACTCATATTATTTAGATAATTAAATTTGTTATCGATAATAATCCGAACACAAATATAACAACAATGTAAAACACATGATCAACCAAAAATAATAATAACCAATAATATTTATTTGTAGAAACTAACGAAGATCAATAATTGTATCAAAACCACAAAGATAATTAAAGTAAGACAAAAGACAGGTTTAAACAATATTATAAAATACTTCTTTATAGCGTAGGTAAAACACTTAAGAAATTTGTGTTCATGGATTTTTTTTCGTTCTTCTAACCGTTCTGTGTTATTCATGGATTTTTTTATATATATTTTTTGAGTTTTTAGAAATTTTTGAGAGTTTGTTTGGATTTTTGTATTTTTGAGTTTATAGAAATTTTTTATTCAAAATATAATATATTTCATTTAAATTTTAAAATTACTGTTTCTTAACTTAAGATTTTTTCGGGATTTTTTTTATTTTATGATATTTTTGAAAATTTAATGTAATTAATTTTCTTATTAATATTTTGTTATTAAAATTAAACACTGTTTCAAATCGTGTATAGTTTCGTATACATCTGTTAACGAGATGTTGTAAAATGAGCACACGGTTCACATTTGAAAATTTAAAATAGGCAAATGAAATAGTTGAAATATTTTTTTCAGTACAGAAATAGTTGGGGTATTAAAAAAACTTATGGTAATTTAGTTGAAGTATTTTTATGGAATTTTCTCAAGAAAAAAAAAAAACATTCATCTCTTTCTCTTTTTGTACATAAAGAGGAAGCAAACAAAGAGAACAAAAATGGTCCGTACATAATATATATATATATATATATATATATATATATATATATGACTATGATGAGAAGGCACATGTAAGATATGATGATGATGATAATGGGGAGAAGATGTGAAGACTGTGGGAATCAAGCCAAGAAAAAGTGTGTGTATATGAAATGCAGAACTTGCTGCAAAACCAAAGCCTTTCATTGCCAAACTCACATCAAGAGCACTTGGGTTCCTGCCTATAGAAGATCCCACAAGCACCAATCACAAATGCAACCACTCTCTACTACTAACCCTAAACGTCTCAGAGAACGTTCTTCTTCATCAGGTTCTTAATTATAACCTTCTTTCTACTTTAATTAGCTTGTGGTGATTTGAAATGATAACAAGCCGAATTTGCTTCTGATTTCTTGATGTTTTTTTTTTATGTCTATTATTGATTTTTAATCTTTAGAGCCTTTGATATTTATAAGAATAAAGTATATTGATTAGGAAATACAAACTACCTCAATAGTGTTTTAATTATGATCTTTGACAAGATCAAGAAATGTAATCTTGTGCTAATTCTATCGATGGCTTATTTAGAGAAACAAATTACAAACTACGCAAACAATTGATGCAACTAAAATTACTAAACAATACTACTCGATCATACAACTTATTAATTATATTGAAACATTCTTTCTGGTCATTATAAGGTGTAAGAATCCACACTAGTACGGGACATTTTCCGGCGGAGTTGAGTTCTCTAGCTGATTTCCGATACGTAAAAGTGAGTTCAATCGACGACAGAAAAGAAACATATATACGCTTATCAGACGACGGTGAACATCGGAGGACACGTTTTCAGAGGGATTCTTCGCGATCAAGGCCTCGAAAAAGTGATGGTAGATCATCAATCTGCCCATCATCGTTATGATCATCATCATCATCATCATCATATTAACCATCATGATCAAGAGTTACTTCCTCCTTCAAGTTCTTCATGTCCCTTTAGTCCTTTTACCGATTTTCTTCTCACCAAAAGTCTTAAGAATAAGATTTAATGTTTTTTCATTGTTAATTAATTAATTTCTAATGAGTATATTGAATTAAGGTCTTGTAATCTTTGTTTTCATTACGAAATGATTATAAAGTGTTGTCACTCGAAGTTAGGGCTCATATCATGGTTGATGACTATATATATGTACGTAGTATATATAGCATCATAATGCATATTGCTATTTTTCATGCTCCGATATTTATTTTACAACAATATAATATCTCAATCTGTTCTAGTTCAAATTATTCATTCATAATGTGTTTTCAATGTAAGATACTAAGATGTATCTACGAACAACAATCTAACAGTCTACAAAATATAAAACTAACTGAACGTCTCTTAAGCGTGCATGACATTTGTATCTACTAGTTAGAACGTATAAATCAAAAACTATATATTAAAAAAACAAAAAACAAAATCTAGGATGTAGCACCAAAATACCGAAGAAGTTATTAACAATATAAACACCAAATTTATTATTAGTTTATGTTGAGTACATATGGTGATAATGATTAATTTAGTGCATCTTCCAAAGTGTGATCATATAAAGTTTTTGTCCATATATATAGACAAATAAAGTATGTAAACAGGTTGAGGGGATTAATTAACTTTTGTCTTGTTACCTACTAACCTATACCTCGATCATTTACTCAAATTACATATTTTTACTAATTTAATTGTGCAAAAATAATTGATTATGTTATATGGTTTACATCAAACTGATCTAACTATCAACAATAACTATCCACAATAACAAAACAATTCATATATAATTGTATCATACATGCATGACAGCATGACCACATATATATGTAAACCAACCGACGACATATTAGACATATATAAGACATTGGTGCAACGCAATGGTGCTCTTCCCACATGTTTTATGCCTGAGAAAACAAAAACTCCAAGAGTTTAAAATCAAATCACCACTTGCATTCTCTTTATTATACGTGCAACTAAATTTATGAAAATAAAATAGTATATTTATACCCAAAAAATTCATATCGTAGTTAATACTCATCTATTGAACATGTATTATCAGATTTAAACCAAAATTTCTATTGTTTTGATTGAGTACATTTTTTTTTTTTTACTTTAAGTTATGAAAATAAAACTAAAAGTGATGAATATTCTAACTAAACATATGAAGGCAATAATGTTTATACAAAATTACATATGCTTGAAGCTTACTATTTTTGATAAATATATATATATATATATATATAAATGATAGCCGTGTTAATTATTATGATATTTAGTCAAAAGCTACCATAGGCAAAAATGAAGAGAAGATTAAATATCCGATGATGAGAAAACTCAAGCTTGCCTCACAATTCTGCATAAAAGGATAGTGTGTAAGCAAAGTTAGGCGTGTGCAGTGCATTTTACTTACACGTTCTTGCTTAGGGTTTTTAATTATTAATTTGATTAATGATTATATATGTGTTACTAGTGAATCACTCTTTAATCAATTTTTTTTATGTTAATTAAGTTTCCATAAACAAGTGTCCAGATCGTATTTTTTGCATCAGCCTTTTGGAATTATTCCCTCCCCTAAAAAGTGTCATATCTATATCTATAAACTATTGTGTACTAACAGATTTAAAGGGTTTAAATTAAATTAATTCCAAAGAGTTAATGGGAATCACACCCTATGGTCTATGGCCTAAGTATTTAAAGCTAAGTATGTGTTTGGTTTATTTTCAATAATAAATTTAATAATCTAACTAATGTGATTATTTGATGATATTTTTAGAGAAATATCCTAAAATAGCACCATTTTTTTTTTTTTTTTTCAAAACTAAAACTCTAAATTTAAAATTCCAAAAATATGACATATAATTATGTAAAAATATTTGTTTATCCAAAATAAATTTAAACATTATGTTTGGATTCACTATTTCCAATTTACGATTTAGTTTTTTTCCATTAGAAAATGATTTTATATCATTTTAATATTAAATTTGTGCTATTATTATCAAAAAAATGTTATTATTGTCATTTTCAATTTATGATGCTAAATTCGTGCGAAAATATATCATTTTCACTGATCTTTATTGATCCTACATTGCAGTGTAGCCAAATATCAGGAAGCCAATCCTAGTGTATTCACAATTGTTACCTTCCCCTTCCTGTTTGCGGTTATGTTTGGTGACTCTGGTCATGGATACGAGCAAAACCGTGTTTCGCGACTTGATCGTGTCGCACCCGACGAATCCTAGGGTTTTGAGGAATGCCAATGCGGGACGAAGCTGGAAATCTACGGAAGAAATGAGCAATCGAGGACAACGAGATATCGATTTCGGGATATATTGCCCGGAGATCGAGATCTCATCGGATAAGAAGCGTAGAACAGGTAAGATGTCAGATTCGGGATCAGAGGTCAGTAAATCAGGGAACATATGGAGAATCCGACCAACGGCAGGTCTTGAGAGTCCGGTCGAAGACTTCCTTCTCATACAATGGCAGGAGTTAGAGATGAATCCCTTTTGAGACTTGGGAGGTCGTTTTCTGTTTTGTTGCTGAGATCTTGATTGATTGAGTAAATCCTATTTCATACCTTGTTTGGGTCCATCGTAAAGCTCACAGATATAAGCCTCTCTTTCCATATCCAATGAAGATTACGGAGTTGCAGAGATCTTGGCCGTTAAAACACCAATGAGGAGAGAAGGAGTTTTAGAGGCTTATATCTTTGAGCTTTACGAAAGGAAAGCAAGGTATGAAATGGTGTTTACTCAATCAAGATCTCAGCAACAAAACGGAAAACGACCTCCCAAGTCTCAAAAGGGATTCATCTCGAACTACAGCCATTGTATTCCCAGTTGCGATTCCGATATGGATTCTAGGGATGGGATATCATCCTCTTCGGCCCTGTCATGGTGACAGGAAGAAACTGAAGTCACAATGAGAAAGATTCTTGGCCATCAGGCTCGGCAACTCCTCGCTGGTAAGGATTGTGTTCCCTTTTGCTGTTTTTGGTTTGGCGATTAATAAGGTCTCACCATGGATTGGAAATTACCAGATGGGGTCTAACTTTTTCTTTCTCTGTGGTTAATTGCGCTCGAGTTTCTTAGACACAAACGTGGTTTCATGTTTTTGATAATGGTGATAAATGAAAGTTGATGTTCCTAGTTTAATCGACAGAAAACTAAAAAAGAAGCTGGTTTTGCTTATATTTGAGCAAGTCGAGATTTAAAGTCTTAACATCATTTAACAAAATCCCAAATTAGAAGATCATTCGTATATAAAATTATAATTTCTAGATTGTTATGGCTATTTGGGTTGCTCCTTCTATTGCAATGCAAAGATTGGAGATTTCTATGCGTTTTCTGGGCATCTCTACTACACTATTTGTATATAAGGTTCTGTTTGCTTGTGATCATCAACGCTTACATAAGACCAGTTCCTGTTTTACAAAACTTGAGGTCGAAAGTGGCAGGAGATCAGATCGGTGTTTCTTTCATTCACATTCCATACACTGGAGGAACAGGTAAGTGCCTAAGTTGCTCACCTATTTTCTCAATTGCCATTGAGATTTCATGATTAGAGAATCCCATTTCCAATAAACGCAAAGTTTTGTCCATTTTTGATTCATTGGGAACCTGGATGTAAAACATGAAATAAAGGTTAGAGGTAATAACCACATGAATACATACAAAATGAAGCTAAAATAAAGGTAGTGGAATCTACTAAGGCGAAGCAACAAATGGACATGGAGGAAACATGTCAAAGCATAAGCAAAGAAATCAACAGCTAATGTCGAAAGCACCGCATACCTTTTGTTTCCTAGCAACAATTGGAATGACATCTTCATAGTCTTCATTGATTTCTTTGTAAACTAGCTCTTATTCCCTGAGATGTTTTAATTTAATATTATATTTGAATTAGATTCCCTGGGTTTTAAAGTTACATATAATTACAAGCTAAGAATTACGACGGCAAGTCATTCTTGATTTTTTGTTTTGATTGTGCTTTCAAGGTTAGATGTCTATGTATACTTATAATTTTTGAGTTTATATTTTAGCTAAAGTGGGTCAAGATTTGATTTTTATGAGGTTGGAGAGAACCGAAATATTTGGATGATGTTGCCTATTTTAAAACTGGAAATGAAAATTTCAACACTCTACAAAAAATATGATAACATCCTACAAAAACGTATATATTCTGAATATGATAACATCCTATAAATTCTATGATTTTCTGAATATGATAACATCCTATAAATTCTCTGATATTTTTAGAATTTATCATTGATTCAGGTCTCTGTAATCTAAGTCTTCGTATGAGTCGTTTTCTATGAGCTCAAAGTGTTTATATTCCATAACCTTGGTTTAAATCCGCCACGTTACATTGACTGATACTTCCACATGGCGGATTTCATCATGTACCACTTCCTTGTTATTCCATTTTATAATGCTAAGAAAAAATATTAAATATGAAAAATCGTTAAAAACAAAACATTAATACACATCAACTTCTTTTTTACAATGTCATTACTTTTCACACAATATTTTAACAAGCTAATATTTTTCTGTTCACAAAAACTATTTATGTCTTTCATTCGGATTAATTTTTTATCTACACTCTATTAGCGCCAGTAATGTATGCACTTTACATTTTTATTTCTCTAAAACTATATTGCCTCCTAGAGTCCCGACAACCGTTTCTGACTACATAAACTTCATCTTGTAAATTTTAAAAAGAGACATAACACATACTTTCGAAAAGGCTTACAATTTAGTATATATTTTGTTACTTTTTGCTTCTCTTATCTGGTAGCTTCATTTTGTTGTTGCTCAAATATTTTTCTCTCATCCTAAATAGATCGTTCTAAAATTGGAAAACTTGGGCATTTGAATTTTTACAAATGCAAAGTGTTTTGCATAACCAAATATATCAATTTCGTCTCTAATTTCACTATGGAGTCAGTAGTTTTGATCAAACGTATGAGTTTTTATGGAAGAAAAAAATTACAAAAATGATCACTTCGTCTTTAGTTTTGTTGTAAACTATGTTCTCGAAGTTTATTAGATTTTTACTTTTTAAGAGAAAGATTGAGATTTTGTCAAAATGAGTTATGTGAAAAATACAATATTATCTTATATATGTGTAATTGACTATGAACAAAATAACGTATAATCAATCTTTCTCTTATAAGCTTAAATGTGTTGATTGATTCTTTAATTGCAGTTTTGCAGAAAAGAAAAGACACACAAGTTCTTCTCCATATGGTTCCCAATGCCTCATGAGTTGCTTCTCCATAATGAATCTATCAAAAATGAGAAAAACTATCGTCCAATGTAAAAGTCCAAAGCATGTATCAATATTTTGTTTGTAGTATGAACTTGTAGTTAATATTCATGACGAGAAAGTGTTTGTCATTGAGATTTTTTGGTTTGTGTAAGGAGTTATTAATTATGAGAGCTTTGGAGTTTCTAACTTGGGTAATAAAATGTAGAAATGTAATTCACATGCTTAAAATTGATCTTGAAATAAAAATATGTCTAAAACGCCTTGCTCAAAACTTGCACGAATGAATAGTGATACTAAAAACGTATACGAATATGATCCGCGCATAATCATTAATGTTTAAAATTTTGTTATATTTTTATGATATAAATAAAAGGTCCATATTCCATATTTTGCCTAAGGTCGTCAATATTATTAAGACGGACTTGCTGACCATTTGTATCTTTTTGTGTAGATGTTGTTGTGTCACCTCCATTTGTCTACATCAGCCAGGTCAAATGTTTGTTGACAAAACGTATTGAAGTATCTAGACAGAACTCTTGGATTGGAAAAGGTGGAGGGTGATTGTTTGAAGGGTGATTTAAGTATATATGGTAGGTTGATTGATAAATTAGGTAAGTAGTAATAATAATTTGTAAATTAGATAAGTATGAAAGAGAAAAAATGATTAAACCCAAAATATCTTTTGCTTTTTGTATAATCACAGAAATGTCATTGGTCTGAAAACTAATTTTCTGACAGAAGAAGCCGGTGACACTGTTCATCAACGGCCGGAGCTACTGTTCATCAAAACTCGACGACCACTGTTCATCACCAGAAAAACATATTGTTAGCATCGTTAATATTGTCATGTTAACCCAATTATCATTGTTAGCATCGTTAACATATAGTTGATATCGTTAACATTGTCATGTTAAACCAGTTATCATGTTAATTTTTATGAAATTGTCATGTTAAACCAATTATCATAGGGAAAATCAGCCAAAAAAATCCCCAACTTTGTCAAACTGGCAAAAAAAAACACGTTCTTTTAGTCTAGCCAAACAAACCACGACCTTTTGTTGACTTGCCAATTAATTCCCAATGTTTTCGTTGACCCGCCAATTAAACACACCGTTAAAAACTTAACAGAATTTTTTGTTAAATAAAACGACGTCGTTTCAACTAGTTTTGAGATTTATGAAAATGAGCCAAAACGACGTCATTTTGATTAATTTTGTAAAATTTGAATTTTTCGGGATTCGAACTCGGAACCTCTAGGTCGAATAAAGAGGGGTTTTACCATTGAGCCATGAACACTTTGGAAGGTATGTATAACAAATTTCATTTTATTTAGTAGGGAAGGGAGTTCGGTTAAACTGTTCGGATTCGTTTTAGGAAATTCGGGTTTTGAGAAATTTGAAATATGAAGAATATGTCCGAATGGAAAATTTGAAATTTCAGGAAATTACAGGAAATTTCAAATTTTTCAAATTTCGGTTATATTTTTAAAATTTTCCGAAACCCGAATTTCTCCAAAATTTCAAATTTCCCAAATTTCGGTTACGTTTTCAAATTCGGGTTTCCCGAAACCCGAATCTTTCCAAAATTTCAAAATTCCCGAAAACTGAATTTCTCCAAAATTTCGGGAAATTTGAAAACGTAACCAACCGAAGTTTGGAAAATTTGAAATTTTGGAGAAATTCGAGTTTCGGGAATTTTGAAATTTCCTGAAATTTCAAATTTTCCATTCGGACATATTCTTCATATTTCAAATTTCTCAAAACCCGAATTTCCTGAAACGAATCCGAACCGTTTAACCGAACTCCCTTCCCTACTAAATAAAATGAAATTTGTTATACATACCTTCCAAAGTGTTCATGGCTCAATGGTAAAACCCCTCTTTATTCGACCTAGAGGTTCCGAGTTTGAATCCCGAAAAATGCAAATTTTACAAAATTAATCAAAATGACGTCGTTTTGGCTCATTTTCATAAATCTCAAAACTAGTTGAAACGACGTCGTTTTATTTAACAAAAAATTCTGTTAAGTTTTTAACGGTTTGTTTAATTGGCGGGTCAACGAAAACATTGGGAATTAATTGACAAATCAACAAAAGTTCGTGGTTTGTTTGGTTAGACTAAAAGATCGTGTTTTTTTTTGCCAGTTTGACAAAGTTCGGGATTTTTTTGGCTGATTTCCCAATTATCATATCATAAATTATGGTGTTAATCCAGTTATCATTTCACAGAAATTTAAAAATTCTCGTGATAGTCTGGTTATCATATCATAAAACTATGTGTTATTGGTAATCTAACTTTGTTATCATAACAAAAGTATACTGATAATCTATTGGATAACTTTGTTATTGATTAATTTCAACGTAATTAACACCTAAAAACATCAAAACCCAGAAAAAATGAAATTGAACCCAACCACAGTGACCACCGCCGCCACCACCGCCACCATTGTCACCGACACGATCCCTACCACTGACACTGTTACTCTCACCGACACCATCACCCGCCGAAGACATTGTCGCCGTCGTCACCATCGTCGCCGCCGCCGTCACCATCGTCGCTGCCGCCACACCATCGTCGCCGCCGCCGTCACCATCGTCGGTGCCACCACCGCTGTCGCCACTGTTGCAGTTTTTTTCGTCGTCACCGCCGTCCTCGTCCTCGTTGACAACTCCTCTTCTCCTTTTTTCTTCGCCGTGTAGAGTAGTTGATGGGAGAGAAATATATAAATGTAATTAGTTAGGATATAAGTTAGGGGTAAGTTAGACTTTTCTTTATAAATAGTAGTTGTTGCGTAGTGTCAAAAAAGGTAAGTTAATTTTGATATTAATTAGTAGTAGTTAGTGCAATTACTCTTGTTTGTTTTGTTTGAATTTATCTGTAGACTCATTAACTTAGAGATTAAAATGTTATATTAATAATTAGGTTTTTTCCATAATAAAGCTCCATTTGTACCACTTTGTCTTTAGCTAAGAAAGAAGATAAAAAATTGACTGTCAATCGTACATTCTTCATTCACACTTCATTGACTACAAGTAGGTAATGAATTCTTTGTTAAAGGTGTTGTTTACATTATTTTAATTTATTGTACCTGGTTAAAATTTTTACTATTTTCATATTATTTTATTATTTTCATAAGTAATAAAACACAAAAATTGATTTTTAATAATTCACGGACTAATCATAAAATTCAGTTATTAAGCGATAAATTGGAGTTACTGATTTCAACATTGCAGGTTAGCTGACAAGAAAAAATCTTTTGAGTGGAAGATTTTGTATTGTTCTTTGGGTTAAACAACTAAATAATATAACTCGGTTGATGAATAAAGTTTTCTTAGAACAAATATTTTTTGGCTCGTACATTATATTGAAAGTTGCGTTAAATTAAAAAATAATTTATTAACTGCTGTATCGGTGATTGGCACCGATTAATTATTATATCTACTTTATAAAAGGGGTTTGAAGAATTCTGTTTGAATTAAAGTCTTAGGTCGGCGAATATCAAGATAAAGTGAGATCGGCTTAAATTAAGACTTTAGGAGAATGTTCCCTTTAGATAGATGATAGATCGGTTCTTTTTCTTTAAAGATTACAAAGTAGGTTCTATTACTCTCAAGTCTTCAGGTTGTAACAACGCCTGAGAAATTTGCTTCTTGCTCTATATTTTTTGTTTGTTTGGTTTTATTATATTTACAATCTCAGAACATTTCATTTAGGCTTATCGGATTTTAAACTCGATCACTATGATGACAAATATAGACGAATTTTGTTTATTTTTGTTTCCCATTTTTATTGGTAATTTTTGACTTGATGCGTAATAATTTTTCAAACACACTTTTCGCTGCAGGCTTCTCTCTGATAAGATTAGAAGATGCCTTCATATATTCTTGGTTTGTGATTTTTGGTTTATGCTCTTCGTTCTAGGTTGGTTTACCTTGTGCCGCTAAGCAATGGGGTTTAAGATTTGCCTCTCTGGATCTGATTTAGACACTAAACATGAGTTTGATTCGTGTCAATTTTTTATGTCGAATTATACATACATAAAAGGAAATGAATTTGTTTACAGGCTGATATAGAATCTGATGGTACGCTATATGCATCGATTGAGAACATGATTCTGCGCATAAAATATGTTGTAATCGATTACGCAAATTTGAAATAAGAAATCTTAAGCATACTTTGCAATTCACAAAGAATATGAATAAAATAACGGCCGACAATAGGACAAAGCATCGATCATTCATATTGATAAAAGAGAACATACCATAAGACCCCCCACTCATCATTTTTTTTTTTTTAAACATGTAGCATAGATACATTAGTATTATTATAACCACTAAAATAGGATTCTTGTGATATCCATATATAAAAATAAAATACTTAGATATCAAAGAGAAGTTTATATTAAGTTATATTTATTCAATTGACACATGTCAATCATAAAAACTAAAAAAATATGTGCATATATTCTTATTCATCTGACATTAAAAATCTTATATAAATGTTATAGTTTACATTTTTTTTTCACTTTTATAGTTTCTATATATATATATTTTTAATCTTATTATACTTATTTTTTCGATTTTATTGTATCATTTTAAAATAACAATGCTTTTTCCTTTTTTTTTTATCTACAAATATCATTTTTATTACTTAAATTTACCTTTTACTTTTTTATCAATTTAAAAATGATATTTGATAAACTAATTAACTAAAATATCTGGTCTTCAGACATTGTGTTTGTTTTTTTAACTTTTTAAAAATTTATTCTGTTTAGAAAATTTGAACTCTTTAGAAAATATATGTATCTAGAACTTTATAAATTTAGAGATTTTATCTAAAATTACTTTTCAAATCTCATAAAAAAATCTTTTATTCAACTGCAAAAAATTAAATTAGTTACCAATCGAACCCAATTAATAAATCCAAATGGCCATAAAAATACTTAACTATAAACTTTTTAATATCCCAACAAATTTATGTACCCAAATATATACTCCAACTATTTCATTTGCCTATTTTAAACTTCCAAGTGTGAACCGTGTGTTCACTTTACAACATCTCGTTAAAATATGTATATGAAACTATACATGGTTTGAAACAATGTTTATATTTGATAATAAAATATTAATAAATAAAAATATTACATTAAATTTTTAAAAAATCCCAAAAAATAGAAAACAAATTCCTTAAAAAGAGAAAAAATTCCAAAAAAATCTAAAGCAAAGAAATAATTTTAAATTTTAAATAAAATATATTATATTTTAAATTTGAATTTTTAAACTAAAAATTTCTAAAAACTCGAAAAATACAAAAATTCAAAAAAAATCTCAAAATTTTCTATAACACATAACGGTTAAAATAAATAAATCACAACACCAAAGTGGAGAGTCTAAAATTTTCTTTTATATATATACTAGGTGTTTATTCCGCACAAGAAGTTTCATCAAATACTCATATTATTTAGATAATTAAATTTGTTATCGATAATAATCCGAACACAAATATAACAACAATGTAAAACACATGATCAACCAAAAATAATAATAACCAATAATATTTATTTGTAGAAACTAACGAAGATCAATAATTGTATCAAAACCACAAAGATAATTAAAGTAAGACAAAAGACAGGTTTAAACAATATTATAAAATACTTCTTTATAGCGTAGGTAAAACACTTAAGAAATTTGTGTTCATGGATTTTTTTTCGTTCTTCTAACCGTTCTGTGTTATTCATGGATTTTTTTATATATATTTTTTGAGTTTTTAGAAATTTTTGAGAGTTTGTTTGGATTTTTGTATTTTTGAGTTTATAGAAAATTTTTATTCAAAATATAATATATTTCATTTAAATTTTAAAATTACTGTTTCTTAACTTAAGATTTTTTCGGGATTTTTTTTATTTTATGATATTTTTGAAAATTTAATGTAATTAATTTTCTTATTAATATTTTGTTATTAAAATTAAACACTGTTTCAAATCGTGTATAGTTTCGTATACATCTGTTAACGAGATGTTGTAAAATGAGCACACGGTTCACATTTGAAAATTTAAAATAGGCAAATGAAATAGTTGAAATATTTTTTTCAGTACAGAAATAGTTGGGGTATTAAAAAAACTTATCGTAATTTAGTTGAAGTATTTTTATGGAATTTTCTCAAGAAAAAAAAATAAAACATTCATCTCTTTCTCTTTTTGTACATAAAGAGGAAGCAAACAAAGAGAACAAAAATGGTCCGTACATAATATATATATATATGACTATGATGAGAAGGCACATGTAAGATATGATGATGATGATAATGGGGAGAAGATGTGAAGACTGTGGGAATCAAGCCAAGAAAAAGTGTGTGTATATGAAATGCAGAACTTGCTGCAAAACCAAAGCCTTTCATTGCCAAACTCACATCAAGAGCACTTGGGTTCCTGCCTATAGAAGATCCCACAAGCACCAATCACAAATGCAACCACTCTCTACTACTAACCCTAAACGTCTCAGAGAACGTTCTTCTTCATCAGGTTCTTAATTATAACCTTCTTTCTACTTTAATTAGCTTGTGGTGATTTGAAATGATAACAAGCCGAATTTGCTTCTGATTTCTTGATGTTTTTTTTTTATGTCTATTATTGATTTTTAATCTTTAGAGCCTTTGATATTTATAAGAATAAAGTATATTGATTAGGAAATACAAACTACCTCAATAGTGTTTTAATTATGATCTTTGACAAGATCAAGAAATGTAATCTTGTGCTAATTCTATCGATGGCTTATTTAGAGAAACAAATTACAAACTACGCAAACAATTGATGCAACTAAAATTACTAAACAATACTACTCGATCATACAACTTATTAATTATATTGAAACATTCTTTCTGGTCATTATAAGGTGTAAGAATCCACACTAGTACGGGACATTTTCCGGCGGAGTTGAGTTCTCTAGCTGATTTCCGATACGTAAAAGTGAGTTCAATCGACGACAGAAAAGAAACATATATACGCTTATCAGACGACGGTGAACATCGGAGGACACGTTTTCAGAGGGATTCTTCGCGATCAAGGCCTCGAAAAAGTGATGGTAGATCATCAATCTGCCCATCATCGTTATGATCATCATCATCATCATCATCATATTAACCATCATGATCAAGAGTTACTTCCTCCTTCAAGTTCTTCATGTCCCTTTAGTCCTTTTACCGATTTTCTTCTCACCAAAAGTCTTAAGAATAAGATTTAATGTTTTTTCATTGTTAATTAATTAATTTCTAATGAGTATATTGAATTAAGGTCTTGTAATCTTTGTTTTCATTACGAAATGATTATAAAGTGTTGTCACTCGAAGTTAGGGCTCATATCATGGTTGATGACTATATATATGTACGTAGTATATATAGCATCATAATGCATATTGCTATTTTTCATGCTCCGATATTTATTTTACAACAATATAATATCTCAATCTGTTCTAGTTCAAATTATTCATTCATAATGTGTTTTCAATGTAAGATACTAAGATGTATCTACGAACAACAATCTAACAGTCTACAAAATATAAAACTAACTGAACGTCTCTTAAGCGTGCATGACATTTGTATCTACTAGTTAGAACGTATAAATCAAAAACTATATATTAAAAAAACAAAAAACAAAATCTAGGATGTAGCACCAAAATACCGAAGAAGTTATTAACAATATAAACACCAAATTTATTATTAGTTTATGTTGAGTACATATGGTGATAATGATTAATTTAGTGCATCTTCCAAAGTGTGATCATATAAAGTTTTTGTCCATATATATAGACAAATAAAGTATGTAAACAGGTTGAGGGGATTAATTAACTTTTGTCTTGTTACCTACTAACCTATACCTCGATCATTTACTCAAATTACATATTTTTACTAATTTAATTGTGCAAAAATAATTGATTATGTTATATGGTTTACATCAAACTGATCTAACTATCAACAATAACTATCCACAATAACAAAACAATTCATATATAATTGTATCATACATGCATGACAGCATGACCACATATATATGTAAACCAACCGACGACATATTAGACATATATAAGACATTGGTGCAACGCAATGGTGCTCTTCCCACATGTTTTATGCCTGAGAAAACAAAAACTCCAAGAGTTTAAAATCAAATCACCACTTGCATTCTCTTTATTATACGTGCAACTAAATTTATGAAAATAAAATAGTATATTTATACCCAAAAAATTCATATCGTAGTTAATACTCATCTATTGAACATGTATTATCAGATTTAAACCAAAATTTCTATTGTTTTGATTGAGTACATTTTTTTTTTTTTACTTTAAGTTATGAAAATAAAACTAAAAGTGATGAATATTCTAACTAAACATATGAAGGCAATAATGTTTATACAAAATTACATATGCTTGAAGCTTACTATTTTTGATAAATATATATATATATATATATAAATGATAGCCGTGTTAATTATTATGATATTTAGTCAAAAGCTACCATAGGCAAAAATGAAGAGAAGATTAAATATCCGATGATGAGAAAACTCAAGCTTGCCTCACAATTCTGCATAAAAGGATAGTGTGTAAGCAAAGTTAGGCGTGTGCAGTGCATTTTACTTACACGTTCTTGCTTAGGGTTTTTAATTATTAATTTGATTAATGATTATATATGTGTTACTAGTGAATCACTCTTTAATCAATTTTTTTTATGTTAATTAAGTTTCCATAAACAAGTGTCCAGATCGTATTTTTTGCATCAGCCTTTTGGAATTATTCCCTCCCCTAAAAAGTGTCATATCTATATCTATAAACTATTGTGTACTAACAGATTTAAAGGGTTTAAATTAAATTAATTCCAAAGAGTTAATGGGAATCACACCCTATGGTCTATGGCCTAAGTATTTAAAGCTAAGTATGTGTTTGGTTTATTTTCAATAATAAATTTAATAATCTAACTAATGTGATTATTTGATGATATTTTTAGAGAAATATCCTAAAATAGCACCATTTTTTTTTTTTTTTTCAAAACTAAAACTCTAAATTTAAAATTCCAAAAATATGACATATAATTATGTAAAAATATTTGTTTATCCAAAATAAATTTAAACATTATGTTTGGATTCACTATTTCCAATTTACGATTTAGTTTTTTTCCATTAGAAAATAATTTTATATCATTTTAATATTAAATTTGTGCTATTATTATCAAAAAAATGTTATTATTGTCATTTTCAATTTATGATGCTAAATTCGTGCGAAAATATATCATTTTCACTGATCTTTATTGATCCTACATTGCAGTGTAGCCAAATATCAGGAAGCCAATCCTAGTGTATTCACAATTGTTACCTTCCCCTTCCTGTTTGCGGTTATGTTTGGTGACTCTGGTCATGGATACGAGCAAAACCGTGTTTCGCGACTTGATCGTGTCGCACCCGACGAATCCTAGGGTTTTGAGGAATGCCAATGCGGGACGAAGCTGGAAATCTACGGAAGAAATGAGCAATCGAGGACAACGAGATATCGATTTCGGGATATATTGCCCGGAGATCGAGATCTCATCGGATAAGAAGCGTAGAACAGGTAAGATGTCAGATTCGGGATCAGAGGTCAGTAAATCAGGGAACATATGGAGAATCCGACCAACGGCAGGTCTTGAGAGTCCGGTCGAAGACTTCCTTCTCATACAATGGCAGGAGTTAGAGATGAATCCCTTTTGAGACTTGGGAGGTCGTTTTCTGTTTTGTTGCTGAGATCTTGATTGATTGAGTAAATCCTATTTCATACCTTGTTTGGGTCCATCGTAAAGCTCACAGATATAAGCCTCTCTTTCCATATCCAATGAAGATTACGGAGTTGCAGAGATCTTGGCCGTTAAAACACCAATGAGGAGAGAAGGAGTTTTAGAGGCTTATATCTTTGAGCTTTACGAAAGGAAAGCAAGGTATGAAATGGTGTTTACTCAATCAAGATCTCAGCAACAAAACGGAAAACGACCTCCCAAGTCTCAAAAGGGATTCATCTCGAACTACAGCCATTGTATTCCCAGTTGCGATTCCGATATGGATTCTAGGGATGGGATATCATCCTCTTCGGCCCTGTCATGGTGACAGGAAGAAACTGAAGTCACAATGAGAAAGATTCTTGGCCATCAGGCTCGGCAACTCCTCGCTGGTAAGGATTGTGTTCCCTTTTGCTGTTTTTGGTTTGGCGATTAATAAGGTCTCACCATGGATTGGAAATTACCAGATGGGGTCTAACTTTTTCTTTCTCTGTGGTTAATTGCGCTCGAGTTTCTTAGACACAAACGTGGTTTCATGTTTTTGATAATGGTGATAAATGAAAGTTGATGTTCCTAGTTTAATCGACAGAAAACTAAAAAAGAAGCTGGTTTTGCTTATATTTGAGCAAGTCGAGATTTAAAGTCTTAACATCATTTAACAAAATCCCAAATTAGAAGATCATTCGTATATAAAATTATAATTTCTAGATTGTTATGGCTATTTGGGTTGCTCCTTCTATTGCAATGCAAAGATTGGAGATTTCTATGCGTTTTCTGGGCATCTCTACTACACTATTTGTATATAAGGTTCTGTTTGCTTGTGATCATCAACGCTTACATAAGACCAGTTCCTGTTTTACAAAACTTGAGGTCGAAAGTGGCAGGAGATCAGATCGGTGTTTCTTTCATTCACATTCCATACACTGGAGGAACAGGTAAGTGCCTAAGTTGCTCACCTATTTTCTCAATTGCCATTGAGATTTCATGATTAGAGAATCCCATTTCCAATAAACGCAAAGTTTTGTCCATTTTTGATTCATTGGGAACCTGGATGTAAAACATGAAATAAAGGTTAGAGGTAATAACCACATGAATACATACAAAATGAAGCTAAAATAAAGGTAGTGGAATCTACTAAGGCGAAGCAACAAATGGACATGGAGGAAACATGTCAAAGCATAAGCAAAGAAATCAACAGCTAATGTCGAAAGCACCGCATACCTTTTGTTTCCTAGCAACAATTGGAATGACATCTTCATAGTCTTCATTGATTTCTTTGTAAACTAGCTCTTATTCCCTGAGATGTTTTAATTTAATATTATATTTGAATTAGATTCCCTGGGTTTTAAAGTTACATATAATTACAAGCTAAGAATTACGACGGCAAGTCATTCTTGATTTTTTGTTTTGATTGTGCTTTCAAGGTTAGATGTCTATGTATACTTATAATTTTTGAGTTTATATTTTAGCTAAAGTGGGTCAAGATTTGATTTTTATGAGGTTGGAGAGAACCGAAATATTTGGATGATGTTGCCTATTTTAAAACTGGAAATGAAAATTTCAACACTCTACAAAAAATATGATAACATCCTACAAAAACGTATATATTCTGAATATGATAACATCCTATAAATTCTATGATTTTCTGAATATGATAACATCCTATAAATTCTATGATATTTTTAGAATTTATCATTGATTCAGGTCTCTGTAATCTAAGTCTTCGTATGAGTCGTTTTCTATGAGCTCAAAGTGTTTATATTCCATAACCTTGGTTTAAATCCGCCACGTTACATTGACTGATACTTCCACATGGCGGATTTCATCATGTACCACTTCCTTGTTATTCCATTTTATAATGCTAAGAAAAAATATTAAATATGAAAAATCGTTAAAAACAAAACATTAATACACATCAACTTCTTTTTTACAATGTCATTACTTTTCACACAATATTTTAACAAGCTAATATTTTTCTGTTCACAAAAACTATTTATGTCTTTCATTCGGATTAATTTTTTATCTACACTCTATTAGCGCCAGTAATGTATGCACTTTACATTTTTATTTCTCTAAAACTATATTGCCTCCTAGAGTCCCGACAACCGTTTCTGACTACATAAACTTCATCTTGTAAATTTTAAAAAGAGACATAACACATACTTTCGAAGAGGCTTACAATTTAGTATATATTTTGTTACTTTTTGCTTCTCTTATCTGGTAGCTTCATTTTGTTGTTGCTCAAATATTTTTCTCTCATCCTAAATAGATCGTTCTAAAATTGGAAAACTTGGGCATTTGAATTTTTACAAATGCAAAGTGTTTTGCATAACCAAATATATCAATTTCGTCTCTAATTTCACTATGGAGTCAGTAGTTTTGATCAAACGTATGAGTTTTTATGGAAGAAAAAAATTACAAAAATGATCACTTCGTCTTTAGTTTTGTTGTAAACTATGTTCTCGAAGTTTATTAGATTTTTACTTTTTAAGAGAAAGATTGAGATTTTGTCAAAATGAGTTATGTGAAAAATACAATATTATCTTATATATGTGTAATTGACTATGAACAAAATAACGTATAATCAATCTTTCTCTTATAAGCTTAAATGTGTTGATTGATTCTTTAATTGCAGTTTTGCAGAAAAGAAAAGACACACAAGTTCTTCTCCATATGGTTCCCAATGCCTCATGAGTTGCTTCTCCATAATGAATCTATCAAAAATGAGAAAAACTATCGTCCAATGTAAAAGTCCAAAGCATGTATCAATATTTTGTTTGTAGTATGAACTTGTAGTTAATATTCATGACGAGAAAGTGTTTGTCATTGAGATTTTTTGGTTTGTGTAAGGAGTTATTAATTATGAGAGCTTTGGAGTTTCTAACTTGGGTAATAAAATGTAGAAATGTAATTCACATGCTTAAAATTGATCTTGAAATAAAAATATGTCTAAAACGCCTTGCTCAAAACTTGCACGAATGAATAGTGATACTAAAAACGTATACGAATATGATCCGCGCATAATCATTAATGTTTAAAATTTTGTTATATTTTTATGATATAAATAAAAGGTCCATATTCCATATTTTGCCTAAGGTCGTCAATATTATTAAGACGGACTTGCTGACCATTTGTATCTTTTTGTGTAGATGTTGTTGTGTCACCTCCATTTGTCTACATCAGCCAGGTCAAATGTTTGTTGACAAAACGTATTGAAGTATCTAGACAGAACTCTTGGATTGGAAAAGGTGGAGGGTGATTGTTTGAAGGGTGATTTAAGTATATATGGTAGGTTGATTGATAAATTAGGTAAGTAGTAATAATAATTTGTAAATTAGATAAGTATGAAAGAGAAAAAATGATTAAACCCAAAATATCTTTTGCTTTTTGTATAATCACAGAAATGTCATTGGTCTGAAAACTAATTTTCTGACAGAAGAAGCCGGTGACACTGTTCATCAACGGCCGGAGCTACTGTTCATCAAAACTCGACGACCACTGTTCATCACCAGAAAAACATATTGTTAGCATCGTTAATATTGTCATGTTAACCCAATTATCATTGTTAGCATCGTTAACATATAGTTGATATCGTTAACATTGTCATGTTAAACCAGTTATCATGTTAATTTTTATGAAATTGTCATGTTAAACCAATTATCATAGGGAAAATCAGCCAAAAAAATCCCCAACTTTGTCAAACTGGCAAAAAAAAACACGTTCTTTTAGTCTAGCCAAACAAACCACGACCTTTTGTTGACTTGCCAATTAATTCCCAATGTTTTCGTTGACCCGCCAATTAAACACACCGTTAAAAACTTAACAGAATTTTTTGTTAAATAAAACGACGTCGTTTCAACTAGTTTTGAGATTTATGAAAATGAGCCAAAACGACGTCATTTTGATTAATTTTGTAAAATTTGAATTTTTCGGGATTCGAACTCGGAACCTCTAGGTCGAATAAAGAGGGGTTTTACCATTGAGCCATGAACACTTTGGAAGGTATGTATAACAAATTTCATTTTATTTAGTAGGGAAGGGAGTTCGGTTAAACTGTTCGGATTCGTTTTAGGAAATTCGGGTTTTGAGAAATTTGAAATATGAAGAATATGTCCGAATGGAAAATTTGAAATTTCAGGAAATTACAGGAAATTTCAAATTTTTCAAATTTCGGTTATATTTTTAAAATTTTCCGAAACCCGAATTTCTCCAAAATTTCAAATTTCCCAAATTTCGGTTACGTTTTCAAATTCGGGTTTCCCGAAACCCGAATCTTTCCAAAATTTCAAAATTCCCGAAAACTGAATTTCTCCAAAATTTCGGGAAATTTGAAAACGTAACCAACCGAAGTTTGGAAAATTTGAAATTTTGGAGAAATTCGAGTTTCGGGAATTTTGAAATTTCCTGAAATTTCAAATTTTCCATTCGGACATATTCTTCATATTTCAAATTTCTCAAAACCCGAATTTCCTGAAACGAATCCGAACCGTTTAACCGAACTCCCTTCCCTACTAAATAAAATGAAATTTGTTATACATACCTTCCAAAGTGTTCATGGCTCAATGGTAAAACCCCTCTTTATTCGACCTAGAGGTTCCGAGTTTGAATCCCGAAAAATGCAAATTTTACAAAATTAATCAAAATGACGTCGTTTTGGCTCATTTTCATAAATCTCAAAACTAGTTGAAACGACGTCGTTTTATTTAACAAAAAATTCTGTTAAGTTTTTAACGGTTTGTTTAATTGGCGGGTCAACGAAAACATTGGGAATTAATTGACAAGTCAACAAAAGTTCGTGGTTTGTTTGGTTAGACTAAAAGATCGTGTTTTTTTTGGCCAGTTTGACAAAGTTCGGGATTTTTTTGGCTGATTTCCCAATTATCATATCATAAATTATGGTGTTAATCCAGTTATCATTTCACAGAAATTTAAAAATTCTCGTGATAGTCTGGTTATCATATCATAAAACTATGTGTTATTGGTAATCTAACTTTGTTATCATAACAAAAGTATACTGATAATCTATTGGATAACTTTGTTATTGATTAATTTCAACGTAATTAACACCTAAAAACATCAAAACCCAGAAAAAATGAAATTGAACCCAACCACAGTGACCACCGCCGCCACCACCGCCACCATTGTCACCGACACGATCCCTACCACTGACACTGTTACTCTCACCGACACCATCACCCGCCGAAGACATTGTCGCCGTCGTCACCATCGTCGCCGCCGCCGTCACCATCGTCGCTGCCGTCACACCATCGTCGCCGCCGCCGTCACCATCGTCGGTGCCACCACCGCTGTCGCCACTGTTGCAGTTTTTTTCGTCGTCACCGCCGTCCTCGTCCTCGTTGACAACTCCTCTTCTCCTTTTTTCTTCGCCGTGTAGAGTAGTTGATGGGAGAGAAATATATAAATGTAATTAGTTAGGATATAAGTTAGGGGTAAGTTAGACTTTTCTTTATAAATAGTAGTTGTTGCGTAGTGTCAAAAAAGGTAAGTTAATTTTGATATTAATTAGTAGTAGTTAGTGCAATTACTCTTGTTTGTTTTGTTTGAATTTATCTGTAGACTCATTAACTTAGAGATTAAAATGTTATATTAATAATTAGGTTTTTTCCATAATAAAGCTCCATTTGTACCACTTTGTCTTTAGCTAAGAAAGAAGATAAAAAATTGACTGTCAATCGTACATTCTTCATTCACACTTCATTGACTACAAGTAGGTAATGAATTCTTTGTTAAAGGTGTTGTTTACATTATTTTAATTTATTGTACCTGGTTAAAATTTTTACTATTTTCATATTATTTTATTATTTTCATAAGTAATAAAACAAAAAAATTGATTTTTAATAATTCACGGACTAATCATAAAATTCAGTTATTAAGCGATAAATTGGAGTTACTGATTTCAACATTGCAGGTTAGCTGACAAGAAAAAATCTTTTGAGTGGAAGATTTTGTATTGTTCTTTGGGTTAAACAACTAAATAATATAACTCGGTTGATGAATAAAGTTTTCTTAGAACAAATATTTTTTGGCTCGTACATTATATTGAAAGTTGCGTTAAATTAAAAAATAATTTATTAACTGCTGTATCGGTGATTGGCACCGATTAATTATTATATCTACTTTATAAAAGGGGTTTGAAGAATTCTGTTTGAATTAAAGTCTTAGGTCGGCGAATATCAAGATCAAGTGAGATCGGCTTAAATTAAGACTTTAGGAGAATGTTCCCTTTAGATAGATGATAGATCGGTTCTTTTTCTTTAAAGATTACAAAGTAGGTTCTATTACTCTCAAGTCTTCAGGTTGTAACAACGCCTGAGAAATTTGCTTCTTGCTCTATATTTTTTGTTTGTTTGGTTTTATTATATTTACAATCTCAGAACATTTCATTTAGGCTTATCGGATTTTAAACTCGATCACTATGATGACAAATATAGACGAATTTTGTTTATTTTTGTTTCCCATTTTTATTGGTAATTTTTGACTTGATGCGTAATAATTTTTCAAACACACTTTTCGCTGCAGGCTTCTCTCTGATAAGATTAGAAGATGCCTTCATATATTCTTGGTTTGTGATTTTTGGTTTATGCTCTTCGTTCTAGGTTGGTTTACCTTGTGCCGCTAAGCAATGGGGTTTAAGATTTGCCTCTCTGGATCTGATTTAGACACTAAACATGAGTTTGATTCGTGTCAATTTTTTATGTCGAATTATACATACATAAAAGGAAATGAATTTGTTTACAGGCTGATATAGAATCTGATGGTACGCTATATGCATCGATTGAGAACATGATTCTGCGCATAAAATATGTTGTAATCGATTACGCAAATTTGAAATAAGAAATCTTAAGCATACTTTGCAATTCACAAAGAATAAGAATAAAATAACGGCCGACAATAGGACAAAGCATCGATCATTCATATTGATAAAAGAGAACATACCATAAGACCCCCCACTCATCATTTTTTTTTTTTTTAAACATGTAGCATAGATACATTAGTATTATTATAACCACTAAAATAGGATTCTTGTGATATCCATATATAAAAATAAAATACTTAGATATCAAAGAGAAGTTTATATTAAGTTATATTTATTCAATTGACACATGTCAATCATAAAAACTAAAAAAATATGTGCATATATTCTTATTCATCTGGCTGACATTAAAAATCTTATATAAATGTTATAGTTTACATTTTTTTTTCACTTTTATAGTTTCTATATATATATATTTTGAATCTTATTATACTTATTTTTTCGATTTTATTGTATCATTTTAAAATAACAATGCTTTTTCCTTTTTTTTTTATCTACAAATATCATTTTTATTACTTAAATTTACCTTTTACTTTTTTATCAATTTAAAAATGATATTTGATAAACTAATTAACTAAAATATCTGGTCTTCAGACATTGTGTTTGTTTTTTTAACTTTTTAAAAATTTATTCTGTTTAGAAAATTTGAACTCTTTAGAAAATATATGTATCTAGAACTTTATAAATTTAGAGATTTTATCTAAAATTACTTTTCAAATCTCATAAAAAAATCTTTTATTCAACTGCAAAAAATTAAATTAGTTACCAATCGAACCCAATTAATAAATCCAAATGGCCATAAAAATACTTAACTATAAACTTTTTAATATCCCAACAAATTTATGTACCCAAATATATACTCCAACTATTTCATTTGCCTATTTTAAACTTCCAAGTGTGAACCGTGTGTTCACTTTACAACATCTCGTTAAAATATGTATATGAAACTATACATGGTTTGAAACAATGTTTATATTTGATAATAAAATATTAATAAATAAAAATATTACATTAAATTTTTAAAAAATCCCAAAAAATAGAAAACAAATTCCTTAAAAAGAGAAAAAATTCCAAAAAAATCTAAAGCAAAGAAATAATTTTAAATTTTAAATAAAATATATTATATTTTAAATTTGAATTTTTAAACTAAAAATTTCTAAAAACTCGAAAAATACAAAAATTCAAAAAAAATCTCAAAATTTTCTATAACACATAACGGTTAAAATAAATAAATCACAACACCAAAGTGGAGAGTCTAAAATTTTCTTTTATATATATACTAGGTGTTTATTCCGCACAAGAAGTTTCATCAAATACTCATATTATTTAGATAATTAAATTTGTTATCGATAATAATCCGAACACAAATATAACAACAATGTAAAACACATGATCAACCAAAAATAATAATAACCAATAATATTTATTTGTAGAAACTAACGAAGATCAATAATTGTATCAAAACCACAAAGATAATTAAAGTAAGACAAAAGACAGGTTTAAACAATATTATAAAATACTTCTTTATAGCGTAGGTAAAACACTTAAGAAATTTGTGTTCATGGATTTTTTTTCGTTCTTCTAACCGTTCTGTGTTATTCATGGATTTTTTTATATATATTTTTTGAGTTTTTAGAAATTTTTGAGAGTTTGTTTGGATTTTTGTATTTTTGAGTTTATAGAAATTTTTTATTCAAAATATAATATATTTCATTTAAATTTTAAAATTACTGTTTCTTAACTTAAGATTTTTTCGGGATTTTTTTTATTTTATGATATTTTTGAAAATTTAATGTAATTAATTTTCTTATTAATATTTTGTTATTAAAATTAAACACTGTTTCAAATCGTGTATAGTTTCGTATACATCTGTTAACGAGATGTTGTAAAATGAGCACACGGTTCACATTTGAAAATTTAAAATAGGCAAATGAAATAGTTGAAATATTTTTTTCAGTACAGAAATAGTTGGGGTATTAAAAAAACTTATCGTAATTTAGTTGAAGTATTTTTATGGAATTTTCTCAAGAAAAAAAAATAAAACATTCATCTCTTTCTCTTTTTGTACATAAAGAGGAAGCAAACAAAGAGAACAAAAATGGTCCGTACATAATATATATATATATATATATATATATATATATGACTATGATGAGAAGGCACATGTAAGATATGATGATGATGATAATGGGGAGAAGATGTGAAGACTGTGGGAATCAAGCCAAGAAAAAGTGTGTGTATATGAAATGCAGAACTTGCTGCAAAACCAAAGCCTTTCATTGCCAAACTCACATCAAGAGCACTTGGGTTCCTGCCTATAGAAGATCCCACAAGCACCAATCACAAATGCAACCACTCTCTACTACTAACCCTAAACGTCTCAGAGAACGTTCTTCTTCATCAGGTTCTTAATTATAACCTTCTTTCTACTTTAATTAGCTTGTGGTGATTTGAAATGATAACAAGCCGAATTTGCTTCTGATTTCTTGATGTTTTTTTTTTATGTCTATTATTGATTTTTAATCTTTAGAGCCTTTGATATTTATAAGAATAAAGTATATTGATTAGGAAATACAAACTACCTCAATAGTGTTTTAATTATGATCTTTGACAAGATCAAGAAATGTAATCTTGTGCTAATTCTATCGATGGCTTATTTAGAGAAACAAATTACAAACTACGCAAACAATTGATGCAACTAAAATTACTAAACAATACTACTCGATCATACAACTTATTAATTATATTGAAACATTCTTTCTGGTCATTATAAGGTGTAAGAATCCACACTAGTACGGGACATTTTCCGGCGGAGTTGAGTTCTCTAGCTGATTTCCGATACGTAAAAGTGAGTTCAATCGACGACAGAAAAGAAACATATATACGCTTATCAGACGACGGTGAACATCGGAGGACACGTTTTCAGAGGGATTCTTCGCGATCAAGGCCTCGAAAAAGTGATGGTAGATCATCAATCTGCCCATCATCGTTATGATCATCATCATCATCATCATCATATTAACCATCATGATCAAGAGTTACTTCCTCCTTCAAGTTCTTCATGTCCCTTTAGTCCTTTTACCGATTTTCTTCTCACCAAAAGTCTTAAGAATAAGATTTAATGTTTTTTCATTGTTAATTAATTAATTTCTAATGAGTATATTGAATTAAGGTCTTGTAATCTTTGTTTTCATTACGAAATGATTATAAAGTGTTGTCACTCGAAGTTAGGGCTCATATCATGGTTGATGACTATATATATGTACGTAGTATATATAGCATCATAATGCATATTGCTATTTTTCATGCTCCGATATTTATTTTACAACAATATAATATCTCAATCTGTTCTAGTTCAAATTATTCATTCATAATGTGTTTTCAATGTAAGATACTAAGATGTATCTACGAACAACAATCTAACAGTCTACAAAATATAAAACTAACTGAACGTCTCTTAAGCGTGCATGACATTTGTATCTACTAGTTAGAACGTATAAATCAAAAACTATATATTAAAAAAACAAAAAACAAAATCTAGGATGTAGCACCAAAATACCGAAGAAGTTATTAACAATATAAACACCAAATTTATTATTAGTTTATGTTGAGTACATATGGTGATAATGATTAATTTAGTGCATCTTCCAAAGTGTGATCATATAAAGTTTTTGTCCATATATATAGACAAATAAAGTATGTAAACAGGTTGAGGGGATTAATTAACTTTTGTCTTGTTACCTACTAACCTATACCTCGATCATTTACTCAAATTACATATTTTTACTAATTTAATTGTGCAAAAATAATTGATTATGTTATATGGTTTACATCAAACTGATCTAACTATCAACAATAACTATCCACAATAACAAAACAATTCATATATAATTGTATCATACATGCATGACAGCATGACCACATATATATGTAAACCAACCGACGACATATTAGACATATATAAGACATTGGTGCAACGCAACGGTGCTCTTGAGATCGGCGAAGGATTGAAGATATCGTGAGTTCGGCGAAGGATTGAAGATATCGTGAGTTCGGCGAATCATATGGTCGGCAAGGCTTTAATTGAGATCGGCGTTTTCTAGGAGAACGCTCGATGGGCTTTATAATGGGCCTTTGCTGGTGACGCTTGGGTCCTGATGTTGATGCGCGGGAAACGAAGAGTTTTCTAGGGGCGGGAACCGAAGAATTTTCTAGATGTAATCATTATGTCTCCTCGGCAGTCGCGCTTCCCTTCTATATAATCTCCCCCTCTCGCCCTCCTTCATTTCATTCTTCAACAGAAAAAGGTATAGCTCTCCTCTTATTATTATTTTTTTCTCGGCTTTGTTTTATCGTTCTCTCATTTGTGTCGTAATTCCGTCGTGTCGCCGCCGTGATTTCGTCGATTCCGCGGTGTGATTTCTCCGATTAGGTGGAAGTTTGTGTGGTGTCGGTCGATTTGTTCTTTATGTTATTCGTTTTTCCTGTTTTTAGATCTTCAAAAGCAGATGGCGCGTATTGAATCGATTTTGTCCTCGAGGTCGGTTGAGGAGGACGCTATCTTGGTGAGTAGTGATTCTTCTTTGGATAAGACGACGTCCTCGGATAGTTTGGCGGGAGTGGTCACCTCGCCGATCCAGGAGTTGGCGGTTCGAACGCGACCAGATGGTTGCCAGCTCTAGTTCGGCTCGTCTAGAGATCGTGGTTCCCCATCTTATGGATGAAGCGATCGCCGATGTTAAATTTGAGACTGAGTTGCTTGCAATGGATAGGAGGTCGGCATTGGAGGCTGCTGAGGTCGAAACCAGGGTGGTTCCTAGGTCGGCTCCCAGATCCAGAGGTCAACCGATCCCTCGTGGTCGGCTCCGTCTAGCGGATATTCCCTCGAAGTCGGATTATGCCTCTCTGAAGAGGTTGCATGCGGGGGCGCAGCTGGTCTCTGGATTGGAACTCACGCTGCCTGCCCCCGAGGAGCGACCGTGGACAGCTCCCAAAGGGTGGATATGTTTATATAAGGCGTACTTCACTCAATGTCGGCTGTGGTTTCTTTTACCGAAATTCCTGATTGACTATTGTGACGCTAGGGAGCTCGCCATTAGTCAGATAACTCCAGCTGGAATTTGCAACATGGTCGCCGTTCTAGTATTGGGGGCCGAGTGTGGCGTCAACGTTGATCTTCGTTTCTTCGAAGAGATGTCCCACATCAGTGTGAACGGCAAAACCCCTGGGACGCTTTATGTGGCTGCGAAGAGCAACCACAAGGTGATCCTGGGCGAGAGTGTTAGCAAGTTTAATGATAACTCTGTATTTTACCATCTTGAGTCCCATATTTTCCTATGTTTTCTTTGTGTTTCATGTTGTTTTCATAACATTTACAATGCATTTAGGTCCAAATCGAGTCGCATTGCATTTAGAGCGTCCTAGGTTGTTTTTGTGTTCTTTTTGGCTTGTTATAGCCTTTCTCAGGTGTTCGGGACTGATTTGGATGAGCGCAGACGGAAGGGAACCGCAAAGATCGAAGAAGGAACGTGAGGACCGGAAATACACTGGCGATCGGTCATAACCGATCGCTGAAAGCGATCCACGACAAAATGAAAAACATGCTCGATCGGTTACAAACCGATCGATTAAACCGATCAAGATTGCTTCAGGCGATCGGTCATAACCGATCGCCATAACCGATCGACAGTGCCTCCGGATTTTCAGCATGATTTTGGGAACCAACCACTTATGTAATATAATTGTCAACATTTCTTCTCTTTCATAATAACTCTAGGCACGAAAAAATCAACAATCTCTGCTTCTTTTTATTGTTCTAAGCCAACTACTTCTTTCTTCTTCTTTCTTGTTTTTGTATGAAAGATTCAAGATCCAAACCCTTTTAGTGAAGATTTTCTTAAACTCTTTTTACCAATCTTCTTATTTTGCTTATGGCTTTCATTTGTACGGTTTATATTTGTGATTTAGCTATGTGTGAGTAGTTCTTTTAGGATTCTTGGGTGAAGTAGATTAGGGTGATTCTAGGTTTGTTCTTGATGTTTAGGAGTTAGATTACTTGAAATCCTTGCTCATTAAGTGTTCTTAATGCTAGATTGACCTTGATCTAGTTGATCTAGAACCTAGGGAGTTTCATCACCCGGAAGGAGTTTGATGAAATTCCTGAACGAATTTAATGAGTGCTTTTCATATCTTAGCCAACGGAAAATTGATGTCTAAGGTGAATTGTGGTTAATTAGACTTGTGCTTATTGCTTGTTAGTCATAGAATCGCGAACGGAAGTTTATGACGATTGATGACTAAGAAAGGGGTTAATACCATGGAAGTGGATTAATCTTTAGTAGTGTTCTAAGGCCTAAGGAGATATCTAGTCGAATGTTTGAGCATCTTGAGTAGATCAAAGAATCACCCGAGTCGATTACTTTACCCGAGAATTCGTTTGTTTAAATTTGCTAAACAGCGTTTAAGTTCGTTTCGTTGTTCATTTTGGTTTGCTAAACTACTCGCTTATTTATCTGTTTTGTATGTTTCAAATTGTCCGATAAAAACCAAAACCAATTCTTGAACTGCTTAGATTAAAAAGTTTCATGTATTCTTGGTTTTTAATCCCAACCCATTATGGATTGATATCTCAAATACTACAATGACATGCGTGGGATTTGAGCAATTGATAGCGAAAAATCTTATTATCAATTTGGCGCCGTTGCCATTTGGGTTTTGCATTAATCATTGGGATTTTGAATCTTCTTGAGACTAAGTTTTATTTTTAATTTGTTACTAATCTCTTTCACTTGGTTTTTCCCCTTCTCATAGGTGTATGAACACGAGATCACAAGGCACATCAAATCTTATAGACCGTGTTGACAACATCCGTGCTCTAGAACGAGCAAACACAAGGGCAAGACAAGAGAGAGAGAGACACCTTCAACGGTTAGGAATGGAGGGTGAACAAGTTCCTCCGGTTGCAAACCAAGATGCACCCGTGCTAGGTGTTGGTCACCAAGATGCTGGTCACCAAGGTGTTGGTGTGAACCGAATTCCAATTCATCCACCACGACCTGCACGACCAATTGGAGCCGGTGATGCACCAAACACACATGCTAACCGTCAAGGAATTGCACCACCACCGGTTGAACACAACAACTTTGAAATCAAATCCGGTATTATCTCTATGGTGCAAAACAACAAGTTCCATGGGCTGGCCATGGAAGACCCATTGGACACTTGGATCAATTCGACCAAGTGTGTGGTTTGGTGAAGATCAATGGCATCTCTGAAGATGCGTTTAAGCTGAGGTTATTCCCTTTCTCTCTAGGGGATAAAGCTCGACAATGGGAAAAGAACTTACCTCAAGGTTCCATCACTTCATGGGACCAATGCAAGAAGGCATTCCTGTCAAAATTCTTCTCCACAACAAGGACAGCTCGATTAAGGAATGACATCTCAAGCTTCACACAAAAGAATAGTGAAGGCTTTAGTGAGGCATGGGAGCGGTTCAAAAGCTACACCATACAATGCCCACACCACGGGTTTTCGGATGAATCTCTTTTAAGCACTTTGTATCGTGGTGTTATGCCCAAGTACCGGATGCTTCTCGATACCGCGAGCAACGGGAACTTTCTGGGTAAGGAGGTTAATGATGGGATGGAGCTTGTAGAGAACTTAGCTCTAAGTGACGGTAACTACGGAGAGGATTATGACAGATTTTCACGAGGAGGTGGAGATTTCGATAACCAAAAAACGAGACAGGATATCAAAGCTCTTAATGACAAGTTAGACAAGCTTATCCAAGTCTCGCAATCAACCGTTAATTCTGTTGGTGACTTCGATGAAAACCAAGGTCATCACGAGGGAGTTGCGCTTGACGATAAGCAAGCAGAAGTCAATTATGTGGGTGGTCAAGGTGGCTACCAAGGTGGCTTCAACGCAAACTATAGGAATCATCCCAATTTTTCCTATAGAAGCAACAATGTCGCCAACCCTCAAGACCAAGTGTATCCCCAACACAACACTCAAGGTCAAGGATTTCAACAAAAGAACTTCATCTCTACAAACCAACAAAGACCATTTGTTCCAAGGAACAATTTCCAAGGAAACCAAGGTGGGTTTCAACCAAAGCAACAATCTAACCCACCCGGTTTTGCAAATCAAGGACAAGCGAGCAACACAACGCCTCAAGACAACGAGATGAAGAACATGCTTCAACAAATATTACAAGGCCAAGCTCAAGGAACCATGGAATTGAGTAAGAAAATGGCGGAAATCCACAACAAGGTGGACTGTTCTTACAATGATCTCAACTCCAAATTTGAGTCATTGTCGTCTAGGGTCAAACAAATCGAAGGACGAGGAGTTGCTTCATCGTCACGCCCTCAAGGTACCTTACCGGGAAAACCCGAGGCTAACCCAAAGGAGTTTTGTAACGCTATCCTTTCAAGTGATGAGGAAGAACATGCTATTGAAGAGTTCATGGACCTACTCTATGGTCCAAATGATGAAGATATTCCCTCAAGAGTCACTGAGTTGGTCATTGAAGATGACGGTAATGAGCCCATTGCAAAGAACGAGCCACTAGTTGCTATACAAGTGGAGGTTGAGAAGAATGGAGTTTCTTGCAATGCACCTCCTCCACTCTTGCCCAAATCGATTCCAAAGCTTGGAAATCCGGGTAAATTTGTCATCTCTTGTTCCCTTGGTCATTTGAATATTGATGACGCCTTGTGCGATTCTGGATCAAGCGTGAACGTGATCTCTTACGAGATGGTGAATAGTCTCGGAATCAAGAGCATGACACACTACACATCTTCAATCACATTTGGAGATTCTTCTTCAAAATGCCCACTTGGAATCATCGAAGATTATCCTCTCAAAATTGGAGATTGTCTTATTCCAACGGATTTCTTGGTAATGAAGATGAAGAAAAACCACAAGCTCCCTCTTCTTCTTGGAACACCTTTCCTAAACACCACCGGTGCAAGCATAAACTTCCCGAACAAGAGGGTAGTGCTCGAGTATGTGAATGACAAAGTTTCCTATCCCGTCAAACCTTACTTCACAAAGTACTGTGGTGCTATCGCTTATAAGAATGAAGAAGTTCAAGTTCAAACAATGGAGTACATGGGTAGTGTTGAGAAGACGGTTTTCGATCCACCACCAAAGTCTTGTGCGATAAAGAAAACCAAAGAGAAACAACCTCCCGACCTTGTCAAAAATGAACCCAACAATCACGACCTCAAAGAGGAAGGCCAAGCCGGTCTTCAAGAGATGATGATCAAGCTCAAGCTCAAGGAGCCACCGTGGAGTCCTTCGACTCTTTCTCTCCACGCCTAAAAGAGTTTGCAAAGTCAAGCTTAGTGACTTTAAACAAGCGCACTTGGGAGGCAATCCCATGTTATCCTTTGTAAATATGTTTAAATGTGTGATTTAGATTTAATTTTATCTTTGTTTTGGTGTGTTTCCAGTGTTACAGGCCAGCAGGATTAGCAGGAGAACGTCCGGGATCAAAGAAGAAAATTGAAAAAAAAAAAAAAAAAAAAAAAAAAAAAAAAAGGGAAAGGCGATCGGTCTTGGCGATCGGTCATAACCGATCGAAATTTGCCTCGATCGGTTATGCCGATCGGTTACGAAGTAGCGACCTGTTACGAAGAAAAATCACGCATCGTCGATCGTTCTTGGCGATCGGTTATAACCGATTGAAATTTGCCTCGATCGGTTTCATCGATCGGTTATAACCGATCGCGACACCAGGTAAGTGATTTCTTCTTCTTTTCACGCGACGTTCTCTCTCCCTCACTTCTTCTTCTCCGCAAAATCAAAAAAAAAAAAAAAAAAAAAAAAAAGATTTTTGAGAGAACTCTCTCAATTCTACACCGATTTTGCTCAAATCTTTACCCATCTCACTCTTCTTTCGAACCCAATCCCACTCCCTATCAATTTCGACCAACCCATTTCACCAACATCAAGGTATGCTCTTAATTTACACCCTTTTTCATGAAAAGCAAGGTTTGTTCCAATTTTGAGAAATCATGATATTGCTTGAATTAGGGTCGGAACTTGCTTGATTATGGTTGGGTTAAGGTCGATTAGGGTAGGATTAGTGGAATCATGAACCAACTTGAGTCCTTCATGGTCAAATTCAAGGTGTGAACCCTAAGTGTTCTTGATATGAATAGTGTCGATTTCCAGGAACCGGATTCATGAAATTCAATGCTTGCAGGGATTTTGTTTTAGGGATTCATTCAGACTTCATTGATAATTACAAGGGCTACATTCACCTTGAACTCACAATGTGGAAAATTGTATTATTTGTGAAATTGTGAAAATTGGTGAATTTTAGTCATTTTTGTAAATCCCTATCTCAATTCTTGGTACGATGGATTGTTTGCTTGATTGGAATGTGCCCTGTTCTTAATTTCCAAATATATTTTGTAGGAAATGGCAACTCAAGCGAAGAAAGCAACCGCCTAACTACGTCTCCTCGGAAGATGACGACGATGAAGAGATGGACGATGACCCTACCAACCGCGCCACGGATTATGACGCAGGCCCGAGCACGTCCTGAAGAGAAAGCAAAAACAAGATCAAATTTAGTGAGTTTTTCCAACTTTTGAACATTTTTATTTTTGCGTTTTCTATTTATGCACTTTTGTTACCTCTCGACTTGTGATACACCGAGTCGGTGTAAATCAAGTCCGGGGGGAGTACTAATTTGAGTTTATTTGTTTTTGAGTTTATTTGTTTTTGAGTTTTATGTGTTTCTTTTTATTTTCGTTTTTGCATTTTGCATTTGCATATATATATATATAAAAAAAAAAAAAAAAAAAAAAAAAAACGAAAATCATTTTGTTCATTTAGAATTTGATTTTTCTTTCTTCATTTTTAATAGGAATGAGTCTAGAAGCATATAGGATGCATTCATATGCATAGGGGACAATGATTAAGCACTTGAACTTTGAAAACATTGCCCTCGTTAATCATGTTATGATGCTTGAACCGCTTCGAAAATTTGGAAAATCCATGCTTTGACCTCTTGGCTTGAATGTCTTTGATTAGGATGAAGCTCGTTGTGATTTGATTCCAACTCTATTTATTGAACCTAATTTGAACATTAATTGTCTCGCCTAGGGGTTCGAAATGCATTCTCATGGTCTTAATCTATATACTCGAATTTTCTTATCCATTTTACCACTCTTGTGCTAATTCGAGTAGCTATCTTCATCTTTAGGATAGTTCCCCACCTCATCACCTAAGCCAATTGTTTCAAACCCATGTTATTTGTGAGTGAGGCCTTTTTCTTGAAAGTGCATTCAATTGAAAAATCTTGTAAGAGAAAGGAACGACAAGGCTTATCTTCCTTAGATAAATGACTTGGGATTTGATAGATAGAATGGTTAAGATAAGTTGGAATGAATGGTGAGTGAAAAAAAAAAAAAAAAAAAAAAAAAAAGGGAGATGGTGAGAGAAAATCGGGTAAAGGCTAAAGAAAGAGCCTAAGGTGTAAAAAGAAAAAGAAAGCGAGAAACTCTAGGGAAATATCGTGTAATCAAATCCGTCTAATGTCTTAATCTCTACTTATTAAAAAAAAAAAAAAAAAAAAAAAAAAAAAAAAAAAAAAAGGGGGCTATGGGTTTTATTTACGGGATAAGAGATTGTGAGGCAATGAGCTTAAGACGAGAGATTAGAAAGCTAGGATAGGATGGAAGATAATCTTTGATACATCATTGTTCTATTCCTTCCTTGCTTTTTCGAATTGCCATGCATTACGTTTTTGTGAGAGAAAGTCACCCGTAAAATTTGAACCTCCTCGTTTATTGCTTTCTAGCCTTTCTCACCAAAACCGATTGAGAATGTATTAGATTCCCTTATGTGAGGCCGCACTTGAAAAGATTTAATTGAATGTTAAAGAGTTGGTTGATATGAATGCTTGTGGATTCTAAAGTCTTAGGCACTAAAGTAAAAGATTCAAGTTGCGATAAGTATGGAGAAGTTCGTTAGAGTAGAAGCGATTTTGGCATTATGGCATTTTTACCTAAGGACATTGAGTTGAAAGTTTGATGTGTTTCCTTTTGGATATGAGTCCCCACCTTCAAACATCTCTTCTTGGCTTACTTTGTTTTATTCGCTTGAGGACAAGCAAAAGGCAAGTCCGGGGGAGTTGATAACTCTGTATTTTACCATCTTGAGTCCCATATTTTCCTATGTTTTCTTTGTGTTTCATGTTGTTTTCATAACATTTACAATGCATTTAGGTCCAAATCGAGTCGCATTGCATTTAGAGCGTCCTAGGTTGTTTTTGTGTTCTTTTTGGCTTGTTATAGCCTTTCTCAGGTGTTCGGGACTGATTTGGATGAGCGCAGACGGAAGGGAACCGCAAAGATCGAAGAAGGAACGTGAGGACCGGAAATACACTGGCGATCGGTCATAACCGATCGCTGAAAGCGATCCAGGACAAAATGAAAAACATGCTCGATCGGTTACAAACCGATCGATTAAACCGATCAAGATTGCTTCAGGCGATCGGTCATAACCGATCGCCATAACCGATCGACAGTGCCTCCGGATTTTCAGCATGATTTTGGGAACCAACCACTTATGTAATATAATTGTCAACATTTCTTCTCTTTCATAATAACTCTAGGCACGAAAAAATCAACAATCTCTGCTTCTTTTTATTGTTCTAAGCCAACTACTTCTTTCTTCTTCTTTCTTGTTTTTGTATGAAAGATTCAAGATCCAAACCCTTTTAGTGAAGATTTTCTTAAACTCTTTTTACCAATCTTCTTATTTTGCTTATGGCTTTCATTTGTACGGTTTATATTTGTGATTTAGCTATGTGTGAGTAGTTCTTTTAGGATTCTTGGGTGAAGTAGATTAGGGTGATTCTAGGTTTGTTCTTGATGTTTAGGAGTTAGATTACTTGAAATCCTTGCTCATTAAGTGTTCTTAATGCTAGATTGACCTTGATCTAGTTGATCTAGAACCTAGGGAGTTTCATCACCCGGAAGGAGTTTGATGAAATTCCTGAACGAATTTAATGAGTGCTTTTCATATCTTAGCCAACGGAAAATTGATGTCTAAGGTGAATTGTGGTTAATTAGACTTGTGCTTATTGCTTGTTAGTCATAGAATCGCGAACGGAAGTTTATGACGATTGATGACTAAGAAAGGGGTTAATACCATGGAAGTGGATTAATCTTTAGTAGTGTTCTAAGGCCTAAGGAGATATCTAGTCGAATGTTTGAGCATCTTGAGTAGATCAAAGAATCACCCGAGTAGATTACTTTACCCGAGAATTCGTTTGTTTAAATTTGCTAAACAGCGTTTAAGTTCGTTTCGTTGTTCATTTTGGTTTGCTAAACTACTCGCTTATTTATCTGTTTTGTATGTTTCAAATTGTCCGATAAAAACCAAAACCAATTCTTGAACTGCTTAGATTAAGAAGTTTCATGTATTCTTGGTTTTTAATCCCAACCCATTATGGATTGATATCTCAAATACTACAATGACATGCGTGGGATTTGAGCAATTGATAGCGAAAAATCTTATTATCATTTAACGACTGGGAGAATCGGTATTTTTATGTCAAAATTAATTCGGCATCGGTCGTCGAGATCGGAAGAAGATACAGGACTCGATGGAATAGGGACTTCGGTAGATATTAGTTTCCATTTTGCTCGTATCGCATTATTTTCCTTTGTCTAATTCTCTTCCTTTGTGCTGTTTTAGTTCGGCATCCTATTTCCAAAGCGCCCCCTGAAGTTTTTGAAGCAGATTTAGCAAGAATTCGGGAGTTGGGTCAGAGACGGTGGCCTGAAATTCATTTTCAAAGGATCCAATCGAGTTTAGCTCGTATTCAACCTGGTAAGCCGATCTCTGCGTTATCTCCTTTTTTTTTCTCGATGATTTTTATTTGACTTAATCGTCTTTGGTTTCGCAGCTTGATGGGGCGCGGATGTTCGTTCTTCTCATAGAAGCAGCAACATGGGTGGTGTAGACGTCAATGCTTTGCCGAGCTATGCGAGCAGGGCCAAAGTTAGGTCGGCCGCTCCTCTTCCGATCGACGCGAGCACCGCTCTCGTTGTTTGATCGGACACTGCTGATCCCTCATGTACTGGGGATGATCGGTCTCAAAGGGAGATTGCGGAGGTCGGCGCCTTTATTAATACCGAGAGTCGGAGCGATCCGCAAAACTCAAGGGACGAACAGGTGGACGAACCTGTCCAAAGGGGGGCCGAGGAAGCAAACGTTGCGGAACCGGCGGCGAGGACTGAAGAGGCAAACATTGCGGAACTGGCGGCGAGGACTAAAGAGGCAAACTCTGCGGAACCGGCGGCGAGGACCGAAGAGGGGAGGAAGAAAAGGAAGCACTCCTCGAAGAAATCCTCCAAGCATCTCTCGAAGCCGACTGAGCAGGGGGATCAAGGTAAATCTGCCGGTCCGGGTGCTCCTTCCGTGGAGCAACAAGTCGGCGAGGGGAGGCCTTCGAAAAAACAAAGGGTCGGTCTGCAGGGCTTCAACTTCAAGTATGGGAAGGACAAACCGTTCGTAAATACTTACCAGGAGCTGGCCCGTCAGTTTATGAAGGTAAACTTGATTATTTCTTTCCTTAGCATTTTTGCGTGATCGAAATTCCTAAACGTTCCTTTTTGGGTGTCAGATGGCGGCCTGCGTGAACAGGCTTACGGCGTCATATGACCGTAAGCTGAAAAGAGCGAGGACGGAAAAGTTGGATGAGGTGCAGAAGATTAAGGCTGCAAGTCGGCGATTGATGAGGGAGCTTGAGTCGGTCAAGAAGCAGTATGTGGAGGAGAAGGTGAGGTCGGAGATGCTTGATAAGAGCAACTTCGAGCTTGCATCCACGGTCTCCGATCTAGGAAAAGAAAACTCCGATCTTCTGGCGCATTTGGAGGAGGTCTCTCGGGAGAGGGTGAGGTTGGAGAAGGAACTGGTTTCTGAGTCAGTACGGCTGGAGAGGTCGGCGAAGGAGAAAGTCCGGCAAGAGAGAGAACGGGTTTGGGAGGAGGTCAACGGGGCATACGCGCCTCGGCTTAAGCGCTTCAAGATGCATCTTGAAGATCAAGAGAAGGCCCGGGACGCGGTTCTGATTGCCAATCAGGTTACCGGGATTCTTGATTATCTTCTGTTGATGAAGGATGAGGGTGTTGATATTCCTTTGCCTTATTTTACCAAGCTGGAGGAAGACAAGGCCGAGTGGCGCGATACGGTTGGCAAGATGCAGATTACCGGCCTTTTAATTGGTGATCTAGACGTGCTGCCTTTCCCGGCCGATATCCCTCCGAGTACCTCGGCAGTTTCTGTTGTCGAAGCTGCTGCCGAAGATGGTGATCCCAAGAATCTAGAGGATCAACCTTCTCAGGATGGGGACCGGCGTTCTCAAGATAACTTGCCTTTGACTCCGCATATTCCTGAGTCGGACGAGTGTGAGGATCCCTCCGATCTGGTTACCGTGGTTGATCGGGCAAAGGAATTGGTCGGCCGATGATCGTTTTTTTCCCTTAGTCCTTTTTATTCTCTCTTTTTTTGTTGTTGTTTCTTTTGCCGATGTTAGTCCCCTTTTTTGTAAAATAGATGTTGTTGTGGTTTTTAATATGAATGAAATTACCTTCTTCAAAACCTGTTTGATTTTATATTGTTGATGGATGCGAGGTCGGACTCGGCTTATTTAAATTCTAGGTGCGAAACAAGAAGTTCGACTTATCCTATAAGGTGCGAGTCTGGGCTCGGTTTTTATGTTAGTAGGTGCGAGTCTAAGCTTGGTCCACTGGTTAACTCTTTAGATCGGGTATGAATACGCGAAGATGTGTTCGGCGTTTGTATTTAGCCGACCTAAGATATGTGCAGGACTTGGCCCGGCTTAGTGTGTGGGTTATTTCACCACTGCATCCATGAGGAATGCGTTTGCTAAATCGAACATCTAGCTTGGATGCCGATGTGGGTGGTAGCGAGACGGTACTTAGGAAAAAAAATAAATTTTATTTATATAAACAGTTGCACCCCGAAATGGGTTGCCTACGTACCTTCCTAGGAAGGATCAAGCCGATCGTGGTTGACATTACATAGACATAGCTCGGTGAGCGTCCTTTTTTTTTTTTTTTTTTTTTTTGGTGCCGATCTAGTAGTAGTATTTCTTGAGGTTCATTGAGTTCCAGGATCGTAGGATCGGTTCTCCTGCCATGGTGGTTAGCTTGTATACTCCTGGTTTGACTACTTTTGAAATCTGGTATGGTCCTTCCGAGTTGGCTCCAAGTTTTCCTGCGTTGAGTTCGGCGGTATTTTTGAAGACTTTCCGAAGTACCAAGTCGCCATCCTCGAAGTATCTTCCTTTAACCTTTTTTGTTGTAGTACCGAGCTGCTTGTTGTTGGTAGTTCTGTATGCGGAGTAAGGCTTGGTCGCGCTCATCTTCAATTAGGTCTAGTCGATCTCTGATCATCTTCTCGTTGAGCTTTAGTTCCTGCGTTAACATTGTTCGTCGGAGGCTGGGTATACCGACCTCGGCTGGAGCCAGTGCTTCTACTCCGTGTGATAGTGAGAAGGGCGTTTTGTTTGTGGATCGTCGTGGGGTCGTTCGGTGTGACCATAGTACTCCATCTAGCTCGTCGGCCCATAGTCCTTTTTTTTGCTCGAGTCGCTTTTTTAAACCATCGATGATAGTTTTGTTTGTTGCCCCAGCCTGGCCGTTGCCTTGTGGGTATCTAGGTTTGGATTTGCTAAGTCGTATTTTCCATTTTGCGCAAAACCCCTCGAAGATAGTGGACGTGAATTGGGATTCGTTATCGGTGACTATCTCGTATGGCAGTCCGTGCCGACATATGATGTTTTTCCACACAAATTTCTGTACGTCGGTGGCATGGACTTTTGCATAAGACTCGGCTTCCACCCACTTGGTGAAGTAGTCGTTTATGATCAATACGAAGCATTTTTGGCGAGATCGGGGGAGTGGGCCTATTAGGTCCATTGCCCATCTCATGAAGGGGTACGGGGCTGTGACGATAGTTAGTAGCTCGGTGGGAATATGGATCATTGGCGCGTGTTGCTGACAAGGCTCGCACCGAGCTACGAACTTTATGCAATCGGATTCCATAGTCGGCCAGAAATGGCCGTGATTTTTGACTCGTAAAGATAGAGATCGGCCTCCGGAGTGGTTGCCACCCACTCCTTCTTGGGTTTCCTTCATGATGTCTTGGCTTTCGTCGCGGCTGAGGCATCTAAGTAGGGCGCTTTTAGCTTTGAGGCGCCGCGCTGCCCAACGGTCGGGTGGAACGATTCTGTCGCTGATGTATAGTAGAATTTCGGTTCTCCATTCTACGGGGTCGGTTGTGTTGCTTGTGTCGTCCTCTAGGGCGGGCTCGTCCTCTACTTCTAACTGGTCGATCGCATCGTTGTCGCTCCCCTGGTTATTTTGGAGATCGCTGATGAAGCATACTCCTTTAGGCAGGTCGATGCTCGGCATGTCGATGCTTTCTACTGGTATTATGCGGCGCCGATGTGGTTCCGAGGTAGATGCGAGTGCTACCAACGCGTCCGCCGATGCGTCACCGCTCCTCGGAATTTTGGTGAGTGTGAAGGAGTTGAACCCTTCTGCGAGTTTCTTGACGACCTGGAGGTAGGCTTCTATTCTCTCGTTCTTGGTCTCGTAGTCACCGCTATATTTATTTGTCACGAGTTGCGAGTCGCAGAATGCCTATATCCTTTTCACCCCGATTCTTCTGGCTAGTCTTAGTTCGGCAATCAACGCCTCGTACTCCGCCTCGTTGTTTGAAGCTTCGAAATTTAGGCGAAAATATTGCTCTAGGACTTCTTCCGTGGGAGATTGTAGCATGATTCCCACTCCCGATCCGCGTTGTGATAATGATCCGTCAACGTAGAGCAGCCATCCCTCTTCTCCTGTTAGGAGATTGTCGCTGGCCAGTTCGGGGGGAAGCTCGACGATGAAGTCGGCCAGGACCTGTGACTTGGCGCTGGTCCGGTTTTGGTATTCTATGTCGTATTCTCTTAGCTCGACTGTCCATTTTGCCATTCGTCTTGATTGGATTGGGCTATGCAGGATAGTCCTAAGCGGCTGGTCGGTTGGAACGACGATAGAATGGGATTGAAAGTAAGGTCGTAGCTTTCTTGCCGATATGATGACCGCTAATACGAGTTTCTCTAAGGTTGGGTATCGTGACTCCACGTCGTCCAGCGTCTTGCTGATGTAGAAGATTGGCCTCTGTTCTCCTCGATCCTCCTTTACTAGTACGCCGCTTATTGCCGAGTTGGAAATTGATATGTAGAGATATAAAGTCTCGCCTTCTTCTGGTTTTGCCAGGATCGGTGGAGTTTTTAGATAGATTTTCAGTTTCTGGAAGGCCTCCTCGCACTTATCGTCCCATTCGAATCTCTTATTACCTCGGAGTAGTTGGTAGAACGGTAGACACTTGTCGGTTGATTTGGAGATAAATCGGTTAAGGGCAGCGATTCGGCCCGTCAATCGTTGTACCTCCCGCGTGTTTTGTGGCGACGGTAGGTCGATTATCGCCGTTATCTGTTTGGGGTTGGCTTTGATTCCTCTCTGGGTGACGATGTATCCCATGAACTCGCCTGAAGTCACGCCAAATGTGCATTTTGACGGATTCAGTTTCATTTGGTACTGATTCAAAGTGTCGAAACAGGTCTGGAGATGGCCGATGTGATCGCCGGCGGTGAGTGATTTGACGAGCATGTCGTCTATGTAGACTTCCATTGTTTTTCCGAGTTGTTCGGCGAACATATGATTGACCAGTCGCTGGTAGGTCGCTCATGCGTTTTTTAGACCGAAGGGCATGGCCTTGTAACAGTAGGTGCCGCGGTCGGTTATGAATGCCATTTTTTCTCGGTCATCGGGATGCATCATTATCTGATTATAGCCGGAGAAAGCATCCATGAAGGATAGTATCTCATTGTCGGCAGTCGCCTCTACTAAGCGATCGATGTGTGGTAAGGGGAAGCTGTCTTTCGGACATGCTTTGTTGAGATCGGTGAAATCGATACAGCTCCTCCATTTCCCACTCTTCTTTTTGACGACTACTGGATTGGCTAGCCATTCGGGATATTTTACTTCGGAGATATATCCTGCTACCGATAGTCTTTTAACCTCATCGTCGACGGCCCTGGCTTTTTCTGGGCCCAGCTTTCGCCGTTTTTGTCTGATCGGCTTGGAAGTCGGGTCGGCGTTTAGCTCGTGGCGAGCTATCGTTGGATCTATTTCCACCATATCATTTATTGACCATGCGAAGGTCGGCGCGTTTCGGCGGAGGAGGCGGATCAGCTCGATTTTAATGTCATCCGTGAGTTCGGCTTCGATGCCAACACATCGCTCCGGGTCGCTTTCCTCTATGTTGACTTGGAATATGGACTCGCGCTTTCGGGTTATCTTGAGGGGGAAATTCGGCATGGATCCTAGGTTCGATCATTAAACATGTTTCGGGTCGTTTTGAGGCCGAATTTTGCAACTTGTGCTCGGTGATGAAGCATGTTCGGGACATTTCCTGGTTCCCTCGGATCGTTTTGACTCCGTGCGGAGTGGGGAACTTGATGCACTGATGGTAGGTACATGGGACGGCCTTAATTGCGTGTATCCACGGTGTACCAAGTATTGCGTTGTAGATTGTCGGTTTATCAACGACGAAAAATTTATCAAGCTTCGTTGTTTTCCCGACATACACCGGCAGTCTGATCGTCCCGATTGTCATGCTCGTATCTCCACTGAATCCCGTGAGTTGTTTGACGGTCGGTTTGTGATGATAGTCGGTAAGTTCAATTTTATCCAGGGTTTCTTTGAATATTAGGTCCATCGAACTGCCGGTGTCTATTAATATTCGAGAGATTTCGCAATCGCCGACTCTGAGCTCGATAACGAGAGGATCGTTGTGCGGTTGATCTATGCATTAGGCGTCATCCTCGGTGAAGCTTATCGTTTCACCGATAGGCTTATCGATGGTCCGATCTTGCCACCTTTGAGCAATCATCACCTTCCTGCCGTACTTTTTGATTGATCGAATCGAATCATTGCATGTCATGAGGCCGCCCATGATCATGTTGACCCGTCTTCGGACGGTCGGAGGTGTTCATTGCTTGTCGTGGAAATCGTGGTCTCGTTTCGGCTGCTCATCATCTGTCCTTCGTTTGATTGGCGGTGGGGAAAGATTTTCGTTTAGGATTGGCTGGATCGGTTATCGTCAGTTCGGTGAGTGTCGTTTGATCGCGGTTCGTCGGCTCGTATTGAGGTCTGACTCTGATTGCCGATCTCTCCTCTTCGGAATTTCTCGAGGAGGTACTCCTGCAGTTGGCGACATTGAGAGGTGGGATGTCCGTATCGCTTGTGGTATTCGCAGAACGGGCCCTGGCTATTTTCGTTGCGTATCCACTTGTTCGATTGTTGTTGGGGTTGTGCTTCGCCAACGTAGTTCACGTTTTTTCTTCTACCCCTATCGTTACCGTTATTGTTGGCGCGATAACTCTGATTGAGGTGTTGTCGCGGTTCACAGTATTCCTCCCTGGGTTTATCCTTTGTCGGCGGATCCGGATTATATGGGCATTTTCTGGCCATCGCTTCTTTCTCCTCTTCATCTTCGATGTATAGTACTGCTCGGTGTAGCGCGTCTTCTATGGTTGGCGGTTTATCGAACTTGAGGTTGTCTCGGAATTTCATGTTATGTCGGAGGGCTCCCCATAAGGCCGGTATCGCCGCATCGTCGAGCACCGAGACTCGAGATGCTACCGAATTGAATCGGTTCATGAATGCTCAGGGGGGTTCATTTTCCCTTTGGGTGATCGTATAGAGGTCGGTGCATGAGATCGGATGCTGGAGGAACATATGATAGCGTTTGAGGAAGGCAGTGCTCAAGGTACGGTAGCTATCTATGGAATTTGCATCGAGTTTAGAAATCCACACTAGGGCGTCTCCGGCAAGAGTTTCTACGAAGAGTTGGCAAAAACCGGCGTCTCGTTCCTCGGTGGAATATCGAGCTCGGCCCATCGCAATTCGGGATCGGTGTTTCCCGAATAGATCGGAAGATTATTTTTTCCTAGATTGCGCAGCAGGAAGTCGGCTATCTGAGCGGTAAAAGGCGTGTTTTGCGTTTCTTTTAACACGAGATCGATCTCAAGAGCCGAACTGGTCGCCCGATGTACCAGAGATATCATGGCCTGTAGTTTGGCGTTCATCTCTTCCATCTCTTGGTTTCGTTCAGGGTTTTTGATTCGATGGGGGGGAGTTAATGTTTCGAAGCTCGGCATATGTGTTCGGTTTTCGATGTAGGTCGGATTTCGAAGTAGGTTGGTCGGTGGGGAGGGTTGATCGCCGAACAGGTTACGGCGGGTGCGATGGTGTTCGGGAGTATGGACTTCCTGGGAGTGGAGTTCGTTGACTTGATCTTGATATGCTGCTTGTACTGCGGTAATTTGGTCAAATCGTTCGTTCGTTCCACGAGTGAGTCTATTCTTGTGAGGAGTGTTCCGAAGAGGGTCGGGATGTCGGTTGGTCCTACAGTGGATGTGTTGCTGACTGGTGGGGTTATCCGGGTAGTTTCGAGGATCGCGGCCATAGTCGGTATGTTGGTGCTACTTTGTCGGTTTGGAGGTGGTTCGGGTCAGATGAATCGAGGTGCTGTGGTCTTTGTGCCTATCGTACTCGTGGATGGTTGTTCTGACATCGTTGAGTTGCTATCTGCCGAACTGCTTTTTGCGTTGAGAAATATCTTTGAGCCCCACGGTGGGCGCCAATTGTTGTATCGGTGACCGGCACCGATTAACTATTATATCTACTTTATAAAAGGGGCTATGAGAACTCTGTTTGAATTAAAGTCTTAGGTCGCGAATATCAAGATCAAGTGAGGTCCGTTTAAATCAAGACTTTAGGGGAATGTTCCCTTTAGATAGATGATAGATCAGTTCTTTTTCTTTGAAGATTACAAAGTCGGTTCAGTTTTTCAGAGCTGTTCTTTTTTTCAAAATCCGGATCCTTTTACAAATGAGGGCCCTTTCCTATTTATACCAAGCTTAAGGCGGTGGTTTAGAGACCTCTGAAACCCTAATTGGTACGGTCAGTCAAGATAAATCGTTGGTCGGGTAGGACATATCGATGGTGGGACAGGACAGATCACTTGGTTGGGTAGAGTGTATTGACCGGTCTCGGTGGCAATCCACCTAATCCTCCTTGTACGACCGACCTAGGTGGACTCTGTTTGTTTAGTGGGGCGGCCGCTTATTAAACCGATTACTCAGATGGGCCGATCTTAATTTAATGGTGGACCTTAATATAGAATAGAGGGTTGCAAAACCCACCTCCAACATTAACTATAGTTGTAATATCCGGAGTCAGTTATGGGAGTCTCTGATATTTTGGGATTGGATGGTAAAATATAGAAAAATCATCTATCAAGACTATGGATAATAAAAAATTATATGCAATAATGCAAAGTATAGTGCTGGGGAAAATAAATTCACTATCGGTTAAACTCTGGTTAAGTAAAGCTTAAACCAATGGTAGACCATGAACCATCTCAGTAGGTAACAATATCATTTTGGTAGGTCGCATATCGTGTTGATAAGATCATATATTATACGAATTAATAAGAACGTATAAACATACTTATAGGTCCAATATCATATGGATAAGATCGTCTATCGCAGTGATAGGTCGTTCGTTATATTCGATATGACGGTGAGATCAGGTCACATTTTCGACATACTTAGCTTTAAATACTTAGGCTAGACCATAGGGTGTGATTCCCATTAACTCCTTCGAATTAATCAATACTATAAATCTTTTTATGCCTCTCCAGAAAAAGACACATCAGGTTTTTTAAATTGTAAGGAGTTCAAGGCATCTCCAACCCTACCCCATTTTCTACTCCAAATGCTATTTTGCAGTAAAATCATCTTCAATCCTACTCCATTTTTTATTGCAAAATGGAGAAATACCATTTTTTCCTCTAAATATAGAGTAACTCCATTTTCAACTCCAAAATAGAGTTGAACTTTTTTATTTATAATTTAATCTTTCATATTTTATCATTTTTATAATAATTTTACTTCTTATTTAATATAATTAAATAATTAATATATATTTGGACTCGATTAAAATTTATAGATATGTTGATGAGATTTTATTATAATAGCATAAACTAATATTAAATTTAAAAATACATAAAAATTTCGAAATTAGAAATAACATAAAGTAAACTTAATGCAAAAACGACTAATAATAATCTGGTAAACCGTTTCCAGATCCTCCAAGATCATTAAAATATTGTCCAAATGAACCAGATTTAGGTGGATTTTGTTGATTTTGTTGTTGCTCTGCCCTTTTTTGTAAAATCCGTGTTTGTTCACTCTGAACATATGCACGAAGATTCAGATCTTGTATCGAATTCAAGTCTTGAAACAAAAATTTGTTTTCTTCCTTAAATTCTTTTAAGGCGTAGTTCTTACTTTGAATATCCAAATGTTGTTGTTTTTGGGCACTTGTCTTCTTGCTTGATTTTGTTCCAAAATTTTCTTGCTCGATTCGGAGAAATCAAAGATAAAAATGCTCATTTCTCACTTCGAAATGCGTTAATTGATCATGTATGGAAAAAATATTCAAATGGTGATGTTTAAATTAAAATGTGCTTTGTTTTGTTATTTTTTATGATATTGTAATGGTTAAATTCAAATAATATCACAATTTGTGAAAGTTTTGAAAGGAAAAAAATAATGAGTTAATTTGTAATTTTTATAGATAAAGTGTATTTTTAGCAATTAATAATAAAATAGAAAATGAAGAATATACTAAGAGTATTCTTTTTGGAGTAAAAAATGGAGGAATATATTGGAGAGAAATCCAACTCCATTTTGGAGATAAAAATGAGGGAATACATTGGAGATGCTCTGACACATCAATAAAAACCTGCCACCAATCAGAACAAAACAATTAATACATATCAGATTTCAGATTAAATTTAGCCACATCATCAGTCTCTCTCCGGGTCGGGTCGCGATTTCAGATTTCTCTCGATTTGATGACAGATCCTGTGATTATTTCTACAGGGAAAACTTATGATCGGAGCTCCATAGCTAAGTGGATTGAAGAAGGGCATTGTACTCGTCCATAGCAAATGCTCATGGACTCTCAGATCGTTCCGAATCGAGCTCTGAAGAACTTGATAGTGCAATGGTGCACGACGAGTGGCAAATCCCAAAACGCAAACGCGCAAGAGAATTGTGTGATTGCGATGCTTAATCTCTCGATCTACGAGAAGAACAGGAGTCAGATCATGGAGGAAGACGATTTGGGTTTCAATGCATCGATGGGTAACTTTACAATATCAAACCAAACATGATCATGATAATGTTTATTGTGTTTTGGAAATTTCTTTCTCATGTTGCAAAAGCGAAAGTGTTTGTAGTGTTGGATATCAATTACTTGACCGGTGTTGTGTGATTGGACGAAAGATTAATGTTGCCCAGATCTAATTACATTCAATCGAATTTGCAAAATCAATTTTAGGGTTCTTAAAATTTCAAAATTATCAATTTGGGGATTTTTGGGGAAATTGGGTATTTTAGGCGGATAGATATATGGGTCGGATTTTAAATCGGATCCGGGTTTTTAGTTCGGATCGATTTTTTTGTTCGGTTTAATTTCAGATTTTGTTCGGATTGTGTTTTGGAAATTTCTTTTTCATGTTGCAAAAGCGAAAGTGTTTGTAGTGTTGGATATCAATTACTTGAGCGGTGTTGTGTGATTGAACGAAAGATGAATATTGCCCAGATCTAATTACATTCAATCGAATTTGCGAAATCAATTTTAGGGTTCTTAGAATTTCAAAATTATCAATTTGGGGATTTTTGAGAAAATTGGGTATTTTAGGCGGATAGATATATGGGTCGGGTTTTAAATCGGGTCGGGGTTTTTAGTTCGGATCGATTTTTTTGTTCGGTTTAATTTCAGGTTTTGTTCGGATTGTGTTTTGGAAATTTATTTTTCATGTTGCAAAAGCGAAAGTGTTTGTAGTGTTGGATATCAATTACTTGAGCGGTGTTGTGTGATTGGACCAAAGATGAATGTTGCCCAGATCTAATTACATTCAATCGAATTTGCAAAATCAATTTTAGGATTCTTAGAATTTCAAAATTATCAATTTGGGAATTTTTGGAAAAATTGGATATTTTAGGCGGATAGATATATGGGTCGGGTTTTAAATCGGGTCGGGGGTTTTAGTTCGGATCAATTTTTTTTTTCGGTTTAATTTCAGGTTTTGATGGTTTGCTTTCGGTTTAGATCACAAACCGTCCAAACCAACATCCATGGGGATTTAAGTCTCGAACCATAGTTTCGGGGGGATTTAAGTCTATAACTTGGTTTTCGTGGGGAGATATACAGATGGCATAGTTCGGTGGGGATTTGGAGGGATATGACAATAGTTTGTGGGGAAATATGTCGTTTTCCCTATGAAATATTCTACTTTGGTGATACTATACTTCCATGCTTTGAAGAAGTTTTGTTATGGAGTATAACAGAATCATAAGTTATAATTAATAATTAAGAGAAGGCTTTTCGTTTCGCTTCTGGTCTGAGTTCTCAAAAAAAATTTCATTTTCAAATTTGGCTTTGCATTAGCATATTATATATGAACATAAAGGCGGAAGCTGGAAGAAAAATATATACACTTGCCTCATTAGATTGATGGTGGTGAAACAACGGACACGATACTAAAAAATCTAGCTGAACTCCAATTTTTTTTCGTAAGCGTCACTTATATAAGCTACTTTCTTCTTTTAAGAATTACAATTGATTCCAACATAAGTTAATTATGTTTGAACATAGCAAGAAATATGCTTATACTTAATGTTGAGTGATGGAGAATTCTCATCTAGATGAATATGGACTACATGAGGGTGGGAAATGTATTAGAGAAAACAAAAGGATCAATGATTATTGTTTCTCACATACTTATGGATGGGAATATGTTTTTGGTTCAATCGGTTTTTTTTTCTTAATTTTTGTTCTATTATTGTATATATTTTCTATCACTTTTTAATTTTATTGATTATATGATATAAATCATTTTACAAATAAAGTTTTAAAATCACCAGATAAATTGAAACTAGAATTATTCTTTATAGCAGGTTTATTGATGTGATATTCTCAATATATATGGTTATCTCGGTTAGCAAAATGTGCTCGAGTTATCAGATACAAAAAGACATAAACAAAGTTTGGATATACATTTATTTTTACGTTGTGTGTACATCTCAGGTAAAAAGAATCAAATATTTCATGATTCAATTGATTTTATAAAAACAATTTTATAAAAACAATAATCTCGATGATTTCCTGCAAAAAAGAATGAATCAGAAAGAAGCATGCATACAAGAATAGTATTACAATTTCTAATTAAAGCATACATTCTACCTTGATAAAGGGGGAGCCATTATATGTCTTCAATGGCTTCCATTTTATCAAGGTAGAATGCATGCTTTAATTAGAAATTGTAATACTATTCTTGTATTCAAGGTAGAATGCATGCTTTCTGATTCTTTTTTTTTTTGCAGGAAATTATCGACAGCAATGATCATGTGTTTGTAGATATAACGATCAAATTAACAAAGAAAAACATGATGGTAGCTAGAAGAAAGGGTTTGGTTGAAACTTTCGGCCTCTGTAGAGTAATTAGTACAAAAAATATGCATCTTTATGATGAGACTGGTAAAATAAAGAAGTATGAGCCTCCAGAACAAAGTAAGAAGAAGATATCCAAATGTTTATTTTGTGTTATCTGCTTCATAAAATACAGTAATTTTTACATCTCCATTGCAGTTCTGAAGGAGTTCGTTCAGGCGTAAATGCTATCATGATAGACTGGTTAGAAAATCTTGATCTTTGAGGTTTTAGTTATCAAGACAATGGACTAATTAACTATCTTGTGATGTGTACAGGATTCTGTAATCAATAATCTCCAAGAGAAGCTGAAGATAGTACAAAAAAATTGAACTTTGTTGATGAAGTTAGGACAAGTCGAATCAGGTTGGATGTTAAGACAAAAGATGATGTTCTCGAACAGTTGAGAGAGAATGAAGTTTTTAAACAAAACGAAGGTGAAATGTCGACATGTCAACATCTTTTGTCAATGCCTATATCAATACTGACTAAAGAAGAATTGGAGGGCTTACGTGAAGAGAGAGAAAAACTTAATACACAAATTTGCGACGTTTCAACCATTCGTTCAGATAATTCTCGCTGGTTCAGCCAAATCAATTCCTTTGGTGTTATTCTTAGTGAAGAAGATGAGAAGATTCTGGTGAGCCTCTTTTATTTGATTCAAACTTTTCTGTTATCAATTCTAATCTTCTTTATTTTTGGTCAATCGATTCTAATATTCTATGATCCTCTATTTAGAATGAGGCAGATTTCGCTATAAGACTTGAAACTTCGCATAACCAAAAATGGTGAAAAAATGTAACATATAACTGAAAATGGTGAAACCGCCAGCCAAATTTGTTTCATACATATAACCAAAAAAGGCCATTAGCAGCTACTGGATCAGACATGGTGGAAAAAAGAGTAGGAAGTAGAGAGAATGGAATAGAGACTGAAAAGTTGAATGAAGATGAAGAAAAAGTTTGCACTTTAGAGAGACGTGAGACGTGAGGGAGATGAAGAGTTGATGCGTAATGTTTGAGTTTAAGGAATATAGAAAATTGGAAAAGTATATATGGTTTATTGGATTTAAGTATATATATGACGTGAGGGAGATGAAGAGTTGATGCGTAATGATGAGGAACCCAATCTAGATGCAAAAAAAATTTATGATATGCTAGATGCTGCAAATCAGCCACTCTACGATGGATGTAGATAAGGACATTCTAAATTGTCGTTGGCGGCTAGGATGATGACTATTAAAACTGATCATAACTTAGCTGAGGTTTGCATGGATGATTGGGCTGATTTGATTAAAGAGTATTTGCCAGAGGAAAATTTAGCTGCTGAAACTTACTATGAGATACAGAAGCTGGTTTATAGTCTTGGGTTGCCTTCTGAGATGATAGATGTCTGTGTTGACAATTGCATGCTTTTTTGGAAAGATGATGATAAGTTGCTGGAATGTCGATTTTGCCATAAGCCAAGATATAAGCCGCAAGGTACTGGTCGGAGTAAGGTACCGTTCCAGCGGATGTGGTACCTTCCTATAACTGATAGATTAAAAAGAATGTATCAGTCTGAGAGGACAGCTGCATCGATGAGATGGCATGCAGATCATTTGCAAACAGATGAGGAGGTTACTCATCCTTCAGATGCAAAAGCGTGGAAACACTTTAAGACGGTACATCCAGACTTTGCTAGAGAGAAACGTAATGTGTATCTTGGTCTTTGCACAGATGGATTTAGTCCATTTGGTATGTCTGGTAGGCAATATTCTTTATGGCCATTAATCCTAACGCCTTACAACCTACCCCCAGATATGTGCATGCAAAGAGAATTTTTATTCTTGAGTATTTTAGTATCAGGTCCGAAGCATCCGAAGCGTTCCCTTGATGTGTTTTTGCAGCCTCTGATACAGGAATTGGAGCAGTTGTGGTATACCGGGGTTCGGACATATGATTTTGCAAGGAAAAAAAATTTTACAATGCGTGCGGTGCTTATGTGGACAATAAGCGACTTTCCTGCGTACGGGATGTTATCAGGTTGGACTACGCATGGGCGATTGTCTTGTCCATATTGTCTCAATCGTACAGATGCGTTTCAATTGAAACATGGTCGGAAAACAAGTTGGTTTGATTGTCACCGCCGATTTCTACCGATTCATCATGCATATCGAAGAAATAAGCGGTTGTTTAGAAAGAACAAAATTGTTCGTGTTCCTCCTCCTGTTTATATTTCCGGGGAAGATCTAGAAGCAGAAATTGATCATTATGGTGCATTGGAAACAGTCAATCGTGGTGGAAATTGGCACACTCCAGCTAATATGCCGGATGGATATGGGGAGCATCACAATTGGCAAAAGAAAAGCATATTCTGGAAGCTTCCGTATTGGAAGGATCATTTGCTTAGACACAATTTGGATGTCATGCACATTGAGAAAAACTTTTTTGATAACATCATGCATACATTGTTAAACGTGCGTGGAAGGACTAAAGACAGCGGTAAGTCAAGGTTGGACTTGCCTGATCTTTGTTGTCGGAATGAGTTACATATTACAAGCAATGGGAAAGCACATGTCCCCATATTTCGAGTGGGTGCGGAAGAAAAGTTAGCTTTGTTCAAATGGGCGACATCTGATGTGAAGTTCCCGGACGGGTACGTATCTAATTTAGCTAAATGTGTTGAGAATTGCCAAAAGTTTTCCGGGATGAAGAGTCATGACTGTCACGTCTTTATGCAACGTCTACTTCCTTTTGCAATTGCAGGCATTGGAGGGTTTTTTCGGGATCTTTGTACCCGTACTTTGTCAGAAGATGTTATTGCACAACTTGATGCTAGTATTCCTATTTTGTTGTGCAACATGGAAAAAATATTTCCCCCAGCCTTTTTTGATGTTATGGAACATCTACCTATTCATCTACCTCACGAAGCAGAACTTGGGGGACCTGTGCAGTATCGATAGATGTACCCATTCGAGCGATTCATGGGACATTTGAAGCGGAAGGCTAAAAATCTAGCCAAAGTTGAAGGGTCAATAGTAGCAGGAAGTTTAACAAAAGAAACTTCTCACTTCACGGGGTACTATTTTGGCTCGAAGGTTCGCACACGGAAAAGGGCAGCACGGCGATATGATGATGGAGGTGTAGGCCGAACATATGCTAATGAAGGTGTCCCAGATATCTTTTCTTCAATCGGTCGATTATGTGGAAGAGTGAAGTCAGTTTGGTTTGCCAATGAAAAAAACCATCATAGTGCACAAACGTATATCCTCTTAAATTACGAAGAAGTTAGTCAATTTGAGACGTAAGTGTATAAACATACGTCTTATATATATGGCTAAATTATATATATGCTAGCTTTATACCAATTACAAATACTTTTGTATGCAGTGAATTTGTTAGACAAGTCCGAGAAGTCATTGAAGGAATCTCAGACGATGAAATCAACAAGCGTAAAGATCAACATTTTGCCCCGTGGTTGAAGACGCAAGTACGTAGAATTTTAAGTACTAACTTGGACAATTAACCTAATACATATTTTGATTACTTTTTAATTAAATTAATTAATGATATAGGTCGAGTATGGGGATACCGCATATCCACTCTGGTTCAATGAGTTAATAAAAGGCCCCATATCGAAGATAACGAGTGCACCCATGTATTGCACACGCGGATATATATTTCATACATTCAAATACGGAAATCAAAGAGCTACTGCCAACTACGGGGTATGTGTGCGGGGCGAAATAGATTTTTATGGAGTACTGTTGCAAGACATAATTGAAGTTGAGTACCCTGGTTGCTTAGGTTTGAAATGTGTTCTGTTCAAATGCGACTGGTTCGATCCAACAGTTGATCGAGGCGTCCGTAAGAACAAATTTGGGGCAGTAGATGTCAACCAATCACGACGTTACAATAAGTATGAGCCATTTATCTTAGCATCACAAGCAGAACAAGTCAGCTTTGTTCCATATCCGCGAGTTCGCACCACCCGTATCTCATGGTTATCAGTTATAAAAGTTTCTCCGAGGGGTCGAATTGTGGGGGTTGATGAGGAACTACCAATGCAGTAAGATCATTGCTCTGATATGCCAGAACTAAATGAGAGCAATGAAGACATCCTTTTGATAGATCCTCAAAACAGGCAAGTTGAATATCTCCCAGACGATACAGAGGAAGAAGATGAGGAAGATGAGTTCGAAGAAAGTGATGAACCAGATGATCAAGAAACGGATGTGTACTACTCTTCGTCCGAAAATGAATCAGAGTGACCGCGCTAGCTAGTAATTATTGTGAATTTAATGTATTAATATAATATTGTGATCGAGTAATTATTGTGAAATTTAAATGATATGATTTCTATGAAATCCTTTAAACCCCAAACTAAATTCCATCTCCGATCTCCACTCATTTTCCGCCGTAGGTGCGGCGATTAATAAATTACGAGACATATGTGTCTATGTGTCATGTAATTTATTAATTGCCCCAACAACGGTGGGAAATTAGTGGTGATCGGAAATGGGATTTAGTTTGGGGTTTAGGGGATTTCATAGAAATCGTCGCAAAATCGATGCTAATTTGCGACGATTTAGCAACGAATTATTACTATTCGTGGCTAAATCGTCGCAAAATAAGAATGTTACAAAGTCGATGCAAATTTGCGACGATTTAGCCACGATTCGTTCATAAACCCTAAACCCTAAACCCTTTGCCCTAAACCCTAAACCCTAACATATTACCATCTCATTGTATTATGCATCTTTCAATGAAATTGATCGTGACTTTAGAGAATTGTCCGAAAATGAAAACTCGGTCAATCACAATAATATCCACAAACTGAATCATTGTATTAATAATCTCTAACGTATACGCAAACTATATGTTTTACTTATTTTTCAATATCGATGAACTTATTGATAATTTCATGAATTTGGATTTACGGTAAACATGTCAAGTTGCTTATGGAATGTTGCAATTGACGTTACAATTTTGTACCTATGCCCTAAACCCTAAAACCGATTTTACAAATATCCTCACTAATTCGATGCAAATTGGCGACGATTTAGCAACGAATTTATAATAATCGTGGCTAAATTGTCGCAAACATTGAATGTCACAAAATCGATGCAAGGTTGCGACGATTTAGCGACGATTTGTCATAAACCCTAAACCCTAAACCCTTTGCCCTAAACCCTAAACCCTAACATATTATCATCTCATTGTATTATGCATCTTTCAATGAAATTGATCGTGACTTTAGAGAATTGTCCGAAAATGAAAACTCGGTCAATCACAATAATATCCACAAACTGAATCATTGTATTAATAATCTCTAACGTATACGCAAACTATATGTTTTACTTATTTTTCAATATCGATGAACTTATTGATAATTTCATGAATTTGGATTTACGGTAAACATGTCAAGTTGCTTATGGAATGTTGCAATTGACGTTACAATTTTGTACCTATGCCCTAAACCCTAAAACCGATTTTACAAATATCCTCACTAATTTGATGCAAATTGGCGACGATTTAGCAACGAATTGATAATAATCGTGGCTAAATCGTCGCAAACACTGAATGTCACAAAATCGATGCAAGGTTGCGACGATTTAGCGACGATTTGTCATAAACCCTAAACCCTAAACCCTTTGCCCTAAACCCTAAACCCTAACGAATTACAATCTCATTGTATTATGCATCTTTCAATGAAATTGATCGTGACTTTAGAGAATTGTCCGAAAATAAAAACTCGGTCAATCACAGTAATATCCACAAACTGAATCATTGTATTAATAATCTCTAACGTATACGCAAACTATATGTTTTACTTATTTTTCAATATCGATGAACTTATTGATAATTTCATGAATTTGGATTTACGGTAAACATGTCAAGTTGCTTATGGAATGTTGCAATTGACGTTACAATTTTGTACCTATGCCCTAAACCCTAAAATCGATTTTACAAATATCCTCACTAATTCGATGCAAATTGGCGACGATTTAGCAACGAATTGATAATAATCGTGGCTAAATCGTCGCAAACACTGAATGTCACAAAATCGATGCAAGGTTACGACGATTTAGCGATGATTTGTCATAAACCCTAAACCCTAAACCCTTTGCCCTAAACCCTAAACCCTAATGTATTACAATCTCATTGTATTATGCATCTTTCAATGAAATTGATCGTGACTTTAGAGAATTGTCCGAAAATGAAAACTCGGTCAATCACAGTAATATCCACAAACTGAATCATTGTATTAATAATCTCTAACGTATACGCAAACTATATGTTTTACTTATTTTTCAATATCGATGAACTTATTGATAATTTCATGAATTTGGATTTACGGTAAACATGTCAAGTTGCTTATGGAATGTTGCAATTGACGTTACAATTTTGTACCTATGCCCTAAACCCTAAAACCGATTTTACAAATATCCTCACTAATTCGATGCAAATTGGCGACGATTTAGCAACGAATCGATAATAATCGTGGCTAAATCGTCGCAAACACTGAATGTCACAAAATCGATGCAAGGTTGCGACGATTTAGCGACGATTTGTCATAAACCCTAAACTCTAAACCCTTTGCCCTAAACCCTAAACCCTAACGTATTACAATCTCATTGTATCATGCATCTTTCAATGAAATTGATCGTGACTTTAGAGAATTGTCCGAAAATGAAAACTCGGTCAATCACAGTAATATCCACAAACTGAATCATTGTATTAATAATCTCTAACGTATACGCAAACTATATGTTTTACTTATTTTTCAATATCGATGAACTTATTGATAATTTCATGAATTTGGATTTACGGTAAACATGTCAAGTTGCTTATGTAATGTTGCAATCGACGTTACAATTTTGTACCTATGCCCTAAACCCTAAAACCGATTTTACAAATATCCTCACTAATTCGATGCAAATTGGCGACGATTTAGCAACGAATTGAACTAATCGTGGCTAAATCGTCGCAAACATTGAATGTCACAAAATCGATGCAAGGTTGCGACGATTTAGCCACGATTTGTCATTAAATATACCGCGTGTCGGTCAACTAAACTCCCGCATGTTTGAATGTCACAAAATCGTTGCAAAGTTAGCGACGAATTAGCTACGGTTTGATTGCCTCGATATAGCGACGATTCGTCGCGAAATCGTCGCTAATTAGCGACGATTTAGCGACGAGAAGTAATCTTATATATACACGCCAGTTCCTCTCGATTTCATTTACAAATAAATATAAAAAAATTCTAATCATAACTTCCTATCGAATGTCTTGCGAAAAAAGGTAAATTTTTTTTTTAAATGTTTTTAATTAATTAGTATTGATAATTTTTTTTATATAGTAATTTTTTGCGAAAATAATTAGCAGACTGCCCGGATGTTTATAGATAGTAATTTTTTTTATTATTATGCAGATGGGCCAGCGTCGTGCACATTACGCTCAGTTTTTGAGAGAGATTGGTGATGCTTCGGGTACCGGGGTGCCCGTGTCTTCTGAGGCTACAGAGACGGATTTCGTCCCGGTGACGCATCCACAGAGTGCTCCGCCGCCTCCACAACCACCTCATATTCCGCAACCTGGAGGCCATGCCCCGGCCCCATATGCACACATGACGGTTCTTGATTTGCTTGCGCAGCCAGGCCGTCATATGCTTAAAAGATTAGATCCGGATCATACTGACGGATCGGAATGGTAATATATATAAATATATATTTTTTACATTTATTATTACATATTTATATTTATTTCTAACAATTCAAAATTTTATAATTTTTTGTTTCAGGTTTGGAGTTGAATCCAAAGTTGGACGCACCGTTTCCGACATCATCAAGTCTTATTTTATCGAGCCGCATACCAATTTTACCCAGCTTCCTCTACACGTCAAGGAGACATCGTTCAAGATGTTTGCGGTACGTATGGAAAAAATATTTTTTTTCTCCCATAATTATTTTAATTATATTTAAATATATATTTAATTTAATTTTATAAAATATGTAATTATTTTTGTTTCTCATGCAACAAAAATATCACTGGGATCTTTCGCTTCATGGCGAGGTTGAAACTTTATGTCTCGAGAGGGTGAAGTTTCGTATCCAAGGCGTGGTTGGTGAGTGGAAGAAAGCATGGAAGAAGGCTGGCGATGAAGCAAAGCCCCTGCACATGGATAAAGCCGTTTGGGACGGCTTGGTGTGGTATTGGATGGATCCGAAATCCATCGTAACTGCTGAGAAGTGTTCGGCTTCCCGCAACACCGTTGATTCGGACGGGAGACTCAAGTCTCTGCCTCATACAGCTGGGCAAACACCTTTTGCGGGTGTTCGTCTACAGATGGTAATTAAATTTATTTAAATTAATTAATTTATTTAATTTACTTCGTCAATAACATAGTTTTTTTCTTTAGGCCGCCGAAGACGGAGGTGTACTCCCTCCTATGACCAAGGTTTTTGAGCGGACGCACCGGAAGAAGGATGGTTCCTTTGTTTCCGAGACTGCCGAGCACATCTTCAATGAGGTGACTTTCAAAGTCACCGAACGAGAGACACAGCTCTCTCAACAGCTATCTCCAGGCGGTTCGTCGGTCATGTCTGGAGGGTTGACCACACCCGATATTGACCGGATCTTCGAGTAGGTATATAGAATAGTTAGTACTTATTAATTTTTAGTTTTTGATTTTTTAAAAATTTCTAATTGTAAATTTAAATATAGGTTGCCCCTAAACGAAAGGGGATGGTTGTCGGGATGGGATCTATTCGATATGTCTCGGCTGCTTCTTCATATGCTCCGCGACGACGATCGCCAGAAGATGATCCAGTCGTGTTATGTGCCACGATTACGAGTCTTCAGGATCGGGTTGAGACCGAGTCTCAGGCATATCAGGCGAAGATTGCGAGTCTTTAGCAGCGGGTTGAACAGGATGCTACGCAGAATGACGAACTCTTCGACATCTTGGCAACAGGGAACCCGACAATGCAGGCCATGCTACGGGAAAAGCGAAGACTCCGAGCAGAGGCAGATGCAGCGGCAGCGGCAGAGGCAGCGGCAGAGGCAGCGGCAGGCACATCCGGTTCGTCGAGACGTCCCGAAGACGATGTGAATCTCGACGATTACGATATAGTTATTTAGATTTAGGATTTCGAATTCTAATTTTGCTTTTTTTTGTAACAGATTATAATATTTTTTTTTAATAAAATATTATTATATATTATTTTTAAAATTTTTATTTTATAATTTTGAAATTAATAAAATTTTAAAAATAATAATTAAAATCATTTATAGAATCGTCGTTAATTCGATGGTAAACACTAATCCTCGTTGATTCGTTGCTAAATTAATCGTCATAAAATCGTGGCTAATTTACAACGATTATACGACGATTTATTAACAACGATGTTGCGACGATTATTTAGCAACGATTTTAGGACGATTTATTAGCAACGATGTTGCGACGATTATTTAGAAACGATTTTGCGACGATTTATTAGCAACGATGTTGCGACGATTATTTAGCAACGATTTTATGACGATTGATTAGCAACGAATTAACGACGACAATTTTTTGCCATCGAATTACCAATGAAATATTTCCCTTCGAATTTCCATCGTTTTTACGACGTATTTATATTCGTCGTAATTTCGATGTAATATTTACGACGATTTTACGACGGAAATTTAGCAACGATTTAGCGACGATTTTTTTTCCCTCGTACTTTCCCGACGAATTTACGACGCTTTGTGGTTTGCGACGATCAGTTAACGACGATCTCGTTTTCGACGTAAATTCGATGCAAAGCCTCTTTTGCAACGATTTTACAACGATATCGTTCGTTGCAAAAAGGGTGTTTTCTTGTAGTGAAATATCAAACAAGTCTTAACAATTAAACAAATAAGTTAAATATGTAACTAAATTCATAAAGCAAAATATAAGTTGGCAAGTTTTACATCTAATAAAGAGACAAATAAATAAAATTTAGGTATACTTAACATAATAATTGCAATTATACATAACTATGAAAAAGAGAATAAGAGCCAAAAAAATTAAGAAACATATTAAAAGTATTTACACGAAAATATAAATTAAATTTAAAAATTTAAGATCGTTGTGTTTTGTGATATTATTTTTAACAAAAAAAATAAAAAAAATGTAACTACGACAGGAAAAGAAAATAAAAGCTTCGTATATGCAAAATATATATCATGTGATGTAAATATATTTCAATTCTCATAATAATTATCATCCATTAATACAATAGTTTTCCCTAGAATTTGAAAAGACATTTACTTAATAGATGATAGATTATATTGAATTAATCTAAAGAAATTTCTATTTATTAATTTACTTTTATCATTTTATTTATATAGTTTAGAAAAACTATAGAATTTAGTGTTTATAAATTATGGATTAGATTTATTCTAAATAAAATCAAACAAATGTTGTGATTTCAAACAATCAGTTATATATGGAAATATTTTTCAACAAAAATAAAAGAAAAATAGATTTAGGAATTACAAACATATTACACACATAAATAGGATTAAAATCATATATGAAACACTCCAAAAATAATAACTTCACATGAAACAAAATTAAAAAAAAAATATTATGCAATTTTAAAATATAAATATCTTCCTTTTTAAATGTAAATATATTCCTTTTAAAAAACTCAACTAATTGCATAAAATTGATCACCAAATAAAAAAAGAGGTAAAAATGTGTATCATCCAATAAATAAACATATAGATGATCATAAATTAAAAAAAAACAAAACAAATAAACATATCTTAAGTGGATAGAGATAATTAAATTAACTATAAGACCAAGTAAAATAAAATACCATTAGATTAAAAAAATTGTTTACGACATCCGTGCGGATCACACCCTTTGTGATTGAAATTGAAAGTGAAATCTCACCGGCGATGGGGGAAGATATCGGAGAAAACAAGGGTTTTAGAGCAATGGGTAATGTTTTTTTACAGGATAATCATATTCACAAGAACTCTCTCTCTCTCTAAATGTTTGAATCGACGCTCGACCCCATATTTCTTATATTTTTCCAAATCGGTCCATATTATCTCAAATGTTCACATTAACCTACACATCTACGATGATTTTGATAGTAAATTAGTGATAGAAATTAAATCATTTTTTAAATAAAATTAGATTCATTTTGTAGTCACCAACACTGGATCATCGAAGATGAATAATAGTAAATTCTGAACATTTTATTAGTATTCGGTTTTAGGTAAAAAGATATAAAAATACAATGACTTATTATGAAGTATTTTTTTTATAAAGTTCAGAAAATTCTAAATTCACAAAACTAACTTTCCTTTTATTAGTATTCGAAGTAACTTTCGGACTATATAAAACTAACCCTATTTCGAAGTATTTATTTTATTAGTATTCAGTTGGGTTAAAAATATACAATTCCCTAAATTTTAAAATGATAAAAATTTAACTTTTAAAAACCAACTAATTGAATAATTAGTCAACAAAAAAAAAAATTTCAAATCGTGGATCACTCACTAAACAAATACATAAATAAACATAAAATTAAGAAAAAAATAAACTTAATAATAAACAATCCGGTTTTCTTAAGCTAATAAAACTAAAATAATATTATACCAAATTTTTTAAAAACAAAATTGTGTTCACTTTAGTAAAAAATAAAATATCTTGTTTTTCTTCCTTCCGTCGAAAGTTGGGAAAAGGTCAGATCTGGGATCAATCGTAATATTCGACCAGATCTGGCATCTGTCTCCGATGATCCATCTTTATCCATACTGTAACAATATCATTTCCCGATCGTCCGATTCCGCCTTAAAACCGGAGATCTACAACAATATATCTCCAAACGACGAATATTGAAGATGCAGAAACCCATCTTCGTGGTTATCTCGAAATATCTGTTTCGTTTTTCTGATTTCGAAAACCAAAATTTGAAGCTTTGTCTGGTTTTCTCCTTCCTCTGCTTTTGATGACGGAGTTTGTGAGAATCGATGGTTTCGATGTTCTTGAAACTGTTCTTGTAGCTTTCATTGCAGATTTCCATATAAGAGCTGAAACAGCTTCGACTCTTGTAGGCTGATTCACTTCAAAGCTTGAATACTCGAAGAGTCAAAGACGAATCTCTTCGAAAGGGTCTGATTCATCATGATTTCTGGCTCAACCACAGGTGCAGGAGAAGTCTCAGAGAAGTTTCTAGGTGGGAAGATCTTGACAGTGTCGAAAACCAGAAATCCAGCGGTTTTAATCGATCCTTGGGACGAAATTGCAGCCCAGCTCTTCATGAATAAACCGATAGAAGTTGCATCAACGAGTTTATGAGAGATGCAAACTCCCAGAACCATGCCTCCACCACATTCAAAGAAACTCACCAAGAAGAAGTTTGGTTCTCGTCTCAATGCAAGATCGAAAAATATTTTCATTTTTAAAAAATGTTTTGTATTTATTAATTATAATAATTATTAAAATAATAATTAAAAATAATTTTTGTTTATTAAAAAAAAGTCACATAAAGGAAATGATCACTTCCATTAAAACATTTAACGGAGTGTACTTAAAATATAATTTGAAGGTTTTTTATGTTAATATTTCCAGTTTGAAGGTTTATAATGTGAGTGAGATTCTCTAAATATTTAAAGTGTAAGTAAGTGTCACTTTGAAGGTTTTTTATGCAATTTTCTCTAAAATAATATTATGTAGTTGTCCTCCTGATTTTTCATTTATGTAGGCCATGTAGAAATGACTAACAATAAAATTTTAGCAAAATCATATAATTTTATTTTCTCCATCATGAAATGGTATCATTATCAAAGACTACCATGTATCATATGGGGTATTTCATGTGAAACCAATATTATGTGTTAGAAACACAATATGTCTTTTGTATTTTTTAAATTTTTAATTATTATGTGTTAGAAACACTTATGTGTATATCTGTTAGTTGTAAATATTTTAAAATACGTAAATATTTTTACATCATTTTTCCCAAAAAATAGTTGTATCTAGTTGTCCAGTTGTCCATGTGTACTTGAACAAAAAAGTAGTCACTCTCAAAACATAGTTGTACATAATTGTTCAGGTGACCCAAAAACTGCAACATAAAATTATCTTGAACAATTACAAAATAGATCATAGACCTAAACCAACAAAGAAACAAACAAACACACCCCAAATTTCCCTTGGGTTTGGCATTGGGTTTACTGGCTCAAACCAATGTCCCAGATGTATTCCTTTATCTCTAATCTCTTTCCAAATCTTCCAATAGCTCCACATTCAAAATAGATCCAAGTCTCTCTTTATCCACAGTTGTTAGATAAACATAAACATCATCATCATCGACAATACATGACTCCCTATGAGGCTTAGCTACCAACGGAATGTAGCTCAATTTCAGTTTCTTTGTACTGTCGTTTACCCCAATCTTCTTGCATATACCATCTACAAGCACCGAATAGGTTAACTCGTCCAAAGTTAAAGTCCTAAATGATATACCATAAATGGAATTTCTTGAATTCCATTTAAACTTCTCTCCTTCATGTGAATAATATCCTTCATACTCAAAATGTATGTTTGTACGGCTGCTCATTCTCTCCTGGAAATACAAACAAAAAATTAAGTCAATTGTCAACTCTTTCTCAGTTATAGCATTTGTTCCAGTTGTCCCATATTTATCAGATGTACCTATTTGTACTAGTTGTCCCACGCCTATCAGTTATACCATTTGTCCCAGTTGTCCCCCATCTCACAGATTCACTACCCATCAGCTCGATTCAACAACAATAATCGACAAATTACAAATTCAATGACTAGTCGACCCATATAAGTGACTTAAATATCCAATGTGCATACTCAAACCAACAAATTTCACAAATCGAATCCATAATTTTGGAAATTCCCAAATTAACGAAAACCTTTACCTTATTCAACAATGGCGGAGGAGAGAAGAGATATGACGAAAACCACAATTGCAAAGAAGGACGACGCGGTGGCAGCTACGGTCCGCTGGCGAGAAGAATCGATGGTTCGAAGGATTCGATGCTCGCTTGAAGAAGCAACGGGGAACAATTTATTTAATTACCTCGAAAATTAAAAAAAAATAAAAAAAATTAATATTAAGTTATTTGATAATCAAAATAAAAAATTTAATAAATAATAAAACCAGATTTTCGAAATTCATAAAATCAACAATACCACAAGCACAATATATTAAGGGCAAAATGGGGATTCACCTCAGATCAGTTGAAAAGGGAAGCGATCAAGCACAGCTTCACGGTGACGATCAGTAGCATTACCAGAGAAGCGTGGATGCGAGAGAAAGAGAACACACAACGATGCGAGAGAAGAAAAGAAGAAAGAAGACGACGATGGCTTTCAGTTTCGTCGAATAGATCTGAGAATCCCTCCGCTCAGTTATCTGTTTACAAACATTTATTTTATTCATCTTTAAGATTTTTTATTCCAAGAAAATAAAATAAAAACTAGAGAAATAGGCCCTATAGCACAATTTTTCTTTTTCAAAATTAGTACCCTAACTATAAAATTTCGTAAATATCACAAATAATTATATAAAATATTTATTTAATCAAAATAAATTTAAAATAAAATTAAACATTATGATTGTGTTTACTATTTCTAATTTATGGTTCGGTTTTTATGGTTCGGTTTTTCTTTATTAGAAGATGGTTTTATGTCATTTTAATATTACATCTATGCTATTATTGTCAAATTTTGTTATTATTGTCATTTTTAAATAGTGATTCTAAGTTTGGACCAAAATTTTAAAATGTGCTATTTTGGTCAATTGTCTTAAAAACTATGAGTAATTTATAATCTTCGCATCAACATTATTTTACCAAAAAGACTTAAATTAGGTCACGCGTGATACGCATATAAAATATTTAAACTCTAAAATTGATAACAAGCATAATAATGACCAATATAGTTAGATTTTAAATTAATTATATTTGAAATTACGTTTTGTAATTCACAATTAATAAAACTCAAAATGGATCTATGTTACCATAAAAATCCCTTTAAATTAATAAGAGGGTTTGAAAAACTAATCTTAAATCTTATATAACTTAAAACTAGGGCTGGGCAAATTATCCGGATCCAAAAATCCGAACCGGTACGGAACCGAAAATACCCGAACCGAACCCGATCCAAAATTTTAAAATACCCGATCGGATCCTAAATTCCTATACCCGAAGAACCGAACCCGAACCGGTACCAAACCGAATGGGTACCCGAAATACCCGAAGTATAATTATATACTCAAATATATTAATTTTATTTAGACTTCATATAACCCAAATACCCAAAATTACAACTATAAATCCGAATATATTAATTATTTTTAGGGTATTTTGGATATTTTAGGTATATTTTCGATATTATGGGTATATCAAATACACATATTTTGTTTTTTTCTGAATTTTTTGGGTATTTTGGATACTTTTGGTTTGAAATTATATTGGTTTTATTGAAATGAATATTCATGTTTTTGTGTTTTGTCTCGGATTTCGGGTTATTCGGGTATTGTGGATACTTTTGGTTACTTTTGGATATTTTTGGATCTGGATCCGAACATATCCGAAAAAATTCGGATCTTAAAAAAAATACCCGAGCCGAACCCGATCCGAATTTTTAAAATACCCGATCGGTACCTAAATCCCTAAACCCAAAATACCGACCCGAACCCGATCCGAAGATCCGAATGCCCACCCCTACTTAAAACTGTATCTAATTGATAAATCAATATTTTTTTTAAAAAAAAAATATTATCTTATGAAATTTAATTGTTTTAATATATTAGAAAATTATGTTTTAATGTAATAATTCAAATTTAAAGTTTATACCTCTGAATTTTGTGATAAAAGAATTATCAAACACACGCTAACAAACTGTTATTTTTTAATTTTATATATTATGAATCTTATATAACTCTAATATTTTATATTTTTCATTTTTGTAGTTTATTTTCTAATTTTCAATTTTTCGTATTTTACTTTTTTGATTTTAATAGTTTCTATTTTTTAAAATACAATTTTATTTTTTGTGGTTATTTTATCAATTTAAAAATAACTAAAAATTGAAAAATTTATATAAGTACATTGACTCATATTACGACATAAATTAACAATGACACATAAATTTATATAAGTACATTGACACATATTTTACGTGTCACGCGTTAAAAACGTTCAGTTTTATATATTAAGGTAACAAAATTTAATTGGATTTATTTATGAATTGATAATACATACCAAAAAAAAAATTGGAAATAATTTTCGGAGTTATTCTTGAAGTAACTTCAAAATTTCCGTAGCCCAGGACTCGATCCCTTTGAGATACTCAATCAAGACTCGCTGCTGGTATGAGCCTCCTTCCTGGTACGATCAAAATAAAATGGTTAAAGAGCGAGTAATTTCGGAAAACCGGATCAAACCACCATCTGGTTTAAACCCAAAATAAACCCGGTTAGCCTCCCCTTCACATTATTATCTTGCTTTGTGTAGAGACTAGAGAGACATATATAAGCTGTAGGAACAAGTTTGTGTTACTTACAGTTCGAATCAGCGCTCGCTCGATTCGTTTCTTGATAACGGCAGATAGCTCATCAGGTGCGAGTTCTCCTTTCCCAATTGTTAACCCGTCTATCAAATGTATAGATCCGGTTTAATTATTTTGCGATTTAGTTTTGGTTTATTTGGTTCTGCAAGTGTATGTATAACCATGTAAACGGTCAAGTTTGATTTTGACGAGAATAAATATTCATTTCGCAAATCTCGTTTATGAACAATCTTTCTCGTTAAATCTCTTTGTTCTTCAACTCTATTATGGTGTCAGAACATTTCTCTGAAGAATTCTGGTGATTTCACCTTCGATTTCCTTCTTTTCTTTGCATATTCACCGATTATATATCTCGATTATCATCAATAATCCTTCCGCTCGAACAATTTCTGTTGAAAATGGTGAAACAAGGACGCAAGCTGAGGAATCGAAGATCGACACCTGAATATGGAGAATCGGCTGTTAAGACTCAACACGGATCGGGGATTGTAGAAGAACCTGAAGCTGCAAAAGAGAAACAACAACATTCTCAAAGATCGAAGACTTATGGAGGTTCTGGATTGATGATGAAGAGTGTCGATTATTACGACAGCATCCACAGTCCGTTCTTCCTTCATTCATCTGATCATCCAGGTTTATCGATAGTTGCTCATACTCTAGATGGAACAAACTTCAATAGTTGGTTTATAGCGATGAACATTAGTCTTGATGCGAAGAACAAGCTTAGCTTCGTAGACGGTTTTTTACCGAGACCTTCTGAGAATGAATATTGTTTCAGAATCTGGAGTAGATGCAATAGTTTGGTGAAATAATGGATTATTAATGTTGTGAATAAGGAGATTTATGATAGTATTCTATATTATCAAGATGCTGCAGAGATGTGGAATGATCTCTTTACTCGATTCAAGGTTAACAATATGGCACGAAGATATCAGTTGGAACAGGCAGTTATGATTCTTAAGCAAGAACAGCTTGATATGTCTACTTACTTTACCAGAAAGAAGACCTTATGGGAGCAACTCTCCAACACAAAGTCCCGAATGGTGAAGCATTGTGATAGTGATCAGGTCAAAGAATTGCTTGAGGAAGCTGAAACTAGCCGCATTATTCAGTTCCTTATGGGATTGAACAACAACTTTGATAACATTAGGGGTCAGATACTCAATATGAAACAAAGACCAGGTTTGAGTGAGATCTACAACATGTTAGATCAGGAAGAAAGTCAGAGAGTTGTTGGATCGGCATCAAAAACTCTGCACACACCTTCAGCTTTTCAGACTCAGACGGTTGTTCCAGATCAGAATAACATTCTCTTGGCAAATTTTCAGAAGCCCAAATGTTATCATTGTTCTCGTACTGTACATACGGTGGATAAATGTTACAAAGTTCATGGTTTCCCACCAGGACATCCAAAGAACAAGAAAAACACTACAGTTGGAAGTACAAATTTGGCACCTACTGGTCAGATTCATAATCACAGTGAAGCTAGTTCTTAAGCAGTGAGTGACAACATGTCTAAAGAACAACTTCAACACATGATTTCTTACCACAGCTCCAAGCTCCAGTCTACAAGTGTTAGCTCATGCCCTGAGAAGGCCGTGGCTTCGACTTCAAATTATACACCTCATATCTCACAGATATCTGGTACATTCCTTTTCCTCTACGACTTTTCCTTCTATGACATGTTGACTTCCTCTATACCTCATGAAACTGAGTTGTCTCTTAGAGCTTGGGTCATTGATTCGGGAGCTAGTCATCATGTTACACATGATAGGAAGTTGTATACAGAATATAGGTCTCTAGATAATACCTATGTTAGGTTACCTAATGCTCTTACTGTTAAAATAGATGGCACTGGTTACATTCAACTCACAGATGTTATCTCTCAACATAATGTGCTATATATCCCTGAGTTCAAATTAAATTTGTTGAGTGTTAGTGTAATTACTAAGACTTTAGATTCTAAAGTGAGTTTTATATCTGATTCTTGCTTTATTCAGGCTCTTACTCGGGATTTGATGATTCGTCAAGGTAGTCAAGTTGCCAACTTATATGTCCTGAATCTCGATAAGTCTTTGGTTAAACTGTCTTGTTCAGATTTTCCATGTACTTCAATTCTTTCTAGTTTTAAAGTAGATTCAGAGACATGGCATAAAAGACTTGGTCATCCATCTATGAATAGAATTGAATCTATATCTGATGTATTACTGTTACCTAAGCAGAAAAATAATAAAACTTCAGATCATTGTCACATTTGCCATTTGTCTAAACAAAAACATCTCTCCTTTCAATCTTTGAATCATATCTGTGAAAAACCTTTTGAATTGATTCATATTGATACTTGGGGACCATTCTCGGTTCCTACTGTTGATGGTTTTAGATATTGTTTTACTATTGTTGATGATTTTAGCAGTGCTACTTGGATTTATATACTAAAACAAAAATCTGATGTTTTGACTGTTTTTCCTGGTTTTATACAAATTATTGAGACTCAATTTGATACCAAAGTTTGTTCAGTTCGATCTGACAATGCACATGAACTTAAATTCACTGATTTATATTTGAAAAGAGCATTGCATCATATCACTCATGTCCTGAAACTCCTGAACAAAACTCTGTGGTAGAGAGAAAGCATCAACACTTGTTGAATGTAGCTAGAGCTCTTATGTTTCAATATGTTCTTCCTATAGAGTATTGGGGGGGATTGTGTCTTGACCGCAGTATTTTTAATCAATAGAACACCATCTCCTGTCATAGACAATAAGACTCCCTACGAGAAATTAACATTCAAAATTCCAGATTACCATTCTCTTAGGATCTTTGGTTGTATTTGTTACAGTTCTACTTCACCTAAATCTAAAACTAAGTTTGATCCTAGAGCTAGAGCTTGTGTTTTCCTAGGCTATCCTACTGGATATAAATGTTACAAGCTACTAGATATAAAGACACACTCAGATTCTATTTCTAAATATAGAGACACACCAACCTTGTATCGGTCGACACCCCTCGCAGACTGAGCCAGAAATTGTGAGAAAACCGGAGATGACTGAGGAACGCGTTTACAAGCCTAAGGTGCCATATCCTCAACCACCTAGACATCTCAGAGCTCCCATTACTGCATAGAAGTTGCTCGGTTTTGAGAAGATGGTAAGGAGGGTTCCCCATACTATGTCTTTTGAAGAAGCTTTGGAAAACCGCTATTTGCTTTGTCACTTCCGAGATTGCAGTGAAACTCTAGAAGAGATCAAGGCACTTTTCATCAAATCAAGAAGCGCACCACCACTAATGAAGCAGTTGACTAAGAGGGAAGACCCAGGAAAATTTTCAGTTCCATGCTCTATCTCTGCAATTGAATTCAAAGAGTCTCTCGTTGATTTGGGGTCTAGCGTCAATGTCATGTCAAAGAAAATTGCAGAGTGGTTGGGAATTGCTGATATACGACCTCCTACGATGACTCTCGCATTCGCGAACTCTTCCACCTCAGTTCCATACGGTACAATCCCTGATTTGCTTGTTAAAGTAGGAGATTGCCTGGTTCCTACTGATTTTCAGGTTGTGGAGATGAGTGCAAGATCTGGTACACCTTTGATTCTGGGAAGACCATTCATGGCTACAGTTGGTACAGTTATAGACACGCCCATTAAGAGGATCTCGTTCTCATACATTGACAAGGAGATCTCCTACAAAGCCATCCCCTCTGGGAGAGTTCCCATACATATCTCTTTCATCACCGTTGTTACAGGAGAGCCGTTGGTGGTTGATCTTTTGGAAGAGCCTTATGATGAGCCAAATGTCATAGACATTTTAGATGGTCCTTCTATCATCACCAAAAAAGACATCAAAACGGCTAAGGCAAAGAAGAAGGTGAAGAACAAAAGAGTCAAGGGTGCTGCCTATATGACTTTAATCCCTCAGAAGTGTGATGGAGATTCGATTGAGTATAAGGTGAAGTGCAAAGGAACCTCAAAACCATTCTCTAAGGATAGAGTTATTCTTACTTCGGAGCTGAAAGAGAAAGGAGGTTGTGGAGAGCATGTTGAGCAGAAATCTGAAGCTGGAAGTGTCTAGTTGTATAGAACTTGCCTGGGAGTAAGTTCTCAATTTTCTCCTGACTGATCACCAGAGCCAAAGTCAACCTAATGACTAAAAACAAGCGCTTGGTGGAATGCAACCCACTGGTGAGTCTGTACATAAGTTCTTTTATTTATTTATTTTTTTTTTGGTTTTTTGTGTTTTATGTGAATCAGGTGCGAAGAGGCTCAGTGTCGGGCGACACCACACCAAAAAAAAAATGGTGTGGTGAGCGTGGAGGCAATCCACTGGGACAAACATGACACGACATGCATCAATGTCGATGTCAAAGAGCCTTTGTGTCGACCTAAGCCTGGTATTGCTCGATACAAGTGATGTGTGTCGGTCGATACTCGTACTCCACGCATGTAACTTCTTCGTTGTTTTCTTTCTCACTCAGTTTTTTTTGTTTCTTTTACCAACCTTCGGTTAGATAACACTGGGACAGTGTTGTTCAAGTCTGGGGACGTAGTTGCTGACATTGTTTTTATTTTTCTTAGAGTTAGTCGTTTTTGAGTCAGTTCGTCGTTTTATTGAGTCAAAACCTGTTGGAGACTGTGATCTTTTTCTTGATTCTATTGTTCTGGCCTTGCTTTTAAGTTACATTGTTACAGAATCAGTTTTAGATCGGCTAATGAAAAATCCAAAGGCTGATCAGTTAACTAGAAGACACCCATGTTTCCAGCAAAGTTCTTTAAAGCCTGAGCCAAATTTTTGCACTTCATCGATGTGATTGATGTCCATAGAGCTTGATTCCTCATTCATATCTGACAAAAGAACCCATGTGTTTAAAGTGATGGTATCTCTCTCTCCTGTTACAAATTAATAAATAAGATGCATTAAAAGATGAAATGATTTTCTTCTGAGTAGAGGGTTAGAAAAATTTCCAGCGATCCCATTATTCTACATCAGAGGGAATGATCACACAAAGGTGGAAGCGAGGTTAGAAAAATTTCATGTGACACCATTATTCGCTAACACCTTTGATTACTTTTTAAGGAAGAACCAGGGATTCGGTGTCAAACACCATCAATACTCGCGTTATCCTTAATAAGTATATGCGAGATAACATGATAAGAAATAAGTCTGGGGAGAGAAAATAATACCAGAAAGTGTGAAAATGGATGGTTCCTTGTCATGATATTGTATGGGAAAGAATCTAGAAGGTTCTTGGTATTAATCACAGCAATGAAACTGGCGATGATGAGCTTAATTAAACGATGCTGCGAAATAATGTGTGTAGTATGGGGAAGCTGCGAATGTCTATGGAGAAATACATGGTGGTTAGATTTGGAACTGGTTATGTGATATGTGGAGCACTAAGGAAAATGGTCAATGCAATGTTTCATGAACAAGTGAGTCTCTGTGTTTCCAAACCTCTTTCTCTTGTTTAGCTTTATGTTTGCTTGAGGGCAAGCAAAGGCTAAGTCTGGGGGAGTTGATATATCATGGTTTTTATCCGTTTTAGGCCATGATATAAGTCCTTTTTAAAGAGTCTTTATAGTATGTTGGAGTCTTTTCAGGTTTTAGGTACGTTTGGAGCATAATTGGAGATATTGAAGCATTATGGAGCTTTTTGGAGCCAAGCAGAGATCCTGTAGCTGAGACACCGATTTGATGCCTGAGTATCGATCGATACACTTATGGTATCGATCGATACCCGTCGAAGAAACAGAAGGATCGCGACTTTTCTGAAGATTTGAGAAATTGCAAATTGCCCCAGAAGACTTTATTATTTACAAATTGCCCTAGAACGTGATTTACGTTATTTATTAGTTTTTCAGCCACTTTGTTGGCTATGCTTTATTTTACTTTTGTTTTGTGAGAGAGCTTTTGGAGGGAGACAAGTCTGAAACTCTGTTCGTCCGAGAGAAGAGTTTGAACCCTTGTTTTACTCTCTTCTTTATTATTTATTCAAGGATTTATTCAGTCATGTTTATTGTTTCAATCTTCATGTCTGAGTATATCTCATGTTAGGTTTAGGGTTCTCATAAGGGATTTCTTTGAATGCTAGGTTGATTTGCGATTAGGGTTCATAATATGAATTTCTTCGCCTTAGGTTGTTCTCAAAGCTAATTCTAGATTGATCACTTGGAACTTAGATCTTTGGTTAATAGATTATGCACGACAGTGCAATTGTGAAACCTGATAGAACTTAGGGTGAGCAAAATAACTATTCGCAAAGAGATTTGGTCTAGTTGTTTTGTGAACAAATCAAACTTGAACTTTAAAGCTGGTTTAGAGTTTAGGATTCGCAAAGAGATTTAGAATTCTAGGATTTAGGTTTAGATAATTCTCGCAACGACAGTTGGTTAATTATAATTTCTTGATTTGAGTTCAAGAACCGGGCTTTAACCTGAACCCTGGCTAGTTAGTTTTTCTGCATTCATTGATTTCTTGAGAAATACCCTGAACCTATCTTTCTCTCATCGAACTTACAACAGTTTAATTCGCAAAGAGGAAATACACTCTGGATTTGCTAGCTGCTACTGGTTTTTCATATTGCAAACCATCATCTATACCGATGGAGCCTAATCAGAAGATGTCTAAGGATGATGGTACCTTACTTGAAGATACGAAACAATACAGAAATTTAGTGGGTAAACTTCAGTATTTCACCATCACTAGACCTGACATTACCTTTGATGTTTCCAAGCTGGCTTAATACTCTTCTGCTCCACGTGATACTCATCTTCAAGCCATTCATAAGGTTCTGCGATACCTAAAAGGTTCTATTGGGCAAGGTCTGTTCTATGGAACCGATGCTAATTTTGACTTAAGGGGATTTTCATATTCTGATTGGGGAGCATGTCCTGATACTAGACGGTCAGTCACGTGTTATGCAATGTTTATTGGTGACTCTTTGATCTCGTGGAAATCCAAGAAGCAGCAAATAGTCTCTTTAAGCTCTGTTGAGGCAGAATATTACATCACATGTGGCTGTGAGGGATGTTCTGTGGAGCATCCACAACTGGTTCGGTATAACCTACATGGAAAAATAAGAAGCCTCGTGCTCGAGCCCTTTTTGCAAGAGTATTGGCGCATCCATTTAAAACTTGAGGAATAAGAGATAAACTAAAGTCTTCGAATGACTCTCTAATAAGATGGAAGGAATCTAGTTCTGACATAAACGCTGGCCAATCCGCGGGATTTTCGATCATGCTTACCAAATTCGAGCAATCAGTCTCAAAGTGCATCGAATAAAACTGTCTTTCTCTTAGGCATACCATAGCCCAGCTAAAACAATCCATCTCGACAGTGCCGGCCCGACTAATTTAGAGACTTAAAACAAATTAGCAAAATGTGACCCTATATTTTAATTTTTGTAACGATACTTTTTGGATTTATTTACACATAAGTGATTTATTTTACAAAAATATAAATATATATTTGATTATTTAAGATCATATTTTCAAATCTAATATTTAACAAGAGAATAATAGATCAATTATTTATTTAAACTTTATTAGGGGTTTTTTTAATTAAAACACTAAAATGATTATAAAAAAAAGTTCTGAAAAGAACTATAAAAAGCGTTACAATAAAATAAGGTTAATAATATGGCTAAAAAAATAAATAAAATAATAAGTTATTAAACATGAAAATAAATCCAAGAAGAATATATTTGGCCAAAAAGAAATTTAGTTAGATAAAACAGAAACAAAAAATAATAACTAAAAATGCACAAATGTAGTCGTTCGAGCTGAGGATTCTCTATGAGAGACATGGAGTTAGAAAGCCACCGCATCAAGATAAAACTTCAGGTGGCCCTTAAAAAAAGGTTATTTAATTGTGGCTTAAAGTATGGGCTCGTTATGCCTTATGTAAGGGACGGACCTGCATCTCAGCATGTAAGGCTGAGAGCCTTCTGCGACATCCATGTTGTCTGGAAAACTCGTATCTCTGGTGTTCTTAAAACACTATCTTATTCCACTAACTGGTCCATGATTGATCTATAAGGTATTATTCAAATGAAGTAAATATGACAATGGTACGTCGATAAGCATTATTCACTAAGAGCATATCTAATGGTTTTCTTCATATTTTTTTTCAAAAATGAAGTTTCTTCAAAATGAAGAAAAAAAATGAAAAAAAGTTTTCTCCAACAGTTTGCTTCATTTTTGTCTTCAAAAAGAATATTCCAAGTATATTATATCTTCATTTTATTATTAATTGTTAATAAAACCATTTAATTTTCAGTTTTACGAACTTTCACCGACTTATTTTATTTATAGCAATTGTTTAACAAAATTATGATTTTAAATAATTTAAACATTTATTATATAGATAAAATCATATTACATAATGTAAGAACAAACAAAGTAGAATTTTATGATGTATTAGTAGACATATATTTTTCCCATAAATGATCAATTAACGCACTTCGTAGTGAGAAATGAGATTTTATATATGTGATTTGCATTTTTACTTTATAATTTGATTGTATAAACACATAATTTTAAAATTAATTGGGTAAAAAAAACATATAATTTTGTTTGGATATAAAACAAAACATAAAAAATTGAAGACATATTTTGTAAATAAAAAAATTCACCTTAAAAAAATGAAGGAAAATTTGAAGGTGAAATTTGAAAAACCATCGGAGGAAAAGTTGAAATTTGAAGGTGAAATTGAAACTGAGCAGATTAAATCAATTTTGTAAAACTTTTTTTCCTATAAAAGGAGGTTTCGGTGAAAAAATATAGAATTCTATACATATACTTACCCTTCGTTTTATATGTTATGTTTCCTCCTCTTTTGCTCCATTTTTATAGAACGATATCCCATTTTTATAGAACGAAAGACACTACATACAAACAAACAAAAAAACTGAAAGGTACTACAAACATTCAAGCCTGCCATTCTGGAAAATATTAGCAGCTTTCCTTTGACACCTGCAAATTCACATATAATCGTATATCAAAATCTTGTTAAAAATTTGTATTTTGAAGACATACATATATTAGGAAAAAAATGCTATGTTTCAAAATTTTATCTCCTAATTTTCAAAAGTTATTCGAAACACAATAATTCTTTTTACAAAAGAAGCGAGTTAACCTTGTTGAACTAAGGCATTTTGGATGTTATAGATTCTGCGATGGATGAACATAATGAAATTACCTGAAATTTTGCGTAATATAGAGGATAGACTTGTCCGGTGTCAAGAGGGAAAGGCAAACAAGCGATCCGAGATCTTGGTGCGGCATATTGGGCACTCGGAGCAGGCAAGTGAACAACATTTACAAACTGTGTAAAAAGAGTGGAGATTTTGTTATTTTTTTAGTGTACTAATAGTAGTTGATGAATAAAGGATACTCAGGGGAGTGAGACTTACGGCAGAAATGACGGCAAGGGAGGAGAATTGTGGCAGTTGGCGACTCGAAACAGACTTTACAGATATGTGAGTTTGCGTCTGCATTGGCCGCTGCAACCGCCTGCGATTTCATCTCTTTCTCCTTCATTTCTTGCATCCTCGCCTGTTATGTTAAAAGCTTCAATTGTAGGACACAAAAAAAAAAAATTGATTTTTTAAAAGCAGATGTTGTTATGGATGTATTTGAATGTGTCTGATGAACCATGGCTTTTCATTAACTGTACAAAGTTTAGACGATCACACACGAGTACCAAAGTTCCATAAACCCTAAATAACCAGAGAAATTTTCAATACCCATGAGTAACTTGACTTAACAACCAGTTATCCGGAAAAAAAAAACAAAATAAAACAATTGTAGTATAGATATTTAGGACTAAATACTTTAATACCTTTGTCAGGTGTTTTGATCAGGTAAAGTTATAATAATATTTAGAAGCATATCTTTTTGGGTGTTTTTTTCTAACCCGATCCAAAGTTTATATAGCATAACGGGTAAGGGGTATATATATGTGACTACCCGTAGACTGTGTAGTAGGCTTATAGACAACCAATGCTGAAAGAAAATAGAAGGCAAATTTGCAAAGGTACCTTAAGACGAGCAACGAGGGGTTCCTCCTTTGGCGTCTCTTCAGTCTTGGCAACTATCACATCTTCAGGTGCATTCAAGACTTGTCTCTCTTTCAAAATTGTATTGTTTTGACTCTTGTTCCCTAATTCTGTTGCTTCGTCTCCCATTGCAGGCTCGGTGACAAGAGGTTCGTGACTCTTTGGCCCGGACAAGACCCCACTACTGGCTTTCTTCAACTTGGCAACAAGTACCCACATGTTGGCTAAATCGTTTTCCAGGGCCTCTTCTCTTCTCTTTGCTTCTTCTGCTTTTTTCTTATACTCTTCCTCTATGTATTGTTTCTCAGCTAATGTGGCCTCGAGAACTGCTTCTCGCTGTTTCCTAGCCTGCAACTCCATTTTAAGATCTTCTTGGTTGAGATTCCATGAGTCTGAGACCCTTGCCTTTCTCCCCGGCCTTGTCCCATTGCGATTTGCCACGCTGTTCAAGGAGTTATTGTTACGTGCATGAGCCGCCGCCAAGTCTCTTGCAGCTATTAGTTCTTTCTCTAGCTTTGCATTTTGAAGCGAGAGCTTTGTTACTTCATCAGCTAGATTTTTCAGCTCAATAGCAGCTGCGGAGGCCAATTCCTTAGCGTACGAAGCTTCTTCAGCTAGTTTTTGATTTTGCACTTGTAATCCACTCTTCTCCTCCACACTCTGCACATGCTCGAGCTTCAACTTTTCATTCTCAATCTCCTGAGGTATAAAAACATCAACCCTATGTAAATATATCCAGGGTCCCAGAAAATATATATGATCTTTTGTGTGTTTTTCACCATCTCCTCACTACCGGTGCAGAAATTTATCAGGCATACTTGTGAGAAAGTGCGATGGTAAATTTGATAAAAAAGGGTTGAGATTTTGATAAATTACCTGAGACTGTACTTTCTTTTTCAGCTCGTCTACATACTCTGCACTTGCAGCATTACCATAACAAGGCGGTGAGGACTTCTGACTCGATTGCCGTTGCTCTAGAAGGCGCACCTTTTCGTGTAATTCATTGTCCTCGATACACTGCAGTTGTTCAAATATGTGAGAAGAAACAAGGATGGCTGAGATGAAAGCCAGAAGATACTGCTATGAAGAATGTAAAAGAGAGGAGAAGGATGCGTCAATGACTTAGAAATGACCTTTTTCTCTAGTTGTTCTTGGAGAATACGATTATCTGCTGATATGATCTGATCCATAGATAGAACACAATTTCATATAAATTGGCTTTCAGCAATCTTCATTTTCACTATAACGCAAGACGTTTCATTCCAAAGAAGACAAATATTTTACCTCCAGCTCAAAGCTCTTCTCATTGCACTGTGTCATCAATCTCATAACTTTCTGGAAACAACAAAATAATCGTGATACCAGCCACATTGTATCCACAACTGACTAACCTTAACAAGATAAACCATATTGATGATAGGATGTGGAAATTAAGTTACCTGTTGCATCTCAACCGATGATGCATTAGCGATTGAAGCTTCACCACTCTCAGTTATTCGCTGTTCCAAAGACCTCATTTGTCTTTGCTTTTCTTGAATCTCTCTTTCTAGATTCTGAATCTGCATTTGAAACGTTATTAAGCTCCATACTTACACTTATTGTGGAAATTCTAATAAAGTTTACAAAAGGGTCAGAACATGCATTTTTCTGATTTCCAGGGTCAAAATTAGGAATAGCATTGTCCTACTGGTATATTGAAATTTTAGAAATATAAAGAAGAAACTTTACTTGGGGTTTTGCATTCTCAGGATCATTTACAGACTGATCCATCAAACGCTTTAGTGTGCTTTTACTGAAAGCTATCTCACCGGCAAGCATCTTAACTTGTTCAACGAGAAGATCCATTTCATCCGGAGTCATAACCCCCTACAATAGCCACAACTATCAGATGTCATTTTCTGACAAGAACATAGTGAAAAATCATACTCATGGGTTCAAAGAAAGGGTAAATCGGTGCATGTGACCCTGAATCATCAAACACCCTTTGCTATAGCCAATTGGTTTTGAGAAGAATGATACACCAAACTTTGAATACACATAATCCAATGTATATATACGCTAAAAAAACCCAAACTCACTTGAATTAATTCTGCACCAGAACCAGCCGGAGAGTTTTCATCCTTTAACTTGCTGGAAGACCGCCGGTGCTTAAGACCTACAGAAGCATCTGATGCAAGAGACAGAGTCGAAGAAGGGGATGCCAGATTATCACTATCCACGAGCAGAGAGTCCAACTTCTGAAGAGCAAAAAGAAAACAGAATGAGTCACTCTGGTATGAAACATCTTGTGCAGTGAGATACCAACATGCTACAGTAGAAAAGGAACATAAGAACATGGTGATAATCTGATTTAACTAGCAAACTTACGTCATCTTTACCAGCAGAAATGCTGCGCTGGTGAGTGGGTGCATCACCTAAATATCCAGGAATAGAGTTCTTGGTAGAGACGAGTATGAGCTTTGTAAGCTTTTGGATTCTACTCATTAGAGCTGCTTTAGCTTCTTCTTCTTCCTCCAATCTTGATTGCATCTTCACTTGACCTTCTTGTAGCTGTTTATTAAATTGGTAGTTCTATTCATTCACCAAATTGGAAGAAACTCAAATATTGATGTAATTACAAGGTTTCAGGGAGGTTAGAACCTGTTGCCTTAGGCTCAATAACTCTTCGTGACTGACACCAACAAGCACACCCCTTCTTAGCTGATCAAGTTCTACTTTGAGGGTTGAGATTTCTTTCTGATATTTCTTAATCAATGACTTCTCGTCTATAATCTGTTTCAAGAGAAAAAAAAAAACAAGAATAATTTTAGTCATGATTTAGGTGATACCCTAGAGAGAAGCCAAGTACTTCATGACCAAACGGCTAAGAATCACCTTATTGCGTGAGGCATTGATTTCTAATCTCTTTGCCCTGCTGGCAAACTTCAATGTATTATGAGTTTCCTCAGTACTGCTTGACGCAGGAGTAACTGTACATATGAGCTATAAAATTTTAAGGAATAAAAACTGAATTAGCTTCTGCTCATTGCTATTTGAAATAACATCAGCGTTCAGTTTATAATAGCTAGCCAATATAAACAAACTAACACTGCCATAAATATGCTGCTGGAGACATCACAATTAAACAATACGAAAAATCAACCATGGAAAACCACTACAGTGAAATGGGAAATATTCACCAGATACAGAAGAGTCGTACCGATACATGACCATGTCCACTCAATGAAGATTGCAAAAGACGAGTTAGCTTAGAGTCCCGAAATGGGACATGAGTAGTCTTGCCTTCAGTCAGTTTTCCAATCACCTACATGTTGAAACCATTAGAGATGATTATAATCAAGACATCCTTAAAATTCATCTCAATGGTTTGGTGACTAAAGATGTTATCTTTGACATAAAACACACAAAAAAAAAGATACTTCTCAGAAAATAGAGGCATTGATCATCAAGATACACTAGCACGACTGCATCATGCACTGAAAAATAAATTTAACAAGAATTATATTTCCATATCAACTTGAAATCCCTTTCTGAGCCTCTAGTGCTGCCAAATCAGATGTGGTAGCAAACCGAGTCATTCTTCTAAGGCAGTTTGCATTATACAATAAAAGAAATTCTGATTTACATTTTATCAAAAGGAAACATCTTACAATTTAAAAGAAAGCTCAAGTACAAAGAGAGACACCTACAGTTCCAAGAGTCAGAAGACTCTTGTTGATGAATGAGCCCTCTTTCCTCCTCAGTCCAGTTGTCTCAGTTTTGGAACTCTCAGATCCAGCTAAGTCAATCAAATTCTAAGCAAGAAAGAGGAACTGTGAGAGCGCTGTCTAAAAGACAAGAGAGATCTTATGCAATGAAATAAAAATAAAGCCCTTACTAGCTGAGAAAAAATAACTCCATCATATTGATCTCCATGAGCACTACTTTCAATCATCTGCAAACAAATGATAGTTGTAACTTAAAATGCATAGCTAGGACATTTGTAAAAGGACATTGAGAGGACCGGAAAAAAAAGAGCATGGGATGTTCACTAGATCAAAGATGTACCAGTGTAAATATTGTGTGACTTCTGCTGCTTAACAAGTTGAAATTATTTGAACCAACATGACGATGTTCTGCCGTTGAAGATAAGAACAGTAATAAGGAAAGGCAAAAAAGAATATCTAATAAAATGAAAACATGTTTCGGAAGTAATTCTTCTAGTTACCTTCCCCAGCTGCAATGAAAGATAGTGCATGACCTGGAGATAAAACAACTTCTTCCTTGATACCTTCAACGTAAGTGCCCTAGAAACAATATCCACTCTAGATCAAACCAAGGTAATCCATAAAAGAAGCAGGATGGATGTAACATGAACCATCATATGTTTTCATCGTTCTAGTCCTTGTCAGAGAGAAAATAATGAAATCAGAAAAAACAAGCAAATGCTCTTGCTTGATATACATTTGTGTTTGTGTGTGTGTGTGTGAGAGAGAGAGAGAGAGAGAACAAGGTCAAAACCTGGGAATCCTCTCTAACACGTAAATTTTGCCCTGTTGGATCCAGTAAATCATTTATCACCTGGTACAAGGACAAAAGTAAGATAACTTGCCGATAAATGGGATATATAAGCGCGCTTGTCTTAAACCAAAGACATGATGAGTTATCGCACAAGTTACTAAAACAAGGGGAGATATTCTTGTAAGTGAGGAGAATGGGAAATTATCTGAAGCTAATAGTCTGAATTTCAGGGTTTATTGACGGTGTAGGTAAATGGTATTATATCATGGATGAAAATTTTCGCATACCTCATTGTATATTTCAAGATATGAAACACGGAGCAGGAACTCTCTTCCTGTAGTCTGGAATTAAGAATGATGTAAGAAACTAGCAAATATGTCATTGTACGGAAAAGGTGCATGAAGAACTGTAAATCAGTAAAGGGCCATATAGGTTATAAGCAGAACAAGATCACTTACTTCCTGGATGATACTGAACACGTCTTTTATTGCTAATGGTATGATTCCAGGAAAATCTTGATCACCCTGAGCATATCGCAAGTGAAGGGAATGGTCAATGAACTTTTTCAACATGTATAACTGAACCTCTGATTATTTAACGGAAATCCAAGATGCACATGATCAAATGTAAATTTAAGAGAAGATGATTTTGGTCAATCTTAATCAATATCTCTTACACTTCCTAGTGACTCAGCCATGGCAATCAAACATTTATCAGCAAGTATAATCTAGGTCACCCGGTCTTTGTATGACACCTTTTGCAACACATTAATGCTGTATTAAGCCAGAAAAACCAAGTGGTATATCCCAAAGAAGTGCCACTTTAGAGCACATATATCCCGAGAAACATCATATAGAAAACAAACCACACTGAGAGAACTTACATGCATTGTATGTGTCTTTCCACTGCTTGTAACACCATAAGCAAAAACGGTTCCTGCCAAATTGTCAACACAGAGTCAGAAACTTCCCTGCAAGCATTGCTAGTAGCAATTGAGCTGGGCTAAAGGTATACTCCTTACCATTAACACCTTCCATTGCTGCCTTGACTACAGGTTTTGCAGCTACGCCATAGACCTCTATAGTTGTTGCTTGTGGTCCAAAAACTTTATCTGGCATCAACATATGTTTTAAGAACGTTTGTTGAACCAACCGAGGCAACCAGAAGTCTAATCAATGAACAGCAAATTGAAATTATCTCCGCATCTCAATACCGAATGCGTAAGCAGTGAGGGGGTTGTACTCATTCCTGACCATTTTATCCGCGTCAGGATACCAAGCAATCTCATCTCCTCTTTGATACTCCCTCTCACTGCAATCAAACAAATAATGGCGGAAAATTGACTGAGTTTCAAATTTACATTCCATCAAATCCCAAACATGTAAAGTTGAAAAATCGTGAAATTGTATCCAATAGATCTGCGCACAGATCTAGCGTACCTCATCGGACGAAACCGAACGGTGACGGAGATGCTATCTCGCTCAGAGGTAATAGCCGGCACAGGCTCGGCAATCAACCCCTCCGATGGGTAAGGGACAGGCGATTGCGCTCCATAAATCCCGGAACCGCTGATGGGACCGGGATCAGAGATGGTACGACTAGTCGTCATAGATCGGGAGCCGCTTACGCCGCCGGAATTGCAGACGGTAGAAGCAGATGTGGAACAAGAGCGAGGTAATAGGCGGTTGTTCATAAGAGAGGAAGAAGTCGACGAAGCCGATGAGTAAGGGCTCGGAGGTCTACGGTGGGAGAAAGGAGAACGGCTCCTGGTTCTAGATGACGATGAAGCCATACACGGTTTCCGAATCGGAGAAAATCAAGCGAAAACTTCCAAATGTGAAGAAGAAAGAATCAAGCGAAAACTTCCAAATGTGAAGATGCAGGGAATGTGTCAGTGGAAGCTCACATGGCTGGGGACAGAAAAAGCATTATGCTCTTCTTCTTCTTCTCTCTCTCTCTCTTCCCTACTTTTCCATGGTTAAGCTATGCGATTGTGAGAAAGCGATAGTGAGACCACAAGGAGAGAGCGATTGTTTCGTCTTCTTCACGCGAAGGTGGTGAAGAGAGAGAGAAGAGAAGAGGGGTCGTATGAAGATATTTTTTTTTTGGTGAAGGCGTCCATTTTTTTTCCTTCAGATTTTGAATTTTCTAATTAATAAAATGTTTTTTACTGTGTGCTGACGTAAAAAACCATTTTGAGGTTTGAACGTGGTCGAGGATTGAAAATAACCGCGAACCGGATAAAAAGGTTTTCGAAATATTAAGGACCCGAGCGAGCGGGAAGAACGATGAGTCAGTAAGAGAAAGGTGATTTGTCCCTTTTGCCCTTTTATTCATTAAACATTTTGTTCCGGTTCAACACAACCTAACCAAACAGAACCGATATTAAACAGATACTGATTTTTTTTTTTTTTTACAACTATCTTTATTAATATAAAATTCAAATTACATACAAACAAAAAAAACATACAAAACAATAAAACAATTATTTGTCAAGTAATCGCTCCATCTCTCTCAACCCAAACGACGTTTAGGGAGATCTTCAAAAAACCACTATTTCTGTTGATTCTTTCGGTCGGCGTCAACTCCGACGTCGTTTGTACTCTATCTATTCTATTTTATCTATTTGCATTTGTCACGGCCAATCAGAGGTTTGAGGCCATCGAGGCGACGATTGGATTTCGAAATTCTAGATCTTGCCGCTGCGGCTTCACTCTATTGATGTCGCCTCAGTTATACATCGTTGATGGTTCATTTGTGAGTCCTTATCTGGGAGTAGATGTCGTTGTCGGTTCTGTTCTCCACCCCGACTCTCTATCCCGTCAGCAACTCCGCCATGATTACGTGACGGCTTTCTGATTTATGTAACAAGTAACGATAATGTGATGTGTTTTCTCAATCGATCTCCCTCTTCGAAGAGGTTCATTTCGTTTGATGATTGGTGGTGTCTCCTTACCGTCATCAGCGGCTATTGTCCGGTAAGTTCCGGTGTTATGTCTACATTGGTAATCTCCAGTGGATCTTTTGCTATGTCTTTGCAAAATTTGGAACAAATCTTGATGGTTTTGTTCTGGAATCAACTTTTACTACTTACCATCTTATAGTTCAAATACATAATCTGGATTTTCGATCCGGGGATTGGATAAATAAGGATCAATGGTCGGCGGGGGATCTAACTTTGATTTTCTTCGATGATTTTACTCTGAGGGAAACGACATTACCATAGAATCAACCACCATGGAAACCGCCTTGGAAGGGACAAGGATTTGGAGCAGTAGATGCAATCTTCTTGTTGTATGGCGACATTCGTACAGTCGTTGAAAATTGACAGTCTCAAAGCTTATTGTCTTTGAAAGAATCAGTAAATTGGGTTCTTGTTCGAAGAACACTTTAGCTCATAATTGGGAATGGGTCATTGTAATACAGCATGAGAAAATATGGACATCAGCCAAAGTTGAAGATCGCATCATATTAAATGTGAATTTGAGGAAGGAAAGAATGGACACTCTATTAGCGAGTAAACTTTCTCGAAGAAAAAAATCGTCAAAATTCTCCTATGTTGTTTTATGGTATTGTATTTTTGTTTTTTTATGTATTTCTTATGTATGTTGAATTATATATAAATAAAAATAGTTGACAAAAAAAAAATTAACCGAAAAAATAATAAAACAACAAAAATAGGTTTTAACGATTTTTTTTCTCCGAATTTTTTTCAATAGAGTGTCTGCACTTTCTTTCTTCATAATCGTATTTGATCAGATACGATTTTATTTGGTTATGATTCATCATTTCTCATGTTATATGTCATTGACACATTTTAAAGAAGAGCTAAAAATGTTTTTAAAAAAAAACAACAGATGGTGAGTTATCTTCTTATTTCAATATTTGTTGGATATATTTAGAATAGTCTTTTCGCCAATTCTATAGAGTGGAACATTATTTGCGACAATGTACTAAACTTGAAAATAGATCTGTCCAATAGATTCAGTACTGAATTTAATAATGACTCAATGAAACCAAACATTTTCCTCAAATAGATTACGTACAACAACTATTAAATCCAGCAAAAGACAAATATTATACTTTAAAAAAATCTACTCCCTCTTTCCTGGTGTTTAAGGTTTTTGCACACCAATTAAGGATTCATTTAATTTTTATTTTTTTTTATACTAAAAATATTATTTATTATACATTTAAACACAATTCAACCAATAAAAAAACAATCTGCAAAATACAAAAGGTGAATATAATTAAAAATTATTTAATTTTGTATTGATTTGTGAAAACATTACTTATTTAAAAACAAAACAAAAACCTCTAAAACATCAATTATTACAGAACGGAGGGAGTATATAATATAATAAAAGAGTTTTCTATCATTCTAAGCTGTCCACATCAACGCTAAACTCCTCAATTAATGGACCTCACCTATTTAAAAAACCTTACTAATTAAAAGTTGTGTTATTTTATTGTGTCACGTAATCCAAAGTTAATTTTCCAAAAGAATTAAAAACACCAAAGATGGGGATATCTTCAATACTAAAATTTAATGATCAATTAGTATAGGTACATTAAGGCAAATTAACTTGGACGTTATGGAGTTCAAAAGGCTATTACTACCACCATTCTACTATTTAAACAAATTACCAGTAAGTCTCAAAACCACAACCCACGTTACAATAATCAACAAAAAAAAAACTTGCAATGGATCCAAACAAAAAAGAAATCAACCGCATAGAAGCACTCCCACAAGACCTTCTTGGAGTCATCATAACAAAAATTGGTGCTACCTCAGCAGTGGATTTCCATAATTTCATCGTATCATGCAAGGAAATAGCTCATTCAGCCGATAACAGATGTGTCAGAAAATGGAGATTTTTCACAGAAGACTCTCTCCCAAAAACCCTAGCAAACAATTTCTACGAATCCATCATAACGTCAAATCATACCTGAAATACTTAATAAAATCAAGTTATTGAATCAGAAAGACAACATAATGATCAATATCTTCTTCGTTCTGAAGTCGATTTAGAAGTATCCGAGACATAAAAAAACTACATAATCGAGTTGAGACCTCAATTTTGGATATCAATTCCGATAGATAATGATGACAGATTCAAAAGAATCTGATACAAGAGATTATGAGAAACTTTGTGGTCGAAAGTGGAGTTGAGTTTTCTGAATTTTCCAGAAGATTAAAGCATCTTGTGGGTGTTCTCGAAAACAACTAATTATTTTAGTTTAATTATAAATAAATATTAATTATTAGGAGAAAAGAGACGTTGGTTTATCAAACCCACGCTCAACCGCTTCTTACTTCTATTTTTCAAGTTGGTTTATCAAACGAGGTTAGAAAAAAAACGTCTTCTAACGGATATCTTATTGTGAATGTAAATATGTAAAATAAATATAAAACTATAATTAAAATCACACAGTGATGAAATACAAAATATAAATACATAAAAAAAGGACAATAAAAGGCGAGAGGCGATTATCACCTTTTTATCGCCGGATTATCAACCTTCGTTCACTGCATCTTCTTCGGCCGACGTCGGCTCCGGCGTCGGTCGCATCCTCTTCTCTCTGTTAGGGAGAAGGTGACGGAGAGAGGACGATTATTGCTGGCTTAACCTTTGCCGTTTATTTTTCACAACGAAGGCCTATCGTGATTGTTCCCTCCATTTTCTTCATTGTTTTTTCGTTTTGATTTCGGATTTTCTGGTTCATGTAACAAGTAACGGTTATGTGATGGGTTTTCTCAATCGATCTCCCTCTTCGAAGAGGTTCATTTTGTTTGATGATTGGTGGTTTCTCTTTACCGTCATCAGCGGCTATTGTCCGGTAAGTTCCGGTGTTATGTCTTCGTTGGTAATCTCCAGTGGATATTTTATTATGTCTTTGCAAAATTTGGAACAAACCTTGATGGTTTTGTTCTGGAATCAACGTTTACTACTTACCATCTTATGGTTCAAGTACGTAATCTGGATTTTCGATCCGGGGATTAAAGAAATAAGGATCAATAGTCGGCGGTTCTGGGATCTAACTTTGATTTTCTTCGAAGATTTTACTCTGAGGGAAACGACATTACCATGAAATCAACCACCATGGAAACCGCATTGGAAGGGACATGGGTTTGGAGCAAAATTATCTTTGTTGTATGGTGACATTCGTACAGTCGTTGAAAATTGGCAGTCTCAAAGCTGATTTTCTTTGAAAGAATCAGTAAATTGGGTTCTTATTCGAAGAACAATATTAGCTCCTAATTGGGAATTGGTCAATGTAATACAACATGAGAAATGATGGACATCAACCAAAGTTGAAGATCGCATCAGATTAAATGCGAATTTGAGGAAGGAAAGAATGGGCACTCTATTAGCGAATAAACTTTTTCGAAGAAAAAATCGTCAAAATCCCCATTTGTTGTTTTATGATATTGTATTTTTCTTTGTTTAATGTATTTTATGTATGTTTAATTTTATATAAATAAAGATAGTTGATAAAATAAAATAAAAAGAACAATATTTCAATATAAGTTAATAACATAAGTAAGAGAAAACGGTTACTATATATACAAACAATAATAAAGAAAAAAAAACACACGTACACATAATGTAAGTTTAAACATAAACCGAATATTAAACTAAATTTTGAAATAAAAAAAAAAATTTCAAAATAAATTACATAAAAACAAATATAAAAACATGAATGTAAATAAAGTTTTGTGCGGCGTCAATTCCTAGTAATAATAATACAACAGTATGGAGTTATTTTTTTGTTAAAGAACAGTATGGAGTTATTAGAAGCACGTATATCTTATTTCTATATCTTAAAAGCATTACGTATATAGAGAGTGTTTGCTTCTCGAAGAGGCGAGTAGTTGTCATATCTCACAGTTTTTGAGCTCCACCGCACATCACACGTGCATGCTTTTCCTCACTCACGTGTCATGTGGTGTTGTTGTTCCTATTTATAATCTTAAATTTTGAATTTCATTATACAGTGCTACCAATCTAAAACTAAATAAAAAAAATTACATTGGTGACGCATGTATATACTATGAAATTTCCTTTGACAAAAGAGAAAGTATTTAGTATTACTTAGCATTTACATGTAAATTTTTCAATATTATTGTATAGAAAAATATGGTGCAAGAGGGGATGACATCATGATTACTCCTGGGCCGCAACTAAAGTGGGCCTAGCGTGGCCCCATTTTCTGAATATGACAAACTAAAACCACACGCATCATTATCTGAACCATTCGATGAATTTGAAAAAAACAAAAAAAAAACAAAAGGGCCAAAGAGAACGTGCAGCCCAACTGTTTGGAGTTGAAGGCTAAAATGGTAAAATCATTTACAAACAAACAAAATCATCGTTTCAAATCCAACAACGACTTGCAAGCTCCTTATCTATGGAGTTGGAAGAAGAAACCAAGGAGGAAACTGTAAAAAGAGAGCCAAAGGAAGAGAGATGCTGATACTCCGTCAATTTCAGATCTCTACGTTTGAGCTCTTCCAATCTCCGAAACAACCTGGTAAATAATCCCTCTCGATTTTGATTTTAGTGGATTTTCGGAGGAATCTATAAGTATCTAAGAGCTGAAACATGAATCTCAGGGTGTTCTAGTTCAAGGAGTGTCCCTCTACCCAGAACTCGATTTTACAGTAATCTAGGCAGGAGCTCTGATTTCAGAGCTATGGCTGATATGAGTGGAACGAACTTAGGAAAACTTTATCTGGGTATGGATTTTGGTACCTCGGGGGCTCGGTTTACAGTTATTGATGAACAAGGAAGGATTAGAGCACAAGGAAAAAGAGAATATCCTCGTTTCATGGTAAAGAAGCTTTTTTTACTCATCTCAAATCTTTATATACATAAGAATTTCTCTAGTGAAGAAGGCAATTGTTTGTCAAAGCCAGCTAATTGCTGATTTCTTGTGTCGTGCCATGATCAGTTCTTGGATGGGCTGCCTATTTAACGTGGGTTTTGGGATTTTCTTGGTGTTTTTTACTCATCTGAGATCTTTATATAAATAAGAATTGCTCATATTCGGTTAAGGCTTGGCTATGAAGCCATTACCAACATGTGAATGTTCCTGTAGTTAATCGATCATTTGCTCAGTATATGAGCTTGATTTGTGGTCTTGCTGAGTACTTAAAATCCTCAACAGCCTTAATTTGCAGTCTTACTTATATCGAACGAGGACTTGAGAATCCATCTACACATTTCATATATAAATTCTGAGCTACATTATGAACAAATTTAAGAAAAAGCTATTTTTATCGAATTTATGGACTGGGACGTTTGTTTGTCATCTAGATAGAGGGAAGAAAGCATGGATTGGGCAAGCTCATGGAAAGCAACTCTTTTTTCGTTGCTAGAGGACATTCCCATCACTGTTCGCTCCCTCGTCTCATCCATTTCGCTTGATGGAACTTCTGCAACAACTCTCATCTTAAACAGGCATGTGATTCATTTGTTGTTGTAGTCTCTCTTTTCTGTTTCTGTTGTTTTTTCTTTTTCCATCCACATTACAGGATTTGATTTCCAATCTGGTACCAACGTTTTTGGTATCCTTATGCATGATCATCATCATAGCAATATGAAGTCATAGGAATGTTGTTTAAATCCCCTTTGCTTATTCAATTATGCGTACCAGTGAGAGTGGAGAAGTTCTGTGTCAGCCTTTTCTCTACAACCAGAGCTGTCCTGATGCGCTGCCTGAGGTTAAGTCTATAGCGCCAGCAAACCACACGGTCTGCTCTGGTTCCTCTACCCTGTGCAAACTCGTCTCATGGTGGAATCTTAAGGTTCCGAACAGAGAATCAGCTGTATTGCTGCATCAGGCAGATTGGTTGTTGTGGTTACTTCATGGCAGACTCGGAGTGTCAGATTACAATAATGCCCTGAAGGTAACACGATGAAGTGCTCTCTGCATCATGCAGAACGTGTGGATTAGTTCACACAAAATATCAAATTCTAACAATAAAATGTTGCTCATAAGTGCTTTTCTATTTTGGGTCAGGTAGGCTATGATCCTGAAAGTGAATCATATCCGTCTTGGTTGCTAAGTCAACCTTATTCTCATTTATTACCTATGGTGCAAGCTCCTGGAACGTTAATAGGCAATCTGAAAGAAATCATTAGAAGGCAATTTGGTAAAAAAAATCTCGAGTCTTAACAAAAGAATCAATGACAAGCAACATAAAGTTTCAACTTTCCTTTTGGCTTGACCAGGATTTCCAGATGATTGCATTGTTTGCACCGGTACTACTGATAGCATAGCTGCGTTTCTTGCAGCACGTGCGACTGAACCTGGGAAAGCAGTGAGAACTCTGCAATACTTTCTGAATGTTATTTATCTCTCAGCTATACTCTTAACCCTTCTATGTGAGAACTGCGTGCCACATTTTGATGTTTGTACCATTAAGTGACCTGCTGGTTCATTAAGTCAGTCCAAATGTCTCCTGCTGGTTCATTAAGTGACCTGCGACATGAAACAATTACTCTTTTTTTCTATAATTCTTTTCCAAAGGTAACTTCATTGGGTTCGACCTTAGCTATCAAACTTCTGAGCACCAAAAGGGTCGATGATGCGAGGTATGGAGTCTACAGCCACCGTCTGGATGACAAATGGTTGGTCGGAGGAGCTTCCAACACTGGTGGAGCCATTCTCAGACAGCTCTTTAGTGATGAGCAGTTAGAGAGACTGAGCCGAGAAATCGATCCTACGGTCGCATCTTCACTGGATTACTATCCTCTGGAGAGCAGGGGTGAGAGATTTCCCGTGGCTGATCCTAACTTGGCTCCCAGGTTTGTCTGCCTTTCTCATGTTCTCACAGGTCTCTCTGTATATATAATTTTAAATCAAACAACCCTCGAAGCAAGTTAAAAAAATACCTTTCCTTTATCTGTGTAGATTCACTTACAAAAAAACATGGTTAAATGTTGCAGATTGCTTCCACGCCCAGAAAGCGACGTTGAATACTTGCATGGTATCTTGGAATCAATCGCACGTATTGAGGTACAAGTCTCACATTACTAACGGTAATAGTGTTCTTCAAGAGTATCACTCTTGAACAAAATGATGGTTACGAAACACAGCAAGTTTTATCTTGAACTCCACATTGGTACCGAGAATCTGAATATGTCTCTCACTTTGGATCCACTTCATATCTCTAAAGCCTTGCGCCTCCAGCACCACAAGTTTCAGTTAGATTCAAGCTTGGTATAGCTTTTAGTTCCCGATAGAGCTCGTGGAGAGGTCAAAGCTCAGTTAGCAACCAAGTAACTTGGGTGTATACATTGCAGGGGAAAGGGTACAGGTTGTTGAAAGAGATGGGAGCAACGGAGGCTGAGGAAGTGTTGACAGCAGGAGGTGGTGCCAAGAACGACAAGTGGATAAAGATAAGGCAGAGAGTGCTGGGTTTGCCTGTGAGCAAAGCCGTCCACACGGAAGCTTCCTATGGAGCTTCTCTTCTTGCGTTGAATGGCGCAAAACAGAAGAGTGGTTTGTGAAACAGAACACATTTTTCAAGACCAGAGGATGTTTGTGAGGACAAATGCTTGTGAAACAGAACACATTTTCTTGCGCAACTGTATTGTTTGTGTATGTACAGACAAATGATAACAAAATTACTTTTCCTGCTGTTTTGCTCTGGTGTGACAGAAATGTGCCATTTACAAAACGAATTAACGGGGTTTGTGAAAACAATGCAACTAAAACAAGAATCGAACTCGGGACCCCTCTGCACCCGAAGCGAGAATCATACCACTAGACCAAACACCCGTTTTGTTGTTTTTAACAAAACATATTACTTATCGAAAACGGTAACATAAACCCCATAAATCTCAGGTAGCAGAAGAGGAGACCGGACATGGCTTCAATGGCGACTGTAAAATCATCAACTCTGACTTGCTTGATCCACCGTCTCCTCCAACATCCCAAACACAGGCCATGCCCCGGGAAGCTAGAGGACATGATCCTGTGTATTTGGAGGAAGCTACTGGTAAAAAAGGAGGTAGCTGAGTAGTAACTAACAGATTGATTGTATCTTTTTTTATATACAGGGGAATCTCAGGATTTGAATCGACTCGAAGCAGGGCCATTTATGGCAAGAATTTATCAATTCTTCAAGAATACAATCTCAAACAGAGTTTCATTAATCTACACTTGAATGAATGTTCTCTATTCCTTATACTTTTCTTGTGAGAGTATATCGTGACTTTCTGAACTAAGCAGCTTTCACTTTCTCTGCATATCGGCTCGTATCTTCCGAGTAAAGTACACCATCCCGCGATAGAAGACGTACAAGGGCTAGAGAAAACCGAGCCTGAGATAAGACATGTTTGATTCAAGAAGAGCAAAAGATGTGTGGTTTGAGTTATATGGATTAGTAAAGGTGTAGCATTTTTTTTACCCATTGGAATCCCACAAGCGCATACCAACAGCCTCTCAAGCCAAATTCTCCATTGCTCAGAAGCTTTTAGTCAATTGTAAACAATGCAAAGAGGAGAGAGTTACAGAGATCTATTTTGGAATTCAGGAGAGTGATGGAGATCGAGGCTAAGAGGAGTGATTACCATAAGTACAAGCCCACCAACGGCGAAGCATCCAGTCATTGACAAGCTGATATATCTAAGATCTCTTCCAGCCTTCATTTTACAATAACAGTTATAGTTCATACTTTGGATCAGGTTTGCAGGTAATCAGATCTTTACAAGGAAAATCTGAACTAGAAAAAAATCCAAATTTACCAGTAAGGTGCCTTCAAGACTGTGAGTACTCGGAGTGATGGATAAAGCAAGAAAATATGGTATTATGACCTTGTGCATCTGTCACAATTTGTAATGAAAAAAACTATTTAGAAACTCGAATGTGACAACCTTGAACAGATGACACAAATTGTAAAGAAAAAGGAAAAAACAAATAATACCTCGAATGTGACAACCTTGTCGTGTGTGAAGATGCCAGGGAACAGCCATGGAATTGCTGTGCCAATGGTTCCAACTACTATACCTAGTGTAGCGCCGATGATAAAAAGCGACTCCAGAAGCATTCTGGCCTACAGACAGTAAAAACAGAGTTGCTTTAGGCAACACTAAAAACTGATATACCAATGGTTTCAACTGAGGCAATTTTCATTTTTTCACCAACAACGATCTTACTTTAGGCAAATTGCGATTAATTCCGAATAACAACTCAGGCATAAAGGACTGTGCAGTTTGAGAGAGTGGCTCCCCCCAAACCGTACTCATGGTATATGTCTGAAGCGTAACCTAGAGACCAAAAGAGCCAAAGAAGTTATAGAACAAACTCATATCAGGAGACATGCTTAGTGGTGAAATATACAAGGGGAGAAAACCTGATGAGCAGCTATGACACTTGTACCCATTGATGTAGCAAAGTACACAAGGAGCGTATAAAACAAAACCTACGGGGAGAAAACACAAATTATCAGATATGAAAGAGACGATCCTGTTGCAACTGAGTGTCTGAAGTAGTAACCTTTGACATCATAGTTATAAAGACTGGGGCAGCGAGCCCAAAGATCGTCAAGAGTTCACTTGGAGAAGGAACACAGAGTGAAAATGCGCTGTATCCTTTATTTTTCAATGCGTCCATCATCATATAAGCTGCAACAACCTAAAACATCTCTTATTAAAACCATATTGTTTACTAGTTGATATGGTGTTGAAAACTTTAATCGGAATCTTATAGATTTCAGCTTACTTGTGACACCATAGTTGCCCAAGCTGCGCCTGCTATACCGTATCCTAGAAAGGTGCATAAGACCACATCACCAATGCCGTTTATTGCACTAGCAACTGCCAATGCCTTCAATGGTCCCCATGAGTCTTTCATACCAAGACTGAGGCAATAAAAAAGGGAGAATGTTAAGAACCCACGGTCTAAATTGTGCGACAATGCTGAAACTTTGGAAGTACAAAAATGCAACGTGCAGAGGAAAATGAGGTATAAAGGGACCTTGCACTTTGAGCAACCCATCCAATGAGAACAGCTGGCCATGCTAAACCACGTATCTGAGAATAGAAAAAAACAAATATCTTCAAATCAAAGGATGAATGTGATAGAAGCAGTGACTTTGAGGGTTAAAAGGTTTTTTACTATTTACTAAGGTTGCAAAATAACCAAGGTTTATGGTGAGAGTAAACCATGATCATGGGAAAAGGGGGAGGTGAGAGACTCCATTAATAATTCTCTCAAAACCTTGTAGACATCTTTTATCACTGGAAATCAAGGAATCTTTCTTATTTCTTTTGTTATCTCTTGTTTACAAAATCTTCACGTAACAGAATGAAGAAAGTGACTTAAAATTCAAGTTTTTGTCAAGAATTAACAATTCTCAAGGCTATAGCATGGGTCGAAGTTAGTATAAGTAGAACATCTTTAGACAGGTTCACATGGAACAAACATACTATTTGTCTATACACATAGAGCCAGCATACTCACCAAAAGCCACAAAACATTATAATTTGAAAATATACAACACAAAAGGGTCAAGGTAGAGTATGAACCTGAACAAATGTATTTGCCGCCGGGACAATCTCAGCATTCTTTGCCCTTGTAAAAGCTGAAAAAAGACTAAAGAGTCAAAAGTCTGTTGATTTACTACTAGTTACAAACTTGTTACTGGTCAGCTACAAATAATACCTTGTTACCAGTTAGTGCCCAGGAACCAAACAGTCTTGTAAACACCATCATCATGACTCCACAAGCCAACCCGATGAAAAGCAAGATCGATATCTGATGTTGTACTTCATCTTTATCCTGCATAAGCACTATTCTATAAGGAAGTTGCTAATAATGTGCACTTGACATACATAAGGAAAATTCTTGAAATTGCTCGAGTAATGACCAAAAGGTATCATAGGCCATATTCATGGGTTCAAGAATAAAAATCTCCTGAAGATTCTAATAAACTGACCCGCCGAGCAAGAGAGGTGGCAACAAGATTTGAAGTCGCAACTGAGAGAAACATGAAGGTATAACACAAATAATCACAGACGACGGTTGCAGGACCTGTTTCATTCATAATGAACTTTGGATTACTGTTGCTTGAATCAGTAACCCAGCGTAGAACATAGCAAAGGGAAGAAGGCAATCGCATGTTCTCGGTTCGAGTAACAAATTCAAGATATAATATGAAATCAAAACCAAACGTTCAGAAGTCTTGAGTAATCAAAGACCCTATTTTTATCTCATTCATTTTTGTTGGAAACTTGTCATATGAACAAGAGAGCTATCCTGCTTTGTGGAACCTAAAGACCCTATTTTTCTCTCAGTATGTTCACACTAACCAAAGAAAAATCAAGAGCAAGCTAAAGCAGCAACTGTTGATAAGTTCAACACACAAAAAAAGGTAAGTGCTTTTCCAGCACATCACCAGAGATACACACATACGGGTCCACTTAGGATTTCAAGGTAATACAAAAGATAAAAAGAGAGAAAACTCTTCATTCTTGGCAAAAATCATATTGTATGGTGTGTATAGAGATACCTAAAGCAGCGAGTTCGAGTGAGCTTCCTTGACCAATCACCGCCGTGTCAATGAGACTCATCAACGGCCCACATAGCCATAGACCAGCCGCAGGTCCCGTAAACATCACGATCTCTTTCATCTGCCCCCAAATACTCTGATTCGCCAAGTCATCTTTCTTCACTTGTTCTATTTCCACTTCAACCGGAGAAATCGAACCGTCGTTTGTATCTCCTCCTCCAAGCTCAATCAACCCATTTCCGCTTCCTCCATCAACAACAAGCTCATGATTCGGACTTGAGCAGTTTCTTATAAACCTGCACAAATCCAGAGACTTTGCTCCGGAAACAGAGCTCCTGAAAGTCGGGAATGAAGGCTTCCGTGCCCGTACAGTGATTGAAGATCGGAATGGTAGCTTCGGGTTGCAAGAAATGGAAGAAACGGTAAAAGTTAGGGTTTTGCATTGAATTTGCATTCTTTCTTCTTCCTAATACTCCTGCTTGTATATCAAAAATCAAGAGAAAACAAAAAAACAAAAATTGCGGCTTGAATGCTTCTGCTTCTGGGCGACCAACTGATAGGAAACAACGCACCAACTCCCATTTTCCAAGTTTGACTCGGTCTCATCATTTTTGTAAGCATTCGGTCTAACCGTTGGTACAATTAACCGGTTAATCTAATTGAGATCAAACCAATTGTTCGATTTTGATTTTTAAAAGAAGAAAAAGGGAAATCTTTTTGATAAGGCAATGTGTGACTGTAAACAAGTCCAAGCGTTGTTTTCGCGTCGGAGACAGAGGACAAGAAGTTCTTAACGTAGGACAAAAAATTCGCACATTACACATGATTAGATTTAATCACGAATACATAAATAAACGTTAAGAAAACAGAAGATTAATAAAACGATGAAATATAAATAAATCAATGGAGGCGAGATGAATCTCTTTCCTTAACTCGAAGAATCTTCCGTAATGCAACGGTTTATAATAGATTCATGAGTCCAATGATACAACCAAATGAATCTGTTATCGCAGATACTCGATAACAGATCTGTCGAACATTATACTACGATACTCTCGAATAAAGACATACTCTAAGCAGTAGGGAATTGAATGAACTTTTACTAGAACTTTTCGAATGTGTTTTTTAGTGTTTCAGAAGATGATTTTTCTGGTAAAGATCGGCCAGTATATATAGGAGAGATGTTAGGGTTTTTCGCAGACTTGATTAACAAGTACAGAATATTATGCATAATATTCTAGAAGGCTGCGACTTAAAATCGGCCAAAAAATTCAATTGCTCGATCTAAAACCCAATGACCGTCAAGCATCGATCGATACCAAGGGGTATCGATCGACACCTATAAGAGTACACAGCCACTCCATATATATACAAGAGAAAACATTTTTCAACTAGCAATGTGGGACTTTTGCTCTTCCCACAAATAGTTATAGCCAATGAAAACATTTCATTTGAATGGGCTTAACTCATTTCTTTTCACACAAACACAATTTTATCAAGTCCACAAGCTTTGATAAAAAATTTGTTCCAACACTTAATATGCATGACCCTACTTTGTAATATGCAATTTGCAAGCATTTCGTAAGGAATCTACGAGGAATAAACTTATGGGCTTATTTCTGTTGAAGCCCGTGTAAACAAAATAAAATATGTTTTTTTTCAAAATGATGAGAGCATCCACAATTGGTTCGGTATGATCTACATGAGAGAATAAAAAGTCTCGTGCTCGAGCATTTTTTACAAGAGTATAGGTGGGATGTTTAAAACACGGGAGATAAAAGATAAGCCAAAATCTTTGAATGTCTCCCTAAAGCGATGGAAGGAGTTTAATTTTCACATAAAAGATGGTCGATTCGTCGGGTTCTCGACAATTCTCACCAAGTCTGAACAATCAGTTTCAAAGTGCATCGAGTAAGACTGTCTTTCTCTAAGCCATGCCATAGCCCAGAGGAGACCATCCATCTCAGCATGTAAGGCCGAGAGACTTCTGCGACATCCATGTTGTCCAAAATCCTCGTATCCCAAGTTGTCCTTAAAGCACCATCCTAATCCACTAATCGGTCTATGATTGATCCAAGAGGCATTTATCTGGCAGGTCGGGGTTTGGAGGTTCAAAGAAGGAGCCTTCGTGGCTAAAAAGTATTATGTTGCATGAATTTTCTCTTCCTCTTATTTTTGATTTGCGATCCTCCAACTCTCCATTTCCAGGGTCGCGTGTTCAAGTGTGTCCTCTGGAGTTTTATCGTTTTTTGCTTTCCAAATGTACCATAAAATCTAAAGATATACATCATTTAGTGGTTTTAGTAGACATAACTCTTTTGCTTTTTTAAAATAGGAAAGCACTCGGGAAAAATAAAATATGTATCTTCTAGCATGAAACATTAGTTTAGCGAAACCCTCTAGCGTCTGGTCCAGGCCCAAGTAGGAGTTGACATGGCAGTATATGGACCGTTGATGTAGGCTTCACAATATCTGATGAAAATCTCCAAACATAAACCTCAGCCTTATAAACCACTGAGAACTCATCTCGCATCGTAAATTTTATTGTTTTATATAGTTTGCCGATTTCTAGTGAACATGTGGACCGTAATCTCAGTAACATATATATCTTATTATAAACAGCTAAAATATACTCAGTTTTGATTACGAAAATTAGTTGAGTTTAGTATGGGTATTTTTTCCGGTTATTTGGTTTATAATTATATAAATATAATTCTCTGAGACGTTTTTATTGTGTGTTGGGCAATTTGCATTCAAAAAAATATTATCGTCCACGTGGCAAATCCTCGTCAGCCGGTTCACGAGAACCTCAATTTCCCAATCTTAATTGTGTTCTTTGTGTCCTCTATATATACTGAAGCGCACGATTGGTGCAGCGCTCGAAGAAGATAGCAACAATGGCGTCAAGCTCTGCGACTCTGCTCAAAGCCTCGCCTGTGAAATCTGATTGGGTTAAGGGACCGAGCCTCCTCCTCCGTCAACCTTCCTCCGTCGCGGCTTTTCGGAGCCACGTGGCACCTTCCGCTCTCACCGTCCGTGCCGCCTCTGCTTACGCCGACGAGCTCGTCAAGACAGCTGTAATTCAATCAGAATACATATATATTCTCTCAAATCATAACATTTCTTTCATTCTAATTTTATTATATTGATTTGGCAGAAAACAATCGCGTCTCCGGGACGCGGAATTTTGGCGATGGACGAGTCAAACGCGACTTGCGGGAAACGTTTGGCGTCAATTGGGTTAGAGAACACGGAGGCTAACCGTCAGGCTTATCGGACGCTCCTTGTGTCGGCTCCAGGACTGGGACAGTACATCTCCGGAGCTATCCTGTTCGAGGAAACTCTCTACCAGTCCACCGTTGACGCCAAGAAAATGGTCGATGTTCTCGTCGACCAGAACATTGTCCCTGGCATCAAAGTCGACAAGGTCTATACTATTTATAATCCTATTTTGGTTTTGTTACGGTTCGGTTTAATTTGTCCAACTTAGGAATATGTAGAGTCTTAAGGCTGTTAAGTAAAAACAGAGAAACTACAAGTTTGAGTTGAGTGTAATGAGTAATGGGTTTGTATATAAACAGGGTTTGGTGCCACTTGTTGGGTCTAACGACGAGTCATGGTGCCAAGGACTTGACGGTTTAGCCTCTCGTACCGCTGCTTACTACCAACAAGGTGCTCGTTTCGCCAAATGGTACGTATTCTGACTTCGAATTGAGCTGAGCTATTTTGTATATAGTCTTCTTGAATGTCAAATGGTGTTTTATTAGGCGTACTGTTGTGAGCATTCCAAATGGACCCTCTGCTTTGGCTATTAAAGAAGCAGCTTGGGGACTTGCCCGCTACGCCGCTATTTCTCAGGTACAATACATTTCTAAAACCGCTGTTCCCATCTACATTGCTGTATATACTTATGCGTTTTGCGTTCTGCAGGACAGCGGTCTGGTACCGATTGTGGAGCCGGAGATTTTACTGGACGGAGAACACGGCATTGACAGGACATACGAGGTTGCAGAGAAGGTCTGGGCTGAGGTCTTCTTCTACCTCGCTCAGAACAACGTCATGTTCGAAGGTAAATATGAATTTTGTTCAAGATGCTCAAGGCTGTGGTTTCATTTCAGAACACGCAACCGCTAACAAACAATCCAAGATTTTGGTGACAGGTATCCTCCTGAAGCCGAGCATGGTTACTCCTGGTGCTGAGGCCAAAGACAGAGCTACTCCCGAGCAAGTCGCTTCCTACACTCTCAAGCTCCTTCGCAACAGAGTCCCTCCTGCTGTTCCCGGAATCATGGCAAGTTTTTATTTTATTCTTACAGTAAAGTGATTTTTTTTGCAGCTGAAGAAACTATCTTTAAGATTTGAACCAGTGATTTGATGTTATTTGAGCTATCTATGTATGCAGTTCCTGTCTGGTGGACAGTCCGAGTTGGAGGCGACTTTGAACCTGAACGCAATGAACCAGGGAACGAACCCATGGCACGTGTCCTTCTCCTACGCACGTGCCTTGCAGAACACCTGCTTGAAGACATGGGGAGGCAGAGAAGAAAACGTGAAGGCAGCTCAGGACACTCTCTTGACCCGAGCCAAAGCCAATTCACTGGCTCAGCTCGGGAAATACACAGGAGAAGGTGAGTCCGAGGATGCTAAGGAGGGTATGTTTGTAAAAGGCTACACCTATTAAGCTGTTTGTATTAATGGTTCCCGAGATCAAAAACTCAAAACTTGAGCTTGATTCTGGTATTTGAGTTGTTATACTCTTCTTCTTATAAGGAGTATAAAAGTCAATTTGTGTTTTATGTGACTAGTTTTGTTTCTCCATGGTCTTTTTGTACTATCTGCCTACAGCTGCTTATAATTGAGTTACGTCTGTTTATATCATTGCTGATAAAACACATTATTCAATAAAAAAAACTCTGGTTTTACTAGCTACGATGATAATAACATTGTGCTTATATTAAAGAAAAAACACAACATCTAATACAAGAGGAAAGTGAATAAAAAGACCAAGTAATATGTGTATGATGCAAAAATTCTAGTTTGGTCATATGTATCTCAAACAAAAATTAGGCAGAGAGAGAGAGAGGTCACGATGATCAAGATTTTCATAGTTCTATTAAGATATAACTATGAAGAATCGTTTATACACAATCTCTTCTAAGGTTTTTATATCTAATTGATCAATTCACAAATGAAAAAAAAAAAACGAGAAGTGATCCAGAAAAAGACTTATTTTGTTTCAGATCTTTATCTTAACGTTTCCTCTGAGCCCTTTAAGCTAATTTCTTCAAAACTAAAAGAGAATGCACAAGAATTTTCCTTGTTCTTGCTTGCTTACAAGGTTCTTACTTGATCTTGTGTATCTGTGATCACTTTCCAACATCGATACCGTGCTCCTTAAGAAAAACAGAAAGTTTTTGAAACACCGCAAAAGAAAATCCGAGCCATGATTATGTTCCTCTATATACACGTACTTGGTGGTTTGATCCAGGCTCGTGTAGTCTTTGAGGGTTGGAGTTAAGATCGATCATATTATGATGATCACCATTCCCATTTGATTCTTGACCGCGACCGGATGAAACCTTTAGACGGTTTGCCTCCTTACAGCGTAGTCCCAGTTCATCGGCGTGATTAGGCTTATCGCCTGGAAACTAGGAGAAACAACAACAGATGAGACATTGTAAGGAATGTAGTCAAAATCAAGAATGCTTCAAGATCCTTAGAACTGATATCAAAATTCAAACCTCAATTCTCTGTCTCAGCAATAGAAACCGCCTGTGCTTTCTCTTGCCGCCAACATGTACAACCATGTCACATTGTAGACAAAGGGAAGTACCGTCTATCTCACAGTAAAAGAAGGCTGCTCAAAGCAAGCAAGCGACTGAGAAACACAGAAATCTCCTTTTCTTTATACACCAAAAGAAAGAGAGAGGATCATACCGGGTGCATTTTCGCATATGTCACAGCTTGGGGCATTGCTTGGATCAGCCAAGCCTACACGTACATGTCGACTAGCCAGCTTGTTGCACATATGAACCTGAAGCCAACAGACAATATGTTAATTGATATCTGACACTCTCCTCAAGTGCAGAGAATGCAATATGCAAACACTAAAGACATACATTACAATACAAAGTCACTCGAATCTTAAAAATGAAAACGCAAATCCACATGTTAAATCAGAAACCGCTTAATTCCTAAATTTGATACAGATTTTGGCCATCTTCAATAACCCAACAAAAACCCTTTGCAATCTATAAGTTTTAGCACTGCAGATAGTAATTGCCTCAAAAGTCTGTAACTTTTTGCAAGAATGTTTGAGATAAAGTAAGTTACTTTTTCGTCGCATGAGCAACAGAGGGCAGCTTCGTCGGCGGCGCAGAAGACGATTGCGGCGGCGTTCTCACAGGCATCGCACAAAATTCGCATGTTTTGTTTTTATTTTTATACAAACTCACGATTCTCCTTCACTTTCAATGGAGGTAAAAAAACAAAAACACAAATTGAGGAGAGAGAGAGAAGCAGAGAAATATGATATGACCCTAAGGACCCAATGGTAAAGGAGAGACTTGAGTAGACAAAAGACTTGTATGTAGGTGATGTTTCCTTTCGTTTTGTTAAGTTTGTAGAATGTTGGAGTTCATCTCTTCTCGTCCATGGAAATGGAGTGTTGTACGATGATAATGAACAGGAGGGAAAGAAATAAGGGCCACACGAGAAAACTTGAAAGCATAGGAGAAAAAGATATTTATAGAGTTTAATAGACTTTTATATCTTGATTGCCCATGGCATATAGCTTAATTGTTGTCCATACTAGTTTATGGTATAAATTTACGTATCACAGGTGGCCTTGTTATTGTTAGGATTTTTATTATTCTTTTAGCAAAACTGAATCCTTCTGATGGAGATTCTCTTTTTTCTTACGTTAGCTTGTCTGTATTTCTTTTATCATCTTAGACGACTCATTGTTCAATAAGAGAGTTTTTTTTTATGTTTTAACAGATAAAACATTTGTTATAAACAGAAAATAAAAGTTCTTGAAAGTTAAGGGGTCAAATTGTACATTCAAGGGGGGCTAGCTTGTGCACTTTCAAAAGTTATTGGTCATATTAGAAGAAACGGCTAAATTTATAAACTTAACTAACTGGGCCTCGGCCCATATTTTATAGCTTCAGTCCGTTGTTTTCGAGTTTTAGGCGTTGCTTGTCGTTCCTTACTAAACGCTGCGTTTAGTGCCTTACTCTCCAAGAACTTTAGCTTGATTCTGATTTCAGAACCTCTTGTGAGGAATAAACTCTAATCGCCATGGATAAGGAGAGATATTCCAGGAGCATCCGTGACGATCGTGATAGAGATTCGAGTGCGGACCACTTTCCAGAACGTGAAAGCGTACGCCGTGATTCATATCACCACCGCTCATCGAGGTGCGACGATAGGGAGGATGAGAGAGATAGGGATAAGGAGAGAGGTTGGAACATAGGGAGATCTGTTGAAGATGTGGCTATGGAACCTGAGAGTAAAAATGTTGAAGTAACTGAGAGTTTTGGGGCTATGAACACAACCAGAGGTCGGGACAGGGGGAGATCTGTTGAGCGAAGCGAGAGGGAAGGGAGTAGAGATAGGGACATGCATCATGAGAGGTCTCGCGAGGGACGTAAGGAGAAGGAAGGGAGGAGCAAGAGGAAAGATAGAGATGAAGATCATGGGGTTAACGACAGAAAGAAGAAATCTAGAGGTCGAGACAGGGGATATCTGTTAAGCGAAGCGAGAGGGAAGGGAGTAGAGATAGAGACAAATATCATGAGAGGTCTCACGAGGGAAGTAAGGAGAAGGAAGGGAGGAGCAAGATGAAAGATAGAGATGAAGATCATGATTTGGCTATGGAACCCGATAGTAAAAATTCTGATAAGGTAACAATATGGTGGGATTTGGAGAACGTGGAAATCCCACATGACTTTTCTGCATCATCAATTTATGAGATTATTCTCAAGAAGTTCAGAACCGAAGGGTTCCTTGGTCCAGTTGAAATCACAGCCGTGGTTGGTTATGCAGATTCTTATGTTCCAGAGAATCTGGACAATCAGATCAAAGTGGTTGTGGCCAAAAAATTCAATAGTAAGTAGCAAATTTCTTTCTCTAATAAAATAGCAAATCTCTTGTAGCAAATCTCTTGTTTTAACAAATCGCTTGTCTCTAGGACCAAAACGACGCTCTTCCAAAGACCAAGCTGCCGATGTTGAAATCAATCATTTGATTAAAGAATGGATTCCCAAGAACAAAGCCCGTCAGAATGTATGTCTAATCACCTCCGACAACGGTTTTGAGAAACGTGTGAAGGATTTGTCAAGGGCAGGGCACAACACTGTCCAGATTTACCTAGGCAATTCATTTCAGACATGTGCCAAGCACCAGTGGGAGTGGAGATCGTCGATCTTGAATCTTCCACCGGACTTAGTAGTAAGGAGAGGAAGGCTGAGAGGCACAAGCTGTGGAACAAGAACATGAAGAAGGTTGCAAGGAAGAACAGAAAGAAGGTTGATGCAACTGCACTTGCCAAAAAGGTAAGATCTATTTAATATTTTTTTATTAGGATTGTGATAGAAGCAATGACTTAGAGGGTTAAAAGGGTTATTGCTATTTAGTATACTAAGGTTGCAATTTAACCAAGGCTTATGGTGAGAGTAAACAATGGTTTAAATAGGGTTTGCTAATGAGTCTCTAGCTATATAAGATGTCTAAGAGACGCACTGGCCTGGTTTGATGGAGAGACTTCACACTCTCCATTTATTGGTTGGGATGATCTCAAATCCCGTATGTTCCAGCGATTTGGCAAAGATAAAGCTGTATGAGACTGTAAGATGAGCAGATGGATGAGTTGTCTCGACATGATAGAGAAATTTCTCCTACAAACTGAAGAGCGATTAGAAATAGAAAGTCTGAGTGGTGAAGAGAAGGAGAAGACATATTTTGGCTGTGAGGAAGAGTTTTCTGGGTTTGTTAACACAGAGAGAAAGGAAACGCACCAGCAAGGAGAGACAAAACAGACAGATGGTGAGATGGATAAATTTTCCTACCAAGTGTTTGATCAAATGTCTGTCCGAGGAAAAGGGAACACAAAGAAGAAAAAGAAGAAGATATGGAAGAAGCTTTCAAAGATGAACTATATCACATATGGAGGGTCAGAAGGATGCGTGAAAAATAAAAGAGTGATGCTGAAAAACATGGCAAGATGGTGGAACGACCATGTGTTGGAATATAGTGCTGAGAAGAAGAAGAAGATGACAAGTGTCAAGATGAAGATGCACACCCACCAGGTGTTTGACACAATGTCTCTGCAAAGGAAAAGAATTAAACGAAAGAAGAGATTTTACAACAAGTTCAATAGAGTCAAATACAAAGGCAAGAATCTGAACAAGGAGAAACTACCTCAAATTCGTAAAAAAGAAGAAAATGAAAACCCACAGCCCATCTGAAGTAATGTTGAAAGATAGTAAACACTTTCATGGTTGCCATGTGCTGGATGAAAGGGTGCTGAGGATAATATGGGTAAAGAATAAAGGAACAGAGGCGGAGTTTGAGAGAAAGGGTAACAAGCACGGTGAATACGTTCACCCACGGGTGTATACAAAGCTTCCTTTGGGGTATAAAACAGTTCCGAAGAAGCTTGAAAAGTGGAAGAAACGTAAACATAAGCACAACAAACAGAATAAACAGATCAGATGGAGTTTTTCTGAGAATCAGGGATCTCAAAGTGCCTACCACATGTCTCATAAGAAGTTTCTGCAAGGAAAACATCTTAAGAAAAAGAGGGAGATGGCTTGTACAACGTCTTATAGCTCCAAGTACAAAAGCACGAAGCTGGACCAAGAGAAACTACTTCGAATCCTGAAGAAGAACAAGTTCAGAGGTCACAAAACTTGGACTAGTGGAGAGAGACACATGTTCAGACACAAGCACAAGAAAAAGAAGGATGAAAGTTGGAAAAGTGAAAGGGATAACATGTGGCTGACCAGTGTTGTAGGTAGAAGACTGGTTGTTGTGCTAGAACGAATTCAGATGGATATGGGTAGTACTAATAGGGCTGGAGCAGATTCAGATGTTCGCCTTTTAATCATCAGAGATGATTCAACTAAACAAATGAAGACAGAGGCGTTGATGACGCAGGACCGTAAATCTTGGAGCAAAAATGAGATAGCAGCAAGGAGAAGAGCTTATGGTAGGAAACATCTAAGAATTAATGAATGTTGGAAGAGAAAGTTGTTAAAGAGTACTAGGACAGAGTGTAACCTGGTAATCTGTTGTGCTAGAACTCCAACTTATTGCAAGATCATGTTGGATTCAATCTGCAATGGGATTATGTATGCAGAAGCATTGGTCGTATGGGTTGCAGGTTGCTTGAAATCCAGTCATGGCAGATTTCCAGAATTCAAGTTGAGAGGAATGTCAAATAAGAAGAGACATGTGGCATTTAATGTCTTGACAATATATATTGTTAACAAAGGAATTCAGAGGCCATTGCTAGGAGTTGGGAAACAATATAATGTGGTCGTGAAAGCATTAGATGGGGGACATGATGATAGCTTGGAGAAGGTTGTTTTGATTAATGATGCACGTTTCCTGCGTGAGTTAATCATGATTGAGGATAGTTCTTCTTTTGACATTGTTGTTGAAATGGAAATCTTAGCAAAACAGAAGCAGGCAATCCCGTTAACCTTCACTAATACAAGTGGATGTGCTGATGAATTCCAGACACTGCTGAAAATCAGATTGGCCGCTGTTAGTCAAGGAAGAAATGTATGGTTGATTTGGATGGTTTCTGTGATGTTTATCTAATCACTTTTACTGAAGAAGATAAAGCAAAGAATAGTATGGCCAGGAAAGATTGCTCTAGTGAGGGACGCCCTTGGGAAATAAAACTGTTGCTCCTAGCTGAAGATGTCATGCCCAAACAAATTATCGACTTTACTCGTTCAATGTCTCCTTTGGCAGAAAAGGAATGGCTTTTCCAGAATCATGATCAGCACAATGAAACTTGGCATGGAAATCTCCTAGTTAAACCTCGTGCAAGTGCATCCAGAATGGGAAGCAGAAGACAAAATAGAGATTTTCTGATTGGTCATCATACAACTTTGCAGCAGCAAGCTGAAATGGGAATCAAAGAAGCCATGGCTCTCCTTATACTTGGCAGGTCTGATTTGGTGGACTTCAAGCAGTTGGATAGTGGATACAAAGCTCTTTTTGATCCTCACTTTGAGGACAAGGTGAATTTTGGACAACGGGGTATTGATAGAAGCAGTGACTTAGAGGGTTAAAAAGGTTATTGCTATTTAATATTTACTAAGGTTGCAATTTAACCAAGGTTTATGGTGAGAATAAACAATGGTTTAAATAGGGTTTGCTAATGAGTCTCTAGCTATATAAGATGTCTAAGAGAATAAAGAGAGGGTTTATCAAGAGTTTAGGGATTTCTAAAGAGGGAGTGGGAGGAGCTCCTTATCAAAATCCTCAGGTTCCTTGAAATTCACCAATTATATCTATAAATATCGGTTTATGCATTTATACTCGTATCAGATTGTGTTTATCATTGTCTTAACACTTGGTTTCTCTCTCTTATGTTGCAGTTTTTCGTTGGAGGAAACTGGAAATGTGTAAGTATAAAAATGTCCAAAGGAATTCATTGTAGTTTCTTCTTCTTCTCTTTGTTCTCTCTCCTGAAGCTAATGCTTATTGTGTGGCATGTGTTTTAGAACGGGACTAAAAAATCCATCACCAAACTTGTTTCTGATCTCAACAGTGCAACCTTGGAAGCAGATGTAGGTGAGATTTTCTACTACTCCTCCAGCGATTGAAGCTCTATAGTTGGGACAATACTTCTGTCTGCTGAATTCCATCCATTTTAGTTTTCCTACCAAAAGAAGCAAGAAGCCACTGTTTCAAATTGCTTTTGAAACCATCCTCATGCTGTTTTCTGGGTAAACATAAAAACATAATATAGATGATTTGAACCCTAAGAGATATTTTCAACTAATGATGGTTGCAACTAGAACCCTAAGTCTTAGGTATCCATTTACTACAAGAAAACACACGGATTTCCGACGGGATTGAAACCGTTGGAAAATCCCGACGGAATACCGAGGGCATTCCGAGGACATTCCGAGGGATTGATTTTCCTCGGAAATCCCTCGGAAATTTCCAACGGATTAAGGGCCGTCGGAAATCCCTCGGAATATTCCGACGGATTTCCGAGGGAATGTCGACGAACCTATATTCCCTCGGAAATCGGTCGGAATATTCCGAAGGATTTCCGACCGTCCTTAATCCGTCGGAAATTTCCGAGGGATTTCCGACGGACCTTGTTATTTTGATGTTTTACACTTAGCATTTTTTGAGGTTTTTTCCGACGGATTAGGGAAAAAAACCTCAAATTTGCCGGATTTTGAACATGTTTGGTCTTGATAGTTGTAGAAATAACAAAAATAAACTAGTTTCTATGAAATGTTTTTAAGAATCAAACATTTCGAACATTTCAATTGAAACCCGAAGCAAACACGTAAATGTTCTATATGTTTTTATGAATCCTTGAACTCGTTCATCGATCGATTTTTACAAAATCCAAATTAACTTGTTTTGATTGGTTTTCATAGGTTTTTTTTATTAGTACGTAACATTAATGGTTATTAAACACTAAAATCTAGATAGTTTTATGTAATAAATTTTCAGATCAGTTTTAGCCGAGGTACCTGAAAATGTCTCGGCTAAAACTGAAAATACCCTAATCCGTCGGAAATCCCTCGGAAATTGCCGAATTTTGAACATGTTTGGTCTTGATAGCTGTAGAAGTAACAAATATAAACTAGTTTCTGTTAATTGTTTATAAGCCGAGGAATTGGAAAATGCCTCGGCTAAAACCGAAAATGCTAGGATCCGTCGGAAATCTGTCAAAAATTTCCGAGGGATTTCCGACGGATTAGGGTAATATATCTCGGCTAAAACATGTACTGTCTCGGCCAAAATGGAAAATGCCTCGGCTAAAACCGAAAATGCTAGGATCCGTTGGAAATCCCTCGGAAATTTCCGAGGGATTTCCGGCGGATCTTACCATTTTTGGTTTTATACTTAGCATTTTCCAAGTTTGAAACATTAAAATTTCATATGCCGTCGGAAATCCGTCGGAAATTTCCGACGGTTTAGGGTATTGAACATTTAATTTGCAAGATTTTGAACACACTTGTTCTTCATATATGTAGAAGTAACAAATCTAAACTACTTTCTGTGAAATGTTTTTTAAGATTCAAACGTTTTAAACTTTTTAATTGAAACCGAAACAATCCCGTACATGTGTGCTTAGATGTTCTATGTGTTTTTATGAATGCTTGATATCATTCATCGATCGATTTTTATAAAATCCTAAATAACTTGTTTTGATTGGTTTTCAAAAGTTTTCCTTATAAGTATGTAACACTAATGGTTATTAAACATTAAAATTTATCAAATTTTCCATTTTTAAACCCTAAACCCTGAACCCGTCGAAAATCCGTCGGAAATTTTTGACGGATTTATTAATTTTTGTCCGGGAAATTGAACCGCGTAACGAAATTCATCGAAAATTGAGGTGGTTAAATTTTTACGATTTCCGACGGGAAACCGACGGTGAGGTCCATCGGAAACGCGTGTAATTAATTAGATCGACGAAATCTTCTTCTTCTCTTTCATTCTCTTCTCTGTTCTTCTCTCTCGACGAAATCTTCTTCTCTTCTTTCTCTCTTCTTCTTCTCTCCTCTTCTTCTCTCTTTCTCTCCGATCTCTCTTCTTCACTCTTCTTCTTCTTCAACCTCTCCTCCGCTGCCTTTCACATTCGCCGCCGGTCATTCTCGCCGGAGATTCTCGCCGCCTCTCCTCCGCCGCTGTTCAACCTCCTCTTCCACTATGTAAGAAACCATGAATTCTTTGTGTATATAGATGTGTATTTAGATTTTTGGATTTGTGTTTTTAGATTTAGATTGATTTGTGAAATTAGATTTAGGTTTATTTGTGGATTTTTGTTTTGTGTAGTGTTAGATTGTTGCATGTGGATTTAGATTAGGTTGTTAGCTTAGGTTAATTATTTATAAATTTTAAAAAATGTTTTTGATAATTATATATATGAAAAACGTTTTTCAAATTTTATTTATATGAAAAGTATATTTGAAAAACGTTATGTAAAATTTATATCTATGAAAAAAATGTTTTTTATATATATGTATTTTTAAAAACGTTTTTACATAATTTATATATATGAAAAACGTTTTTACAAAATTTATATATATAAAAATGATTTGTAAAATATATATATATGAATAAAAAATGTTTTTGTTTATATGTATTTTATAAAACGTTTTTTTTAAATTTATATATATGAAAAACATTTTTGTTATATATATATGTATTTTTTGAAAATAGATTTTTATAAAACGTTTTTGTAAAATATTTTTAATAAATAAATTTTGGAAAAAAGTTTTCAATACATATATATTGTAAAAACGTTTTTCTTAAATTTATTTTATAAAAACCTTTTTACAAATTTTTATATATGTATTTATTTTTTTAAAACTTTTTTACAATTTTTATATATGTATATAAGTATTTTATATGTGTTTTTAAATGTATTTATTTTATGGTTTTTTTTAAATGTATTGATTTTCTTACAAAATATTTATGATTATTTTGATATTTTTTGAAATGATTCGGTTTTTATTGTTGTAGGTCTTACGGGCAATTCGCTAGTGACCGTGCCGGCGGTTCGAGGCAAGGAGGGCGGAGGCCCGCTACCTTAAATCCGAACTCGGATATTGTCCCGCCTACGGCGCCTTCACCTATTCTCGATGCAGAGAGTGTAGGTCAACCGACGATCATGACCGTCGAGGAGCTCGTTCAACAGCCGGGACGAGAATTACTCAAAGTTCTCGACCTAAAACGCCGCATCCAGAGATCTACTTGGTAATACTATGTATTTTCTTAAATAATTTTTTTTTGATTTATTATCGATTTTTAATTTGTTTTTTCATAGGTTTGGATTCTCCGGGAATGGCATTAGCAAATCGGTTTTAAGGATGTTGCACAGCCTCCTCAAACATCCGTACCCGAAATATGCCGATATGCCGTCGGACGAACAAGATATGTGGTTTCGTACCTTTGCGGTAAGTGATAATTTAATTACTTGTTTGTATTATATTTTGAGATTTTGTTAACAAAGTTTATTTCTATTTCTTTTGTAGCAAGAGTTTAATTGGAAGCCTACGCTCACGAAGACGGTCGAGGTAGAATTTCACAAGGAGGCTTCAAAGCAATTCTCACGCCACATCTGCGACTGGAAGAAGGCTTGGAAGAAGGGGAAAAATAAGCCGAAAGGTTTGAACGAGGAAGTGTACAAGGGGTACGAGCCGTACTGGCAATTACCGAAGACCGTAGCTGTATCTGAGACTCACACCAAGAACCGGAGGAGTCAACGGAACGGGAAAGGAGAAGCCGTTCACAACAACGGGGCAAAGAGCTACTTGACAACGACCGTCGAAATGATAAGTAATTTTTCGGTTTTTAGTTGTTTTTTAATAAAAAACGGTTTTCTTTAACCGTTTTATTTATTTTGTAGACGGAGGAATTGGGCGAATAGCCCGATCACCTTGCATTGATGGAGATGACGCACACCAACAAGAAGACGGGCCAAATTTAAGATCCAGAAGTTAGGGAGGTCATCGAAACAGTGAAGAGGGCGAAAGACGATTTGCTCACCCAGAGATCGCAGTACGATTACACCGGATCCAACGAAGTCACCCGGGCCGAGCTTAACGAGCTAGTCCTCTCGGTAAGTAAAACTTATGATAATTTTAATTTAGATAATTATTTTTTAATTGAAAATCTAAAGTTTTTGAATTGTTTTTGTAGGAGGTACCAGTTAGGAAAGGTCGTCGGCCGGGGTTGGGTAAGGTTGCGACCCAATCCGCTTCTTTTTCGGCCGGTTTCTCGGTGGATGAAGACCTTATCCGGCAAAACGAAGAGCTCAAGACGAAGGTTACGGTATTGGAGGACAAGCAAACGAAGTGGACGGATTTCTTCAAGAAGAAGTTCCCGGACATGCCGCCGGATCTATTTTGATTATGTTTTTTTTTGTAATTTCATCTTTCTAAAACTTTTAAATATTTATGTTTTGTAAGATTTTATTTATATAATTAATTTTCGTTTTTAAAAATCATTTAATTTAATTAATATATAATTTAATAAATATTAATTATACATAATAAATATTAAAAAAAATTACAAATTTCTTATTACCGTCGGAAATCCTTCGGAAAATTTCCGAGGGATTTCCGACGGAGTGGATTCTCAAGCCGTCGAAAATTTTCGACAGATTTTCTTTTCCGACGGGATAGAACTGACGGCCAAAATCCGTCAAAAAACCCGTCGGAAATGGCTGTTTCCGACGGGATACCGACGGATTTTACCGTCGGTTCTAGCGTGTTTTCTTGTAGTGATTGGTGATGGGTAAACACACCTGCATCTGGTAAAAACTCTGACTGCTATGTGCTCTTTACGTCTCTTAGTTCATTTATCAGTTGATGAGGTTTATCTTTTGTCCAGGGTTGATTTGTTATTTCGAAATTTATAGAAGATTTGCCAACTGGTTTGATCACTAACTAGGAGTTAGTTTCTTTCATGTTCAATTGTTATTCGAACATATTTTTTTTTCAAACATTTAGACCAAAAAACATTAAATTTTAAAGAATGAGGAGGATTTTGTTTCTTGCCAGCATCAAGGTACCGACAGAGCCCAATCCAATAACCATTCTTTTGTGGTATGTTCTCTTAACAAAGCAAAGAAAAAAAGGTACAGAGAAAGATGATGAATATTATAAAAACTGAAAAGATATTGTGGTTCATAACTTAATATGTTTAGATTATTTTGTAGATTTTAATTTTCTATATATATATATATAGATTAAAAAAGTTTAGAGTTTGAAGAACCAAACATTAGAGTTTTAGCATACAATCAATCAACACCATATGCTATTTTTTTATTCTTCCAAACTATATATGCAAACGATTTAGAGTTTGACTGAACAAACCATCATAACTTAGTTTTAAAAACAAATTCGAAAATATATAAGCAAAACGCTTATTCGTTTTTGTTGTCGGAAGGACAGTAGCTGCATGTGGGCATGCTTATGGAGTGAACTGGTCTCCTTGCTCAGCCCCAAACATTTCCGACTGTTGGTTCATCATGTTTTTGGAACCGTATGGATTCTTGAAGCTCGAGTCCTTCTCATTGTACCCGGTGGGGTTGTAGTTGTAATGATGCTTCTGGTAGAAACGGCCGTGGTTTCTGTCGTCATCAAGGTCAAAGTAGTAATTACCGTTCGCCATGAACCTTGTATCGCTCATCCCTTGTCTCTCCACGTTGTACGCCTCCTTCTCTCTCTTCTCTGTCCCGTAACCATTGGAGTTTTCGTAGTAGCTCGTGTCCTTGTTATTTTCGTCGTAACTCTCGGTCGTCGTAGGATAGTTCTCCCCGTAGTTCTTGTAAGATTCTTGGGTTTGGGTTAGGCTTGGGGTATAGAAAGAGTCGTCGTAGTTAACGTTCTCATACTTCTCATCATTTTTCAACTGATCTTCATTGTTGTTGTAGGTTGTCTCGTGATCGTACAAGCCGTACCCGTTTTCGGACTCGGGGATAAAGGTAGGGTTCTGGTTGTCTTGCCCGTTCTTCTCGTTGGTTTGGATATGGACAAGATTGTTAGGGTTTTTGTCTTTGGGGTTTTCTCTCTGGAACTTGCCAAAGGAGTAGCTGTCTCTTGCAGTGATTCGAGTGGAGAAAAGAAGAAGTGTTAAGAAGAAGAAGAGTCCTGATCTAGTGGGAAAAGCCATGGTGATGTGCGTGTTAACTTATGAAATTGTGAGAGAAAGTTGGAGTGTTTATATATACGAGAAGGTATAAAACTATAAATATTAGTTGGTGTTTTTTTAAATTAATTTAACTCCTAAAAATATATATATAGTGTAAAATGGTTAGGTGGAAATAAGGAGTGAATTGGTGATAATGGTTGATGATGGGGCTCCATCGGGATGAGATGCTTATCAAAGAGGTAGCTCGACTTTTTGGCCGTATTTGGATACTGTATCAGAAAATGGTAACTACTCAAACCGTTAGTTATACGAAATATTAATTCCTGATATTGTGAGATGATGAAAATATGTATATTTTTGTGTATGTGTAGGTTTGTGAATTAAAACACGTATGGATAATAAAGAAGACCACCATGCTTTAAAACAATATGGGGTTGGAGACACTAAGATGATATATTACGAAAATGTAAATATTTCACTTGGGAACAACATACAAAACCTACATCAGAAAGCAAAGTCATACGACGAAATTAATACGAGAAGAAATACTTAAAACAATATATCTTGAGATGATGTCACGATGGCTTTAGCGGAAAATGATTAACGATCAAGCAGTATGATATGAGAAGTTTACTATAGTTTTAGAATGTGATGATTAAGGATAACCATATTTAATTAGGTTCTGAAACGTACTAAAGACGACAAGACAATCTTGTATTAGTTTTCTTTAATAGATTTTGCCAGTTATGTTGTGTGTGTGACGTAACCATGGGGGGTTTAGTGTATCAAATGCTCTAATCTGAAGATAGTAAATCCCGGTGTGAGCCATAGGCTCATAGCCATCGTACGTTTCTCTCGGTTTAGCTAAGTAATTATTAGCTAGTGTTCGTTTTCATGCATTGAAAAGTTGAAAATCGTACTGCTTCTTTAAATTGCGGAATCAAAATGTAGTAGTAACTACACGTCTTTAAGAGAAGAAGAAAATTAGCTGATTTAATGAACGATCAAAGGAAAATTAGTTGACAAACAAAAAAAAACGGGTGAAAATTAAATTGCAATGGCGGAGTAATTAATAATGGGAAAATCTTATTTTAAACTTAGAAGGATAAAAAATGTAATACTTTAAATTTTGAGAAATTTGCACTAACACTTTAACTTTTCAAAGTAACGAAACTAATATATTAACTTTGTTCGCACCGTAACGGAACAGTAACGGTCCGTTTAAGGAATAGTTAACTCATTTGATTTAATGAAAACGTGTGATTATTTTATTATTTTTGAAATTACAAAAAAAAATTAAATATTTTTTTAATTATTATTTGATTTGTTTATTTTAATTAATAAAATACAAAATACAAAAAAAAAAGGCGAACATACTTCGTTCGTAATTCTTTAATATTTACCTAATACAACACAAATGCTTTAAATATTTCAAGCAACATTTGACTTGTGTGAGTATGGGAGAGTTGGTACTTCTCCTTTTCAGACAATATATTAGGATAGATCACAACTGTCGAAAAAAAAATCGAACAAACGTCTCCATAAATTTTTTTAGGAAGAAAATAAAATAAAATAAATTAATTAAATAAAAAGAAATAGGGGAAGAAACGAAGATTTCGTTATGAATTGACCCATAAAAGCAAAGGTTGATTATCACATTTGTTAAATTTGTCAAAGTAGTGGGAGTGATATTTAAAGCATGACTTGCGGTTGGAACTAACTAATGAAGATCGGTGGGTTGAAGAGATATTGAATGATAAGAAGCAACCCAAAAGCAATACAAATCCTCGCAACAAACAAGAATTAATCAAAATGATGAGCCGTAGATAAACAGACCACTCTGAGTGATCCTTTAACATTCTCAACAAGTTGAAAAAGTTTGATTTAAACACAATCGAATTAATCAAAATCTTTGTCCAAAACACATTTCATATACCAAAGAAGTGCTTCCAAATCAATATGAAGTGGGGAGAGGCATCAACTCAAACATTTTAATCCAAGAAATCGAGTAATTTTGGTAATATAAGATCGATCTAAACCCACAAAGAGACCTCGACTCATGCCAAGAGCCGTATATTTGGCAATGCAAGCCAACTCAGAGCTCCCTTTGTGGCTCATCCGTGACATCTATCAATTTAACAACGCCGCATAATTATACATTTTTTCAGGCCAAGATCCAAACCATGTAATTTAACTCTCTTTTGGAGAGCAGATCCTTCCCAATGTAAATTGAACATGTGACCTTCAAAGTCCATACGTTATCGGTAATCTATATGTTTAATCACTAGGCCAACTCATCGTTGCTCATTTGATTTTTATTAATTTGGATAATTTGATTTCTCAAACTTTTTTTATTTTTGGGTGTCTTGTCCAATTGAAATACAAGTTCACGACCACACTACAAACATAAACTAATTCTTTTTCTCCGCGAAATCCACATATAAATTTCCGAATAAGTGATTTGAACTCGTTCAAGAATTTTGATGGATGTAAAGTAAATAAAAAACCGAACCTCGATGAATTTTTTAAAACGAGGTGAGCCAAATTTTATTCCAATCCCAAACAGTAAAAATACCGAATAAACCAAACGAAATTTAATGATGTCAAAACTTAACCAAATGGAATTATACCCTCAAAAACAAACCGGATAAAATCAATCCAATCCAAGCCAAACCAAACATATTAGCAAATTATTTTTGTTATCTAGCGAAATCCGACGGACGGCGAACGAGAAACTGAGCTTTTGTGTTCAAAACACAGAGATCTTGCTTCCATGGATTTAGTCGGGAATAGGATCCCATAACAAGAGAGTAAAGAGAAGCAGATTCGGAGCTACAAGAGTAATCAAAGGATTCACTTCGCTCACCAATTTCCTCCTCCTCAGCCTCTTCCTTACATACTCTCTCCTCTCCTCTCCTCTCCTCTCTCCCCCATTTTCCTTCCTCCACTCCGGCGGCCATAATCGCCGGCGGAGGCTGGTAATACGGGCAATTCGATCTCCATGATGTATCAGGAAGCCCGAATCTCGATGCCCTTTTGAGGAATTGAGAGACCCACCATTGACGGAGATGCGTCCGACATAGGATCGGAGGGTAATCCCACGAGTGGTAACATGGGATTAGGGTTCCGATGAAGAATTGGGAGTGAAGTGATGGTTCCGTTGTTGGGTTTGTGAGGATGTGAGTCACGGCTTGTAATCTCTTCTCCCATGTCGTCTCTTACATTGTTTTCTCTTTTGCGTTTTGGATTAGGATCAAGAGGCTGAGAGAGAGCGATGCTGTTGTTGTTGTCAGACTCCTTCCGGTTTAAATTGGAACTTCGAACCAGAAATAACCGGAATAAACTAGATAATTAACCCAGTTTTGGTGCTCGTTCTTGGATTACATACAAGTTTAGGAGAACACCCAGCCAGAAACTTTAATCAGATCGAATACTTTTTTTTTTAATTTCAACCTCATAAAAACCATTCTTGCAACGAAGCGACCAAGTTTACAAAATTCATCAACTTGTGACATCTGAAATTCTATTAAAACTGAGTAACATTTGTGTCCAAACAAGATTTTTTTTTAAATTTAGTCTATTTCTATTCTGGATATCTACTATTCTCTTCTTTTTATCCTTGTTTCCAAACAGAAATATTTTATTTTTAAAAAATTTGAAAAAATCTTTTCAATGTAATCTACTTATTTAATTCATTTTTTTCTCCTACTATCTCTATATCCAAACACTAGTTGCATTAAACAGATTTATTGCAAAGATAATAATAAGTGCAAAAATAATTTCAAATTTCATTTTTTCCAAAATTAAATATGATTTTGAATTGAAATTTCAAAACATTAGAAATATATAAACAATCATTTTTTCTACTTTTCATTATTATTAAAAATATAATAATTTAAAAATGATGTAATTTATCATTTTGTGTATATTAAAAAAACTAATTAACATAATAATAGTAATATCGATTTTAACTTTTGGGTGGATAAAATTCAAATCAATATTCAAATCCAAAAATAATGAATTTGAATATATAATCTATTTAGTTAGCATAATATTTTGGAAAAACAAAAAAGGAAATACGTGATTAGCAATTTTGATTATTAGCATTTATTTCAAAATTTATTCAAATTTGGTTAGTTTTGAACTATTTAATGAAAGTTTACGTGATTGCAACAATAATCCTCTATATATTAAACATGAAGAGTTTAAGGGTGACATTTGCTGATGTGTGACTCCCACAATTTTTCTCAGCATTTAGAGAGTTTATTAATTTACTAGTATTACCACCCGTGCTACGCACGAGTCAAATTCTTTAGGTTTATTAGAGAACGTTGAATTCTTTCTTTCCAAAGCTCATAGACGGTGGCCTGCCAAATGATTATGAGAGAGATCCTTTGCTTTATCAACCGTGGTAGGCTGAAGCCAGAGTAGAATCTGATGCCAATCGTTTGCAGTGCTGGCTCATGCGCTGCAATTCAGAACAACAGTAAATTAAAAATCTGAAGAGCAATAAAATCTTGTAAAAACAATTAAGAGAACAGTGTTAGGTTCAACTGAAAAAACTCATAATTTGCTATAATTGTCAATAAATTCTAGAGAAATCATTCTTCAGAAGAAGCCCAAGAATAAAAACCTTCGGTGTTGATGCTGTGACTTCCACAGCCACTTGGATGCAGTAAAGCTGAAGAATAATTTCTTTTTCATTGTGTATTGATATACCAAACATCTGAAAGAAAAAAAAACAAATTTGTGTATTGCAGAGACTGGACCAATTTACAGAAAACTGAAACAATTGATACATACATGTAGCTAATATATACCTCTCTTAATTTTTGTCTTAGAATTTAATCATCGTTCCCATGGCAGCACCGATTTTGTCATCTTCAACACTTCATGTTTCTCTCGCCCCTACAACCGTACATAAACCAATTTTTCTGGCCGAAAATCTGAAACATTGAAATTATACAGAGAAAAATCAAATCTCTCTACGGTTTTCAATTTATCCACCAGATTCACTCTTTCTCGAACCTTCTTAGCCCTTAACCGGTTCCGATGAAGCAATATGGTGCCCGACTGAAGCCGACAAAACTGTACAGAAGAGTGAGACAACGTTACTGGCGAAAGTGAGTCTCTGAGATCCGTTTACCCCTGAATCAAATTCGGCTCCCGCTCGGGACATTTGATACGAACCTAATTTTTAATCAGGGTTTTGAAATCGAAGGAGTATAGAACTTTCATATTCTGTTTTCCATCGATTGAGAGCTTCTCTACTATTTGTTTGTCGAATCTGAGAGATATAGGAGTTTGAGAAAGAAAAGATCGTGAACGAAGATGAAGGATCGTGGGTCGTGGGATGTTTCCAGAAACCGTTGCTACGGTCTTTTTTTTGTTTTCATTATCTTGTTTTTATTTATTTTTAATCTTTTAAATGTAAGCACAAGCCATGTGGCAGAATTCGATTGGCCAGGTGACTTGTGTTTTAGTAGATAAAGATTTATTTTCCTCCTACTATACGTGTATTCAAACACTATTTTTAGTGACAACTAACCATTTTGCCACATGTCAGCTTCTCATTAACTAGCCTTTTTGGAATAATTAATAAAAAATTGTTTTTTTCTTTTTCTCTATTATTTCTTTTACCAAACATTTTTGAATTTTTTTCCCCACAAAATTATTTCATTCCAATATATGTTTTAATACAAATATTATACAAAAATATTTTCTAATATCAAAATGACGTTATATTAAATGCTCTGTTTTATTAATAGAATTTAAAAGAAAATATTATACAAATATTTGTTCTAATATCAAACTGGCCTTAATTTTATATCATACTGGCCATATAAATTTGAAATATTATTATAATAAAACTTTAAAACGGTTAGTTGAAATATTACTATAATAAAACAATGAAAATTAAAATATTTAAAAACCTTTAAAATTAAATCTAGATATATATAAAATAAGTATATTATTTAAATAATAACTACTGTTGGAATGGGCTTAAGTTGATGGGCCTGAATGGAAGACTTGGCCCAAGGAAGAAGTGACGTCGTATTGTCTGTTACGCGGGAAGCTGAAGCTTGAAGCTCCGGGATGACCAAACAGAGGTTGTTGAAGGTTGTTGGTGCGTGAGTCTCAGTCGCGTTAGCTATTTGGGTTGTTAAAGGTCGTTACGATCGTATGATGAATGTATTGTGTTCTTGAGAGAGAATAGAATCGATTGTAGAGAGAGAGAGAGAGTTCTCTGTATCATCTTCTCCGGCGAAGTAGTGGATTTCCGGGAAAGATCCCGGCGTGAGTAGGCTGCGACTACATTAGTCGTGGAGGCTGAACACGTTAAATTCTCGTGTGTTCTTTACATTCCGCAATTGCTTTTCTTATTGTCTTAATTCGATTCGAAGAGTGCGACGGAGAGATTGTGAGGATCAAGTCGGAAGTGAATCGAATTCATTCAATTCGTAATCCGTTTACAACAAGTGGTATCAGAGCTTAGGCTCGAGAAGAAGATCCGTCGCGATGCCGTCGAGACACGAGGTTGAGAAGTTCAATGGAACCGGCGATTATATGATGTGGAAGGAAAAGCTTCTCGCTCATCTAGATATCTTAGATCTGCTTGGAATAATTTTTCCTGATCTTGAAGAGAAAGAAAAAGGAAAGAAAGGTACCACGGAAGTTGAGAGTTCGAAGACGGAAGAAAGCAAGGAGGATCCAGAGAAAGGCTCTCGTCAAAGACAGAGCAAAGCAAGAAGCACAATAGTTTTGAGCTTGGCCGATAATGTCCTGAGAAAGGTAACGAAGGAGAAGACGGCCTCTGGTATGCTTATCCTCTTAGACGAACTTTACAGTCCTAATACCTTAACCAGCCGAATTCATCTGAAGCAAAAACTATTTGGTTTTGCAATGCACTCGAATCAAACTATAGAAAGAAATGTAGATGAATTCCTGAGAATCATAGCTGATCTTGAAAGCGTGGAGGTTACAATTTCAGATGAAGATCAGGCTATCATGCTGTTAATGTCATTGCCGCAACATTTTGCTGGCTTAAAGGATACACTAAGATACAGCAAAGCTAAGTTGACATTAAAGGAGGTAATATCTGGGATTAAGTCCAAAGAGCTTGAGATCGGCTTTCATGGAAAGGATCTGAAGGTGGTGGCTGATAGTCTCTACGTCAAAGAAAGGTCAACTACAAGCTGGCCTAAGTTTGAAAACAAGAAACATGGTGCAGAACCTAAGAAGCAGAAAGGAAAAGATTGGGATAAGGAAAAGAATAAGAAATCCTGCTGGTCATGTGGAGAAAAGGGACATTTCAAGATGAATTGCCCAAAGAAGAATCAGAAAAGCAACAAACAACGTGGAGAATCATCTCTAGTAAATGGTGAAGAAGATGAAGAAACTGTTGATATGTTGTTTGTGGAAGAATTACTCAATATTACAGACTCTGATTTGGAGACTCGGTGGGTTATTGATACTGGATGTTTGTTTCATATGACTTGGAGGAAAGACTTGTTTATAGAGCTGGATGAGAGTCGCTCAGGTTCAGTAAGAATGGCCAATGATACCGTGTCAAAGGTAAAAGGTGTTGGCTCAGTAAAAATCGTAAATGAGGAAAATTCAGTGGTCATCCTTACAAATGTGAGATTCATACCAGATATGAAGAGAAACTTGATCTCTCCGGGAACCCTTGAGGAACTAGGCTGCAGTTATGGATCTAAAGATGGTGTTCTGAAGATCACAAAGGACAACAAAGTGGTCCTGCAAGGAAGGAGACATCAGTCCTTATATTTTCTGTGTGAAAAAGGTTTGAATGAAAAGGAAAGGTCATGCACAAGCGTGATTCAACCAGATGATACTCACTTGTGGCATAGCAAACTTGGCCATATGAGTCAACGAGGGCTTGATCTCCTGGTTAAGAGAGGTCTGCTCGACAGTAAGAAGGTGACTAAACTGGTTTTCTGCGAAGACTGCATATTTGGGAAAGCTCACCGTCTGAAATTTGAAACTGGGAAGCACATTTCAAAAGGAATTCTTGATTATATTCATTCAGACTTGTGGGGTTCATCTTATGTCCCTAAGTCACTTGGAGGCTGTCAATATTTTCTCAGCATAATTGACGACTACAGTAGGAAAGTCTGGATTCAATTTCTCAAAAGTAAAGACGAAGCCTACTCAAAGTTCAATGAATGAAGAGTTATGGTGGAGAATCAAACAGAGAAGAAGATTAAGAAGTTAAGGACAGACAATGGACTTGAGTTCTGTAATCAATCTTTCGATTCGATGTGTAGGGAAAATGGAATCCTAAGACACAAGACTGTGGCCTACACTCCACAACAAAATGGAGTAGCAGAGAGAATGAACAGAACCATCATGGAAAAGGTCAGGAGTATGCTCAGTGAATCTGGTTTACCAAAGGTGTTTTGGGCTGAAGCTGCTTCTACATCAGTACATTTAATCAATAAGTCACCATCAACTGCCATAGATTGCAAAATACCGGATGAAATGTGGTACGACAAGACTGGTCTGGACTACAAGTATCTGAAAAGGTTTGGTTGTATAGCGTATGTGCATTCAGATGATGGAAAGTTGAATCCTAGAGCCAAGAAGGGTGTATTTGTGGGCTATCCGGCTGGGGTGAAAGGATACAGAGTCTGGTTACTTGATGAGAAGAAATGTACTGTTAGCAGGAATGTCATATTCAAGGAAGATCAGCTCTACAAGGATCTTAAGAGTGTGAGTGCAAAGACAACACAGGGTGATCAGCAAAGGGAGACAGTGCAGCTTGAAATTGATATGGGGAAGAGAAAGGAGTCTGCAGAGTTCAGAAATGAGAGTGTCCAGTATCAGGCTGTCTCGGATTCAGAGGATGAAACTGGTTCAGATGAAGATGAGGCAGATATTGAAACTGCACCAAGTCTGGAAACCTATCTCTTGGCCAGAGACAGAGTGAGGCGAGAGATACGTGTTCCTCTGAGATACCGTGAAAATCAACTGGTGGAGCATGTGTTTCTTACAACTGACGAAGGTGAAGTGCTGGAGCCAAATGACTACGACGAAGCAACACGAGACAAAGATTGGGAAATGTGGAATGATGCTATGAAAGAGGAAATGAGTTCATTAGCAAAAAATAAAACATTTGATCTAGTGAAGCTTCCTACAAGGTCAAAGGTCATTGGATGCAAGTGGGTATTCAAAAGGAAAGAGGGGATACCTGGTGTCGAAGAACCAAGGTTTAAAGCAAGGCTTGTAGCCAAAGGGTACTCACAAAGAGAGGGCATAGACTATAATGAGATATTTGCGCCTGTAGTTAAACATGTCTCTATCAGGGTACTCTTGGAGATTGTAGCGTATGAGGATATGGAGTTGGAGCAACTAGATGTAAAGACTGCTTTCCTGCATGGTGATTTAGAAAAAACAATTTACATGAAGCAGCCGCAAGGATTTGCAGTTAAGGGTAAAGAGGATCTGGTTTGTCTGCTAAAGAAGTTGCTGTATGGCTTAAAGCAAAGTCCGAGACAGTGGAATCAGAAGTTCAATCAGTTTATGAAGAGTATTCACTTCACCAGAAGCCACCTTGACAGCTGTGTGTATGTAAAGAAGCTTGCAGATGGGTCTTATATCTACTTGTTACTTTATGTCGATGATATGCTTGTGGCGTCGAAGAACAAGCAGGAGATCGATTCACTCAAGAGAAAGTTAAATGAAGTCTTTGAGATGAAGGATCTTGGTCATGCTAAGAAAATCCTTGGCATGGAGATTAGCAGAAACAGAGAAGAATCTCGATTGGAGCTGTCTCAAAAGAATTATGTCGAGAAGATTCAAAAGGTGTTTCAGCTAGATCAAGCGAAGGCAGTTAAAACTCCTCTCGGGTTGCACTTCAAACTAAAGTCAGCTACAGAAGAAGAAAGAGAAGAACAAGCTGAGCACATGAAGTTAGTTCCGTATGCAAATGCTGTGGGAAGCATTATGTATACAATGATAGGAACCCGACCCGACATTGCGTATCCAGTTGGAGTAGTGAGCAGATTTATGGCAAGTCCATTAAAGGAGCACTGGTCAGCTGTGAAATGGGTGCTGAGATACTTAAGAGGTACTTCTAATACGAAGTTGGTGTTTCAAAAGAGAGAGAGTTACAGCTTGTTGGATATAGTGATGCAGATTATGCGTCTGACTTGGATCGAAGAAGGTCCATTACTGGTTATGTTTTTACTCTCGGAGGTACTGCAATCAGCTGGAAATCTGGACTTCAAAAGGTTGTTGCTTTGTCTACTACAGAGTCCGAATATATAGCCTTAACAGAGTGCGTTAAAGAGGCAATCTGGTTAAGGGGTTTGCTGGAAGATTTTGGGTATTATCAGAAGCAGGTGGAGGTGTTCTGTGACTCGCAAAGTGCTATTGCTCTGGCCAAAAACAATGTTCATCATGAACGGACGAAGCATATGGCAACTAAGGTGAGTTTTATCAGAGAAAAAATCGAAGAAAAGCTGATTACGGTTTCAAAGATTTCAACCGTAACCAATCCTGCTGATATCTTTACAAAGTGTTTACCAGTAAACAAAGAGAATGAAGCACTAAAGTTGCTTCAAGTGGATACTGAATGAGAGGTTCAGGGTCCGGGATCAAGGAGAGCTACTCGGAGAAGACATTCAGGTGGAGAAATCAACCTTAAGCCATTGGTGGAGTTTTGTTGGAATGGGCTTAAGTTGATGGGCCTGAATGGAAGACTTGGCCCAAGGAAGAAGTGACGTCGTATTGTCTGTTACGCGGGAAGCTGAAGCTTGAAGCTCCGGGATGACCAAACAGAGGTTGTTGAAGGTTGTTGGTGCGTGAGTCTCAGTCGCGTTAGCTATTTGGGTTGTTAAAGGTCGTTACGATCGTATGATGAATGTATTGTGTTCTTGAGAGAGAATAGAATCGATTGGAGAGAGAGAGAGAGTTCTCTGTATCATCTTCTCCGGCGAAGTAGTGGATTTCCGGGAAAGATCCCGGCGTGAGTAGGCTGCGACTACATTAGTCGTGGAGGCTGAACACGTTAAATTCTCGTGTGTTCTTTACATTCCGCAATTACACGTTAAAGTCTTAATTCGATTCGAAGAGTGCGACGGAGAGATTGTGAGGATCAAGTCGGAAGTGAATCGGATTCATTCAATTCGTAATCCGTTTACAATAACTACTCAATATATTCAAGAGAAATTAATTAAAATAGCACTAAAATAAAGCTTGGTGACCAAAGTAGCACCAACGCTAAAATGTCTCATATTTAGCATTTCTAGTAAACACAAAGACCATTATATCCTCATTTCTTTAATGAGCAATTGAATATTGATAAAAATGGGTTTAGATTAAAAAAAAAGTTTTCAATACAAAAAAAATCAGAGATCGTCTTCTTCATCATCGCTGCATTCAGCGACCCGATTTCAGATTTCAATCCCATTTCTCCATCTCTCTATCGCCAGATTTCAATCAGCGACCCGATTTCAGATTTTAGATCCCAGATACAAGTTTCGACATGTCTACGTTCAGCGGCGATGAAACAGCTCCCTTTTATGGATTCCTCGGCGCTGCAGCCGCACTCGTCTTCTCCTGTAATTCCTTTTCTCTATTTACATCTGATTCTGTCATTTCCAATTTTTTTTTTTTTTTTTCAAACTGTTCTTCCAAAATGTTTCGTTTTGATCGTCTTCCTAGTTTCTGGGAAAAATGTCTGAGATTTGCCTGATTGCTTGAGAAACTGTGGATGGGTCGATAGATATTAGCTACTTGTTTTTCTGATTGAAAAAAAAAATGAATCTTTTAGGTTCGATCTGCATCCAGGAAAAAAGAAAGAAGAAGGAATTTGTGGAATTTGTGATTTATTGGATATGTTTGCATTTGACTTTGGAACATCTGATTGAGCAATGCTTTTTAGTCACCATATATTGTGTAGTTTAGTCAATTCCTATTTGGCTGTAAATCTGAGATGATATTCGATTTTTTTGTGTATTCCTTGAAATTATGGAACCCATTATTGATCAATCAATACCATAGTTCGAGTGATCTTTGTGGGCATCCAATAAGGATTGTTCATCTTTTGGAAATGATAATAAATATGATTAATTGGATGAATAGGTATGGGAGCTGCTTATGGAACCGCAAAGAGTGGTGTTGGTGTGGCTTCTATGGGAGTGATGAGGCCCGAGTTGGTGATGAAATCGATTGTCCCTGTTTTTATGGCTGGAGTTTTGGGTATTTACGGATTGATTATTGCTGTTATCATCAGTACCGGGATTAACCCCAAGGCTAAGTCTTATTACCTCTTTGATGGATACGCACATCTCTCGTCTGGTCTTGCTTGTGGTCTTGCTGGTCTTTCAGCTGGAATAGCCATTGGGATTGTGGGTGATGCCGGTGTCAGGTTTGTCTCGTCCTGCAAATTGAAAAGCTTCACAAATGAATGCATATACGACATTGGTACGGTGACATGGAATTGCATGATCTCTGGATATGTTCAGAGTGGGCTAATGGAAGAAAGCTTAGTAAAGACATTTCTATATTTTAATGTAGTCATCCTAAACACGATTAATTTTTTAGGAAAGCATTCCTAAATGTGTAGTTGCGGCGCTAGGGTTTAGAGTGAGCGAAGTAATTTTGTGCGTGATTTCGTTCATCGCTTTTCCCCTTCATCACTCTATGAATGAATGTTTTATCAATTCATGGATTAACGACACTGGCAACGTTGATGTTCTCATTCTGTATTCAAGATTTAAGCTTTACCACTACAGCTTGAAAGGCCAAATATCCAATAAACAATTCTTGAATATAGTTACTAGTTGTGTGAAAGTTTAGGGCAAATTCTAGAGAGCGAGAGAATGTTATGGATTTTTCTTAACCTCTTTTTTTCCCTCATTACTCTGTTTGATCAAACCCTGGATATAGATGTTCTGAGTTTTTAAAATTCACCAATAGAGCTTGAATGATTAATTTTCCACAAGCAATTCCTGAGTATAGTTATTAGTTATGTGAAAGTGTAGGGATTCATCAAGAGTCTTATCTAGATCTAGAGAGAGTAATTTTCAAGAAATGATCAGTTTTCATCATTTGAATCTTTCTTTATTTCTTTGTGTAGACAAAACAACAACACATTTGTTCTGATGTTTCATTTACGCATGGAAATCAACATGAAATATCGTTTTCTGTTTTTGTTCATTTCGGAAGACTTTCCGAAATACGTTATATATGTTCCTAAATACGTTTCATTTTCAAGAAATGATCAGTTTTCATCATTTGTTCATTTAGGAAGTCTTTCCGAAATACGTTATATATGTTCTTAAATATGATTCATTTTCAAGAAATGATCATTTTTCATCATTTGTTCATTTAGGAAGTCTTTCCGAAATACTTTATATATGTTCCTAAATACGTTTCATTTTCAAGAAAGGATCAGTTTTCATCATTTGAATCTTTCTTTATTTCTTTGTGTAGACAAAACAACAACACATTTGTTTTGATGCTTCATTTACGCATGGAAATCAACAGGAAATATCGTTTTTTTATATAGTTTTCTGTTTTTGTTCATTTCGGAAGACTTTCCGAAATACGTTATATATGTTCCTAAATACGTTTCATTTTCAAGAAATGATCAGTTTTCATCATTTGAATCTTTCTTTATTTCTTTGTGTAGACAAAACAACAACACATTTGTTATGATGCTTCATTTACGCATGGAAATCAACATAAAATATCGTTTTCTGTTTTGTTCATTTCGGAAGACTTTCTGAAATACGTTATATATGTTCCAAAATACGTTTCATTTTCAAGAAATGATCATTTTTCATCATTTGTTCATTTATGAAGTCTTTCTGAAATACGTTATATATGTTCCTAAATACGTTTTATTTTCAAGAAATGATCAGTTTTCATCATTTGAATATTTTTTTATTTCTTTGTGTAGACAAAACAACAACACATTTGTTCTGATGCTTCATTTACGCATGGAAATCAACAGAAAATATCATTTTTTATATAGTTTTCTGTTTTTGTTCATTTCGAAAGACTTTCCGAAATACGTTATATATGTTCCTAAATACGTTTCATTTTCAAGAAATGATCAGTTTTTATCATTTGAATCTTTCTTTATTTCTTTGTGTAGACAAAACAACAACACATTTGTTCTGATGCTTCATTTACGCATGGAAATCAACAGAAAATAATGTTTTAAGAAGGGCTTTTTGAAATCATCTAATAAAAGAAGAATAACGCTTACTCTCAAGTGAGACACTCAAATCCACTACAGACTCATGAAGAGAACATATGCTCACAGTAAATAAGTTAATTCATGTGATCCAAAACACGAAATAATTAAACATGAGACAGCTAGAGGTAGATAGAAAGAGCAATGAACGTCCTTTCCCTATGCAGCGAAAATCAATAATAGGAGTAAAATTTTATTATCAAACTAAACACGAGATCATTATTGGAATTTTGAATGTTGGAGTTTGAATAGCTTCTTAAAACACGTTTGAATAGCTTCCTAAAACACTGATATAAAATGTTTTATATTCGTTTTAATGCTTCGTAAATGGTTATACGATCAAGTCATAATTCATATACGTTTTATGATAGATACCTACATATTTATTGATGTCTCCCTAAATAGGAAGGTATGATCCAAAAGTTCTGATCTAAGGTCCAGGGTCACATGTTGTGAACATTGATAGCGATGGGTTCATGAACCTGTTCCAGTTGGAAAAAGCTAGATTGACAATTTCCAATTAAGTTACGTGAGCATGATTTTATCGACCAATTAAGGTACGTCGGGAAATTAGAGAGACGAACCTGACCGGCATGAGATGAGACGAGAGTGATGGAGGCAGGTCCACGACCTTTCATTGCTTTCATGGCGGGCAAAGCGGCCTTAATCACTTTGAAGCTTCCCACGAGATTGACGTCAATCGTGAACTTGACATCCTCCGAACTATGCTTATCCAGCTCCTTCGTCACAAACACACCTTGATTCACAATCAACACATCGATCGGCCCCGATTCGTCAATCGCCTTCGACATGGCGTCATAATCGCGAACGTCGGCGGAAAACGTGGCGACTTCGACACCAGTGGCGAGCTTGATGGATTGTTTGGCCTCCTCGAGCTTTCCGGCGGATCGGGCGAGGATGGAGACGCGAGGACCCTCGGAAGCGGCGCGTTGGGCGAGAGCAAGACCTATGCCGCTAGATCCGCCGGTGATGAAGACGTGACGTGATTTGATGGGGATAACCACCGATCCAAAAACTCGGTTAAGGATTTCTATCTGAACCGGTCAATGTGAACTAGGAGAATCAGCATCTTCAGTTTTTTTTTGTTTGGGTTATCAATGATTGATTTTAGAGTATAATAGAGGATAGTTTAGTCTTTTTCCCTTTTAATGAATGCTAGTTTTGGGATTTTCACCATTGGGTGCTAAATTATTGAACTTTAAGTTTTTTTGTGCTATTTTGTAGAATTGCCCTATATTCAATAAGAATATTTAAGAAAAATGAAAACAACATTAATTGTTTCTTTCATCAATATCTATTATTAGATTTTTAGAATCTCCTAAAATATTTGTTCCAGATTTTTTGGTGATAGTTATGGTGATAATTCATTTATTATTCGTTAATAATGTTCTACTTTACAGTTTTGTAAATCAAATTAAAAGATCATATTAATTATTTTATTTAAATTAGGTAATTTTGAATTTCGTTCATAATATTTTCAAATAAATAATATCCTTAAATGGATACAAATACTTATTAAAATTTCAAAACAAATTTATATACATTTAAAAGGAATAATAAATCTTCTATTTTATGAAATAGCTTTAATTGGATTCAAATATTTACACTTCAAAATATTAATTTTTGGATTCTTCTACAAGCTAAACAAAGAATTCAATTTTAAAAATATCTTATTGCTTCAACTGAAATTGTTTTTCACAAAACAATAAAATCGAGCATTATCTAAAAACGTATTCAGTACTCATCTTTTCACTATATAAAGAAGGCATCCTCGACACACTGCAGTATATCAAACATATGAACGCCATTGAATTTTTATTTTTATTTTTATTATTTATAACGTTTTTTTAGTAAATCGCTATTGTTTATTTCATACTCTTAAAAATGTACTAACAAAATGTTTATGTTAGATTTGTTTTGTATTTATACAGTTTCGATTTTCTGTTTATGTGTTTTTGTCTCCCAATCCAAAAAACAAAAGATTTCATACGGGAAAAATCAGGTACGAGCTTACAATTTTTCTCACTTAATCATTTTCCTTATATCTTTCTCATGTTTCACAAATGTCCCATCTTTGTAGAAACCATAGGCGGTTCACTGAAGGAGCCATCACTAAAAACCATTAAGAAGGTAAATGGGTATGTGTCACATTATGCCACCAATCCACGTAATCACACTAACACATTTGCTTTATTTTTCTTAGGTTGGGCGCAGAACTTGTTACAATTCATAACAACTTAACAAATATTTTGGTATATTTCACTATAGCTAATCTGTAAGCTATTTGATTATTTTACTTTCAACTATTTTATTTTTTTTTTCCAAAATATTTGGCCAACTTTTTATATTAATTATTCGATTATTATTTTTTATTTCATTTTTTCCATGTTAACTCAATAAATATTATTTTTAACTCGAATTTTGAAAGATATTGATTTTTAGGAAATATTTTATTCGGAAAATAATTTTGAAAGATATTGATTTCCAGGAAAGATTTGATTGAAAATAAATAACTTTGAAAGATATTGATTTTAAAAACAATCAATTCGATTCAAAATTGTAATAATATAATCAATGAAGATAATTATTTTCAAAAAAGATTTGGAACGTACTTTTCTCTTAGCTACGTTCCTCTCTATAAATATACTTTCTTATAAAACCTTAGTCGACATTGAAAACCAATATCTTAATCTCTTTCTCTTATTTAGAATCACATAAATCTTGAACATGTATATAACCATCAATTTTAACTATTTTTTTGTTTCTTTCTTTGCAATTTACAATTCATGTTTTGCGATTTGCTCACGTCTGGCTTGATTTTTTTAAGTTGATATTGTTTAAATGCTCAACAAATTCTATATTACACAATATATCATTTAAGTGATATGATGGATTCATGAATGAGACTGAAAGACGCCAAAACCAAATTGAGAGGAGGGTATTTGTTGCTGGTGATTGCGAGGGCGGAGGTGATGTCGCATTTTCAGCCCATTTTTTTGTGAGATATCTTTTATCAGTGAAGATGGGGAGCGGGATTTGTGACGATAAAGTCTCGAATTCCTTTGCTTCCAGATTTTATAAACAGAGATGGAAGATATAGTTAGATTCGGTGATAAAGTTTACCTTTAACAATTTGTACCTTGTTATTGAAAGTTTCTTGCATCTATATATAGACAAAAATATACATATATATGCTTCAAGCATTTCTCAATTTTTGTTCTTTAACATCTGTACTTCATTAATGCAAGATTTAAATTGATAGGGTAATAAGATTTAGTCCATAGTGAATTTTTATGATTTTTTTGAAAGGACAATAAAGATTTCAATGAAATATGTGATTCATAATTTTCAAGAATCAAAAAGTGGAGAAGTAGCATTCTACTATTTAATATCTATGTAATTTGATTAATTTAACGTCTGCATCTCATTTTAAATATGATTTGTTGCATGTAAGTAAATCATTCTTCTACTATATTTAAATAGGTTTTAGTGGATTGAAAACTCTTACATTCGAGAGATAGCATATTTCAAAACAATGTATCGATACAACACATTTAACTTTTTTTGGTTCTATAAGTGATAGATCAACCATATGCTTCTGTCTAAATATTTATTGTAATTGCTGGCTCCATAACAAAAGACAATGCAAATAAATAAGAGAGAACAATATCGAAGACGGGATACTAATACATATGTTCATGGGCGAATCTAGTGAATGGAGAGAGGGTGCACGTGCCCCCACTAAAATTATCAACAAAATTAATTACAAAGAAAAATTTAAAGATTTTGTTAGATAATTAGAGAAAATCTTATTGTTGCACCCAATGATATGCTACGTTTGCTCTATAATTCGCACCCACTTGTTTCGATTTTTAAAAAGATCTGTTTTCTTTTTGCCATTTTTATTTCTCCAAAATTTTCATCTTCTTTATAATGCATATCAATTATTTATTGTTTAATTTCTTCTCCATATATATACACTTGCCACTTCATTTTTTATACGGCTCGCTTCTTCTAAAGAAACTATGGCTTTTAACTTCTTTGACATAAGTTTTGCATTTTTTTCCAAAATGTTGTTTTTAATTTTATATTTTATTCTCTCTAAGTTTTATCTAATATATATATATATATATATAATAAAAATCAAACTAAAATTATAATATTTTAATTTGATTGAAGCTTCTATTTGTTTGCATTCGTTAAACAATAGAAGAAAAATCAATAAACATTCGTTAAACAATAGAAGAAAAATCAATAAACATTTGTTTCACTTTCTTGTATTTAATTGATATATATATATATATATATATACAGAAAAATAAAATTAGTATTTAAAATAAAAATAAAAAAACTGAACACTAAAATATTATAAACTGCTTATGTGAAAGTGTTTAATATATTTTTTTGTCACTGTTGTTAGCTTAAATAATTAAATTATCAAGATGAATAATATATGTATATATTCAGTAATAATATTAGAAGATAAAATATATATTTTTCTTAATTTATTTTTTTAACAATAAAGCTATGCCCCCAGTCAAAATAAATCTTGGAATCGTCCCTGCATATGTTGGTGGATTGTTAAAACCTTTTGATTCAGATTTTAATGCTTTTAAAATTTTTATAGATTCGTTCATATTAATATGTTAACATGTTGTCTTATTTTTTGAGCTAAGTTGCTTTTTAATCACATTAGTGGCAATTTTTATAAGTTAAATTAGTTTTATTCGATATAATATGAAAAAAATCTATCCAGAAACAAATTTGATTATCTTTAAATGGGCAAGCTTATGAATGGAAATGGTAAAAAATACGTACATTTTTATATACATGCGACTGTATTTGCAAAAAAAAAAATGAAAGTTATTAGTTTCTAACTTTCCTTTTTCTAACCTTGGGTCCCTTAACTAACTATAAAAATCATAAGGTAAATATTTTTGTAATTTTTGTTACTTAAAATCTTCTATAAAAGAGACACGAATAATAATTAAAATTTTATATATAAAAATTTCTTAAATAAAAAAACCTTTTCATCTTCATTAATAATCAAAAACCATTAGTATTCAAATTTCTTACAAATAAACTTAAAATCGAATCTCTAAGATATATCATCACGTGATTTTCTACTAAAAAAAGGTTCCTAAATCTCAACATAAAATCTTATCGATTGTTGAAAATATTATAGATATAATGTTAAATGCTAAGATGTTACAAAAAATAAATATTTTAATATTAATTTTAACCTCAGTTTATAGAATTGGGGGTACGTTATTTTTGCATTCGTAAGAATTTTGTTGAATTCGTAGAAAGCTTTTTAAATTTAAAGATAGTTTTGGATATTTAAATTTTTTATCAAATATTTCTATTATTACAAACTTTAAAAATCCAAAGAATGTACATACAAAGTTTGCATATCCCAATTGTTAAGAGTCCAAGGGAGGTATATATATATAATATTTGCGTACTATGTATGTTCCAAAATATATAATTTCGTAGTAAAATTCATAATCTATTTTCAACTCATAGATTTGTAAAATCTCAAACAAACTTGTCTACCTTACACTTAACCATCCTAATTCATTTTTGAACTAATCAAACGAAATGAAGATCTCTTCTCCTACAAGATTACAAAAAAAAAATAATATGTTATTTCGAGAAATGATAGAATCCAATCTAAGTAGAGAACATATCATCGATGCAATATAGCAATCACTGCTGAAAATGCGTTATAAAAAAAAGAGCAATATGCTGGGTTATTGAAAAGGAAAATTATTTGAAGCAGTTTGTTTAATGGACGTGGCTATGGAATACAAATTTTAAAAGAGTTCTTCCATGTGATATAGAACTGGTCGGTAAGGACTTTAACTTTAGATTGTTAATGTTGTTAATGTTGTAGATAATTTAATGTTGGTAAGTAAAAAAAATCACATAAAAAAAATTCTATTATTTTCCCAAAAAAATCACTTTTTAAATAGAAACATCTCCTCTGTTTTTTCTCAGTTTTGATGAATTTTTTTTTTTGTTGATTTAAAATTTGTTACACGTTTCTTGAAGTTGTTCCACTAAACACTGGAAACGTTTTCGGAGCAGAAAATAAGGGTCCAATTCCGAAATGAGAATCGATAATCCATAGAACGATGGACAAATCTAAGAAAGAATCAATCTATGATCGATCTCCCAACAACAACAAAGTTCTTCATAGGTGTCATAGCATGCCGTCCTCTCCCGTCTTAGCACAGTAAAGAAACTCCATTATCGTTGATCTCATGGTCGAGAATCTCGCTGCGGACCACTAGCTACAGATGAGTTCGTCGATGCTGTAACCATTTTATCGAGTCTCGAGCCAGTAAGGAATCCGGACATAGACTGACCTGAACGATCTTTAGACGAGAATCCTCAGATTGTTGGATCCGAGGGAAAGCTAAGGAGAGTGTTGAGCAGCAACTCCATGCTAAGGTTTAAGCTGTCGGAGAATCCAACGGGATTGAGTAGGTTTGCTTCGGATGCAAGAAACTTGAAGAACTTTGAAACACTAAAGATGAGTTGGAATGATAACAAACAAGAGAATGATAATAACTCAATGTTCGGTTCAAATTCAATATACGGATATTCTAAAATGTAAACAAATGTTATTATATTTTTTTTGTCAAAAACAAAGTGTTATATTGTTATTATCAAATTTATTTACATGTTGTTTGTTTTAATTTAACAATTATACTCAAGAGAATATGATAGTTTGTTTCGTAGGATCTTAATTAGTAATTTAATTTTGATTATACAAAACTACCAATGTAGGAAATATTTATATTAATAGCATCGGTTTGTTTCCATAACTATCATTAAAAATAATATCTAAACACAAAAATCACCTTAAATCTATAAACATATTACAATAATTAAACATATTTACAGAATGATGGAAATCTACAAAAACAAATTATGTATAACCACAAAATAAATAAGCGTCTCATATTACGAAAATGTAACCTACAAAAACAAAATTTATCTCAGCACAAAATAAATATATGTCCCATATTACTAAAATTAAATCTACAAAAACAAATTATATCTAAACACAAGATAAATTTGTGAATACATATTACGAAAATTAAATCTACAAAAACAAATTATATCTAAACAATAAGAATAAACAAAAACTATATTAAAAAGTTTCATAAAAAAAAAAAAAAAAAATTCCCGTACGGGCGCACGTATTATAATCTAGTAAATCAACTAAAGTAAGAACTTACTTAAGCCACAAGCGAGTAAACAAACAGCACAGAAACCAAAGCACCCTAGAGAGCAATGTCTAGCAACATGTCTCTCATGGCGTACATGTCCCTTCCCTGCGAATGAAGATGATTGCTTTGAGCAGCAGAAGCACCTTTCATGGAATTACCATTTTTCCCTTCAACACACGGGACAACCGTCGCAGGTGCAACCGGCGTGGTCTCATCGGTTAACGGGAAACCAAACAGCCTGCACCTGCCAGAACCTCCGTGATGATCTTCTAGATGCCCGTTTGGACCGCTCGAGTTGGTTATCAAGACGGAAGAGGGCGATGAAGACACGTGGACTGAAGATGGCGGGAGGATACGGGTACTAAAGTTCTGGAACGGACCACACCAAATGTTCCTCTGGCTCAACCCCTGCTGCCGATGATCGGTCATTGAGTAGGCGGGAACTGTTTCTGTAGGAGCAAAAATTCGGAAACAAAGATTGCGATAAAATACGAACGATGTTTATATAAAACGCTTTACCTTGGGCCTTAACAAATTTGGTCCAACAGTTTCTTGACCATGCAAGACCTTATGGAACCCATAAGAGTCACCAAAGTCCGTTCCTTTGAACCGGCCTCTCCTGGCACCGGCACCACCATCCGAAGATGTGTTGATAAAACCCGGAAAAAATTCTTGCCCTTGCAAGACCCTCTGGAATCTTAAAGATTCCTCAAAGTCTGTGGCACGAATCCCCTCTGAAACAGAAGCAGAAACCAATGACATACGTTTAATGAAGAGGCAAGCGGTTAAAAAAACAGAACGACGTGTTTGGCGAGTAGATGTGTATTACCAGAGACTGGAATGTCAGGCTTTCCGGAGGAAAAGCCAATCCTGCTTCTCTTGGGACCAGTTGTTACGAAGCTGCCTGAATTAGAGATTGAGCCAGATGGTTCGATCTCCCATGGTGAAACGTGCTATTGATGCCCATTTGCCTCAATGTCGTCCCACCTTACCTGAATATGATGTCAAAACACAGTGTGAGCAGGCCTGTCAAAATAAAGACATCGGAATTCATATTGCAAGTTTTACTCAATAACGGTTTCTTCATTCGCGTTGGCTAGTCAAAACGGTGATACGAAGAAAGTTTTAGCATCTGTAAGACTGTATCAGAGGATATACATCTATAGATGGAGACTGTCAAGTCACATATCCTAACAGTGGAGGCAAACCATTCAAAAGTGAAGCTTGAGAGCCAAGGTCTAGTGATTGCTATATATATAATGTTCGTTTTGTTGCATCAATCATTGTTATACAATTCTTATTTTGTTTGCGCGTATTCTTGAAATCAAAAAGGTATACATAAAACTAAGAGCTTCGCGCGGTTGCACTCAGAAATGGAAAGTTTTGAAAGGTAATGTTTTCTCGATCACTCTTAAAAAAAACACTTTTTGCCTTGAAAACTTACTTCTTTTCTAAAGTAGAAGTACTAAACGCCTTGTATCAGCCTGAGACTCTCAGGGCGGTTGCGTTGTTCGCGTTTGCTCGTCAAAACGTCGAGAAGAAATTGAAATCTGAAGCTAAACCAAAGAATCCCTCGGAAATCTTAGCATCTGTATCCAAGGAGTACATGGAGAATATTAAGTCACATATTCTTACAGATGGTAACAATATAAAGGTGAAGCTTGAGTGCCATTCTTAGAGTGTGTTCACCCTGATTTTACTACATCAAATCCGAATATTTATGTTCCGAATCCAAATTCGATTGTTTTAGCATGATGTATTGATCTCTTAGCCAAAAAAAAGAGAGGTTTATTTAGTTAAGCTTGGTCTAGTTAAATTTTAGTTAAAACATATATATATTTAGTTGATATTTATATTTATGCTATAAGATTACATGTATTTTATACTAGATTAGGACTTGCATATATGCATGTTTATAATTTAGTACTTATAACCCATTATAAAAACTAAAAACGAAAATGAAAAATAAACTAATTCACCAGTGAAAGTAAATAATATACAAATTTAGAAATAAAGTTTTTGATGAAATAAATATATACCTAGAATGAAGAATTTGGTGTACCAGATGCAGTAATAGCTTTAGAAACAATTATTGGACTTTTGATTTTTTGGTATGTAAATGACATACTACCAAAATATTTATATAGAGGTGAGATATTAATTTTTTTTTTTTTTAGGATTAGCAATCTATTTTTTTAATTTGTTTAATCTATATGGAAAAACTTAAGAATTTTTTTCTTTTTTTATTAACCTTGCATTTTTGGATAAATTTAAATTTTGTATTTTTCCTTTTTGCTAGTAGCTTTATATTTTTAGATTATGTATCAATTATTATTTTTTCAAGTTTTTAAGTTTTCTTTTTTTATTAATCGGTTATTAATTTTTCCATTATTAATTTTTGATTTTTCCTTTTTTATTAACTTTGGATTTTAAGATAAATTTACATTTTCTATTTTTTTTTTAAATAGTCTTACATTTTAATTTTAGGATTAAGATTTGATTATAAATTTAGTATAAAAAAATTTACACATGTTAGAATATAATCGATTGAATTAACATATGTTGCGATTATGTAAATTAACAACTTCAAAACATTCATATTGTTTAATAGCTTCCGGTAGCTTGCCATTATATGACCTACCTATAAGTGGCGCCAAAAACAGATCATACATTCTAAATGTTAATTGGATTATAGCATAAAGTTTCTCCAAAAACCCTGAAATATTCAAAAACAATTTTAAGAAAACATTACAAATTTATAGTTACGAATTTTAAATGATATATGATCATTTTATAAATAAAGAAAAACTGGAAACTTACAATCATCGATTACAACATTACAACATTAGAAAAGAAGAGAATAATTTTTTGTTGTTGAAAATATTAACTCTAATAACGATTATTACTTAATTAAGTACAATTAGGCATTAATAGTGTACCAAGATGCCAATAAACCGCAGCGCTATATCCATCTCCTTCACACACATTTTCAACACAAAACTTAACGTTTTGTCCCATACTCTTCACCAATTCTTCAAAGAACTTCATTGCTTCCTGCAAAAATATATACATTCTTGGATCATTCTTGATTGCAATGAGCCCGGAATGTTGTAGAGAAGGCATATCGGGTTTGAGCCGTGGAGTGTTGAATCTGGTAATGAGATTTGTAGGTACCATTGGACTCATAACATTGACCATAGAAGCAATTGGTATAATATACAATCTTGTGATTTTTTCCTTAGGGGAATTTGATTATGGTAAGAAAACTGAATTTCTAAATATATGAACGAAGTTTGGTGTTTGTGATAATCATGTTTTAATATAATTTGTTAAAGTTGTTTTTTCTTTTGCAAAGTTCTTTACTTGTTGTTCTAAGTTTCTAACCTTTTAATGTTTGTAGTTACCTTGCGCCGAAAGAAATTTAATAGTTTCTCACATATTCCGTATCAAGAGATCTAAGCATCTCCTCCCAAACTTTCTGAAGCATGAGAATCTATGGTCAATGTTATGAGTCCAATGGTTACTACAAATCTCATTACCAGATTCAATCTTGTGAATATTTAGAGAGGAATTTGATTATGGTAAGAATTAAAAAACTGAATTTCTAAATATATGAAGATATGAATGAATTTTGGTGTTTGTTGTAATAATGCTTTAATATGATTTGTTAAAGTTGTTTCTTTGAAAAGTTTTTTACTTGTTGTTCTAGCCTTTTAAATGTTCTTAGTTACCTTGTGTCGCAAGAAATCCAATAGCTTCTTCCTTATTCCGTATCAAGAAATCTAAGCATCTCCTCCCAAACTTTCTGAAGCATGAGAATCTCCACAACCAAGACTTTGATCCATTTATGGAGTTGGAACCCGTATTCGGGGAAAATTCAGTGGATCTGCGTCAAACCCAATAATTTTCTCCATAGGTATCTTGAGATTTGCTCAGGCTCCCTCGGATAAATCTGTGCACGAAATCTACGATTTAAGCTCAAAATCAAGAGATTCAATGTTAATGCAGATTCACTAAACATGTTGTACTTGATTCACTCAATGTATCATTGTTCTCATGTGGATACCAATTTTTTTGCTATCAATTCAACCAGATACAGTATGTTACAAACTAAGTCTGCTTACTGGTATCATTTTCTACCATTATGCCAATAAAATTGTTTTGTTGGAAATGGGCTTAAGTTGATGGGCCTGAAAGGTGATCTAACCCAAGGAGAAGACGACGTCGTTTCGTCTGTTACGCGGGAAGACTGAGCTTGAAGCTCCGGGTTGACTCAACGGTGTGTTGGAGGTTGTTGGTGCGTGAGTCTCAGTCGCGTGTATGTATATTGGGTTGTTAAAGATCGTTAGATTTGGTATCAAAACAATCGAGTTCTAGAGAGAGAATAGATCGATTGTGATCAAGAGAGAGAGAGCTCTTTGTATCATCTTCTCCGGCGAAGTAGTGGATTTCCGGGAAAAGATCCCGGCGTGAGTAGGCTGTGACTGCATTGGTCGTGGAGGCTGAACACGTTAAATCTCGTGTGTTCTTTAATTCCGCAATTGCTTTTCTTATTGTGTTCAATCGATTCGAAGAGTGCGACGGAGTGATTGTGAGAATCAAATCGGAAGTGAATCGGATTCATTCAAAGAGCGATCGATTTACAACAAGTGGTATCAGAGCATAGGCTCGAGAAGAAGATTCGTCACAATGCCGTCAAAACACGAGGTGGAGAAGTTCAATGGAACCGGCGATTATATGATGTGGAAGGAAAAGCTTCTCGCTCATCTAGATCTCTTAGATCTACTTGGAATAATCTTCCCTGATCTAGAAGAGAAGGACAAAGGGAAGAAAGGTACCACGGATGTTGAGAGCTCGAAGACGGAAGAGAGCAAGGAGGATCCAGAGAAAGTTTCTCGTCAAAGACAGAGCAAAGCAAGAAGCACAATAGTCTTGAGCTTAGCTGATAATGTCCTGAGAAAGGTAACGAAGGAGAAGACGGCCTCTGGTATGCTTATCCTCTTAGACGAGCTTTACAGTCCTAATACCTTGACAAGCCGAATTCATCTGAAGAAGAAACTATTTGGTTTTGCAATGCATTCGAATCAAACGATAGAAAGGAATGTAGATGAATTTCTGAGAATCATAGCTGATCTTGAAAACGTGGAGGTTACAATTTCAGATGAAGATCAGGCTATTATGTTGTTAATGTCTTTGCCTCAGCACTTTTCTGGCTTGAAGGATACGTTAAGATACAGCAAAGCAAAGTTGACATTGAAAGAGGTAATATCTGGGATTAAGTCCAAAGAGCTTGAGATCGGGTTTCATGGAAAAGATCAGAAAGCAGTAGCAGATAGCCTCTACGTCAAAGAAAGATCAACTTCAAGTTGGCCTAAGTCTGAAAACAAGAAACTTGGTGCAGAACATAAGAAGCAGAAAGGAAAAGATTAGGATAAGGATAAGAATAAGAAATCTTGCTGGTCATGTGGAGAAAATGGACATTTCAAGATGAATTGCCCAAAGAAGAACCAGAAAAGCAACAAGCAACATGGAGAATCATCACTAGTAAATGGTGAGGAAGATGAAGAAAGGGTTGATATGTTGTTTGTGGAAGAATTATTCAATATTACAGATTCTGATTTGGAGACTCGTTGGGTTATTGATACTGGATGTTCGTTTCATATGACTTGGAGGAAAGACTGGTTTATAGAGCTGGATGAGAGTCGCTCAGGTTCAGTAAGAATGGCTAATGATACAGTGTCAAGGGTCAAAGGTGTTGGCTCAGTGAAAATTGTAAATGAGGACAATTCTGTGGTCATCCTTACAAATGTGAGATTCATACCAGATATGAAAAGAAACTTGATCTCTCCGGGAACCCTTGAGGAACTAGGCTGCAGTTATGGATCTAAAGATGGCGTTCTGAAGATCACAAAGGACAACAGAGTGGTCCTGCAAGGAAGGAGACATCAGTCCTTATACTTTCTGTGTGAAAAAAGGTTTAGTGAAAAAGAAAGGTCGTGCACAAGTGTGGTTAAACAAGATGAAACTCATTTATGGCACATCAAACTCGGCCATATGAGTCAACGAGGCCTTGATCTCCTGGCTAAGAGAGGTTTGCTAGACAGTAAGAAGGTGTCTCAGCTGGTATTCTGCGAAGACTGCATATTTGGGAAAGCTCACCGTCTGAAATTTGAAACTGGGAAGCATACTTCAAAAGGAATTCTTGATTATATTCATTCAGACTTGTGGGGTTCATCTTATGTCCCTAAGTCACTTGGAGGCTGTCAGTACTTTCTCAGCATAATTGACGACTACAGTAGGAAAGTTTGGATTCAATTTATCAAAAGCAAAGACGAAGCTTACTCAAAGTTCAATGAATGGAGAGTTATGGTGGAGAATCAAACAGAGAAGAAGATTAAGAAGTTAAGGACAGGCAATGGACTTGAGTTCTGTAATCAATCTTTTGATTCTATATGCAGAGAAAATGGAATCCTAAGACACAAGACTGTGGCCTACACTCCACAACAAAATGGAGTATCAGAGAGAATGAACAGAACGATCATGGATAAAGTCAGGAGTATGCTCAGTGAATGTGGTTTACCGAAGGTTTTTTGGGTTGAAGCTGCTTCTAAATCAGTACATTTGATCAATAAGTCACCATCAACTGCCATAGAGTGCAAGATACCGGATGAAATGTGGTACGACAAGACTGGTCTGGATTACAAGTATCTGAAAAGGTTTGGTTGTATAGCGTATGTGCATTCAGACGATGGAAAGTTGAATCCTAGAGCCAAGAAGGGTGTATTTGTGGGTTATCCGGCTGGGGTGAAAGGATACAGAGTGTGGTTACTTGATGAGAAGAAATGTATTGTTAGCAGGAATGTCATATTCAAGGAAGATCAGCTCTACAAGGATCTTAAGAGTGTGAGTGCAAAGTCAACACAGGTTGATCAGCAAAGGGAGACAGTGGAGCTTGAAATTGATATGGGGAAGAGAAAGGTGTATGCAGAGTTAAGAAATGAGAGTGTTCAGTATCAGGATGTCTCAGATTCAGAGGATGGATCTGGTTCAGATGAAGATGAGGCAGATATTGAAACTGCACCAAGTCTGGAAACATATCTCCTGGCCAGAGACAGAATGAGGAGAGAGATATGTATTCCTCTAAGATACCGTGAAAATCAACTGGTGGAGCATGTGTCTCTTACAACAGAGGAAGGTGAAGTATTGGAGCCAAATGACTACACAGAAGCAACACGAGACAAGGATTGGGAAATGTGGAATGATACTATGAAAGAGGAAATGAGTTCATTAGCTAAGAACAAAACATTTGATCTAGTGAAGCTTCCTACAAAGTCAAAAGTCATTGGGTGCAAATGGGTCTTCAAAATAAAAGAGGGTATTCCTGGTGTTGAAGAGCCAAGGTTTAAAGCAAGGCTTGTAGCCAAAGGGTACTCACAAAGAGAGGGCATAGACTACAATGAGATCTTTGCACCAGTTGTTAAACATGTCTCTATCAGGGTACTATTGGAGATTGTAGCGTATGAGGATATGGAGTTGGAGCAACTAGATGTAAAGACTGCTTTTCTGCATGGTGATCTAGAAGAAACAATTTACATGAAGCAGCCGCAAGGATTTGCCGTTAAGGGAAAAGAGGATCTGGTTTGTCTGCTTAAGAAGTCACTTTATGGCTTAAAGCAAAGTCCGAGACAGTGGAATCAGAAGTTCAATCAGTTTATGAAGGGTATACATTTCACCAGAAGCAACCTTGAAAGTTGTGTGTATGTGAAGAAGCTTGCAGATTGGTCCTATGTCTACTTGTTACTCTATGTCGATGATATGCTTGTGGCGTCGAAGAACAAGCAGGAGATTGATTCACTCAAAAGACAGTTAAATGAAGTCTTTGAGATGAAGGATCTTGGACATGCTAAGAAAATTCTTGGTATGGAGATTAGCAGAAACAGAGAAGAATCTCGATTGGAGCTGCCTCAAAAAGAGCTATGTTGAGAAGATTCTAAAGGTGTTTCAGCTAGATCAAGCAAAGGCAGTTAAAACACCTCTCGGGATGCACTTCAAGCTAAAGTCAGCTACAGAAGACGAAATGGAAGAACAAGCTGAGCACATGAAGTCAGTTCCGTATGCAAATGCTGTAGGAAGCATTATGTATACAATGATAGGAACTCGCCCTGACATTGCGTATCCAGTTGGAGTAGTGAGAAGATTTATGGCAAATCCATTAAAGGAGCACTGGTTAGCTGCGAAGTGGGTGCTGAGATACTTGAGAGGTACTTCTAATACGAAGTTGGTGTTTCAGAAGAAAAGAGAGTTAAAGCTGGTCGGGTATAGTGATGCAGATTATGCGTCGGATTTGGATCGGAGAAGGTCCATTACTGGTTATGTTTTTACTCTCGGAGGTACTGCAATCAGCTGGAAGTCAGGACTACAAAAGGTTGTTGCCTTGTCTACAACAGAGTCCGAATATATAACCTTAAGAGAGTGCGTGAAAGAGGCAATCTGGTTAAGGGGTTTGCTGGAAGATTTTGGGTATTGTCAGAAGCAGGTGGAGCTGTTCTGTGACTCGCAAAGTGCTATTGCCTTGGCCAAAAACAATGTTCACCATGAACGGACGAAGCATATGGCAACCAAGATGAGTTTCATCAGAGAAAAAATTGAAGAAAAGTTGATTAAGGTCTCGAATATTTCAACCTTAACCAATCCTGCTGATATCTTTACAAAGTGTTTACCAGTAAACAAGGAGAATGAAGCATTGAAGGTGCTTCAGGTGGAGACTGAATGAGAGATTCAGGATCCGGGATCAAGGAAAGCTACACGGAGAAGACTTTCAGGTGGAGAAATCAACGGTTAAGCCATTGGTGGAGTTTTGTTGGAAATGGACTTAAGTTTATGGGCCTGAAAGGTGATCTAACCCAAGGAGAAGACGACGTCGTTTCGTCTGTTACGCGGGAATACTGAGCTTGAAGCTCCGGGTTGACTCAACGGTGTGTTGGAGGTTGTTGGTGCGTGAGTCTCAGTCGCGTGTATGTATATTGGGTTGTTAAAGATCGTTAGATTTGGTATCAGAACAATCGAGTTCCAGAGAGAGAATAGATCGATTGTGATCAAGAGAGAGAGATCTTTGTATCATCTTCTCCGGCGAAGTAGTGGATTTCCGGGAAAAGATCCCGGCGTGAGTAGGCTGCGACTGCATTGGTCGTGGAGGCTGAACACGTTAAATCTCGTTTGTTCTTTAATTCCGCAATTGCTTTTCTTATTGTGTTCAATCGATTCGAAGAGTGCGACGGAGTGATTGTGATAATCAAATCAGAAGTGAATCGGATTCATTCAAAGAGCGATCGATTTACAACATGTTTCCTTACCAATACAAAAAAAACAAATGAAGTGCATACACATTTTCTCAACAATCCTATTCTTTATCATTCTTCTTGGCAAAAGTTTATACAATGATCGTTATATGCTTGAAGTAATTCTCTTATGCCTATTTACTACTGAATTTAAAAACTTGTTCTTTGATTTCATTATTGGTTTAAATTCTGATGTATCTTTCAAACGTCTCAAAGTTTTAATCTTAATGTTCATTAGCTTTTATCTCTTATTAGTTTAATAAACAAGTAATAAGAGATAAAAAATCACCTCCCACAACTCTCTACTGATCCGCCAGATCTTCAAGGCCGTCTGTTGGTTCGTGGACTCACTCTGGTTCCTCTGGGTATATCGGTGCAATGAGAAAGAAGAACTTCTTGTGTTGTTGTTTTTGTTGTCGGTGCAATCGTGTTTTTTGGGGTCTGTGCGTAGATTATGTTGGATTGAAGGTTTGTTGGTTCGCTTCAAATTTTACTCCGGTTCGAATCTTTGTAAACTAGCTCTTATTCCCTGAGATGTTTTAATATAATATTATATTTGAATTAGATCATTCTCTGGGTTTTAAAGTTACATATAATTACAAGCTAAGAATTACGACGGCAAGTCATTCCTGATTTTTTGTTTTGATTGTGCTTTCAAGGTTAGATGTCTATGTATACTTATAATTTTTGGGTTTATATTTTAGCTAAAGTGGGTCAAGATTTGATTTTTATGAGGTTGGAGAGAACCGAAATATTTGGATGATGTTGCCTATTTTAAAACTGGAATTGAAAATTTCAACACTCTACAAAAATATGATAACATCCTACAAAAACGTATAAATTCTGAATATGATAACATCCTATAAATTCTTCATATGAGTCGTTTTCTATGAGCTCAAAGTGTTTATATTCCATAACCTTGGTTTAAATCCGCCACGTGGAAGTATCAATCAATGTTACATTGACTGATACTTCCACGTGGCGGATTTCATCATCTACCACTTCCTTGTTATTCCATTTTATAATGCTAATAAAAAATATTAAATATGAAAAATCGGTAAAAACAAAACATTAGTACACATCAACTTCTTTTTTACAATGTCATTACTTTTCACACAATATTTTGACAAGCTAATATTTTTCTGTTCACAAAAATTATTTATGTCTTTCATTCGTATTAATTTTTTATCTATACTCTATTAACGCCAGTAATGTATGCACTTTACATTTTTATTTCTCTAAAACTATATTGCCTCCTAGAGTTCTGACTACCGCTTCTGACTACATAAACTTCATCTTGTAAATTTTAGAAAGAGACATAACACATACTTTCGAAGAGACTTCCAATTTAGTATATATTTTGTTACCTTTTGTTTCTCTTATATGGTAGCTTCATTTTGTTGTTGCTCAAATATTTTTCTCTCATCCTAAATAGATCGTTCTAAAATTGGAAAACTTGGGCATTTGAATTTTTACAAATGCAAAGTGTTTTGCATAATCAAATATATCCAATTCGTCTCTAATTTCACTATGGAGTCGGTAGTTTTGATCAAACGTATGAGTTTTTATGGAAGAAACAAATTACAAAAATGATCACTTCGTCTTTAGTTTTGTTGTAAACTATGTTCTCGAAGTTTATTAGATTTTTACTTTTTAAGAGAAAGATTGAGATTTTGTCAAAATGAGTTATGTGAAAAATACAATATTATCTTATATATGTGTAATTGACTATGAACAAAATAACGTATAATCAATATTTCTCTTATAAGCTTAAATATGTTGATTGATTCTTTAATTGCAGTTTTGCAGAAAAGAAAAGGCACACAAGTTCTTCTCCAGATGGTTCCCAATGCCTCATGAGTTGCTTCTCCATAATGAATCTATCAAACATGAGAAAAAACTATCGTCCAATGTAAAAGTCCAAAGCATGTATCAATATTTTGTTTGTAGTATGAATTTGTAGTTAATATTCATGACGGGAAAGTGTTTGTCATTGAGATTTTTTGGTTTGTGTAAGGAGTTATTAATTATGAGAGATTTGGAGTTTCTAACTTGGGTAATAAAATGTAGAAATGTAAATCACATGCTTGAAATTGATCTTGAAATAAAAATATGTCTAAAACGCCATGCTCAAAACTTGCACGAATGAATAGTGATACTAAAAATGTATACGAATACGATCCGCGCATAATCATTAATGTTTATAATTTTGTTATATTTTTATGATATAAATAAAAGGTCCATATTTCATATTTTGCCTAAGGTCGTCAATATTATTAAGACGTACCATTTGTATCTTTTTGTGTAGATGTTGTTGTGTCACCTCCATTTGTCTACATCAGCAAGGTCAAATGTTCGTTGACAAAACGTATTGAAGTATCTGGTCAGAACTCTTGGGTTGGAAAAGGTGGAGCCTTCACTGGTGAAATCAGGTTACGACTACTCTTATTCACTTAGTTTATATGATTGCAAAATTCGCTAAAATATCGTAGCTTTGCAACTATTCAAACCCCCCTTAAGAATTTACAGTGTTTATATATAAACCTTTTTCTAAACTTAAAGTGGCCCGTTTCGCCATACAGCGTGGAACAGCTCAAAGACCTCGGCTGCAAGTGGGTCATTCTTGGGCATTCCGAGAGGAGACATGTCATCAGAGAAAAAGATGAGGTCAGTAAATAAAATACTTAATAAGAAGTAGTGAGTTGTTAAGAAAGGTTTGTGAAGACATTCCATATTTCTCTCAACACAACCATAGTTTATCGGGAAGAAAGCTGCTTATGCATTGAGTGAGGGTCTTGGAGTAATGGCTTATATTGGGGAAAAACTAGAAGAGAGGGAAGCAGGCAAGACATTTGATGTATGCAGCCAGCAATTGAAAGCATTTGCTGGTAACACTCCTGTATTTGCTTTTGTTACTGTCTCAGGTTCCAAATCATGTATGAACTCAATTAACAACATTAATTATTGTATATTTTTTCAGACATTGTGCCTAGCTGGGACAATGTAGTTGTTGCATACGAACCTGTATGGGCAATTGGAACTGGTAAAGTTGCTTCTCCTCAGCAAGCACAGGATGTAGCTGTCCGCGATTGGCTCAAGAAGAATGTCTCTGACGAAGTTGCTTCCAAAACGAGAATCATATACGGAGGTGCGTTAGTTTAGTTATCCCTTGCTAAATCAAACTTGATGTTGATTATTTCATACTTAATTGCCAGGTTCCGTCAATGGAGGCAACTGTGCAGAGCTTGCCAAAGAAGAAGACATTGATGGATTTCTGGTGGGTGGTGCCTCCTTGAAGGTAAGTAAAGTTTAAACCTCTGTGAATACTGCGGTTGATGAATACAACTTAACTCATATATACCCACCTTTGATGTGACTCTAGGGTCCTGAGTTTGCGACCATTGTGAACTCAGTCACGTCGAAGAAAGTTAGTGACAGAAATCGCTAGTCTCCCATTGCGTTGCTTTGGTTAACAGTGAGACATCAACTCTGGTTACAACTTGGTTACATTGAATGGGCCTGGGCATGTGGTTAATTCATTTTCGGTCATCGTTATATTGGATTTATGTGGGTCTCTTTTGGGTTTATTGGGCCCTATTTCTAAAGTTGGCTTATTGTAAACATTGGTAAGACTTTTGCTTCATTTTTTGTTTTTTTGTCGGCTTGGTTCATTTAAACTAATGCATTATAAATTTAAATTAAAAAAAAAACAATCGATGAAAGGGGGAAAAAACATGTATGGAAAGGGAACGAATACGATAGATTCTGCATTTTTTGTTAGCTACTCATCCGATTGACTCACATCCATCTTTGTCCTTTTTCGGCTCTTCTTATTCCATTCATAAGAAGAGCCGGTCATTAAAAGGCTAAAAAAACTTTCTACAATTATTGACCGGTCATTAAAAATTGAAATGGTACATGTGGATAAAATTTATCCCAATTTTTTTTAAAAAATGTATATGAGAAAAAATATATTCTTGAGAGATAGATGAAAAAAAAGTATGTGTATTATTAATTAAGAAGACTAGTTGCTATCGTCGTATACAACACCATTTGGCTAGTATGGAAAGGAAAAGAGGGGATGCTAAATATGTCTATAAAGGTCTTTAAAATTTTGACATATATATAGATTTATAACACCAAGTATTACAAGAGACAATGCTTTTGCTTCACCTTCCTCTTCTTAATATTTTGCTTTCTCACTAAAGGCAATAAAATTAAAAACTCTTTGTTCTTTAATTGAATGTTCCCATGTGTTATCACCCATTAGTCTATTGTCTAGTGTCTCTAGATAATGGGAAGCAATTCAAGTTTGTAGTACATGTTTATGTATATTTCTGCAAAGTATATAGATTTATGACGTATATATTCCGGAATTTGTGGCTATGCTTATAATTCATTAGACAATGCAACGGGAGGGGGGGGGGGTAATCCTAAAAAACATTTTTTTTTAAAGGGAATAGTACAAATTTAACCATTTCATCAACATTTTATGAGAAATTCCTTAAAATACCACACTTTGAAGTTTTGTTTCCAAAAATACCACCATTAGTTTTATTTTCCAAAAATACCACAAACGTTTATATTTTCCAAAAATACCACAAACACTAAATATGAATGGTTTATAATTTAATTTTGTTGGTTTTGGGTTAACTATTTTAGATTTAGGGTTTAGGGTGTAGTTTTAGGGTTTATGGTTTGTTTTGAAGGTTTAAAGTTTAATTTTAGTTTTGTAGTATTTTTGGAAACATAAATTTTATTGGTACTTTTGGAAAATAAAACTAATGGTGGTATTTTTGGAAACAAAACTTCAAAATGTGATATTTTTGAGAATTGCCCACATTTTATTGGTATTATTCGAGGTTGAAAGAGAATCGGTCGGTAATTATTCCATTAAACAAGAATATATATGAACCACAACCTTAATTTAATAAAAAGAGAGAATATGAACCATAACAATATGGACTAGTTCTTATTAGGGCAAGCCATCACTCAGATATATTTATTACAGCTTGCAAACAAAAAAACAAATTAGGTTTAGATTTAAATGCAAAACAAACTTAGGATACCACTTAGGAGGATTTAACAAACTAAAACCAAGGTTTTACAGAATCCACATAAAAGGGTTTACGTGGATCTTGGATTTATAGTTTGGAAAAAAAACCTTTGGATACAATAGTCATCCAAAGGTACCCAAAAAAATTGATATATATATATATAGAAAGAAAAGTATAGATCATGGATGAGATTGGAAAACAACTTCTTCACAAGGAATAGTGAGTCCCATGTCGTGATTGAATCCGAACTCTTCCTCTCCCTGTTGAAGCAAACTCTTGAATTTAGGATGAGCCAAGAAGGAGATGGCAGGCCATCCTCGTCATAGCATTGTTTCTTGGCCAAGCTCGAGCATCTCTTGAGGATTTGCTTCAGCATTGCCGTTTGTGTAAGCTTTGAAGATCCCTTTACTGCCAATGTTAGTTTCTTGAGAGAAGAGGAAGTTGAGGTTTAAATGGCGGAGATAAGTGAAAAATGGTGAAAAGGTTATTAATGGCGGAGAATGAGGATGGGGATGGGATGCTTGCTTACACCAATATTTCAATATCTTGATTATTCAAATATATATGGGAGAATTGCTGAAAATAACATAAAATTTGGATTTTTCAGCAAAACTAGACCCCTTATTTGAGTTAAAGCAAAAATAACCTGCAGGGGTAGTGAAATTACAGTTACATCCTCAATGACTAAACAAAAATCCAATACGTGTTTTTACGATTATAATCCTGAAATGCCGGTAGACTTCATATAGAAGTCTAAATCTGCTCTGTAATTAAATTTTATATTTAAATAATAATAAAAAATAATAATATGTTATAAAATTATGAGATTTTAAAAATTTATTATACTAAGTTATGATGTTTTAAAAAACAAAAATTCATAAAATTTGATCAAATTAACCAAGGAAATAATTTATAGGTTATAGTTGAATTATGAGTAGACTTCATATAGAAGTCTACATGTAGACTTCGTTTGAAGTCTATTTGGAATAGACATCAGAAGAAATCTACTAAACCGGAAATTATTAACTTAACCAAATTTTTTTACCTTTTTATATAAAAGATTTCTAACCCTAATTTTGCATAAAAACAAATTGAGTCCCTCTCTAAAACGGCCGTCGTTCATCTCATCTCTCTCCATGTTCATCTCATCTCTCTCCATCTTCATCTCTTTCTCACTTCTTATCTTATTGTTGCAGCTCTTACCAGCGTCATCTTCATCTTCCTCTTTCTGAACCAGTAAGTTGAAGTTCTTCCTCTTTCCAGACCTTATCTTATTGTTCATATTTTTGTTCAATCGTTTTTCACATTTATCACTCTCTTATTGTTGCAAATCTGAGTCACACCTCCTCTTTCCTTCGTCTCCCTTCTCTTTTCCATCTCGCACTGCTCATTCCATGGCTGCTCCACTAGCTTTTCCTGGTTCATTTCTCATATTTGCTATCTCGGTTTTTTTTTCAAATTTATGACTTGTTTTGAAACATATCTGTCAATAATTCATGACTGGATTTCAAATCTGTGTAAATCGAAGGTGTTGAAGAGCTCAAACCATTATAGAGTTAAGTTTCCATCCATTTCCATGGTCTAAAGACCCAAAAGGTTTGTCCTTTACTCTTTCTCTTATTTATCTTCGAAGAGTAGACTTCATGTGAAGTCATCATGTGAAGTCTGCGGAAAAACATATTTTGTTTTTGTGCATGACTTATTTAGTGTTGAAGTATTTGTGTGTGTTTTATCCAAAAAAGAGAGTAAATATTACTTTTTTCATAGGTTGCTGAAACAAAGTTTTTTTCATAGGTTGCTGAAACAAAGTTTGAGATATCTTTTGTAATGAGAGTTTATGGTGATTTTTATCTTTGATGTTATGCTTCTTTTTTTAAGTCAGAGATTTGTGCATCCGCAAATTGCTTGATATTGGATTGTTTGTGAAATTTGTCTTCTTTTTGGACATGTGTTCTTCAACATATACTTCTACATGTATATATGTGGTTAATATGTGTTGTCTTTATTGTATTTTCTTGTTTCCATATTCAGATATATGAACTCAACTCCATGGTGCTCCCCACTACGCCATGGCTATACGATGATGCCTTCCACTCCTCAAGCTTGGCGGTTTGATTCAGATAAAGTTACACTAAAAAAAGATTATGATGATAACCTCTTCTGAATTTTAATTTTCTTAATGTAGTAGTAGTAATGACTATCTTTTGTTTTGTATCCAGTTCTCATCACAAAACATTCATTTGTAAAGTTAATTTTTGATGCAATATATAAATCTTAATTTGTAATCTTAATTTTTGATGCAATATATAAATCTTAATTTGTAATCTTAATTTGTAATCTTAATTTTTGATGCAATATATAAATCTTAATTTGTAATCTTAATTTTTGATGCAATTTTTGATATATATTTTTTTTTGCTAGCTACTGTAATGGTCATGAAGTGTATGGTCGTAACTATTGTAATTGTCATGAAGTGTATGGCCATCTAGTGTAGTGGTCATCAATTGTAATGGTCAATGAAACTCGTTTTATGGAGAATGTCTTGCTTTTCTTGTTATACTCATTAAGCATAATAGTATTATGAAGAAAATGTAATGATTCCAAAAGAAATTTTTGAAATGAAACAAAACTAAAAAACAGTCACAATTCAAGCCAAGCAATACAAACAAAAGCACTTTAAACATTAAAAAAGTCAAACATAAATCAAAACAAACAATTCTAAGTACTTAATCGCATAACTGATATGCTCAATTTAATACCCTAAAGTACTAAAGCAGTTGTAATAGTATAGCTAGGGGTCGAACCACAGAAGACTCACAGAAACGCACAATAGATTTTATAGTGTCGAATTACGCTAAGCCAAACAGTTGTAATTAAAAGCAGTGCAGAAATTAAATGAGTTGTAAATCAATTGGGAAATATAGGCTCAGGGTTTTTCTCAGGAAATCAGTGAATGCAGACTAACTAACTAACAGGATTCAGATTTAGCGCAGTTCTTGAACTCAAATCACTAAAATATAGCTAACCAACTCTCGTTGCGAAAACTATCTAAATCTAAATCCTAGGAATTCCAAATCTCTTTGCGAATCCTAAATTCTAAATCAGCTTTAATATCAGGTTTGATATGTTCACAAATCAATTAAACCAAATCTCTTTGCGAATAATCAATTTGCTCACCTAGGTTCTATCAGGTAATTAATCGCACTCTCGTGCCTAATCAATTATCCTAAGATCTAAGTTCCAGATTCGTCAACCTAGAATTAGCTATGAACACAACCTAAGGTGAAGAACTAATTCAGATGGTGAATCCTAAACAGATAATTAACCTAGCATTCAAAGAAATCCTTTATGAGAAAACCCTAAACCTAACAGGTGATCTACTCAGACATGGATATTAAATTAATAAACATGTTGAATAAATACTCTTATATTAAATCAGAAAGAGAAACAAGGTTTTGAGATCTGATCTCGGACGAAGGGAAACCAGACTTGTCTCTCACCAAAATCTCTCTTAAACCTAAACAATAATAAAGCATAGCCTAAACAATGGCTGTAAAATCCTATTTATAACCTAAATCACGATTTGGGGCCTTCTTGTAATTATCAAAGTCTTCTGGGTGCTTTTGCAATTCTCCAAGGCTTCATAACTAGTCGCGGCCCATGAAATCTCGATGAGTGTCGATCGATACCAGGGGGTATCGATCGATGCTCGGTGCTCAGATCGGGCTCTTAGTCATCAGACTTCAGTCTCGCTCCAGAATGCTCCAATAATTCCAATTAAGCTCCAAATGTGCTATAACCTGTGAAAGATTCTAAAAAGACTCCAAAATACTATAAAGACTCTATAAAAAGGACTTATATCATGGCCTAAATGGGGTAAAAACCATGATATATCAACTCCCCCAGACTTAGCCTTTTGCTTGCCCTCAAGCAAATAAAAGACTAAACAGAGAAAGAGGTTTGAAAACGCGGAGACTCACCTGTTCATGAACCATCGAAATGACCTTTTTTCCAAGTACCCAAATGTCACCAAACCAGCTTTTGATCTAACCACCATGTACTTCTCCGTAGACATTCGCAGCTTTTCCAGACTCCACCCATTATCCCACAGCATTGTTCAAGTAAAACCTTCATCGCCAGTTTCATCGCTGCAGTTAATGTTCAAGAACCTTCTAGATTCTTTACCAGACAATATCATGACAAAGGAACCACCCTTTTTAACATTTTTTGTATCAATTTCTCTCCCCCAGACTTATTTCTTATTATGTTCTATTTTTTTATTTTCAGCTTAGCATATACACATCAAGGTATGAGACGCGAGTATTGATGGTGTTTGCCACCAAATCCCCGGTTCTTCCCTCTCTATGTATCAAAGGATGTAGGCGAATAATGGCATCATAGGAAAATCCTAGCCTCGCTTCCAATCCTTTGTGTGATCATCCCCTCTTAAGTAGAATAATGGGATCGCTGGAAATTTTCCTAACCCTCTACTCAGAAGAAAATCATTTCAATCTTTTATGCTCTTAATCTATCAACTTATTTCAGGGGAGAGAGATACCATAATTCTAAACACACGGGTTCCTTTATCAGATATGAATGATGAATCAAGCTCTATGAACACTAACCACATTGATGAAGTGCAAAAATTTGGCTCAGGCTTCAGAAGAACTCTGCTGGAGACATGGATGTTTTCTAGTCAACTGGTCAGCCTTTGGATTTTTCATTAGTCGATCTAGAACTGATCCTGTAACACTGTGCACTCAAAAACAAAATCAAATCAATAGGTTCAAGCACAGGATCAACATCTCCAACAAATTTTGACTCAATAAAACAGTTTTGACTCGATAAAACGACTGACTCTAAGAAAAACGAAAACAATGTCAGCAGACACCTCCCCCAGACTTGAACAACACTGTCCTCAGTGTTATCTAGCCTAGAGTCAGTGAAAGAAACAAAGAAAAAGGATAGAACGAAGAGGAACAAGAAATTACCGTTCTGGAGCAGTCGGTGTCGATCGACACACGGCATGGTATCGATCGATACCATGCTTAGATCGACTTTGTGAATTTTCATCCGCGATTGGTGTCGATCGATACCATAGGGGTATCGATCGATGCTTAGGCGATTTCGAGTTGCTCCTTGTTCATCCTGACACAGACTCAAAACAAACGAAAATAAAAATAAAAATGAATCAAAAACACACTCACCAGTGGGTTGCCTCCCACCAAGCGCTCGTTTAACGTCAATAGCTTGACTGTAACGCCCTTCAGGCTGGATAAGAGTGAGAGCTTGCACCAAAACAGGCTCCATCACTTGACATTACTAGCTTCAGAGTTCTGCTTAGCATGCTGTCCACAAATTCCTGCCCTTTCTCTTTCAGCTCAGAAGTAAGAAGGACTCTGGCCTTGGAGAATGGCTTCAAGGCTCCCTTGCATTTGACCTTGTAATCAATCGAATTCCCATCACACTTCTGAGGAATCAAAGTGACATGGGGATTCTCGACCTTTTTGTTCTTGGCCTTCTTCTTCTTTGTTGCCTTAGTCTTCTTCTTGGGGATGTTGGGCGGTTCACCTGGAATATCTGCGACAGTAGGCTCATCAGGAGGCTCTTCCAGAAGATCAATTGCTAGCGACTCTCCTGTGATAACCTTGATGCTAGAGGCACGTGTGGGAATACTCCTAGGTGGAATGACATCATAGTAGACATCACCGTCAATGTAAGAGAAAGATAGTCTCTTATTAGGTGTGTCTATGATCGCGCCTGCAGTAGCCATGAACGGTCGTCCCAGGAGTATAGGCATACGAGATATCGCACCCATCTCCACAACCTGAAAATCAGTAGGCACCAGACAGTCTCCTACTTGGACTAGCAAACCATGGATAGTACCGTGTGGAAGCGAGGTGGAGTTGTTCGCGAATGTGATAGATGCCTCTGGTGATCGAATATCAGCTCCTAACCGCTCTGCAATTGCCCTTGAGATGACGTTGACACTAGCCCCTGAGTCGACAAGAGACTCTTTGAAATTAACTCCTGAGATGGAGCATGGAACTGCGAATTTCCCTGGGTCTTCCCTCTGTGTCAATTTCCGCGGTTGTAGTGAATTGCGAACTCTTTCTCCTATCACCTCACGTGATTTCTTGGCTTCTGGTTCTTTCTGCGAGGGGTATCGATCGATACCAGGTAGGGTATCGATCGACGCCATGCGATTTGAATCGTTTCTGACAGGTACATCTTCATCAGAAAGAAGCTCCACGTTCGGGTTATCCAGCATATACTGTAGTCTAGCAATCTCCCATTCCTCCCTTGTCAGCTTAGGAACCATAGGATAAGGCATCCTGGTTACATACACTCGTTCTGCAACGACCTTAGGCACCACAGTAGAACTCTCTGTTGTCTCCTCAGAAATCACCTTAGTATCGACCGATACCAATGGGGTATCGATCGATACACGGGTGATTGAATCCATTCTTGCAGACGTCTGGGCTGGTATCGATCGATACTGGGTAGTATCGATCGATGCTTGTGCGATTTCAGGAATGGCTTCGAGATTTTCTGCACGTAAGCTGATGGCATTGACGTGTGCATTGTGTGATTGAACCGCCTTTCCCTTGGAATTTGCTGCAGTTTGAGCTACTTGCGTCTCCAGCATCCTGTGGCTCGTATTTAGTGCCTCGATCCTTCCACTCAAATCGGTGTACATGGTGTCCATCTTACCATTGAAGGTGGCTGTCATCTTCTCCTGCCCTTGAACCAGGTGTTCAAGCATAGCCTCAATCTTACTCTCAGGAGCTTTGGGTGCTGGGGATTGGTACCCTCCTCGCTGAGCATTGTTGGTGAAGTTTCGATTGGAGTTGTATCCGAATCGCTGACCCTGAAAACCAGAACCACCAATGTAGTTAACATCTTCCACCTCATTCTCAGTAGCAAAGTGGACGGCCTTTGTTGTCCTTCCCAGCAGAAGACTGTGCATAGAATCCAGCTGAGCTTTCACTTCAGCAATCTGTGACCCATCCTGATTACCAGCCAGCCTCTTGCGCTCGAAATCTGCGCTCTTGGTGCTACTGCTAGAGGCAAAGTTCTCAATCAACACAATAGCATCCTCAGGATATCTGGTGTTGAAATTACCATTGCTCGAAGAGTCCAGACCCATCTGATATCTCCAATCTACTCCTCTGAAGAAGATACCCAGCAGCTGCACATCAGAGTATCCATGATGTGGACAATCTCGCTGGTACGATCTGAATCTTGTCCAAGCAGCCTTGAACGCCTCAGTAGGTCCTTGAGAAAATTGGGAGATTTTATTTCTCAGATCTTCAGATCTTCCATCATCGTAGAAGTTAATCAGGAAGGCTCTCTTGGTGTCCTCCCAATTAGTTAGCGATCCAGGAGATAGCTGCCTCAGCCAGTAAGTAGCTTCTCCACCTAGAGAATAGGGGAAAAGCTTGCAGAAGAGATAGTCGTAGGACACTCCATTGCTCTTAATGCTAGTGACCAAGTCCTCGAACCTCTCTACATGGTCCATTGGATGTTCATGAGGAAGACCATGAAAGAGATGCTGTCCCACTAGAGTGAAGTAAGCAGGCTTCAGCTCAAAGTCATTCCTCTCAAACGCAGGAGGACGAATTGCTGAACGATTGGCGAAAAACTGGTCAGGCCTGTTGCATTCACCAATCGTCCTTCCACGATTAACCACAGCATTCCCTGCGTTGGCGCGCCCAGCTGGCGCGACAATCTCAACAACCGCAGCAGGGACAACGATGTTACCAGCTTCATCAAGTCGCTGCCCTCTCTCATTACACACGTGACCCTCTTGGTCTCTCAGAATTCCAGCTTCATCAGCTCTTAAAACCACTGGGTTGTTCATCCCTGATGTTTGCTTGGTCTTTCTGTTTGTGCGTTCCACAAACGCTAGCTGTTCCAGTGACAGTTCAACTAGTTGTGTGCTCTTGTTGCTTCTGGTTTCACGAACAGGCATACACCTGCAAACAAAACACTAGGCAAAGCACGTAAGTAACCAGAAAAATACGTTGAGTATCGATCGATACCAAGTGGTGTCGACCGATACCAACAAAAGAAAACGACGCGTATCGACCGATACTACAGAGTATCGATCGATACCGTCGAACTTAGTCGAAATTCTAAACTAAAATCTAATGGCAAATTGAGTCCCCGGCAACGGCGCCAAAATTGATATGCTCAATTTAATACCCTAAAGTACTAAAGCAGTTGTAATAGTATAGCTAGGGGTCGAACCACAGAAGACTCACAGAAACGCACAATAGATTTTATAGTGTCGAATTACGCTAAGCCAAACAGTTGTAATTAAAAGCAGTGCAGAAATTAAATGAGTTGTAAATCAATTGGGAAATATAGGCTCAGGGTTTTTCTCAGGAAATCAGTGAATGCAGACTAACTAACTAACAGGATTCAGATTTAGCGCAGTTCTTGAACTCAAATCACTAAAATATAGCTAACCAACTCTCGTTGCGAAAACTATCTAAATCTAAATCCTAGGAATTCCAAATCTCTTTGCGAATCCTAAATTCTAAATCAGCTTTAATATCAGGTTTGATATGTTCACAAATCAATTAAACCAAATCTCTTTGCGAATAATCAATTTGCTCACCTAGGTTCTATCAGGTAATTAATCGCACTCTCGTGCCTAATCAATTATCCTAAGATCTAAGTTCCAGATTCGTCAACCTAGAATTAGCTATGAACACAACCTAAGGTGAAGAACTAATTCAGATGGTGAATCCTAAACAGATAATTAACCTAGCATTCAAAGAAATCCTTTATGAGAAAACCCTAAACCTAACAGGTGATCTACTCAGACATGGATATTAAATTAATAAACATGTTGAATAAATACTCTTATATTAAATCAGAAAGAGAAACAAGGTTTTGAGATCTGATCTCGGACGAAGGGAAACCAGACTTGTCTCTCACCAAAATCTCTCTTAAACCTAAACAATAATAAAGCATAGCCTAAACAATGGCTGTAAAATCCTATTTATAACCTAAATCACGATTTGGGGCCTTCTTGTAATTATCAAAGTCTTCTGGGTGCTTTTGCAATTCTCCAAGGCTTCATAACTAGTCGCGGCCCATGAAATCTCGATGAGTGTCGATCGATACCAGGGGGTATCGATCGATGCTCGGTGCTCAGATCGGGCTCTTAGTCATCAGACTTCAGTCTCGCTCCAGAATGCTCCAATAATTCCAATTAAGCTCCAAATGTGCTATAACCTGTGAAAGATTCTAAAAAGACTCCAAAATACTATAAAGACTCTATAAAAAGGACTTATATCATGGCCTAAATGGGGTAAAAACCATGATATATCAATAACAATTATTTATGTACCAAATTTCACTTGAAATCTGCATATATGGGCATGTATGTGTATTAATTATGAAGAAGACTTTGTCTGAAGTCTGCATAAACATGTTCAAAGTCTAATCAAACAAGAAAATTGAATCTGTTATAATTAGAAACATATACAAATTAAACTTATTCAGAAACAAAAATACAAATGTAGACTTCACTCTGAAGTCTGTCCTAGATAAATGAAGAAGACTTCCAAATGAAGTCTTCTATTACGATCTAAATGCCTAACCAATCAATAAATTTGATTCACCCATAATTGTCTAGTTAAAACACATAAAATTCATACAACAACAAAATCACTAGTAAAAATACATACTAGAACAAAAAAAGCTCAAAGATTGGTTATAAATATGCTCTAAATGAGTTTTAAAAAAAAACGTTATACAGTAGACTTCTATGAGAAGTTGACAAAGAAGACTTCATTTGAAGTCTACATAAATTCTTAGAAGTCTGCGTGTGAAGTCTACTGTGGAACATGTTATTTTTGCATTTGACCAAACTGTTGACTTTATAAAATTAGACTTCTTCATGAAGTCTGCTGAAAAATAGGTTAATTTTTTATTTGACCAGAATCTCATCAGTGTTTGACTTTTAAAGTAGTCTACGCTATTAAAGAAGACTTCTAATGAAGTCTACGTCGTTAGAGAAGACTTCAGACTGAAGTCTACTGAAAATGGGTCACTTTTGCAATTCAAATACTGAAAGTAGACTTCGTTTGAAGTCTACGAAAAATATGGTTAGTTTTGAGTTTGACCAAAAATATTCATTGCAAACTTCGTTTGAAGTCTACTTCAATTTTTGAAAAAATAGACTTCTTTTTAAATCTACTCTAAATTTGTAGACTTCATATGAAGTCTAATCTAAAAAAGTTTTTTTTTTTTTAAGTTTGAAATTTTTGTCAAACTCAAAACTAACTTTCATAAAAAGTCAAAATTTTGGTCAAATACCAAACTAACTTAAAAGAAGACTTCTCTTGAAGACTTCTCCATGAGAATGGCCATATAAAAGTCAAATTTTAGTCAACTACAAAAGTAGCCTCTCTTTTTCGGAGACTTCATATGAAGTTTACGGGTGATTTTTTTGTTTTCAAAGGATAACTCACAGACTTCACCTGAAGTCTCCTTACAAAAACGAAAAAATAGTCAATTGCAAAACTAACCTATGGTTGACTAGGAGACTTCAAATGAAGTCTACGATGAAGAGCAGACTTCATTTGAAGTCTACTGTCGCGAAACAGATCTGAAAATTAACGAAAATCAAGTGAATAATTACCTAGATCCGGTTTGAGGCTGTTTTGAGTTTCGTCAAGTACCCAGAACACTGTGATTAACCAATATCAAAAAAGTCCAGTCCTTCTTATGCAATAGCCACCGAAACAAGCAAGATTTAAGAATTTGTAAATTTTGAAAACGAAAATGATAGAGTTTGTTGGGTGAAAATGGAGAAGAAATGGAAGATTATGAGGTTATGAGGATAAATATGAGGAGTTAGAGCCAAAGAAATTGGTTGGAGAAGCATTTAGAGCTCGAAATTGGTTGTTCATGGTGGTTGAGAAAATTGAAGAATATGGTATTTTCGTAAATAAGTGGATATCCAAAGGTGTTTTATGTATTTTTCAGAATGAAGCAGACTTCAAAAGAAGTCTACTCATTTTCACAGAATAGCATTTTCGTGAATATCGCAAGCTGGAAGGGTGTAATGGACAAAAATGACATTTGTTGAGGAGAAATAAAAAAGAGGTTATGTTTGGGTTTGACCTCAAATTTTAGGTCATTTTTGCAAATACCTCAATATATATTAGATATATGGTCAATTCGGATGGATTCGTCTAGTATTGATAGAAAGAATTTAATTAGAGTAATGTCATAAACTCAACTACTCTTGAATTTGAATTTTAATGGATGCAAACATAATTTAGACCATATGTGTTTTAGTGATTTATATGTGGTAGATGTAAAAACATTTTATTTGCGTAAATTCAGATCCTACGAATTACGAAAACCCTATTAAAAAAATCAAGTGTTATATTCATTAATATTCATAGATAAAGGGATTTCATTTGCTAATTAACTAGATTTCATTATGAAGTAAGAATAAAGATCTATGTACTAAAAGTACGAAGTGTATGTACTTATAATTCTTATATTGCACTCTATTTGGGTACGTACGTGCATAGTCGAATGTATAGTTGACTCCATGTTGGAACTAATTTTTTGTCAAAGCCTGAGGGTTTGATAAAATTGTGTTAGTGTGAAAAGAAATGAGTTAAGCTCTTTCTAATGAAATGTTTTCATTAACCGAGAAATGTTTTCTCGTGTATATATGTTGGAATGGTTGTGTCTTAAATGAACAACATGAGAGAAGAAAAGCCATACGTGCGACGTTCGCATCTTGGGCCTTGATTGGGCCCGGGGACTTTTTGAGGTATCGATCGATACCCCTTGGTATCGATCGATACCCAGCGGGCCGACTTAAAAATCGCAGCCGCCTAGGTTATTCTAGAAATATTCCTTTTCTGTCATGGAAAAACCCTAGCCTCTTTCCTATATATACAACACGATTTTCACCTAAAAGATCATCCTCTGATACACAAAAAACACTTACTAAAAGTTCTAGCAATCGTTTCTTCAATTCCCTACTGCTTAGAGTAAGTTTTAATTTCGAGAGTATCGTAGAATAATGGTCGATAGATATGAATCATGGTGTTGATGATTCAGTTAAACTTTGGTTGTATCATGGGACTCATGGATCTATAAAACCCCGTCACACTACGGGAGATTCTTAGAGTTAAGGAAAGAGATTTATCTCGCCTCCTCAGATCTTGTATTGCTTTATCGTTTATAAATCGTCTGTTCCTTAAACTGTTTATTTACATATTATTGTGATTAAATCTTTCCTGTCTGTAGTGTAAATTTTGGTCCTACAATCTTAACTCTAAGAAGATCCAATTTCTGTTTTATTACTTCAATTGGATCTTTAATCACGAGTAAATAAACGTTTTTTAAACGGTTTTTAAACGATTATTCTACTGCTGATGATACTCAAACGTTGTCAAAAAGCTTTTAGCAAATTGAAACGTGTAGTAGAGGCAATCTTCATCTCTCTCTATTTTTTAAGAAGATGTTCTTCTGCTAGTGATACTCAAACGTTAATCAAACAGCTGTTTAGCAACTTGAAACGTGTAGTAGAAGCAGATCTGCGTAAACATCTTCTAAAAAAACCGTCTTTAATTGCGATTAAAGAACGGTATAATCAACGAACACACATCTGTTCTTGATAGGTTCGATTCAGATCGAGGCCTTGTGAGTATCGATCGACACCCTATGGTATCGGTCGATATTGGCCTAAATTGTATCGGTCGACACTTAAGTGTATCGATCGATACCATGCAAACAGTGTATCGGTCGGCACCTCAGTGTATCGATCGATACTTTGCATCGACCAAGTTGGTCTATGTCGATCGATACTGTGTATAAGACACAGGTATCGATCGACACTGGTGCTATGATCGATCCTGTGAAATTCACTTGTATCGATCGACACCCAGGGTATATCGATCGACAATGACACTGAGCGTGTATCGATCGATACCAGGTTGCTTCGAATGACACAGTATGTGCATCGAGCATCAATCGGAACCCAGGGTGTATCGATCGACACTCAATGTGTATCGATCGACACCAAGATGCTTCGATTAACACAGTATGTGCATCGAGCATCGATCGACACCATACGGGTGCATCAATAGACATTGAGTGTGCATCGATCGATACCAAGGAGTATCGATCGACACCAATGCGATTTAGTTCGATATTAGAATTGCGATTCTTAAAGTTTATATATCGATACTAATTAAAAGTTGTTTCTTTTGTCTTAACAGAAAATGACAATTGATGTGGAAAACAACTCTGGATTGATGGAGAAAACCAGTGAGAAGGTTGAATCGACTGCGAGTCAGATCGAGACGGTCAAAGTTCCATCTGGGAATCACGTCGCTCCTCCAACCAAGTTTGATGGGACAGCATTCAAGATGTGGAAAAGGAAGATGTTTTTCTATCTGACAACATTGAATCTGCAGAAATACACCAGTGAGGTGAAACCTGTTCTCCCAGAAGATAACACTGACCCACGTGCGCTTGCGAGTGTCCACGCCTGGGAACATGCTGACTTCTTGTGCAAAGGCTATATTCAGAATAGCCTTTCGGACTCTCTGTTTGGGGTGTACGAAAATGCTGAGACATCTAAGGATCTGTGGGATTCCTTAGACAAGAAGTACCGCATTGAAGATTCTGGTACTCAGAAATTCACTGTGGCGAAGTTCGAGCAGTACAAGATGGTGGATTCAAGACCACTAATGGAACAAGTCGATGAGGTGCAGAGGCTCCTACACGATATCTTTGCTGAGGGAATGCGGTTGTGTGAAACCTATCAAGGTTGCTGCATCATTGAGAAGCTACCTCCTGGTTGGACGGACTTCAAGAACTACCTCAGGCTGAAGAAAAAGAAGATGAGCCTTGAAGATCTGATTGTTAAGCTCCGCGTAGAGTCTACGAATCGGGAACAGCAGATCAATGTAGGTGTGAAAATTCGCGAACACAATGCGAACATGGTTGAACACCAAAACCCCAATCAAGGCAAGTGGCAGACCAAAGGTCGCCTAAACAAAGGCAAAGGGAAGATGCCACCAAAGAACTTCCAAAAGTTCAAGAACAAGAGTGGTCAGAATGGTCAGACTTCTCAAAGGTTCTTAGGACTGTGTAACTTCTGTGGGAAGCAAGGACACAAATCCGTCGATTGTCGTAGCAAGAAGGCTCAAGCCAACTTGACAGAAGCTGACATGTGTGCTGTGGTCACTGAGGCCAATGTTGCTGAAAGCCATCCAAAGACTTGGTGGTTCGATACTGGTGCAACCAGACACATTTGTATGGATCGAGAGATGTTCTCCACATACACAAAGACCAAGAATGGTGAAAAACTCTTAATGGGTAATTCAGCCTCGTCGACAATTGATGGTCACGGGAAGGTTGTTCTGAAGCTCACCTCTGGACAGGAACTGGTACTCACGAACGTCGTCCATGTACCAGATATGCGCAAGAATCTGATCTCTGGATCGCTCATAAGTAAGCATGGATTCTCTGTGAAGCTGGAAGGTGATAAGCTGATCCTAACGAAGAATGGGATGTATTTGGGTAAGGGTTTTGTTTGTGATAATCTTTTTAAGATGTCTGTTGAGGCAGTAATCCGAAAGGATAATGTAACCGAGGCTTCCACCTCGAAGAACCCTAAGATTAATGATAAGAAACCAATTGCTTATCTCGCTGAGTCTTTTAATATTTGGCATGAACGACTAGGACATGTTAATTTCAAGTCTATGAGTAGATTAATGAACATGAACATGATTCCTAAATGCAAATTAAGCAAAGACAAATGTGAGGTTTGTGTCCAAGCCAAACTCACTAAAACGCCATCACCCAGCGTTCAAAGAACAACAGAACCTCTAGGTTTAATTCACACAGATTTATGTGATTTGAAATATATTCAAACCAGAGGAGGCAAGAAATATTTCGTGACTTTCATAGATGATTGCACGAGATATTGTTACATCTTTCTACTGCGAAGTAAAGATGAAGCCTTGGACAAATTTAAAGAATACAAGCTGGAAGTTGAAAACCAACTCGGCAAGACCATAAAAAAGGTCAGAAGTGATAGGGGTGGTGAATATAGTGAACCATTTGATGCATTCTGTAGAGCACATGGCATTATCCATCAAACAACTGCTCCCTACTCACCGGAATCCAATGGAGTTGCTGAAAGAAAAAACAGAACTCTCAAGGAAATGATGAATGCAATGTTGCAGGAATCTGGGTTAGCCCAGAACATGTGGGGGGAAGCTCTGCTTACCTCGAATTATATCCTGAACAAAATTCCACACAAAGTCACAGGAAAAACTCCTTATGAACTTTGGAAAGGTTATGTACCTTCGTATGTATACCTGAAAGTGTGGGGGTGCCTGGCAAAAGTTGCAGTACCACTTCCAAAAAAGGTCACCATCGGACCTAAAACGGTAGATTGTATTTTCATCGGATACGCGCACAATAGTAGTGCCTATCGATTTTTGGTACATAAATCAGATATACCAGACATTCATGTAAACACAATAATGGAGTCAAGGAATGCATACTTCTTCGAAAATGTGTTTCCATGTAAGGATAGAGGAAATCCTAAACGAACTCGTCACGAACGAGATGCTAGCAATGAGGCAAGCACTTCAGGCACTTCTACAGAAGTAGAAGAAGCTGAACCGAGACGAAGCAAGAGAGCTCGTAAGGAGAAGACATTTGGCTCTGAGTTCATAATGGCATTCCTAGCGGAAAGTGGTCCAAGAACTTTCATGGAAGCGATGTCTACACATGATGCACCTTTCTGGAGGGAGGCATCTAACAGTGAAATCAACTCAATTATGCAAAATCATACTTATGAGTTGGTAGACCTACCTCAAGGTTGTAAACCTCTGGGCTGTAAATGGGTCTTCACCACTAAGCTAAAAATCGATGGCTCTATAGACAAATATAAGGCCAGGCTTGTGGTACAAGGATTTCGTCAAAAGGAAGGATTGGACTTCTTTGACACTTATTCTCCAGTGACGAGAATTACTTCGATTCGCATGTTGATTGGAATCGCAGCTTTAAGAAACCTTGAAATACATCAGATGGATGTTAAGACTGCTTTTCTAAACGGAGATTTAGAGGAAGAGATCTATATGAATCAACCTGAGGGTTATGTTGCTCCCGGACAAGAGAAGAAAGTCTGTAGACTTGTCAAATCGCTATATGGACTCAAGCAAGCTCCGAAACAATGGCATGAAAAATTCGAAAGTGTAATGATGTCAAATGGCTTTCACATCAATGAATGTGATAAGTGCATCTATATCAAAAGTACTTCACAAGGTTATGTGTTGTTGTGTTTGTACGTAGATGACATGCTAATCATGGGAAGCAACAAAGATATAATCATTCAAACAAAGAACATGCTAAGTGGAAAGTTTGATATGAAAGACATGGGATTAGCTGATGTAATTCTAGGGATTAAGATTATTCGAAATTCAAAAGGAATAATTATGTCTCAAGATCATTACGCTACAAAAATCCTAGAGAGGTTTAAGACCTACTCCAATGGGACTGCAAAAACTCCACTTGATCCTCATCTTCACTTGACAAAGAATTCAGGTGAAGCAGTGTTACAAGTGGAGTATGCAAGAGTCATCGGGAGTCTAATGTACTTAACGAATTGTACTAGACCAGATTTAGCACACTCGGTAAACGTATTAAGTCGTTACACGAGCAATCCAGGTCATACCCATTGGAGAGCCATAACTAGGGTATTAAATTATCTAAGATACACCAAAAGTTATGGGCTGCACTTTGGTAAAGAACCAGCAGTGCTGGAAGGGTACAGTGATGCCAATTGGATTTCAGATTCAAGAAACTCCAAATCCACGAGTGGATATGTCTTTACTCTTGCTGGTGCAGCAATATCCTGGAAATCTTCCAAACAAACACTCCTGGCCAGATCAACCATGGAGTCAGAGTTTGTCGCTTTAGACAAAGCTGATGAGGAAGCAGAATGGCTTCGAAACTTTTTGGAAGATATCCCAATGTGGGAGAAACCAGTGCCAGCATTACATGTACACTGTGATAGTCAGTCGGCTATCTCTCGGGCACTGAGTAATCTATATAATGGCAAGTCTCGTCATATAAGAAGACGACATAAGACCATTAGACAATTGATCTCAACTGGTGTAATAACGATAGATTACATCAAGTCGGCTGATAACCTAGCGGATCCGTTTACCAAAGGTTTGCCGCGAGATCAAATTGTAAAATCATCAAAAGGAATGGGTTTAAAGCCTATAGAAAAGATGATGTTTGACAGATACCCCACCTATGTGACTGGAGATCCCAAGATCTAGGTTCAAAGGGAAACAAAATTAAACTGATTCGAATTGAGCACTGTGAGACTATGTCTCTGCCCAGTTCCTAGGATGATATAACAGTGCTACCTGTGGATAGTAAGGATAAGCGTTGGCTTTTAATGATTGCATAGCTATGTAGATAGTGGAGTGTGACAGGACACTTCTGAAAAACAAGCTAATAAAAGATCACCTAGTGAAGTGTGAAATGGGGCCGTTTCTAGGAGAATGAAAGAGAAGGCTATATTCTCCAAATTCACTCACGAATACCAGGAATGTTCAAGGCCAAAATGAACACAATAGAGAACAAAGTTCTACGAGAAGATGTCTCTGTGCGATACTTGTTGTCTAAGTTTACATAAAAATCCGGGCGGTTCAAGACATCATGTTCACCTCCTGGCCGAGTAAACTCGACAGATATTAAAAATGTTTGGTTCAAAGCTGGAAAATGCTACCTCTCAGATACAGTTACATTTTCGTATACTCTCGAAAGTCTGTCTACGTCTAGATGAGTCTAGTCAAGTATGTCTAGTAAAGTCTAGTCTGTACAATTTTCATATGTTCTAGAGTCATTTCTATTCATGTGGGGGATTGTTGGAACTAATTTTTTGTCAAAGCCTGAGGGTTTGATAAAATTGTGTTAGTGTGAAAAGAAATGAGTTAAGCTCTTTCTAATGAAATGTTTTCATTAACCGAGAAATGTTTTCTCGTGTATATATGTTGGAATGGTTGTGTCTTAAATGAACAACATGAGAGAAGAAAAGGCATACGTGCGACGTTCGCATCTTGGGCCTTGATTGGGCCCGGGGACTTTTTGAGGTATCGATCGATACCCCTTGGTATCGATCGATACCCAGCGGGCCGACTTAAAAATCGCAGCCGCCTAGGTTATTCTAGAAATATTCCTTTTCTGTCATGGAAAAACCCTAGCCTCTTTCCTATATATACAACACGATTTTCACCTAAAAGATCATCCTCTGATACACAAAAAACACTTACTAAAAGTTCTAGCAATCGTTTCTTCAATTCCCTACTGCTTAGAGTAAGTTTTAATTTCGAGAGTATCGTAGAATAATGGTCGATAGATATGAATCATGGTGTTGATGATTCAGTTAAACTTTGGTTGTATCCTGGGACTCATGGATCTATAAAACCCCGTCACACTACGGGAGATTCTTAGAGTTAAGGAAAGAGATTTATCTCGCCTCCTCAGATCTTGTATTGCTTTATCGTTTATAAATCGTCTGTTCCTTAAACTGTTTATTTACATATTATTGTGATTAAATCTTTCCTGTCTGTAGTGTAAATTTTGGTCCTACACTCCAAAGTCCAAAGCTTGCAATTTCATTACTAACCATTTGTTTTTTTTGGGTAAATAGATTACTAATTAACCATGTATATCTTCATAATTTAATTTACTAACCATGTTACCATTATAAATAGTCAGTTCATCGTTTTTTTTAACATGGCAATGTATGCTGTAAACCCTAAATTATATTAGAAAAAGTCCAAAACCTTAAAAGCCACACCGGATTCTTATTGCTCAAGAAACAGTAAACTCTGCCGTAGAAGTCTTCAACATAACCAAGAGCTCGTATCCCAGTGGTTTGGGAATTCCAATGGTATGTGTATATGTCCTACCGCTCTGGGTTCGAATCCTCTTGGCCACCCTTCCATGTTTAAATCAGCAAATTGCTGTCGTGTACCCCGGTTGTTGGGCCGTTGGATATTAGTCTTGATCCTAGTAAGCCTTTGGATACTCCAGTCTATCAAAAAAAAAAAAAAAGTCTTCAACATTATTCATCATCCTTCCTTTTATCTCTCAAAGTCTTCAGCATTAATATTGTCTGTAAGATTTTTCCACATTTAGATCTTACGATTACGTCAACAGAGACAGAGAGAGAAATTGCTGTAGAAGTTGTCGTTGTCAGGGAGGAGAAAGCTTGCATGTTCGGAGAAGGAGATTTGCTGTGACATACTGACATATATATAATTTGATCAAAATGAGAAAAAATAAGAATCGTTAGGACAATTTGCCTTGAGCTAAGACTAAGACTTGTTGCTTATGTAACCACATGAACTCCATGTTACTCTTGTCTTGCCTCTTTTCTTGAGCTGTCCGGTCTGTACGATCTTTCCTTTTTCTTACAGAACTTTGAAAGAACAATAAACAGAGTCGTTTTCACTCAGTGTTTTGGTTTTTGTATTGCCCCAGACAGCTCATCTCTGAAAACTAAGAGCATCTCCATTAGCGAACTCCTCTTAGAGGTTTTTAACAATTTTTTATGTTTAATTTGTGATTAATTGAAAAAGTTTAGAACCTCTTACAAACCTCTCCTCTAATGGTGAACTCCTCTCCTCCAAGCCTCGCACGCGCCGACGACATGATCCGCATCGAGAAGGAGTTCAGATCGCTTATGGAGCGCGGCGTCGAGTCCTTCCGAAGAAGTGATCGTCGACGAGCCGCTCGTGCTTCACGATCTTTCCGACGCAGCCGATACCGGCGGCTGAACCTGAAACAGCGTCGGAATAGACGACTGCGAATAGGAGATCGGATTGGAGGAGCGTTTGCATCATCACGCGGTAGCGGCACTCGAAGATCTGGAGCGGTATGGGTGGAAAGAGAGGGAGCTCGACGAGGTCATCTGATTTGGGTGGGTTGGCGTTGTGGTGCTTCTCGGAAGAACGACGACGATGAGCATCGAAGAAGGAAAATAATTTTTTTAATATTTCAATTAATTTGGAGTTTCTTTTTTCCTTCACCAATAAAAAAGGACACATGGCGTTAAAGATCGGTTCTAAAACACCTTAAATAAGGAGGGGTTCTTAACATTATAATTCTTTTTGATTTTTTTCTCTAAGAACGCCACTCCTAAACCTCCGATGGAGGTGGTCTTATGTCTGCTTCTTTTAGGGAAATTCCTAATTAGTCTATTTTCTCCAACCACGTGAAAGATAATCTTTAATAACTCTTTTTTTTTTTTGAATTGAATGTAAGATTTTATTCAAACCAAAAAACATTTTTTTACGACAGGTGCTTCATTGTGTTTTTGAGAGAGTGGAAAAACATTTTGAACATTCTTTTGAACTTAAACCAGAGTGTTCTCTTCTCGCTTGAGATGGTGTTCTACGATCGAGTAGCAAACCACAAGCTGGATACCATAATCAACCAGAACACCAGGTACGATCATCCATCATCTTAAAAGAGAAGATGATAAAAGTTTATAGTCTCTCATCTTAAAAAAAACTTGTCTTCTTTGTGTCAGGCATTTGTGCATCTGTTGCAATCACCTCGTGACTATGCAGACACAATTATCAGCAAAAGGTTTTCCGCTCCGCGTCTTGTCATATGCGATCAGTATGGTTCAAAGGTACCATCTCCTTCTTTGCTCACGTGATAAGAGATTATATGGCGGTGGAGTATCAATTTGGCCACGTAATGTCAACGTGTCATAAGAAGAACAACCTCTGTTTTAGAATAGAGCTTTGTTAAGAGGCAAGGATCGATGCTTATTTGGTTAAAAAATACTTCTTCCTCTTTGATTCATGTAATCTCTCTCTCTCTGTAAACTCTCTGAGAAAATTTGATAGTGGATTGCTGGTTTATCCAGCCCGAGATGTAGGCTTGATCACATCGATCAAGTTGAACTCGGTTATCAACGCCTGTTTGTTCTTTCAATTAAAACACACGAGAGGCGCGAGAGAATTTGAGAGATGCGATTAGAGAGAGAATTTGAGCCCAAATTTTAACGATACCCACCTCACCTGCTCACCCCTACACTATCGTCCTTTTCCCCTCTTCTCTCAACGTTTCAAATACGCAATATTATATGCCTATAGTTTTGGGTCTTGAAATCCCTATAATAATGGGCTTTTGTGTGTTAGCCCATACATTGGTGTGCATGAACAAATTTCATGTCATAATGTTACTAACTCATAAAATGGGGCACCATAGTAAAAATTTATAAAGTTATATTGGGTATCAGTATTCAGTATTTAGGGTTACATTTTAATTTGTGTAAATTGGGTTTGATGATAGTTAATGTAATCATTTTACAAATGTAGCACATGGGGTATTAATTACAGTGGATTAGGATTTATGGTTTGAGCAAAAAAAAACGAGTTGATGAACTTATGGTTTATGGCGATTGTGTTTGGTGTTTTACTTTTTCTTTTTTCTGAGTGCGAACGAAAAGGCGACTGGGAATTGTGTAACCCTAGCTGCCGCCGTAGGCGAGCCACTCGCTCTCCGACAAGAAACCTGCTCCCATGGCTTTTCCCAGTCTCTCAAACTCTCTCCCGATCCCTACTCTTCCGATTCCCCCAGATTCGTCTCCGTTTTCAGTGGTCAGTTCGCCTCCACCCTCGGGAGTCATCAATTGTTTTTTGGACTCTTCCATGTCGGAAGATCCGGAAACCGCCCAGGTTTCTCCTCAGCCAATTCCGCCGGCCTCTCTTGTCTCGGGTATCTCCGGTATCTCTGGTCTTCTCGGCGTAGCTCCTTCGCTGCCGCCTTTCCTCAGCAAAGCAAATGCCGGTGTAGCTTCTCAGTCTGCTAGTCCATCAGCCGATGCTTCTGCTTCTTCCTCGGGAGTTTCTCCTTCGACCTCCAGGGCCCCTAGCTCTGCTCGACAAAGCTCAACTTCGGCCTCTGGTTTCAATTGGGCAGCCAAATTCAAGTCATCTTCCAAATTCCCTGAATCTGATGCCACAGTAACGACTTCCCAAGAAAGGAAGACCAAAGGTAAAAATACCAAATGCTGTCTTCGAGAGAGGAGCAAAACTTCACTCAGACTTCATTGTGGGGATATTCTACGGTAATGCTCCATCCTACGGGAAAATTTGGGGTGTGCTGAACTTTCTATGGGGAAAAGATGAGAGAGTAACGATGCACAAGCTAAATCAGAATGCTTTCTTATTTCACATTCCCTCGCCAGCGTTAAGAAGACGAGTGTTGCAACATGAACTATGGCGTGTCGGGGACTCTCCCTTCTTTGTTGCGGAATGGAAATCTTCCTACAGCCTTGATCCGCCTTCTCTTCACAAGGCTCCAATTTGGGCGATGATTCACAATGTGCCTTTTGATCTTGTCACAGACGAAGGTACTAGTATCATTGCAAAGCTACTCGGGCGACTGGTGGACGCTAAACCATTCTCCAAATTTGACTCTATAGAGATCAAGGTCGTATTGGACCTCAAAAAATCTCTTCCAAAAGAAGTGGAAATTGAGAGGGATGACGGTTCAATGGTCCTTCTTGGGGTGTCTTACCCTTGGTTGCCCCCTTTATGCTCCTTTTGTGAGGAATTAGGCCACAAAGAAGCTTTATGCCCTAAAAAGAGTTCTGAAAGGAAAAATTCACAGACAGGTCCTGCAAAAAGTTCAGATAGAAAGCCAAAACTCCCCAAGTTTGATCCTTCAGTATCAAAGATGCCGCCTAAAAAAGAAACTGCTTCAGCAACTCCAATTCACACAACGAGCCAAGTGTGGTGTCCAGTTTCAGTGGCTCTTAGGCCTATTCCACCTGCGACTTTGCCCGGAAAAGTTGTAGACATGTCATCAATTGTTCTAGTTGGGACATCAGAGGCTTTGGAAGCTCCCTCTTTTCATGTGGTCTCAGTTGAAGTGTTAGAAGGTCCCTTTCTTCCAGCTGCAAAGCCTTCTAGCTCCAAGTTTTGCCTCAGTATAGCTTCTGATGCGCCTTCCTTTGGTTCGGCTAATCCGTTTGCTATTCTTGAGGATGTCAGCTCCGAGGAGCCTTCTAACCAAGATGGCCAGATTGAAGTTTGGAAGCCTGATAAAGGCAATTCATCTCCCTCTTCAACTCCGTCTAAAGGTAAGAAGCGGAAGCTTTTGGCTCAAATTTCACCGGTTCGCGGTGGCGATTTACCTCTTGCGATAGAGGTTCGTCACCATCCCTAAACCCATTATGTCAGATACATTTTTTTGGAATGTGCATGGCCTTAATGAAAGTTCTAAGCATCGCCCACTCGCCAACTGGATCTCTTCTCGACCAGTATCGTTTGGAGCACTTATAGAGACGCATGTTATGGAATCAAACAAGAACCAGATTCTATCAAGCATCGGTCAAGACTGGACCGTAATTACAAATTATCAGTTCTCTACGTTGGGGAAAATTTGGATTATCTACAAACCACCAACCAAGGTCACAGTTATGTTTATGGATCTGCAGTCTATCACCTGCGAGATCTTACTAGAAGAAGGGGTCACCTTTATCTACACGGTTATTTATGGGTCCAATTTGGAATATGAGAGGAAGAAGCTTTGGCTATCTCTTGTTGATACACATGCCTCCTTCTCTCTTCAGTCAAAGCCGTGGATGGTCTGTGGAGATTTCAATGAGATCATCTCTCCCTCCGAAACATCAAATCCTAGCATTATAAACTCCACAGCTCCAATGAGACGGTTTAGAGATTGTCTTCTATCCATTGGTCTTATGGATCTCCCTTCTCAATGTCCAAATTTCACTTGGACAAATAAAAGACTGTCGGATCCAGTAGGGAAAAAGTTGGATCGTTGCCTAGTAAATGATCAGTGGGTTATTGCCTTCCCATCTAGCCACTGCTCTTTTGAAGCTCCAGAATTTTCGGATCACACTCCCTGTCACATTAGGATGACCACGGATCCCCTTACTTTTGGTACAATGCCCTACAAATTCTACAACTTTCTGACTCAGCTGCCTTCTTTCATTGACACAGTTTCGGAAGCTTGGAATGAAGCAGGGGCAGTAGCTTAAAACTGTGGTGACCTTTGTTATAAGCTAAGAAGATTAAAAAGAGCTTTGAAATCACTGTGTAGGGAAACATTCAGTGATATCGAAAAAAGAGTGGCTGCAGCCTCGGATTCTCTCACCTCCTTGCAGATTGTTGCTCTAAATGATCCTTCACCAGGAAACTTGAAACAAGAGAAAAAAGCATATGACCTTTGGTTACTTCTTTGTTCTGCACAAGAGAGCTTTTTGAGACAGAAATCTCGTATCAAGTGGCTTGCAGAAGGAGATTTCAACACGAGCTTCTTCCACAACTATACCAAAATCCGCAACGCTATCAAAGCTATAAAACGCATCCTCAAAGAAGATGGGTCAAAAACAACTACTCTTCAGGAAGTTCATGAAGCAGCGGTTTCCTATTTTTCAGAGTTTATGAACAAGGTCAGAGGTATTTTCTGCCCGGCGCTCCCTGTTTTTCTCCAGGATTTGCAGCCTCAACGTTTAAATAAAACTCAGGCCAATGCTCTTACAGCCCCAGTTTCCTCAGAGCTGATCAAAAGAACTCTTTTTAACATACCTCTCAACAAAACACCAGGTCCTGACGGCCTTCCAGCTGAGTTTTTCAGGGCTGCTTGGGGGATCGTTGGATCAGAGGTCTGCTCAGCAGTAAAGGATTTTTTCCAATCATCATTCCTTCCTACAGCCCTTAACAACACATCGTTAGTTCTGATCCCTAAAAGGCCGGGAGCAGAATCGATGAAAGAGTTTCGCCCCATCTCTTGCTTAAACACAGTTTATAAGCTAATATCTCGGATTTTGGCTGATAGGTTGAAGAAGCACCTTCCGGTCTTAATTGCTCCTAACCAATCTGCCTTTGTTAAGGATAGATTACTCATTGAGAATGTCTTACTTGCTTCAGAGGTTCTTCTAGGTTACCACAAGGAGAGTGCTCCTCCTAGAATCACGCTAAAAGTTGACATTTCTAAAGCGTTTGATTCGGTAAGATGGGATTTTGTACTAAGTGTGATGCAAGAGTATGGTGCCCCTACGATCTTTTTACATTGGATAAAGGCTTGTATCTGTTCTCCCTCTTTTTCATTAAGTATCAACGGTGTTACCTCAGACTATTTCAAAAGCAAATCAGGTCTACGCCAAGGTGATCCTCTATCCCCTACGATATTCGTTATGGTTATGAACATTCTATCCTTAATTCTCAATCAGGCTGCAGAGGGAGGTGTGTTCAGTTACCACCAGGGCTATGAGGAGCATAAGCTCACGCATTTGTGCTTTGCTGATGATTTGTTAATCTTCCTAGATGGTACAGAGAGTTCGCTAGATGGTGTTTTAGCGGTCTTGGCTTTATTTGAGAAAATCTATGGCCTTGCGGTAAACATCGAAAAGACCTCTATGTACTGCTCAGGTGTTGCGGAGGATGCTATCGCCCGTATTCTCTCTAGACACAGGTTGGCCCCTAGTTGCCTTCCTGTGCGCTACCTTGGGCTTCCACTCTGCTCAAAAAGACTGTCCACTTCTGATTGTGAGCCACTAATAAATCAGATAAAAAACAAGCTCAATAGCTGGTCCACAAGACTTCTAAGCAGGGCAGGGCGGTTACAGCTTATTTCCTCTGTTATATCAGGCATAACAGGATTCTGGTGCTCAGCTTTCATCTTACCCCAGAGAATCATAAAGAAGATCAACAGTCTTACCTCTTCTTTTCTTTGGCATGGTACCACTGATAACCCTTCGGGAGCTAGAGTATCCTGGCATGATGTCTCTCAGCCAAAATCTGAAGGTGGTTTGGGGCTAAGAAACTTAGCTTCTTAGAGTGAAACGTGTGGTTTAAAATTGATTTGGATGCTCTTTTTCAGAGGTGGCTCCATTTGGGTTGCTTGGATAAGAAGATCTTACCTCTCCAATGCGAGTTTCTGGTCCCTCAACGCAAAGACTCAGAAGTTTTCATGGATGTTTCGAAAACTTTTACAGCTGAGACATATTGCATTGAGATTTCTAAGTATTGTTATTGGAAATGGGGAGGACTCTTATTTTTGGTGGGATCCTTGGATGCCCTATGGTTCTCTTATCAGGTTCTTAGGACCTCATGGCCCTTCACGTTTTAGAATTCCTCTTGATGCACTAGTAATGGACCAAATCACTTTAGAGGGATGGAGTTTACCTCCAGCAAGATCAGACTCTCAACTGGAGCTTTACACTTTCATCACTCAAATTAGACCATCTGCTAGAAGTGATTATCCGGTCTGGAAGATTGAGGGGAAAAAACAGCCAAGATTCTCATCCAGAGACGTGTGGAACGAGATCAGAATCTCCAAACCTTCGGTGGTGTGGTTCCCATTGGTTTGGAATAAAGTGGCTATCCCAAAGCATGCTTTCACGACCTGGTTGTTCATCCTAAACAGAAATCCAACGTTGGACAGAGTATCATCTTGGGGTCTAGACGTTGAAACAACTTGCCTTCTCTGCGGCTCCTCAAACGAATCTAGAGATCACCTCTTCTTTGAATGCTCCTACTCCTTGGAGGTATGGCAGCAAGTTGCTTCTACTATAACTCTTCTCTCTGTCCCAATCAATTGTAATTCAGTCCTTGGTTGGTTATCTTCCGCCACTACATCAAAAGTTCTATCCTTAGCGGTCCTTCAAGGATGGCAAGCTACAATCTATGAGATATGGTCGGAACGAAACCGTAGATTCCACCAAGGTATCTCTCTTCGCCCCCGTCAAGTTACCTTGAAGATATTCTCAGTGGTTCGAAACAAAGCACAAGCCCTTCGGAATTTGGGCTCGAAGTATGGGGACCATCTTATTCTTCTTTGGTCGCCAAGATAACATGATTTCCTCTAGAAGACCTCTTTTGCCACTCTTTGATTGGTAACCTTTCCTTTTCTCCTCGTTGGTGGTTTGATCCTTATTTGAGATTGTTGTGATAGACATCTCTTCTCCTCTTAGTACCCCGTGTTTTATATTATGCTCTGTAGCTTTTGCTCTGGTTCTTTTTTATTCCTTGTATCTTTTTACCATTTCATTAATTCAAGTAAGCCCTTTAAAGAAAAAAATGGTTTATGGCTTTTGACTTTATTTTCGTTTATTTTATTATATCTGCAAATGCTTTATACTATGATAAATGGACCGAAAAACGATCCATGATTTTCGCTATTTTACTTATTTCACATTTGTTCGGTAAAATGGGATGTCAGTATTGTTGATTTATGTCCGATAGGATAATTGAATCTTAGAGCTTCTCCAATCCAATCCTTAAACTCTCAAATTTAAAGTTTTTTTTGCTCAAACCCAACTTCAAACTTTTAAATTTTGAGGTTTTGAATAGTGAAATCTCAAATTTGAGGATACACTATTCAGACCCTTAAAACATTATTTGCTTTACTTTTTAGTCCCTACAATTATATATGTTATCAAAACTTACTTTTTGTTTTTGTTTTTCATTTTAGTCCATATAATTAGATGTTTTTTAAATGTAAAAATATATTTTTATAAATTTAATTCACATATAAAAATCAAATAAATACATGAAATTTAAAATTACCAAAATAGAAGAAATACTACATAACATTTTTATAATTAAACATGATAAAAATACATCAACACAAAAAATTAAAGCTACATAAAAAAATAAATATTACACAAAATAAACCGTACTACAATACTAATAATCATGTAAATTTGATCCCGAACCTCCAAGATCACCAAAAACCTGCTTACAAAATTTTGGTGCAATCAGAGGTTGTTGTTTTTGAGTTCTTTTTTGTATAATTCTTGCTTGTTCAGCTCGAAGAAACTCACATGTATTAATATCATCGATAAAGTTTAAATTTGTTAGCAATATTTTATTTTCCTCCTCTATTTCTTTTAGAGCCAATTTTTTTGTTTGATTTTGCATACGTAAATGAGCAATCTCATAGCATTTCCCCTATTTTGATGTGCCTCTATTTTGACTCATATTTTTGTATAGAAATGAAGGAGATAGTTGAAGTGTGATAATTTTCCATTAGGTAGAATCTATAATTTATACACAATAATGGATGGATAAGAGTTCAAATGAATGGCCATAAATCAGTTTCAAAGATTTCTTTATCAAATATGTTGGATATATTAAATTCTCAAGATTTCAATCTAATGGCTACTGATGGATGAGATCGAATGAACAGTATATATTAAATTTTCAAGATTTCTTTATCTTATAGAATATTAACATTTATATCTATAAATATACCCATATGGACATTGGAAAAAAAAAGCACAACTTCTTCTCTATTAGTAAAAAAAAATTAATTTTAATTTTGGAAGTGAAACTTCTTTTCAAAATTCAACTTCCTCTTCATATGAGTTTGATGAATGGTTGATCGATGACATTACATCAATGGATAGAGAAGAACAAATTGCAGTCAATTTGTTTGTCAACAACAACCGCCTTATTCACCAACTCACTCAAAAACACAATCATGTAAGTCATCGAGGCTCTATTCCTGGTCATGCAGTTATACATCGTGATAGAGAAACTGCTCATCGTAATTTGTTTAACGATTACTTTTCTGATAATCCTTTGTATGGTGAAAGAGAGTTCCATCGTCGATTTCGAATCTCACAAAGGTTATTTTTTCAAATTGTTGATGATGTTAAACAACATGACAACTACTTCAATCAACGATGTGATGGGCTTGGTAGATTGGGATTATCAACCTTGCAAAAAGTGACTGCTGCTATTCAGATTTTGGCGTATGGTATGTCTGCTGATGCCTAAGACGAATACATCAAAATAGGAGAGTCTACAACAATTGAATGTATGAAAAGATTTTGTCGCGCAATTGTAGAAGTATTTTCGGAGTGGTATCTCAATCACCAACAACAAAAGACATTGCCAGACTGCTCAATATCGGCCAACATCGTGGATTTACCAGAATGCTGGGTAGTCTTGATTGTATGCATTGGAAGTGGAAAAATTATCCAACTGCATGGACAAGACAATTTGCAGGTCGTAGCGGATCGCCCACAATCATTCTTGAAGCAGTTGCTGATTATGATCTATGGATATGGCATGCCTATTTTGGAATGCCAGACAACAACAACGACATTAATGTTTTGAAGTCATCAAATTTGTTTTAAAAACTGGCTCAAGATACCGCTCCTCCTGCTAATTACATTATTCAGAGAAAAGAATATAACATGAGTTATTATTTAGGTGATGGTATATACCCAAAATGGTCAACTATTGTTCAAACTATAAGCGATCCCCAAGGTCCAAAGAAAAATTTGTTTGCAGCAAGACAAGAAACATGTCGAAAAGACGTTGAGCGTGCGTTTGGAGTTCTACAATTTAAATTCGCAATAATAGCAGGATCATCCCGGTATTGGCAGAAGAAGGTATTTATATGTAATTTTCTATTATTGTTTAACTTTTTATTATTAATAGTGCTTGTAGTTTTTTTATTTGTTTTATATTTATTTATGAAAGTTTTATAATCATAATTAATAATTGTGAATATTGAGTACCATAATACAAAATACAAATTCTTTTAAAAATGAATTTGAAGTTTTACCATTAGAGCAATGCACTCTCAAACCCTCATTTTAGGGATTTTCCACCCTCAAAATAAGGGTTTGGATTGGATTATTAATCGTTTATTATTTTTTTCAAATTTTTAAATTTTTTATTAATAGATTATTAATCGATTATAAAAAATACAAAATTTCAATTTATTTTAAAAGTCAAAGTTTATAAAAAAAAAGAAAAAAAATCTTTAGTTTTTTATTTTAATTTTTCAGGGATTATAAAATATTAAATTATAATTCCAAATATATGCCGATCCTAATCTAATATGTATATAAGACGTTTTTTAAAGGAAAATAAAAAAAAATAAAAAAGGACTCATTCATTAATAAGAAGGGAACTCTCTTTATCGTGGAGAGAGTCTCCACAAAACCCTTGGGCTCCGGACCTTTCAACGGCTAAAACAAAGCAGCGGTCTTCGCCACGTGTCAAAAGTAAGTAAAAGAGAAGATCGAAAACATTAAATTTAAAGAAGATGGAAAAAAGAAAGGCGAACGGCCAATGCTTTGAATGCACGTGGCAGCTTTCTCAGATTCCCGACAACGTTCCAGGGGTAAAATAGGAATTTCAATTGGTATCTTCCTCCTCCCACCGCACTACGAGAGATTTGCGGGACCAAATCAATGCCCCCATTGGTCCCTCCTTGAGTGAGAGTGAGAGCCCATGGAGATTTTTTAGAGAGAGAGAGGAAGACGACGACGCTGCACCAGGATGGACTAGATGTCGAAGAAGATGAAGAAGGGTACTGTGATTCTCTCTCAAACTTCATTCACCTGAGGAATTTATCTCCGTTTTACTTACATTTCCCCTATTTCTTAGATCGAGATTGCTATTTTTGGTAATTTTTGTGGATTTGCTTGATAGATTCAGAAACTATATTTTGGGGATATTAAATCTCCGATCGAAATCAGTTCTATTAATGCTGAAATCCGTGGTGGATGTTTCAGATTAGAGCTTCCGGCATCACTTTGGGGAAGAAGACAACTCAACAAGGTATATATTCAACATCTTGTCAAAAAGTATACATTTGTTTACACACATATATGATGAAGATTTAGGGTTTTGTTTTAAGATGGAGATGCTGTTTTAGATTATTTTACATTCAAGTCAAATCAATTATTATTTTAAGAGAAATGCACTTGTGAATACAACAATTAAAATATAAATTCTGTCTGCTTTTGCGTGTGTAAGATTACAATCAAACTACTTAGAATATGATCACTTTTCCTTTTTTACTTGTTTCTTTTCCATTAAACTATACTATGCATTTCAACAGAGAAGGGTGGTTTGTGGGGCCATTTATTACTTATTTTGCTATCAAAGAAACTTTAGATTGATGATGATGCATGACTTCGTTTTCAAGCATAGTAGTGGGTGACCACTACAGATAAAAAGTCAGTAATCTTTTTTTATTTGTTTGCTCTTCAGTTAAAAGGTTGATCACCTTCTAAGTAAACTCTGTTTTGATATTCTAATAACATCATCTCTATTACTAAGTATTCATCTCTCTTTCTTTTTCTTTCTGTTTAAGTTGTGTGTTGAATAAATTTGAACTTCTGTGTTTAATTTCAGTGCAATAGACATTCCCTCACATTATGAGTTTGCTTTGTTGAATTCTTCAAATTTTCTCTTCTTTTGGGGAACACTTGGGGATTTTCTAGGCATGCTTCTTGTTTTTGGTTTGGTAAGATGAGATGTCTGAGCTTTATCATTTCTTTATGGTTGTGTTTGTTGGAAAATAAGGACTCTTTTGATCTCTTCTCAGAGCTATTCGGTTCTTCAAAGCTCGTTCAAATATGAATGAATTCTGCAAATACATCAATCTTAACGTCTGAACTGTTTCAGGAAAACGAGTTCAAGTTTCCTCTGCTTATAGAGCTCATTGTTCATCATTGTGGTCTGACAAGTAACCAATGGGAGCGATTGTTGGAGAAGAGCTGAAGAAAATGGAGAAGACGCAGGTGCATGTAGCCCGGGAAGAGAAGATTTTGGTTCTGGTGAGACTGAGACCTCTCAACGAGAAAGAGATCTTGGCTAATGAAGCTGCAGATTGGGAATGCATCAATGACACCACCGTATTGTACAGAAACACGTTGCGTGAAGGCTCAACTTTTCCTTCTGCATACTCGTTTGGTAAGAATTGCAGTGGTGTTTTTAGTTTAAATCAGTTTTTTGGTTTCTTTGAAACATCAAACAAGTTTCTACTGCTTCTGATCCCAAAAACCTTACCTTTCATCCAAAACTATCTTGTGCGGTATATATAGTTCATCTTTTGTTGACAGTACATATTTTGCAATGTCCTAACCTCTTACATAAACTTAATTCTACCTGGCCTTGTCTCCTTGAGTTTTCAAGTTTTTACATCACATCCATGAGTTGATTTGTGGATGCCCATTTCTCTTTTGACATTTTGGTGACAGATAGAGTGTACCGAGGTGAATGCCCAACCAGACAAGTTTACGAGGATGGCCCCAAGGAAGTTGCTCTCTCGGTTGTCAAAGGAATCAACTGTAAGCTTCCTTGATTGTTGTGATGACGTAGAAATCGATAGCGTCAAAAGCTAAGTGTTTCAATAATTATTGTTTCCCAGCTAGTATTTTTGCATATGGACAGACGAGCAGTGGAAAGACATACACCATGACTGGTATAACTGAGTATGCTGTGGCTGACATATTTGACTATATATTTAAGGTACTGCTAAAAATTCAAGTCTGATATTTTCCCCATACTACTTTGATATGTATTTTTCATTTTCACTAATTGCACTGGACGCTGCAGCATGAAGATAGGGCGTTTGTTGTGAAATTTTCGGCTATAGAGATCTACAATGAGGCCATACGAGATCTTCTCAGCCCGGATAGTACACCACTGAGGCTACGAGATGACCCTGAGGTGAAAGATAGTTGTTTTTCTCCTTATTGCGAAATCTTATAGGTAATAATCTTGTGTGACTCTTCTAGTGTTTTTTTCTTCCATTTAGAAAGGGGCCGTCGTTGAAAAAACCACAGAGGAAATCCTGAGAGACTGGAACCATTTGAAGGATCTTATCTCTGTTTGTGAAGGTAATAACCTCAGAAAGTCCACCCATTTTCCATTATTACGATCAGTTGATAGTTATGAAGTTTCCTCATGATTTGCTACTTAGTCATTCTGTGTAAAGTGTTGCCTGAAAAGAATCTCTTGTCACGTTTCCTTGTTGTACTTAATGCAGCGCAGCGGAAGATTGGTGAAACCTCATTGAATGAGAGAAGTTCAAGATCTCATCAAATTATCAAACTAGTAAAGTTCTTTTCTATCACTTGATCTAAGGGTCAAAGATTCCCCTCTTTTTGCATAGTGTCTCACCTAAACTGTTAACTTTTTGTAGACAGTTGAAAGCTCTGCTCGTGAGTTCTTAGGCAAAGAAAACTCAACCACTCTCATGGCGAGTGTGGTATGTACTCGTATGATTTATCTACTTTGGGTCATAACGTATTAAGCTTTGCCGAATCATCTTGTTTGTGCTCATTGTTATTTAATGTACAGAATTTCATTGATTTGGCGGGGAGCGAGCGCGCATCGCAGGCCTTATCAGCTGGTGCAAGACTTAAGGAGGGTTGCCATATCAATCGAAGTTTGCTGACTCTAGGAACTGTGATACGCAAACTCAGGTGTGGAAGTGATACTTTGGTTGACACTTTAACCGTACTATTTTTAGCATATGCCACAGATAAGTTGACAAAACAAAAGATGGGTTTTACAAGAGTCTCTATTTGTCTTTCTCAAACTTGCATTAATATAAAGACTGTCAACATGATGCAGCAAGGGAAGACAAGGACACATCAACTATAGAGACTCCAAGCTCACACGAATTCTTCAGCCGTGTTTGGGGGGCAATGCCAGAACTGCCATAGTGTGCACGCTTAGTCCAGCAAGGAGCCATGTGGAGCAGACTAGAAACACGCTCTTGTTTGCCTGCTGTGCCAAGGAAGTCACCACGAAGGCACAGATCAATGTTGTCATGTCAGACAAGGCTTTGGTGAAGCAACTACAGCGTGAGCTAGCCCGGCTCGAGAGCGAGCTGAGAAACCCATCCCCTGCCACTTCAGGCTGCGATTGTGGGGTTGCGCTGAGAAAGAAAGATCTTCAGATACAAAAGGTCTGTGCTTTAATGAAAACCCAGAAGTAGTTTCTACAGATCCTTTTGCATGTGCTCGGCTGATTTTTGGATAGTTGGGTTTATTCTGATTAAGGTTTGATGTTGTGCAGATGGAGAAGCAGCTCGCAGAAATGACTAAAGAGCGGGATCTTGCTCAATCTCGGCTTGAAGATTTCATGAGGATGGTCGAACATGATGAGTCTTCGAAGGTATCTCTGTTCAATCGACAGATAATCCAATAATCTTTAGATCTGATGGCATTTTTAGCGCAACCGATTGCTTATTTTTTTTCCCTCTTTCAAAGGCTGGAACTCCACATTTCCGTAACCGTACCAACAAGTGGGAGGATGGTTCAGTGTCAGAGACATCAGGCGTGGTTGATCCAGACAGGACCAGTTTCATATCTGACGAGGATCTGGAGGAGGAAATGTCGCCGGGTCGTTCAGGAGATCAGTCAGAAGAATACTGCAAAGAAGTACAATGCATTGAGATGGAAGAATCAGCCAGTGACATTATCAACAATGATGAAGTTAGGACAGACGCAGAAACATATCTGCGCCACAGTGCAGCGGCAAACAGTGGAACAGGTCTTGCGCAAAACAGGAATACATCAAGTGTTAGAAGCGTCAGGGTGAGGAAGAGTTGGAGCCGCGGAGATACCGTGCCGGGCACAAGCACTCCTCCTGATGCCCTGGAGATAGACTACCCTGGAAGACCCGAGGGTCATGGTGTTGCGTTTCCTGATTTAGAGTTCGGTTCTGGTAAGAAGTTGTTGAGGAATGAATCAATGTCTTCTCGCGGAAGCGATTCCACTGATGCTCACAGCGTTGGAACACCGATGGTGGGAGAAGATGGAGGTATCACCAGCATCCGGTCATTTGTTGAAGGACTCAAGGAGATGGTAAAAACCGTGAAAAACATATTATATTGAGTTGGCTCTCTATTTTGCAACGAATATTCAAGTTCTTACGTCAAACCACGTGTTCAGGTTTTGGATCCTAAGATGGTCAAATCTTAGATGATTCAACTTCTTACGTCAAGCTTTGTGTTTCAGGTTTCGGATCCTGAGAATTCAGGGAAAATGGGAAAGGACATTGGTCTGGATGCTATGGACAAAGAGGTGTCTGGGACAATGAGGAACTGGTCAGAGGAGTTCAACAGACGGAGAGAACAAATTCTGGGGCTGTGGCAGACATGTCATGTATCGTTGGTGCATAGAACATACTTCTTCTTGCTCTTCACGGGAGATGAAGCGGATTCGATATACATCGGAGTAGAGCTAAGAAGGCTCTCCTTTATGAAAGAAAGCTTCTCTCAGGGGAACCAGGCCTTCGAAAGAGGACAAACACTCACAGTAGCTTCAAGGTACTTTTAGCATTTGCGTTGTAAACAACGTAACGTTTTGTTAACCGCTCGTTTGGATTTTGTTGTAGCCTGAAGGCACTTGAGAAGGAGAGACGGATGCTAAGCAAGCTGGTCGGAAAGAGGTTTGGTGGAGAAGAAAGGAAGAGACTTTACGAGAAGTTTGGGATTGATGTGAACTCGAGACGCCGGAGGTTGCAGCTGGCGAACCAGCTCTGGAGTAAACCCAAGGACATAACCCACACAGTGGAAAGCGCAGCGGTGGTAGCGAAGCTCGTTAGGTTTGTGGAGCAAGGAAGAGCTATGAAGGAGATGTTTGGTCTGAGCTTCACGCCTCCGCTTCCGACAACTCGGAAATCACTTAGCTGGAGGAAAAGCATGGCCACGCTCTTCTAGTGGTACTTCTTGGTTTTGGTGTTTGATGAAAAAGATTTCTTAGATATTGTTTCCGTAAAACCTTTTAAGGGGAATTTTCTGTTTTTTTTACTTTAGTGACAGGCAATTATCTAATTCTGATGTCTTCTGGGTTATATGATATCGAGTTATTCACTCTGGTCCAAAATCTCATCACGGTCACGATTTTCTTTACGTTTCATGTGCGCTTTGCATTTTAAATCAAACCAAAGTCTGAACCATCCGTTAGGTTCTGCACTGGTTAAACAACACAATCTTTTGAAACTGAAAATCCACCCAAAAGCAGATTCATAGAGAAAATATAATCCACTCAAAAATAACAGGTAAGATATCAAACTCAAGAAAACTATGATGATGATGATCATCATTAGAATCCAATTCTAACTAATTTCCAGAGAACAATCTATATATGATATCTTGGAAATAGATTTTTAAACAACAAAACATTAAGCTAGATCAGGAAACTTTCAGACCTCTTGATCCATATAAAAACATTCAATGAGAGAGATCAAACGATCATCAAGTGTGATATGCAAGACGGACTGGTCTCTAAAGCCAAATCTTGCTAATCCCACATTCAACCATCGATTCATCCAAACGATCACGATTCTGACTTTCATTTTACACACCAAAGAGAAGGAAAAGGCAATCAGACAGCTCACAGTATTAATATCTATAGCTTAAGAACAAAAGCTGAAACCAAAAACCTCAACTGAAAATCAACAATCTTGTGCACAAATTGGCGTCGGCAGATCGAACCCTAGTAGGGATTCTGAAGCTAGAGCAGTCAAAAAGGGGAATCGCCAAAGAATGTATCAAACAAAAATACAGATCATGAATGCAGACGATGTTTTCATGAAGAAGAAGTATACAGACAGTTTAAAAAAACAGGAAATTCACCACTAAAGGCGACATTTTTGTGTGGGCAAACGAGAACAACCCTAAATGAGCTTGAAAGGGAGAGGCCAAGGAGTAGACCTGGGAACCTCGAGCTTGTCTTTGATTCTCTCGATCATCTTCTGCTTCTTCCCTCTCGAGTTTCCGTACGATCCTTTGAACCTTTTCCCTTTCTTCGTCTTCGTATCCCCTCTCCCGCACAGATCCATCTCCGATTCTGCCGGAGCTGCAGACGCCGGAGATAACCACGAATACCTCGCCGAAGAAGTCAATGCTGCAGACGTACGCTGCGTCATCATAATCCGTCGCGTCATCGCGCCGCACCATTGCATCGCCGCCATCTTTTCCTCTCTCTCTCTCACTCTAGACAAACACACCAGATTCACTTATGGGCCCCTTCTATTTATTTAGATTTAAGCCCATTAAGGGCCCTGTTAATTTGGTTCTCTCTCTCTCTCTTCCCATATATGTATGCGTCTCTCTACCACTCACTGTTAGCGATCAAATCAGCGAAATGATGGAGCTTCTCTGCTCACCAACGTCTCTTTCCTCCTCCTTCGCTCTCTCATCTGCTCTTTTCGTTCATCCATCTTTCTCCGTACGCAATTTTGGGTTTTTGAATTCTTTTTTGTGTGTCTCCTTGTGGGATTTCATGATCAATGTTTGGATTGTTTTTTAGATGCCAGGGACAAGGAGGTTCATGGTTCTGTGTAGCTCCGAGAAATCCCACAAGGTATCCTCATTGCATTATAATTCATACATTTGAACAAGAAAACCATAGACATCGTTTGACCCAAAGAACCAAGTTTTGAAATATCCAAACGTGGATTTTCTTCACTAGAAAGATTCTTTTTTTTTTGTTTTCCCAGGAAACTCAGATGACAGTGTCAGTAACTGGAGCAACTGGATTTATTGGAAGACGATTGGTTCAGAGACTTCGAGCTGGTATTCTTCTTCTTCTTTGCTTATATAGTGATCACTTTAAACCCTTTGTTCAATCCAATTATATTTTGTTTCGATTTGATGCAAATGAGAGTTGGTTCTATTGGTATTCAAGTGTTTCTTAAATGGGTTTGTTCTTTATTCATTCCGCAGAGAATCACTCTATCCGTGTCTTAACGCGCACTAAATCCAAAGCTGAGCAAATATTTCCGGGTAAGAAGGTAATGACTCTTGTGCTTCTATTTCCACTTAGATCATAAAAACACTTGTCAATCCAATCTTTGATCTGATTCATTGTTGGACTTTTTTCAGCCAAGGACTTCCCTGGTATTGTGATTGCAGAAGAACCCGAGTGGACAAACTGCATACAAGGCTCAACTGCTGTTGTGAACTTGGCAGGACTGCCTATTAGTACAAGGTGGTCTCCTGAGGTCAGTTTCTTCTTTCACCTTCCTCTAAAATCTTATTGATGCTTTTATCTGCTAATATCTTTGCTTGCTTTCCAGATCAAGAAAGAGATTAAGGACAGCCGAGTCCGTGTTACATCTAAAGTTAGTGATTACCAACTTTTATGATTGGATTGTAGCTCCAAGCTTATTTATTGAGTACTTCTTGTAATTAAAAAAAAAAATTGTATGTATTTGAAACTTCATGAAGGTTGTTGAGTTGATAAATAAATCACCTATGGAGGCTCGACCTACCGTTCTAGTTAGCGCCACAGCTGTTGGCTACTATGGTCTGTCACAATCTTATGCAGAGCCACCAAAGTTTCATACTCGTGAATCTGATCATGCTAACAAGAATCCTAACGAGCTTTAAACTGTCAGGTACTAGTGAGACAGGAGTATTCGATGAAACGAGTCCATCAGGGAATGATTATCTTTCAGAGGTAAACGTTCTCGAATAGATTCCTTTGCAAAGTCTGAATCTTTTTTTGCGGTTTTGGTTCATGAATGTGACCGTGAAAGACTGTCTGAGTAGCCATGATAGATTGTCAATCTAACTCTATGTGCAAAGAATTTTGCTGGTTTGATAAAATATGTACTTGTGTACTTAGGTTTGCAGAGAATGGGAAGGAACCGCACTGAAAGCGAATAAGGATGTAAGAGTAGCACTTATCCGCATTGGTGTTGTTCTGGGAAAAGATGGTGGGGCTTTAGGTGCGTATTCTCTCTTACTCTCAAACCTTAATGAAATGCATTCGTGAAGGACTTAGATTTCTCTGCTGATCATGCAAAATTCTTTTTTTTGCATTGTAGCCATGATGATACCCTTTTTCCAAATGTTTGCTGGAGGACCTCTGGGTTCAGGACAACAATGGTAAACTCACACTTTTTCTGGTCATCTCTTGCCGCCTCTCTGCGAATCTTACGACCATTCTTGCATAATTCACTGAGTAGGTTCTCTTGGATTCACGTGGATGACTTGGTGAATCTAATCTACGAGGCCCTCACTAAACCATCCTATCAAGGTAACAACATACATACATAAATACATGTCCTCTTAAAAAATTGCTAGACTCGACTAAGTCAAACGCTAAAGCAGAATGCAACTGGTGTTGGTCGTTGTAGGAGTTATAAACGGGACTGCGCCAAACCCGGTTAGGCTTGGGGAGATGTGTCAGCAGCTAGGCAGCGTTCTTGGTCGACCATCATGGCTACCAGTTCCTGACTTTGCACTCAAAGCTTTGCTCGGAGAAGGTTCCACTGTGGTTCTTGAAGGACAGAAGGTTTTACCTGTAAGAGCCAAAGAGCTCGGCTTTGAATTCAAGTACAAATACGTGAAAGATGCACTCAGAGCCATTATGCAGTAAGGTGACACATAGAGCACCGTTCTAGCATCAGATTTGGTCACAGAAGACGAGACTCTTTCTCTATTCGTCTATTTGTTCTTTGAGTAAAAGTCGAGAGATGTATGTTTTGGTCAATTGTTTTCAGTGATATCTCAAAGATCTCAGATCTGTAGGGGAACTTCAAATCTATCTCCTCAAACATAACTTCTTTCTCATCTATTGTGTTCTCGGTTCATAGGTGAAATTCAGCTTCCAAATCACAGACACTCTTCGACAGTCAATGAACTTGGCTTCGAAACAAATATGCGAAAGAGGTGCTCAGAGTCTTATCTCCTGCAGTAAGAAGTAAGAACATGGAAGAGCAGAGAGTTGTAGAAAGTTGCATTGAATCTGATGATAGAAAGCAATTTTCCCCCTCCCTCTCACATCAAACCAAAGAAGTAGAAGCCAGAGCTTTATTAAATTATTTGTTTTCCTTGTTTGATTTGAAGCACTAGTACTTATAATACACAACATGAGAGGATCATAAATAGTCTGAGCAGACTCGTCGTGCGAGTTGATCAACCCCTCAATGAATATTTCTTCCCAGTGAAAGCTTGGAACTTAGGATCTTCTTTCTTCTCCTGTTCCTCCTGTTTTGCCTCTTTTCCAGCTCCAACCTGAAGAAGAAAAAAATTAAGAGGAACAATCATTTGTACTTGTCTCTCAATTCCATTGCAGTTTCTCATTTATCAATAAAGATTGAATGAATACCTTTGGAGCTTCTTTTGGAGCATGGTTTGCATTGGCCCCAAATACAAGCTTTCCTTGAGCCTGTCGTGCAGCTTTCTCTGAGCTACTTGCTACAGATGACTGTCCATTACCATTAGCAACAGCAGGCTGTTTGTCTTTTGAACTAGAGGAGGAAAAAGAGGCAGGAGGTGGCTCATAGGAAAGAGGTCTCCCATCTAACCGTCTTCCAGATCCCGTGAAAGGGTTGAACTTTGGTTCAGGTTCAGCTACAACCTCCTCAGCTGTGAAATTTCGAAAGTAAAAACCCAATGGAAAACTAACAACTTGAAGCTAATAATAACTCCATCTGACGATTCCATGTCCATGGATACATACCTTTAGCCAGACCCTTAGCTGCAGCAGGTGCTGTGGGACGTTCAGGCTCCTTGTAATCAAGGGGAGGTGCAAAATCAACCTCACAGTCTGTTTCTATGATGCTGATTCCATTAGCAGGCTTTGTTTCAACTATATCTATAAAGTATTTCTTATTGTTGTATGGAACCATAATGCTATCTCCAGTGGTTAGGCATGAGTAATTCCTCAAAGCAGTCTCCAAGCTGCAAGGTTCATTCGTTCATCAGCAAGACACACACGAATCATAAACGGAAATACTTTCAAGACATTCTCCAAGCAATAATCAACATGATATGGAAAAAAAAAAGAGAACTAAATGAGGACTCACATGGCTTTTGGATTAGATATATCCAGAAAGTCCGTAGTGTGGGGCTGTAGTTTGACATAAGTTCCCTTTGGAAGGGTGACATTTCTAACTCTAACAATGTCACCTTCTTGCAGCAGCAGATTCTGCATCATCTGGATTGGATCAAAGTAGCAAACAATCAGTCTAGTAAAGCCGGATGATCCCGGGTATTTCAATTGACAATCAAAAAGGAAAATGATACTTACCCAATATGGCATGTAAATCATTCCTTCCTCTGCAATGAACTCAAGGACTCCACAGTGAGAAACACGTTCAATTCCAGCATTACGAAGCTCAAACAGCATCGGATAGTCAATATGCAAAGAGGCTGTAAAGTAACCCCGATATTAGCACTCTGATAATTGTTTTAAGTTTAACACTTGCTAAACCAAATCCAAAAGAGAAAGCAAGTGGTGGCATACCCAGACGATCAAGGGCTGATGGTGGCATTATAACTGAAATAGATTTAAGATAAGCCAAACTTCAAACTCGAACAATGGAAATAGTAGCATTGAATGGAAACACACATCAGTGTCTAGATAGAAAGTCTTACTCTTGTCTCCACTTTCAAGTTGTGGCTGCAGGAAGAGAAAAGGAAACAGAAATTAGAAACTTGAAATTACAGGTCAAGCATGCAGAATTAAGAATTCAGACGGTGGAACAATGAAGATTTTAACATTACAAAATACTCTCAGGTTCAAGATATAAAATGAAAGAAGAAATCAAACCTTGTCAATAAAAGATGCCGGATAACAGCGATAACTCTGCTCAAAGGTTGTTCCATGATAATGGTATCCATCGAAAAACTGCATTGTGTTAAGTCTTAAAGGTTTAGACAAACCAAGATCAACGGATAAAAAAGAAACCTTTTTATGGATAAAACCTGAAAAAGACACTTACCATAGTTTTGCTGGTAGATAAACAAAGTAAGTTAACGCAGGCAACCTACGGAAAAGGAAAAGTCAATTACAAGAATCACTGAGTGATCGGAATCAGAAAGTCCTGAACATAAATTTTAGGGTTTCATTACGCGAACGAAGAATGAACCGATAATCAATTGTCCATCCAGCAGAAGAATCAAATTCGGTGGCTTTTCTAACTAAAATTCGAATCTCGGCAACAGATAAGAAACCCTAAATTCGAAGAATGTCTAGAATTCGCACAATACCACCTTTTGAAACCTACCCACCAAGATCAAGATCCTTGGAAACCTAGAGTATTCACCAATTCTTACAGGACTCACCGGAAATCCCAAAAAAACAAATAAACAAAAGAATCCGATAACAAATTCAAGCGAGGAGATCGATCGATGCAAAACAAATCTGAAAAAAAACTTAGAATTGAAAGCTCGCCTCAAAGAGAGAGACCAAAACTAGAAAGAGTATCGATTGAGCTACCGACCACTAGAAGGATTACCTGTGAGAGAAAAGGAAATTGATGCCAAACACAAAGAAGTTAACTTGGAATGGAACAATATGTTCACGATTGATATATATATATATATATATATATATATGTAGAACATACGGTGCGTAATGGGCCCCTAAGATATTGGCTGGCCCATTGGGCCTAAGTGTAAAGTTTTGAGGTTTCATGAAGTTTGAAACCTTCGGATTGGATCAATCATCTTTAGTTACCAAAACAGTCGACTGAGAAACTCTCAATCTGAGCAGATATTTACCCTCTCAGGAAGATGAAGAAGAAGAAGAAGATGGAGATAACACTCAACAGTGGCTACAAGATGCCGATCGTCGGCTTAGGAGTGTGGAGGATGGAGAAGGAAGGGATCCGAGACCTTATCATCAACGCCATCAAGATCGGCTATCGCCATCTCGACTGTGCTGGTAACTCTTTCCTTTTTTCATTTCGGATTTTTGTTGCTTCGGGTTCGTCTGGAGATATGAATAGAACACTGGGTTTGTTTTAACTTGTTGGAAGCTGTAATTTTTATTTGGAAAATGTCTAGGATTTGGGTCTTCTAGTTCTAGTCTGTAAACTTGTTAGTTATCGGAAGTGAGCCACTCTGTAGATCGTATTTGCAGTTATAAGTATTTGAAATCATCTAAGTCTTTATTTTTACTTGTTATATAACTTGGGACATGTGTTGGTGTTTCTTGGTACAGCTGATTATAGGAACGAAGCCGAAGTTGGTGAGGCTCTTACAGAGGCATTCAAGACGGGTTTGGTCAAGAGGGAGGATCTCTTCATTACAACCAAGGTCGACACGGCTTCTATTCTACTTAAATACATTGCTATGATCTTAATCTCTGATTTAAGTTCGTATAATGAAAAGTGAGAAAGCTCTGAGCTCTGATATGCCTTGGTTTCGCAGCTATGGAATTCAGACCACGGTCATGTTATTGAGGCGTGCAAGGACAGTCTCAAGAAACTTCAACTTGATTATCTCGACCTTTACCTCATTCATTTTCCCGTAGCAACGAGGCACACTGGTGAGATCTCTGCCTTATTCATGTATTAGAAGTCTCAAGGAGAGACTACTTCATTTTTGTTTCATAGCAATTGGCACACAGAATGATAAGCTGTAACATGTAAGCCTTCCCTCCTCTATATGTTGCAGGAGTTGGAACCACCGATAGTGCTTTGGGCGATGATGGGGTATTGGACATAGATACGACTATATCTCTGGAAACTACATGGCATGACATGGAAAAGCTTGTATCTATGGGTTTGGTCCGCAGCATTGGAATCAGGTATAGGCTATTAACAAAGAAAATCATCTAAATATTTGGTTTTTACTTATAGAACACAATGTATGATGCGATATGGCGTTTTTATTGTAATCAGGCTCAAAATTTCTCAGAATATGATAACAACTCCTTTTGTTTAGTCGCTGATTTCTGAAATCCTTTTATTTTCCTGACCATTTGGTTTTTTGCAGTAACTATGACGTCTTACTAACGAGAGATTGCTTGGCCTACTCCAAGATCAAGCCTGCGGTGAATCAGATCGAGACACATCCTTACTTCCAACGCGATTCTCTTGTCAAATTCTGCCGGAAGCACGGTATTTGTGTCACCGCTCATACTCCTCTAGGAGGTGCCACGGCGAACGCAGAGTGGTTTGGTACCGTGTCATGTCTGGATGACCCAGCTCTCAAAGTAAGCAAGAGCTTACAGTTTTGGTTGAAACAGTTAAAAGATTGAACTTTTTGACAGTTAAAAAGGACATGGTTACTGAATCATTCTTCTTGTTCTTGATACGAATACAGGAAGTGGCCGTGAAGTACAAAAAGACAGTGGCACAGGTTGTCCTGAGGTGGGGAATCCAGAGGAACACAGTGGTGATACCAAAGACATCAAAACCTGAGAGATTGGAAGAGAATTTTCAGGTTTTCGACTTCGAACTGACAAAAGAGGACATGGAAGTGATGAAAAACATGGACAGAAAGTACCGTACGAACCAACCGGCCAAGTTTTGGGGCATTGATCTCTACGCTTGATGATCACACTCTCTTGTCTCGACTATATGAATAAGAGAAGCCATAGCTTCACTGGGACATTCTCAAATTTGTGTGAGCCTACATAAACTCATGTTAAACAGATTACTACGATATTTTTTTATCATCTCTGTTTTTTTATGCTATATCCACAACTGAAAGAGGAAATTAGAAAAGACGAGTAAGACCTTGATCTTTCTGCGAGTTTGGTTGTTCGGTCGGGGGTATTTTGGTAAATGACAAAGTTAAGTATTGAGCTCTCTCTCTCTGCTTCTTCTTCCCGACTACAGAAGACACTATCTTTCTTCCTAGATCTTTCTTCTCAATCTCCATTGCCCATTTCTTCCACAAGCTCGAGAAATTCGTAAGCTTTCGCGCCTTTTTGTTATCGAATGTTGCTTCCATTTCGAAAGTGTTTTCATTTTTCACCCCGTTTTTCTTTCGCGGAATTTCTCTTGTTTTGGAAGCTGAACTTTAGATTGATTCGAGCTCTTTGATCGCGTGACTTTATCATGTTTTCGTAATTGTTCTTTGTGACCTGTTTCCTGGCGAGTTTAGATTCATTTTGGTGTATGTTGATGACGGAACCCTAACTGGGAATACGAGAAATTGTGGATTTTGTGTAATTCTTACTCTTCAACCTTGTTTCAGAGATCGAGTCCCAATGTTTGATATTCGGTTTCAGCACTGCTGAGTGTGGACGAGAAGCTTGAAGCTTTCCTCTTTTTCGGTTTTTTTCACTTTTGAAGATAAATTGAAGATGGAGAATGAGAATGGGCGGTACACGCCCGATCACTTCAAAGGGGCACAGTCTATGGTAAGACAAAGCTTTGGTTTCATTCAAATGTTTCTTAGTGTGATTGTTAGCTAAGCAACGAATGTGTGTACAGTGGAATATGATGCCTCAGCATCAGATAAAAGAGCAGCATAATGCGTTGGTGATGAACAAGAAGATCATGTCCATCCTTGCCGAGAGGGACGCAGCTGTACAGGAAAGAAATCAAGCCGTCTCTGCGAAAAAGGAAGCAGTAGCAGCTCGAGATGAAGCGCTTCAGCAACGGGACAAAGCTCTCTCTGAAAGAGATAAAGCCTTGATAGAGAGAGACAGTGCCTTTGCTGCGCTTCAGCACCATGAAAATAGTCTCAACTTTGCTTTGTCGGGTGGGAAGCAGCGCTATGACGTGGATGATGGTTTCAGTTTTGGAGAAACCCACAAACCTGATGCCTTCCCTATATCAACTATTCCCCCTGAGGTAGCCAACACCAAGGTAACCAAAAGGAAGAAGGAGAACAAGCAAGGACAACCAAGAGGGAAGAAAGTGGGTGAAGATCTGAACCGTCGAGTTGCTGCTCCTGGAAAGAAATGTAGAACAGATTGGGACAGTAACGATGTCGGTTTAAACTTGGTCACCTTCGATGAGACAACTATGCCAGTACCGGTGTGCACGTGCACAGGCTCTGCACATCAGTGTTACAAATGGGGAAACGGTGGTTGGCAATCGTCTTGCTGCACAACCACTTTATCGCAGTATCCATTACCGCAGATGCCAAACAAGAGGCATTCTCGGATGGGCGGTAGGAAAATGAGCGGAAATGTTTTCTCGAGATTGCTAAGCCGATTAGCAGCGGAAGGATATGAGCTCTCGTGCCCTGTTGATCTTAAAGACTATTGGGCTAGGCACGGGACAAACCGTTACATCACTATCAAGTAGCTTCTACGGTCTACAATCCAAAGTATGTTTACTCTTCTTGGTAAGGTTAGGTGTTGTCTTTATTTGTCCATATAGTTCGTTGTTGTGTATGGTAAAACCAAATATGTTAATTATCTTTTTTAATGGGCAAAAATGGGTTGACATGAGAGAAATCTGTTTTTGACTTCAAAATCAAATCTCAACAGTTGAGATTACGAAATCTTTTTGAGCCCTTTACCAGTAAAAATGGTTACGTAGTGATTAGTCTAAAGCAGAAAAATCTCAACATAAGATTCTGTAACAGTAAAGATCAAAAAGTAGTGATCTGTTATATAATAACTTTACAAGTCACCTTTCAGTCTCCTCTATTAGCGGAGAGAAAACAAAAACAATCTAAGATGAAGAAAGTGCCGGAGAAAGGCACTGTGAAGCAGGTGGTGGAGAACCTTTCGCAGCCGCCAGAGATGGGGTGGGTCGCCAAAACGAGAGCATTCTTGGAGATTCCGAATCGGGCGATCGTCAGAGTTTTAGCCGTAAGCAGTTTCGCAACGTTGGCATCAGGAATTGCCTTAGCCGTTGAATGGTTATGTCACGGCAAGAGCCACAATGGGTTCGGGTGGATCATCTACTACGCATTGTTCTTGATATGTCTTCCTCTTGTCATCTTGATTGGTCTCCGTATCTTCATGGCCATCTCTTGTTCTAGCCGTGGCTCAAGTCAGATTGCAGACTCAGTAGCAGGCAAAGAAGCGTGTGCCGACGTTGCCGAGGCTCAGCGAACTGAGAGAAACATTTGCCGGAGTTTAGCCGTCGTGGTTAAATCGGAAGAAAGCAAGAACAAAGACGACAAGACGCCGAGGATAAAACGCAACGTTTCGTTCCCGTCGCACGGCAAAGTAAGATCATATCGTACTCGTTAGGAAGATGAAAATTAGTTTTGTTTAGTCTCTTATTAGTAATCAGATCAAATCATCTGTTTCTTTGACTTTTTTTAAAAAAAAAAAATCTTTTTTCAATTATCAAAGGAAGGATTTTCAGAAAATCGAACCTTTTTCAAAATGAGTAATCCCAATGAACAAGGTTAATATGCGTGGGTCCCATATGTTTGAGTCAATGTCGGAAATCGTTTGGAGAGAGAAAGATGATTTGAAGGAATAAAAGAAATATTCCCCACACGTACATGAGGATATATATACAAAGAAACCTACTAACATATACTATATATATTTGGATAGGGGTTTTTGGTTGAAACTTGGATGGACACAAGCTTAGGGGTTCCTTAAAACAGATATTCATACTATGTTTTGATTTGATAAATGGCTTCCCATTCTTTGATATAATTGTTACGTGAAACTTAGATGTTGGAAGTGAGTACGTACGTAGGACCGGTCTTGAAATTTTGGAGGGTTCAAAACTAATTTTAAAGTTTTTTGTTTTTTTGAGGCCAAAAACTTTTTTTTTTAAATTGGGGGGAAAATAAAAGGGAGCCCGAGACCAATGTTTCATCACGCATGATCAAATAAGCAAACGAGGCGACGGGCCGAGCGTAAAGGTCCATCGGAGTGAACATCTACGGTCAAAAATGATTAAATGCAGAACCGTTAGTTAATCCCGCCAATACCGAAGACTCTTTTAAACCGGTGAGTTAAATGGCATAAACGTAACGACCAGAATTTTAGACTTAAAAGACTATTCATATCGAATTAGACATAGTAAACGGAGACGTTAAACACGATCTCATAGTATAAAACAAGGACATGAGCAAGGAGCAAGATGAACATTATCCAACTCTTTACACCAGTCTCAACTACAACTTAGCTATAAACTCAAACATTTGTCTTTTCTTTGTTCTTGTAAATCGCTCTTGAGAATCAAAATATTAAACCAGTTTATTTTGCAAAAACCATATCTAAATCGCTCTCAGTATTAAATATCAAAACACAACATTTAAAACAATGCAAGCCCAAGACTTGCTCTAAAGAGAGCTAAAACAAAGATGAACCTTAAATTCAATCTTCAAGCCAAAACGAAGATGGACTCAATAATCCTGCAGTATTTAATCTTCCCATTTTCATTTGGCTCAGTATTTTTGTTTAATTTAATTCTCTTTAGAGCAAGTCTAAATGAAAACAAATCTTTAAACAAAGCCCAGTATTAGATGAACTTTGTTCTAAATGAAATCTTCCCTTTTTTTTATTATGCAAGAAATCAAAAAAAAAATGGGAAGATTTCATTTAGAACCAAGAGCTAAATGATATTTAATTGATATTTCATAAAAGAGGGAGAAGAGTTGCACAATCGCAACTCCCAAGTTATTTCTCTTCTTCTCATTACACAAAGTTATATATGAACTAGTTTATGATCCGCGCTATGCGCAGACGTGAACACAATTTTTTTAAAAAAAAATTAATATAATATTATTTTAGTTTTATTAGTATGATTGTTAATGGATTTGTCTCTATTAGCTTAAGAAATGTGGATTGTTTATTTTTAAGTTTTTTTCTTTATTAATTTTATGTTTATTTATGTATTTGTTTAGTGGGTGATCCAGAATTTGATTTTTTTCTTTGGTTGACTATTTATTCAATTAATTGGTTTTAAAAAGTTAAGTTTTTGTCATTTTAAAGTTTAGAAAATTGTATATTTTTTAACCCAAGTGAATACTAATAAAAAAAATACTTCGGAATTGGGTTAGTTATGTATACTCTGAAAGTTACTTCGAATACTAATAAAAGAAAAATTAGTTTTGTGAATTTAGAATTCTTCGAACTTATAAAAAAAAATACTTGGAAATGGATCCATGTATTTTTATCTATTTTTACCTAAAACCGAATACTAATAAAATTTTCAGAATTTACTATTATTTATCTTCGATGGTCCAGTATTGGTAACTACAAAATAAATCTAATTTTATTTAAAAAATAATTTAATTTCTATCACTAATTTACTATCAAAGTCATCGTAGATGTATGGGTTAATGGGAACATTTGAGATAATATGGATCGCTTTGAAAAAGTATAAGAAATATGGGATCGAGAATCGATATAAACATTTCAAGAGAGAGAGAGAGAGAGAGACTTCTTGAGAATATGATTATGCTGTAAAAAACCATTACCCAATCCTCTAAAACACTCGTCTTCTCTTATATATTCCCTCAACGCCGGTGAGATTTCACTTTCAATTTCAATCACAAAGGGTGTGATATACGCGGATGTGGTAAACAATTTTTTAATCTAATGATATTTTATTTTATTTGTTCTTGTAGTTAATTTAATTATCTCTATTAGCTTAAGATCTATGTATCTGTTTTTTTATTTTTATTTAATTTATGATCATCAATCTATGTGTTTATTTATTGGATGGTAATCATTTTTACCTCTTTTTTTCTTTGGTGATCAATTTTATGCAATTAGTTGGGTTTTTTCAAAGGAAGATATTTACATTTTGAAGTTGTATAATAATTTTTTATTTTGTTTCATGTAAACTTATTAGTTTTGGAGTGTTTCATGTATGATTTTAATCTTATTTATGTGTGCAATATGTTTGTGATTCCAAGTCTATTTTTCTTTTATTAAAAAAAAACGATTTCCATATATAACTGGAGAGAAAGATGGAAATTTAGCCAACACATAAGGTTATTGATACGGGGTAAGCCCATTACAACAATAATAGAATTAACAATTGATCAACTTTTGTTGATTTTAAATCTATTCATGAATTGCATGTCACAAAAATTCAGATTTAACCGTTTTATAATTTGCTTATTCAAGACAATATGTTAGATTATGTATTTTAATAAAATAATGAATTTTATTATGAATTTAATTACAGCAATAATGGAAATTTAACCAACATATAAGGTTATTGAATAAGGGGTAAACCCGGTGAGATTCAACTTTATATAAGAAAAATGTGTGCGACCCGCGAATTTTTGTTTTTTTGTTTTCTTTGTTTTAAGTTTTATAATAGTTTAATTTATTTATGATAACTTTTTAATTCATTTTTAGTAAAACAAACAATTGCTTGTAGATTATAAACCTAATAAACCTTCATTAAAATAAAAATATAGGAGCTTTAAAAGATAACGCTAAAAAGGTATGGTTTTTAGCTTAGTACTCTCTCCCTCATTTAGAGTCTTTGCTCTAAACAATAGCGGTGGAGCCTCCCTCCGAAAGGCAATTTGCCTTGTCGGTATTGTCGAGAATAAGGAAAATTTCCAAGTTTGTCTCGAAAATCACTCTGTTTTCGGAAAAATGCAATATTTTTTTGCCAAATCCTTCTCATTCCTAGAGGTTTTTCTAGGGTTCTTGGTCCATACTCAGCCGCCACACATTCTCAGCACAACATCTAGTCTTGCGAAACTCTGTTTGGTTTCTCAGGAAGCTTTGTTCTTGTTACTAATGGATGGGATGCTGAACCAAGCTCTACAATCGATGTCATTGGAGGAAGATACACCGATTGATTTACCAGAAGATGATGAATACAGTGCAGTTCAAGTCAATGTGCGCAGCTTAATTGGAAGATTGCTCAACCCGGATTGTCAGAACATGGTGAGAATGCTACGGACGATGTCGCGCATTTGGAAGGTTTACGACAGAGTCCGAGGGATAGCTCTAACTCGGGAGAGTTTTCAGTTCATCTTTGAACGAGAAACAGACATTGAAACATTGATGAAGGATGGAATATGGACCTTTGGTGATTGGGGTATGGTCCTGGACATATGGGTGGAAAATCCTCCACCAAATTTTCTCAAAAAGGCTCTTGTTTGGATCAGACTGGCGAAAATACCTTTGAACTACTTTACGGTGAAGACTATTGATGCGGTAGCAGACAGAGTAGGTCAGGTTAAAGAGATTCTTTTTGACCCAGAGAAGTCCTGCTTTCAAGATTTTGTGCGAGTTCTGGTCATCTTGGATCTGGACCAACCGGCGCGGGATACCAAATCGATCAATCTCCCGAGAGGAGGAGGCACAACAGTGGTGGAAATCGAGTATGAAAAGATTCGCAAGAAGTGTTTCAACTGCCAACGGCTGACACATGAGAAACAGAGATGTCCTCTCCTTCAAGGGCAGAGGAACAAAAATGCTGGAGTGCCTATTCGGGCAACGGAACCGAGGAAATCGAGGGGACCTTCTGGATCAGATCTGCGCCAACAGCGCCATGACCTAGTTGATCAAATTATGTCGTTGCTGGCTCCATCGGTTCCACCAGGTTTTACTCCGCGTCCCAACACTGTAGCTCCCGAGGTTTTTGATGAGATGAGGTTATATATGAACTGAATTGACCCTGCGGAAAAAGTGATACGAGAACACCGTATGAAAAATGCACTTGAAGAGTTGTCTAAGGATCCTATTGCTCAATGCTCGTACTTAAGATTGGAACCTCCTCCAATAATATCCAAGGAGCTTGACAAAGGGAAAGGCAAAGTCTTCGACTTTTGGAATGTGGAGATGGGTCAATCTGAGGACAATGGTGAACAAGAAAAAGAAAAAACAGATAGCATAACATACCACATACAAGGGGGAAGTCGTGAAGTTGGATTGAACGAAAGCAACGCAAAAGAAGGGAACACAGAGATGAATTTGCTACAAAAGTCAGGCACAATCAACATACATGCAAATACAGAGACAGATACAGCTCGCCTCCCGGAAAATATTGCAGTCAATAATGATAGTGATCTAAGGAAGTATGGTCCTGAAATCAGAGAGGGATCTGATACATTCATTCCTCCTATGATCAACGTCGGTTTCAGTATAGGTATTGCAATGCCTGCAACTTCTAGCTCGAGTGGAAAGAGTATGAGTTCCCGAAAATCATCAGTATCTTGGTCCAGGAAAACAAGAGTTAACCCTGGGATCAAAACTACAGCACAAAAATGTGTAACAGGAAAGTCAGTGACTGAAACAGAGCATCCTGCGAAGAGAAAGGCAAGAAATGGTGCAGATGGGACATCTAAGTTATCGAAGCAAACTGAGGGTTTGATGGTTCACCAAAAACCATCCAATTCTCAATGACGACACTCAGCTGGAACTGTCAAGGGTTGAGAAGCGACTTGACAGTTCGACGCCTAGAGGAAATGTGTAGTGAACATTTCTCGGATTTTCTGTTTCTCCTAGAGACCAAAAACTCTAGAGATCACGTATTGAGATTGACAAGATCGTTGGGTTACGACCACCATCATTTGGTAAATCCAGTGGGTCTTAGTGGAGGGTTAGCGTTGTTTTGGAAGAGCTCACATGTCGTTGATATCCTGCAATCGAATAATAGACTGATTGATACAAGAGTAACCTTTGGTTCTCTTGAGTTTTCATCACCTTTGTATATGGAGATCGTGTGAGAAATAGAAGAAGTGTGGTGTGGGACATTATCACCACAATGGGCAATAATAGAAACGCTGCGTGGTTCTTGATGGGGGATTTCAATGAGATTTTACACAATTCTGAAAAACTGGGGGGGCCAGCACGGTCTGAACCAAGCTTTTATCCCTTTAGAGCATTCATAAGGGATTGTCAAATCAAGGAAACACCTAGCACTGGTAACCGTCTGTCGTGGGGAGGATGGAGATACATGATAGATGCTAATGGAATGAAGGAAAAAGTGTGGATACAATGCAGACTAGATAGAGCATTTGGAAACTCAGAGTGGTTTAGATTGTTTCCAAGAACCAACATTGAATATCTGAAGAAGTGGGGCTCGGACCATAGACCGATGCTCACAAGACTAGCTAGGATTAATGGGAAGAGAAGAGGAAGATTCATCTTTGATAAGAGATGGTGCTCGAGGCCGGAGGTAGCTGAAGTTGTCCGTCGAGGATGGAATACATGATCTGGGAAGCAAGCGTTTCAGATCGCATTGCAGGCTGTAGAAAGGCACTTTCCACCTGGAAAATAGTTTCGAACTCCAATTCAAAGATAAGGCTACAGCGCCTGCAAAATGAATTCGATACGGAAAGTTCAAAAGCCAGTCCAGATTCCACAAAAATGCAAGAGATACGAGCTGAATTGATTAAAGCTACACAAGATGAGGATATGTATTGGAAATTGCGTAGCAAAGAATCATGGCTGAAAGTGGGGGACAAAAACACCAAGATCTTTCACGGAAGCGTGAAATCGAGACGAATGAAAAACACCATAACCTCTCTAATGGATAACGATGGCATTGGACATTTTGAGGAGGAAGCAAAAGGAGATATTGCAGTGAAGTATTTTTCGAACCTGTTTCATTCATCAAATTTGGACTCTACTTCAGAACTGTTACAGGGGATGGAGACCAAGGTCACGGATGGGATGAATAGTGATTTGATCAAACCTGTGTCAGATCAGGAAATCCGTCAAGCGGTGTAAGGGATTAAAGGAAACAGTGCACCTGGTGCTGATGGAATGACAGGGAAGTTCTTTCAACATTTTTGGGATATTGCTGGTCCCCAGGTGATTTTTGAAGTTAAGGAATTCTTCGAGACATGCCATCTCACTACAGATTGGAATTATACACAAATTTGTCTGTTGCCGAAGATCCCTAACCCGAAGAACATGAAAGATCTGCGACCAATAAGTCTCTGTTCTGTTACCTATAAGATAGTTTCCAAGATCTTATGCACGAGACTCAAAAAGTTCCTCCCGATGCTGGTATCACAAACTCAGGGTGCGTTCGTAGCAGGTAAATTGATCTCGGACAATTTACTAATAGCACACGAAATAATTCATGGCCTGCGAACAAATCCTAACGGCAAGGAGGACTTTATAGCCATTAAAACCGACATGTCAAAGGCGTACGACATAGTTGAATGGTGTTTCCTAGAGGTATTGTTCGGTAAAATGGGATTCGATCCAAAATGGACAGGATGGATCATGGAGTGTGTCAGAACAGTATCATATACAGTGCTACTCAACGGAGAAGCACATGGGTATTTTAAGCCAGAGAGGGGGATCCGCCAAGGTGATCCATTATCGCCTTTTATGTTCATCTTGTGTGCTGAAACTTTAGTTCATATAATGAATAAAGCTGAGATAGATGGAAGATTATCAGGGATGTGTCTATCAAGGAAAGGTCCGGCTATTCAAAACCTATTATTCGCCGACGATAGTCTCTTTATCTGTCGTGCTACATTTAGAGAATGTACATAATTCTTGCGATGCTTGAAACTATACGGAGATTCTTCGGGACAGGAAATTAATTTCCAAAAGTCAGCTGTTACTTTTGGCAAAGGCATTTACCCGTACTATAGGAGATTGATCGCTGCACTTCTCAGAATCGATAAAGAAGGCGGAGATGGAAAATACCTAGGTCTCCCTGAGTGTTTTAGTGGCTCTAAGAAAAAGGCTCAGCGGGTGGTTTGCAAAAACGTTATCCCCTGGAGGAAAGGAGGTTCTTCTCAAATTGATAGCAATGGCCCTTCCCGTATGTGCTATGTCGTGTTTTCGTCTTCTAAAACATCATTGTGAAAAGATTACAAGTGCCATGACCAGTTTTTGGTGGAACGCTTGCAAGAAGAAAAGCAAGATTCACTGGGTGTCTTGGAAAGAAATGTGTAAATCTAAAGCTAACTAAGGGCTTGGCTTTCGAGATTTAGAAGAGTTCAATCAAGCGTTGCTGGCTAAACAAGCCTAGAAAAATGTCAATGAGCCTGACACTCTACTGTCTCGCCTATACATTGGACGGTACTTAGCACATAGAGATTTCCTCGACTGTGGCAAGGGATATCTCCCCTCCTACGCATGGCGCAACATTATGTTTGGCCGAGATCTCCTAAAACGAGGATTAATGAAATCGATTGGGGATGGAAAAGATACATATATATGGACAGACAAATGGATATATGATAATTCCCATCGACGACCGATGAACAAAGAGACCCTGTATGATTTGGATCTTAAGGTATCGTCCCTGATTTTACCGAATGGCAAGTGGAATCAGAACCGGGTGTATGAACTTTTCCCTCCGGCAGATGCAAAACGTATTATGGACATATCGATTGGAAAAACACCTGACCTTCATATATTGGATTACACCAAACATGGAGCATATTCAGTTCGTAGTGGATATTGGTATTCATCGAACCACCCCCTAATTCAGCAGGAACCGTTGTCTGCGATTAGTCGAAAAAGGGTCTCATTAAAACAGAGAATATGGAAGATTCCAACCGAACCTAAAATCAGATTCTTTTCTGGCGGGTACTGAGCGGTGCTATGGCGGTTTCGGACAGGTTGCTTACTCGAGGGCTGAATATTGATCCTAGCTGTAAACTGTGTCACATGGACATAGAAACGACTAACCACGTTCTGTTTCGATGCTCACTGGCGCAACAGGTTTGGTTGGACTCTCACAGTCCAATTCCACCTCGTGGTTTCTCCAACTCACTGGAAGAAAACATGGAATATATACTGGATATACTAGAGTCCCCTGGTTCACAGGACTGCATCAAAGGTCAGATTCCATGGATTTTGTGGGGTAAATGGAAACACAAAAATGCAATCCTGTATGCTGGAAAACAAGAAGCAATTTCGGTGGTGCTTTCAAGGGCGGTTGAAGACTCGCTATCATGGAGAGAAGCGAATAAGAAGAGTACAGAAGCAGCAACTGATATCAACGTCATTCGGAATTTGGAAGAGAGATGTAATCCTCCTGTAAGTAACTCGATAAAATGCAATCTGAATGTGAATTGGCGGAATGCAACATTACACTGTGGTGCGGGATGGATCGCTAGAGATCATCATAGTAATGTGATTTTTCACGCAAGAAAAGCGTTTACAAGAGCTCTGAATCGCTTGGTGGGTTAATTAAGAGGAGTTATATGGGTCTTACATAGCTTGCGCAACTTGAGATTGAATGAAGTGGTGATTGCATTGGATTCCAAAGCAGTTTGCGAGACGTTATGGAAACCAGAGGAATTGCCGCGATTCTATCCCTTAACGGATCAAGTTCGGATTTTGAAACAAGGGTTCGCTAGCTGTTGCTTTGAACTTGAATCCGTGAAGTCTAATCACATAGCACGAGAGATTGCAAGGAGCTTCACGAGGGATGGGCGGTTCCAATCATATCTCGCAAGAGGAGGTCCATCATGGCTACAAGACCGTATTAGACATGACGTAAGAATGAGCATCTGATGTCCGACTTTGGGGGCTTGGAGAGATGTCTCTACATATGAGCGACTGGTTTTTGGGGATCGTATCTATAAGTTCTTCTTTTAGGCCTTGATACGTTGCATTCCCCCGATGTTTTATTTTCCTTTCTCTGTACTCTGGTTGCTCTATCATAGAGTTTTGACTTTAATAATACTCAGATGATTAAAATTAATAATATATATATAATATATATATATATATATATATAAATGATAGTCAATCACTTCAATATCTACTGTCAATCACTTCTATATTATTTACAAATAATCATGTTTGTTTGAAAATTTCATATCTTATCTATATTTAAAGACCAAATAAATCATGTTATCCATATATCTAAATTATTGAACATTTCATTTTTATTATTTTAAATTATGTTCTTATTTTTTTTTTTTTTAATTTTCTTATATATAATTTATTTAACAAAGTTACTATAATATGCATTATAAAACGATAATGAGTTTACTTTTTATTTATTAGATCTTCTGATTTTTTTTCATAAAAATCTATATATTTGTATACTATTAGTTTGGATCAAATAATATCCATTCACTAAACATCTTTTCAATATACAATTTTAACTTTGTAACTATAATAGAGTGTGTAATATATTAGTAAAAATCAAATTGTTAAATCTATTATTCTTTCAATAAATTTTGTTGATTTTTTAAGTTTTCATGATATAAATATGAAAATGATCTTTCAAATTTCTTGCATAATTTAATAAAATGTATAGTTAATATGTATATCAAAGTTTTAACTAATTAAATTACGAAAATTAAATATCAAAATGATGTGCCATACATGTGGATGATGATGTGTCTTCATCCCAAGAGAGAAAAAATAACTTTATATATATATATATATATATCTATTTTGTAAAACCTTTAACACATAGAGACTAATGGACTTGACATGAGATAATTTTGGGCTTTTTCCTTATGCTTTAATACTCAGGTCCTATATGTTCTCATATTGTTTATTACTCTATAGTCTCTCAGTTCTTATTTTCTTAAAGATAAGTTAAAGTCTCCCAATTATTCATATTTGAAAAGTTTGATAGTTGTATTTCCAGTTACAATATTTAACATTAATTTATTAAGTTACAATAAGCCATAAAAAGTATAAAATGATGATTTTAATTTCTTTTGTTTCATACTATAAATATTATTATATTTCTATATAAAAATTATAAATTTGTTGGGTTTTATTCGGTTATCTCTTCATGACTAGCTGTACGTTTTTCAATTATATATTAAGTAATATTTTTAAAAGAAATAACTTCAATACATTCTTGTTTAAAAAAATAATGTTATTATTATTTTTATTTTTAAACTTTACTCATAAGGTTATATATCTTCTTTTTCTTTTTCTGAAAGGGTAAATAAGTATTATTATAAGAGCCTAATGAATGTTTTCACTCGGCCAAGTGGCTCCAAACTGTCTGGGTAATATATGCTTTACCTTAATTATTAAGGATAGTGGTTTTTCGAGGTCCACTTCCATAAGAACTCTGACCATATCTAGAAAATTAAATTCGTAACTTTCTAATTTATTATCTCTATAAATACAAAAAAAAATTGAGTAATTGAGTGAATATTAAAAGTTAACTAAAAAATTATATATTGATTTTGAAATCAGGTGAGAAGGAAAGAGAAAACATAAAATATCATTTGTTTTTTTAATAATCACAGAAATACTATTGGTCAGAAAATTATTTTCTAATAAAATAATATGGCGACACTGTTCATTTAACGACCGGTGTTACTATTCATCGAAACTCGACGACCACTATTTATAACCAGAAAACATATTGTTATCGTCGTTAACATTGTCAAGTTAACCCATTTATCATTGTTAGCATCGTTAAACATTGTCATGTTAAACCAGTTATCATTGTTAGCATCGTTAACATATAGTTAGTATCGTTAACATTGTCATGTTAAACCAGTTATCATTTTCATTTTTATGAAATTATCAAGTTAATCCAATTATCATATCATAAATTATCGTGTTAATCCAGTTATCGTCGGCGGCCGGTGTTATCGTCGGCGGCCGGTGCTATCGTCATCCACCGGTGTTATCATAACACAGCCGGTATTATCATCGACGGCGGTGTTATTTGCCCGTGCTTGGCTTATGCGCATAACCTTGATCATAAAGGAGATACGTTTACTTCACGAAGTCGACGTTGTGTGTTTCCTTATGGCAAGAAGGGCTGGAGGTTATACGATCTAGATCGGAAAATTGTTTTCTCTTCTTGTGATGTAGTTTTTCGAGAGAAAATTTTTCCTTTTACTGATGAACCTTAACGTCAGATTTCCGAACAACTTCCGCTTTCTTCTCCAATTGAACCTGCGTTATCTGATATTTGTAGTTCTGATGATGACGAGGTTTCTCCGTTTACCTCAGCTCCTCCTCCTAATTCTGATACAAGGACGGTGGAAGTTCCATTATTTGCGACTGAGACAGATTCGCCTGCCTCCTCGGAACCTTCTCATGAACTTCTTGGTCGTGGTCTTCGTGAAAAGAAAACTTCCACTCGTCTTCACGGTTTTGTTGTTGGTTCGGTTCAGTTATCCTCTCTCTCTCTCTCTCTCTCTCTCTCTACTCACCTTCACCTTCTCCACAACTTTCCTCAGGTTCGGTTTATCCTCTATTAGATTTCTTATCTTCTGACAAATTTTTAGAAACTCACCGCCGTTTTCTTGTTGCTTTGACGGCAAATATAGAACCATGATTTTTTCATGAAGCTATAAAAGATAAAATCTGGTGTGATGTTGTGGATAAGGAACTAAATGCGTGTGACCAAAATCACACTCGGGATTTTGAAGAACTAACTCCGGGCAAGAAGGCTCTTGGAAATAAATGAGTATTTACCATCAAGTATCGTTCTGATGAAACCATTGAACGCCACAAAGCACGCTTAGTGGTGCTCGATAATCATCAGACGCAAGGTTTGGACTATACAGATACATTTTCGCCGGTCGCCAAAATGACGATTGTTTGATTTTCTTGGATTTTGCCGTTAAGAAGAATCATGAAGTGCATCAGATGGACGTGCATAATGCATTTCTTCATGGAGATCTTCATGAGGAGGTGTATATGAAATTGCCACAAGGGCTGTTTTCCCCGTCTGAAACAAGAGTTTGTCATCTTCACAAATCCCTTTATGGACTCAAACAAGCACCTCGGTGTTGGTTTAAGAAGCTTAGTGATCCTTTGTTGAAATATGGTTTCTCCCAAACAAGGTCATATTATTCTATCTTCGTATACTCCAAGAACGGTGTGTCTTTGCGAATCCTAGTCCATGTTGATGATTTAATCATCTCTGGCAATTCTTCGATGGAAATACAAAAGTTCAAAGAGCACTTGTCATTGTGTTTTCATATGAAAGACCTTGGATTTCTTAAATATTTTCTTGGTCTCGAAGCTGCGAGAAATGCTACTGGGATTTAATTGTGTCAACGAAAATATGCCATTGATATTGTTTCTGAAATAGAACTTCTCTGATGCAAACCCGTAGGCTCTCCTATTGATCAAAATCACCGCCTTGGGCTTACCGATGGCGCTCTCCTTGCTGACCCGGAGCGTTATTGACGTCTTGTTGGGCGTATAATTTATCTTACTGCTACGAGACCTGATCTCACCTATGCGATTCATATTCTATCGCAGTTCATGCACTCCCCACGCGAGGAACATTGGCTTGCAGCGCTGAAAATGGTTCGTTACCTAAAAGGTACTCTTGGTCAAAGGATTATGTTGCGTGGTGATTCTCCGTTTCATTTGACTGGGTGGTGTGATTCCGACTGGGCAGCGTGTCCTTTGACTAGATGTTCTTTGACTGGTTGGATAGTACAACTCGGTTCTTCCCCTATTTCCTGGCAAACGAAGAAACAGGAGACGGTCTCTTGCTCATCCGTGGAGGCCAAATATCGAGCCATGAATGCAATTACTAGGGAGTTAAAGTGGTTAAAGGTGTTATTACTGAAAATGGGCGTGGATCATTCTGCTTCGATGACGGTTATGGGTGATAGCAAGTCTGCGATACACATTAGCTCCAATCCGGTTTTTCATGAAATGACGAAACATGTCGAAGTAGATTGTCATTATGTTCGAGATGAGATTATCAAATGTGTTATCAAAACTTATCATGTCTCTACGAAGGATCAACTGGTCGACATTCTTACTAAGACATTAGGACGTAAAGAGTTCGATACGTTTCTTTTCAAGTTTGGCATTCGAAACTTACATGCTCCAACTTGAGGGAAGCTATTGGAATATATGTTTATATTTCCTATTCTCTAGACTAGATATTGTATATATCGTATATTTTCTTTTACTATTAGGTTTTGTATTAGGTTAAGCTTCTAGCAATGTATATATACAAGACCTTATGGTCCATGAAATACAACGGGAACATTCAGCTATTCACAATTTATCATCTTTTCATAATTAATTTATTTGATAAAAAAATTTAAACCACACTATTTAGTAAATGGAAATAATACTAAAATGTAAATTAATTATCCGTCTCCAAAAACCTAACAAAATAAACTACGATCGATAGTTTCCATCAACAACTAATCAATCACGTCAAACTTACAAATTTTTCTTTTTTTGGAGATCTTTTGAAAGTGATTTACCGTATAGTACTTTAAGCTTCTTCTTTTTTTGAAAAAGAAGTGTACACATTACTAGAAACTTGTTATCAAAACAATTAACAAACTATGGACCTCGTATTCATAACTCTTTTTTATTACGTCAAAATATTCATATATTATTACAATGATTCAAGTAAGTTGGCCTCAGAGGCCATTCAGGTCGGAATCAAAGAGTCTACATGGGAAAAACCAACACCTCGGGCTCGAGCTCATTTTGCAAAGGAATCAGCAAAGACATTGAAAATACGAGGGATAAAGGAAATATCAAATTAACAAAAGTAGAGCGCAAATTATAGAACTCATCAATTTCTGAGGCTAAAGCAGGCCATTCTTCCTCTTCGTTGATCACCTTTACCATCTAGAGGCAATCTGATTCAAAAATCATCGACAATGCTCCTAGCGACATGGCAGTTTCCATGGCCCATAACAAAGTATTAAATTCAGCATGAAGAGGGGATAAAGTTCATTCCTTCGCAAAAGAGCCGAATGATCTTCGTTCGTTCACTAACTCTATTACACAGCCACCACCAAACCAGGGGTCATCGCATACACATGAAGCATCTATTTGGCACCAGGGTCTTGGTCCGTTTCTCACAACACATTGGGGAGAATTCGGCGGATTGGTACTTTCTTCTCCTATTTGCGAGACCATTTGTGCAACTTTCCAATTTTCTGATTCGTGGGTAGCAGTTTGCAAGGTATCAATGGAGGAGATTTCCTTACCATTGAAGGTTTTGTCGTTCCTGACCTTCCAGATATACCAAATAATCCACGAGAAAGTCTCTAGGGATTTTTCATCGCGCCAAAAGAGATAATCAAAGTTCTTGTAAATCGACTCGCTCGGGAAAGAATCCGAATTAGACAGAATCCCATATATCGTCCAAGTCTGGAGTGTTGGAGAGTAGGTGATTGATTTGTTAATTATATAGAATTTTATTCATTATTTTTTATCAAAAGTTTTATTGACAAAAAGTAGAATAGTTTAAAATATTTTCAAAAAATACTATGTATCGTGCATTGCATGGAATAATTCACTAATTATTTTTGTTTAGTGCTATTGTTTTACTATCAGTTATATCAATCAATTTCTAAGTAGTAAAAGTTAATGATTTGAATTTCTTACCTAAAAAGATAAGATTGATTTTAGGATTTTGACTTGTAAAACTTTGATATTTCTTTGTTTCTTTTGGCATTTTTTTACTAGTGTTACCAATATAAAAAGGAGCTGGCGCAAGTGAATAGTGATTAGAAGAAGAAAGCCAATTTGTTTTTTAACTCTTCTAGTCTTCGATTTGACTCCATTCAGGTACTTTCTCTTACTGCATCTGCTTTTACTTTCTTACATTTGACTCCATTCAGGTACTCTCTTACTGCATCTCCTTTTACTTTCTTACACTAAAGTTGCAGTCTTTGTTTTGTCTTTTGTGTTGTTTCTCTCGTTCAGTCTGTCTGTACAAAACTGATGACACTCACTGTTCAACAGAGTTTGACTTGTCGATTAGAAGAAAAAAGCAATGATCTTTTCATGATTCCAATAACTAGGATTTTGTTTTGTTTGTGTGTGTGTGTTTCTCTCATCACTGTAACTTTGATCTGTTGATTTGGTTCCGTGAGCAAATGAGTGATACAGACTCCGATATGATGTTGCAGAGACTCCTCGATGAATCGTCACGCCAATATCCCTCCCTTAAGCCCTAGCTCCACCCGATTCCAGATTCCCGATGCCTATGGCGGCGCCAGCGAAATTGGGAAGAGAGCCGTCGTGCCGCCGTCTCACCGGAGCCTGCTCCCGCCCCTTTCGCCGTATCCGCAGAATTTCAGCACCTCTCAATCGATGTCTCAGCCGTCGCCTGTCTCGTTCCGAGATTCTCCGTCAGCAGCCCACGGCGTGTCATTGCCTCCGATTCCGTTGGCGAGAGGCTCCGGCGGTAGTGGTCTGCCGCCGAAGGCTCATAGGCGGGCGAAGAGTGATAACATTTGTGGGTTGAATTCGCTGATTGCTCAGAATTCTCCGAGACTCATCTACCCGAAGCCAGTAGTGATGCCGGTTGGCGTGGAGAGCCAAAGGGAGAAGAAGGACGAGCTCCTTGTTGATGGGAATAAGGCTGTATCCAACACTACTTCGGGTGTTAAGAGAAGAGCAGGCAAAGAAATTGCTCCTCCTTCAACCAGTCGCAATGGCAAGTCACCGAAGCTGCCTCCTTCTCCCGGGAATCTTCAGGGTACCAAATCCAAATCCGTTGGAGGCGGCGTGCTTACTGATTCTGAGATTATGGCGATTGTGGGCAGTGGCAAACTCAAAGGCGTGGCTTCATCTGATCCCAAGCATGTCAGAAGGTAAGCGAGATTACCACTCTTCTTTCCTCGTATGATGTATGCTTCTTCTGTGGCATTTATCTATTCCATATGATATGATATGATCCTCTCTCAGAATCTTGGCTAACCGGAAATCAGCTGCACGTTCAAAGGAGAAGAGGGCGCAGCACGTGGCCGAGTTGGAATGCAAATTACAGACTTTGCAGGCCGAGACTATTACAATGTCTGCCCAGTGCACTCATTTGGAGGTGAGACATATCACACTACCTACTATCTTACTTATCATGTGTCTAAACCGTTCCTGTAAGATACTTTGTATTTGTTGTTGCTTGCAGAGGGTTAAAATGGTGCTGGAAAACGAGAACAAGGAACTGAGGATTCGTATCAATGGAATGGAGAAGCATGCGCAACTTCATGATGGTACCTCATTTTTAATTTTTGAATCTTTGCTTATGACCTCACTCATATAGTAGTAACACCTAGTTGTCGAAACAACCTTAAGCTTGTTTTTTTACTTTGTTACCATTTCAAGATATCTGACTCGAATAAATAAAACCGGTAGTTCGAGAGTTTACCTCGATATCCCGGCTATTTGCATTGAGCAGCCGGATAGTAACTAGCTATGACTGCTAGATCTTCTTTATATGCCATAGTTTCCATTAGTAAAGAAAGCCCTAAACATATTGCCATGTTTAGAAATAACATTTTTTGAATTAGGTTACGCGGTTTTTTACTAGATCCATAACCGGGAAATGCGTCGCATTTTTATAAAATTCCATGATACATAACTGTGGAATTTCTGTTTTTCATTTCCTCTGTTGTTGCAGCCTTGATCGAACAATTGAATGGAGAAGTCCATCGGCTGAAGTTGGCAACAGGCGAGGTGAGGCAAAACCTTAGCGGATCTGACAGGTCAAATATGCAGTCACTGGACGCAAACATGTTCCAGCAACTCAACATCAACCAGCCGCAGACATATCCCTATTTCGAATGAGCAGGTCAAAGGAAGTTGAGAGAGGTGGTAAATCCTGTAGGATCAAAGGATTGAAGTTATAGTTTTAATAATCAAAGTTGTTTCAGTTTTAAATAATTAATGTGCAAGGGGGGTCATGTTGTTGAGTAAAGAAAATCTATCTAGTTATTTTCTCATAGAGGAAAATTCAATTTATAGTAGATAGATGAGAAATGGTGAGGCTTTTGAAAAGTGCCCCAGACAATGTGATCTCTTGTATGTCTGTTTTGTTTTATCCAATTCTGTTTTTTTTTTGCTTTCAATAAAAAAAAAAAAAAAAAAAAAAATCCTTTTGTTAAATTTCAGACGAAAGTGGTCTTGTCGGATGTTCCTTTTTCTGACCAGTCGATGATTGTTTTGGTCAACGTTTGAAGTTGCTTCTTCGCTATTTGCGCCATTGATTGGTGAAGAGAAACCAGAAACAGAGAGAGATTCGCATTCCATTCCCTTCCTTACAGGTCAATTTCTTTCTTGATTATCTTCTCTTCGATTTGGAAAATCAATTATTGTGCGTTGAACTTTGTGTTCCCACACCAATTTAACCTCCTCACTATTATTCACCATCGCAAGCTTGGAACTTTTAGGGTTTTTAGTTCTTCAAAGTTGTGATTTTTACATTTTTCTTTCCTCCAAGATAAATGGGTGATACGGATACCAATATGATGCACAGAGCTAATTCTTCGTCTGCTACTTCGTCTTCGTCGATCCCAAAACAGATAAGCAAACCTAATCAGCACTTGAGTCCTGCTCTTATCCGCTCCCAGCAATTTCCGCAGTTCCGACAGCCTTTCGCCGCCGCCGCCGGAAATAGAGTCGGAGCTCCGCCGCCGATTCCCCCCGTTTCTCCCTACTCTCAGATCCCGGCGACCTTACAACCCAGGCATTCCCGTTCAATGTCGCAACCGTCGTCCTTCTTCTCCTTCGATTCCTTGCCTACTCCGCCGATTTCGGTGTCGGTGGAGGAGAAAACCGCTCCCGGGTTCAGCCCATCGCTGCCTCCGTCACCGTTCACGATGTATCATTCCAGCTCTAGGATCGCCGGCGATGGCAGCGAGAATCTACCGCCGAGAAAGTCTCATAGGCGTTCGAATAGCGATGTTACATTTGGGTTTAGTTCGATGATGGCTCAGAGTCAGAAGTCGCCTCCTTTGATCCCTGCAAAGTCTTTAGAGAGATCGATCTCCGGCGGTGAGGTTTCGGATTGGTCTAATTTGGTGAAGGAAGAGCCAGGAGAAGGCTTCCTCAGGGGAAGGAAATCAGAGACTGAAGCAATGGACGATGTTTTCACGGCTTATATGAATCTTGATAACATTGATGCCCTGAATTCTTTTGGAGGTGAAGATGGCAAGACCAGTAATGAGAATGTGGAGGAGATGGAGAGCAGTAGAGGCAGCGGGACGAGGAAGACGAATGGTGGAAGTTGCAGTGATTCTGAAGGAGAAAGCAGTGCGAGTGGGAACTTGAAGGTTGCTTCAGGCGTGAAGAGAAGAGCGGCCGGAGATATTGCTCCCACTAGTAGACATTACCGGAGTGTTTCAATGGACAGTTGTTTCATGGGGAAATTCAATTTCGGTGATGAAGCATCATCGCTGAAGCTTCCCCCTTCATCAGCAAAAGTTTCCCCAACCAATTCAGGTGAAGGGAATTCGAGTGCTTATAGTGTCGAGTTTGGAAACAGTGAGTTCACTGCGGCCGAAATGAAGAAGATTGCAGCGGATGAGAAACTCGCTGAAATTGTAATGGCTGACCCTAAGCGTGTAAAAAGGTAAATAGAAATAGCGATGCTTCATTTGATATTTTGGTGGGTGTTGCTGTGACGTGACTGTTTGTTTTAACCATTCTTTAGAATCTTGGCGAACCGTGTATCTGCTGCACGCTCAAAGGAGCGGAAGACGAGATACATGGCAGAGTTAGAACACAAGGTGCAGACGCTGCAGACCGAAGCTACTACATTATCAGCTCAGCTCACACATTTGCAGGTGAGAAACACAACACAAAATGTCTTATGTTGTGGATAAATCAGTAGAGTCTTATGTTGTTTTCTTTTTTCCGGATTCAGAGAGACTCAATGGGGTTGACAAACCAGAACGGTGAACTGAAGTTTCGTCTTCAAGCTATGGAGCAACAGGCACAACTCCGCGATGGTACGCACATTATGTTATCAAAACTATGCATTCTCTATATATTCTGTGTCGCTTTAGTGTTGTCTTGTATTCGAACTCGATCAGTGTCATGTCCTTGGCCTAACGCGATAATAGGTCTCTCTGTAATTCACTCTAAGAAAAGCTTTAAATCTTTGTCCTGGGAATTTAGCAACTAGCATTTCTTGATCCTAGTCTATTGCTCAGTTCTCCTAGAGAAGTAACATTTTGTGTTTGCATTAGAGCACCATGATTCCTAACCAGTATAAACAAACAAAAAAACCATTTTCTTTCTTTTGCAGCGCTGTCTGAGAAGCTGACTGAAGAAGTCCAGCGATTGAAACTGGTGATTGGAGAGCCGAGCCACAGCAGCGAGTCTAACATATCAAAGACGTCACTAAACCCGGAGATGTTTCAGCAGCTTAGTATTAGCCAGTTACAGCAACAGCAGATGCAGCATTCCAATCAGAATAGCACCATGAGAGCAAAGCACACATCAAATGAATAGTGTGAGAACTGTGATCCGCAGTTTACATATATGATAATCGTCTGTTTTTGCATATTTTAAAGAAACATATAATAGTATGTCCGGGAAACTCCATCATATATCCTGAAACAGATACATATATATAGTGGTAATGGAGGCTCTGCTTCTTGACAATGTTCTTTTTTGGACGTTTTGGTCATAATACATTTTTTGGATTTTCATTTTTACCATCTGGATCAACAACACAAGCAAAATGTCTTTGTAAGAAATATTTGTTAAGTTTTTGATACTTTTAAAACCTCTTAACTTCAAAAATCAACAGTTGAACTCTGCATAAATCCAACTCTCACTAACCCCTCCTAAACAAGGTGCATGTAGTTTAGTTTTTATGTTAGTTACAAAATGGTATAAATGAATATTTCACTTTTTCACTAAAATAATAATTACACACGCGGGTGAAAAAGTGAAATATCTAGAAGGAGAGAAGAGAGAGGAACAACCATGCAAATTAAGAATATATAAGCTTAAAGGCATCCAGATTTAAGCTAGAGGAACAACCAACTTGCAAAAATGTTTAGGAAGCAACCGTTATGAAAATGTGAAAATGCAGAACTATTTTAAATACAGACGTGCGTGTCATATCAAATTATCTAAATCAAATGCAGAACTAGTAACATTGAATAGGGGTGGGCTAAAAACTCAAAACCAACTAAGCAAATGGCGTAGATAGATAGATTTGTCTATAATTAAAATGATAAAAAAATTTAACGAAAAGATGATATTTATCCCAAACAAATATATATATGTGTGTACAATATAAGGCTTTTGATTTAGATTTGAGCCTGAGCCAATGATTACCAATTACAATTTGATTTTAGAGCTTATACCATTTTGAATTTGGGGTCATCCACTACCTATAGTTTGATAAAAAGAACAATACATAGATGAGTAGAATTTATTTACATGAATCTTGTGTGTCCCGCGACGAACACCGTAGTGAATTCTAATAAGACAACAGTCTTTTGGTAAAGTAACGTTTACCTTTTATTCTCGTGAGTCCATATTCATTATGATATATGAATAACTTTGTTTACATGATTCTTGTGTGTTTGGAAAAATCCGTTCTCAGGGTTTCGGTGGCGCAGAGGAAGAGGAAATCGCATGCATGTGGACCTGCGACGAACACAGTAGTAAATTCTGATAAGGTAACAGCCTTTTGGTAAAGTAACATTTACCTTTCATTCTCGTGAGTCCATACTCATTCTTATATATGAATAACTTTGTTACCATCTTCTTCTTCCTCAAGATCCAAATCTGGTGGGATTTGGAAAATGTGGAAGTTCCACATGATTTTCTTGTAGGTAAAGTTTATGAGACTATTCTCCACAAGTTGAGAACCGAAGGGTTCCCTAGGCCAACTGAAATTACTGCTGTAGTCAGGCCCGGTCCGTAGGGCAGGCGAGATAGACGATGGCCTAAGACTACCACATTTTTTAGGTTTTTATGGGTCACATATTTATTTATTGAACGATTTAGCAAAAATGCAAAGAATATTATTTTTCATAAATAGTGTTTTTTTCTTTTTCCGATTTATATATCAGAATGAGTTTGCAACTATAGTTGTGAGGTTTAAGAATCTTAGTAATCTCACAATTACTAAGATTCTTAAATAGGGAGAAGCGGTGTCTCGATTCTTAAAGCCACAATGTCTCGATTACTAAGATTCTTAAAACCACAGTGCCTCGATTACTTAGAGCATCATCCATTTGGGTTTCTTAACTAATATTTAATTATAAAGTTTAAGTTAAGAACCCCTGTTAAGAAACTTCTGTTTTTTCTGCTCTAATGGTAGAACCCCATTAGGAATTCTTTAAAAGAAAAAAAAATTAATAATTTTGTTTTATTTTAAATAGAGTTTATTTTTTAATTAAACATAGTTGACATAAAAACATAACATTTTAAACATAGATTTTTGAGAAAAAAAAAGATAGCATTCATCACAACCACATCGACTTGACATGTATCTAACAATAAGAAGCATTCATCACAACCACATCGATTTATTTAATTTTGTACCTGAACAACTTGCTCAGATCAGAATATCTTGTGATATACACACATATTTACATAAACACACACATATTTACATAAACACATACATATTTACATGAATACATATTTACATAAACACACACATATTTACATAAACACATACATATTTACATATCCGAAGATACATATCTTTGTATATTGTAAATATGTGTTCATGTAAATATGTATGTGTTTATGTAAATATGTGTGTGTTTATGTAAATATGTGTGTATATCACAAGATATTCGGATATATCGTAACTTATACGATAATATCCGCTAATAAATGGAGTGCTGCAATAGCGAAGAGAGATTTTTAAGGAGAACATTTTGCTGAAAAGAGAAGATCAAATTTGGTGTTTTAGTTCTTTTACCTGTTGAAATCGAAATGCACGAGCTGCATATCTTCTGATATTTCCACTTCTACGGTCGCGTGAGGACGAGTCTGGTGCCGAATTACAACAACAATCAGAGCGATACCGCCGCAGATTGGTACAGAAGTTGCCTCCGATTTAGAGACAAGGAGGAAGACGAAGACGGTGATGATGGAAAAGCGGAGGCCTTAGGGATGAAGCGGTGAGAGATGCGGTGAGGGAGGAATCGAGGAGATACAGAGGGGTTGAAGAGGAGATACAGAGGGGTTGAAGAGGAGTTGATTGAGCTGAGAAACATCGAATGGGAATGTGGAGGTTGGCGACGGAGAGAGCGAGGAGAAGCGTAGAGAGAGAGAAAGGAAGAGGTCCAATCAGAAAATACATATGTGGCAATTAAGAATCGATTCTTAAAGTTCTTATTTAAAGATCGGTTCTTAGCTTATTAACTAATTTTGATTTAATTTTATTCCAAAAAAGCTAAGATCCCCACTTAAGAAACCGCGTTGAGGATGGTCTAAAATTCTTAAATAGGGAGAGGCGGTAACACTGTTGGTTGTAGTTGGCTATGCGAATTCTCATGTTTCAGAGAATTTGGACAAGAAAATCAAAGTGATTTAGAGCCAAGAATTCGACAGTAAGTAGCAAATCTCTTGTCTATATTAAAGTAGCAAACCTCTCGTCTCTTGTCACTTATGAGGTTTAAGAATCTTAGTAATAGAGACATTGTGGCTTTAAGAATTCTCAAATTACCGTCATATGTTACCGGTTCTCCCTTTGTATAAATATGTGTTGTGCATGTAAAGTTTAACAACAACACAAGCAATAAGAAGAAGAAGTAAGAAAATCTTCTTTACACTCACGTCTCTCTCTCAACAAACAATATATATCTATATCTCACCTTATATATAAAATAAGTGTTATAGTTTATAACAGGAACCGTATATTTACATTTTACATAGAAGTTTTCATACCAAAATAAGAAAAAAGGGACGTGTACGGAATGGGACGAAAATGAAAGATTCTTCATTTTTATTAGCTACTCTCATCCAATTGACGCACATCCATCTCTCTCCCTTTTACGGCTCTTCTTCTGTCCATTCATATTCCAAATTCATTATATTTATATATATACCCTATATGTAGTATCATTGAATAGGGGTGGCTAAAAACTCAAAACCGGAATTTTTTGGAGACTGGCAAAAAAATCAACTAAGCAAATGGCGTAGATAGATAGATTTGTTTATAATTAAAATGATAAAAGATTCGCTTTAATGAAAAGATGATATTTATCCAAAATAATATATATATGTGTGTGTGTGTGTGTGATGAGGCATAATAGATATTATCGGTACATGTGGGCGCAGTTTATTCCAAGCCAAAAAAAAATTGTATATGAGCCAAAAATATATTCTTGAGAGTTCGATGGAAAAAAGTATGTGCATTAATTCAGTAAGACTAGTTGCTATCGTCTACAACACCATTTGTGGCTAGTAGGGAAAGGAAAAGAGGGAAGTGTACATTGAATTTATACTCTAAATATGGTTATATAGGTCTTTAAAATGAAGACATTTTGATTTCTCACCATAGACAAAAAAATTTAAAAACACTATAGATATATAACACCAAGTAATTATTAGACACAATGCTTTGCTTCACCTACCTCTTCTTAACATTTTGCTTTCTCACCATAGACAAAAAAATTAAAAACTCTTTGTTCATTAATTGAATGGTCCCATATGTTATCACTTATTAGTCTATAGTCTAAAGTCTCTAGATAATGGGAAGCAAATCAAGTTTGTAGTAGATGTTCATTTATATCTCAGAAAAAAAATAAAGATTACTTTTCTTACGTAGATATTGATCAGGAAATTAAAATATATTACAATACGCTTGTAACTCACTCAACAATACAACGGAGAAAATATCATAGGAAATAATACAAACATACCATTTTCTTGGTTCCAATTCGAGGTTGAAAGAGAATCGATCGATAATTTTATTCCATTGAACAAGAATATGAACCATAAACAATATACAGTACGTATAGTTCTTACTGGTGCAAGCCATCACTCTAGTTTATTATATATAGCTCGCAAAAAAAAAAAAACAATTAGGTTTAGATTTTTCAAACCCTTTGAATGCAAAACAAACTTAGGGTGCTACACTTAGAAATTAACAAACTAAACCCCAGGTCTTATGGGTTATAGTTCGGAAAAAAAAAACCTTTGAATACAATATTCATCCAAAGGGTAGCAAGAAAAATAATATATAAATATATAGCCGCATGCATCACCTTCATCTGATCATCGATGTTAGAGAGCGGAAAGCAACTTCTTCACAAGGAATAGTGAGTCCCATGTCGTGATTGAATCCGAACTCTTCCTCTGCCTGTTGAAGCAAGCTCTTGAACTTAGGATGAGTCAAGAAGGAGATTGGTACGATGTAACGGCTCCTTTTTTCGCCTACGTAGACTGCGAAATGACCCTTTGGCACGTCTAAAGGCAGGCCATCCTCGTCATAGCATTGTTGCTTGGCCAAGCTCGAACATCTCTTGAGGATTTGCTTCAGCATTGCGGTTTGTGTTAGCTTTGAATTAGCTCTCTTTACAGCCATTGTTGTAAGTTTCTCGAGAGAAGAAGACGTTGAGGTTTAGATGGCGGAGAGAAGTGAGAGATGGTGAAAGGGTTATTTATGGCTGAGAATGCATGAGGAAGGGGATGGGATGCTTACACCAATATATTTCAATTTCTCGATTATTCAAATATATATATTAGATATATAGGGTGAATTCGGCTGGATTCGTCGACTAGTACTAGTGATGGAAACAATTTAGGGTAATGTCGTAAGCTTTAATTTTATTTTTTTCGTGGATGCAAACATGTTTTAGTGATTTATCTGTGGTGGACTCAGGGCCGACGTTGGACAGAACGAGTTGAAGCCTGGACCTAAAACCTTCGTTTTTTTAATAAAAATTAAAGATTTCGTTTTTATTTTTAACCAAAAAAAGAAAAAGAAAAAAAATTTGCCAATATAAAACGAAGGCTCCCATTTTTTTTTGGCTTGGAGCCCCCATATTTGAGGGCCGACCCTGGGTGGACTTTGTTGTAAAATCAGATCCTACGAAAACCGTAGTATATATTAAACTAAGTGTTACTTATATAATTAAGGTCAAGCCAACTAAAAGTAAAATATTTGAAAAATAAAAATTCGATATCGCCGTTTAATACGAACGTGTTAAAACCCTTAGAAATTTCAACAAACCCATTTATTATTTGAGAGTAAATGATATCATTCTAATTTTTAAAGATTCATATTGTGTGTCTATATTACCAATTACTTTTGGTCCCTCTCGTCTATTCTCTCTCTCCTAATCTAGTATTTTTTTATAATATAAATTATAAAAAAAGATATCATTTGCTAAGTAGATTTCATACTAAAAGTACGAAGTGGATGTACTTATTATATTGCACACTATTTCGTTACGTGCATAGTCGAGTGTATAGTTGACTCTAAAGCATGCAATTATATTAGCTATTAGTTACCTCTAGCTTATGATAGCCTTTTGTGTTCCAATATCCATGCAAACAATCTTTAAGACAAACAAAAACCCAAAACACAACGATTTTCCTTAATATCTTGTTTGAGTATGTGACCACATATATATCTTTATAATGTTACTAATTAACCATGCAACCATGTGTTACATACATAGTCACCATGCATAGTCGTTTTTAGCATGTATTTGGAACATTTGAATATAGTTCTCTTTATCATATTTTTTAAATTATATAAATTGGGACCCATAATTTTTTTAAACAAGTAATTTAGCACAACAAATACACGTTTGATAATAATAATAAAAAGCGCATGACATTCAAATAGGTTTGCACACAATCATTGATAATGTGTTTTTATTTGTAGCACACATTTTTCCTTCTTTTTGCGATTTAAGGTTCTAACAGTCGTATATGGTAGTAAAAGGCAAACAAACACGAAATAAGATGCTAGTTTCAGCCTAGGATCACTTTTGACGATCAATTCAGTTCCTGATTACTTTTTTTTTTTTTGAAACATGGCAATGTTTGTCCTGTGAAACCTGAATTACACAAAGTCCAAGACTTTATCCAAAACCTTTTAAAACCCACACTGGTTTCTTATTACTCCATAAACAGTAAACTCTGCAGATTTGTTCAATATTCTTCATCCTTATATAATTTATTTGATCTCAAAGTCTTCAACATTAAAATTGTCTTGAATCCTGTTCCTGTAAGATTTTTCCTCATTTAGATCTTATAACTACGTCAAGAGAGACAGAGAGAGATAGGCTTTGCTGTAGAAGTACTCGTCGTTGTCAGGAGGAGAAAGCTAGCATGTTCTGTGAATGGGATTTGTTGTGACATATGATTTGATAATAATAATAAAGAAAAGAAGAGAGAGTCGTTAGGACAATTTGCCTTGAGAAAAGACAAAGACATGTCTCTCATGTAACCACATGAACTCCATGTTACTCTTGTCTTGCCTCAACCCTTGAGCTGTCCTGTCTCTACAATCTTTCCTTTTTTTACACATAACTTTGAAAGAACAATAAACAGAGTCCTTCTCAGACTTTTTGTATTGCCCCAGACATCTCATGTCTGCTTCTTTATGGAAACAAAAATCCCTTATTAATCTTTTTTTTTTACGTACTAAGTACGTGAAAGATGATAAATCTATAAAAACCCTTGACCTATCCTGTTTTCGTACGACTCTGTTTTTTTCTTTTTGCATTCCCAATGTCAGAAAGGAACATATGAGCATGTCAATTCAATAGACATCTCATCATCCCCCAAAATCCATGTCTATTCATAATAGAGACGGCCCAAATTTTTATTTTCTTGTTCAACCACGTGAAAGATAATCGACAGTTCGTCGCTTCCTCTTATAACTCTGTTTTTTTTTTTTTTCTCCAAAGCTCGGAAAGAAAACAGAGCAAATAAACACTTTTGAGAAAACTCATTCAGAGTTTGTATATATAGCAGCTTCCGATAACTCAATCTCCAAAATTCGTTTCTGTTCTTTTTTGGTTGAGAGAAAACGAATTATTGAATGAATGTAAGGTCTTTTCATCACATGGGTTGCAGGAAATCAACGAAGAACGTGGACCCTGCATGCGTAGACAATGTTGGAACGTAGACAATGTTGGAACGTGTTTGAGCACGTTTCCTATAAATCAATTTGTATCGGGGAGGTTCGGGGATTTTCTGTTAAGATAGAGCCGGTTGCGTTCCGGTCGGCAAATGAGGAGGAAGAAGTGATTTATAGCTGTGCCCGGAGGGCTGCCTACGTACCCCGGATTGGGGATCAAGCCATTCGTAGTTCGTTGCTGAGGCGGGTAGGAGAGAACTGGAGAGCTGGGAGCTCATCAGGTTGACCGTCAGGTCGGGTCGGTCGTCAGGTCGGGTCGCCAGGTCGGTCGTCAGGTCGACCATCAGGTCGACCGTCAGGTCGGTCGTTCGGTCGTCAGGTCGACCGTTAGGTCGGTCGTCAGATCGACCGTCAGGTCGGGTCGGTCGTCAGGTCGGGCCGTCAGGTCGGGTCGGTCGTCAGGTCGGCCGCCAGGTCGTCAGGTCGGTCGTTCGGTCGTCAGGTCTACCGTCAGGTCGGTCGTTCGTCAGGTCGACCGTCAGCTCGGGTCGGTCGTCAGGTCGACCGTCAGGTCGGGTCGGTCGTCAGGTCGGGCCGTTAGCTCGGGTCGGTCGTCAGGTCGGGCCGTCAGGTCGGGTCGGTCGTCAGGTCGACCGTCAGATCTGTCGTCAGGTCGTGAGAGGTGGGAGCCTGGGAGAGCTGCGCTGAGCTGGGGAGAGCTGGGAGATCTCTCTTTAGAGAGGGGAAGTTATTTAGAGAGAGAGGATGAGAGTTTTTTTGTGTGTGTCTGATAATGAATACCAAAGAGGGTATTTATAGTGGGAGTTGAGCAGACAGCTCTCCGGTTTTTGGGGGTGACCCGGCATGTCGTGAGCAGTACCCGGCATGTCGTGAACAGTAACCGGCAGGTCATGAACAGTAACCGGCAGGTCGTGAACAGTAACCGGCACGTCGTGAACATGGCCGAGCAGATCGTGAACAGTACCCGGTATGTTGTGAACAGTGCCGAGCAGATCGAGAACAGTAAAAAGAAAAAGAAAAAGGGGTGTGCTCATCACCACACCTACAAACAAGAAACTGCAAATAAATAAGATGGACTGTTGCAAGCTAAAATCAGTTAAATATGAACATGGATTTTGTACGATGATCAATAGTTTAGTTGAAAATGCCAACATCAGCTAAATGAGACGGTTCAATGGTTCATGTAAAGAAGAGAAAAGTCCATTTCTGTGTAGGTAAACCGGTAACGGGTTTGCCGGTTTTGTTGATCCCACGGATCACTAAGTGTGTTTAAAGAATGATTAGGAGACGGGAGGTGAGATTTTCGTTAATAGAGCAATTTAACCACAATTAAGACAGGTCGGGAGAAATATGAGTAGGTCGGGGGCCGTGTTTTGTTTTATTGATGAAAGAGAAGCAAACGCTTTTGAATTACGAACTGGTTCCGAAGGACGTCCAGTTCGGCGTTCTAAAGTGTTGTCTCGTTACAAAGATAGAGAGGTCGGGTGACTTGTGGTAGGTGAGAGAGTAAAAATCCGAGTCCCTCTCATTAATGACATATGAGGGGTATATATAGTCGGGGTCGGCTTCCTGCTCCCCGGGATCTCGGGCCACGTGTCGTCTACGGCCTCTTTTGCGGGTAAGGTGGCCTAGGAGGCGTGTCCCGGCTTTCGAGGAGAGAGGTCATGATGAGCTCGGCGTGGCGTGTTGCAGAGCAATGCACTGTTTCACCAACTCTGCTCCACCTGCTCCCTCCTGCCCTTGTCAGCTCTGCAGGGTTGGTGGGACGTCGGGTCGAAGGCACGTCCCTACGCGGGTAGGGTACTGCCTTACCAACTCCCACGCGCCTACTCTTCTGACACTTCCTGCTCTGGCGGGGCATCAGCGCGGGCCCGGGGTACGTTGCTTTCAGGTCGGCTACCGAGCTGAAGAGTGGTCTTGCAGGTCGGTGATATTAAGTCCGGTGACCGCACCGAAGAACGGCCTTTCCTAAGATGGGCCTAACTAATTGGGGGTGCTAGGCCCACCTCCAACAGGTTTGTTATCAATATATTATTACACGGTTCGAGTTAATCAATTTTTTCCCTATTGAAAGTGGGTACGTGCCGTCGGAATTATGTTTCTCACGCCACTGGCCCAAGAACACTACTTGATAAGATTATAGTTCGCGAGTCATACATGTAATCTCGATTTAGGGTTACAAAATATACATTAATTGTACTAAATACTCGTATATCCAAAAACAGCATGCATGTCCTTAATACTTAAACCATATGTACCTAACCTACTGCTCACAAATTTGAGCAAGAGCACTCCCACATGGCCACATCACATGAACGTCAACCATATGTGCTTGATATTAAGGGAAAGCCTCCACTTCAGTTAATTTCTCCACTAAACGACATCTCTCTGTCAGATAACACTAATATGGACTTTTGCAATATAGAAAGTGTTCTAACAAAGCCCACCAATGAGTCCAACAAACTCCACCAACGGTTCACTCTGCGACAAACGCAGAGGATTTGCAGAGCAAAGAATAGCAATGAATTGTACAATGACAAAGGATCAAATCCAAATTCATAACCGATTTGATTCTCTCCCATCACTTAACTGATTTTAGGATTGACATGTGTCAGCAGATCACAATCTAGGGTTTTGCACAAACTCTCTATAAATGTAAAATACTCTGCTTTGTGAACGATAAGTGAAATAATAAGAAAAGCTTCACATTTCTAAAATCTCTTTATGGTATCAGAGCATTAGTCGATTCATGGAACCGTGGACGACGCCTCCCTACGACCAACACCGTCACAGACTCCGGCTACTACTCCAGCTCAGACTCTGGCGCCTCCTGCTCGAGCTCCATCGTTCCAGATTTGAAGATAAGGTCAGACCAGACTATGTGTGTCACTTACACAAGTCACTCTATGATCTAAAACAATCCCCTAGAGCATGGTTTGATAAATTCAGCACTTATCTTCTCGAATTCGGTTTCACTTACAACAATAAAGATCCTTCCCTATTCATATACACCAAAGGAAAGGACGTCATTCTACTTCTTCTGTATGTCTATGACATGATCATCACTGGAAGCAGCTCTACTGTTGTAGCGCCCGTGTTCCGGAAGAATTGGTTATTAAAGGGAAAATAATTAATTCTGGTTGTTCCGGACAGTATCGATCGATACTGGGCAATATCGATCGATACCAGCCGGGTTTTTCTCGGGATTATCTTCTTCTCTTATCTTCTTCGAGTATAAAAACGTATCCTTGGAGGATAAGACCAGAGTTGGTCGAAAAAGAGAGAAAGGAAGAGAGAGAGAGAGAGAAGGAGAAAGAGAGAGAAGAAAGCTTGCCGAAGCTTGGATCTTGCGAGATCGAAAGAGAGTTTGAGCTTGAGAAGCTCGAAGAAGAGGTTTGACGAGCTTGGGTTCGACGTAAGCTTGTGAGAAGAGAGGGAGATCTTCTTAAGCTTGAGAAGTCGTTTTAGAGCTCGATCCTTCTTGTTTAAGGTGAGTTGTGACCAAAGGTTAGCAAGTGAGCTTGCGTGGTGCATTGTTAAAGCTTGGTTGATGCTTTTATGGCTTGTATGGCGATTCCTGTGTTTAGGTCTCGTGGGCATCGATCGATACCATGTGTGTATCGATCGATACCAGACCATAGGCGGTGGTCTCGAATTGTAGTGTATCGAGGTGATAGACTTGAACCGTGTTGTGTCGATCGATACCAAGTGTTGTGTTTGGGTGTCGATCGATATCTGTCCCTTGTCGGGACTTGTGTGTTGTTGGGCATCGATCGATACCATGGGGGGGTATCGATCGATACCGGTTGTTTTGTGACAGTTTAGTTGTGGATAATTAATTCTTGTATGGTTGTGGATATTGTTATATTGTGCTTATTGGTAGCCTGTTGTTGGGATGATCAATCTCACTCAGCATTTGGTTAGCCAAATGTTGATGCATCACTTTTGTCGATGCAGGTAAAGATAAGGCGTGATCGTGGAATCAAGGCGGTGAAGAGGGGATGATTAGGACCCGGGGCTTGCTTTTGTTGTTTGGGTATCGATCGACACTAGGGAAGTATCGATCGATACCAGTTGTTGTTATATAAACCGTTAGCTTGTTTAAGCTGTAGTACTTGCGTTGTACTGTTTGTTTAATATTGTTAATGTTAATTATATGTTTATTTTCTTTGCATAAAAAAAAAAAAAAAAAAAAATGCGGTCCTTTCAATTATTGGTATCAGAGCCCATACGGTTCTAGGAGCCTAGGTGGTTCTAGAATAGATTGGGTGTTGTGTGGGGTCGTAGAATCATCCTCTTGAGCCTTGTGAGATTCCACGGTGAGTATCTTTATTGTGATGATTGATTTTCGTTCTCTGAGCCTGTGCTTCTGCACGTGTGCAGATGGCTAGAGGACGTGGTAGAGGTCGTGGCCGTGGTAGAGGTCGTGGCCGTGTGCCGGAGGAGCAGGTTGAGGAGTCGCGTGCGAGTCAGATTGGGTCTGAGGGTGTGGCTGGCGTGAGTGCCAGTGTGGCAGGTGTTCCAGCGGGTGCTGCGGAGGTAGCAGCGGGTGATGCTCGGGCCCGAGATGATCGCATAGCGGATCTGTTGTCGAGGTTGTTGGAGCGGTTACCAGAGAGAGTGCCGGTTCAGGCTCCTGTAGTCCCGGTAGTTGTGGAGGTTCAACCTCAGGTGGCAGCTGCGGTTGCTGAGGAGCTCCCGTCCTACCTTAGGATGGTGGAGCAGATGCAGAGGATTGGCACGGGGTTCTTCTCTGGAGGTGCTAATCCTGAGGACGCGGGTGCGTGGTTGAGAAGGGTGGAGAGGAATTTCCTCTCAAGTAGGTGTCCCGCGGGATACCAGGGGGACATTGCGGTCCATTATCTGGAGGGTGACGCGCATCTCTGGTGGAGGGGTGTGGCATCACGGAGAGTTCAGGCCGCGATGTCTTGGGCGGATTTTGTGGAGGAGTTTAACTCCAAGTATTTCCCTCAGGAGGCGTTCCACCGGATCCAGTTGAGGCTTGCGAGTTTGACTCAGGGGGATCGGTCGGTACGCGAGTATGAGGTGGAGTTCAACCGCCTCGGGTCTTATGTTAGACGAGCGGCTGAGAGTGAGTCGGACCGTGTTCAGAGGTTTCTGATGGGTCTTCGGGTCGACTTGAGGAACTGTTGCATGGTGAGGTCTTTTTGCACGGTTGATGAGTTGGTTGAGACTGCAGCCTTGCTTGAGGAGGGTCTGAAGGACGAGGTGGTAGCGGTTACACCGAGCTTTCAGGCAAGATCTGTGCAGCAGCAGTCCGGTCCAAGCAGAAGCAGTAAGCCGATGCAAGGACAGAAGCGGAAGCGAGAAGGCGCTTCGAGAGGTAGTCGGGGTGGTCCGGGTTGCTTCGGGTGTGGGAGCATGGATCACCGAGTGGCGAATTGTCCTCAGAAGGGCGGGGTGCGGGTGGATTCTCGAGTGTGCTATCACTGCAAGGAGCCGGGTCACATCAGGCCTCAGTGTCCCCAGTTGCGGCAGAGTGAGACCACGGTGGTGCAGCCCGTCAGGCAGGCGGCATCAGCGCCTCGAGTGTACTCCATCGCCGAGTCCGGAGAGCCAAGTTCCAGGCCGATCACAGGTATTTTCTTAGACTCGTCTAAGTTTAATTCTGTGTCGGGGGAATGTCGTGCTCGTCGGGGTGTTAAGGTTCTCGGTACATGTGTATGTGCAGGGACCTTGTGTGTTGGAGGTGTAGAGTGTCATGTGTTGTTTGACACGGGAGCATCGCATTGCTTCGTTTCCCCGGAGTTGGCCGAGAAGGCTAATCTGCGGAGCGAGCCCGGTGTGAGTTTGGGTTTCGTGGAGGTTGCCGGAGGGAAGCTCCTGAGGATTCACGGTCGGGTGCGAGACGTGGATGTTCAGGTGGCAGGAGAGTCCATGGCTGCCGATTTGATTATCTGCTCAGTGGAGCTGTACGATGTCATCTTGGGCATGGATTGGCTCGGGAAGTTCAGAGTGCATCTGGACTGTCACCGAGGGCGAGTCGAGTTCGACCGAGGAAAAGGGAAGTTGGTGTATCAGGGTGTGAGACCGACTTCCGGGAGTCTCGTGATCTCGGTTGTGCATGCGGAGCGTCTGATCGAGAAAGGTTGCGAGGCGTATTTAGCTACGATTTCTTTGCCGGAGGCCGTCGGAGAGGCCAGGGTGCAGGATATTCGGGTGGTTAGTGAGTTCCAGGATGTGTTCCAGTCGTTGCAGGGGTTGCCACCGTCTAGGTCGGATCCCTTCACGATCGAGTTGGAACCAGGGACGGCACCGATATCCAGGACTCCTTATAGGATGGCTCCAGCAGAAATGGCCGAGCTGAAGAGGCAGCTGGCGGAGTTGTTGAACAAAGGGTTCATTCGTCCGAGTTCTTCACCGTGGGGAGCACCGGTGTTGTTCGTGAAGAAGAAGGACGGGAGTTTTCGGTTGTGTATTGATTACCGGGGACTTAACCGAGTCACAGTGAAGGACAGGTATCCTCTTCCTCGGATTGATGAGTTGTTGGATCAGTTGAGAGGGGCTACTTGGTTCTCCAAGATTGACTTGGCGTCGGGATATCATCAGATTCCCATCGATGAGGTAGATATCCGGAAGACGGCTTTCAGATCTCGTTATGGTCACTACGAGTTTGTGGTGATGCCATTTGGGTTGACGAATGCACCGGCTGCATTTATGAGATTGATGAACCGCGTTTTCCAGGAGTATCTAGATGAGTTCGTGATCATCTTTATCGATGATATCTTGGTGTATTCGAGGAACCGGGAGGAGCATGAGGTGCATCTGCGTGTGGTTCTTTCGAAGCTGCGGGAACAGAAGTTGTTTGCTAAGTTGAGCAAGTGTAGCTTCTGGCAGCGGGAGATCGGTTTTCTGGGTCACATTGTCTCTGCGGAGGGAGTGTCGGTAGATCCGGAGAAGATCCAGGCCATTAGTACGTGGCCGAGGCCGAGGAATGCCACTGAGATTCGGAGTTTTCTTGGGTTGGCAGGGTATTATCGGCGGTTCGTCAAGGGTTTTGCGAGTTTGGCCAAGCCTATGACGAAACTGACGGGAAAGGATGTTCCTTTCGTGTGGTCCTCGGAGTGTGAGGAGAGTTTGACGAAACTGAAGGCCATGTTGACTAGTACTCCAGTATTGGCGTTGCCAGTGTCGGGCGAGCCTTACGTGGTTTACACCGATGCGTCGGGGATGGGCCTTGGTTGTGTGTTGATGCAGCAGGGGAAGGTTATTGCCTATGCTTCGCGGCAGCTGCGGAAGCATGAGGGCAACTACCCTACCCATGATCTGGAGATGGCTGCAGTGGTTTTCGCTTTGAAGATTTGGAGATCCTATCTTTATGGCGGAAAGGTTCAGGTGTTCACAGATCATAAGAGCCTGAAGTACATTTTCACTCAGCCTGAGTTGAATTTGAGGCAAAGGCGCTGGATGGAGCTAGTGGCCGATTATGATCTGGAGATAGCTTACCATCCTGGTAAGGCTAATCTGGTTGCGGATGCGTTGAGTCGGAAGCGGGTGGCTTTGGCTCGGGAACGCGAGGTTGAGTCTTTGGTGAGCGAGATTAGCACATTGCGTTTATGTGTTGTATCTCAGGAACCTTTGGGCTTAGAGGCGGCTAACCAGGCGGATCTTTTGAGCAGAGTTCGGTTGGCTCAGGGAAAAGATGAGGTTCTGGTTAAGGCTGCGAGAGCAGAGGGTTCTGAGTATCAGGTATCTGCGAACGGCACTATCCTTGTTAATGGGAGGGTATGCGTACCTTTGGATGAGGATTTGCGGCGAGAGATCCTGAGTGAGGCTCATTCCAGTATGTTTTCGATTCATCCAGGAGCGACTAAGATGTATCGCGATATCAAGCGTTACTATCATTGGGTCGGGATGAAGAAGGATGTGGCTAATTGGGTTGCGTCGTGCAACGTGTGCCAGTTAGTGAAGGCGGAGCACCAGGTCCCGAGTGGTTTGTTGCGGAGCCTACCCATTCCAGAGTGGAAGTGGGATATGATCACGATGGATTTCGTGGTGGGGTTACCAGTTTCTCGGACCAAGGATGCTGTTTGGGTCATCGTTGATCGATTGACCAAGTGTGCGCGTTTTCTGGCCATTAAGAAGTCCGATGGGGCGGCAGTTTTGGCTAGGAGGTACGTGCAGGAGATTGTGAGACTGTATGGAGTACCGGTGAGTATTGTTTCAGACCGGGATCCTAAGTTCACATCGGAGTTCTGGAATGCGTTTCAGGCAGAGATGGGCACGAAAGTGCACTTGAGCACGGCGTATCATCCTCAGACAGATGGGCAGTCCGAGCGAACCATCCAGACCTTGGAGGATCTGTTGAGGATGTGCGTGCTGGATTGGGGTGGTCACTAGGTGGATCACTTGAGCTTGGTTGAGTTTGCGTATAACAATAGCTACCAGGCGAGTATTGGGATGGCTCCATATGAGGCTCTGTATGGGAGGCCATGTCGTACCCCTTTGTGTTGGACACAAGTGGGGGAGAGGAGCACTTTGGGTGCGAGTTTTGTTCAGGAAACTACGGAGAAGATCCGGGTTTTGAAGCTGAACATGAAAGAGGCCCAAGATCGGCAAAAGAGTTATGCCGATAGGAGGCGGAAAGAGCTTGAGTTTGAGGTGGGAGATAGTGTGTATCTCAAGATGGCTTTACTGAGAGGTCCGAACAGGTCCATTGTTGCGACTAAGTTGAGTCCGAGGTATATGGGACCGTTCCGGATTGTAGAGCGTGTTGGACCGGTAGCGTATCGGTTGGAGTTACCCGCGGTTATGCAAGCATTTCATAAGGTCTTCCATGTGTCGATGCTGAAGAAGTGTTTGCATAGGGGTGACGAGGTATTGGCTGAGATTCCGTCAGATCTCCAGCCCAATATGACCGTTGAGGCGAGACCTTTGAGAGTTCTCGAGCGGAGGGTCAAGGAGCTTCGTCGGAAGAGGATTCCGATGATGCGAGTTCTGTGGGACTGTGGCGGGGTGCAGGAGGAAACTTGGGAGCCAGAGGCTAGGATGGAAGCGAGGTTCCAGAAGTGGTTCCAGAAGCAAGCTGCGGCTTGAGTTCCATCGAGAGGTTCCAGTTTCGGTTATAGCTGTATGCTATGTATATTTCATTTTGTATTGCCGTTGTGTAGAACGATGTTACATTATGATGTGTAATAAGATGAGTATTTCTTATTATTGGTGACTTTGGGAGTCGCGGTGTCGCATTGCGTTTGGGGTAAAAGCGTTAATGCAAGAGAGTGATAAGATGGATGTTCTTATTGCTGTTGTGGGCTGTGCGATGACCGGGTTATTGGTTATGCACGCCAGATATTCCAGGTGTGGAATATGGGTGATGCCGGTGTTGCCTTGCGAGGATTTACACGGATCACGTGAGGTAGTTCAGTCGAGATGCTTAGAGATATGTGATTTATTGCTCGTTGAGAGGACTGGTTCCTCTGGTGCCGATAGCTCGCAGGACTGTGTGTCTTGAGAGTGTGAGTGGCGATGTACCCAGACTCGGGAGGTTTATAGCCTAGAGTAATACGTGATACCGTGGATTCGTAAGGAGTATGTCCCAGACGTGGGATATATTCCCTAGAATTGAGTGGTATGGGGTATCGAGACTCTTGTAGGTTATATTCTTGAGTGGAGTGGTACGGCAGATACCCAGAACTCGGAGATGCTGCGGTGTCTTGGGTGATGTGGTATGGTTGATACCTTGCGAGGTATGGTAGATATCCTGCGGGATATGGCTGATGCTCGGAACTCGGAGATGCTGCGGTGTCTTGAGTGATGGGGTTGGCTTGTGTTGAGCAATAAGTACATATGATGCCGCGGTGTCATAAGCATAGGGGCTGAGTGGGAAACCTCGGAGGTTGGTATTGGACCTCGTGTGAGTTTTGAGATGGCCGGGTTGGCCAAGGATTGTGTAATCGTTGCGACGATTGAGGTTCATTGGAGATGAACGGTTCATGGGAGATGAGCGGTAACGAAGATTCGAGGTCGAATCTAAGTTAGTGGGGGAGAATTGTAGCGCCCGTGTTCCGGAAGAATTGGTTATTAAAGGGAAAATAATTAATTCTGGTTGTTCCGGACAGTATCGATCGATACTGGGCAATATCGATCGATACCAGCCGGGTTTTTCTCGGGATTATCTTCTTCTCTTATCTTCTTCGAGTATAAAAACGTATCCTTGGAGGATAAGACCAGAGTTGGTCGAAAAAGAGAGAAAGGAAGAGAGAGAGAGAGAGAAGGAGAAAGAGAGAGAAGAAAGCTTGCCGAAGCTTGGATCTTGCGAGATCGAAAGAGAGTTTGAGCTTGAGAAGCTCGAAGAAGAGGTTTGACGAGCTTGGGTTCGACGTAAGCTTGTGAGAAGAGAGGGAGATCTTCTTAAGCTTGAGAAGTCGTTTTAGAGCTCGATCCTTCTTGTTTAAGGTGAGTTGTGACCAAAGGTTAGCAAGTGAGCTTGCGTGGTGCATTGTTAAAGCTTGGTTGATGCTTTTATGGCTTGTATGGCGATTCCTGTGTTTAGGTCTCGTGGGCATCGATCGATACCATGTGTGTATCGATCGATACCAGACCATAGGCGGTGGTCTCGAATTGTAGTGTATCGAGGTGATAGACTTGAACCGTGTTGTGTCGATCGATACCAAGTGTTGTGTTTGGGTGTCGATCGATATCTGTCCCTTGTCGGGACTTGTGTGTTGTTGGGCATCGATCGATACCATGGGGGGGTATCGATCGATACCGGTTGTTTTGTGACAGTTTAGTTGTGGATAATTAATTCTTGTATGGTTGTGGATATTGTTATATTGTGCTTATTGGTAGCCTGTTGTTGGGATGATCAATCTCACTCAGCATTTGGTTAGCCAAATGTTGATGCATCACTTTTGTCGATGCAGGTAAAGATAAGGCGTGATCGTGGAATCAAGGCGGTGAAGAGGGGATGATTAGGACCCGGGGCTTGCTTTTGTTGTTTGGGTATCGATCGACACTAGGGAAGTATCGATCGATACCAGTTGTTGTTATATAAACCGTTAGCTTGTTTAAGCTGTAGTACTTGCGTTGTACTGTTTGTTTAATATTGTTAATGTTAATTATATGTTTATTTTCTTTGCATAAAAAAAAAAAAAAAAAAAATGCGGTCCTTTCAACTGTACTGACTGAGCTTTTAAAAGAACTCAACAAACACTTCCGTATGAAAGATATGGGCCAGTTGCATTATTTTCTTGGTATCCAACCGCAATTTCATTCAGAGGGGCTGTTTCTTTCACAGCAAAAATATGCAAAGGATCTTCTCACAGTTGCATCAATGAATGATTGTTCTCCTATGCCTACTCCACTGTCACTGCAACCAGACATAGTTGCTGATCAAGCTGAACCTTTCTCCAATCCAACATATTTTAGAAGTCTTGCTGGCAAACTACAGTATATGACCTTGACAAGACCGGACATACAGTTTGCAGTGAATTACGTTTGCCAGAAGATGCATTTACCTACAATGTCTGACTTTACACTTCTCAAGAGGATCCTCCGATATATCAAAGGAACGATAACAATGGGAATCAACTTCACCAAGGATAATGATTGTACATTGCGAGCCTACTCTGACAATGATTGGGCAGGCTGCAAAATCACAAGACGATCCACCAGTGGCTTCTGTACTTTTTTGGGCAACAACATCATCTCTTGGTCTGCAAAGAAGCAACCAATAGTCTCTAAAAGCTCCACCGAAGCAGAATACAGAACTATGTCTGAAACTGCTTATGAGATCACTTGGCTCAGTTCACTTTTACGGGAAATTGGAGTCCATCTTCCTTCTACGCTTGAACTGCGATGTGACAACTTATTTGCGGTAATGCTTTCCGTAAACCCAGCTTTCCATTCAAGAACAAAACACTTTGAACTGGATCACCATTATGTTCGGGAGAGAGTGGCTCTAGGCTCTATTGTCGTCACTCACATCCCAGCTTCTCAGCAAATCGCAGATGTATTCACCAAATCACTACCGTGTGAAGCCTTCTGTTCTCTGCGCAACAAACTCGGTGTAGTCTTCCCGCCAACACCTAGTTTGAGAGGGGCTATTAAGGGAAAGCCTCCACTTCAGCTAGCTTCTCCACTAAACGACATCACTCTGTCAGATAACACCAACATGGGCCTTTGCAATACAGAAAGTGTTCTAACAAAGCCCACTATTGAGCCCAACAAACTCCACCAACGCTCATCTTCACTCTGCTACAAACGCAGAGGATTTGCAGAGCAAAAGACAGCAATGATCTGTACAATGACAAATGATCAAATCCAAATTCATAACCAATTTGATTCTATCCCATCACTTGACTGATCATAGGACTGACATGTGTCAGCAGATCACAATCTAGAGTTTTGCATAAATTCTCTATAAATATAAAATGCTCTCCTTTGTAAACGATAAGTGAAATAATAAGAAAAGTTTCACATTTCTAAAATCTCTTTACCTGGTGCTCACAAATCGGTTTGGCGCAGTTTTCCGGTTCACTAAAACTGAACTGATTCTTTTTCCAAGTGTATATGGGCTAACTCAGATAGGCCCATCAGTTGAATGATACGATATATAGGCCCATCAGATAGTTTATGTCCCTTCATGTTCTTATAAGGAGCTTGTTTTCTTAAGCGATGTCACATGATCTTGTCCTTATACACCATCTCACAACGTCCCCTGCTCGTAACTCGCAAGTATACTATAAGGTCTTCTCAGTGATATGAAAAGACAGGGCCACATGACGACTTAGTTATCATATCGACACGTCCAAAAGTTACTAAGGCCTATCTAAAGCGAGTCGTATGTGGTTCTTGTCTCATCATATCAACATCATGGAGATTATTAAGCCATGTGCTTGTTGGTGCTTATGAGCTTAATTTAATATAAACCAACCAATGGGTTATCTTCAAGTATTGTTTGGTCTTTTCTATAAATACTAATCACTGAATCCGTTGAGCTTCTCACATTTTTCTTAGTAAAAAGCAAGAAAACTCTCACTTTCAATTATCTTTCTATTTAAGAACATCTGAATCCATGGCTATCAGAATTCCTCGTGTGTTGCAGTCATCAAAGCAACTTCTAAAATCGTTCTCACAATCATCAAACAATAATGTCGTCGATGTTCCAAAAGGACACCTTGCGGTTTACGTAGGAGAGAAGCTGCAGAAGAGGAGATTCGTGGTTCCAGTGACGTACTTGAGTCACCCTTCATTTCAAAATCTTTTGAGAAAAGCAGAGGAAGAGTTTGGGTTTGATCATCCAATGGGTGGCCTCACTATTCCCTGTACTGAACAAATCTTTATCGATCTCGCCTCAACACTTCATTCATCGTGAATCAGTAGAGTAGAATCTAACCCTTTAGTTTCCACCCGTTTTCTTCAAGACAAAAGAAGAGACTGTTACATGTGAAGATCTCTCACCCTTGAAAGTGAAACAAAGCCATGTTATGTTCCTCACGTTTCAGTGAGTTGTAGCTAGTATCCCATGATTCCTTCTACTTCCCTTTTTGTTTATGTATGTGAATATCATTTTAAAAAGAAGAGGTTTGGATTTACTAAAAGAGCTTAACCAATTTCGGAAGTCGTATCATTGTCCAAAAAAGAAGAAGACAGTTTGAGAAGAAGCATCGTTTATCATTTCCTGTTGAAACTTGGGAAGAACCATTGAGCACCAAAGTATTGAATAGACACGAAATTATAAGATATCTGCCATTACGCACAAGAAAAATTCATATAATCACACAATGTCTTTCTTGAACACAAGCAACAAAACTTTCAACAAAGTACATAAGATCAGATGTAGCCGTATAAATCCAATACCAAACACGTGTACTACTACTTGTTTGATTCAGTTTTTGCTTTCAGGTTTCAGCCACTGACCTTCAATCTCCACTAGATTTTGGGATTTCTGAAGCTTAAGAAGAGGTAGTAGAATCAAACTGATTAGTACTTTCGGAAATGGGAAGAAGAAAAGCGAAAGCTTACTGATTGTGAAGCGGTCTGAAACAGAGTTTTCCCCAAGGGAACTACACAAAACCTGTTCCAGCGATTGATTCAGTTTCTATTTGGCTAGTTGATAAAAAAATATGAAGAAGAAGGATTTAACTTACATTCCTCTGCCGCCGGCGAGAGCTTCCTCAGATGGGTCCTTCCATTCGTCGACCCTAGAAACAGAAGCCAACACAGAATCATCTGTTTATCTCCATTAATAAAAAAATGATTTAAGAAGAAGTGGTAAAGATAGAGAATTTACACCCATCCGTATCGGCGGTCAAAGAGAAGGCGTCTGGAGGAGCGTTTGGGTGCGGTGGCCGGCGGTTCCATCTCTTCCGCTCTACAGCCTCCGCCGTCAAACCGATGATTGATAAAAACAAAAGGGAAGAGAAGGGTGGAGATATTGGGCCTTTTGGTAGTTAACGGCCCATTTACACGCTTAAATACTCTTTAGTTACGCTAAAAGCCGAAACAAACAAAAAAAAACAGAGTGTTGTAGCCAAGTCCAGAATGGCATGTATGTCGTATTCCATTACCAAGCTGCAGTAAAGCCTCACAGCTAGAAATATTGCTGTAATTAAGCTCCTGAGATTTCAATGACAATCCTGCAAACCCTCGTAAAAAGGTCAATAATTAGTCCTAATCTTAAAAACTTTAAATCTGAATATGTATTGTGGGTGCTGATTCAACTAAATTAGATTATTAAATTTCTCACCCATAATAAACCAAACACAAATACAACAACAATGTAAGACATGATCAATCAACAAAAATAAAAATAAAAACTAATAACCAATAATATTTATATGTAGAAACTAACGAAGACCAATAATTGTATGAAACCCACAAATATAACTAAAATAAGGCAAAAAGCCGCTTTAAAAAATATTCTGAAACACTTCTTTATATAAAACGTTCATTGTCTTCTTATGTGGCTTCCCTTTTGGATTTGTAATCAAAATCTTGAGTTCTTTCTTCGATGTTATCCTAGAAACGCCAACATAAAATTGACCATGTGAAAACACCGGTCTAGATAAAAATAAACTAACCTTCTCTTATTCTACATTCAACCATCTTCATCATCTGTTCCTTCTCCTTCTTCATATCAATCACACATTTCTTCACCATCAAAACATCTTCATCGTTTCAGCCACTGTTTCCTTGTACCTCCCGTGTTAAGCCTCAAGCATTTGAAACAGGATTTGGGACCGGTTTAATATTGTCGAATTCAATATCTCGACAAAAAAAAAATTGATCATACATTGATCATATGTTTCATTGGTCGTTGCGATTTTCTCCTCGAGTAATGCTTGTTTGTTTAAATACTATGTTATTTTACTCTTATTATTCACACAAGATTCAAGAGCTATATTTTGTACTCTTACATCTTTTAAAAAAACATAGTTTAATTTACCGTTGTTTAGCCGGAATTTGTGGGTTTTGTCTTCTGAGTTTTCGAGCTAATTTAACCGAAATCTGTGAACTTTGTTTTCTATCTTGTATTCCAACTTTCTATTTAAGCATAATTCAGATGACAAGAAAAAAATACCATTGTTTTCTGTTTCAAAACAAATTTTATTTATTTCAATGTATATTTTGGGTATACAATATTAAACTTAACTCTCTTTTTTGACGTCATTTAAACTTAACTTTAAATCAAAATTAGTTACAATATATAAAAATAACATCAATTTGTTTTCACTTTTCATAGAGATGGAATAGAAATTTTAAAAGAGAAATAAATTCCCAAAAATAACACAAAATTAGTTTTTGATCCAAATTTAGCAAAATACGATTAAAATTCTAAAAACTTGCAAATTACTTGTTTATCATAAATGAATTACGAATAAAATTAAAATATTATGTATGGGTTCTCCTTTTCCAATTTAGGGTTTAGCTTTTCCTTACTATAATTTTTTTTCGAATCATTTTAATTTTGAATTTGTGTTAATATTGCAAATTTAAATTTATTGTGTTATGTTTAGAACAAAAACTTTAAAATGTGCCATTTAAACTAATTGTTTATTCATCTATGTAGAAAGAATGTCAAGAGGATACTTATTATGAAACGGATGGATCAACTTATTATACTTTTTTTTGTCATAACCATAATTATTTTTTTGTGTGCCTTAGTTAAACTGGATTAGATTAACTAGATGTTGAAAACAAAAATTAATGGGATCCTCCTTAATATTGTTGTCTATATATATAGAAAAAGATCCACGATTTGAATTCCTAGAAACGACATACATTAGGCAGGAGTAGGCGACATTTAAAGTCTATTATATGAGATGAGTGGAGCAACGTGAAGTGAGTGTCTTTTTCCACTGAGATAAGCTTCCTTGTTTTGATGTCCTAACCACCAATCACTCATTTTTCAACACAAATCCTCAGAATTTTAAAGATCTGCCTTTTGTTGGATCATGTACGTTCAAGGCTAATCTTTGTTTCCCAATAAACAAAGATTAAGTTACAATCAATAAACAAATTAGAATATAACCACTTGGTTTAGCTATCATTTTTACAACTCTTTTAATTATATTACTTTTTTGAGTTATGGTTAAGTTTACCAAACAAATTACATGTGTTTTGTGAGACGGTAGCGATAACTAAGCAAAGGAAGCCATGAAAAATATTACAAATGAGGAAGATATATAAAAAATTGCTTAGATGAGTGTCAATACGAATAGTTATAAAATGATCTTGATCATAGTTTAGAAAAGTGCTCCGACTAATTCACATATTACACATGTAACATGACAATAGAAAATCCCTTCACTACCCACTATATACATTACTAATGGTTTTCTAAAACAGTACGGAACACAATAATTTCGATTAGTATACCTAACGAACCATTACCGATCTCTCTCTCTCTATCCCTCTTTGTTTTATCATCTTCCATGTAATAAAAAGCATTCCATAAATCACTAACCACTAAACAAACTAAAGCAAAAACGAAAAGACAAACAAACAAACAAACAGTGGGGCGATATGCATTACCACGGATGCTATTTTAAAGTGATCGACTTTGGTGTGTTTTGTAAATTTTGTAGTCGATCACGTTCGTGCAGAGTATCGGCGTCGCCGCTGCCGGTAATAGTCATGATCACGGTGGCGCTCGTTCTCTTGGCGCTTTCCTCCGCCGTAAAATTCGAAGTAGCCATCTCCACAGGCGATGATATGCTGAGCTGGCTCCTCCTCGGCGCGGTTCCATTGGCTCTGCTCTTTGCCGTGCGGTGTCTCTCTTGCCTTGAAACTTCAAAGCGATCCATCCACTACTGTCCCTGTGGCCGCTGGAAATGCGTTTGCTACTACTAGTTTTGACCGCGGTTAGTGTTTGCGTTTACGTTTATGTAAATCAATAAATTCGTTTAGTTGGTATGTTGACGTATATGTGACGTGATCATCGATCGACTTTGGTGTGTTTTGTAAATTTTGACGAACGTGATCGACTACAACATTTTATATTTTAAAGTTTTGTTTTTTACATAACTTATATTTGTGTGATCTTGGATATATATCGGATTAGCGATTTCTGAACATTTAACCCAAACAAACAACATTCTTCCAAGAAAAAGAAAAACAAATTGGATTTTCATTTGATAACATTGTATGGAACGATGATAATCTTCGAAATTAATGAAGAAACAAAAAAACTGAAAAACAAAATTCATGGAATTTTTAATAATTTTTTGAAATTTTGGAATGACAGATATGGTTTTTTATATGAAATGATAGAATAGCAAACTGATTTAAAATAAATTACATTTCTTCATAATTAATCAATTATGTAAAACCTGTGAAATCAGAGTGTGATAATGCTATTTTGTGGTCATTATATATATTAGCAATAAGAATTGAGTTGCTTATATAGGATAAAAGATCAAAATCATTTTCGTCATCTTTGAATTTTGTGTTGCTTTAGGTTAAAAGATGAAATCCTTTTTCGTCATCTTTGAATTTTTGAGTTGCTTATTGAAGATGTGATTAATGATAACAATTGAAGCAAAGGAAAAAATTGATAATGACGCTCCACCTACAATTGTGCCTATAGGAGCAGCCCATTACGAAAGAGAAAATAAAGCAACATATATTTAATTACAATGACCAATCATCTGTACGTAGACACACAACTTTTACGTACTCTTTTCCAATTCGATAAACTAATTCTTTACGATACATAAAAGTAGTAATTAGAGAATCATAATTATTACTAGACATTAAGAAATCGAGCTCAGAGTATTATTTTTGTTGTTTCTATAAATTTGGTAAAAAAGATTACTCCCACCGTTTCATATTAGTTGTCGTTATAGGTTATTTTATGTAGATTAAGAAAACAATTCAATTTTTTGTTTTATTCATCATTAATATATTATATATTATGATCATACTAATTAATAAGGTAAATGAGTATGAATAAAAGTAAAAATATATTATCAAATATTTGTATTGAAATTTTAAAACGATAACTAATATAAAACAAAATTTAAAGTTTAAAAAGACAACTAATATGAAACGGAGGGAGTATAAGTTAATCCATCGTGTGTGGGTCAAATATATAAGTATAATATTTAAACCTAAACTAAAGGCGGTTTCAATAAGTTTGCCTCATAAAAGCAAGTAAGAGAAAGAAAGAAGAGCATGTCTCATCATTCATCATCATCCATGGCGTCCATCTTGGAATCATTCTCGGTCTCGCCTTTACCGTACCCGGTCCTTTTAATCCTAGCCGTCGCTTCGGTGTTCCTGATGACTTCATGGTACTGGAGCTTCGAAGATGCAGCCGAATCCGCGGGAGAGCAGATGAATCTTGCTCTTCTCTTGATCCCTCTGCTTCTCATAGTCTTGGTCCGGTGGTTATCTTCCGTGGAAAACCCAGACGCGTTTCTCGGTATGTTTTGGAACCGTCGTCAGACTTACTGGAGTCCCGCCGCCGGAGATGACGGTGGAAGCTCGCCTTGGGGGGTGGCGGCGATTATAGTTATGTTACTTGTTTTGCTTCACTATCAGTCAAGTTTCTTGGAGATGTGGTTTGCTTGATTTAGCTTTCTTTCTTTTTTTGTCGTCTAGCTAGCTAGTGTATTGTAAAAACGATTTCAGATATTATTTTTTTGGTTGATCATTACTTCTTACTACGAGGTTGAGGATCTCGTGATTCGTGAGTGGTGTTATCCGATATATCTTTCTTCTCTCTTGTCTACACGTGATATCGTTTGATTAACCTCACCGGAAACTTGAAATATTTTATATATTATGACTATGGAGATGGAGTAATTAATGTTATAAATTTTGTTTTTTGTATTAAAAAAAAACGGCAGTTTTCATGCATTCATATACCAAACCCACGAATTTTGTACAATTTCAATAAAACAAACGATTACGTAGTAGAAACAAATCATAATAAAACATATGAGAGAAAAGTTCCAAGGTTGAAAATTTAATAGCTTGAGAATAAAAGAAAACGATTAACATATGCTTTCTAAGGCTTCCATTATGATCTGTTACGACCGATTTTTAAACAGAGTTTTATTTCTCAAAACAAAATTTAAACAAATGACCCACCTACGTAGGTCTGGACGTTCGGATTTTTCGGGTTTAAGTTAAAAGGTTCTGTTCGGATATTTTAAATCATCGGTTGGGTTCGGTTCGAGATTTATCGAGTTCGGTTTGGGTTTAGCAAACTGATTAGAATTCGTCCTTACTTGAATAACATTTCAGATCCAGTTACATCGGGTATTTTATAACTGAAGTAACTATGGGTTCATATAAGTTCGAGTATGTTCGGATATTTTTACCCATAATATGATCAAAACCCGTGTTACAAATAAACCCTAGAACCCAAGCTTTTATCAAGACAAGTCGAGACAGATCGCACAAAAACTTTTCTCTCTCTTTCCACTCAATCGCAAAAAACCAGAAAAGAAAGATACAGAAATTAGAAACACACGAGATTTTGTTCACCCTGGGTTCGCTTCCGATGTGGATGACTACGTCCCAGGGGCTGGAATCGATCCAGCAATTTCACTATCAATGAAGGAATCAAGCTCTCACAACCAGAGAAGCTCAACGAAGAAGATGACTTGTTTTGTTACTGTTACCATCGAAAGAATCTAATCTAATCCCTTTATATTACTTAAGAGATTAAACCGAAACTAAACCAACCCAGCTAAACCAAATGTCTTCAATATAAACCGGGTCTTCACGTTGACAAGAGCTGAAGCATAATTAACAATCTCCACCTTGCTTTAGCTCCAACACAACCATCTCTTCGTATCCTCAACTTTCGAGCTGACCAACTTCTTTTCATCAAGCAACCAGATCTTGTAACCTTTTGTGCCAGCAGGATAACCTACAAACACACCTTTGAGAGCCCTTGGTTTCAGCTTCCCCTGATCTGTGTGTACGTAGGCTATAGAACCGAACCTCTTCAAATGTTTGTAACCAGGTTCTTTGTTTAACCAAACCTCCTCTGGAATTTTGTAACCAATAGCTGACGACGGTGAACGATTAATGATATATACTGAAACAGATGCAGCTTCAGCCCAAAACTTCTCTTCTAGCCCTGACTCACTAAGAAGACATCTGACCTTTTCCATAATCGATATGTTCATCCTCTCTGCAACTCCGTTTTGTTGTGGAGTGTAAGTGCATGTTATGTGTCTAGCTATTCCATTTGACCTGCAAAACTCATCTAACATGTTATTACAAAATTCAAGACCATTATCGGTTCTGAGACACTTTACCTTCCTGTTGATCTGATTTTCAACCAAAATCTTCCATTCACAAAACTTTGCAAACGTTTCATCCTTGGTCTTCAGGAAATAGATCCATACTTTCCTTGTATGATCATCAATGATGGAAAGAAAGTACTGATTATTTGACAGAGATGGCTGGACATTTGATGAACCCCAAAGGTCAGCATGAACATAATCTAGAGGATGTTCTGTTTCATGCTTCCCAATACCAAAACTGACTCTCTTTGACTTCCCCCATAATGCAGTGTTCGCAGAAATCTCCTTTACCGATAAACTTCTGCTTTATGATCCCCTTCTGAGCTAAGAGCTTCATGTTTTGACAACCCATATGACCAAGACGACTGTGCCACATTGAGACCTGAGACTTTGGTTCACCACCCTGACAAACTTCAGGCAAGACAGTCTCCCCATCAAGTATGTACAGGCCATTCTTTAACTGTCCTCGCAGAGCCACCTTATTGTTCTTGTAGAATGTCAGTTTTCCCTGACCACCAGTATGAGTGTAGCCCAAAGCATCCAAAGTTCCAGGAGAAATCAAATTTCTCCTCAGATTTGGGACGTATCTAACATTTTGCATTATATTCACAGAACCTCCATGAGTGTTAACTCTAATAGATCCTGTCCCGAGAGTTTCTACAGTGTGATAATCCCCAAGCAGAAACTGACTAGACCCTTTCTCCTGAAAATCCACAAACTAGTCTCTCCTATACGTCATATGATAAGTGCATACTGAGTCAATTACCCAATTATCACTTGAATCATCACCAGAGATGTTTAAAGCATCGATCACTTTAAAATCTTCTATAAGTACAGCAGCCTCTCCATCACTATCATTTTCCATTTTCCTTTTTCTTGAGTAACAGTCCTTCTTCATGTGACCTTCCTTCTTGCAGTACCAACAAACCACCTTACTCTTAGTCTTTGACTTGCTCCTGTTCTTTTCCCGTGAATCATTAGAGTTCCTTGTGACCTGTCTTCCACGTTCATTTGTGTAAAGAGCTGTTGCAGCTTTCTCCATCCTGTTGCTCTCAGATAGTTCTCTTTCCCTTGATCTTGCCGCAGAGAAAACTTCCTCTAGAGTAAGAGATTCTCTTCCATACTTTAGAGTATGTTTGAGCTGATCATAATTTACCGGCAGAGAACTCAAGAACACAATCGCTTGTATCTCATCTGACACAGCAACACTGAGACTGCTAATCTCAGCCACAATCTTGAGAAAATCATCCACATTCACATCAACTTACTTAGACGCATATGACTTGAAAGCATAGAATTGCAATTGCACAAAGATACGATTGGGCAACGTCTTAGACATGTACAATCTTTCAAGAGTAGACCACATAGCAGCTGCAGTTTCACAGTGCTTTATTTTCCTAAGAACGTGATCTCCTATGTTTAATATTATCAGATTCTTGGCCTTTTCATCATTTTCTAACTTCGCAGGATCAGGAACAAACCTTGTTTGCTTTTCTTTCGATGAAACATCGCCTTCGCTAGGCTCCTTGGTTTCATCTTTCGTTATCGGCACCTCCATCTCTAACTTCTCATCCGTCAAGATACTCTTGAGTCCATGAACGCCGAAGTGAGCCATCATACGGATCTTCCATAACGAGAAATCTCCGGTACCGTCGAACCGCTCCACCTCAGCCTTCGAGATCGCCATCGGAATCTAGAACCGAGGCTCTGATACCACTTGTTACAAATAAACCCTAGAACCCAAGCTTTTATCAAGACAAGTCGAGACAGATCGCACAAGAACTTTTCTCTCTCTCTCTCTCCACTCAATCGCAAAGAACCAGAAAAGAAAGATACAGAAATTAGAAACACACGAGATTTTGTTCACCCTGGGTTCGCCTCCGATGTGGATGACTACGTCCCAGGGGCTGGAATCGATCCAGCAATTTCACTATCAATGAAGGAATCAAGCTCTCACAACCAGAGAAGCTCAACGAAGAACATGACTTGTTTTGTTACTGTTACCATCGAAAGAATCTAATCTAATCCCTTTATATTACTTAAGAGATTAAACCGAAACTAAACCAACCTAGCTAAACCAAATGTCTTCAATATAAACCGGGTTTTCACGTTGACAAGAGCTGAAGCATAATTAACAACCCGAAATAGTTCAACATGATTCAACCGGCACAAACATGTTTTCTCGATCGAGTTAATCGAAATATATATAAAAATAAAACTTTGATTTTATTTCGGATTTGTTTGGGTTTACTTCAGATTTTGGATTATATCCGATCCCGACCCGATATTCGAAATACTAAACATCAAACCCCAATCAGATATTTTAAAGGATTCGTATCCGATCCAAACCCGCTATTTCGAATAAGTTCGGATTCGGATATTGGATATGGTTACAAACGCCCGGGGACCTATTCGAGCGTATGGATTAGAAGCGCGTGATAACCTTAATGTTATTCTTCTTGTTTGTGGAAAAGACAAAATCACCCTTGTGTCAGAAACTCAGGCAGCACCACCAACCCTCATCGCCTTCTATCTGCTCCTTTGCCTTTAGCTGAGAGTCAAAGTCTCGTCTCTATCGCCTTTTCCCACTCACTACTCGCCAAACCCAAGACCCTTCTCTCTCTGTTTTCTGGCTATGGCGACCTCTCTCACTGCCCAAATCTCCGGTCCCTCTGCCCCTTCTTTCTCCGGCCTCCGCCGCATTTGTCCCAATCTCGACGCCGCCGTCATCTCCTTCTCCCACCAATCCTTCCTCCACCGCGTCAATTCCTCTATCCGCCTAGTTTCCTCCTCTTCCTCGCACCGGTCTCCCAGAGGCGTTGTCGCCATGGCCGGATCCGGAAAGGTGCTCTCAACTCTAAATACTCTGTATTGAAAATGCTACTTTAATGGGTTTGGGATTTCGAAAGAAAGTTTATTCCTTTCAGTTTCAAATGCCTCTAAATCGCTTTTAGTTTGAGAAATGTGTTCAATGCAAGATTCGGGATTTAGGATTTCGACTGCACTGAAATCATCGTCTTAACTCTTGGTTTCTCCTCTCTTATGTTTTGCAGTTTTTCGTTGGAGGAAACTGGAAGTGTGTAAGTACAATGTCCAAAGGAATCAGAATCATCTTCATAGTCAGTATTTTCTTCTATCTGTTATCTCTCCTGAAACTAATGTCTCTTTTTGGCATGTATTTTAGAACGGGACTAAGGACTCCATCGCCAAGCTTGTCTCTGACCTCAACAGTGCAACCTTGGAAGCAGATGTTGGTGAGATGCTCGAGTTTATGCTACTCTTGGAATGATTGAAGCTCTCTGTATTTGGGACATTTACTTCCGTTTCTGATTTGAAAATGGACCTAAGCAAGTCTTATCAATCGAGTTCCATTCTTTTTAGTTTTCCTACTAAAATGTCTGCGAGAGAAGTCACAAAGTCAAACTTCTTCTGAAACCATCCTCATGACCATTCTTATGTGTAGATGTTGTTGTCTCACCTCCATTTGTCTACATCGACCAAGTCAAGTCTTCGTTGACGGACCGTATTGAAATATCGGGTCAGAACTCTTGGGTTGGAAAAGGTGGAGCCTTTACTGGTGAAATCAGGTTACAACTTCTTTTATTCACTTCTCTATATCTCTGTTTATATGATTGAAAAATCGCTATAGTATCTTCTGGGCTTTGCAAGACTTTCCGGTTTATATATTTAAACCATTTCTGAACATTAAAGTCATTCGTTTCACAATACAGCGTGGAACAGCTCAAAGACCTCGGCTGCAAGTGGGTCATTCTTGGGCATTCTGAAAGGAGGCATGTCATCGGAGAAAAGGATGAGGTCAGTAAATAAGTACCTAATTAGAACTATTGAGTTGTTAAGAAAGGTTTTTGAAGACATGTTTGCTCTGCTGTCTCAATACAACCATAGTTTATCGGGAAGAAAGCTGCTTACGCATTGAGTGAGGGTCTTGGAGTAATAGCTTGTATCGGGGAAAAGCTAGAAGAGAGGGAAGCAGGCAAGACATTTGATGTTTGCTTCGAGCAAATGAAGGCGTTTGCTGGTAACAACACTCTTCATGTATTCTCTTATTACTTACCTAAAGTCTCATATTCCAAACTATGTCTGAACTCAATTAAAAGCAGGAGCTTATTTGTATTATCAGATGCTGTGCCTAGCTGGGACAACGTAGTGGTTGCATACGAGCCTGTATGGGCAATTGGAACTGGTAAAGTTGCATCACCTCAGCAAGCACAGGAAGTCCATGTAGCTGTCCGCGATTGGCTCAAGAAGAATGTCTCTGAGGAAGTTGCTTCCAAAACGAGAATCATATACGGAGGTGCGTTAGTTTAGTTATCCCCTGCCAAATCAAGCTGAATGTTGATTATTTCCTACTTAATTGGCAGGTTCTGTCAATGGAGGGAACTGTGCAGAGCTTGCCAAACAAGAGGACATTGATGGGTTTCTTGTGGGTGGTGCCTCCTTGAAAGTAAGTAATGTATAGACCTTTGTGGATATGATGTTGATGAATACAACTTAACTCATATAACCACCTTGGATGTGAATCTAGGGCCCTGAGTTTGCGACCATTGTGAATTCAGTCACGTCAAAGAAAGTTGCTGCTTGATTGAGAAGTATCAGCGACGGAAATCGCATGTCTCCATGGAACAGATGAGATGAGAAATAAAGGGAGGTTTGCGACCTTGTTGTTGTTGTGTTCGTACTAGTTCTTGAACTAATAATGGAAAACAAATATTGATTCATGAGTTCTGGTTTGAATAGCGCAGAGAGCGAGAGAGAAAAAAAAAAAAAAAAAAAAGATCTTTGTTACTTATAAAGTTATTTTATACTATTTATATACTTGGAGTAAAGCTGAATCCAAGAGTCTCTTCTATATAATCGAAGGTTGTTCTTGAAGTCTTTAGTCGATAATTAATTTTGTTTTTGCATTGGTCTTAATGGTTTGGTTAACCAGTTGGAACCCGCTGGTCCACTTGTTCTTATATATATAGAGGGATTGATAAGAGTAAACGGCAGATTCTACATCATTGATAAGTGAAGTTGTTTCATGAGGAGAGTAATTATGTCAAGGAAAGAAAGATTTGTCTAAATAGTACAATGCTGGAACCAAAAAAAAAGTAACGTTTTAAACCCTAAATTTCCTCAAGACTGAACTTAAAACTTGGAACATCTTTCAAAACGCCAAAGGCCGAGTCTATAAAAAAACTGGAAAGAGCAGAACAGCTCTTTTAGTTCTTCTTGTTCTTTGATTTCCCAGACAATGTCTTGGCCAAAGGAGTTCCCTGAAGACATAACACACATCTCGATCAGATTCAATCACAACCAAGAGGAAAGAAGCGTAGCAAGAGAGAGAGCGAGAGAGCAGTGAACCTCAAGCCATTCGTCGAGTGATGCGTCGGTAGACCTGGTTCCAACTTCCACCTTGGACACCTTTTTGGTTTTCTGGTAAAAGAGGAGATTATCAAATGAATATCAACTTTACAAATGATTAACCGAAGAAACAGATCCGATAGTTTACCTTAGTGAGACGCTGTACTTGGCTGTATCCCCATAGACCTAGGATGAGGAGGAGAGCAATTCCAAGTGTTAAAAGGAAGACAGATTCGCCGCTGAGAAGACCTCCATATTCAACTACCTCTATGGTTCCATTGTAAAAGACACTCTGGTATGGCTTCCCTTCCACATCGTAGATGATATAACCCACCAGATCAAATGCTCCAGGCTGTGCAAGATAACAGCAGTTAGATCAGATGTTACAATTTTTTTTGTCTAATACAGTTGTTTTTAGAATGTGGTGTTGTTAGTGTTGGATATGTGTGTGTACCTGAAGGTACTGGCTGACTGCAAAGATGTACGGGAATGTTGCTTGAAGAGACATTGGGATGGATGCATTGTTGAATCTCTGCAAATGAAAAGGCAGCATCAGAAGACACCCATAACAGATACTTAGACAAATGGTTTGCAAAATATATGCGTATAATATACAAGTTTTACCTACTTTTTAATGGCTAAAACCAAAAATCCGCAACAATATGAAAGCGTTTAGTGAACAACTTAAAAATTTGGATTCTTACTTCTATTGATTTCCTCCCTTTGGAATTATATAAAGGAAACATGCATCCAATCCCAGATCCCAAATTGTATGAATTTCAATCCTCGAATATGCAATTTTAGAGCAAAACAACTTACCATCATGGTTAGATTCTGAACCAACAACTTATGATCATACGGAAGATGAACGCTGGCCCTAATCCCCATCACACCTACGCTAGATTTCCCTGTTATGCCACACACAGCCAATTTGGAGAAATTTAGAAGAATTTTACAACCAACAGAAAACTCAAAGACATTGATAAAAGAGGCATTTTTTTAGCTACCATCATTTTTCAGACCAACAAGGAGCTCATTCTCTTCTCCGGCTGGAACCACTGCAGGAAGCAATTGGCATTAAAACCAAACAAAAAAAATCTTTAAGAAACGCGGCGGATGGATAGAAAAAACGTGAAAAAGGGGGCAGTGCCTTACATTTGGCACTGTTTTTAGGAAAAACGCAAACAGTCTCAACTCCAGGAGCTGGAGTCAAGTTGACATCCAAATCCTGGTCATCTTCCTCAACTCCAGAATCACTGTTTTCTCCCACAACATCGTCGACAATACTGGAATGATCCTCGGAATCTACTTGACATCTAGCAACTGATAAAAGGAATAATACAGGTCATTGTCACGACAAGTTTTATCAATCAGCCAAAAAAAAAGAAAGAGAAATCAGCGATCTATTTGAGTTTCTGTTTATATCCTGACGCATGGAAGAAGTTCCAGTGAATACTTTGAAAACGTTACAAATCTTCAAGAGCAACCAGAAAGAAAGACATGAACGAAGACACTATATAAATACTTGGCATTCGATCGATCTACAAGCAGACAAGTGATGAGTAAATGGATTTGTCTATTTGAAACCACATTGCTCGACGATTGGCAGCGATACCCAAAACACACAGAAAACGACAGATGTAACAAATCGGTAGCTCAATTTCGATATCACATTCTACGAAAACAGGATCAGATCGGAACAAGAAATCAAGTAACCGAAACTATGAACTAGAAACAAAACGGATCTAGATCTACAAAAAATCCAGAAAAGAAAAACAAAAAGGAGGAGAGAGGGCTACCTTGAAGCAGAGGAGATGCAAGGAGAAGGAGAGCGAGGAACAAAACCCTAAGATTCATCATCGCTTTGGTCAACGAAATTGCGCAAGAGAATAGTGTCCTCGCTCGATGCTATTTATGCTTGCTCTGAACAAAAACACAAAAACACAACACAAGTTACAGAACAAAACACAACCATAGAAACACGCAAACGACAGCGTTTTGTCTCGGTCTCTCATTTGATTTTGTTACCTTACTATAAGCTTCATATACATCAGGATTCACAGATTAGTTTCTTCCACATTCTTAATTTGAACGCTCTCATTATAATCACAAATCTCAAACAAAATCATCGTATAATTGCAGGGAAAAATTAACAAAACATAAATAAATTGTTCCCATTATTATTATTATTTTTTTAAAGAAAAAACGGAGTGTAATGGCACATAGAGGAATTGATAATAAGAAGAATAATAAGCATTAAAAAAGAAGAGAAATTGCATGAACATTCCACTACTACTACTACACCAAATATGATAAATCAAGATTCCATTAAAACGCATGTTCTGTTCTGGTCCAAGATCAGTCCCCATGGACCGTGTACCGTTCCCATTTCTTTGTCGGATCGTATATCTGCCCAAATATTGAAAAAGATTACACCAAGTTAGATGCTTTAAGATTTTTGGCTTAACATTACAATGCTGAGAGAATTAATTCAAATTGTGCAGAGAAAGGCTAGTTACCTCCCATCTGGAAGCAGGGAATATATGCTTGTTCTTCTCGTACCAATGCCTTTCCACGACTTTACCCGCATGCGACTTCACCAACATAACACATTTTACAAAGCTTTAGAATTCTTATCATCAAACTACTCTGTTTTTCTGATGCAACTGGAACAGTGGAACCATACCTCGTCTTTCTCTATTGTCGCATCTGCAATTGTTCTCACGTCTTCATGAACATCAAAGTGAAACAGCTGTTAAGAAGAACAGTGCAGAAGAAGTCTCAGCTAGGATTTCTAAACTAAAACTTCACTCTCTACATGAGTTCCCAAAATGTCAACAAGGCATACCGGGCCACTCTTCCCCCTAGCTTTGTTAATGATCAGCTCGTAGAAACTGTGTTGCTGCATTTGCAAATAACACACCAACAACAACATCCCCATGTTATCATTACATTGTGAAGGGATAATAACTTGACAAGTGTTCGCTATCGTAAAGGGTTCTCACATGTGGGATTATAAGATCTTCCTTTACATATAGCAAATTCTCAACTGATGCCGTCCGAATCTCCCGGAAGTCAGGGGCAAGCTGCTGTTGAACAGCCCGTAGAAAATTCCCAATTGCATCACCCTTGCGTACCTGTAAATTTGTATATCATAAAGTTAAGTATATGATCAGACTTAAGCTTATACAGCAAGACAAATATGTAGCTTGTGCTTGCCTGGATAACTCGTCTGTGGCCGGTCCCATCCCAGTAACTGTAAGTAATCTGAAGAGGCTCGTCTGAAAAACACACAAAAGAAAATAAAAGTTAGACAATCTTCCTTGAATCAAGTATTACTACTGAAATTAGAAGCCACTGGAAAGTGGACAACTTTTAATCTGCTCTTGTTCACGAAGCCACTGCTTCTTTAGCCTTTCACGTTCAGCTTGTTCCTCCGCCTCCCGCTCACTGAAACAGCAACCTCAAAACACCACAGCTAAAGTTAAGACTTGCTGCAAAAGCAGACAGTGAAGATAAAGGTAAACAAGAGAGCAAGAGATCACCTGTCAGGCAGGAAATTAGTTTCCACCGAGGGGTCCTTGCCAAGTTTTCCGCAGCGTAAGTTCATTGTCCCAGAACTCTCTGCGTAAGTAAGTAGTGTACATGATACAAGTTACCAAATATGCAAACTCAAGAGGACGCAATAAGATGAAAATTGTCTGAAATTCCTATGCCCGCAAGCTATCTGCATCTCAAAAGCTCCAAGAACCAAGTAAACCTCCAATCTACAATTGTAAGACTTAAATGTCTCTAATACGTGAAAGTGGTTCAGTTGAACGACAGCACGTATCAGACCTAATCCTACCACTCGCCAATTCACCACTTATGTAACAAGAGCATATTCAGGAATCAAGGTAAACCTGAAGAAAAACTAATAAGTATGGTCCATGTACACTAAGTAGGAGTTTGATGAATCAACCCACTTACTGTTTTCTCCATCATCTTCATCACTGCCATTCTCAAGATCTTCAGCAAAAGATAGGCGGGAGGTTCCCTTAATCTTTCTCTTCTTGCTACGCTTCTGTTGTTGAAGCTCCTCTTCCCTGTAGTTTAGAAACAAAGACGATGAAGCTAATCCAAAAAAAAAACATCAATAACAATGAAGAATGGACCTAAAAACCAAACTCACTCTTGCTGTAGCTTCTGCAATTTCTCCTTCTCTTCTTCCTCAAACTTATTACGAATATTAACCCTCTAGAGAGTAGAGATCACGGACACAATCAACACCATAATCTTGATGAATGTTAAAAAGGGTATTGAACGACAAGTGGACAAGCCATTACCTTCTCCACATATTCCTCTCTTGTAACTAAACCGACTGTTTCCTTCTTGAAGGCAGTGTCAAGAATCTAAAGAAAAACAAATATGTCAAATACCCAAATATCACATTTGAAAAAAATTGGTTGACCTAATTTGCTATTTAATTAGTTAAAACACGGAAGCTGCAAGTAATGATTTTACAATTATGTTCTGAGAATCATCACGAGAACTGACGGTTGTAATCTGAAAATTCCCCTAAATATTGAGAATTAAGAGTTCATACAACAATCCACTCTATGATTCGTGGTCACAGAGGATCTTGAGAGATAAAAAAAAGGTGCGAACCTCGCAAGAGCTGGCGCCGAATTGGAGAAGACCTGATTGCTCCTGGCCAGAGGCAGTCTTGCTCTTCAACTCCTGGATTTTACGGCGTTCAGCCTCTCTTTGCTTCTGCAGCCGCCGTATCCTCACCGCATCTTGAGCCGTACCCACGTAGCCATCCCCCATACCCGACATCTTCTCTCGCTTTCTTTCTCTATCTCTTTCGCTCCAAATCGGAATGATACTTCCCAGTTCCGACCGCCGTTGTTATGTTATGTGAAAGCTATTTTATGCAAAAAGCTTTTGCTCGTTTTGGGCTTTTATTGTTTTCTTATTGGCCTTTTTATAATATATTCAGGACAGATATTGGGCTTGTCTCAAACAGAAAGGCCTTAAATGGTGAAAGAGGGTGTTTTTTTTGTTAAAAACAAAAATTGGGTTCCCTTCCTAAAACAGAGATTTTTGTAAAAACTAAAGCAACATCATTTTTAAAATTTCAACTAAAATAGTCTTCTATACTATTAAAACATCTATGCATTTGTGTCCAAACACGTATTAGTATAGATATTTTTATAATTTATCTGGATTAATTATACATGTTGCCAAACACCAATTATTTTGTTGACAATAGAATTAAAAAAAACAGAAAATAGAAAATCTCAAAAAAAATTAAATCATAGTAGATTTTAGAGATTTTAAGTTGAAAATATCAAACGGAATTTTTTAAATTCCGGTAGATTTTCTAATTTTAACTTAAATTATATATAAAAATATATGTATATTTAAGGATAATATAGTGAAAGTGTCTTTCAAAATTTATGAAAAATCTGAATAGGTTATCTTAGTTATTTCTCATATTTATAAGGTTATTGTAACAAATTAATGTCCCTACGTTAAATCTATATATAAAAAAATTAATCTAGTAAATATGCATAAGTTCCACGAGGTAGCCTAGCAATCTCCTTCCATCAGTATTTGCTAGGATCCTCAATTTTGTTGAAGACAACACTACTAACAGAGAACCTTCACCGCTAAATTTAACCATGGGAGATTTTTGTAATTTTGGAACACCATGAAATAATGGTTAAGTCATTTGTATCAAATGAACCTAACCACAAATTGTCATCTTATCAGAAACTTTGGATCATATATATTTAATCATCGAGTTTCCACGCTTTGATACATGCATGTTTCGTCTCCAACTGCTAGGTAGCTATCTTGCATATGTCCATACATTTGATCATAGGCTTTGTAAGGCCATCGTATATTTTTATAATTTGAAAAGATTTATGTATTCATCAGCAAGATTTATATGTGTAAGGCATGAAACCGCTAACTGCATAAGAAAGTGCATAAATAGCCTCAACATAGAACTTCAGCGGTCAAATTAATTAGGGATCTCAGTATATCTTGAATGAAAATTCTATTTCGATGCAACTAATTAGCATGGTGTTAAGTACTTGAATGAAGAGAGATTCAAAATCATCCTCTACACCAACGATAAACTTTGACATCGAGCGCAACTTGGTGAAAATTAATCCACCATATCTTAACAGTTCTCTAATTTGTAGATAATGGTGACGTTGTTTGCTGCTTTTGAACAATGAAAGGTATAGCAATGGTACTTGAGATTTCCTCGATGATTCAAGTAAAGCAGAGAAGTACTTGTTTGTGGCTATTGAACAAATCAAATATGAAGATTTTCTCTACATAATATGTGAACATAATTACAACATGAATAAAAATATGAATGCGGTCTAGATTTCTAATATGTTTTCATGACATAAATCGAAACACATGTCTAGGAACACACCTCGCATGATCGGCACAGAACAACATTATTGTGGGCACAACCCATTAACCGGCTTGTGAACAGGGCCGACTCAAACAAATTGGAGACCCATGGCAAAAAAAATAAAAAATTAAGTAAATATTTTTTTTGGGCCCTTATATGTAAAAAAAAAAAAAAAATTGCACTTATTTACAAAAAAAAAAAATCTAGACCTTTGGAAATTGTCCACCTTGTCATGGGCTAGAGCCGGCCCTGCTTGTGAATGAGGGTACTATATAATGATGTCACAATCTCTTTATTACGTCACTACTAAACATTATAAATGCAAACTTATAAAAATAAGCTATTTATTAGAGATTTATTAATGAATGATCTATGGATCCCTGAAAAAGTAATGAACAATAATATATATAGGAGACCAAAGTTGAGTTGGCCTAGTGGTTAAAGAGCAGTGGGTATGTGCTTCTACTACCGGCCCTGGGTTCGATTTCCGTTAGGAGGGGTCTCCTCCGAAGGAGTGACTTTAAGATAGTTTGGGCCCTGTTTCGGATGATGTACGGGCCTACGGATCCGGAACCTCGGTAATTCAAAAAAAAAAAAAAAATGATGGTGGATTATACACATGCACCATCTACAATATTATGCTATTTATTAAATGTTTATTTTATTAATCTTATTCATAGTATTAGTTTAGTAAATTATCAACCCTATCAATGGTATACGTACGTACAGTCGAAAGACTATATATAGTTTTTATTAGGATTTAAACTTTAATTCTCTTGTCCCAATCTATCTTTGATATACAAATTAACGAACACGAGAATTGTTCACTCAGTTTACGGTCTCTAATCGCTACGTCTGAGGTGGATCCTGCATCCACAACATCCATTATGAAGAATCGGAAAACACCCCCGATATGGTTTACAAGAAGATTACTCATGTTTTACGAGATGTCTCTAAGGCGCTCGGAATCCTCAAGATTCAGGATTAGGTATTCCTTGAGTTGTACACATGTATTTATAACCAATAAACCTTAGAAACTTTCTAAAACTCAATTACTGGCCCAAATCGTATGTTGACTGAAGTCCGATATCTCACAGTTCGTAACACCAATTCCTCTAAACTATATATAGTCGCTCGTTCTATTGAAGTTAAGGATCTTCGAGGAACATTTGCAATATAGAAACCATGCAATGATCATTTTGGATTTCGAAAGGTTAACAACATATCAAATAGTGTATAGAAGCTATAATAAATGCGGTATATACACAATGTATATATATATATATATATGAAGTAGTTGAGAGATTGAAATGTATAGGTGGAAGAAGAATAACAACCGGCAATGCATTTTTGAGCTGGCTTTTTCTGCTATGAGGAACTGTGGCTGAGGGGCCTTGCCAGCTCCAAAAGACAATAACAAGTAATATAATCAATTAGTGCTTCACTTCTACCTTCTAACCAATAACCATATATACTATTATTTGCCCTCTAACCAATTGGAAAATATACGTACATTTTAAAACTATATATATGTTTTTTATTGCATAAATTATTTTGTTACTTAGATCATGCGCTCTGCATGCATGCCGTACTTTTACCCATACGTGGTAAATACATGACTTTTTCACCCAAGCATTTGAGATATGGACTACTTCTGAACTACATTAATTATTAGCACTTTTACATCTCAAATGCTATATTACTATTATATGTGCTTTGTTATAAGGTAAACTTTATTATGGTCGAATCTTGTAATCGACTTTTACTTTAATACACTCAATTCAGATTTTCACCAATACATAATTTACGTTAATAATTATAGATGTTAGTTTTGGTGCTCGCGAACTTAAGACTTGATTCGTCTTAATCACTAGAGTCTATATTTCTTCACATATTTAGGTGATGAGGATAAAAGGGGTGCGGAGAAATGCGTGAACTCTCCCTATCTGTTTTTTTGGGGCAAACACACTAAACTTTATATCCTCTCATGTGATACTGTTTAATTTGGGGTCGGTGGTACGTAGACACAATTATACTTACTCTCATTTTACTCATCTACGTACGTACTTAGTATTGTATTGAGGTGTTTATAAGTTTATTCCAGATCAATGGACTTTTAGCTAGACAACAAAAAGACTGAATATGAATCAAATTAGAAAAATAAAATCTTTAACTAAAATTTCGTTTTGTTTCTAAAATAAATTAATAAAAATGCTTAAAATTCGAATTCAAATCAAAAATCAAATAGATACTAACCATATAGTTAAGTTCAGTTCGTTTTGGCTATCATTCTTCTAAAATGAAAAGTTGAACCAAATTTCTAACTATATATAGAAAGATATACAAAACACTAAAAGTTTAAAGAAGAAAAAAATTTCGCCAGGCAGTGTGGTACATACATTTTACGGGGTCACTGAAGTCCACTCTGTAGCATTTAGGTGCGTTCTTACTCGGAGCCTAAGTGCTACAAAACGAAAAAAAAACTCGTACGTTCACGTGGCTACGGTATATATACACACCAAGTATTTGAATCGTAACTTTTAGAATAAACAAAGTCAAATTAATAAATCAAGGAATTGAATGTCATGTTTAGAAGATATAATACCCTAAGAAACCAACTATAAATATAGACAAGAGACGATCTCGAAGAATCATATATCCTCTCTCCTCTAATAATAACATATCTCTTTCAATACGAATCCGATCATGAGGATATTACCGGGAAGCGGAGGAGGTGCTTTCTGCCTCCTCCTTGTGTTTGTTCTCTGCTCGGCAGCTCATTCTCTTGGCCGTGACATCGAGGTCGTTGGCTACGTCGAAAGCAACAAGATCAAGAGCCCACATGCATACTCAGGTACTCTAGTATTATATCTCTATCCGTAAAACGCGACTACTGCTACCTATGTTTAGACGTAATGGAATACATGCTTTGTACAGAGTGCATTGTACTAATAATGTTACATTCAATTCAAAAAAAAAAAATGTATTGGGTCAGATATAGACCTAAGTGTAATTAAGCCTTGTATAGTTATATGCTTTACAGATTTGTACTTAGGTTATTCATTGTGTAGGCAAAGCCTTAAGACCTTAATCAATAAAAAAACCTTTATACCAAACTAGGTTTCTTGACAAAATGTTCAGTCCATAAATGTTCCTAGTGGATCCATATATAAATGTTTGTTTGTTTTTGCCTTTTTTATAATAATGAATATATATAACACTCTTTTTATAAATTCATCTATTTTTTTAGTTTGATTGCGAACCCTTTGACTCTCCATATATATACGGCTTTTGTTTGACTGAACTGGTCATCATCAGGACTCCGAGTAACGATAAAATGCAAAATGGCCGAGAGAAAAGGGCATTTTGTTACAAGAGGAAGCGGAGAAGTTGACGGATCAGGAAAGTTTAGTCTCAATATTTCTCATGACAATATCGTTGGAGACGATGGAACCCTTAAAGCAGCTTGCTATGCTCAGCTTCACAGCGCTTCATCAGGCAACCCTTGCCCGGCCCACGACGGCCTCGAGGCCTCCAAGATGATGTTTTTATCGAAATCCGGAGAAAAATACGTTTTGGGTCTAAAGCAAAATCTTAAATTCTCACCCGAAGTTTGTGTCTCAAAGTTCTTTTGGCATATGCCTAAGTTCCCTTTGCTCCACCGCTTAATCTTCCTCCGTTTCCTAAGATCAAAAAGCCTTGTCCCCCACTGGTAAGAATTTACAAGCCACCGGTGGTGGTGATCCCCAAGAAAGCCGTGTCCACCAAAGATTGAGAAATCAAGAGCGCTGCTTTAGAAGTTGTTCTGCTTGCTATTCATTGACCTAAAGGCCTTGTATTTATACAATTACTGTCCATAAGGATATAGCTAAATCTAAGGAATATAGAAATATGCTGATTTACAAAGATACTAGTATATCTAAATATATATGTCCAATACCCTCCCCCCCCCCCCCCCCCCCTCAAGTTGGAGCATACAAGTCACGAATGCCTAACTTGTAAAGAAAGATATCAAATTCTTTTCGTCCCAATGCCTTCGTAAGGATGTCGGCCAGTTGTTCCGAGGAGGAGATATGAGACGTATCGATCGTGCCAAGGACAATTTCGTCTCGTATAAAATGACAGTCCACTTCAACGTGTTTAGTTCATTCATGAAAAACTGGATTGGCACTTAGATGTAGTGCGGATTGATTGTCGCATCGTATCGTCATTGGTTGAGTGTGTGAGAGTCCGAAGTCATGAATTAAAGCCTTGATCCATTTTAACTCACGAAGGACTTCCGTCATTGCTCGATATTCAGCTTCGGTTGAGGAGAGAGAGACCGTGTCTTGCTTCTTTGTTTTCCAAGAAATAATGGAAGACCCAAGTTGAGCAAGCCATCCCATAACCGACCGTCTTGTCACAGGGTATCCAGCTCAGTCGGAGTCGCACCATCCGGTCAAGTGAAAAGAAGAGCCTGCTCGTAGCATGATGCCTTGGCCTAGTGTTCCTTTCAAATATCGTATAACGTGTAATGCAGCCTCCCAATGTTCCACTCGTGGTGATTTCATAAACTGTGTAAGCACATGAATCGCATACGAGAGGTCGGGTCGAGTCGCAGAAAGATACACCAAACGTCCTACGAGTCGTCGATATTGTTCGGGGTCAGAGAGTAACGCGCCAGTAGCTAAAGCGAGGCGATGTTTCTGGTCGATAGGAAATCCTGCCGGGTTGCATCCGAGCATACCAACCTCTGTTACGACATCTGTGCAGTACTTTCGTTGGCATAAGTAAAATCCATCAGCACTGCGCGCCACTTCGAGTCCCAAGAAATACTTGAGAAATCCAAGATCCTTCATGTGGAAACAAGTCGAGAGATACGACTTGAATTCACCAATAAATGCCGGCGAGCTCCCAGAGATGATGAGATCATCGACGTAGACCAAGACTCGAAGTGTATTTCCATCTTTCGAATATACAAATAAGGATTAGTTGGTTCGTGCTTGTGTAAAACCAAACGCGCGAAGAGCCATCGCAAGTTTCTTAAACCAACATCGAGGAGCTTGTCGAATACCGTATAAAGATTTGCGTTGGCGGCAAACCCGTTTTTCGAAGTCGGATCGAAGACCTGGAGGAAGTTTCATATAGACCTCCTCCTCTAAATCACCGTGTAAGAATGCATTGTGTACATCCATTTGATGCACTTCGTAATCGAGTTTTACCGCAATATCAATAAAAATTCGCACTGTGGTCATCTTAGCAACGGGAGCGAAAGTTTCTCCGTAATCGACTCCTTCGATTTGATTGTTGCCGAGCACAACAAGTCTTGCCTTATGACGTTCAAGTGAGCCATCTGCCCTAAGCTTGATTCGAAAGACCCATTTACATCCGAGAACAATTTTTCCAGGAGGTAAGTCTTCTAAGTCCCATGACTTGTTTAATTCCAAAGCGTGAAGTTCAGGCTTCACTGCGTCATCCCAAACTTGTTCTGTGACAGCCTCTTTGTATGAACGTGGCTCAACCGCGAGAGATAGAGCAACCAGATAGCTGCGATGAGAGGCAGAAAAACAATCACAAGTATGATAGTTAGAGAGAGGATGGACCGTACCTGAGGACGTCGATGAAGGTGACGCGAGAGGGTGAGTGAGAGATACTGTATTAACTATGAAGCCGGTGAGTCGGACTGAGGGTCGTTTTTCTCGTAATCCACGACCCAAATGTTCGATCTGGTCAGGGTTCGTTGTAAGCAAGCAAGATTCAACGGGTTGTGATTCAATATCTGAGTAGGAGTCGTTTGTTGAAGATAAATCATTACCAACCGGAGAGTCTGTGGCCGGGAAATTTTCTGTTGATGGAAAATTAATCGTAGGAAGATCGATATCATCAACGACGGTGGTCGGTGTGGTCAGAATGGGAGGAGAAGTAGTAGTCGTGGCTGATGTGACCAAGAACGGAAATGTATCTTCTCGAAAAATGACATCTCGGGAGGTGAAAAATATTTCTTTGTCAAGGTCATACAAGCGCCATCCTTTCTTGCCATAGGGATATCCAAGGAAAGCAAAACGACGGCTGCGGGATGCGAATTTATCCCCTTGGTGATTCAAGTTGTGTGCATAGCACAGACAACCAAACACACGTAGATGTTCAAACACAGGTGGTCGGTTATAGAGCATCTCAAACGGAGTCTTGTCGTGAAGTAGCTTCGATGGCGTTCTGTTGATAAAGTAGCAAGCCGTGAGGGCACACTCGGTCCAAAATTCGATTGGTAATCCAGCTTGGAATCGCAAAGCTCGTGCCACATTCAAGATGTGACGATGTTTTCTTTCAACTCGGTCGTTTTGCTGAGGAGTTCCAACACATGATGTTTCGTGAATAATTCTTTGCTCCCGAAAAAATGTGGAGAGACACATAAATTCGGTTCCGTTGTCGCTTCGTAGAATTTTGACATGACTATCGAATTGCCTTTTGATGAGAGCAATGAACTCACGCAGACGAGAAGGAGCCTGAACTTTATCTGGAAGTAAATATAACCAGACAGCTCGGGAGTAGTCGTCGACAATAGTAAGAAAATATCGAGATCCACAGAACGCAGAAGTACGATACGGTGCCCAAAGATCACAGTGAATTAATTCAAAAGGATTGGTGGCTTTATTATAACTATCGGGAAACGAGTTTCTTGTTTGCTTTGACCTTAAGCAAACATCACAATTCGAAAAACAAAGTGCAGAACTAGATTTAAAACTAACACAAGGAACTAAGCCCACAACGCGAGACGACGGATGACCCAAACGACGATGCCACAAACCACCTTCATCGCCAACACTTGTCTGAAAAACAGTCACCGTCTCGATGCCTCGGAAACTATACAGTCCCTCACCCTCACGTTCACCCACACCAATCAGCGTCCTCGTGATGCGGTCCTGCAAAATCACTAATCTATCAGTAACTTGTCCAACTAGTGAATGATCAGTCACAAGTTGACCGAAGGATATTAAATTCGTATGAAATCCTTCCACAAGATACACATTCTTCAAATGAAGAGATGAAGTCAATCGGATCGTGCCCTGTTGGCTAGACAAGACATTTTCACCAGCCGGTAACTTGACCGAAACCGGAGAAACGGGACGAACATCAAGAAGAAGATCAAGACGACCAGTCATATGATGAGTCGCCCCTGTGTCCAAGATCCAAATAGGTTCGATATTCTTACCACTTAGACGCGAAGGATCGGGATTGGATTTGTTTGTATTAAAGAGTTTCACCAATGTTTGCCACTGTGCATCAGAGAACCCCGTCAAGCCCAGCTTATCCGCTTCGGTAAGAGCCATGTGAGCGCCAATTTCTGTTTGTGGTCCAACGATCTGGGTTGAATTTGCGCGTGCACTCGATCCTTGTCCTCCTTGTATGTTATTGCGATTTCTGGGTCGATCTCCCCACCACTCGGGAAATCCGATCACACGAAAACATGCACTTGCTTGATGCCCAGCAAGACCGAAGCTCGTGCATATCACCTTAGAGTTGGGATTATATGGCCTTTGTCGGGAGCTTCCGCCACCAGAGCCGTTGTTTCGGTAGGAAGCTTGCGCGGCGAAACTCATCACGGTGGGTGTGTCTTTCCTCGCATTCAACTGGACTGTTTCATTTTGCATAATTGTTTGATACACTGTATCAAGGTCGGGGAGAGGGATTTGAGCACAGATTTGGGATCAGACTGCACCGTGTATCGCATCGTCAAGGCCGTATAGGAAATCATGAACGCGAATGATGTCGCGTTCTTTGTCATGAGCTGACACCAAATCACACTCGCACTTCCCACATCCACATGTCTTGCTTGTCAAGCATTCGGTCATAGAATCCCATATCTTTTTCAATCTTCCGAAGTAGTCTTCAACGGAGGATCCTGTCTGTCGGCAATTTGCGAGAGCATCACGGAGCTGTTGGAAACGTGCTCCGCTCTTGAGTGCAAATCGTTTCTTGATGTGATCCCAAAGGTCCTTGGCTACTTCCTTATGAGAGATGTTGGATCGTAGTTTTGGTTCGATGGTCAATTTGATCCATGTAACCAATAAGTGATTATTAGCCAACCAGTCTTCGAGGTCAGACGAATTGTCTGCCGGTTTCGGGATGCTTCCATCGATGAAAGCAAATTTCTTTCGGGCACTTAGAGCTACACAAAGATTCTGAGCACACTCGTCATAGTTTCGACCGTTGAGAAGGGGCTGAGAGACAACCGCACCAAGGTTATCACCGTTCATCAAGTCGTAGGAGGAGATGGTCCTCCTTGTCGCACCAGTCGCTGGAACAATGCTCTCGGTGTTGGCCATTGATGTCGTAAATTATGAAGAGAGTGAAATCGAAATCGAGAATGAAGAGAACAGCCAGAATCGAAATTTAGAGTCGTGGCTCTGATACCATGAGAAATCAAGAGCGCCGCTTTAGAAGTTGTTCTGCTTGCTATTCATTGACCTAAAGGCCTTGTATTTATACAATTACATATGTCCATAATGATATAGCTAAATCTAAGGAATATAGAAATATGATGATTTACAAAGATACTAGTATTTCTAAATATATATGTCCAATAAAGATCGCACACAAGCCGCCAGTGGTGATCCCAAAGAAGCCATGTCCGCCACTTCCCAAGCCGATCTACAAGCCCCTGGTGCCTATCTACAAACCGTCGGTGCCCATCTACAAACCGATCTACAAGCCACCAGTGGTTTTTCCAAAGAAGCCGTGTCCTCCTAAAGCTCCAGTGCCGATTTACAAGCCGCCGGTGGTGATTCCAAAGAAGCCACTTCCCAAGCTTTCGTTTTTCCCGCCTAAATACATTCCACATTACCCTAAGTTCGGAAAATGGTCTCCTTTCCCTTCTCATCCTTGACGGATATATATACTCTTTCTCCATTTAACAAAAGCCTACCTACTTCTTTAGTGATACCAAAAAAACAATATTGCTTTGTTTATTGTTTCTATATCTTTTACATTCCAGCCAATAATATTTGTCTTCTTTTTGTTAAATAAAATATTTAATCTCTTTTTTGCTGTTGAACTTTTTATTATTAATTTTACTATAATAATAAGAAGAAACACAGTCAAAAAGGTTTAAACCACCTAAAAAAAAAGAGGCAACAAAATTCTGTAAAATGTAGAATCAATCACTTTTGGAGGCAATGACGCAAGAGCTTGAAACTTGTAATGTAGGCTGTGAAATGGAAATAAGCCTTCATGATTGTTGGTACCGAATCGCGACTTGCGGTACCTGGTCCATTAAGGGCCCGACAACGATTTAATAAACTTTAAACCTATAAGAAGGCCCAACCTATTTCTCCGCGAGCTCGCTACGTCCGATCTAGAACGGGTCCAACCTCCAGCTCGCAAGGAAGCAGTCAACGGCGGTTCCTTGATTCGCGGGATATGCGATAACGCGATATCCGGTGGGAGTTCAGCTCGGATACGACTATAAAAAGACGTCGAGATTTAGGTTGAGGGGAGTACTTCGGGGACTTCTTCTTCGACAACTTAGAGAAAAATAGAGAATACTTGTAAAATCTCCTCGAGATTTCTTTACTTGTAGCAATTCCTTATTGATTCAATACGAAAATTCAATTCGTCGAGTTTATATCCAAATTACATCTTTGATTCATAGGTAGAAAATAGCCCATCAAAAGTTCTTCCCTAAAAATCCTTACAAAAAACTAGGTGTGCGATTCCGCATCCACAATGATTTTAAACTAACACTCACGAGAACCATCCGATTCCACAACCAAAGCATGGAAGAGGTTTGTGTGTTTAGTCAAAACCATGGGAAATGGAGTGAAACAGTAAAAATCCTTCTTCTTTTTTCCGACAAATCAAATATATTGATTTCATAAGAAGAGTACAAGACATAGAAACATTGTCAATACAACCGTTAACGCAAATAAAGGAAATTGAAACAATTTCGATGAAGGGGTGGAGGGTAACCATGCTTTTCTTTCGGAAGTCTTATAGGCTAACAGATAAAATATGTTATGTCCCCCCTTCATAAACTTTTTGTTGGCTATCATCTCTTGGATGAAACTCCAAAATGCACTTGGCATTACCTTAATAAACAAGACTAAACTAAATATTGTTGGTGATGAATCTGAAACTTGTCTCTTCGTTGAAATCAAAATACTTAATGATTCCGGTAAAGTCTCTTTGTGTTTATGTATGAGGATACATTGATTTCGTATCGAGAGAAGAAACAGAAAATACCGCATCTTCGGAATCTGGTAGTAATCAAAACGATGAAGCATAGTCTCTCCTCTCTTTGGCCATACCCGTTTTCTTCTCATCGAACAATCCTTAACACCAGAAACGTTTGCCCCTGGATCCCAGATCCGTGCTTGAAATTCCCTTCTCAATTTGGAGATATTCAAATCAGAGTCACATATTTTTCGATAAAGGAATCGAAACGTTTCAAAGATGAACTGACGGAAACCAATCGGAAGATTCCCGATTGGAATGAAACCAACACAAATACTCCTGGGCCATTGCCGGATTATGGTCGGAAAGAGAGAAAGAGAACGAGACTTTGAAATTGAAACTTCAAAATCATTTTTCAAAATCATTGATTTAGTTTTATTTGAAAAATTTAAATCTATCTACAAACAAACAAAAGAAAGAAAGAGTACGATCGACGCCGGAACCGACGTGTCGGCCGGTGGTTGTGTCAAAGAGAGAAAACGGTTTGCAGAGAGAAAACTATAAAAACTTGTCTCCTCTCGTGGACTTTTAGTAAAAATCCTATGGAGATAAAAGCCTATTAAAGATATATGGACTTTATCTAAACGTGGTCAAACAGGCCATAATAAGGCCCATTAGAAAATATTATATTTTCCGTTTTTACTGACGATTTCCGTTTTTTACTTTTTGTTTTCTACAGTATTTCCGTAATTTTTTGGATTATTTCCAAAATCCAAAAAATGAAAAAATGAAGAGAGGTCGCAGGCATTTATGAGAAAAGACACGTGTCGCATTTACCGTGGTCAAACTCAACATAACCACAGTTAAATCATTCAAAACCATGGAGATATCGACACGTGTCTTAATCCAAAAGGCTATGATATTATTATTTTCTCACGGACCAATATATATCCTCTTGGTCCTCTCAACAGAAAATATAGGTTTGATTATCGACGATGACGCATCCTAAGGTTTTCTTCGACATGACGATCGGTGGACAGGCGGCGAGACGGATCGTGATGGAGTTGTACACCGACAAGACACCGAAGACGGCGGAGAATTTCCGAGCACTCTGCACCGGCGAGAAAGGCGTTGGACGCAGCGGCAAGCCGCTTCACTTTAAGGGATCTTCGTTTCACCGAGTGATCCCTAATTTCATGTGCCAGGGCGGAGATTTCACAGCGGGGAACGGGACGGGCGGGGAATCGATCTACGGAGCGAAGTTCGAGGACGAGAATTTCGAGAGGAAGCACACAGGAGCTGGCATTCTGTCGATGGCGAACGCAGGTGCCAACACCAACGGATCTCAGTTCTTCATCTGCACCGTGAAGACCGACTGGCTTGACGGGAAGCACGTGGTTTTTGGTCAGGTCATCGAAGGATTGGACGTCGTCATGGCGATAGAGAAGATCGGATCTTCCTCTGGAAAGCCGACCAAGCCTGTTGTTATCGCCGATTGCGGTCAGATCTCTTAGATGGATCTAGGGTTTAGTCTCTAATCAATTTCTTAGCTATGGACTTTGTTTTTCTGTTTCTGCTTTTTCCTAATTAACCACCATTAAATAATAACAAGTTTTTTTTTTTTAATTTTTGTGGCTGTTTCTGACTCCTTTTTTGGCGACTATAATAAAATAAAAAATCACCAATGGGATATTTTTAGAGTAAGGAAAATAGGCCCTCTTACATTTGAAGTCCTTATTAGTTGAATTTGAAATATATAAAAGATAAATTTTGATATGAGAACTAATATCTAATTTAAGTGTTATTAATTTAAATATGTTGAATTTGTAATTCTTAGATTTTTATTGAAAATATAATATTTTGTTGATTTGTTGTGTAATACGTGTTTTGATATTTATATCATATTTTTCACCCGTGCAGCAGAGCTTGTGCTATACGAAATCTAGATTCTAATCCGCATTGTATGCGGAACAATAATTTTTATACATTACTTTTTATGAAATTTATATTGAGCAAACACTAACGAAAATGGTTTGACTTAAAATTTAATTTAAAAAATCATGATTATGTGATTACAAAAAAAAGAATAAATTGTTGTAAAAGTTATATGATGTTATCGTATGGTGGATATTAGTAGAATATGAGTATGAATTAGTTATGTATATTTCGATGTAATCTTAATTCTAAACTTTGTTATTATGTGAATTTAGATTACCAAATACCCAATTATTTTATTATTTTATTAAAATCAAATTTCACATATTATATATTCATGAGTGTTAAAATGGACTAACCCGTCATTTTAATATGCCTCAAATCAGTTTGTTATCTTTCTTGTTTTGACAAAACAGTATGCAAATGACCACAATTGTAAAAACATAATCCTAACCCGTCCTACCATATTATCGTATTATATAAATATTTACTAATTTTGAATATTTGAAGTTTTATCAAGTTAAAATCTTTTTAATAATAATATTTATATAATTTTGTATGATTATGGTTCAATTAAATAACCAGATTAAACCAAACATAATTTTTGTTAATTTGGATGTCACTTAAATTTTCGAGTTCGGATTAAAATATCTTCTCTTAGATACCAATGCAGCCACGTACAAACATAAAATTTACATTTAATTTCTATAATCATGGATTAATGTTATTATATTTTAAATAATTTAATCAATCAAATAGATATTAAATGTTATTTATAGATATTATAATTAATTAGAATATTTATATCTAACAATAAAGATATCGTGCAATTTTTTTCCTTATAAAAATTTGTTTGAAAACATGTTCAACCTTTTTTTCAAAAATAAGGAGTGTTTGAAACCCGATTCTAAAAATAATTTTTTTTTATAGTATATATATATATATATATATATATATATATATGAGTTTTATGGGCTTTTTTCATACACGAACTAGATTCTAATCCACGCACATGCGCGGGATCAAATTTTTTGTAAACTAAATTTTGAAATATATAATAGGTGAAATGAGAAATAAAAAAAAAATAGGTGAAATGAGAAATAAAATATAATTTAAGTATTATTGATTTAAATATGTTGAATTTGTAATTCTTAAGTTTTTAGTGAGAGGATAATATTTTGTTGATTTGTTGTGCAATATATGTTTTGATGTTTATACCATATTTTTAACACGTGCTATGTGAAATCTAGATTTTAATTCGTTATGTGTGCATGACAATAATTTTTATATATTATTTATGTGAAATTTATATTAAGCAAACACTAACGAAATTGGTTTGGCTTAAATTTTAATAAAAAAATTCATGATTATATGATTTATTTAACCTTAAATGATATCATAGTTTGCTATCTAACAAAAAGTTAAATTGTTATAAAAATTATATAATGTTATCATATGATACGGATATTATTAGAATAGGAGTATGTGTTAATTAAGTATATATCGATGTTCTCTTAATTGTAAACTTTGTTATTATGTGAATTTAAATTACCACACAACTAATTATTTATTGTTTTATTAAAATCAAATTTGACAAATTATATATTTATGAGTGTTAAAATGGGATAACCCGTCCTTTTAATCTGCCTTGAATCAACGTGTTATCTTGTATGTTTTGATAAACCAACCCACAAAAGACCGCAATTGTAAAAACATAACTCTAACCCACCCACCATATTACCGTATAATATAAACATTTACTAATATTTAAAATTTTATCAAGTTAAAATATTTTTAATAATAAGATTTATATCATTTGGTCTAATTATGGTTCCATTAAATAAATAGATTAAACCAAACATAAATTTTTAAATTTGTATATCAATTAAATTTCAAATTCGGATTAAAATCCCTTCTCTTAGGTACCAAGAAAACCACATACAAATATAAATTTTACATTTAAATAAAATATACATTTAAATAATTTAATCAATTAAATAGATATTAAATGTTATTTATAAATATTATAATTAATTAGAATATCCATATCGAACAATAAATATATTATGTAGATTATCTATAAAACAAAATATATTTGGTAACATATATAGTTATCCAAATAAATTATAATCTTATATGTATTTAATCATGTTTAAACACAAAAAATGTATCTATTTTACTAATAGTATAAATGTATGACCATAAAGAAAAATTTAAACGGGTGATGAAAGGAAAACCTATTTTGAATCATAACAAGTCTTCTTTTCGCATAATTTTAGTCGAGACTATTTACAAAGTCATGGTTCATCAAATATGACGAAAATCATATTTTTGGCTATTAAAAATTAGTAACATATTATCTATATATATATATATATAATTAGTTTTGCTCACTTCTCATTTTACTATCTTAGCTTCCACTTAGGCATCAATTTGTTTTTATAAAAAAAAGCCACAAAAGATCTACTACAAAAAGAAGGTTGTAGCCCACGCCGAGACTACAGTTAGTGTCGAAGCTAGGTCATTCTAAGGGCAAGACCTCTAGATGATAACGTCCCAAGCGTTCGATTAAACCCTTTGCTTAGAGTTACTCCTATGTCAAACCAACAATAGTCGTCACAATGTATAGCTATATGCACAATTTCTCTTAAACAAATACGATATTAGTTTAGAGATGTAATTATTGACAAGTATAATTTAGCATAATAATACAAAAATTGTCAATTCCAGTCACACACAATCCACACTTGCCTATTATTTTAATTTAAAAGAAGAAAACGATGAATTCATCAATGAAAACAACAATGCACGCACACTCTTTGTTTAAAGAAGGAAACAAGCCAAATCCATATTATTCCAGAGGAATCATGAATTTCCATACGAGTATTTTTCAATCGTGATTAAACCCCAACTCGTGGGAAAATAAACCTGGTAAAAAGAAAGATAAAATATTATAACTTATTGATCGTCAATTCGAACACGACGACAACAATAAGAATAACCCAAACATAGTAACGGTTAAGATATGAATTAAGCGTTTCGAGAAGAAATCTGATTAAAAGAAACAACCAAAACTGAAATTTAAAAGGCCTAACATAGGCCAGTTTCGGACCTTAATGAGACCAATTTTGTCAACCGTTGTTTATCGAAAACATAAATTAACTTAGGTTTAAATAATAGTTTAACTTTGTTTGTCTTCTTCAATCGTCTTATTTATTTTAGGACATGGAAAAAAATAAACATTCTAAAAGAGGTAGACCCTACAATATTTTCTTACTTTATTTTCCATATTTTTATTCTAAATGTATTACGAGCTTAAAATGATAATATATTACCTTTAAAAAATCAATTAATTGAAAAAATTGATCACCAAAGATGAAAAAAAGGAAAAAAAATGTGTAGCATCGATTAAACAAACACATAGATAAACAGAAATTTAAGATTTTTTTTGTTTAAAACTAAAAATAAACCTTACATAGCTTTTAAATTGATAGAAACAATTCTAATAATTACGAGACCAAAAAAACAAATAATAATATTACACAATAAAAAAAATAGAAAAATGTTTAGCACCCTTAGTTAGTAATAAATTAATTCCGGGTAATGCTGCAGCCCTTAAGATACGCATGTGCTTATGTTATATGCTTTTAAAAAAAATATAATTATTTGTTTTTTGTTTTTTGCAATTAAAAAAAAAATGGAGAGACAGGCAAACTGAAGACTAAACGTGTGAAATTTTTGAATCGTTAATGCAATTATTAGGTGTAAACCTAACGTGTACCTGACCCGGTTAATCCCCCGGCAAATGAAATTGCTTCTAACTAAACCTAACGTGTACCGGACCCGGTTAAGCCCCCGGCAAGGCGACGAAGTGTCGTGAGCTGTCGTCTCGCGAGAGGGAAAAGAGTTCGAACCAGATCTCTCTCTCTTTTCTCTCATTTTTCGAATTCAGCAAATCGCACAAGTCGTGTGACAGAGACGGCTGCGTTGGATCGGACCACTTGTGCGATTCTCTTTCGTCATCCATTCCTTATCCTTCAATTGCCGCCGGAAAATCGCGATTGATCCTGATCGGAACTAGGATTAACGGGAGCGAGATTGACTAGATTTCTCTTCCGATTCCGATAGATCAATTTAGGGTTATTTGGGTTCAAATCTGGATAGAATGGAGTCGGACAATGGGAAGGGGTTGATACTAGCTGTGGCGTCTAGTGTTTTCATTGGTTCCAGCTTCATCTTGAAGAAGAAAGGTCTCAAGCGAGCTGGTTCTAATGGAACCCGAGCAGGTCCTTGTTCAATTTCCCCCCCTTAATACTTACTTGTTATCAATATTATATATACAAGAGAGAATGAAAGAATCTCACACAGGTTATGGAGGCTATACATACTTATTAGAGCCTCTTTGGTGGGCGGGCATGGTGACAAGTTAGTTCATCATTTCACTTTGTTTTTCTTTCTTTCCATGTTCGCATACTCTATATTTGCTAAACATGATTCTGTAGTGATTGTTGGAGAAGCTGCCAACTTTGTGGCCTACATTTATGCACCGGCTGTACTCGTCACTCCTCTTGGTGCATTAAGTATAATCATCAGGTATGTGATGACATTGCTCAGTTCCACGGTTCTGTCTTTTCTGATTCTCTGACTAACCTCTCCTTTCTAGTGCTGCTTTGGCACATTTCCTATTAAAGGAAAAACTTAAGAAAATGGGTGTTCTGGGATGTGTGTCTTGCATCGTGGGATCCGTTGTTATTGTCATACACGCACCTAGGGAGCAGACTCCTAATTCCGTTCAAGAAATATGGAATCTGGCAACTCAGCCAGGTACCTCTCTCTCTCCCACACCTTATGCCTTTATGTGCGGTTGATTGTTTATCTGACAAATACTATTTTGTGTATGAAACAGCTTTTCTATTTTACGTAGCCATAACCATGTCCATTGTCCTTGCTTTAATTCTGCACTTTGAACCTCTCTGCGGCCAAACAAACATTCTGGTTTATATCGGAATCTGTTCATTAATGGGTTCTCTCACTGTAAGTTGCTTCCTCTGATTTTACTTTTCAGCTGTATTCCTACTTTTCTTGTGCACCCCCATTTAGCTTGTTGCTCGTGTCTCTAAAGTTTGCAATGTTTGTTTATACCAGGTTATGAGCATAAAAGCTATTGGAATTGCGATAAAGTTAACAATGGAGGGAGTAAGCCAGATCGGGTATCCACAGACTTGGCTTTTTGTCATGGTTGCAGCAACCTGTGTCGTTACCCAATTGATTTATCTGAACAAGGTAAGCTCCCGCTATCAGAATGCTTTTGATATCCTTACATTCTGGCGCCAATTCCGAGTTAGAGTAGAACAGGTATATTGTTAATGCCCGCGAACAAATATCCATCAGTAGATCATCAATCAACTAGACCTCTAGAATTGATAGGTTTTTCGGGCCAAAAGATCTGAGATTGTTTTACTTTTACGTAGTTTCTTCTAAACAGTTGTACTATACCCGTGCTGACTTGTTGAAACTTTTGGCCTATGATTGAATTGTTTGGCAGGCCTTGGACACATTCAATGCAGCAATTGTATCTCCAGTGTACTACGTAATGTTCACAACCCTCACAATTGTTGCTAGTGCAATAATGTTCAAGGTAGGTTTTAACTACATCATCAATTCTGTTTCAGAAATTGGTTATATGAAACACTCTTAACATCACGTCCGATGCTTCTGACAGGACTGGTCTGGGCAAGACGCAACCAGCATAGCCTCTGAGATATGTGGATTCATCACTGTGCTCACAGGCACAATGATACTTCATGGCACCAAGGAGGAGGAACAACAAGCTTCTTCAGGTAAAGAAAAAACTCTTCATTTTCGGACATCATCGATTGATACGCCCATCATATCTGTTGCATTAAACGCAATATTGCAGCTCTGATCTTTGGCTCTTCAGAATCAGTGAGATGGTACGAATCAAGAAAGAGCTCGAATGAAGAACATCTGATAAGCCTGTACAGTCCTGAATACTAGGAAGAAGGTGGCATCTCTAGACTCCCAATAGATTTGAAATGTGCCAAGAACAAGCCTCGTGAAATGATGTCTGGTTCGTTGTGGTGGCTTGTTAGTTTTGTATTGATTCTCTTGTGGTCTCTCTCTGTACAGACAAAAGTTTGTCTAATTTAAACTGCACACATTCTTTAGTTTTGAGCTCTGTATCTCTTGTTAGTACACAGTACAGGTTCTTCTTCTTATCTGGACTTTTGTCCCAATATATGTATTCTTCATTTTTCTAGGATGAAATATTTCCTTAATTGTACTCGAATTGAAAGAAAGAAAGAAAAAGTTAAAAAGTTTGATCAGAAAGAAAAAATAATGAACCCTGCAATCTATCTATCTATACTACATGAAAACAGCTATTTGAAGCTCTTCAAGCTATCCACCTCAGCCAAAATAATCTGCCCTGAAAAGCTGGGATCTGGGTTTTGACGGCAATAGACCTGGGATCATGGTTTGATAGGACCCAGACGAATGGCCGATAATAGAGCCATTACCTTCTTATGGAAGAGGGAGAGAGAGACCTGGTGGTAGACACATTAGCCTCATTCATGGAGACAATCTCACTAATGTTGTTATTACAGGTACTTTGCTCTCTCTTTTTTCATTGACAATGCGCTTAATTAGCCAGAGCTTCTATGGACTGTTGGGCTTTATTGAACAATTTGGCCTGATTTATTTGCTTTGGTAAGAACATCTGCAAATATTACTTCACTGTTTCTTATTCCAAGGCATGATTCAAAAGCCAAATGCAAATGGTAGGCGAAATTTCGTTGTGTTTAACTCAAAATTATATATTTCACAAGTTAAAAATTCTGCGGTTGAAACAATCAAGGCCATAGTCTCTACTCTAGCCATCTCAGGTGATCTATAGCTATGAGGAGAAACACTTTTGCTTGACTTGGTTTGGAGTTCTCTAGAATTCACTCCTCGGCTTTTCGGTTGTTTTTTCTCCTTGGTTCAGAGTCTGTACTTTGATTCTCGGAGATGAATAAAGCAAAATCAGTTTCTAATTCTAAAATAATCACACCTAGATTATAAAAATTACATGAGAAAATGGTACAATCGATGGACAGGGAAAAATGTGGTGGGAGTTATGGTGGTACATACAAGAGGCCATCTTATTGAAATCAAGAACTCTCATAATATCCTAATCTCAAACCTCACTCTGCTCAAGTCTCCATTCTGGACAATACATCATGTTTACTGCAGGTGCTTAATTACTTCCAACTACTTTTGCTACATTGTTATGCTATGTCACAAGTGTGCATCGTTCGATGACCTCTGCGACTTTGTTTTGCAGCATTGTTGTTATTAAAAATAAAAATATGACCATCCTTGCTCCAATGAATGCCCCTAACACCGATGGTATAGATCCAGGTACATTCTCTATTCTGGCTTCGATTGTTGGTGTCGGAGATAGTGAGGTCAGAATATGGAACATAGATTGGTGAGCAAGGGAGAGTAACATGAATGGTGCCCTGAGGTAAAGGTTAGAGCAGAGTAGTGATGGAAATGATGGACGAGAAAGATAATTGATTTTGTAAGTTTTAGAGAGTTGATACTGTTATTAAATGAGAAAAATAATAAATTTTACATTTTCAAGGTTTTTTATTTAAGCAAAAAAATTGACTTTTTGGTATCATTAAATTCCAAATAATGTAATCTACTGTTGTACCATAGCAAATATATTTTCGCTTTTATTTTTAGTAACACATATACAATAAAAAGAAAAACTATATAAATATACGGGTCGACGATCTATTTCCCTACGGATACTTTCATATAATAACACATCTATACAAAGTTTAACCCTAATGCTATTTCCTCATCATTTGAAAGTTTGAAACTTATTTTTCCACGAAATCAAAATTCGAAACCTATTTCCCCACATATGTCGGTTTTATCGGTTTGATGTCAGTTTTGAACAGTTTGTAACCTAAAATTAAACCATACCTCTTTACTCAAATCGATCCGACCCGTAATCAAACCGACCGACCTGATTTCTTCTTCTTCACCCGACTTCTTCTTCACCCGACTTCTTCTTCTTCTACACCCAAAAAAATTCGATCCCAATTCATAAGAAAACTAATATGAAAAAATTGAAATTGGAAAAATTAAAATTGGGAATATTGAAATTGAAATTGAAATTAAAATTGAAATTGAAATCGAAATCTCAAAACCGAAATCTTTTGGTCCCGTTCATCCTTGGAGACGGAGGCGAAGCCATTACACACATTTGTCGAAATCTCAAAACCGAAATCTTCTTTTATTTGTTAAAACAATAATCACGGAAAGATGGCACTCATGAATGGAAGCATGAATCTATCATCGGTCAAATCGTCGATATAAAACCACCGTCAAACAACCTTCTTCTTCGCCGTTGTGGATGCGGAATCGCACACCTAATTTTTGTAAGGATTTTTAGGGAAGAACTTTAGATGGGCTAGTTTCTATCTACGAATCAAAGATGTAATTTGGATATAAACTCGACGAATTGGATTTGGTATTTGAATCAATAAGAATGTGTTTGCAAGTAAGGGAATCTCGAGGAGATTTTACAAGTATTCGGTATTTTTTACTAGAAAAGAGTCCCCTTCAACCTAAATCTCGACGTCCTATTATAGTCGACGTTGGGCTGAACTTCCTCTGGATATCTCGACGTCGCGTATCCCGTGAATCGAGGAGCCGTTATTGACTCCTTATTTTACGAGCTGGAGGTTTGACTTACTCTGGGTCCGACGTAGCGTGCTCGCGGAGTGATAGGTGGGCCATCCTTATCGGTTTAGAGATTGTTTGGTTGTTTAATGGGCCCTTAATGGGCCAGATCTCGCAGGTCGAGATCTGGTACCAACAATTGCCCCCCAGCCCATTAAGTTAATATTTGCTTAATGGGTGAAGAGAAACTGTTCGGCATCCTTTCCGCGCCAGAGATCTCGATTTTACCGAGATCTTCGCGAATCGAACGGCCGAGATTCGGGGAGAGGAACCGGCCGCACGATTCTCGGTAAAAAAGGTAATCATTATGTTTCTTGAGATTGTACGACCGAGATTTGAGGAGGTGAAAGATCTCCGCGATCTCAACGGCTGGGGTTAATCCTTCTTTATAAACTTCTTTCTGTGCTTCCCAATAAACCACGATCATCATCCCGACTAAGGTAACTTCTCACTTCTCTTCTCCCTTCTTCTTACGATTTTCTGGGTTTACACATATAATTTTTATTCGCCGATAGGATTTTCCCTGATTCGCCGAGACCTAGATTCTTTTTCATTTCGGTTCTTATATCAAACCCTATGGCCGATCCCTCGAAATTCGCTCCGGCGCATCCATATGAGCTTTTCGGGCGGCACTGGAAGTCGGCTACGACCTGGCAAACTAGTATAAACCTCCGGCAAGTCTACAACGTTCCGGCGGACGTCGAGCTAGCCGTTCCATCAGAATTCAAGACGCCGAAGAGATGTAGGCCGGGGTTTTGCTCTACCTACGCAACTCTCTTCGAGAAGTGCGGGCTCTCCTTCCCTATCTCCCCCTTCCTGCTCGAGCTTCTCGCGGAGGTTCAGCTTTGTTTCTCGCAGATGATGCCGAACTTCGTTCGGCACGTCGTCGCACTGTCTGTCCGGGCCTACGAAGAAGGGATTCATCTCCGTGTGAGAGATGTGCTTCATCTTTGTTCGGTGAAGCACAATCCCGGGTTCCCGGGGACTTTTTATTTGTCTCCGAGGGCCAACAGAAGTGTTATTAGTGGGATTTCGGGTAAAGATGAATGGCGGGACAAGACAATCTTGTTTTGGATTAACACGGCCTCGATAGGAGATCTTGATATCTCCAGACTTCCGAGACGGTGGTCTGCCATAGCCGGTCAGAAATGAGCTCACAGGCTTGCTAACTCTGTTTAGGCGATGTTCTTTGTATTGGTGCATGTACTGACTTCTTTTTTGTATTTTTCAGTTACTCCGAAGAAGTCTCCTTTCACGGACGAGCTCAAGGCACTTGTCACAGCGTTGCGACGTGAAAGAACGGAGTGGGATTTATTCACGAGGAACAGGATTACCCGAGCTTTCGGGCCGATTAGCCGACCAGCTCGCGATCCCCAGCCATCCCGACAACCTCCTCCATTAAAAAGTAAGTACACTTAGTTTTCTGGTATGAATAAATATCTTTAGTTCGATACCGACTGGTTTTTAACAGTGCTCGTCGATATTTTAGTTGAGCCAGCTAGGGTTCGGACGATCCCGACTCCGACCACCCGACCTACGCCAGACACCAGTTCGTCCTCCAGTACCGTACAACCTCTAATCATGTCTAGACGCGCAAGCTACCGCAGCCGAGCTCCGGCCACTTCGAGCGTTGCTGCCAGTCGGGTCCGTTCCGGTGATATCGCTGCGGCGGTAAGTGACGCCTTGAATACACCGGTTCGAGCGGGACTGTCGGAGCAGCCCGAAATTGTGGCGTCGATTGGGTCTGGCGAGGCCCAGAGCCATGGCCCCATTCAGCCGGTTGCAGAGGACTCCATGGACCCCGCCGTAGACCCCATATCTGTCAGTTCGAAATCGAACAGGTCTAATGCTGCCACGACCTAACGTCGCCCAGAGACGCCGCGTTCCTTGCAGACTTCGCACCCATCGGGGCCGTCGCATCCTCGAGCGAAATGTAAGAGGATCGAGCCCGCATGATCATGTGGTTCTGAGGGCCGTCGTGGGCCCGACTCAACCAACGGCTCTTCGGCGAGCCGGCCATTCCACTGGGCGTTCAAGCACGCTAGGGATTCTCCTATCACCGAGGATCCAGAAGGGATGGCGACACTGTTTCGCCATTGCAAGGCAGCTGGATGTCAGCTTCCTTCGCTGAGGAACATGTCCGAGAGGGAGGCCTACTTGAACTTGTGTATTGCGAATGGGAAGGTATGTTTTTCATGGTTTTTGCCTTAGTAATTTTTTGAGAAAATTATTCCATTGACTTGTTTGTTTCTGCCTCGTCTAGGCGCTGGCGGCGCAGAACAGGATGGTCGCTCTCTTAGAGCAGAGGGTTCGGGATGCCCCTCAGCCCGAGGAGGTCGAAAAGGAGAAACAAGTGGTCGCGGGTTTTAACGCCGAGGTGTAGGCTCTGAAGGCTCAAGAGGTTGCGAGGGCCACCGAACTGGCGAGGTTCCCCGTACTCGAGGCCCACAATGCTGACCTCGAAGCTTCTTTGGCTTCGATGTCCTGGAGGTTGCAAGCGACGGAGAATCATCTCGCTGCTTATCGAACAGAAAATCAGACTGCGCTAGAACAAGCCGCTCGACTTGCTCGAGAGAATCGGGAGCTTACTGCGGCCCGAGACAAGGAAGTTTGACAGGGGCGCGGGCAGCCAGGCGGGAGTTATCCGCGAAATATGCCTTGGTTCTCGAACGGGTCAAGACCAAATGGGCCTTGAAAAAGGCGGAGACCGATGCCGAGATCGACCTTCAGGAGGTGATTGCTAATATCGACCTTTTGAACGAGCTGTAGAAGGGCGACACTACTGTCGAGGCCGAGATTCCTAAGGTCGTTGCGATAAGAGGGGAGTTCGAGGAGGCGTTCAAGGCGGCTCAGGTGTCCGTCTTCTCTCTCGGGAAGTTAAGTCTTCCTGCTGTTTCGGAGGATATGGTTGCTCTTATGGACGTCGACCCGATGTCTCGTGTCCCGGTGGGTATTGACCAGTTCGGAATGAATGTGGAGGCGGCGGAGAGCTCGAGGGCAGATGATGAGATCGCCGCGGATGAGTTCATAGCCGATTGAGTGGACAACTGTTTTCTTTTATCCTTGTCTTTTTATATTAGAATATTGGGCCTTAGCCGGGAGGTTTTAATCCGGCATTCTGTTAGTTTTAGAATATTTTGATGATTCGAACACGTTGCCTTAGCCGGGAGGTTTTAACCCGGTACCTCGTTGGTTTCAATAAAATGTTTCGAATTTTCATAAGTGAGGGCTTCACAATTTTATTAAGTAAAAGACTTCGATGTCTTTTGCCTTAGTAAAATTTTTTCCTTGAAATTTTGACATTCGTCGTTGCTTCGGTTTGTTTCGACGAGGTGTGAGCTTCGCCAAAAGGTTTATTGCCTTGGCGAAGTGTTTTGCCTTAGCAAATTTTATGCCCCGAAACTCGGGTTCGCTTTTCTTTTCGATTCTTTTGGCAAGAAGTCGGTCGAGGGTGTTATGGGGTTAGAGCCCGTTGTTTGGAAGTTAGGTCATATCGACGTGGTCTCTTGACCGCATTCGTTTGAACTTTTATGAGAGCGGATGGTTCGGTGGATCTCGGGGTGGTTTTACTACGAAGTTTCACCCTGTGGCTTAGTTCGTGATGCGAGGTCGCGAGAATTTAGTGATACGAGAGCTAAATAGTGTTTACTCGGGAAATATGCGAGGTGAAAATGTTTCTTTATTCATATGGGCCCACTAAGAAATGAGCGAGCTACAACGTACGATGATCAAGATAAACGATAGTGTGTTTTTTTTTGGTGGTTGCACTCGCGGGTCGAGCTGCCTACGTACCCCGTCAAGAGATCAAGCCTTTACGTAGTTCGATTATTATGCATACTCAGTCGTGATATCGTTTTAGGTTCATAGAATTCCAAGATTTTTTTTCTGGTACGCCGTTTTTGACTTTCGCGAGCTTGTAGACGCCGTTGCGTACTACTTCGATGACGCGGTAGGGACCTTCCCAGTTGGTCCCTAGTTTTCCGGCACCTCGCTCTTTGGTATTTTCGTATACCTTTCGCAAGACTAGGTCGCCCACTTCGAAACTCCAGTGTTTAACGTTGGAGTTATAGTAGCGGGCGGCGGCTTTCTGGTAGTTTTGGATTCTGATCAATGCTTGGTCTCGATGTTCGTCGATGAAATCCAATTGATCTCGTAACATTTCTTCGTTGAATTCGCTGTTCGATGGGCATAGAGTTCGTTTGGGGCTTGGTACCGAGACTTCGGCTGGGACTATTGCCTCCATCCCGTATGCTAGTGAAAACGGTGTTTCGTGTGCAGCTCGATGGGGGGTGGTGCGGCAGGCCCAGAGGACCCCGGGGAGTTCATCTGCCCATCTTTGTTTCCTTGAGTCAAGTCTTTTCTTGAGGTTACTCAAGATCGTTTTGTTCGCGGCTTCAGCGTGACCATTCCCCTGAGGGTACCTCGGGGTCGAGGTGGTTAGACGGATTTTCCACTTGGTGTAGAAAACTCTGAAGCTTCGAGATATGAACTGGGATCCATTATCGATTACAATTTCGTATGGGATCCCGTGCCGACATATGATGTTTTTCCAGACAAAGTCTTTCACTTCGACTTGCGTGGTTTGCTGGAAGGCTCCTGCCTCGACCCATTTGGTGAAGAAATTGGTAAGGACTAGTAGGAAACATAATTTCTTTCGCCTCGATTCGACGAGTGGTCCTACGATATCCATAGACCATCGCATGAATGGGTACGGGGCCGAGAGCGAGGAGAGTGTCTCGGTTTGTTGATGGATTCTTGGGGGCGTGTCTTTGGCATTTGTCGCATTTCTTTGAATAGTTCTCGCAGTCCGCGACGATGGTTGGCCAAAAATAGCCGTGCTGTTTTATTCTGACGGCGAGGCGCGGCCTCCGGAGTGACTTCCGCAGTGGCCGTCGTGCATCTCACCCATTATTGCAAGGGCTTCTATGCCGTGGACGCATATGAGGTTTGGTTCGTAAACGCTTCACTTGTAGAGCTTGTCGTTTATTACGCAATAGCGCGAGCTTTGTGCTTTCAGTTTTCGGGCTGCCCACTTCTCGGGTGGTACGGTCCCATCTGTAATGTACCGGAGGATTGGTATTCTCCAATCTGGTTTCCGGATGTACTCGTCTGATTCCGGATCACCGGTAGTTGTTGGGGCGACCTTGTCGGGCGATTCGGGCTCGACTGGTAAGTCGGGACCGTGCTCGCCTATGCCTACGGGGTCGTCTTCTTCGTCCTCCGGGGGTGCTGCGGGATCAGGTCCGTGTTCCTCTGCGTCGGAGAAGACTTGGTCGGTCTCCATCTCTTCGGGCACGGCCGTTATTTCGTTTATAGTGAGAGCTTTGAGGGCGATCTCGATGCTTGGTTTTTTTATTCCTTCGAATGGAATTATTCTGTTGACTAATGGATCCGAGGTCGAGGCGAGAGCGGCGAGCGCATGCGCCGAAGTGTTTTCACCTCTCGGGATCCTTGTTAGTTCGAATTTGTCGAGCTGTTCTGATAACCTGCGAACAACTTGGAGGTATGCGTCCATGCGTTCATCTTTGGCCTCGTACTCGCCATGAAATTGGCTCGTGAAGAGCTGGGAGTCGCTAAAAGCGTCAACCTCCCGAGCTCCGATCCCGAGTGCGAGCCTTAGACCGGCGATTAGTGCTTCGTACTCTGCTTCGTTATTGGAAGCGGTGAAGCCTAGTCTGAAAGATTGTTCGATTACCTCGCCTGTTAGAGAGGTAAGTTTGATGCCAACTCCGGATCCTTTTTTAGACGAGAATCCATCGACGTGGAGTGTCCATTTCTTGGATGGGTTTGTTTCGTTGGCGACCTCGGGTGCCAGTTCGATCACGAAGTCTGCTAAGACTTGTGCCTTGGCGCACGTACGAGTGCGATATTTGATATCGTACTCACTTAGTTCGATTGCCCATTTGGCGAGGCGTCTCGATTGACTCGGGCTATGGAGGATAGTTCTGAGCGGCTGTGATGTCATTACTACTATCGAGTGGGACTGAAAGTACGGCCTAAGTTTTCAGGCCGACATCACGATTGCCAGGGCTAATTTTTCCATGGCGGGGTATCTTGTTTCGGCGTCGATCAGTGTTTTACTCACATAATAGATCGGCTTTTGTTCATTTTGTTCTTCGCGAACTAAGACTCCGTTCATGGCTGCCTGAGATACCGCGACGTACAGGTATAAGGGTTCTCCTTCTACTGGTATCGACAATATCGGGGGCTCGCTTAGATATGCTTTGAGTTGTCGGAGTGCGTCTTCGCATTGCTCATCCCAAAGGAACTTTTTGTTTCCTTTGAGGAGTTGATAGAAAGGGAGGCACTTGTCTGTTGATCAGGAGATAAACCTATTTAGGGCGGCTATTCTCCCGGTCAGACGTTGAACCTCTCGGGTTGTTTTGGGTGATGGCATTTCTAAGAAAGCCGCGATCTGTTTTGGGTTTGCCTCGATGCCTCTCGCGGTTACTAGGTAGCCAAGGAATTCTCCCGAATCGACCCTGAATGAGAACTTCTCCGGGTTGAGTTTCATTCCATTTTTGTTTAGGATAATGAAACATTCTCTGAGCTGTGCTACATGGTCGGTTTCTTTGGAGGATTTAACGAGCATGTCGTCGATATAAACCTCCATTGTTTTACCGAGTAGGTCTGCGAACATTTTGTTCACCAATCGTTGGTAAGTTGCTCCGGCGTTTTTAAGGCCGAAGGGCATCACTCTGTAGCAGTGCGTGCCTCGATCGGTGATGAATGACGTTTTTTCTTGGTCTTCCGGGTTCATCTTGATCTGGTTGTACCCGAAAAAAGCGTCATGAAGGATAACAGTTCGTGACCGGCCGTGGCTTCGTTTAGGTCATGCTTTGTTTAGGTCAGTAAAGTCAATGCAGACTCTCCACTCTCCATTTTTCTTTTTGACGACTACGGGGTTGGCCAACCAGTCGGGGTATTTCACCTCTCTGATGGAGCCGACCTTGAGTAGTCGGTCTACTTCGTCGTTAACAGCTTTAGCCCTTTCAGGGCCGAGCTTCCGACCTTTCTATTTAATGGGTTTATACGTTGGGTCGACGTTAAGTTCGTGTGACGTTACGTCGGTATCGACCCCGGGCATGTCCGCAGTGGACCATGCGAATGTGGCGACGTTCTCTTTTAAGAAAGTGATTAGTTCGCCTCGTATTTCCTTGGATAGGTCGATTCCTATGCCGACGAGGCGATCTGGGTTGTTGTCGTCTATGCAAACCTGCGTGATGAGTTCGGTCCGCGGTTCGCATATAGAGGGATCGTTTGATCTCTTTATTTGCTGGGTGGCGAGCTCGAGCTCTTTCTGTAATTGCTATACTGGATTACTCCTTGATTGTTTGTAATTTCCCATGTAACAATCTCGGGAAGCTGATTGGCTGCCTCGAAGCGTTTTGGTTCCTTCCGGCGAGGGGAATTTCACGCATTGGTGGTACGTCGATGGTACCGCTTTCATGGCGTATAGCCAGGGTATGCCAAGTATGGCGTTAAATGGTGCCGCGCGGTCTATGACCACAAATTCGATTAATTTCTGTACTCCTTCCGCATCTACGGGGATTTCGATAGTTCCTTTTGAGTATGTCATATTTCCGGCGAAGCCGGTTAACGGCGAAGCCGGTTAACGGCGAGGGTTTTCCTCGCAGAGATGAGTCTTCGAAGCCCCATCGACGGAAGGTTTCGTAGAAGAGTACATCTACCGAGCTGCCGGTGTCTATCATTATTCTTGACAGCTCGTAACCGCTAACGTCGAGCTGGACGATAAGGGCATCATCGTGCGGTTTATCGAGGTGTCGAGTTTCACTTTCTCTGAAAGTGATCCTGTGGTTGGGTCCCTGGAGAGGGCTTGGCTCCAACGATTTTGGTTCTTGCTCGGCGTTGGAACTGTTTGATCGAGTTCACTGAATCCCGGCAGAATTGCGAGCCGCCACATATAAAGTCTATTTTTTAGTGGTAGGTGGCTCTACTCCCCCCTTTTCGAAACAACGAGGCTTACGAGGGAGATGTGTGATGTCTTTTTGGGTGCCGATGGCGGCGTGATTACTGATTTCATCGATCCGCCACAGAGGCTTAGTTCTCTGAAGATCAGGTCGATACGTTTTTTCGGCGCTGGGGGCGGTCTCTCTTGTCCCGCGACCTCATTGGTTCGATCCCTTTTTTTTTAGGGTTCGACTTTTTGCTGTCGGGTTTTGGAACTGGTTCCGCCTTGGCGGCTTTGTCTGAGGGTTGCTCGGGATCGCTCTGAGCTGTTAGCAGGCGAGCCCGGGTCCTACACTCCTCGGTGGAGTGTCCTTTTCGTTTGTGATGATCACATTACTTCGATGGATCGTAATCCTTGTTCTTGGATTGGGAAGGGCTCCCGACGGCGTACGAATGTTGCCCCTGACTGGGGGGTTCCCTTCTGGGAGCCTTCTTCGACGTCGGGGAATGCTCCAGTGCTTCGTGCTTTTTGGTGAGATAAGCGGTCTCATCTTCGTACAAGGCGAAAGCGGATGCGCGATGTAGTGCGTCGTCTAAAGAAGTCGTAGGACGAACCGTGAGTTCCTTGCGGAAACTCGACGTATGCCATAAATTGTTCCTCAATACCAACAGCGCTACTACCTCGTTGGGGTTCGCTATTTTGTCTTTGATTTCTTTGAACTTTGTGATATATGTCCGAAGTGAATCCCCTGGGCCTTGCGAGAGCTTCCAGAGGTCGGCCTCTGACGCTTGCGCCTCGATGAATTCCGAGTACTGTTTGAGGAAGGCCGAGATGAGCTGGTAGAAATTGTCTATCGACGTTTCTTCCAGCGAGGCGAACCATTCCAGGGCTGGCCCGATCAGGGTTTCGACGAAGAGGCGGCAGTAGCCTGCTTCTTTTTCGTGATCGGGGAAATGGACCCTGGCGACCGTTAGACGGAATGCTCGTATGTGAGCTCGCGGGTCGGTCTTTCCAGCATACTCTGGGAATTTTATTTTACCCGTGTCTCTGATCTGTGCATTTACGATGCGATTAGTGAAGGGAGTTCGATTGGTCTCTTCGATCACTCGGTCGATATCCGGCACCGAACTCGTGGCGAGGTGGACGAGCGAGTTTATCTGCATTAAGTCGGCGTTCACCTTGTTGGCGTATCGCTGGAACACTTCGTGGTCAACTGAGTTCGAGAGACCGGCGAAAAGCGGATCGTGGGCCTGAACTCCATTGTCATGACCGTATGTTCGCGTGTTATCCTCTCGATTTACTGGAGGTGGGATCGGGAACGAGCCGTGAGTAGTTCGTTCGTGCTGGGTTCCCGAGAAGGATCCGAAGTCGAATGTGTTGAACGGTCTCGGCTCGCGGTTTTCCGTGCTTGGAGGAGGCGGTAACCTGGTCGAGGCTTGTCTGTTTGTCTCGTTGCTTAGGTTAGCAGCGAATGACGGCGAGCTTTCGTAGGTGAATGTCGAGGTCGGGGCATTTTGGATCGGGGTCTCGAACTGCCCTATGGTTGTCGGCGAAGCGTGGATCGTACCAAAATCCAAGCGCGTTCGCGGGGGTGGGCTTTCTTGCGAACGTCGCTCTCGACTTTCTGTCAAGCAACGTTCTTGCTGCTCTAGGCGAGCTTCGAGCGTACGAGTTGAGATCTCGTAGGTTTGCTGCCTTTCCACCAGGATGGATAACATCCCGCGAATTTCGGCCAGGTCATTCATGTGCTGTTGCGGCGTCAGAGATGGTGAGGCCGATCCCGTCCGACCAGTTTGGGCCTGGGATGGATCGGTCGATCTAGTCCATACCCAATTAGGGTTTTGGTCTGACGGCGCGTTGGGACGATGGGATTTACACGCCGAGACGTCGTGTTTCGGTTTGTGGCGAGTGTTTCCACTCCATCCGTTGCGATGGGATTTGATCCCACGGCGTTTGTCGGGATTGGGATCTGGGATGTGGATCCCGTGAGCGTGGGCTCAGTGGTCACGCCAGCGGCGTTGCGACCTGTTGAGGGGTTATCCCTTGTTGATTCTGAATGGCTTGGATCCATTTCGTTTCTCGTTAGATCGAAGATCTGATTCTTGTGTCTAGAAAGCTATATGCTCTTCCCTACAGTCGGCGCCAAAATGTGGATGCGGAATCGCACACCTAGTTTTTGTAAGGATTTTTAGGGAAGAACTTTAGATGGGCTAGTTTCTATCTATGAATCAAAGATGTAATTTGGATATAAACTCGACGAATTGGATTTGGTATTTGAATCAATAAGAATGTGTTTGCCAGTAAGGTAATCTCGAGGAGATTTTACAAGTATTCGGTATTTTTTGCTAGAAAAGAGTTCCCTTAAACCTAAATCTCGACGTCCTCTTATAGTCGACGTTGGGCTGAACTTCCTCCGGATATCTCGACGTCGCGTATCCCGTGAATCGAGGAGCCGTTATTGACTCCTTCTTTTACTAGCTGAAGGTTTGACTTACTCTGGGTCCGACGTCACGTGTTCGCGGAGTGATAGGGGCCATCCTTATCGGTTTAGAGATTGTTTGGTTGTTTAATGGGCCCTTAATGGGCCAGATCTCACAGGTCGAGATCTGATACCAATAGCCGTCCCAAGACATACTTCCCTCCGGATCTCCGCCGTACAAACCGATCCCAAACCACCGTCGGGCTTAATGTGGGTAAATAGAAATGGGCACCGGAGAGCTGGAAGACGAAGAAGGCGCTTCAGCAGCCGGATCTTTGTCGAACTTGGGTGGAAGAAGAGAGGATGAAGTTATTGACTTACAACGTTAATGGCCTTAGGCAACGAGTTTCGCAGTTTGATTCTCTTCTCAAACTCCTCGATTCGTTCGACGCCGATATCATCTGCTTCCAGGTTTTACTTCAATGTCCACTCGATTTTGAAAATTTTATATCGGTCTCTTTTTTTTATTTCCGATGAATCCGTGATATATTCGGAACAAAACTTAGAAGGCAAGAATTATCAGCGAATTTGACGATAGTTGATGGGTATGAATCGTTTTTCTCATGCACTCGCACCTGCGAGAAAGGTCGTACTGGCTATTCTGGTAAGCAGCATCAAGCTATGTGTCTTGAGTGGATTTTAAGTAAAATTTGGAAATGGCTGGAGTTTTTATGTTGTTGAATTCGAAGGTGTAGCAACATTTTGCAGGGTAAAGTCAGCATCTTTAAGCTGTGAAATTGCTTTGCATGTTGTTGTGGAAGAAGGCTTCACCGATCTTGTAAACAGTAATTCGACTTTTTGGGTTAGACTAGGAATTGGGTTGGTTTCTAGTTTAGTTCATTGATTTGGTTTGTAATTGGGTTAAGTTTGGTTTTATTTCCGTTTATATTTAATTGTTATACAGTAAACCGAATCAAATAGTGGTACGTGGGGAAATAGGTTTCGAAATTTGATTTCGTGGGGAAATAGGTTTCGAACTTTGATTTCGTGGGAAAATAGATTTCGAACTTTCAAATTATGGGAAAATAGCACTAGGGTTAAACATTGTGTAGATGTGTTATTATATGAAAGTTTTCGTGGAGAAATAGATCGTCGACCCTAAATATACTACATAGAACCTTAAACTCTACTTAACACGAACAAGCCAATGAATCAAAGAGTTTTGGGGGAAAAAAGAATAACCAAAAATATATACAACCATTATAATGAATTTGTTTTAAAATAGTTGATGACAAATTAGTTAATGAATAACTTTAAAGTAAAATCTGTACTTATGCTGAATATTTCACATGTATAATTACAAAAATTTAGAAAAATCAAATTTTAAAGTTAAATAAATGAACTTATCATTTATCTGTTTTTACATTCGATAAACATATAATTGTTTGGATTTATAAAATCAGAAATATTATCATGAAACCATCTTCGTAATACCATAGTAACAAACAAAATTATAAATAACATAATCGAGCGTAGCTTTTTAAAAATTGATAAACAGGTAATACCAACAAAATTAATTTCATAAATTGTTTTACAAAAATAAAACATAAAATTTAGGTCACAAAATTTTTCCAAGAACAAAATTATCAAACTATCTATATGGGATGAACATACGGCAAAATTCCAACAAATCATGTGCATCAAAGAACGGAAACATTCACTTATGCTGGTCACAAGTATCAAAACGGAAACATTCACTTATGCTGGTCACAAGTATCAACCCACAAATATACAAAAGTACATAAAGTCATAAACAATGAAAATTAAATAAATAATTATGAAAAACAATTACCAAAGGACAAAATATTCAATTATTGTAAGAAAACTGGAACTCCATACAACTCCAGCAACAAGATTTTCTTCGATGATTTTGTAAACAGTCTACAATAAAATGGTATAAGGAGAAAATATATATTTCAAAACAAGTTTGCTAACATACCAAATATGATCATACCACATACGATGTAATTGGAATCCCCTAATCAGACGATCAAGACCAAAAATACCATAAAAATAAAATATTGGCATCATTTTATTTTAATTATTTTAATATAAGGTGCCTATTGGCATCATTTTATTTATATTTTCTCTGGGTTGTTCCCTAAATTCTCTGCTCTGTTTTTTTAATTTTTTTGTTAATGCATGAATTCAACGTTATAAAAAAGTAATTGAAAATATGAGTATGCGGCATCAATCAACTCCTGAATGACAAAAAATTATTATTATTATTTTTTTACCATGCAAAATAACTACAAACAAGGGATCTCCACATATATTATAGTTTAATATTATTAAATGTTATTTTAGAATTGAACATGGCATGATAGACCATATATACACATGCAAAGAAAATGATAACAGTATAAAATCTAAAGATTTTCATATCAAGTTAATAACTTCTCTGAATATTTTTTAAAAATGCTAATGATAAAAATACTGACTACATGATTAAAAAACAAAAATCTGCACACAGCAAGTCCTACAAATAACATTTTGTTAAAAATAAACCATCTAAGAAATAATCATAGAAAACAAGTTATATCAAACAAGAGGGTGTAATAATATAACATTTCACAAACGTCAACATCTTACAATAAATAATAAATAATAAAAAACAAATATTAGTAAACAGAAAAAAAATTATAAACTTTTTCTGAAACAACGGTATGAAAAAAAAATACATATATAAGAAATTTTTGTAAGGACACAATCCGCGCGTAGCGCGGAATAACCTCTAGTATATATATAAAGAAATTTTTTCTCTATTTTCCTTTTGTCACCTCAGCATCTACATGACATATTTTTATTGCTTCTATTTACAAAACTAAGATAATATATATATATATAAAGTTAGTTTTTCTCTCTTCTCATGCTGCCATCTTATCATCTACATATCAAATTTTAATTGGTCATTTTTAACATCATTTTAATTATTATTTTTTTAACAATTGGTTTTAATTACATAACTAAGATCATTAATGAATAAATTTTATTTATACATATAAAACAAAAAGCATACTGATAATTAATTTCAACAAAAATTAAAATCTATTGATATCTACCACATTTTTAATATTTAATTTATTAAAAATATCTTCAAAATAAGCTTAAATATCAAAATATGATTATTTATTTCAACTCTCATATTTTGATAGACACAACAAAATTACAACTAAATACAAATACAAATTAAACACCACATAAAACAAAACTTAGAATCTAATAAAATTATTAAATAAACATCGAGGAAAAAAATCCACACCAAAACAGCAATCCGAATGAAATCATAAAAATCTTCTCTATGAAGATGCATCAAAATTACTCGGCTACTACATGACACAAGCAGGACCGGCTCACTAATAAAGTGGACCATGTGCATATTATAAAACAAAATTCTAATTTTAGGAATATAAACAATTTTTTTTTGTACTTATTTTTATGTGGACAATGATCATTAATGAATAAATTTTATTCATACATATAAAACAAAAAGCATACTGATAATTAATTTCAACAAAAATTAAAATCTATTGATATCTACCACATTTTTAATATTTAATTTATAAAAAACATCCTCAAAATAAGCTTAAATATCAAAATATGATAATTTATTTCAACTCTCACATTTTTATAGACACAACAAAATTATAACTAAATACAAATACAAATTAAACACCACATAAAACAAAACTTAGAATCTAATAAAATTATTAAATAAACATCGAGAAAAAAAAATCCACACCAAAACAGCAATCCAAATGAAATCATAGAAATCTTCTCTATGAAGATGCATCAAAATTACTCAGCTACTACATGACACAAACAGGACCGGCTCACTAATAAAGTGGACCATGTGCATATTATAAAAAAAAAATTCTAATTTTAGGCATATAAACAAGAAAATTTTGTACTTATTTTTATGTGGACCCTAATCATTAATGAATAAATTTTATTCATACATATAAAACAAAAAGCATACTGATAATTAATTTCAACAAAAATTAAAATCTATTGATATCTACCACATTTTTAATATTTAATTTATAAAAAACATCCTTAAAATAAGCTTAACTATCAAAATATGATAATTTATTTCAACTCTCACATTTTGATAGACACAACAAAATTACAACTAAATAAAAATACAAATTAAATACCACATAAAACAAAACTTAGAATCTAATAAAATTATTAAATAAACATCGAGGAAAACAAATCCACACCAAAACAGCAATCCGAATGAAATCATAGAAATCTTCTCTATGAAGATGCATCAAAATTATTCGGCTACTACATGATACAAGCAGGACCGGCTCACTAATAAAGTGGACCATGTGCATATTATAAAAAAAATTCTAATTTTAGGCATATAAACAATTTTTTTTTATAAAGAACCCTTAAATATTTACAAATAAAACCTTCAAACATGACAAAATTTTGCAAAAATCAGGTGGTCACTGTGCATTTGCACCTTCAGCACTTGCCTAGAGCCGGGCCTGGACACAATATACAAATAAAAAATATGTGAAAAATCATAATAAATCAAGACTTTGATATGTATGATACATTATCATATTTATCTACACTTGAAAACTTATTACTTAAAAATTGGAAACAAAATGACTTAAGAATTAGAAACATATTTTACACAATAATGAGGATTAGAATCGTACATCAACAATATTGGAAATAATACTAAAAATAAAACGAAAATTATAAAACGAAAAAATACAATATTACTCGAGGAAGACAAGAGCTACGAACCTAAAATTCGGTGCAACTAGCTCCATCCCAAAGCACAATATCTAATTCTAAGTAAGGATAAACCCAACATCTGCCACATATACTTCAGAACCGAACTCTCAACCTCTTTTCGCAATAACTCTAAAACAAAACAACTCCTTTAGTGTATTTTTATCTCTTTGGTGCCTTCATTACGCTTTAATGTAACTACTTCAAATATGAACTTTGCAACGTCAATTAACATATAATTAATACACTCTAATTGATATAAATTAAAATAAAAATGCATTATTAGAGATTCCTAATGTTTTCAACTATAAAAACGCAAAATAACAAATTTTTAAAAAACATTTAATTGCATAAATTGACAACAAACGTAAAAGATAAAAAATGTACAAACACCTTCTATTTTTATAAGAAAAAACAATATTGAAAATAATATATGTAAAGTACTAAACTATCAAAAACAAAATATATAAAGAAAAAAAGTTAACACGTCCGCGCGTAGCGCGGATCACATTCTAGTTAGTGAATAAAATTATCTATGCATGTATACAACAAAGAGCATAAATAATAATTACATAATTTAGTTTTACCAAAAACTATAATCAATTGATATCCACCACATTATTTTTTAAATTTATCAAAAGTTAATTTTTATTAATATATGTGGTAAAGTATATAATATAAAGTGAAAGTTGATATGTTTTGTGGTTAAATTTATACTTAATAATTAAAAATATATAAATGTCAAAAAAAATATTAAAAGATATAAGAGAATGCGAAATAAAAATTTCTATTTATAAAATTAAAAATCAAGTTATACCTACATGCAGCAATTCAAGACAAATACTTCATAATAAAGAACATCAGAATCATAAACACTGTCGGACCAGCGAAGCACCAGACTGGAGTGTTTCGATCATAATCTGATCACTCCGTCTACTATCAATGCTCATTCGATGACTACTAGGACACTCTCTACAGTCATGCCAACCGCCAATTCTACCGCGGCGTCAACGGAACAGTGGGTCGGGTGCAAGCCTTTTATGTTTGATGCCAAGGCAAGAAATTTTATGGTTGCCTCGCTTATCCAAGGAAGTGCTTAGTTACTAGGAACCGGAGTGTCGTAGTAGCTAACTTAGTGACTTATTATTTCGATTTAAATTATTTTAAGAAATTTTTATAAATGCTTTAGCTAAAAATTATTATTGTTTAAAAATTTGATATTTCGTTTTGTAAATTAAAGAAAACATGTATCATCTTTCCACGCTTTCATCAGCATCCTTTACTTACACAAAAAAGACATGATTTGTGTCTTAACCCATTGTAGTTCTAATTTTAATGTTTGAATATATTTCAAATGGAGAGTGGGGTAGTAGGAAGATGAGTGTTTCAACATGAACATGTCCACTATGCGTCATATGTTTAACATAAACTGGACAATTATACCCAGGAAGGTAAATATAAATAACCGGGTAACAATATCTTTCCTCACTTCACCTTCTGCCACATCAGCGCCCACCTAGACATCCAACATATAAAAAACAACAACATGGAATTATCTTAAAATTCAGTTATAATTTTTTTTTTAAATAACTCAAATTCTTAAATTCGTTAATATCAAATAAATTAGAAACAATTAGGCTTTACATGAAACAAAAAAAAAACAAAAATTATGCAACAAAAACTTTAAAATGTTAATATTTTCCTTTTAAAACCCAACTAATTGCATAAAATTGAAATCGAAGGAAAAAAACAGGTAAAAATGTGTACCATTCACTAAACAAACAGATAGATGATCATAAATTTAAAAAATTAAAAAGAGAAACCAAAATTTCACAAAAAAAAAGAGAAACCAAAAAATATAAACAAATACATATACATGTTGACAAAGACAATTCAATAAACTACGAGAAAAATAAAATAACATTAAATAATAGAAACAGTTTAGAAAATTGTTTACGACGCCTGCGCGTAGCGCGGATCACACCCTAGTTATCTATATGATCACCTTGTGATAGTAAATAGTAAAAAAGTAATCAAGGGGTCTGAATTTGTAAGAAGACATTTTTAAAAATTAATTTTATTTTGTAAGTTATTACATGAAATGTCATAACAAATAACAAAGAATAATTGAAATAAGAAAGGATATAATAGTCTTTTAAAATTATTGATTATAATATGAAAAGTGTATATTTTGTATTTTAGAAGTTATTTATTATTTAATTTCTTAATTATTTTAATACTATATATTATAAAATAATAATCAATTCATATATATTCAAAGAAAAAAATCTATTCAAAATCTTGCTATATTTTTCACTATAATTTATTATATTTTATTTGAATATATATCAAAACAAAAATTGAAAAATATTTTACTAATTTTATAAAAAGTTAGACACAAGAAAACTATTTTTTTTAAGAGTTCGTAGACTACCTACAAAAACCAGAGTCATTTAACGGTGCATATTAGAGTTATGTTTTTAATATTATAAATTTTTGCGGGTTAGACTGAATAATATTTTAGTTCACTGTAAAATGGGTTAAATAGACAAATTATTACAAATTGACAGTTTTATCTATAATCATTAGTTAACCATATTGTAAAATTCAGATAAAATTAATTTTTCTTAAATTTCAAAATAATTTCCTTAAAAAAATTACATGCGCTATAATTAGCGCGGGTTAAATCATAGTATATATATATAACAATGGATTAAATATATAACAGATGCTTTGTAGTGTAGAGAAAGAATGGGGAAGCAAATAGCAACTCTAGTGTTTACTCTTTATCTCTGCATGATCAACTTCGCACTCTGCGAATATTACTCAAAAACTCGTCAGTTCTCGCCGAAACAACAAGTCGTAACCAATCTCCATTTCTTCTTTCACGACACTCTCACCTACCCGAACCCATCAGCCGTCCTCATAGCCAAGCCCAATGTCACCGGAGATGTCGACAACTCTTCTCCTACACATTTCGGCTCTCTTTTCGCCGTCGACGATCCTCTCACCCTCGGACCCGACTCGAAATCTAAGCAGATCGGGAACGCCAGAGGGATGTACGTCTCCTCCGGAAAACATCTCCCCACCTTGACTATGTACGTCGACTTCGGCTTCACCTCCTGCCAGTTTAACGGCAGTTCATTCACCGTGTTTTCGAGGAATACGATAACGGACAAGGAGAGGGAGGTTGCAGTTGTGGGCGGTCGAGGAAAGTTTAGGATGGCCACAGGAGTGGCTCAACTCAATACATACTCTGTAAACTTGACCAATGGTGATGCTATTGTTGAGTACAATGTCACTCTCTATCATTATTAACACCATGCAATCCATTATTGTCTTTGAATAAAATGGTTGAAGATTGATTTCTTCTACAAGGCTTTCTACATTGTGTAATTTTGCATCTTTCGTTATATTGTTTCTTGTATATTATATTTATGCAACATGATTGCATTTCAATGGTTATGCCTATAACACCATTGTAAACTTTTTTTCTTACACATGCCCTGTATATAGTAAATTTTGCATCTTTGTTATATTGTTGAGTACAATGTCACTCTCTATCATTATTAATTAACAAATTAACACATGCATACATGCAAGCTACCATTACTGTTTTTGAATAAAATGTTGAAGATTGATTTCTACATTGTGTAATTTTGCATCTTTCGTTATATTGTTGAGTACAATGTCACTATCTATCATTATTAACAAATTAACACCATGCATACATACAAGCTACCATTATTTTGTTTTGAATAAAACGTTGAAGAAATCAAGAAGTTTGACGGATCGAACAAAAAAAGAAGAAGATATACACAACCAAATAAGTAAAAAAAAAAAATTACGCCAGATTATTTAACCCTAAAAGGTAAAAACACATACCCGAGATTTACTTCATTTAGATTCATGAATCTATCTGCTATACAAAACAAAACATAGGTACCAAAATTGTTTTTGTTTTTCTATTTTCTTTTTATTGTACACCCTACTACATAGTGTGTCCCCCAACTCATGATTCCAGTTGTAAAATTAAGACACGTCACATTAATAAAAGGGTTGTAATATCTGTGATTCATGTATAAGCAACTAAAATTTGGTGATTTACAGATGATGAGATACTATACTAATTTTGACGTATAAAATACTATCTTGGTACGAATTAGATTATATACAATTTAAAATCTAAACATGAATGAAATCTTTCCAAAAATATATTAATACTACAAGATATTTTATATGGATATGAGAGTCCTGCGCATAATAACCGAACCGAATGAAACCGAACCGAACCAAAATAAATGGTTCGATTGGGTTATGGTTACTTCACAGTAACCGAATAGATTTTATTTTTGATATCAATTGGTTATTATAACCGAATGGTTATTAACTGATAACCAATGAATATCCATGGATATCAAATACTAAAGTTCAAAAACATAAAAATATATTTACCTCTCCCAAGTATCGAACCGCAGATCACCAAATCTTTTACTTAGTGTGTAACCAACTAGACCAATCGTAAAACATGATAATTCATTACATTTTATTTAACATAAAAGAATAAGAAAGTTTTGGTTAACCTAAAATAACCGAAATAACAGAAACATTTCCTAAACTTAACCGAAATAACCGAAAATAACCGAAACCAAGCGGTTATTAATTTTGTTAACCATACTGAATCGAACCGAACCGAAAACTGTTACTAGCTGAATAGATAGTAAAAGACATAACCGAACGTAACCGAAAACTGAAATAATCGAACCGAAATAATCGAACCGAATAACCATATGCCATGACTATGAGAAAGACTCAAGCCAAATGAGATCAGGTGGGTTTAATTATTCAGAATATTAAGTTCATCAATGGAAAAATACTCATTTAATTTCTCAAATATTTGTAATTGACATATTTATTCTCCAGCTATGATAATATATTCAAAGGTTAATATATATGGAAACGAATAAACATTGGATTTGATTTATTTAGTTGAAAGCCTATATATAGATATATATAACAGTGGATTTGATTAGATATAACAGAGGCTTTGTAGTGTAGAAGAAGAATGGGGAAGCCAATAGCAACTCTAGTGTTTACTCTTTATCTCTGCATGATCAACTTCGCACTCTGCGAATATTACTCAAAAACTCGTAATTTCTCGCCGAAACAACAAGTCGTAACCAATCTCCATTTCTTCTTTCACGACACTCTCACCTACCCGAACCCATCAGCCGTCCTCATAGCCAAGCCCAATGTCACCGGAGACGTCGACAGCAGCTCTTCTAAGTCACCTTTCGGCTCTCTTTTCGTCATCGACGACCCTCTCACCCTCGGACCCGACCCGAAATCTAAGCAGATCGGGAACGCCAGAGGGATGTACGTCTCCTCCGGAAAACATCTCCTCACCTTGACTACGTACGTCGACTTCGGCTTCACCTCCGGCCAGTTTAAAGGCAGTTCGTTCAGCGTGTTTTCGAGGAATCCGATAATGGAGAAGGAGAGGGAGGTTGCGGTTGTGGGCGGTCGAGGAAAGTTTAGGATGGCCACAGGAGTGGCTAAGCTCAATACATACTCGTTTAACTTGACCAATGGTAATGCTATTGTTGAGTACCATGTCACTCTCTATCATTATTAACACCATGCATTGCATACATGCAAGCCATTATTGTCTAATTGAATAAAATGGTTGAAGATTGATTTCTTCTACATTGTGTAAATTTGCATCTTTCGTTATATTGTTTCTTGTATATTATATTTATGCAACCTGATTGCATTTCAATGGTTATGCCTATAACACCATTGTAAACTTGGTTTAAAATCAACAAGTTTGACGGAACAAAAAAAAGAAGAAGAAGATATACACAACCAAATAAGTAAACATTCTTTCTTACGCCAAAATAGTAAATCCTAAAAGGTAAATACACCCTATATAGTAATACTATATATGCATACATGCAAGCTACCATTACTGTTTTTGAATAAAATGTTGAAGTGTAATTTTGCATCTTTCGTTATATTGTTGAGTACAATATTTGTTACTCTCTATCATTATTAACAAATTAACACCATGCATGCATACAGGCAAGCAACCATTAATGTCTTTGAATAAAATGTTGAAGGTTGATTTTTGACAAGGATTTCTACATTATATTTATGCACCTGATTGCATTTCAATGGCTATGCATATAACACCATTGTAAACTTGGTTTAAAATCAATAAGTTTGACGGAACAAACAAAGAAAAAGATACACACAACCAAATTAGTAAACTTAATTTGTTTTACGCCAAATTATTTAACCCTAAAAGGTAAAAACATATACCCCAGATTTACTTCATTTAGATTCATGAATCTATCTGCTATACAAAAGGTAAAATTGTTTTTGTTTTTCTATTTTCTTTATATTGTACACCCTACATACTGATGATTCCAGTTGTAAAATTAAGACACATCACATTAATGCAAGGGTTGTAATATCTGTGATTCATGTATGAGCAACTAAAATTTAGTGATTTACAGATGATGAGATACTATACTAATTTTGACATATAAAATACTAGCTTGGTACGAAGATTATATACAATTTAAAATCTAAACAGGAATGAAATCTTTCCAAACATATATTAATACTACAAGATATTTCATCGGGATATGAGAGAGACTCAAGCCAAATGAGATCAGATGGGTTTAATGATTCAGAATATTAAGTTCATCAATGAAAAAAATACTCATTTAACTCCTCAAACTATGATGGTTGCATAATAAATATTCAAAAATGAATTTACTGCGCAAAATTGTTAGTATTAAAAAGTCAATTGTTAAGCAAACGGAAAACGATAGCATTAATTATAACATCTGACTTTTTAAATCTCAATTTTAGGAAAAAATCATATTTGAGGATTAAATATGCAATTATGGTAGTTGGAGAATAAAGTTGCCAATTACAAATACTGGAGAGATTAAATGAGCATTTTTCCAGCAGAAGAAATGTATCCGTCACTTAAGTTAGGGATGTCAATCGGGTCGGGCCGGTCTGGCCCAAAACCCGTAAAACCCGCATATATTTGAGTCCGGTCCGACCCAGTCCGAAAAAATATCGGGTCTATATTTTAAAGTCCGGCCTGGCCCGGACAGGGCTTTAGGGCTTTTCGGACTTTTTCGGGCTTTTCTTTACAAACACAAAAAGTCACAATTTCAAATAAAAAATAATTAAAACAAAATATTTATCAAAATAAATCTAAATTAAAATGTATTATATCAAATCCAATTAAATTTAAAAGCAAAAGTTTGACCAAAAAAAATAAATAAAATTCAAATAAATTGTACTACCAAATAAAATATAAAATCAAAACACTTCAAATCTAGGTAGTAGAGTTTAGATTATAATCTCCTTCATCGTCTTCTAAATCATCATCACCATCAAAAGGTACATATAAAAAGAAAAAGTAAATAATATTAAACTTTGAAAGGTATAAATCATTTAGAAATATCATTGAAAATCTATAGATAAAGATTTTTAAAATATGAAGTAAATATGGATGAATGATAATGGTACCTGGATCACGAAATGTAAACCTATAAAACCAAATGCATGTACAAATCAGTGCTTTAACGTTTCTTGGTAAAAGACGATTTCCAAGACATACGCACAAATACTAAATGTAGACTATGATGCCATTGTAGTTATCGGAATGCTTAGAACATCACATGTCATACGAGCTAACTCACCATAATATTGTGAATGACTCTTTTACCATTCTAAAACATCTATGTCTTCATAAAAAGTCAGTTCCAACATATCGTCTTCTAACTATAGAGTCAATTTAGATTTTGATTCTTCTATAATGGTACGTTTGTTCATACGCTTTAAAATCATATGATAAGTGAACCCAAATTTAATAAAACATACGTAATCAAATAGTTCCGGGCTTTTCGGGCTAGCCCGAGCCCGATCGGGCTAAGCCCGAAAACACACTAGCCCGAAAGGCCCGATTTTTTTTGGACTTTTATTTCTAGGTCCGAGCCCGCTATTTTTCAGGGTCGGGTCGGGCCGGCCCTCGGGCTTTGACCCTAATTGACACCCCTAACTTAAGTGTACAAAATCCGAAACATCACCCTTTAACAAATGGAGTTTTCTAAAAGCATCTCCAATGGTCATTCAAATTTCATATTTTCCTTTATTTTGAAGATAAAAATGAAGAAATTTTCTCCAATGGTGCTTCAATTTCACATTCAAAATGAAAAATGAATAGTGTTCATTCATATTTGAAGGAACACTATTTATTTCTTCATTTTTTTGAAGATTAACTTTTTTATTTACAAAATATGTCTTCAATTTTTTATTTGTTTTGTTTTATACTCAAACAAAATTAATTTTAAAACTATGTGTTTATCCAATCATGTTAGAAAGTAAAAATGCAAATCACATATATAAAAACTCATTTCTCACTTCGATGTGTCATTTAAAGAAAAATATATATGTCTATTAGTACATCATAAAATTATATTGTTGTTTGTTCTAAGAAATCAGAGAAGAATAAAAACAACAAAATAAAATATTTAAAAAAAATCTGTTAATTACAAATATTTGAGGAATTAAATGAGTAATATTATCCAATTTTCCGGTCCATCAATGTAATGTTATAGAATTACTTAATTCAAACAATTAGATTATTAGGTGAACCACGCCACCACATTATTGCGTGACTTTGTCATATATTTATTATAACTTTTGTTTTTTTTTAAAACTAATTTAAGGTTCATTTATTTAGTTTTGTTGAACCAACTTGGACTGTGTGATCAGTGAGTCGTAAAAACATAAATTGCGTATAAAATATACTTATTCCATCGCATCAGGAACTCATTTTATACACAACAACATCATAAGGTAAAAAGGAACATACAAAAATATGGCAAAAGCAGAAGATGTAATACGAATGGTGGTTGTGTTAGTAACGATAATGCCACTGGTTGCTCAAGGATCGAGATTGTACACCTGGGCTAATCTGCTGGAGGAATCAGGGAAGGAGAAGGTAACCAACCTTCAGTTCTATTTCCACGACACCTTGAGCGGCAAGAATCCGCCCGCCGTTAAGGTGGCTCAGGCCGCCGACACCGACAAATCTCCGACGCTGTTTGGTGCGACGTTCATGATCGATGATGCTCTCACCGAGACTGACGATCCCAAATCCAAACTCGTGGGCCGGGCACAAGGCCTTTACGGTTCTTCATGTACACACCATAACCGGTTTGTTTGGTACAAACCAAATTTGATGGGATTAAGAATTTATCTTTTTGGACAGGTAAAGAAGAGGTAGGTCTGATAATGGCGATGAGCTTCTGTTTTGAGGACGGTCCTTACAAGGACAGCACCATAAGCATGATCGGGAAGAACTCGGTGATGAACCCAATTCGAGAAATGCCTATCGTCGGAGGCACTGGATTGTTCCGGATGGCTCGTGGCTACGCTATTGCCCAGACCAATTGGTTCGATCCCAAGACCGGTGATGCGGTCGTTGCCTATAACGTTACCGTTGTTCACTAGCCTAGAAACTAGAGATTTTCTCTTGTATACGACGAGATAAATAAATATGTTATTAGGATCCAATCATATCTCCAATCATATCTCTGATTACTCATATCAAGGAGCTGATTATGTACAGAATATTGAGACATTAACTCTTGTAGAATACCCTAAGCTCATCTCTACTTTGTATATATACTTGCAATTGTCTAATAATATAATTATCACTTCTACAATCTTCTATATGGTATCAAGAGCTTCTCGATCTTAAGATCTAAATTTTTCTTGTCTACTTTTCTTCCTTTCAAACACGATGTCGTCTTCCGACAATACGTCTCCAACATCCGTCACTGAAACACTTTCCATCACCAATCAAACTCTCCTCACCATCAACATGTCAAGTGTCTCAAAATTGACCGCCACCAACTACCTCATGTGGAAGATCCAAGTCCACGCTTTGCTTGACGGGACGGGTATGACCTTGCTGGTCATCTTGACGGCTCCACTGTTGTCCCCGCTACGACTCTCACCAATGATGATGTCCTTGCTGTGAATCCTGCATACACATTTTGGAAACGACAAGACAAATTAATCTTCAGCTCTCTCATCGGTGCCATCTCCTCCTCAATCCAATCGCTAGTCTCTCGTGCAACGACGTCCTCCGAAGTTTGGAACACGTTAGCACTCACCTATGCCAAGCCGAGTCGCAGTCATATCAAACAATTGAAGACCCAACTCAAAAACTGGCGCAAAGAGGACAAAACCATTGATCTATACCTCCAAGGTGTCATCACTCGACTTGATCAACTTGCGATTATGGGTAAACCAGTTGAACATGAAGATCAAATCGATCTCATTTTGGAGGGCCTCCCTGACGAATACAAAACCGTCGTCGATCAGATTGAAGGCCGCGACAACCCACCAACGCTCACTGAAATCCACGAGCGTCTCCTCAATCACGAAGCCAAGCTTCTCTCTGCCCCTGATGCAACTCTGCCCCAAATCCCGGTGATTGCTAATGCCGTTCAATCTCGTCACAACAACAACACCTTGCGCAATCAGCATCGTTCCCGCAACAACCACAACAACAATAATTGACAACAATCGTCACCATCAACTTGGAACAACTCGCAACAACAAACTAGATCTGACTCCCGCAGTCCGCGGCCATATCTCGGTCGTTGTCAGATCTGTGGAGTTCATGGGCACAACGCTAAACGCTGTTCTCAATTTCAGAACTTTCAATCCTCGATGAACCAGCACCCAAGTCCCTTCATGCCGTGGCAGCCTAAGGCGAATCTCGCAGTCGGTTCTCCTTACTTGGCTAACAATTGGCTCCTGAGAGTGGTGCCACGCATCACATCACGTCGGATCTCAACAATCTCTCTTTACACCAGCCTTACCATGGTGGTGATGACGTGACTATTGCCGACGGCTCCACCATTCCGATCACCCACACTGGTTCTACATCATTCCCCACAAACTCTCGTCTCTTACAATTAAACAAAGTCTTATGTGTTCCAGATATACACAAGAATCTTATCTATGTATATCGTCTATGCAATACTAATCGCGTTTCGGTGGAATTCTTTCCTGCCTCCTTTCAGGTGAAGGATCTCAGCACGGGGGTCCCGTTACTCCACGGCAGAACTAAAAATGAGTTGTATGAGTGGCCACTACATGAATCTCGCGCTACAACGCTGTTTGCTTCACCATGTTCTAAGGCTACTCTCTCGTCCTGGCACTCAAGATTGGGTCATCCGTCTTCTTCCATTTTAAACACAATTATTTCTCGTTTTTCTCTTCCCGTTTCAAATTATTCGCAAAAACTTCTGTCTTGTTCTGATTGCTTAATCAATAAGAGTCATAAAATTCCCTTCTCTCAATCCACTATTACCTCCTCATGACCCCTGGAATATATATACTCCGATGTTTGGAGTTCACCAATTCCCTCACCTGATCATTTCAAATACTATCTCATTTTTATTGATCATTACACATGCTATACATGGATCTATCCTCTCAAACAAAAATCCCAAGTCAAAAATACATTCATTATTTTCAAGAATTTGGTGGAAAATCGATTTCAGCACCGAGTTAGTACCTTCTACTCGGACAACGGAGGAGAGTTTGTAGCCTTAAGGGAATATCTATCCACAAATGGTATTTCACATCTCACATCCCCACCACATACTCCCGAACACAACGGGATCTCTGAAAGAAAGCATCGTCATATAGTAGAGATGGGTCTCACTCTGATGTCCACTGCTTCGATTCCGAAGAAATATTGACCTTATGCATTTGCAGTAGCTGTATATCTCATTAATCGTTTACCGACTCCGGTTCTAAATCTGCAGTCTCCGTACCGGAAGTTGTTCGGTGTCTCTCCAAACTACGACAAGCTTAGAGCTTTTGGGTGTTCATATTATCCCTGGCTCCGACCCTATAATCGTCATAAGCTTGAAGATCGGTCTCTCCGTTGTGTATTTCTGGGCTATTCCACCACTCAGAGTGCGTACTACTGTCTTCATATACCGACTGGTCGTATTTACACCTCCAGACATGTTCAATTTGACGAGCACTCATTCCCATTTGCTCTCACTCAGTCGCCGCCGATACCTGCCGATGCTGAACTCACATATGGTATTCGAAATTGGCCACCTCATTCGACTCTTCACACACCACAACTAGTTCTGCCATCGTTACCCCTGTGCTCGGTCCTTCACCCCTCCATACCGTCATCTTCTACCGTGCCGCCGGCAACCTCATCCCCTTCTCAGGTATCATCGCTAAACTCTGACTCTCGTTCTTCTTCTCCCTTGTCTGAGCCCACTGCTCCAACTGAAAATGGGCCGCAACCCACGGCCCAGCAACCACCAATACAGCCCAATTTCATACAACCCTTGGCCCAACATCAAACACAACATCCATCTCAACATAATCCTTCCCCATTACACACGGCCCAACCTCATCTTCTCGTTCCTTCACCAACAAATATCCCGTCTCCAAATCAAACACAAACTCGATCTCTAAACTTGATTCCAGCCTCTTCCTCTCGATCAATCCCACCACTTGCACTCACTGAAAAATTACCATTGTCCAATAATCACCCCATGTCCACCCGTGCAAAAGCTGGAATCACAAAACCCAACAATAAATACTCTCTCGCCATTGCCGTTGGTTCTGCCTCTGATGATGACCCACGAACCGCGATTCAAGCTCTCAAACATGAAAAATGGAGGAATGCAATGGGGTCTGAATACAATGCTCAGATTGGCAATCGAAGTTGGGATCTCGTTCCCCCTCCGCCATCAACGGTCACGATCGTGGGTTGTCGATCGTGGGTTGTCGTTGGATATTCACAAAGAAATTTAATCCTGATGGCTCGCTCAGCAGGTATAAAGCTCTCCTCGTTGCCAAAGGATATAATCAGCGACCTGGACTTGATTATGCTGAGACGTTCAGTCCTGTCGTCAAGTCTACTACGATTCGCCTTGTCCTTGGTGTGGCTGTAGATCGTTCTTGGCCAATCCGTCAATTAGATGTAAATAATGCTTTCTTGCAAGGCACTTTGACGGATGAGGTGTATATGTCGCAACCCCTGGTTTTGTTGATAAGGATAGGCCGCACTATGTTTGTCGATTACGGAAAGCCATCTACGGACTCAAACAAGCACCCAGAGCATGGTACATTAAACTTCAAACATATCTCCTTTCTGCTGGTTTTGTTTACTCCGTATCCGATACGTCCTTGTTTATCTTACGGCAAGGGAGGTCTATTGTCTATATGCTTGTCTATGTAGACGACATCTTAGCCACATGCAATGATAACCTGCTTCTTCAACAAACTCTTGACGCTTTGGCAACGCGATTCTCTGTCAAAGATCACGAAGATTTGCATTATTTTCTGGGAATTGAAGCAAAGCGCGTTCCTTTGGGTCTTCACTTAAGTCAACGGAAATACATCCAGGATCTTCTAGCCAGGACGAACATGCTCTCCGCCAAACCAGTAAACACTCCCATGGCAGCATCTCCAACACTCTCTCTATTTTCGAGAACCAGACTCTCGGATCCAACATAATATAGGGGAATTATTGGGAGCCTGCAATATTTGGCCTTCACCATACCTGACTTGTCTTACGCAGTCAATCGACTCTCCCAATACATGCACGCACCAACAACAGATCATTGGCAGGCTGTGAAGCGAGTTATACGTTACCTGGCTGGCACCACCGCCCATGGAATCTTTCTGCGCAAAGGCAATGCCTTAACTCTTCACGCCTATTCTGATGCAGATTGGGCTGGCGACAAAGACGACTATGTCTCCACCAATGGTTACATTGTCTACATTGGTTCTCACCCACTCTCGTGGTCTTCAAAGAAACAAAAAGGAGTTGCAAGGTCCTCCACTGAAGCTGAATACAGGTCCATCGCTAACACCGCATCGGAATTAAAATGGATATGTTCATTGCTCGGTGAATTAGGGATCAATGTCTCCCAACCTCCGATTATTTATTGCGATAACGTGGGCGCAACTTATCTATGTGCAAATCCCGTTTTCCACTCAAGGATGAAACATATTGCTTTGGACTATCATTTCATCCGCAATCAGGTACAATCAGGAGCTCTTCGTGTAGTTCATGTTTCCACTCGAGACCAACTGGCTGATGCCTTAACGAAACCACTCTCACGAGCAGCATTTCATGACTTCTCTGGCAAGATTGGAGTTACGAAAGCCCCTCCATCTTGAGGGGGTATATTAGGATCCAATCATATCTCCAATCATATCTCTGATTACTCATATCAAGGAGCTGATTATGTACAGAATATTGAGACATTAACTCTTGTAGAATACCCTAAGCTCATCTCTACTTTATATATATACTTGAAATTGTCTAATAATATAATTATCACTTCTACAATCTTCTATATATGTATGTATTTTTCCATCAAAACAAAATAGGAAAACGATCTATTTTCCCACGAACTATGGCCATATCCTTCCAGATCTCCACCGAACTATGACTTATGTATATCTCCCCACGAAATGATAGTTAAAGACCTAAATCCCCCCCGAAACAAAAGTTCGAGGCTTAAATCCCCCCCAAAAAAAAGTTCAAAACTAAACTCGGTTTAAAATGGTTTACTGTTTTGTAATCATGGTTAACCATCTAAAACCCGATTTTTAACCGATTATGACTCGATTAGATTTCTAAACCATGGATTATGACCCATATCCAATTTCTAAACCAGAATCTTCTTATTTTTTCTTTAATTTTAATTAATAAAATAAAAAAATACAAAAGAAAACAAAAAATCTTCTTCGACGCTTGAACTCAGACTCCTTCATCACCATCCGCTTCTCCTCTCCTTAGCTGCTGATTTCCCTTGTCGGAAACCATGGTGCGAATGATCTAAATCCGATTAGCCGACGCATCGATGTGTAAAGCCATAAGAGGTAGCTCTAGTTTGTTGTGGGTGAAAACTGAGCTCCATTCACAACTGGTGGTTTGTTTGTATATTGGGGTATTCAAAGGCAAGATCTTCAATCTTCCACTCAAACATAACTCTCCATAGAGCCATAAGGACATATAGAATCACCGAACCTGCGGCGAAGAAGCTATGGAAGTCTCTATCTTTAACAAACGACACCATGAAAAGTACCAAATCTATTGCAAAGAGAAGCAAACCCGAGAATGATTGAGAAATCGGGATGAGTAGCTCGTCGTGAGGTGTTGATCCTTTGAGCTTGTTTGCTATGTCGCTACCATGCCCAAAGATCGAAGCTTTCTCTGTGTAGAACATCATCAGGGTTTGATAGGTCCCAGCTACTGGATATCAATGTTGATCAAATAAGAACAATAGACACAAGTGTTTTGTTGGCAAATTTCTCTCTTCCTTTTCTTTTTGGCTTTTTGATTTATATAAAAGCAAATTGGAACGATCCGTTCCTACAAACATGGAAACAAAATGCATACATGGAATTGAGAGAACTACATGAAAGAAACGTGAAACAAATCGTGAGAACTCTGCACCTACGATATAGGAGACTGAGTCTTGCTCTGTTATTTGCAGAAATCAAATAAATGAAAATAAGTAAACCAAACCAATCAATCTTGGTATCTCTGGTTCGGTTTCCTTATGCGCTTGGGACGTTGATTTAGTTGATGCTCGATTACTGTCCCATCAACACTCCCCCCCCCCCCCCCCCCCCTCAAGCACAACCTTGTCCTCAAGGTTGAAGTCGAAATCTGGAAAACTGAGTTGTAGCTGCGACAGATTCTCCCAAGTAGCGTCAGTGGCATGTAACCCTTGCGAACAAACCAGAGCTTCAGTTGTTGATCTTTGGCCGGGCGTAGTCTCTCGAGTATCAAGGATTCGATGAGGACAAAGATTCAAAATCCCATTCTCACGCAATGGCGGTAGCTTGCCGGTAGCTGGCTCGTCATCTCCAATCCATTTCTTCAATAAGGAAACATGAAAGACATTATGAATTCGAGTACCTTCTGGAAGAGCAAGACGATACGCAACAGCTCCAATGCGTTCCTCAACACGAAACGGTCCAAAAAATTGATGAGACAATTTTTGTGAAGTCCTACGAAACAGCGTCTTCTGTCGATAATGTTGGATACGCATCAAGACCCAATCTCCTACAGCAAACTCGATGTCGCGTCGTTTAGCATCTGCGAGTTGTTTCATTCTGTTGTTCGCAGCAGTGAGATTGAGTTTTAGTTCATGAAGCAACTCGTCTCGTTCCGCTAGTTGCTCGTCTAACTCTCCAATGAGTGCTGACCCAATTTCATAGGCTGGAACAGGTGGTGGTAGACGGCGGTAGAGTACCTGAAATGGTGTCATACCCGTTGAAATGTGGAAGGTGGTGTTGTACCAGAACTCGGCCCATGGTAAGAACTCGCACCACTGTTTTGGACGGTGACTAACGAAGCAGTGCAGAAATTGTTTGATGCAACGATTAACCACTTATGTCTGGCCATCGGACTGTGGATGATATGCTGTTGACATTTGTAACTGTGTTCCTGCCATCTTCCAAAATTCCTTCCAAAATAAGCTCATAAATACAGGATCACGGTCACTTACAATGGAACGTGGAACACCATGTAATTTAATGATAGCCTCCACGAACTTGGCAGCCACCGTACACGCAGTATAAGGGTGCGATAGTGGAACCAAATGTGCAGATTTGCTGAGGTGATCAACAACTACCATGATAGAGGAATACCCATATGATTTAGGAAGACCGTCGACGAAGTCCATGGAGATGTCTTCCCAAACTTGTATCGGTATCGGAAGCGGTTGGAAGAGTCCTGCTGGAGAGAGTGATGTATATTTAGCTCTTTGGCAAACATCACAAGAGGCTACATAATCACAGATTACGCGATGCATCGATGGCCAATAAAACTGGGGAGCGAGACGCTTGTATGTGCGCAAAACGCCAGAATGACCTCCCATTGGTGTTGCGTGATGTTCATGGAGGAATTGTTGAACCATTGGCGAGGTTGGTGGAATGACGAAGCGATTATTGTAACATATTAGATCGTCTCTCCGCGCATACGGTTTCCCGGGATTAGCAGTAGCCAATTTCCTAATTTTTTTGCATATACGGGTCAGTTGCGGTTACCTTTCGGAGATCGCTCCATAGTGGTGTTTGTTGTGTGAATATAGCATCCAAACATGGACTCCAATGAACACGAGACATCGCATCTGCCAAGGTGTTAGACTTGCCGGTCTTATACGTTATCTCGTAATCATATCCCACAAGTTTCCCCATCCACTTCTGCTGCTCATGGGTGAGGATTCGTTGCTCTAGTAGGAATATCACGAATGGTAATGAGAAATCAGGTAATGCCAAGGTGGGTGTTGTGGTGAGGGCTGTCTTCAATTGATTAAAAGCTAGCTCTGCCTCAGAACTCCATTCGAATTTCCCCTTTCTCAAAAGATTTTTGAGTGGTCTCGCAATCAATCCATAGTCTTTAACAAATTTGCGGTAGTAGCCAGTGGGACCAAGAAAACCGCGAAGCTCCATTACTGTAGTGAGAAGAGGCCAATCCAGCATAGCTGCAATCTTGGATCGATCCACTTTGACGCCTTCGTCGGAGATTACATGGCCCAGATATTCGACTTATGTCTGGCCAAAGTCGCATTTCTTCAGTTTAACGGCGAGTTGATGTTGTCGTAAGAGCTGAAAGACTTCTCAGACGTGTTGCAGGTGATCTCCCCAAGAAGGACTATAGACGAGAATGTCGTAAAAAAAAACCAAGACAGAGCGACGTAACAGAGGTCGGAACACATCGTTCATCAAAGCTTGAAATGTGGACGGTGCGTTGCAGAGACCGAAAGGCATTACCAAATATTCATAATGTCTGTTGTGGATTCGGAAAGCCGTTTTTGGGATGTCCGGTGGATGCATTCGTACTTGGTGATAGCCTGCCGTCAAATCAAGCTTTGTAAAATAAGCTGCGCAATGTAGTTCGTCGAGCATATCTTCTACTGTCGGTATTGGAAAACAGTCTTTGATGGTGGCTTGATTGAGGGCACGGTAGTCCGTGCAGAAACTCCAGGAGCCGTCTTTCTTCCGTACTAACAGCACTAGGGAAGAAAACGGACTCGAGCTAGGTCGAATGATGCCTGATTTATGCATCTCTGTCACTTGCCGTTCAATTTCATCTTTCTGATAATACGCATATCGATAGGGACGAACGTTGATGGGATTCGTTCCTTCCTTGAGCGCAATATGATGGTTGATCTCTCTCTGTGGTGGTAAGCTCTTAGGTTCGGCAAAGAGATCATTGAATTCATCGATAAGAACACGTAGATGCCCAGCCTGATAACGCGTGGAGTGTGATTTCGGGTTGGTTCTCCTCACGGTCCAGCTCCTCGTCATCAACCGCAGTTTCCTCAACAACATCGTGAATCCCTTCCATGATGAAAACTTGCGGTTTCAGAAATTTGTGCATCGGCGAGTAGCGTTCGTCACAGCTGAAGCACAGCCTGAGACTTTGCTTTCGTTTGAGCTCTTCCCAGCTCAATTTTTGTGGTGTTAGAGCTAAAGCGTCGCGTGACGGAGCAGTACGTTGTGTGGAATTGGAGATGGTGTTACGTGATCCGCCCGAAGAACTCACGGTAGAAGCCCTCGCCGGATTCCATTTTTTTCCAATTGCAGTTGAGCATCGCGGTGCCGAGCCAGATTAATGATCTCCAACATCGTCTTTGATTTGAATATGCAGATGCCGCTTGATATGAAAGTGTGAAGTCCACCCATAAACACACCCACCAATGCTTTCTCCGTCCATCCCTCGACTTGAGTTGATAACTGCTCAAACTCCCTTTGATACTCCAACAACGATCCTTTTTGACGTATGTGACACAACTCCTCGTCAAAATTTTCTCCGTATATCGGCCCAAATCGTGTCCATAGCTCCGCTTGGAATGTTTCCCATGGAATTTGATGTGCGTTGAGGCCGAGAGCTTTGAATTTGGCCTGCCACCAACGATTTTCCTTCTCCGTTAGATGGTATGACGCAAAACTCACCCTTTCTTCTTTTGACATCCCATGATAGGTAAAGTATTGTTTGGCCTTGCTCAGCCACTCCGTCGGGTCGCCACCATAGAATATGGGAAATTCGAGCTTTACGTGATGATTAGAGGCATGGCCGGATGCTGCCGCAATTGGGTTCATGTTCTCTCCTTTGTGATCCGTCGGTTGGTGATTTTCTCTGGATGCGCTAGATCCTCCGTCGCGAATACTCGACACCATTTCCATCATTCGAGTCGTTGAGTCTTCCATCATACGATGGAACGAGTGCTCCATGGAACGAAGTTTGTCGTCGATGCCTGTGTTTATCTTTTGCAGCTCATCCTGGACCATTCTGAGACCTGTTTCCAGATCAACCAAACGATCTTTGTTGCTCATGGTCTCTGCCTCCGGTATGGAAGCCAGAACCAGCTGTTTTTGTGAGTTTTTTGTTTTGCGGGGTGGAATTGTGTTTAGTGGGGATTGAAATTGGAAAGAAAAAAATTGGGGTAAACTGCTCTGATACCACTGATAGGTCTCAGCTACTGGATATCAATGTTGATCAAATAAGAACAATAGACACAAGTGTTTTGTTGGCAAATTTCTCTCTGCCTTTTCTTTTTAGCTTTTTGATTTATATAGAAGCAAATTGTAACGATCTGTTCCTACAAACATGGAAGCAAAATGCATACAGGGAATTGAGGGAACTACATGAAAGAAACGTGAAACAAATCGTGAGAACTCTGCACCTACGATATAGGAGACTGAGTCTTGCTCTGTTATTTGCAGAAATCAAATAAATGAAAATAAGTAAATCAAACCAATCAATCTTGGTATCTCTGGTTCGGTTTCCTTATGCGCTTGGGACGTTGGTTTAGTTGATGCTCGATTACTGTCCCATCAGGGTTCCACTTGTATGTGCGATAATAGAATGGAGTATACAGATTACGCGGAAGATATGTGAATTCATCGGATGGATTTTTTGAATGGATCAATGAACCTGTGGAGATTTTCACAAAAGATGGCCTGAATTTCGAGAGAAAAAAGTCAAAAACTGAAACCTAATTTGTTATTCAAACTTGAAAGACACAAATGGAACTAGAAGATTGGATCTTTCAATAGGGAAGAGAGAAGGGTCACTTGCTTATAAAAAGGAAGAGGAAACTGTGAGGGTTTGAGCTTTGCAGGAAAATCAATGGAGGACTTGTTATTCTTGGTCTCGCCTTCAGAGAAGTGATCAAACTTGGGAAGCTTCACCCCGGCGATGTTCTCTTGCATGGAACTCATTTGAGTTGCGAACTTGTGCGCCAACGATGAGACGGTTCTGTTCGATGCTTGAGATTCCGGCGAGCTCTTCGATGTTGGGAGGAGTGAGACCATCGGTGTAGAGGGAAGAGATGAGTGGTGCGTATTCAAACCAGAGAGCCAGCCGACAGGTGAGTATTTCGACTTTGCCGGCGGAATCGAGCGAACGGAACTTTGATGGTACTAGGGAAAAGTAAGAAAAACAAAATCTGGTTTAGATGGATCATTTCAGATTTTACAGAAATTGGATAGTCGGGTCTTTTTTTCGGGTCGGTTTAGTTGGAATTGGATTTTAGTTTGGTTTAGAATCTGGTTTAGCTCACCGACCGTGGAAATCGACATCCCTGAGGATTTAAGCCTCAAACTTTTGTTTCGAGGGGATTTAGGTCTTTAATTTTCTTTTTGTGGGGAAATATACAGATGACATAGTTCGGTGGGGATATGGAAATATATGGCCCTAGTTCGTGTGGGAAATGGATCGTTTTCCAAACAAAATATATATACTAACACCTTTACAAAGTCAAATATAAAAAGTCAAAACGGAGATAATTGATTAGAAAAAGAAGGCCCGTGGGCTAAATACCTAAGCCCAAAAGTGAAAAGGGGTCGTCTTTGTTTGTATGATCCACTACCAAAACCAGATCCGGTTTTACTAACCGAGATCCGACGGCGGGACAAGTGTGTCATATGATTTCTTACCGGCGAACCTCGCCGGCGTTAAACCTTTCAGACTTGTTTTCGCCGGGAATTAATCGCATACAAGGAGTGAAGTCTCCTCCTCCCATGGTGGTTTCTCCCTCCAATGCTCATCAGTAACCCTAGGAAACGGCCAATCTGTGTCGCTCGATCGTTTCTCGCCAGCAGCAAAGGAGAGCTCTCTCAGGCGGTGTCTCGTCTCGAGTCCTTGACAGAAGAAGGGATTCGCTTACCCTTTGAAGTCCTAGCGTCGCTGCTCCAGCGTTGTGGAGATACGAGGTCTTTGAAACAAGGCAAATGGATTCATCGTCATTTGAAGATAACAACTGGATTCAAGAGACCCAATACGCTCTTGTCCAATCATTTGATCGGAATGTACATGAAATGCGGTAAACCTATCGATGCGTGTAAAGTGTTCGATGAAATGCATTTCAGGAATTTGTATTCGTGGAACAATATGATCTCTGGGTATGTCAAATCAGGGATGTTGCTTCGTGCACGAGTCGTGTTCGATAGTATGCCCCAGAGGGATGTCGTGTCCTGGAACACGATGATGATTGGGTACGCTCAGAACGGGAACCTACACGAGGCCCTGTGGTTTTATAGAGAGTTGAGGAGATCTGGGATCAAGTACAACGAGTTCAGCTTCGCCGGGATTTTGACGGCATGTGTGAAATCGAGGGAGCTCCAGCTCAATCGGCAAGCTCACGGGCAGGTCCTCGTTGCTGGGTTTCTGTCAAATGTGGTGCTTTCTTGTTCAATCATCGATGCGTATGCAAAATGTGGGCAGATGGAGAGCGCTAGAAGATGTTCTGATGAGATGCCAGTGAAGGATATTCATATTTGGACTACTCTCATCTCCGGATATGCCAAACTTGGGGATATGGAAGCCGCTGACAAGTTATTCTGTGAGATGCCAGAGAAAAATCCAGTCTCTTGGACCGCATTGATTGCTGGGTACGTTAGACAAGGTTCAGGGGACCATTCCCTCGACTTGTTCAGGAAAATGATTGCTTTGAGGGTTAAACCAGAGCAATTTACTTTCAGCAGCTGTCTATGTGCCTCTGCGAGCATTGCATCTCTTAGACACGGGAAGCAAATTCATTGCTACATGTTCCGCACAAATCTTAGTCCCAATGCGGTTGTTATCAGTTCTTTGATCGATATGTACTCCAAATCAGGGAGCTTAGAAGCCAGCGAGCGGGTTTTCGATCTCTGCGGTGACAAGCATGACTGCGTTCTGTGGAATACGATGATTTCTGCACTGGCACAGCACGGGCTTGGCCACAAGGCCTCGCGCATGCTTGATGACATGATCAAAATTAGAGTCCATCCAAATCGGACGACTCTGGTTGTGATTCTCAGTGCCTGCAGCCACTCAGGTCTGGTAGAGGAAGGAGTCAGGTGGTTTGAGTCAATGACTGTTGAGCACGGGATCGTTCCCGACCAAGAACATTACGCATGTCTGATAGATCTCCTAGGTCGTGCCGGTTGTTTCAAAGAATTGATGAGCAGGATCGAGAAAATGCCTTTTAAACCTGACGAGCATATCTGGAATGCAATCCTAGGAGTATCCAGAATCCATGGAAATGTGGAACTGGGAAAGAAAGCGGTGGAAGAGCTGATGAAACTGGACCCAGAGTCGTCTGCCCCATACATATTGCTCTCGAGCATTTACGCAGATCATGGGAAGTGGGAATCAGTAGAGAAGCTGAGAGGGATCATGAAGAAGAGAAGGGTGAACAAAGAAAAAGCTCTTAGTTGGATTGAAATCGAGAAGAAAGTTGAAACTTTCGCAGTCTCAGATGGGTCTCATCCTCGTAAAGAAGAGATCTACTCAGTTCTGCATAATCTGACAGCACTTATGGAAGAAGAAGCTTCAAGAACATGATCCTCATACAAGAAGATGCGGATTCCTGCAAATTTTCTTCCCAGGATTGTACACTGTTAAAGCCTGCAAAAGCAGGGATTTATAGGTGCTGTGATGATTTCGTTTTTAGCTTCAGAAGTTTTGTAAGTCTAGCAGAGCTAACAACTACAGTTTTTTTGTTCTTCTTCTCCAAGATTTATTTTGTTTAATAAAGAATCAAAATGGAGTATAATTTCGTTTTTCTAGCATTTGAGTGCGAAACAATGGAAATGGCAGGTGAGAAAGAAATGGACAAAAGATGGATTTTTTTTCTGGTTTGATTGTGTATTGGCTGAGTTATTACAAAACAATGGAGATGGCAGACGAGAAAGAAATGGACAAATACAAAATGAAGACAAGCGACCAATATTTATGATGTCTCCATCAAATTTATGGCTAAACCAAAAAAGGCAATCAAACAACGCCACAAGCCAATAAGCCGGTTTTGTCTAAGTTTTGTGCATCAGTCAAGCTTTTAGTTCCTGTCTAGATATCTCTTGCATCGATCTTTTAATATAGAGGAAATTCTACTGGTAAGGCTTCAAGAAGAAGCTCGTCCAATGGTTTACAAAATGAAAGAGAAGCTTTAATTAAAGCTTTCTGCGAGCGTTTTTTGTTGTCTGATATATAGTTTTGTGAGTGGCTAAGATAGAACCACGACCTTGCTCAGAATCCACATCACTAGAGAGAACTCAAATGCAAAGAGTGTATGGAGCAATCCTCTATCGAGTGCATATCCATAGAGCGTAATACCCTTGTTGTTATGTCGCAGGTATTCCACTGCAATGAACATTCCATCAGTTTTGCGAGTTTGTTTTGAGAAAAGAAGAAAAGAATGCAATCTGAGTGTAACGCACCTAGAGCTTGCCTAGCCTGGAAGAAGGAAGATAGGTCCAGTGACGGTGACACATAAATGTATACGTTGTTGGATGAGTCAGTGTCACTCTCAGGTGACGTGGCTTCAGGAGCACATGTCAAAGTCATGTGCCACCTCGTTGCAATACACACTACTCCTTGAGCTCTGTGTGTTATTCTTGCGGCACCCAACAAACACAAGAAGAATCCGCAGAGCTGAACTGCAGAACATACCTTGAGATAGAATAATACATTAATGCAGAGTGCTGAAACTAGAGAATTATCAAAGCAAAAAGGTTAAAGAGTATTACCACCAAATCACCAGAGTTGAGGAAGCTCTTGTCAGACTTTGAGGCAAAAACCAACAATAAGGCCACAAACTGACTGGAACTTATCACAACAAAGGACGCTATGATGAAGAACCTGTACCTGTGACTTGTAATCGACAACTGTTTCTTGATCTTCACGTGCTCCTTGCATACATCATCTATGGTGTCTGATCCACATCTATCGAACATCTTGTGCAGCCCTCGAAACCTCAGTATCAGAAGCTCACAGGTCAACCGGAACAGGACACAAACAAGCAAGAACACTCCTGTCCGGTAAACCCATGAAAATAAGACGAGCAAGAACATCACAAAGTTCAATGCAGCACAAGATGACTCTATGAACGGAAATGATACTTCGGCTGAGGAGAAAAATATGCTCTTATGCACAAGTTCTAGAAGGAAAGAAGGCAAGAGTATGCAGGCTAGGCAACGTAAAGCCTTGTCAAGTTCACGCAAAAAGCCAAGCTTTACCAAGATAAAATCATCAAGAAACAGAAGCTGCCTGAGACTATAGATCCTGAAGAAACATAGTAGAGTCAAGAAAGCGATGAGAGCCAATCCAGACTCTGGGAATTGGACAAGCACATTGAATGAGTTGGTGTCCACAACTGGTGAAGGCAGGGTTTCAGGAGTTTTGATGGACAGACAACTTAGTAAGGGAATAAGTAAGGTGAAGACTACAAACATCAAGTAGGACACAGCTTTACCAGAAGAGGAGGAGTGATCCAAAGCGCACCACTTGAGGAGAAGACGGAATTTGCGCAGATCATCAGAAAGCAATGACTCTGACGGTTGTAAGGGTGTGTTTGAGTGGATGGACAGGTGATCGAGAAAATATTCGTCTTCACAAGGATTCATATTTCTCCAGATGTATCAAATTGTTAAGGGTTCACCAAAGTGATATATAGAAGGCCATTGCGAAGAGGGAAAGTGACAACTCAAAATAACTACACCCACATGCAATGCAAGATATATATAGGTATTTGGTATATGTCTTACATTTTTCATCACAAGCGATGGTTGAACAAAAAAAAGAGAAACTGGAGAGAAAAGCAAAAGTAGCTTGCTTTATCCCGTGAAGAGAAGCACCCTCTCTCTCTTTTCAGATACTTTTGGGTACTCCAACTTGGCTATGTGTAGCTTTCCCCGCAAGGTAGGCCTTTTCAACTCTTGGTTCTAGTTAACATATGCAGTTGAGAAAAACGAGCGGTCTGCTATGCGACACTTTTCATCCACAACAAAATTCACTGATAAAATTCTGCTGGCCTCTGTTAGGAGGAATTGTATCATTTTACCTAGGAATCAAAACACGACTTGTGTTGTGTAAGAACATGTTACATGTGCCTGAGATTGAAGCTTTATATTCATTTTAGTTTAGTTTATGCCAGATGCCATTCCTCAAGTGAGAACAGTACCTCGAAACTGGTTACCGGCAAAATTTGGACTTCATACTTTCTTCCAACAAACCGAAAACCACTGAAAACAATCCTGCAGATGCAAAATTAAATGGACAAATTCAGTTGTCTTCACGTTGGTAACTCACAGCAAAAGAAATGATACTTAACATTTTTGGTGAGACCAGTCGAATAGAACCAAAGCGTTGGCAAATTCATGAATAAAGAAGTGAACATTTTGCCAGCAATTTCGGAAACTGAGCAAATTGACTAACCTGAGAGGGGACTATCTTTCTGCTGTAATGATCCTTTTATAAGCAACGTTCCTGGCATCTGTTGGAAAACCTATAACAGAGATTTCTCCATCATACACCAGTTGAAAAGGGGAAGGCAATTGTTAAGGATATATTAAATCAAATCCAAACAAACCAAGATGCGGAAAGATAGGTTATCTTGAGGGACTTGCAAAATGGAGCTATTCAGGGACTGTTTTTCATATCCGTGGCTTCTTACACTTTCCACATCTCTGATGCCATTCTTTGATATTATGTTGCACTGGTCACTGGACGCAACAATCTGCACAACAATAGAAGGGAATTTCGTTGAGCTTGAGATACTGTAGAAACAAGATTGGATGGCAAGACAAAACAATATGTGTAGTGCACTTACGTCAACAGAAAATGTGGATGAGTTTAATTTGCACGAGGCACCACAGTTCTTGAAGAATTCTTCCACTGTACTGCCGTTTAATGCCCTATAAAACACAAAGTCACAATGAAGAATGTAAGGCTCGACTAAAGACGGAGACTTTTAATATAGTCACCATAGAAAAAATATGTTACCGGAGCATGTAAAAGATGACCAAAAGTTAAAGATCGATTACCTCAAGCATAAATGAAGAAACGCTCTTTTTGGCTACAGGAGGTGATATAATCTTCCTAGATGTGGGCATGAAGGACCAAGCGAGGCCCCAACGGGATGTTTGGCCTTGGACAAATTCAGTGGTCTTTACAATTGTCACCCCTACTTCCCAAAGCCTAGATATCAAGAGTTTGAGGTTAGCCTTCTTTCCAAGCATTGAAGTGTACCACCTAATACAAAACATGAAGGCAAAAGATAAGTCCTCGTGGATGAAAACCCATAATGTGAAAGATCCAACAATTTATTTGGGTAAAGTCACCTGAATCTTTGCCTCAGTACAGTGCTATCTTCGATAATACGGGTCACAAAAGCTTGCTCCCCACCATTGCAAACCATCTCCTCAGAAGTTCCGCCGCATGAAGTTTTAGGGTTAAGGCCTGCTTCCTCAAAGGTCTCAAAAAATGGAGGATTGGACATACAGAAGTCAAAGGTTTCATTTTGCTTGACAACGCCAAGGAGTATGGGTGGTCACATAGCTCTTGTTGACATCTTCAAGATAATCAGAGTGAAGCGTGGGGGAAAATGTGGTTTCTGCAGGTATTGTTTGACTAGAGTGCTTCTCACTCTCTGTATTTACAACCTCATCTGGAAGAAGTTTAGAGTCTCTGATCTCGATTAGGTCTGAAATATGGGGATTACTTTGAACATTCTTGGCAGCCCATTCTAGAGCTACAACAGTAACATCTGCGTACAATAAACATCCAACTGAGAATGTATTTAACATAGAGCCATACTGCAAATGGACTTATTGATGATCTGAAAGAAAGAAGAAGAAACCTGAGCCAACAAAACTCCAACGAAAAAGGGATGCACCGAGGAGGGGATAGATGCAATTGGCCCCTGTACCAATGTCAAAGCCCTTTACTTTGCTTCCAAAACAACTTGGAATGATCTGAGAGGACAAAAGATCATTGATCCAATGGATGTAGTTGGATCTATTAGGAACAGTTGGGCAGAGCTGTCCATCCGGAATCCACCAGTTGAGGGAATGGTCGTGTAGAAGGAGGATACGAGTGAGCTCTCGGGTGGCGTTGTAATCGGTCCAGTCGATGCGGGGACGAGCACCGGAGAAGAAAACAAAGGGCTTGAAAGAAGGGTAAAGAGAGGCCAAGAAAGCGAAATCCGGTGGATGGTTGGGTCCTGACCTAGCTCTCTTCTTCCCGTTCCGCATCCCTAAGCAACTACTGTTTCGAATGAGATCAATGTGTTATAAATTAATAAACCGAACCAATATTTTCAGTTAACAAACGCAAAATCTTTTTATGTAATCTCATGATACCACAGTCTAAGTCCGGTCTTCTGATACTTATTGGTTCGATTTACCAACTGACTATATCAGTGGTAATCTAAAAGCTCGAGCCTTTTGGGAAGAAACCGACTTCAATTCATCAAAATTATGCTCAAAGAAGCTCAAAACCATTAAAAGAAGGAACCACGGAAACAAAAAAAGCTTGTCCATAACCAATTTAAGGAGTAAACTTGATAAAGAACCAAACCGTATAGTTAGATACAATAGAGAAGACCAAACCATGTTCCTAATTTTCACTTACATACTCGATTTACACAAGTTTGCACTGAGCTCTAATGGCAGCAAATTTTCTGGAGAACAACAAACCGAATTCAACAAAACAAATCGGAGAAAAACAAACCTGTAGGATTATCTCTTAAGATCCTCGGTTCCGGGAGCTTGATTTATACACTGCTCCCCATTCCAAAAGCGTCCATAATCGAAATCCCAATTACCAAAAATTTAAAATACAAAAAAGAAAAGAAAAAAAATCCTGTATATTAAATTATTTTTATATTTAAGAGACTATAAAATGCAATCAATGATGTTAAAATTCATAAACTGTTATAAATTTATATTTGTTTAGATATATTTATATGTATTATATATATATATATATATATATATATATATATATATATAGTTTTGTGGTTTTGTGGTGAGAGGTGAGGAAAGCATAGAGAGACGACGAGGGGTAATATAAGAGAAAGAAAGTTTAATTGTTTTTCACTTCTTCTTATTTATACTGCAACATTAATTAATAACATAATCAAAAAGTTACCGACTTATGAAGTCGGTTAGATGAACTGATAAGGACGATGATAATTATCTTTAACACTCCCCATTAATTATTCGGCACTTCTAACTATTGGAATATACTCTCCGATATTAGCGTATCTATGTATTTGTATATTTTCCTTTTGTGTAATCCCATCTTCTTGGGAATTAGGTTAAGTATATGTACATATAAATAAGCCGCTGGGTTGATGAATAAGACAACTTCCGCAAACTTTGTCATGGTATCAGAGCTCTAGGTTTTCTTTTCCGAATCTTCTCGGTGGTATTGCTCCAGCTAGATTCTGGTCTCTACTTGTTGTTGCAATGACTGGTGATGGTGAGCATGGTTCGACAGGAAAATCCTCGACCGTGACAAGTGGTGGTAGAGAGAGCAACGTTCTCTCTGATTATTATCTGAATGCTTCGGCAGATCCAGGGCAGTTGATTTGTACGTTGTTGTTGACTGAGAACAACTATGAAAGGTGGGCTAAGCTGATGAGAAACGCTCTCAAGGCTAAGAACAAGCTTGGTTTCATTGATGGTGCTGTGAAGAAACCAACGGGTGGTGATGATGAACTCAAACTGTGGGGCATGGTGAATTCGATGTTGGTTGCCTGGATTTTGAATGCAATTGAACAAAAATTGCGTGGTAGTATCTCGTGTGCAGAGACAGCATATGAGTTGTGGGAAGGACTTCGTACTCGTTTTTCTGTTGGAAACGAACCTCGGATTTATGAGTTGAAGGCAGATGTGGCTTCGTTAAAACAGGGAACCCTCTCTGTTCAAGACTATTTTGCTCGTCTGAAATTGATTTGGGATGATTTGGTAGAGTATGAACCTCTTACCATCTGCTGTTGTGGTAATAGCGATTGCAAAGTCAACAGAGAGCTTGCAGCAAAACGTGAGAGGGAGCAGCGTTATCAGTTTCTTTTTGGTCTTGATGCTACACGTTTCGGGACAACGAGATCGAACATCTTGTGTATGCAGCCGCCACCGTCTCTCAACACTGCTTTCTCGATGGTGGTTCAAGAAGAACGACATCAACGTGTCGCTGCTGGTCATGAATCGCGTGGTGATATGGTCGGGTTTTCTGTTCAAGCCCAACCATCTACGGGTCAAAATCGGACCCGCACGGTCATAACGTGCACTCACTGTGGGCGTAATGGTCATCATGTTCATGATTGCTATCAATTACATGGATTCCCAGAAACTAGGAATGATGCAGGAGGTCGTGGAAGAGGTGGTTCTGGTCGGGGCACTTCGTATGGTTCTAATGGCAGAGGAGGAGGAGTCGGAAATAATTCAAATCTGTATGGACGAGGCGGTTACATTTCTAATCGCGGCAGAGGAGGTCGTGGTGGATCAGCTCATCATATGGCTGCATTCAACGTTGGTGGTGCTTCTGGGCAACATCATATGATTTCAACAGAAGATGGGACAGGTCTTACGTTAAGTAAAGACCAAGTGACTCAACTAGTTCAACTCTTGAACACACCATCGAATCATGCCTCAGATCGCCTGTCTGGTATTGTCATCGATACTGGGGCATCCCACCACCTTACTGGATTCATTGATTTATTATTTGATGTTTCTAATATTTCTCCTTGCCCCATTGGCTTGCCTAATGGAGACGTTGTGGTTGCGTGCCAACAAGGCAAACTTCGTCTTGGGAGCTCCATTGTTCTTATCTCTGTTTATTTCGTCCCGGAATTGACGAATACGCTACTTTCGGTTGCAAGACTTCTGAAAGATAAACCATGTGTGGCTGTGTTTACTGAGAAATTTTGTTACCTGTAGGACCGTACCACGAGGATGCTGATTGGAGCGGGTGATGAGTGTGATGGCATCTACTATTTTCGTGAAGTGTTTTCTGTTCAAGCCAATGCAGTTGGTGCGGTGAGTAGTCGTGAGTTGTGGCATCGGCGACTTGGGCATCCTGCAAAACCGTTGCTTTCTAATTTATCAGATGTTATTGATTTAGGCAGTGCTAGTCCTCACACAAATGCAGTTTGTGACATTTGTGTAAGAGCTAAACAACCTCGTTCCTCTTTTGATGAAAGTGATAATAAAGCTGAATCGATTTTTTCCCTTATTCACTGCGATGTTTGGGGTCCTTACAAAACACCTGCTACGTGTGGTTCAGTTTATTTTCTCACTATCGTTGATGATTTCTCCCGCGCCGTTTGGGTTTTCTTAATGCGGTCTAAGAATGAAGTGTCCAAACATCTACAAAATTTCTGTGCTATGACTGTTCGTCAGTTTGATACACCTATCCGTACAGTCCGTAGTGATAACGGAACTGAGTTCATATGTCTAAAATCCTTCTTTGCATCCGAAGGCATTACTCATCAGACATCATGTGTGGAGACACCGCAGCAGAATGGTCGTGTGGAACGGAAACACAGGCACATTCTGAATGTGGGTCGCTCTTTGCGATTCCAAGCTTCATTGCCGATTGAGTTTTGGGGAGATTGTGTTTTAACGGCGTGCTATTTGATTAATCGCACACCATCCTCTGTTTTGCACGGTAAGACACCGCATGAACTTCTTTTCGGAGCACCTGCTAGTTACAAGCATATCAAAACTTTTGGTTGTCTTTGTTACGCCCATAAAGGAACTCGGGTGCGTGATAAATTTGATGAGAGGGCAACTCGGTGTGTGTTCCTCGGGTATCCATATAATCAAAAGGGTTGGAGAGTCTACGACTTGCAGCGTCGCGAGTACTTTGTCACTAGAGATGTTGTGTTTAATGAATACATGTTTCCCTTTGAGAACTCTCTCTCCTCTACGGATCCACCTCTCACTAGTGATTTGGTTGGTCTTCCACCACCGTTCATTGAGGATGACGACGACTTACCTCCGGCGGTGAACTCTCCATCCGAGTCACCGTTAAGGGGGAGCGAGTTGACCTCGTCATCTCCGACTCCGGTCTCACATGAAGCGGTTCAAGGTGTCGATACTGCCCTCGATTCATATTCACCCGTTTCCCAAATTGTTGAACCTCCTTTGGGCCGAGGACACAGAGACAAGAGACCGTCTGTATTACTTGAACCATATCACACTTATTCAGCTCAATGTATCCACAATCCCTCACACTCGTCGCTCCAATCTGATCCTGGTTCTTCAGGTACTCCTTATCCCCTAGCTAACTATATGTCATGTGTTCGGTTCTCTGACAGCTATAAGGGTTTTCTGGGAAAAATTTCTGCGGTTAAGGAACCGAAATCGTTTTCCGAAGCAATGCTATATCAAGAGTGGCGAGATGCAATGGCTGTGGAAATTAAGGCACTTGAAGATAATAAGACGTGGGATCTTACTGATTTACCGTGTGGTAAGAATGCCATTGGTACCAAATGGATTTTTACGATCAAGTATAATGCTGATGGAACGATAGCTCGCTATAAAGCTCGTCTAGTTGCCCTTGGAAATCGTCAACAGGAGGGTCTTGATTATGACGAAACGTTTGCTCCGGTATCTAAAATGACGACGATAAGATGTTTTTTTAAGGTCGCCGCTGTGAGAAAGTGGGAACTTCATCAAATGGACGTGAATAATGCCTTTCTTCATGGTGAATTGACTGAGGAAGTTTACTTGCATCCTCCACAAGGATTTTCTAAAGATGCTTCTCATAAGGTTTGCAAGCTTTTAAAATCTCTTTATGGTTTAAAGCAATCTCCGCGATGTTGGTTCCCCACATTTCAGAAAGCTCTCCTTAACTATGGGTTTCGTCAATCCGTCTCGGACTATGCGTTATTCTCTCTGGTTCGTGGCGAGATCGAGTTGTATGTTCTGGTTTACGTGGATGATTTGGTGATTGGTGGGAATGATTCTGCGACTATTGCATTATTTAAAGACTATCTTCATAGCTGTTTTCACATGAAAGATTTGGGAGCGGTAAGGTATTTCTTGGGTATCGAGGTCGCCCGACAGCAAGAGGGAATTTTTCTTTGTCAAAGAAAATATTGTCTTGACATTGTGACTGAGTGTGGTTTGTTGGGTGCTCGTCCTGCACTCGTACCAATGGAACAGAACCATAATCTCGGACGAGCCACTGATGATTTTTATTCTGATCCTTCTCAGTATCGCCGAATTGTTGGACGGCTGATTTACTTGATCTATACTCGTCCTGAACTCTCCTATGCGGTGCACATCCTCTCTCAGTTTATGCAGGCTCCACGAGTGACTCATTGGGATGCTGTCATGCGTGTGGTACGTTATCTCAAAGGGACACCTGGGCAAGGGATTTTTTTTGCGGCATCTTCTGACCTTACTCTCACGGGTTTTTGTGATTCTGATTGGGCGGCCTGTCCGAATACTCGAAGATCTCTTTCAAGCTACATCTTTCTTCTTGGTGGTTCCACAATATCTTGGAAGACACAGAAGCAGACAACAGTATCTCGGTCATCAACGGAGGCCGAATATAGATCGATGGCGGATGCTAATAGTGAGATTAAATGGCTTCGTGGTCTGATGAGTTTCTTTGGGATATCGACAGCACAACCAATTTCTCTCTTTTGTGACAATCAATCTGCTTTGCATCTTGCTGCAAATCCCATTATGCATCAACGTACCAAGCATATAGAGAACGATTGCCATTTTGTTCGTGATGATGCTCTCGCGGGCCTTATCAAGCTTGTACACATTTCTACAAAGGAACAACCGGCAGATGTTCTTACTAAACCGCTTGGACGAACGCAATTCGAGTTTCTCTTGGACAAGTTGGGCGTTCGTAACCTTTACGCTCCTCCTTGAGGGGGAGTATTAGAATATACTCTCCGATATTAGCGTATCTATGTATTTGTATATTTTCCTTTTGTGTAATCCCATCTTCTTGGGAATTAGGTTAAGTATATGTACATATAAATAAGCCGCTGGGCTGATGAATAAGACAACTTCCGCAAACTTTGTCACTAACGTATTACGTATTATCTCGATAAAAACCTTATCACGGAAAAATTCAATAGGATAAAAACCACGATAAGGGAAAAAAAGTACAGTGATGTAATCTCCCCCTGGAATGATGGATATAGCATTCTCTTCATAAATTCCGTAGATGACGCATTCTGATATTTTGAATATGTTTTCTGAATGTTGTTGTGGGAAGCGCCTTTGTAAAGAGATCGGCTGTATTGTCACTTGAACGAATGTACTGTATATCGACTTCTTGATTCTTCTCTAGTTCTCGAGTGTAAGAGAAAAATCTTGGAGGGATATGTTTCGTTCTATCATTTTTGATATAGCATTCTTTGAATTGTGCGACACATGCAGCATTATCTTCGAACAATATCGTTGGGTCCTTATTGGTAACTATTCCGCGTGCTTCTTTAATGTGATGAGTCATAGATCTGAGCCATACACCTTCTCTACATGTCTCATGGAGCGCAATAGTTTCTGCATAATTTGAAGAAATGGCGACTAGAGTCTGCTTCTGAGAACGCCAAGGTATTGCAGTACATCTAATTGTAAAAACGTATCCGGTTTGCGATCGAGCTTTATGGGGATCTGATAAATAGCATGCATCTGCAAAACCGACTAAAACGAAATTGGAGTTTCGAGGGTAAAATAAACCCAAGTCAATTGTTTCCTGAAGATAACGAAAAATATGTTTTATCTCATTCCAATGTCTGCGCGTGGGTGACGAACTAAATCTTGCAAGTAGATTTGTAGCAAATGATATATCCGGTCGGGTACAATTTGCAAGATACATAAGTCCACTTATAGGGCTCATATAAGGTATTTCAAGACCTAACGTTTCCTCGTTATCTTCACAAGGTCGGAATGGATATTTTTCAGTATCGAGAGATCGATTAACCATTGGAGTAATCAAAGGATTCGGTTTATCCATCCTTTTGGTATAATTTGATTGATGCACAAATACTCCATCTCGGAAATGCTCTATCTGTAATCAAAGACAAAAAAAATATTTTCGAGATCTTTCATTTCAATATGAATTTTTGCATCATCAATTAAAATGTTTTTCGACACGGTAAATTAAAATTTACGAAATCTTGATTTGATATTGCGTTAAAAAAAAAAAACTCTTTTGATTGAATTTCTATTTGCATAACAGATTCCATACTCATCTTAAATTTATCGAGCGACATTTAATATGCTCAATCACTTCTTCTTCTTAATATAGCTAGGTTGATGGAATCATTATTGGCTAGAACACTACTAGGACAACATTAACGAATAACTTATTTTCATTGAAATGTTTTTGAGTAAAAGTAGAAAAATCAGAAAGAATATTTTAGATGTTCGTGTGATATAAAAGAAGCATTGACATGTCCCATCGTCATGTCAATTTGGAATAGGGACGTTCCTTTGAAGCTTTGACTGAAAATAATAAAATAAACATAGGGGAAAATCTGTAAATTTAATAATTTTGGGGGAACGAGAGAGAAATATAATAAAAATAAATAAAAGAAACGGCACGCAGTTTGCGTTCCCAAAATTGTGGGACTAGTCAAAATATCCGTCAACTTTAATGTTGTGTTTTTCCCATAGTACCCCTTTCACTCTGTTAGATCGAAGAGGATAAGCTTTAAACGATTTTCTATTAATTTAATTCAACAACTTAAGATGTGAATCTGACGGCTTAGAACCGTCCTGCAAAGCATCCCCAACCGTCCAGATCGAAGCTTGGATTTCCCAAAAAGGAAAAATAATACTCCAATCTCGAACACTAGCCTGGCCCACATTCATTTTTAATACCAAAATTATTATTATTCACAATTTCTTTTCTTTTCTTTTTGAATATGTATTTTGGCTAAAATGTGTTAATTTTTATTTGTTTCTGTTGGAAAAAGTCAAGAAAAAATAGAAAAATAGAAAAATGGGGACGTGGCAGTGATACCCTTTGCACACATATGCTGCAGATATAAACAGCGTCTGCCTCACGCCAAGGGAGAGAGAGAGAGATCTGATCGGTGATTTTGTTTTTGTTCTTCCGATAGATTTTATCAGAATGAGTGGCGGCGACGGAAACAACGGTGGAGAGAGGCGCAAGGGCTCGGTGAAGTGGTTCGACACCCAGAAGGGTTTCGGCTTCATCACACCCGACGACGGTGGTGACGATCTCTTCGTCCATCAGTCCTCCATCAGATCTGAGGGATTTCGTAGCCTTGCCGCCGAGGAATCCGTCGAGTTCGAGGTTGAGGTCGACAACACCGGACGTCCCAAGGCTGTCGAAGTGTCTGGACCCGACGGCGCTCCCGTTCAGGGAAATAGCGGTGGCGGTTCATCTGGGGGACGCGGTGGTTTTGGCGGCGGAAGAGGTGGGGGACGTGGTGGTGGAGCCCGCGGGTTTAGCAGTGGTGGCGGTGGCGGTGGCGGTTACGGAGGAGGAGGTGGTGGTGATGGCGCTTGTTACAAGTGCGGAGAACCCGGCCACATGGCGAGAGACTGTTCTCAAGGTGGTGGCGGTAGGTTCGGCGGAGGAGGAGGAGGAGGGAGCTGCTACAGCTGTGGAGAGTCTGGTCATTTTGCAAGGGATTGCACAAGCGGCGGTCGTTGAAGCAAAACAACTTGAAGGCGGAAGAATCATCTACTCGCCTCCGCATTTGTTTTTATTTTATAATCTTGTCGTGATGTTTTCGGATTACTAAGAAGCTGGATTGTTGTTATTGCATGTTTATCAAACCTTTGTTCATGCTCTCTATATGTTCCAATCAGTCTTTCCCAAGATGCTAACTGCTAAAGATTTATCCTTGAATTACCAAAAATTAAAGACAAAACACAAGGGGAGATCTCGAAAAATCTTGAATTGATTCAAAGGTGAGGATGGGTGATCGGAGAGCACTGGTAGCATTTGGTGAAGAGGCCGAATGTGTCAATCTGGTGAACAAAATTGATCATACTGGCCCACCCACCGAACCCGAATCCAACAATCAAGACCCACACCACAATGAATGCGTTTATGGTGAAAGCCCCAGTCCACCGCCCGACAAACCTCGGCGGCTGCTCCACGGCGTTCTCGCGTGCGGCTGAGGAGCGGAATGTGAAGATGTGAGCCAGCGCAGGGATGATGTAGACGGTGAAGCTGACCAGGAGAGAGCCGACGGTAGAGTTAATGGGACCGAAGAAAGGGAATATGATTGCCAGAAACCAAATGGGTACAACGACGGGAAGCCTAGCGGCGGCTCGCTTACACATGCTCCGGCACTCGTGCATGCCTATGAGCTTCTCCCACACGAAGTAGAGCGGCGTGCAGGCGAACCCAAACGTTATGAACTGGTGGATGAGCATGAGCACCACTGCAAAGTCACGGAAAATGTTCTTTTGGAGCAGAGCGAATGCGTTTGAATGGTTTAGAAGCAAATCGCCAAACGCCCAGTAAACCGCAGACGCCGAAGGCAGCGTCAGCGTCAGAACGTACAGAGTCGCAAACAGGTAAATCGACTTGAACTTGTGCGGCTTCCACATCGCATGCATTATTTCTCTGCCAAACGAATTTTATCAAATTCAATTGATGATGAAAAGGTTATAATAAAAAAGAAGACATACACAGTAACAGCATGTCCTCCGAATGTGTAAAGAATGTTTGTGGCTCCTGTGAAGTATAACACCATCTTGCTTGGTCCCGAATGTTTCACACCTTCTACCTATAACCAACCAATGTTACATATTATGTATTGTATAAAGTGGTCCCAACCACATGTTGCTTGATACACAAGGAGGGCCCAAAAAGACACAAGACAGCTTTTTTGAGTCCCCTTACACCACAACATCACCAGCTAAGCTAATCTAACCATAGAAGCAAGCCCCATTTAGTTAACCTGGCCATGGAGGATGGAGGCAATGGTGAGGTACCAAGCAGTGTAAGTGGTCATCAAGAGTCCAAGAAAGGACCAGATCCTGTAGTTGTGGAAGGAAGGGATGAAGACTGTGGTTGCACAACATGCCCCAAATATGTATGTCCATGTCCTCTTGTCCAGATTGTCATTTATGTAATATATGTTGCTGCACAATTAATATTCATTCATCAATCTCACTTTATATATCTAATAATCCTGTTTCCTCAAGAAAAAAAGTTTGGGATAGTTAATTAGTAGTACCTGGCACAGGCTATGAGTTGAATGACAGATCCAAAGAGAAGGAAGGTGCAGTTAAATGCCAACCCAACATTCCTCCAGTGCTTCCCAAGCAATCCATCAAGAACCTCAAACCACTTCACATTAAGAAAAACCCCATTGTCATTATTTGATTATGAAAGATAAGACAAGAGAGCTAGTAGTAAGTATTATTGTTTACCTGAATGACATGGTTTCTGAAGTTAACTTTCTCTCTCTCTTTTCTGGTTCTGTATTCAACATAGAGAATGCTGATGAGGTAAGCAGTCCAGCTACCCAAGAGCCCATAGAAGAGCTGAAACATAATCCCTGAGAGCATCCCCAGCTGTGAAAATGAGTATGGCAGCGTCAACAGCACTTGCGCCACCTAAACCAAACAATTTCTGATCACCACCCTCTCTCTCTCTATATATATATATATATATGTCAAGTTACAGAAGAGAGTAAAACTTTCTCCATTACGTACCTGGTTGGAAGCGCAGCTGAACCAAGCATCATAGACAGAGCCGCCATGCCAAAACATGTTGGAAAGCTTTGATTTCATATCCGACGCTTTCCCTTCACTCTCCATCTCCACATAGTTCCCCACAACAACCGTCTCCACTGCTTTCTCACCGTTCTCCATTGCTTCTTCTCTCTTTTGTGTACAACACCAGTGAATTGTGAGTGAAAGGAGAGAGATTATATATATATATATAGAGAGAGAGAGAAAGAAACAAGGAAAGTAATAGAAGAGTGTGACTGTTGTGTAGACAGAGAGGGAGACACGGAAGTAGTTTTTCAAGGCAAGAGGATGATGAGCAAACCCCAATCCCCTTTTGTTCTTGATAGCTACTTGTGAGAGATTTTGTTTCGGGAGTGACGACATATTAGTATCATATTATATATACTACTCTCGATTACAAGTATCATTTTCCCAAAATAATATCATATTTATTGTAACCACTCCACTCCCTATTAATTATCAAACCTAACCAAAAACTATATTGTTACCACCACCAATATTATTACTGTTATTTATTACAAAATGGGTAGCTTGAAAGGGTGATTTTATACTAATAAAAGTAGTGATTCTATTTTTATTATTCAAACTGTTTTTTTTAAGAAAGGGTTAATAAACTTTTGTTAATTTAAACTTTGTTTTTTAGCCGGCTAATATATTAATTTGTTTTTTTTTTTCAGTGCCTATGTACTGATTAGTTGTTTATATCAGCAAATTAATGATCACACTATTTTAAAGCTATTCGTTAAATAAAAAAAGGTTATTAACAAACACATTTTCACTTGGCTATAAGTTGATAAATGCTGTCCAGCTATTGATCCTATAACTTTTCTCGTATCAATGTTATGAAAGAAACTTGTTGTTTCCTTCAAAAAATACTCCTTTGATAAGAAGACAAAATTTGCTAGTAGTACATTAATATTCTCCCATGATTCGAACAAAAATTGTAAATCTCGATGTTGCTTATAGAAGTACTTGGTATTTATTGATCTAGATTTTCTTTTTCTACCCGTTTGATGATTTTAATACTGCATCTGCACTACTACAAGACTTACAGCTGTAAATAATGGGCTGTCAAAAACAAACAAAGGACAATGTGCTTTCAATGGTAGAACAAAAACTTCTTCTTCTTCTTTTTTTGGTTAACTTATTTGACATCAAAGAAAACCTTTAATTATCATCCTTTTTTTCTATTATTATATGTAATCGTATCTAGTGACTAAAGTAAATGAATGTCTGCACCTTTCGAAGAATGAAAGAACATAAAAGTCTGTACGCCTAAAGTTAAGGGGAATCACTCAATCAGGTTCAATAATCTCTATTCTCTATTGTGGAAGTAGCATTTTCTAATTATGTTTTAACAAGATAGTATTAACAAAATAATTGTTCTCATTTTCTTTTTGTAAGAGAATTTCATGCACTATTATCACGCGATTTGGTGCAAAATTCTCGATGTCGCTTAAGTTTTCGGTAACATGTTTATATGATTGGAAGCTATCGAAAAACTTGAAAATGAAATAGAAACTTTTGAGAAATGTTGTAGGTTTTCATTAAACTATTTTAAATTTCTAAGTCCGTTAAAATTTCCGGCAAAATATCAAGTGTTGTTAGTTCGAGGTTCCGTGTCACGTCATTTTCGTCCGTCTCTGATTTTGAAATCGCGTAATATGAATCTTCCGCTAAGTCTTTGGGCGAGAATAATTTGAATTGCAAAACGTTATCTATGTAGGGAAAATAATAAAAGACTCGTATAGACTAAGCCTCTTTTGCCTTCCTGATAACCTGGTAAAAGGTATCGGATTCCTCTTACCTTTACCGATATCATTATCCGATTTTTTGAAAGCTTACATTTTTGGACATTGCTATCCAATTTGTGGTGATATCGACGATTTATGGTGATGTAGATGGGAAGTCAATTTATTCCTACCCGAATCACTCATCTTCCTACTAACGCACTATCTAAGTAACCTGACACAAATTGATGGATTAAGAAAAAAGTAACTTCTTATTATTTATCCCAACATCATTCATCTACAAAATATATTTTTAGATATAGTCAATAAAATCATGGGTTAAAATGATCTTGTATTTATTAATGGCAGCTTAACATGTTATTTTTTACCTAAATAAAATCTTCACTCTTCATATTTCACAATTTTCGCCAATGATTAATATCACGGAAAATAAATAGATAACGTTACCCTTCTACTTAGGTTTATGTACGAGGGGAAAAAACAAGAAGCATAGATAATTGAGAAATAGATATGATAAAATAAATAAAAAGAGAGAGAATAATAAGAAAGTAGACCGAATCATTGCAAGAAAACAAGCGTGGTCGCTTTTATAATAAGAGGGAAGCTCGCTTTTATCACATGCCCATTCCCCTCTCTCAAATTTGTGCTCTCTTTCTTATTTTTCTCAATTTAAACTTTTTTTAAACATACTATATACTGTATTTTCCAACCTATATGAGATTGATCTTTACTGCACATAACAGATACTTGAATTGGACTATATGCTAACTTGGGGATATAGACATATGGTGAAGTGAACAATATATATTTAAATTGGAATATTTGGTAATTTGGGGATATATAAACCCTTTTCTCAAAAAAAAAAAACAATATGGGGATATATAGTGAAATAATTATCCCATTTTAGATTTATTTATTATTCACACAATTTTACGTAATCTTGATTTATGCTTGATCATTATGTTATTTGTTGTTTTTGTTTTAAATTATTTTAGCTGGTAAGTTAAAAAATTCGTTTAAGGGTTATATTACTTCGTTTTATATTTTCATAAATCTAAAATATTGATATAGTTGAAATGAAAATAATTATGATTGGCGTTATAGCTACAATTTTACTTATAATGCACTACTGACTATAGTAAAATTAACTTAAAACCCCAAAAATTATTTTGAATTCGACTAATTTCCTAAGATATGCATGTTATGAATATGCATCTATTCTACGAGAGGAATGCTTAAAATTTTAAAATGATCTATTTGTCATTTCATTGACGAAAGCATATAAGTAACTCTGCTTAAGGCAAACCAATACAAACAAGTAGACAACCACAAAACAAAGCCAAATACATTTTTATTATTTTTATTACATCATGTGGTCTCAAAAACAGACATCTTTTGTTTGTTAATGCGTATAATATTTTATGTTCTCTTGCAAATGCATTGACCCCAAAACAAAATATATATACGAAAACACGATTCAAATTTAAGTCTAGTACTGTCTTTTTCCAAGTGAACGTTGTTTCTTTCTCTAGATTCTCCTCATGAGTCTGAGTAATAAGAAGGAAAAATAATTTACTTTTTGTGTGCTGTTTGTTTTGTTTAGTAACTCAGGTGTTAACCTTTTCATGACCTCACCAAGGTGCTTTTCTGATGCTAATATTATGTGAGAAGCTAGAAATCTGAAAATTTATAATTTGTATATTCTTAATAATTAATCATGATGGTGATTTATAATGCTCTGTAATCATCATATTATATAACAAAATAGTTGAATTTAGAAGTCACTTGTTTTTTTTTTTTGACCAAAATTTTGATGTCACTTGTTGCATCATTTCATGTACATTTAGACATTTTTTATTTACGACCCTATCATCATAATGGGTTTGTCTTTTCAATAATTATAATAGATAAAACAAAGATACCATTGCTAGAACTTAGAAATAATGACTAAAGAGCATGCATGAGTCTTTACCTCTTATTTTATTATCATAATTGATTATTTGCAAATATTAAGAAAAACAAGTTAACTGAACAATATTTCTCTTTTCTGATAAAACTTCTTCCATTTTATTAATATAGTATAATGCATGTTAAGGAAAAAAAAAGAAGAATATACAACTTTATCTATTTAAAAAAAAAAAGCTCAATATTTATTTTTAAGCTGGAAAAGAGAGAAAAATTGAGTATTAGTTGTAGGGGATTTTGCAAGAATTATATTTATTTGAAAATTTATTAGTTTTTTTGTTATTTTTTGAAATTGTAGTAAAAATAATATTTTTTATTATTGTTTAACTCAAATTTACCCATGTACAGTACGACGTGTATGATAATGAACGATACGCGAAGTAGTAATAAAAATCGTGTACGATAATGGATGGTACACAATGTATTAAAACGTATTTTTTCTGCTATACTTTTAAAAAGTGACAAAAAAACTAATGAATCTTAAATCAAATCAAGTGACATTATATGCAATTATGTCTTAGTTTTAGTCAAAAGAAAAGAGCTTATCTTAACAGTAAATATGAACAATTCATAAAATGAGTTTGTTCTCTTTGGTCTGAAAACTGATTAGACCCGGTCAATCCAAAAGCTCCTTTTTAATCAAAATTTTTTGAGGCCATAGATGTTAATATTGCCTCCTGTGCACGCCTTTTAGCACTTACCATAAAGACAGAACAACATACGTTCCATCATAATTTAGATTCCCATTGTTTGTCATCAACCACAATTATTTTCAATTTCCATTGTGTCCTCTTTTTTACCAGATAATTTTCAGAGAAGATTAAACTACAAGCATTTGAAATGATAGTGTTATTTATCTATTTTGTTTCGCATAAAAAATATTTTATTTTAATCTATTTTTAACAAAATAAACTACACAGACTTTACACTGAAGTTTGTTCCGTATAAAAAAGCAGACTTCAATGTGAAGTATGTCCCTTATATAAAAGTAGACTTCACACCAAAGAAGGAGCAAATGAACCAGTGGTTGCTACATCTCTGCTGCAATCTTACCGGTGTCGAGTTCGACTCCACCTGCCCTCCATGTGTGAGGGTATTTGGCTATTGAACCAGCCTGTTGTGGCCCAAAATGATGACAAAAAGGTTACTTTTGCAATTGTAAATTAACAAAGGAAATATTACAGACTTCACATGAAATTTACTTAATTAAGCAGACTTCACCTAAAGTTTCCGCCGTAAATTAGGGGTATATTTTTGCAATTGACCATAAGTTTGACTTTTAAATAGTAGACTTCATGTGAAGTCTGCGAAATAAACATGTTAGTTTTGCAATTAACCAGAATTTGACAATAATTTTGATTTTTTCGAAGTCTGCGGAATTTCACCTGAAGTCTACTCTAAAAACGAAATCTACTAAATGTTAGTTTTGCAATTGACCAAGTTTGACTTTAGTAAAGTAGACTTCAAACGTGCGGACTTCATACGATGTCTACTCTAGGTTAGTTTGACCAAAATATCGAATTAAATTAATTAGAGACTTCAGATGAAATCTATGCAATTAAGCAGACTTCGGGTCAATGTTTGGAATTTTTGTCAAACACAAAACTAACCTCTCGATTTAGAGCAGACTGCTATAAAAATTCAAAGTTTTGGTCAAATGCAAAACTGACATAGAGTAGACTTCATGTGAAGTTCGGTTTTTCCCTGCTATAAAAAAAGTTAAAGTTTTGGTCAAATGCAAAACTAATCTCTCTTTTACGCAGCGAAGTCTGCATGATTTTTTTTTTTCAAAGGAGAATTCGCAGACTTCGCATGAAGTCTCCGTTGAAAAACTCAAAAATGGTCAATTGCAAAACTAACCTCTGCGTTGACTAGAACTAGAAGACTTCACATGAAGTCTCCGATTAAAAGCAAACTTCAGGTAAAGTCTGCTATCGCGAAGCATATTTCACTACAAGAAAACTGCCTTTTTACAACAAACAGAATCGTCGTAAATCGGTCGTAAAACTTGATTTACGACGGATTAGCGACGATTAACAATTCGTCGTAAGTTGATCGTCGTTAATCGCAAATCGTCGTAAATTGGTCGTAATATTAAGGAGGACAAAAAATCGTCGTAAAATCGATGTAATATATTCGTCGTAAAATCGTTGTATATTTACATCGAATGTACGACGAATATTTTACATCGATTTTACATCGATATCACGATAAACGTTTACATCGATTTTACATCGAATTATACAATTTTTTTTCCGACAAATCGTCGTAAATGCGTCGTAATATGATTAAACATAACATCGAATTTACAACGAATTATAAAATTTATGTTTTGAAGAATTCGTCGTAAATTCGTCGTAATAGATAGATGTAAATACGCTGGTAAATCGATGTAAAATATTCGATGTAAATTCGTCGTAACTATTGAACGATGTTAAATCGATGTAAAACTATTGATGTAAAATCGATGTAAATTATGAAACGATGTAAAATCGATGTAAAATATTCGATGTAAATTCGTCGTAATTTAAAATATTTTATATAAATTAAATAAAATTAAAAAAAAAATTAAAAAAATATATTTTAAAAAATATATTTAAAAATTAAATTTTATAAATATATTCAAAATATAAAATAAAATTTAAAATACAAAATAAATTTTTTATTACAAACTAATTCCTAGGAGGAAAACGTAAATTATCAAAAAGTTCGTCGTCTGATCCATTCTGCTCCATATTCGCTCGTTCTTGCGCGAGCGGATCAGTTGGCAGGCCCGATGTCGATTCTCCCTGCTGCCTTAGTGCAGCCGCCAAATCCGGGTTACTCAGGGCAATAATATCGAAGAGAGTGTTGTATCCTTGGATTGTTTTATCGTATCCTTGGATCTTCTCATCGTATACCACCTGCTTCTCCCGCAAATTGTTGATCTCGGAGTTGGCGTTGTTTAACTCCGTCCGCAAAATAACCGGATCGTCGAAAAGCTGACGACGGGACGACGCGGCGGCACTATCTGCGATCGATCCCATCCCTAAAACTCTGCCCTTTTTCTTCGGGGCAACCTTTTAAAAAAGAAACGAAAAATTTAATAAATTGTATAAAAAACAATAACATTTGTAAAAAAAAAAAAAGATTTAAATTACCTCTGCGTATATGTCGTCCATCTGGGCAACCGTCAAAGTCGCAGTGGATTGGACCGAACTACCGCCAGGTGATAGCTGCTGAGAAAGCTGAGTTTGACGCTCGCCGATCCTCGCATGCGCGTCATTGTAGATTGCCTCAGCTCGAGGATCTACAAAAGATCCGTCTTTCCTCTTGTGAGTTTCCGCAAAAACTCGGGTCATCGGAGGAAGTTCGCCTCCATTTGACTAACAAAAAAGACATTAAAAAAGAAATCAAACCGTTGATGGATAATATAAATTAATAACAAAATAAAATTACATAAATAAAATTATAAGGGAAAAAATTATTACCATTTGAAGGCGTTTTCCCGCAAAAGATGTTTGACCCGACGTATGAGGCATAAGCGCTGGAAGACCGTCTGGACCCATAGTGTTTCGAGAAGCCGAACACTTAGCGGCCACTTGCTGCGCATGTGGATCTCTCCAGTATGCCGTCAAGCCGTTCCAAACATCGGAAGACATGTATGGCGGCTTTCCCTGATCGCCTTTAACCTCCCACTTCCTCTTCCAATCGGAAATGGTATTGTTGAGCCGGAATTTTCCCTTCTTTTTGAATTCCGCCTTCACCGTCTCGTTGATCGTAACGTCCCAATGCCATTTTTGCTATAAAAAAAAATATCATTAGAAACGATATATTAAAGATAAAGAATTCTCCAAAATAATATTGAATTTAAAAAAAAAAAATTTACCGCGAAACATTTAAACCATGTTTCGACAACGTCTTCCGGAACCGAAGACCAATTGCGGTGAGGCTCCATGAAATAGGCTTTAATGGTGTCAGCCACACTCCGTCCAACTTTGTTATCTTCCTTAAACCTGAGAAATAAAACAAAAATTATTAGTAAAAAAACAAATTCATAATGTAATTAAAAAAAAAAATTTTTACGTACGTACCAAAAAGTATTCGGGATCCGTCGCGGATCTAACCGGTCTAAAGAATCATGCCCCGGCGACTGCAAAATATCTTCGACCGTCAATCCTGCATACAACAGGGGCGGTCGAGCAACTGCATCTGGAGGCGGCGGCGCTGGTCCAGAAAAAGAATCCGGAACAGCGGACTGTGTCGCAGAAGATGACGGGAGTTGCTGATTCTCACTAGGTCCCGTCTCCATAAACTGTCGATAGTGTGACTTACGTGGCGCCATATCTAAAAAATATTTAAAAATAACTCAATTTTAGTATCATATAATTCCATTCCTAACTAATAATTCCAATCCTAACTAATAAATATTACAATCCTAACTAACAATTCAAAATTCTTAAAACGATAATATAATTTATATAAAAAAAAAAATGTTACCTTTTGTTTTAGAGAGAGGGCAGAGATTTTAGAGAGAGAGAGAGTTGAGAGAGTTTCTAGAGAGAGAGAGATTTGAGAGTTGTGAGGGAGGGAGTGAAAAAATCGTCCGCGTATATATAGATTTTAATGTCGTCGTAAAATCGTTGGTACATTACGACGAGTTTACGACGAATTCGTCGTAAAATCATCGTAAAACTGTAACCAAAAATTCAACCTATCGCAAATTTCCCTCGACGCGGTAAATTAAATGTTGAGGTTTTACAACGATTTTACGACGGATTCGTCGTAAAATCGTTGTAAAATTACAACGATTTTACGACGAATCCGTCGTAAAATCGTTGTAATAGATTAAATCTATACCCTAAACCCTAAATAACAATACACATATACAGGACGTAAGAACGAAGTATATTTGTGCATCTAATACTTCTAATATTTAACATTAGATTCAGTAACGACGATTGAATCTAAATAGTCGTCGATTTCCTTATTTTACATAATAATGTATAGCATTCGTTCTTATAAGTATATTCGTAACATGCATGACTTTAATAATTTAATTGATTTTGTAAAAACATAAAATTGTTTATACTATGATTAGAACTTACGTAAAACAAGATATAAGATAGAAAAAACGAAACAAGTAAATCAAACCCTAAACCCTATATTTGAAGTTTTACAACGAATTTACGACGGATTCGTCGTAAAATCGTTGTAAAATTACAACGATTTTACGACGAATCCGTCGTAAAATCATTGTAATAGATTAAATCTATACCCTAAACCCTAAATAGCAATACACATATACAGGACGTAAGAACGAAGTATATTTGTGCATCTAATACTTCTAATATTTAACATTAGATTCAGTAACGACGATTGAATCTAAATAGTCGTCGATTTCCTTATTTTACATAATAATGTATAGCATTCGTTCTTATAAGTATATTCGTAACATGCATGACTTTAATAATTTAAATGATATAGTAAAATTGTTTTTACTATGATTAGAACTTACTTATAATTTTTAAAACCAAACAAGTAAATCAAACCCTAAACCTTATATTTAATTTGGGTATTACAACGAAATTACGACGAATTCGTCGTAAAATCGTTGTAATGCTAATCGATGTAAAATCGTTGTAATGGTAATCGATGTAAAATCGTTGGTAATGTCTAAATCGTCGTAAACCAGTCGTAAATGACTGAAATTGGCAAAGTTTGGTGAAACACGGTTTTTTATAGCTCACCTAACTATTTACATCGCATTTTGTCGACGTAATTTCGTGGCATATTCGATGTAAAATCGTTGTAATGCTAATCGATGTAAATTCGTTGTAAATTTTCGTTGCAAATCCGTTGGTAATTTCTACAAAATTTCTATAAATACCTTCCACACCTTCAATGCAAACTCAAAAAAAAAATTCATATCCACTTTTCTTTAAGTTTTTACGTTGATCATTGTATACCTGCTTGCCTGATGATCTGGCCAATAAATAATTCTGTAGGATCTTGTTTTCAAGTAATTAAAGACAGTCTTCAACTATCATAGGTGAATGATTCATAGAATTGGACATCTATGTAAATCCTTCATAATATAAGGATCGATGTCCAATTCTATGTATCTTTCACTTATGGTGGTTGGTCTTTATGAATATAGAAAACTTGATTCCTAGAATTCTTTGTTGGCCAGATCATCAGAAGCAGGTAAACAACTTTCAACTCCTAAACCCAAAATATAAACGATGTAAAATCGTTGTAATGCTAATCGATGTAAAATCGTTGTAATGTAATCGATGTAAAATCGTTGTAATATTAATCGATGTAAAATCGTTGTAATGCTAATCGATGTAAAATCGTTGTAATGATAAAATCGTTGTAAAATCGTTGTAATGAGGTGTAAATCCGTTGGTATAATAAAGTTATAAATTTGTTGTTATAAAATGGTGTCTGTGTTTCGGTTGTGCAATTACATCTTCTGACAACGTCCGTGTACTAAGATCCCGGAAAAACGCTCCGATGCCTGCAAAGACAAAATTATATACATTGTAACATATATATATATATAATTAATCTCAATAATTTTATATGTGATGAAGTATCTTACCTCCAATTGCTTCATGAACATTTTCTGGAAGGAGTTCGGCAAATGCGAAAGGAAGTAAACGTTGCATAAACACGTGGCAGTCATGACTCTTCATCCCTGAAAACTTTTCTCCTTTCTCAACAGATTTAGCAAGATTGGATACATACCCATCAGGAAACTTCACGTCAGATGAAACCCAATTAAACAACGATGCCTTTTGTTCTGCACCCAACCGAAATATAGGAACTGGTGATTTTCCATTGCTCATTATATGCAACTCATTTCTGTTGCAAATATCTGGCAAGTCCAACCTTGACTTTCCGCTGTCTTTGGTTCTTCCTTTCACGTTTAACACTGTATGCATGATGTTATCAAAAAAGTTTTTCTCAATGTGCATGACATCAAGATTGTGTCTCAGTATATGATTTTTCCAGTACGGAAGATCCCAAAAAATGCTTTTCTTGTGCCAATTGTGATTAACCCCGTATCCATCAGGCATATTAGCTGGAGTGTGCCAATTTCCCCCACGATTCACAGTTTCTAGTCCCCCAAAATGATCTATTTGCGCTTCTAGATCTTCCCCAGATAGATACACTGGTGGGGGGACACGCACAATTTTGTTCTTCCTAAACAACCGCCTGTTTCTCCTATATGGATGATTGATTGGTAAAAACCGGCGGTGACAATCAAACCAGCATGTTTTTCGACCATGTTTCAGTTGAAACGCATCTGTCCGATCGAGGCAATAAGGACAAGATAACCTCCCATGCGTCGTCCAACCAGATAGCATTCCGTATGCAGGGAAGTCGCTTATTGTCCACATAAGCACCGCACGCATCGTAAATTTTTTTTTCCTCGAACAATCATATGTCCGCACTCCTGTATACCACAACTGTTTCAACTCATGAATGAGAGGCTGCAAAAATACATCAAGGGACCGCTTCGGATGATTGGGACCAGGGACTAAAATATTCAGGAAAAGAAATTCCCTTTGCATGCACATATCTGGGGGAAGGTTATAAGGAGTTACGATAACTGGCCACAAAGAATATTGCCTACCAGACATACCGAATGGACTAAATCCATCAGTGCAAAGACCAAGATACACATTTCGCTTAGAGTTAGCAAAATCAGGGTGTACCGTGTTAAAGTGTTTCCAAGCTTTTGCATCTGACGGGTGAGTCACTTCTCCTTCTCTCTGTGAATGTTCTGCATGCCACCTCATCGATGCAGCTGTCCTTTCAGATTGATACAATCGTTTCAACCTATCAGTTATAGGAAGATACCACATCCGTTGGTATGGTATCTTTTTACGCCCAGTTGTTTGGGGCCTAAATCTCGGTTTTTGGCAAAATCGACATTCCTGCAGCTTATCATCATCTTTCCAAAAAAGCATACAATTGTCAACACATACATCTATCATCTCAGAAGGCAACCCAAGACTAAACACCAACTTCTGTATCTCATAGTATGTTTCGGCAGCCAAATTATCCTCTGGCAAATACTCTTTAATAAGATCAGCCCAATCATCCATGCAAACCTCAGCTAAGTTATGATCAGTTTTAATTGTCATCATCCTAGCAGCTAACGACAATTTAGACAGACCTTCTCTACATCCATCGTAGAGTGGCTGGTTTGCAGCGTCTAGCATATCATAAAATCGCTTCGCATCTACGTTGGGTTCCTCAACAGTACTATTATCAGCATTTGTTTCATGAAATGCATCATTAACCATGGCATGCATCCTATCATGATCTGCACCCTGATCAAATTGATGTTGACCATGATCATAACTACCTTGATAATTTGATTCTACTTGACCTTGATAATTACTACTACTATCCGTTGCTTGAGTTCTTTCAAAACCCTCTCCATGTTGATACCAAACATAATATTGCGGCATAAACCCTCTATTTAGTAAATGCTTCCACACCGTCTCAATAAACATATATCTCGTATTCTTGCATTTACGACAAGGACAGAACATCTTACCACTTTCCAGGGTTGTTTGCATATTCCCGGCCTGATACATGAATATTTCAAGCCCTTCTTTGAATTCTTCCGTCAAATCTCCCTCTGAATCCTTTTGCGTATACATCCATTTTCGTAGTTCGTATATAGACATTTATATATATATATATTTTTTTCCTGTTTGTTTTTTTTTTTTTCTGTTTGTTTTTTTTTTTTTTGATTCTTTAGTTTGAAGGTACGCTGTATTTATAGAATTTTTTTCATAATTACCAACGATTTTCCAACTGATTTACGACGAATCGTACGATGTAAATTCGATGTAAATTTAGTAGGTGGACCTTTTAAAAAACGTGGTCTACGTAACCGGGAACAGCGACGTTAAATCGTCGTAATATCAACGTAATATACAGAAGAAATATTCGTCGTAATTTCGTCGTAAAATTACATCGATATTACGACGATTTATGTTCTCGTCGTAATGTCGTCGTAAACTAGTCGTAAATTTACATCGAAATTACGACGACACATATTTACGACGATTTTACATCGAACACATAATTAGTCGTAAATTCGTCGTAAAGTCGACGTAAAGTTACATCGATTTAAAACGGTCGTAAATTTTCGTTGGAAATGGACAGTTTTCTTGTAGTGTTTGAAAATTCATGAATATCAAGTGGATATTTACCTAGATCCGGTTTGAGCTCGTTTTTAGCCTCGCCAAGCATCCAGAAGTTCGAATTTCACCAATACCAAAGAAGCCCAATCGTTTTTTATGCAAGAATCACCGAAAATCACAAGATCAATGAATTTGCAATTTTAAAAACATAAATTAGAAAGTTTTTTTGGATGAAATTGGAGAGGAAATTAAAGATTATGAGGTTATGAGCTCACACATTAAGCATTTAGAGCTCTAAAATTGGTTGGATAAGCACTTAGAACTTAAATTTGATTGTTAATGGTGGTTGGGGAAATTGAAAAATATGACATTTTCGTAAATTAGTGATATGCCATGAATTATTGTGTATTTTTGCTATTAAAAAAAAAAAAACATAATCACATTTTTGTGAATATGTGTGGTTGTGAAAGATATAATGGAGAAAGTGGTATTTGTTGAAAATTGAAAAATGGGGTTATGTTTATATTTTACCATAAATTGTTAGTTATTTTTGCAAGTACCCCTTAAGAAAGAGCTAAAAGAAAATCAAAATAGGAGTTGTTGTATTTCTTTAGTTATTTATTCCATTGGTGAACAATCACTGACATCATCCGTAGAAGCTTTGCTTAAAAGACTACTCAAATTTGGAACATATAAATGAATCATCATTATACTTGATTGATGTCGACCACAAACTATACTATAATTTACTTAATTAGTCGTTGTATTGAAAAAACATAAAAAAAAAATATAACTAAGGAAACGAAAGAAAAAAAAGTCGTTGTATTGATCTTTTCTCATAAAAATGAAACAAATACTAATTTAATTTGTGTTTTATTTTTGGGCAATTCTACAAAATAGCACCAAAAAATTTAAAGTTCAATAGCACTTAAGGTTGGAAGTCACAAAACTAGCATTTATTAAAAGGGAAAAATACTCATTTAACCTTGAACACACAAATAAAAATTTGATTATTCCCGACGCCATTCTTCATCTCGTCGGAAAAACTTTCTCATCTTCATCTCGCTGACAAATTGTTCCCGGAGCTATCATTCCCTGATCTCGAAGCTTTCCCGACTCCATTCTCTGATCACGAAGCTTTCCCGACGCCATTCTCTGATCTCGAAGCTTCTCATAGCCCAAAATCGAGGTATTTTATCTTCTTCGATCAAAAATCTCAAATCCTCTTTCTCTAGACCTTCCTTGTATTGGGCAAACTCGACCAGTTACTGTAACTCTCATTACGATAACTAGCCCAAACTCGAAACTTCTCATAGTCCGAACTAGATATTGCATGAAAATTTGATTCAAAACTCGATTTATAGATTTCGTTCATCTTTGTCTAGCTTCGATTTTGTTTCTAATCGCATTTTAAGTATCTGATTTTAAGTGTCTAGATTCGATTGTTGAATCATTTGTTTGGGGATGTCAACAATTGTTTGGGGATGTCAACAATTGTTCTTCAATCGGATAAATCTCAAATTTGGGGTTTCGTGATGTTTGGGGATGTCGTGAATCTTAAAAGAGTAAGAAAAAACTCATGGATGGTTTTGTGTTCTTAAATCACTTTCTTTGATTTAATATAATATTGGTTTCGAAACTGGTTTTTATTGATTATACCCAAATGTCTTGCAGGATTGTTAACCTTCATTAAAGGATAAAGACAAGAACAATCAAGCAACAACCTATTAGTTCATCACAACATCTAATTGGCTTTGACTGGAAGACTCTATCTTGTTGGAACACAATGAACGCGAATAGAGATGGACTATCTGATTCAAAAGAGTCTTTCGTATCGAAGTTGGCCAAGCTCTTCCAGACATTTGAAGATGGTTTCAGTATGATCAATAGTCGCTTGACAACAATATAGGAAGTTCTGGGAATAAACGAGAATCCTACTACACGTCAAGAAAAAACAAATGATGAAGGCAATTTCTCACAAACAGATGGTTTGGATCAGATAAATATCTGTAGCCAGCCTGGGGACAATACGAATGAGCAGGTAATGTTCTGAGGATTTCGTTTCATTTCAAACTCTCTATCTTAGAATTTAGGAAAGACTTCTTAAAAATTCGAAAAAGCTTCCTAAATATGTAGAAAACCATAGTAAACTCTCCATCTTAGAATTTAGGAAAGACTTCTTAAAACTTCGAGAAAGCTTCCTAAACATATAGAAAACCATACTAAAGTTGTTTTACACAAAACAAAACTGATACGCCATTAATTTGAAATGTTTGCAGATAAACAAAGATAATTTGGAATCCCATTCTACCCCCCCCCCCCAAATACAGGGTAAATAATGATGTAAGCTCTCTGTTTTTCGTTTCCTTTAAAATGTTTTTTTTACTTGAATTTTAAACATTTAGGTAAAAAAGTCTTCATAAACCCTGTATGAAATGTATATGCAGCTTATTGCAGAAGATCTGACTCAGATCCGATCATCTTTGGATACACCACCATATCCAAATGATTATCGGGGTCATCATGTAAGTTTGGAAGATTTATCTATAAATCAAGAAGTTCTCGTGTGTCACAGAGGCTGCTGGCGTAGAGGATCTGTAAATATAATTATGAAGAATGGAAAAGTCTCTGTCCTCATTAAGCATACACTAGAAATCTTCCAATTCAACATTGAGGATATATTGGTTCAAAGGGAATGGGTAAAACAAACAAATTGTGTGATCCATTATTCAGAATAGTGTTCAAAAATTCTGTTACCCAAAAGATGGATCTCACTAAATCTCAATCTATGATTTTACAAATTTTAGGAAACACAAACTCAGAAGGTGACCCAGACACATGATTCGACCCGACAAGGAGATTCAACTGTTGATGTAAGATTTCTAGGTTGTTTCACTTGTATATTAAACGCAATTGGTCGAATCTTCCTTAACACATATGATTTTAATGTTCATAAAACTGTTTTGTTTTTGTAGTCTGATGCAGATCCATTGGCTCAGAACAAATCCTTTTTTATACACATTCTGAGACTCACATACAAGTGGGTGCTCCTGTGGAGGTAAAATCTAAAGATGGCGGATGATTTCTAGCAACAGTAACAAAGAAATCAACAAACAAGGGTGTTGATATATATACTGTGGAGTACTCAAAACTTTTTGTGGATCAAAAAATGAAAGTGAAAAAAAATCGTGGAGAGTGTCAGCAAGGAACAAATTCGTCCTCCATTGCCGGATATCGAAGGAAGTTGGAAGGGTCCAGAACTATTGGACTACGTCTACGTCTTTTTTAACGGCGGCTGGTGGAAAGCCACAGTGGTGAAAATAATGAGCTACAGAAGATACGGTGTTAAAATTTTCTTGTCTCAGCAAGTCCAAGAATTTCATCTTGAAGAAATCCAGATTTACAAGGAGTGGGTGAATGTTGCCTGGGTTTCTCAAGTAGAGGTATTGTTTCTTCAAAAACGTTTCCTAAAACATTTATTACATAGTTATGAAGGCATTCTTGAATCATCATTAACCATGAATTGTGGTATGCTATTAATTAACCTTTTTTTTTATGTTGGTCAAATGAGAAGGAAGAAAAGGTGGATGCATCAAAGAAAAAAGCTGGTGTTGCTCCTAAACAAAGGAAAAAAGCTGAAACCAAAACACGGGAGAATACTCAGACAACAAACAAGAATGTTCTTGTTACTCATCAGAAAAGGAAAGGAGATGAAACAAAAAAAGATGATGACCTCTTGGTTCGAGCTAAGAAAAGAAAGGCGGCAGCGAGTCCTAATCCTTTACAAAAGTTTGATGATTTGCCAATAGATAACCTTGCGTTTCTATTGCGGAATGTTCGCAAAACAAAAAGATCTCCGTATCATGCACCAAGCAACCCGTTGTTATGTGTAACGCCTCCAGTACATCCGGTAATAGATCCATTTATAACTCCTGAAATCGATAAATTTGAAAGGATGAATGATTGGATGAGAAAAATGGGAGAAACGTTAGTATTTATTTCACCTTTCCAGTTGTTCAAATCTTAAAAACTTGTTACTCCCTAACTTGTTTCATTTAATTTATGCAGAGTCAAAATTGATGGCCATCCTGTACTTCCATCTTGGTTTACTTTTTTAGAAAATCCAAAAGTGTCTCTGAGCGAACAGGTGATCATTAGTTAGTGAAAAATTGTTTACTTGTTTTGGATTTAAGAAAGCATTCCTAAAATGATTGTGATGTTCAACGTTTATGCAGCAAATAGATGCGACATTATCATTGTTTGCTTTGAGAAGGCATAATTATGAAGCATACTTCCATAAACACCATCTCCCTCGAGCTGCATTCATCGAATTATCGTTCTTCAACGCGCTGTCATGCAGCTACAAAAGATTCTTAACAACGTGAGGCGGGTCCCATATTTTTTGGAGGCTGTGTTGAAGTCGTAAATGGGAAAGATCATCCAAATAAAGCATGGGAGACAGATGTTGAAGTCATCTACGGACTTACCTTGAGAAGAAGAGCAAGCATTGGATTGGAATGGTAATCAATGTGAAGAAGCAAACAATCACTAGAATCAGTTGTGGGCATCCAACAGAGCAAGCTGGTTCAGTCTTTACTCATGTGCAACATTTTGCAGGAAGGTATTTAGGCTTGTTAATCATTTGTTAGTTGAGAATTTTTTATATTTTAAAAGTTCCTAAAACACGTTTTTAAAATGGTGCAGAGATGATACCCGTTCTGATGTGTATTGCTGCAAACAAAGCAATTACTGACAATGAACGAGTTGCTTATAAAGTTGACAAACTAGAAGGGAATAGTATCCCTAAGACCAATTGTGCGGAGAATTGTGCTCTTTTCGTGTTGAAGATGATTGAATGCCATTCAATGGAGATTACAGACATGTCAAGGCTTACCGATAATACTTCAGATGACATAAGAAGAAATCTGGCGTGTGATCTCTTTGAAGAGATGGGTGGTGATAAAATCTCAGAATCTACAGGTCTTCCTATCTGAAAATGGTGACTTTAGAAATATACAGTTCATTCTATCGATAAGCCTATCTTAATTTCATTTAAAGACAATATGAAGACTTGACTTATGACAAGGCAAATGTTGAAATGATCACTTCCTTGGAAATGAAACATATTTAGGAACCATTTTGGAACATATATAACTAATTTAGGAAAGTATTCGTAAATGAACAAGAAACAAGAAAAAACTATAAAAAGACTATATTAACTGTTGATTATCATCCGTAAATGAAACATCAGATTATCAGAACATGTGTTTTTGTTTGGCTACGCAAAGAAAGAAAGATACAAATGATGAAAAATGATCATTTCCTTGAAATGAAACCTATTTAGGAACCATTTCGGAAAAATATATAACTAATTTAGGAAAGCCTTCGTAAATGAAACGTATTTAGGAATATATATAACGTAATTAGGAAAGTCTTCTTAAATGAACAAGAAACATAAAAGTATGATTTCACTTAATTCATGTGTTTTTGTTTGGCTACGAAAATGTTGAAAAATTGTCATTCCCTTGAAATGAAACGTATTTAAGAACCATTTCGGAACATATATAACTAATTTAGGAAAGCCTTCGTAAATGATCAATTAAAGCGCGAATGACACCTCATGTACCCGTTGATCTAAGACTATTGAAAAACCCCAAGAGCCCTAACTCCCGATTCTTCATCCGACGAAATTCTTCATCCTCACCGAAATTCTTCATCCTCACCAAAAGTTTCATATCGGAGATATCATTGCTCGATATTCCTTCGTCTTATCTCAAAACTTCTCATATCCCAAAATCGATTTACCGGAGCTAGATATTCCTTGGTCGGACTTTGACGGAATTGAAGTATCTCTTTTCTAGAAGTTTCTCATAGCCCAAACATCAAGATAGATTTTCGTATCATATCATATCATTCGGGATTTCGTATCATATCATTGGGGGAGGGGGGGGGGGGTTTGTATCATATCGTTGGGTTTTTCGCAGCTAAACCTAGAATTTCGTTTCATATCATTGAGATTTTCTTTGGTCGGACTTTGACGGAATCGAAGTATCTCTTTTCTCGAAGTTTCTCATAGCCCAAACATCAAGGTAGACTTTCGTATCATATCATTGGTGTATTTCGTATAATATCATTCGGGATTTCATATCATATCATTGGGGGGATTTGTATCATATCGTTGGGTTTTTCGCAGCTAAACCTAGAATTTTGTTTCATATCATTGGGATTTTATTTCTCAATTTCGGAAGACTTTATGGAGTTTCCTGTGTTAATTCATCTGAAAACCTTGTTGATTGTTATATGAATATTTTATGAGGAATGTCTATTTTTTTTTGTTTTAACAGGTGAACACACAATGAGTTCGTATAGTCAGAGTATCACGCTGCTTAAGCTTCAATTTGCCATAAATAGTGAGCCAAATCAGACTCAAGAGCCTGATATAAACCAGTTTGCAAATCTCAAGAACATCGATATAGTCGAAGAAATTCTCGGGTATGTACAGTTCAAGAGGATAAAGCAAACGTTTTTGGGACCAATTCTGAGATTCTGTTCAAGGAAACAACACATGTCAGGAAAACTTCTCCACGTGATACTGACGAGATCATTAATCACGAAGAAAAAGAAGGAGTTGTGGTTCCACTTCGGAGCACAACCTATGAGATTCTCAATAAGGGAGTTTCATATGGTGACAGACTTGAAGTGTAGTGAGTGGAATCCAGAAGAAGAAGAAGAAGAAGAATCTGAACAGTGTGAGTATAATTGGGGAAATTTTGAAAAAGGGCATAAAACAAAACAGCTCATTGATGTGCTGCGTAAAACTGACGTGGATTCAGTTGAGGAGATGTTCTCTCTCGCTATGTTGATTTTGATTGAGAGCCTCCTACTTCAAAAATACAAGGCGTACAAGTTCCCACAATAATTCATCGACAGAGCACATAATAGGAGTGTTCTGATGAATTATCCGTGGGGTCGAGACGCTTTTGATCTACTACTGGAGCATATCAATAAGCGTGTTCCTTCAGATTTGATCAAGTGCTGGTACGATATACACGGATTCCCGTATGATTTCCACATGTGGATTCTGGAATATGTGCCTTCGTTGCAGATTGCCTTCAGCACAGTAAGAAGTGAAGGGCTGTTGTCCCCTTTCCTCTGTGAGAAATACATTTCTATATCAAATCCAAAGATTGTTCAAGTTACGACCGTTGAAAAAGTTCGAGATGTAAGTTCTTTATTTTATTAGTCAAATCTTTGATTTAGTTTCGTATTTTAGCTTGTTCACCTCACTAGATTTCTCAATTTGGGATTCATATTTGATTTAATATTTGATTTAATTTAGAAATATTGGATTTAATTTCCAGGAAGGATTCATAGTAATTTAGAAAAGTGTTCATAGACACTCAATGATACAGTGTTTTTTTATTCTCTGTTGTGCAGCTGAAGGTCCACTGCATTTTACCTCCAATACCAGAAGATCCAGAAGACAATGTCTCGTTGGAAGACAGTGACGATGATGATTTGTATACAATGGTTAATGCTGTCAAGAAGGGCTACATGATGACATCTAAAGACTGGATGAGAGGAACTCTGGATTTTGTCGATGCGATGGATCAAGTCAACCTGACATCTTATCAATTTTCAGACACGGAGACAGCTGGACCATCATCTGATTCGGGAGAGTGTCTCATGTCGAAGTTAAATAATCTCTGCAAGACATTTGGGTAAGGTTTCAATAAGATCAATAGTCGCTTGACTAAAATAAAGGAAATGCTGGGAATAAACGAGAATCCTCCTTCACGTCAAGAAAAAAAAAATGATGAAGGGAATCTGAATCATAACGTAAACGTAAGCTCGCAAACAGATGGTTTGGATCAGATAAATATCTGTAGCCAGCCTGGGGACAATACGAATGAGCAGGTAATGTTCTGAGGATTTCGTTTTTTTTCAAACTCTCCATCTTAGAATTTAGGAAAGAATTCTTAAAACTTCGAGAAAGATTCCTAAATATGTAGAAAACCATACTAAACTCTCTCTATCTTAGAATTTAGGAAAGACTTCTTAAAACTTCGAAAAAACTTCCTAAATATGTAGAAAACCATTATAAGACTGTTTTGAAATAAGGGTTTTCATATTTCGTTCTTGCAGTCTAAGACATATGGTTTGGATCAGTTCAATTCCTCTAGCCCGCCTCAGCCCAATATGAATGATGCAGGTAATGTTCTGAGGTTTTCGTTTCCTTTCAAACTCTCTATCTTAAAATTTAAGAAAGACTTCCTAAACTTTCGAGAAAGCTTCCTAAATTTGTAGAAAACCATACTAAAGTTACCTGTTAACTTTTATTTTTATTTTTTTATAGCATCAAGACAAAGATGGTGATATCTATCCATCTATAAATTCGCCAACTATCCTACAGACTGAAATGGAGGAATTGACCCATACACATGGTGATTCACCTGTTGAGGTAAGGTTTCTGGGTTTTTGACATGTATTTTAAATATTTAGTACAATTTTCCTAAACGTTTTTGAAAAGTTCCTAAAACCGTTATGTGTTTGCAGATAGAAGAAGACAAGCAATGCGAAAGCGAGTTAAATCCTTATGACCAAACACATGAGATGAATCAAACGAACGATTCAATTGTTGAGGTACAATTTCTGGTTTTGCAAAAATAGAATTTTAAAACATCTAAAACCTATCTTGTTATAATTTCTGTATTTTTTTAAAATCTTTAGGAAACACAAACAGATGAAATTCGTGCCGATGGCGGAACCCAAACAGTCGAGTTAACCCAAACACAGGATGATTTACATGTTGAGGTAAGGTTTCTGTGTGTTTTGAAATGTATTTTAAACATTTAGAAAAGTCTACATAAAGGTGTATGAAAGTATCCTAAAACGGTTATGTGTTTGTAGACTGGTTCAGAGCCTGTGTTTTCTCCGATACAGTCCTCTTTGTTAAGTCTATCAAAGGATCAAACTTCATTAGAGGATAGTTTTTTCTCTTGTCCTGATGGAAAAACTCAAACTCCATCATGGCAGCCAGAACAGACGAACATGGCCGATGGAATTATCCTCCTCAAAGAAATGAATGCTGACCAACAACATGTAAAAACTCAAACCAAATTTATTGCTCAAATGACCTTAAATTGTATATGACTTGCACAAAGATGCGTATGCATTTTTTTATTTTTTACCTTGCTCATGTTTCGCGCATGTGTTCATGGGTTTTTTAACATGTATTTTAAAACAATTTAGTAAAGACTTCGTAAACGTGTATGAAAGGTTCCTAAAACCGTTATGTGTTTGCAGATGGAAGAAGACCATGTGGTTCCAATCCAGAATCCATCAGAGCATGTCAATACCATATTGGGCACAGGTCTTCAGAATGAAGCTGGTCAATACAATTGCTTTTTGAATGTTATCATACATGTAGCCTTCATATCAAAAACCGATTGGGTATCAATGTCTATAGTATCCAGTTTAAAAGATTTCTATTTGCTGAATGCTATTTTTTTTTTTTTTGGGATATAAGTCTCTATGGAATCTGGAGATGTTTCAAGCTGAGTTCTTGCGGAGTTCAACAATAGACCACCTTCACGTGGGAGATCCTTGTGTTGTCTGCTCATTGCATGGAATTTTCACTGCTTTAGACGCTGGTTCGAGCAAAACACAAAAAGAACATGTGGATCCTTCATCTCTCAAGATTGCTTTGCGTAGTTTGAGGCCAACTTTCTTCGAAGAGGTAAAAAGAATTGATTTCCGGTTTTAAATGTTTATCCTAATATAGAGTAGAGTAAGCTTTTGTTTATATCAAGTAGCCTAAACTTGTGCGTCATATGGTGGACAAACTCAGATGAACGATGCTTCAGAAGTATTGGATTTCATTTTCAAATGATTTCAAGACTCATTTGCTCCGAGCTCAAGCGTGTCTGAACCAAAATCTTTAGAGAGAACTGTACGGGTTCATGGGACTGTGCCACCCGCACATGTATTATCCATTCTCTATTTGGAATGGATATTTTAGAGCAAATGATTTGCGACAGATGTGAGCTGAAGTTCAGGCGTTTTAAGTTCACTTCTGTTTTCCATTACATCAACACTATTGCCCTGCAGACCATGAAGGTGTCATATGAGTGTTCAATAGACTTGATTTTCACGTATTTTATTGGGTAATTAACTGTGGTTTTGCCCCACTTTATTATTAATAGGTTAAACACGCTAAGAAATCATTGGAAGAACTTGTGGATCTTGTGGGTACAAACGATCCACTTACCTGTGATACTGAAGCTGGTGGTTGTGGGAAACGCAACCATGTACACAAATTTCTCAGTACTCCCCCACATGTTTTTACTACAGGTAAAACCTTTTTTTTTAGGAGTCTGATGATTGGAAACCTATTTTAGATCACTGCTATATGTGTCTTAACGCTCTATTTATATTGTGGCTGGCAGTTTTAGGTTGGCAAAACAACAACGAGAGTGTAGAAGTCATAGCAGCTACTCTTGCAGTATTGAAAACCGAGATTGACATCAACATCATTATTTGTTGGTCATGTAATTCTGTATATAACTTTGTTATTTGTGCAGAGATGATTCCAGTTCTTATGTGTGTTGCTGCAAACAAAGTTGTTATGGATGAGAATCGAGTTCCTTATGAGCTTAAGGAACTCAAAGGAAAAGATATCCCTAGGACCAATGTTGTTGCGAATTGTGCTCTTTTCGTGTTGAAGATGATTGAATGCCATTCAATGGGGATTAAAGACATGTCCAATATTGCTGATGCAAATGCACATGACATAAGAAGCAAGCTGGCGTGCGATTTCTTTGAAGAAATTTCTGGTGGTCAATATGTTAAGAATGTTTCCTGAAATGTCGGTGTTATGAAAGCTTCTTACGATATTATTTTGTAATTACGATACATTTTGTGATTACTCCAAACTGCTGTAGTGTTTAATGGCTGCATATACATATATATATATATATATATATATATATATATATATATATATATATATATATATATATATAACGTATTTAGGAACATATATAACGTATTTCGGAAATACTTCCGAAATGAACAAATGATGAAAACTGATCCTTTCTTGAAAATGAAACGTATTTAGGAACATATATAACGTATTTCGGAAATACTTCCAAAATGAACAAATGATGAAAACTGATACTTTCTTGAAAATGAAACGTATTTAGGAACATTTATAACATATTTCGGAAAAACTTTCGAAATGAACAAATGATGAAAACTGATCCTTTCTTGAAAATACTACGTATTTAGGGAAATACTTCCGAAATGAACAAATGATGAAAACTGATCCTTTCTTGAAAATGAAACATATTTAGGAACATATATAACGTATTTCGGAAATACTTCCTAAATGAACAAAAATAGAAAACAATAGTTCCTGTTGATTTCCATGCGTAAATGAAGCATCAGAACAAATGTGTTGTTGTTTTGTCTACACAAAGAAATAAAGAAAGATTCAAATGATGAAAACTGATCGTTTCTTGAAAATAAAACGTATTTAGGAACATATATAACGTATTTCGGAAATACTTCCGAAATGAATAAATGATGAAAACTGATCCTTTCTTGAAAATGAAACGTATTTAGGAACATATATAGCATATTTCGGAAAGTCTTCCGAAATGAACAAAAACAGAAAACTATATAAAAATAACAATATTTCCTGTTGACTTCCATGCGTAAAGTCTTCCTAAAAAGTATGTAAAGTATACTAAATCGTTTGATAAGCTTTGGAAAGTTTCATAAAATCACTTTGAATGTAATATCTATTGTGTGTTTTTTTTAATGTAATAAGTCTATCATATAGGTACTTTGCAAGTGCTCTTGTTGTGGCCTCCTCTGCAACATCTGATGCACTTGTGTCCTTGAGACTTTGAACCGGGTACACCAAACTCTCCCGCTGATCTCTTTCTCATTTTCAGAGGTCTCCCGCTGCTTGGCTTAGTAGTAGGTGGTGCACATGAATATTCAGATACAGAATCTGGAAAAACACAGGTCGTTAAATCTCCACACGGATGTATGCTCTCAGCATATGCTTTAGCCCATGTTTCCGTTAAGTACATCTCATCAACGTATTTGTTCTCATCCTTTTTTGTGCGCTTAGCAGCAGAAATAGCATGAATACAAATAATCCTGCCGATGTGAAAAACGTAGCAAGTGCACCGCTTGTTTTCCAGGTGAACAATGTACTTCCTTAACCTCAAACTCATACCGGTCCACTTGGAAAACATCAAGTTTCATTGCAGCATCATACCTTACCACTACAAGAAAACATGCATTTTGCAACGATTTTTTGCGACGATTTTATTTCGTTACAAATTGCAATCGTTTTTGCGACGACTTTACGACGATTCTTAAAGGCGTCGTAAAATCGTCGCAAAATTGGGACGAAAATATTCGTTGTAAAATCGTCGCTAATTAGCGACGATTTTACAACGATTACCGACGACATTACGACGATTATCAAAATCGTCGTAAAATCGTTGTAACTTAGCGACGATTTACCGAGGTGTATATAAAACGTTGTAATATCGTCGTAAAATTACCCCCGAATAAGCAATGATTATTATAATTTGAACTTTACATCGATTTCCCAACGATTAATCAGTTAGGTGAGCACGTTTTAAGTTCACGGTGTTCGCGGTTAGGTAAACATGTTTAATGTCGTTGTAAAGTCGATGTAAACATTTTTAGATTCGTTGTAAAATCGATGTGAAATCGATGTAAAATCGTAGGTAATTCGATGGTAATGAAAATAAAAATCTATATATAGTGGCCAACTTCATAATAAAAATTTCATATTCAAAAACAATATTTACTTCTTTCTGACCAACAAAAAATGTCAATATACGAAATTAGAAGATAGTAGTATAATCGTCTTGATTCAGAGGGATCGCTAACAAAGGAGTTCAGTGATGGGGTGGAGGGATTCATGCATCAGGCAGGAAGTATACATAATACGATTATCAGTGGTAAGATGTACTGTCCTTGTGCCAGATGCTTGAATAGGAAATTTATCATTATCTCGAAGGTGTGGTCGCATATATTAAATAGAGGGTTTATGCCGCATTACTATATTTGGTATTATCATGGAGAGGGTCATGGGGGAAATGCAGCTAGTAGTAGTAGCAATTATCAAGTATCGAATTTTGATGAGTCAAATAATTTTAATCAATTTGATGATCATGCGGAGCAGCATGGTGAAGATAATGATAGGATTCATGACATGGTTACGGATGCATTTCATGAAACCGTAAGTACATTTGCACATGATCATCATGATGAGGAACCCAATCTAGATGCAAATTTTTTTTATGATATGCTAGATGCTGCAAATCAGCCACTCTACGATGGATGTAGAGAAGGACATTCTAAATTGTCGTTGGCGGCTAGGATGATGACTATTAAAACTGATCATAACTTAGCTGAGGTTTGCATGGATGATTGGGCTGATTTGATTAAAGAGTATTTGCCAGAAGACAATTTAGCTGCTGAAACTTACTATGAGATACAGAAGCTGGTTTATAGTCTTGGGTTGCCTTCTGAGATGATAGATGTCTGTGTTGACAATTGCATGCTTTTTTGGAAAGATGATGATAAGTTGCTGGAATGTCGATTTTGCCATAAGCCAAGATATAAGCCGCAAGGTACTGGTCGGAGTAAGGTACCGTTCCAGCGGATGTGGTACCTTCCTATAACTGATAGATTAAAAAGAATGTATCAGTCTGAGAGGACAGCTGCATCGATGAGATGGCATGCAGATCATTTTCAAACAGATGAGGAGGTTACTCATCCTTCAGATGCAAAAGCGTGGAAACACTTTAAGACGGTACATCCAGACTTTGTTAGAGAGAAACGTAATGTGTATCTCGGTCTTTGCACATATGGATTTAGTCCATTTGGTATGACTGGTAGGCAATATTCTTTATGGCCAATAATACTAACGCCTTACAACCTACCCCCAGATATGTGCATGCAAAGAGAATTTTTATTCATGACTATTTTAATACCAGGTCCGAAGCATCCGAAGCGTTCCCTTGATGTGTTTTTGCAGCCTCTGATACAGGAATTGGAGCAGTTGTGGTATACCGGGGTTCGGACATATGATTTTGCAAGGAAAAAAAAATTTACAATGCGTGCGGTGCTTATGTGGACAATAAGCGACTTCCCTGCTTACGGGATGTTATCAGGTTGGACTACGCATGGGCGATTGTCTTGTCCATATTGTCTCAATCGGACAGATGCGTTTCAATTGAAACATGGTCGTAAAACAAGTTGGTTTGATTGTCATCGCCGATTTCTATCGATTCATCATGCATATCGAAGAAATAAGCGGTTGTTTAGAAAGAAAAAAACTGTTCGTGTTCCTCCTCCTGTTTATATTTCCGGGGAAGATCTAGAAGCAGAAATTGATCATTATGGTGCATTGGAAACAGTCAATCGTGGTGGAAATTGGCACACTCCAGCTAATATGCCGGATGGATATAGGGAGCATCACAATTGGCATAAGAAAAGCATATTCTGGAAGCTTCCGTATTGGAAGGATCATTTGCTTAGACACAATTTGGATGTCATGCACATTGAGAAAAACTTTTTTGATAACATCATGCATACATTGTTAAACGTGCGTGGAATGACTAAAGACAGCGGTAAGTCAAGGTTAGACTTGCCTGATCTTTGTTGTCGGAATGAGTTACATATTACAAGCAATGGGAAAGCATCTGTCCCCATATTTCGAGTGGGTGCGGAAGAAAAGTCAGCTTTGTTCAAATGGGCGACATCTGATGTGAAGTTCCCGAACGGGTACGTATCTAATTTAGCAAAATGTGTTGAGAATGGCCAAAAGTTTTCCGGGATGAAAAGTCATGACTGTCACGTCTTTATGCAACGACTACTTCCTTTTGCATTTGCTGAACTTCTACCAGGAAATGTACACGAAGCAATTGCAGGTATATAAATTTAAACTAATCACATATTAATTGCGAATTTAAGATTTTATATAATTAATATATATATATATATATATATATATATATATATATATATCATGTGATTGTTATTGTAGGCATTGGAGGGTTTTTTCGGGATCTTTGTACCCGTACTTTGTCAGAAGATGTTATTGCACAACTTGATGCTAGTATTCCTATTTTGTTGTGCAACATGGAAAAAATATTTCCCCCAGCCTTTTTTGATGTTATGGAACATCTACCTATTCATCTACCTCACGAAAAAGAACTTGGGGGACCTGTGCAGTATCGATGGATGTACCCATTCGAGCGATTCATGGGACATTTGAATCGGAAGGCTAAAAATCTAGCCAAAGTTGAAGGCTCAATAGTAGCAGGAAGTTTAACAGAAGAAACTTCTCACTTCACGGGGTACTATTTTGGCTCGAAGGTTCGCACACGGAAAAGGGCAGCACGGCGATATGATGATGGAGGTGTAGGCCGAACATATGCTAATGAAGGTGTCCCAGATATCTTTTCTTCAATCGGTCGATTATGTGGAAGAGTGAAGTCAGTTTGGTTTGCCAATGAAAAAGACCATCATAGTGCACAAACGTATATCCTCTTAAATTGCGAAGAAGTTAGTCAATTTGAGACGTAAGTGTATAAACATACGTCTTATATATATGGCTAAATTATATATATGCTAGCTTTATACCAATTACAAATACTTTTGTATGCAGTGAATTTGTTAGACAAGTCCGAGAAGTCATTGAAGGAATCTCAGACGATGAAATCAACAAGCGTAAAGATCAACATTTTGCCCCGTGGTTGAAGACACAAGTACGTAAAATTTTAAGTGATCTGATTAATTACTAACTTTGATTACTTTTTTAATTAAATTAATTAATGATATAGGTCGAGTATGGGGATCCCGCATATCCACTCTGGTTCCATGAGTTAATAAAAGGCCCCATATCGAAGATAACGAGTGCACCCATGTATTGCACACGCGGATATATATTTCATACATTCAAATACGGAAATCAAAGAGCTACTGCCAACTACGGGGTATGTGTGCGGGGCGAAATAGATTTTTATGGAGTGTTGCAAGACATAATTGAAGTTGAGTGCATTGGTTGCTTAGGTTTGAAATGCGTTATGTTCAAATGCGACGGGTTCGATCCAACAGTTGATCGAGGCGTCCGTAAAAACAAATTTGGGGCAGTAGATAGATGTCAACCAATCACGACGTTACAATAAGTATGAGCCATTTATCCTAGCATCACAAGCAGAACAATTCAGCTTTGTTCCATATCCGCGAGTTCGCACCACCCGTATCTCATGGTTATCTGTTATAAAAGTTTCTCCGAGGGGTCGAATTGTGGGGGTTGATGAGGACCTACTAATGCAGCAAGATCATTGCTCTGATATGCCAGAACTAAATGAGAGCAATGAAGACATCCTTTTGATAGATCCTCAAAACAGGCAAGTTGAATATCTCCCAGACGATACCGAGGAAGAATATGAGGAAGATGAGTTCGAAGAAAGTGATGAACCAGATGATCAAGAAACGGATGTGTACTACTCTTCGTCCGAAAATGAATCAGAGTGACCGCGTTAGCTAATAATTATTGTGAATTTAATATATTAATATAATATTGTGATCGAGTAATTATTGTGAAATTTAAGTGATATGATTTCTATGAAATCCCCTAAACCCCAAACTAAATTCCATCTCCGATCTCCATTCATTTTCCGCCGTAGGTGCGGCGATTAATAAATTACGAGACATATGTGTCTATGTGTCATGTAATTTATTAATTGCCTCAACAACGGCGGGAAATGAGTGGTGATCGGAAATGGGATTTAGTTTGGGGTTTAGGGGATTTCGAAGGAATCGTCGCTATATCGTCGCTAATTGTGATTGTCACAAAATCGTTGCAATATATGCGACGATTTAGCAACGAATTATTACTATTTGTGGCTAAATCATCGCAAACTAATAATGTTACAAAATCGATGCAATTTTGCGACGATTTAGCCACGATTCGTTCATAAACCCTAAACCCTAACCCTTTGCCCTAAACCCTAAACCCTAACATATTACCATCTCATTGTATTATGCATCTTTCAATGAAATTGATCGTGACTTTAGAGAATTGTCCGAAAATGAAAACTCGGTCAATCACAGTAATATCCACAAACAGAATCATTGTATTAATAATCTAACATGTACGCAAACTCTCTGTTTTACTTATTTTTCAATCTCGATGAATTTATTGATAATTTCATGATTTTGGATTTACGGTAAACATGTAAAGTTGTTTCTGGAATGTTGCAATCGACGTTACAGTTTTGTACCTATACCCTAAACCCTAAAACAGATTTTACAAATTTCCTCACTAAATCGTCGCAAACTATGAATGTCACAAAATCGATGCAAAGTTGCGACGATTTAGCAACGATTTGTCATAAACCCTAAACCCTTTGCCCTAAACCCTAAACCCTAAACCCTAACATATTACCATCTCATTGTATTATGTATCTTTCAATGAAATTGATCGTGACTTTAGAGAATTGTCCGAAAATGAAAACTCGGTCAATCACAGTAATATCCACAAACTGAATCATTGTATTAATAATCTAACATATACGCAAACTATATGTTTTACTTATTTTTCAATATCGATGAACTTATTGATAATTTCATGAATTTGAATTTACAGTAAACATTTCAAGTTGTTTATAGAATGTTGCAATCGACGTTACAATTTTGTACCTATACCCTAAACCCTAAAACAGATTTTACAAATATCCTCACTAATTCGTTGCAAAATAAAATGTTACAAAATCGATGCAAATTGGCGACGATTTAGCAACGAATTGATACTAATCGTGGCTAAATCGTCGCAAACTATGAATGTCACAAAATCGATGCAAAGTTGCGACGATTTAGCAACGAATTGAGACTAATCGTGGCTAAATCGTCGCAAACTATGAATGTCACAAAATCCATGCAAATTTGCGACGATTTAGCCACGAATTGTCATAAAATTTACCGCATGTCAGTCAATTAAACTCCCGCGTGTTTGAATGTCACAAAATCGTTGCAAAGTTAGCGACGAATTAGCTACGGTTTTATTGCCTCGATATAGCGACGATTCGTCGCTAATTAGCGACGATATAGCGACGACAAGTAATCTTATATATACACGCAAGTTCCTTGCGAATTCAATTACAAACAAATCACACAAAATACTGATCATAACTTTCTATCGAATTCTTTGCAAAAAAAGGTAAATTTTTTTTTTAATGTTTTTAATTAATTAGTATAGATAAAAATGGAACAATTTAGGTCGGTAGAAACGGAATCAAATTAGAAAAAATAGCAGACTGTCCGGATGTTTATAGATAGTAATTTTTTTTCATTATTATTCAGATGGGCCAGCGTCGTGCACATTACGCTCAGTTTTTGAGAGAGATTGGTGATGTTTCGGGTACCGGGTTGCCCGTGTCTTCTGAGGCTACAGAGACGGATTTCGTCCCGGTGACGCAAACACATAGTGCTCCGCCGCCTCCACAACCACCTCAGATTCCGCAACCTGGAGGCCATGCTCCGGCCTCATATGCTCACATGACGGTTCTTGATTTGCTTGCACAACCGGGCCGTCATAGGCTTAAAAGATTAGATCCGGATCATACTGACGGGTCGGAATGGTAATATATATAAATATATATTTTTTACATTTATTATTACATATTTATATTTATTTCTAACAATTCAAAATTTTACAATTTTTTGTTTCAGGTTTGGAGTTGAATCCAAAGTTGGACGCACCGTTTCCGACATCATCAAGTCCTATTTTAGCGAGCCTCATACCAATTTTACCCAGCTTCCTCCACACGTCAAGGAGACATGGTTCAAGATGTTTGCGGTACGTATGGAAAAAATATTTTTTTCTCCCATAATTAATTTAATTATATCTAAATATATATTTAATTTAATTTTATAAAATATGTAATTATTTTTGTTTCTCATGCAGCAACAATATCACTGGGATCTTTCGATTCATGGCGAGATTGAAACTTTGTTTCTCGAGAGGGTGAAGTTTCGTATCCAAGGCGTGGTTGGTGAGTGGAAGAAAACATGGAAGATTTCTGGAGATTTAGCAAAGCCCCTGCACATGGATAAAGCCGTTTGGGACGGCTTGGTGCGGTATTGGATGGATCCGAAGTCCATCATAACTGCTGAGAAGTGTTCGGCTTCCCGCAACACCGTTGATTCGGATGGGAAACTCAAGGCTCTGCCTCATACAGCTGGGCAAACACCTTTTGCGGGTGTTCGTCTACAGATGGTAATTAAATTTATTTAAATTAATTAATTTATTTAATTTACTTCGTCAATAACATAGTTTTTTTCTTTAGGCCGCCGAAGACGGAGGTGTACTCCCTCCGATGACCAAGGTTTTTGAGCGGACGCACCGGAAGAAGGATGGTTCCTTTGTTTCCGAGACTGGCGAGCACATCTTCAATGAGGTGACTTCCAAAGTCACCGAACGAGAGACACATCTCTCTCAACAGCTATCTCCAGGTGGTTCGTCGGTCATGTCTGGAGGGTTGACCACACCCGATATTGACCGGATCTTCGAGCAGGTATATAGAATAGTTAGTACTTATTAATTTTTAGTTTTTGATTTTTTAAAAATTTCTAATTGTAAATTTAAATATAGGTTGCCCCTAAGCGAAAGGGGAAGGTTGTCGGGATGGGATCTATTCGAGATGTCTCGGCTGCTTCTTCATATGCTCCGCGACGACGATCGCCAGAAGATGATCCAGTCGTGTTACGTGCCACGATTACGAGTCTTCAGGAGCGGGTTGAGACCGAGGCTTCTCGGTCTCAGGCATATCAGGCGAAGATTGCGAGTCTTCAGCAGCGGGTTGAACTGGATGCTACGCAGAATGACGAACTCTTCGACATCTTGGCAACAGGGAACCCGACAATGCAGGCCATGCTACGGGAAAAGCGAAGACTCCGAGCAGAGGCAGATGCAGCGGCAGCGGCAGAGGCAGCGGCAGGCCCATCCAGTTCGTCGAGACGTCCCGAAGACGATGTGAATCTCGACGATTACGATATAGTTATTTAGATTTAGGATTTCGAATTCTAATTTTGGTTTTTTTTTGTAACAGATTATAATATTTTTTTTTAATAAAATATTATTATATATTATTTTTAAAATTTTTATTTTATAATTTCGAAATTAATAAAATTTTAAAAATAATAATAAAAATCATATATAGAATCGTCGTTAATTCGATGGTAAACAATAATCCTCGTTGATTCGTTGCTAAATTAATCGTCATAAAATCGTGGCTAATTTACAACGATTATACGACTATTTATTAGCAACGATGTTGCGACGATTATTTAGCAACGATTTTATGACGATTGATTAGCAACGAATTAACGACGACAATTTTTTGCCATCGAATTAACAATGAAATATTTCCCTTCGAATTTCCATCGTTTTTATGACGTATTTATATTCGTCGTAATTTCAATGTAATATTTACGACAATTTTACGACGAAAATTTACCGACGAATTTTTTTCCCTCGTACTTTCCCGACGAATTTACGACGATTTGTGGTTTGCGACGATCAGTTAACGACGATCTCGTTTTCGTCGCAAATTCGATTCAAACCCTCTTTTGCAACGATTTTACAACGATATCGTTCGTTGCAAAAAGGGTGTTTTCTTGTAGTGTACTATCATCTCCTTCACTACACGTGGTGTGACAAGATTTTTGTGTTTAGAAGTTTTTTCCCGACGTTCATGAAACCACGTTGTCAGAGTTAACCTAATGGTCTCAAGGAGAGAAATTATAGGCAACTCACGAGGCAAGTTCAACATCGAATTCAGCGACTCTGCAATGTTGGTTGTCATAATATTGTACCGGTTCGCAGGTGCATAAGATCAAGCCCACTTTGCAAAATCAGAACCTTCGAAATAATCAGCTAATTTTGGGCTTCTTCTTCTTATGTCACTGAAGATTCCACAAAACTCATGACGAGTATAAGCATCAGCTGCAGCTTCTACGAGTGGCAACAATCCAGTTTTCCCAAACTTTGGTTTAATATTCCTCAAGAGATGAATTCGACAAATACCGTGATGTGCAAGTGGATAAATCATTGAAAGTGCTTTTGCAATGGCTGGAGCTCTATCTGAAACAAACACCAAATTAGACGCATGTGGGATCACACTCTTGAGCCCTCTAAAAAACCAGATCCACGCGTGTTCGTTTTCTGAGTCAACTATCCCAAATGCTAGAGGGTATAACGAAAAGTTACCGTCTTGTGCACTAGCTCCAAGCAACGTTCCCTTAAACTTTCCCTTGAGGAAAGTACCATCTACAGCAATCACTCTTCTCATCAGCTCAAAACCTCTTATCGATTGACCAAAGGCAACAAAGGAGTATTTGAATTTTCCATTATCATCCAACTCAACATAAACCTTTGATCCAGGGTTTTTCTCATTAACCTGAAACAACCATTTTGAGAGGTTGTAATAGCTATCCTCGGGAGTCTCTCTTATCAAATTATGGGCGTACACTTTCACTTTCCAAGCTTGTTTGTAGTCAATGTGTACGCCATGGTCAATTCTGACTTGCTCCATAATTTGTTTTTGTTTGAGTCCACATTTCTTTTCTCCATAGTTGCTACAGAGTAAAGTACCAAGAACTTTGGCAGAGGCTTGCCTATGGTTGGCATGTCTGTGTGTCGTATCACATGTATGTTTATAATTATACCTCTTCCCCACAAAGTAATCAGAAGAAGGAAGCTTTGATGCATGCATCCTCCAGGTGCAATTACCATCAACACAACCTAATATCGCCCTAATTGTCTTGTTTGACCAGAGAGATCTGAACTTAAACTTCCACTCTAATGCCCATTTTCTCATGTGAAGTATTAACTCATATTTGTTCTTAAAATGTCTGTTCACGTATAAATCATCAGAACCTCGAGTGGAATGTGAAATACCTATACTAGGAGGAGAAAAATCTGGAGCAGGACGCAAAAGATCAGCAGTTGAACATGTGCTTTTGTTTGCATCAGATGTTGAATTGCTACTTCCATTTGATCTATGAAGTGCCTACACAAAGAAAGAGAGAAATTTGATATAACGTATTTAGGAAAGTCTTCTTAAATGAACAAGAAACAGAAAAAGTATCATGCAGAGAGGAATTATGAAAGTACTATATTACCTGTTGATTTTTATGCGTAAATGAAGCATTCGAACATGTGTTGTTGTTTGGCTACACAAATAAAGATACAAATGATGAAAAAATGATCATTTCTTGGAAATGAAACGTATATAGGAACCATTTAGGAACAAATATAACGTAAAGTCTTTCGAAATGAACAAAAACAGAAAAACGATATTTCCTGTTGATTTTCATGCGTATATGAAGCATCAGAACAAATGTGTTGTTGTTTTGTCTACACAAAGAAATAAAAAAAGATTCAAATGATGAAAACTGATCCTTTTTTGAAAATGAAACGTATTTAGGAACATATATAACGTATTTCGGAAAGTCTTCCGAAATGAACAAAAACTAAAAACTAAATAAAAAACGATATTTCCTGTTGAATTCAATGCGTAAATGAAGCATCAGAACAAATGTGTTGTTGTTTGGGATACACAAAGAATTAAAGAAAGATACAAATGATGAAAATACAGAGAGGAATTATGAAAGTACTATATTACCTGTCGATTTCCATGCGTAAATGAAGCATCCGAACATGTGTTGTTGTTTGGCTACACAAAGAAAGAAAGAAAGAAAGAAAGAAAGAAAGAAAGAAAGATACAAATGATGAAAAATGATCATTTCTTGGAAATGAAACTTATATAGGAACCATTTAGGAACATATATAACGTATTTAGGAAAGTCTTCTTAAATGAACAAGAAACAGAAATAAGTATCATGCAGAGAGGAATTATGAAAGTACCATATTACCTGTCGATTTCCATGCGTAAATGAAGCATCCGAACATGTGTTGTTGTTTGGCTACACAAAGAAAGATACAAATGATGAAAAATGATCATTTCTTAGAAATAAAATGTATATAGGAACTATTTAGGAACATATATAACGTATTTAGGAAAGTCTTCTTAAATGAACAAGAAACAGAAAAAAGTATAATGAAGCACTGACATGAGAATTCTCATGAGGAAGAATGTTGCATATATCAGTCACCTGAAGAAGAAAACAAAAGAAAACCTTAGATTAAAAGTGTTGTAACTGAACTATAAAGTATGAAACGAATATTTATAACGAAGCTAAGAAGTAATGTACAAATCCTTTTTCACTAACCGTTACATACAAAGGAATCAGTTCAGGATTTCCTTTTATGTTGTTGATGAAACTTCTTAGTTGGCGGTCGTTTTAAAAAAACACAGGAGGAGATTTCTCTGCCATAAATCTCATCTTCAATGGGAGTCCATAGCTAAGTGCAGCATTGCTAATTGAGCAGTCAATCTCAAAGTCTTCAACAACCATCTCAAACAAATCATTGTAATTGAGATTTTCATCAAACTCAAACATTGTTGATCCTCGTTTTGTATCCAATACAAAATCCCACTGAAGATTTTCGTTTGTTCTCCACTCTCCACAGATACAATAAATCTCAACCATATTTCACAAGCGCAATAGATCACCTTCCTTAGCGTATCAACAATGAATTCCACACCTGAACTCCATCAAAACACAGAGTACACTGAAACTTTCAGTCTCTACAAAGCAATGAGACAAACAGAGCATTCTTCCTAAGGAACAAACATATCATCTTCCACAAACAGATATAATTGTGTGTCTATTCAAGGGGTTAGGAATACATTCCTAAATGATTGTGACGTTAGCCTATCAACAACGAATTCCCACCCTGAACTCCATCAAATCAAAAAGCACACTGAAATCTTTCAGATTCAGCTTTCAGATTCACTAACTTGATAACCTAAGCTAAATTTGATCTGATAAAACTTAGCTAACCTGTAAACTCAAAAGTTTTCGCAAGAGCATATGATTTGTTCATAAAATGAGCTAGTATTGTTCCTTACTATTCAATTTCGGCAATACATTCCAATTCGATTTCGCAGAAGCATTATACAAAAGAAACCGAGAATCGAAACCATAAAATCGAAACCGAGAATCGAAACCATAAAATCGAAACCGAGAATCGATCCATAAAATCAAAACCGAGAAAGACGAAATAGTCAAAAAGGAACCTGCGATATTGAGCCGTGACGACGGCTGAGGATTCCGGCAACACAATCTTCTCCGATAACCTAATCGATCGCCGGCGATGATTAATGAATTTCTGGAAATTGACTCAGAGCGATATCTCAAATCATATGGGCAAAGTTGTCTTTTGACATCTTTAATGAATGCTAAAAATAGGGTTTTTTTTATTAGGGTGCTAGTTTGGTCAGAAAGTTTTCAAAAAGTGTCATTTTGATCAATTTCTCTTAAATAATTTTGAATAATATTTTTTTTTATTTTATATATTAATTAAAAATTGCAATTAATAAAAAACGGTAATTTGATGAATAACATGGACGATAGTTTGGAACAGCCGACGATGTGAAATGTTTTGGTGGATAACCATAATTTGATATATTTTGGGGTTGGTTGGAAGATTGATTTTGAAATTGATAATTGTTGGAATTTGAATAGTTAAAAGGGTAATTAGAAGAATTTTGAGTGTTAAAAGGGTTATTGTTAGGATCGCTTTCACTAAAACGATGTTTAAAACTAAAAACAAAAGTTTATTAGATGCTAATTGAAAAAGTATAGTAAAAAAAGAGTTTTTTCGGTGTCTAAATCAAATAAAACATGTCTCTATTTATAGAGTATAAAAAATGATGAATTTTAGTATAAAATATATATATAAAATACAATTTACTATGAAATAATTGATCTTAAATGATTTGGATGAAAAAAATATATCAAAAATTTTAACGGCCAATGAAAACATAACACATGTCCCTATCTATATATTATTATGTAATAATTTTTTTTAACCAATAGCCACGTGACACGTGGCAAACCTTCCCCACTCACCAAAAAATTCACAGTGTTGATAAATTACAACACCAAATTTGCCATCTCAAATTCAACAAGTAATTTCAACACCTATTACACTCTTACAATAGTTGAAAAAAAAATCAACACCACCATTATATATTATATGTAGTCTAACACTGATACAAAACTGACCCGAAAAAATATATTCTTACGATAGAAATAATGGACTTTCACATGTAAGGTAAAAAAATATCCAAAGGCAAAAGAGTAAGATATTGTATTATATCACTATGGTTTTTGTTGTTTGGCTGTTGTTTCTCCTCTTAGTTTTATAAAAAATATATTTGCATAGGTATTAGAATTGTATCGTCTAGCCAATATAAACCCTCTTTTTTTTCTTCATCTAATGTTTATATTAAACTTGATAATAATTACAGGCATCAAAATCTCAGTCGATAACATATCCTCTCAAAAAATAAGTTAACTAAGAGAGAGAAGGAAGTTGAAAGAGAGACAAAGATATCATAAAGCCGATAGCTATATAAGATTGACTCCGATCTTTCCTAATCACGCTTTGTGTTTCTGCTTCAACTCTCCAGACGTTAACAAAATCCCAGCCTACTTCATCACGTAACTCTTTTTCTTCTATATTGCATTTAACCCGAAGAGAGAAGACACAAAAGAATTCAAATAAAAACCAGGGGACTTAGCAAATCTGATGTTGGTTTTAAGTGTTAAAAGCCCATTTTTTTGTACAACAACACAAGAGTTTTTTTAACAACAACAAACCAATTCTCTCTTAGTTTTGGTCTCGAATCGAAACAGAAATCAAGAGGAAGTTCGCCACTCAAGCTCGATTTGGATCTTTCCATTCTTCGAATCGATAAGGTGAAACTTCTGGTTCATCCTTTTGTTGTTCACCACGTCCACCACCGGAATATCCACGTACCCCAGTGTTTCCTGCCCATACCAACCACCACTTTTAGTTTTACAACAGCCACCACTTTGTTAATGTTACTGTGATGAGAAAAACACCAGAGTTTTGAGTGTGCATTACCTTGGGATGCAAGAGACCTATCCTGGACGAGGTGCTCAGCACTTCCACGTGCAGCTTCTCGCGGACTGGAGGCTCCTCGAGCATGAAGGTGAACTCCTCTTCCCACCTTGGGTCTCTGTTCTTCTTCACGTGCTTGGTTTTCCTCTCTTCCCCTTTGAAATAGATGCGTACGTAAGGATTGGTATGGTGCTTTCCTTCAACATCTTCAGCAGAATGCACTATCACCACAAGCATTCCTCCAGTAGCCGGTGTGCCTTCTGGAGCCTTCTGCACGGATTGCGATTCTTCAAAGCCTTTCGGCATTTCTTCCTCCGTGAATGGCTTATACAAGAGCTCAACCTCCAGCTTTCCCCTATACTTGTCAGGCTGCCCGTCTTCACCGCCCTCCAGAGTCTTACGCAGTTCCAAGGTGAAGCTTTTATGTTCGTCAGGCACCATTTCTTTCAGCGCTAATACATTCATACCCATCTTATCGGGCTTCCCAACCTGCATTGGAAAAACAAAATATTAGCAGATACATATATGTATCCTACCTACTCCATGGATAGCTTCTTTACCTGTTCCCAGTCATACACATTGAACTCTAGAATCTGAGTTTGGGGATCTCTGACCGAGAATTTGAACTCCTCATTCCATTCAGGATTCAAATTCTTGTGTTTCACAGTTGTCTTCTTAGACGGAATCTTATCTTCAGAGAGCTTGATTTTCACGAATGGGTCTGCCCCACCCATCATATCTTTTTTCCTCAGCCCAACAGCCTTCACGACTTTCACATGGACGATTCCAACAGGCCTTCTAAACGCTCTGCAGATTACAAATTCAGATTTGCTAAGCAACAATGAAGGTTTAAGACATGGGTTGATTATTTAGAGGAAAAAAGGCGGAATGGCATACTTGGCAGGGTCAAGGATTGGAACTACAAGGGTCTTAGGCCAGAGATACATGTTTGCAACTTGATCCTTGATTTGCTCCTGAAACAATTAACGCAGCCATGGAATAGCAAATGAAAATTTGATCCAGCAGAAACGTAAGAGCTAAAAGACCAAACCACTTTCACCAAATAAGAGATTGATTCTCCAGAAACATATATATATATATATATATATATATATATATATATATGTATTGGCCACACATGATATCACAGTTTCATCTGCCCTTTATGCCTTACAAGATTGAAACAAATTCTCTTCATGAAACAAGAAGACTAGAGTGAGCAGTTCCTATGATGACCAATCATCTCACAGATCAATTTGTGAGTCAAACAAGTCAGGAGCCTGAATGATGATGTAAGAGAAAGATATAAACCTGGACAAATCTGTAGAGGCCAGGGATTGACATAAGATCTGCTCCACCAAGCTTCAGCCCAAAATCAACGTGTGGCTGCCATAGTAGCAAGGAATGGTCAACAACACAAAAGCTGTACCAAAGTTCTGATAAAGAAGCTGACTACTACTACACACACACACACACAAAAAAAAAGACTCCATAGAGAAAACGGTTGAATCACATACCTTATCCATAAGAGACACATAAATGCTGGCAAAACAAGGAAAACTTGGGACTAAAGGCTTGAGAGTGATACGAGGCTGGGCAAAAACTTGCAAATCGACCACCTGAGGAAATGGCACAAATGATGATTGCTAATATTAAGTAGGTTGGGTTAGCAGAAGCAGGATATCTTATTACCTGAACAGTTGCCTTGAAGCCAAATGCCTTGATAGCAACCAAGATGTTGGGATTTGCGGCCCATTTCAAGCATGGTTCCATAATCAACTCTTTCTCATCCGTGAGAAAAACTTTCATCCCTGGGAAGAGAAGGAAAGTCTATTAGAAACAATTGAGAAGCATGTGGAGGATGAGGATTGAAGAAGAGTACCTTGAAATGTAGGAGGTAAAGAACCTAGTGTAAGAGTTTCAAATTCAACAGAGTCAATCTTGTACTTAGGTATCTGCTCCTCGATGATGGGCTTTGCTATATTCTTTGCAGTCTTACAGATGGCCTAGAGAGCAAGAAATCAAAATCAAGGAAACACAAGTACAAGGAAAGAGAAAGTTTATTATTAGAGAGGACCTTGTCGAGATAAGGCCACATGTACTCGATGAATCTGTTAATCCAGTCAACCTGGTTCACAAGAAGACAAGATAGAGAGGTGAAGAGAAGGAAGAAAGTAGAGAAGTGGGTGAGGTAAAGAGATTGCTGCGTACACGATCGAAGTCAGGATTCTTGACCCAAGGAGGTATATCTGGAAGCATCCGTAGCATAGCTTTGGGATCTTGGTCAGCAATGGATTGAATTTGAGGATCCTGGAACAAAAGCATTCGATTAGCAGCTGATTTTGACAAGCATAGACACAAAAGAAACGCAAATGGGAACCTTGACGTCGTTGGGCTGCAAGTAGACGAAAAGTAAGTATCCAAGAACAAGTCCCATGGAAATCCCAACTCCGAATCCGCAAAACCCTAGAATAGTGCTGAAGAAACCCATCTTGACTGAATCAAAATCAATTCGTCGGAGCCAGTTCTCCGTCCTCGCAACGGATCTGTGGTAGAATTAGAGAGAAGAGTGGAGATTTTGACTAATCCGAAGAGATGAAGGAGGATTCACTGAGATCCATGGACGTCGAAATCCGTGGAGATGAACAGATGTCAAAGCAAGCAATGTGTGTGTGTGTGACAAAAAAAGACAAAAAAACGCTCTCTCTCTCTCTCTCCCGGTTTGTTTTTTTTGTAATAAAAATATCAATTTTTTTTATTTATTATTATTATCGATTCGAATTCGCCTCTTTGGGGAAACCAATCTCTTTCTTTTTGATACTTGTAATTAAAGAAATTCTCATTCCATACTTTTAATAACATGTTTGATCCTATCCCAATCGCTTACATGATACACCTCTCAATTTTATGGTTACTAGGTGAATGTTGCGCGGATAATTTTAGATATTTATTTTTTAAATTTATTGTTGTCATTTTTTTTTTTTCAAAATATTTGTATGTTTAACAATCATTGTTTAAGTAAAATGAAATATGTGAATAATTTATGGTCTGAAATATCTTGTATTTTATTAAAAAATGGGTGAAACCTATTAACGTATAATATTAAAATTAATTTATTTTAATTGTTTGATATTTTTAACTTGTAAAAAAAATATTCTTCTTAGGTTTTATTATGCCAATTTTAAATTTGAAACCATGAATCATATTGTATTTATTCTCAACGAACAATTCAAATAATTTACTTATTCCATCAAAATTTTAAAATTTTAATATAGATTTGTATTTTTTTTTATTATGGGGAGGATAACAAAAAAATCTTAAGCTTCGAAATTACATATACACAGTAGTATGTTCTCAATAAATAAATAAAAAATTTGGGGTCACAAAAGCACAAAATGAAATGTGAGTTAATACAATCAAAATGTGAGCCAAATAAATCGGGCGGTATTTGTAAAAGTTTTAAAATTGAAGGGTATGGACTGAAATATGACATAAATATGAGCCGTAAGCATCTGATATGTGTGGGCCAAGGTTAATACATTGTAGATGGGAGCCCATGACGTGTCACACTGTAAGTGGATTTAGTTTCTGGGTCCACGGTAGAGTTGAACACATCTGACCCTTGCTCTCGTTAAGAGACAAAATGGCATTGCCGACACACACAAAATCGTTCGGTTTTGAATTTTGAAGATATTCTATTTGGTAAACCGGCACACGAGGTTACAGAGAGGTAAAACGGCGTCGGTTTTGCGTTTCGGCGGCAACGAAATCAGTCTCCCGCCCAGAACCAGAAGAAGCGATGTTTTGCTTCGCTATTGCCTAATTGTCTTCGAAATTGATTGATTGATTGCAAAATGGAAAAGCAGCAGCAAGATGATCTTGATCTTGATCTGCTTCTGTCTCTTGACGATAGGGTTCTCGAAACTCCTCCCGCTTCTCCTTCTGCTGTTCCACCCGGTGAGCCTTCTCTTCATTGTATAATAGATCTGATGATTGAAATATCGATCCCATTCGCTCAAATTCGTGCGTGCGCAGTATATCTCACGGATGATGATGAATCCCCCAAACGTAGGCCTCGCGCAGACTTGTCTGACTTCAGAAGCGTCGTTCAAGATTGCCTTCACTATGACCCTAAACCACTTCCCAAGCTTAAACCCTCCAATCTCAACGACATTGAAAAGTTTTCTGGCTTGCGCTTAAGGTAAAATCATTTTATATATATATCTTGTCTGATTATATCAGCTTAAGCATACATTTCTTCCCTTTTGTAGGAATCAATTACTTAGCCCTGCAGAGATTAGTGATCGGTTTTCAGATATTCGTTTCGTTCGATTGCCAACAATAAAGTAAGTATGTGCATAAATGAACATATTTTCGAAAGAAAGAAGAACAAAAACTGAAACGAATATCTGAATAGGAACTTGCTAATGGGTGACAAACTCTCCGGGTGCTGGGCCACAATGGGAGTGCTAACAGAGAAAGGACAACCCAAAACAAGCTCAATTGGTCAGCCTTATGGGATATGGAAAATCGGTAGCTTAAACCAAAACACCGTCTCCTTGTTCTTCTTTGGTGATGCTTACAAGATGAATCACACAGAAATGGCAGGAACGGTTTTCGGTCTCTTTAATTGCTCAGTTCGCAAGGACAAAGTGGTAAGCCATCCATCAACCTTAATTTGCCTGCCTGTGAAGTAAGGGCTAAATCTCCTCCTTTTTTATGCATTCAGGGAGGTGACTTCTCATTAAGTGTCAACTCCGCTAAACAAATGGTAAAACTAGGAGTTTCGGCTGATTATGGAGTCTGCACAGCCAAGCGGAAAGATGGAACCACTTGTACTTCTGTTGTAAACAAGTAAGTTACCTTGGCCCATGCATATCACGCTGTATTGTTGTTTCTGACTTATATATACACTTTTGTATTTGGTTTCAGACGCCAAGGAGCATTCTGCAAGATTCATAAACTGGTATCGCCTTACTCTTCATTTCTCGCGTCAAATGCAATGAATCATGTTTTTCACTATGTATTTTTGCACAGAATGCATCAGACAAGTTTGTTACAGCCAGAACTGAACTCAAAGGCGGGTATGTTTATGCTACCGAGTTGTGTTCTTCTTCTTCTGGGAGTTTTTTTTTATAAAAAAATTATTTATTTCAGGAACCTGAGAACGACTTTCAAAGATCCAAGATCCCAAGGGATTTACACAGTTGAGCCACCAGCAGATAGGAGCGGAAACAAAAAGGCTACTCAGCCTGTTCGAGTACTATCAGTGGAAGGTCTCCGTAAGGCTCTAAGGTTGGACAAGTTTTTCTTAAACTTTTTTACATAACGAAACAGAGTCCGCTTTGCCAAATCTAATTGTGAATATGCAGTACCGCAGATAAAGTGACGCCTAACGTACACTCACAAGGAATACGTTTCCTGAACGAGATGGCCAGTATGCTTACTCTTCTTCTTTCTCCTTATTGATACAAAACAACTTTAAAGCTTATAAGATGCAATATCTTGGACATACAGGACAAACGTCTTTGAAGAACGTTAACAAGAAATCTGAAGCTGTGAATAAGTCTTTAGAGAAGAGGTACCATCTTCCTGATTTGTTATCTACCAGAGCTTGTGCTAATGTAAAAAGAAAATGTATGATGTTCTCTTCAGGAAAGCATCGGCGCAAGTAAAGGTTGAGCCGAAGAGAAAGAGAACAGAGCACGGCCGTGAAACTCCCGAGAACGGTAGCGGAAAAATGATGGTCCTAGATTTCTGCAGCTCTGACGAAGAATGAGTGAGTCCTCTCAACATTGTCAAACATTTGATTTGGGCCTTACGATATTCAAAGGATATCTCTCTAAAGAAACAGATGTCGAGAGATATATTTTAAGAGTTAAGGAAATCTAACCAAACGAGTTCCTAAAAAAAGGAAAGAAACAATGTAATCCAATGAATAATTGATTAGTTGTTTGAAATATAAGAGTTAAGGAAATTTTTATGAAATTTTTTCATTTTTAGATATTATAAACTGTTGAGAAGATATGTATATAGAGGAGTGAGTAGTCACAAAAGAATATCCGGACGCAAACGTAACCCCATTGTGTTGTTGGTCACAAGATGCCTTGAAAAACAGATTTCCCCTGAAACTTGTCCACCTTGGAACTCAGAAACGCAAAGCTCTTGTCGAGACGCGCTCTTCTCATGTCCAGATTCCCTAACTTCCCAGCCATTTCCGTCATTCTCTCTCTCCACTCCTTCATCTTCTTCTCCTTCTCCCTCAGCTCTTTCCCCTGTTTCTCCATTTCTTGTCTCGCAAGCACCACGTCCCTTTCACACACCTCTTTCTCCATTATGCTCATCTTGTGTTGGTCGTAGTGCTTCACCGCCTCAACGATTTCCTCCAGTACGGGCTTGAGCCAACCTACTTTGATTTTCACAGACTCAATGTCTCTAACAATCGCTAGCATTTCCACCACGCGGGTCTCCTTGAGATGCTTTAAGGGTGTCGTCTGGAGTTCGAAAACCACGGAGGAAAGCATGTCCAGGTAGTAGGATCGCGTGGCAAGCGACTGCAGTTTTGAAGCGGATGCAATGTCACCGTGCTTGTCAATGATTTGCTGAAGAGTGCCCGAGACGCTCGCTCTCACTTTGTAGTCTCCCACAGAAACGGAAGACTCAGATAGAATGGACTGTATCTCGTACCTTGGTTCGTTCTTCTTAATTACTATTGCTTTCATGCGGGAGATCTCTGAGTGACTGAAGCTCTGCGATTCATCTGGTAGATCCGGAGGCTCGTTGTTTTGCTTATCTTGCACCTCTTGTTTGCTTGGCGATTTACGGGATTTTTGATGAACGGGCTGCAACAAGACGAGAAGAATACTTTTGTGTCAATACCAGCTCTTTGGTGAGCTTTGAAAAAGCCATGAGATAAGGGATATACATACCGTGTTGCTTCCAGATTTTGGTGTGATTTCAGGGTAATGCCAAACAGAGTTATCGTCATGATCATCCACAAATGAAAATCTATCGTCATCTGAGCTCGCGGACTCATCCAGTTGATCAAAATGTTCTTCCTGTGTGGTGGGTGTTTCATATCCGCGGCGACTAGGCTGAGGTAAGAGGCCAAAACAGTCATTAGACATGTACAGAAATATGAAGATGTGAAGGTAGAGAGTAGAGAGCAGTACCGTAATGGGTCTAGAGAGTAGCCTTTCTTGAGGTGACAGAATAAGTTCTGGATAGAGTAGAACAGATTCATCGTCGTTCTCAATGTAGACCGACTCAGCTTTGCTCCCAAGATAATTGTAGGCCTGAGATGATCTTTGAGCCATCTCCAAGGACGTTTGTGAGATCTGTTCCCTGTCATCAGGCGACCTTCCTCTATAGACTGAAGTCTCTGGCCTACTTTCATGTACTCTTGGCCTTGTTTCCACAGTCCTGGGATGATGTTCCGGCGTCCTAGGCCTAGTTTCAGCTGTCCGAGGCTTTTGAAGAGCAGCGCTGTCAAGGGATCTGTGGGATATGGGCCGAGTTTGAGGAATCCTAGGGCTGGGTTCTGGCGTCTTGGACCGCTGTTTTGGAGTCATTGACGATGGTTCAAAGTAGGTAGGTTGAGGCTCTGGTGTCTTGGACCTTGGCCCGGGGGATCTTGCCCTGAACTCAGGTGACCTCCCCCTATGTTGTGCAGTCCTCGGCCTAGTTTCTGGCGTTTGGGGCCTCCTTCCAATTGCAGCAGACTCGTGTATGGGCGTCCTTGGCCTAGTATCAGAGATGTTGGATCGGCGTTCAGGAGTCCTCGGCCTAGTTTCTGGCGTTTGGGGCCTCCTTGCAATTACAGCAGACTCGTGTATGGGCGTCCTTGGCCTAGTATCAGAGATGTTGGATCGGCGTTCAGGAGTCCTTGGCCTAGTTTCAAGTGAAATAGGGTCCTCTTGGTGAGCCCACGGCCTAGTATCAGAGCGGTGTTGGGGTCTGCGGGGCCTATGCTGAGGCGTCCTAAGAGAGTGTTCAGGAGTCTTAGGCCGAGATCCAAAGGGCCTTGGTGACATATCATCATCCTCACCTCCACGCTGATCAGTCTGGGAGGAGGAATACAAACATATATGAGTGAGAGTCACAAGGGAACAATAGAGATAGCTATTCTTGAATAAGAAGGCGACATGGGGACCTTACCCTCCTTGCAAAATAGTCTCCCCCTGAATATCCAGCAAGAGAAGGCGACATGGGGAGCGAGTCCACAGTGTTTGCAGGCTCGTTCTTGAGTTGGGATGGGCGTCCATGTAGCGGGGAAAGGCGGCTGAAGAAGTTACCATTGGTGTGATCAGTGGAAGGTGAAAAGTCTGACTCAACTTTCTTCTTGGCGAAATAGCTGGCAAGAGGCGATCTGCTTCCACGAGCGGGACTGCCTGGAGGAGTGTCCCTGCTTGGAGTTCTCTTACCAAACCCTGACACAAAGAAAAAAACATGTTTCATCATCAGAGATTCTTGATGACCAAAATTATTAAAAACAAAAAGAAACAGTGTTTGATACCAAAGAGTTTCTTGTCCTTCTTGAGGACATCTGGCGAGTTTATTAATCTGTCGAAACAGATAGCTGTACACTTGATATATCATGGTTTTTACCCTGTTTAGGCCATGATATAAGTCCTTTTATAGAGTCTTTTCTTGTGTTTTGGAGTCTTTTAGAGTCTTTCACAGGTTATAGCACGTTTGGAGCTTAATTGGAATTATTGGAGCTTTTCTGGAGCATTCTGGAGCGAGACTGAAGTCTGATGACTAAGAACCCGATCTGAGCACCGAGCATCGATCGATACCCCCTGGTATCGATCGACACTCATCGAGATTTCATGGGCCGCGACTAGTTATGAAGCCTTGGAGAATTGCAAAAGCACCCAGAAGACTTTGATAATTACAAGAAGGCCCCAAATCGTGATTTAGGTTATAAATAGGATTTTACAGCCATTGTTTAGGCTATGCTTTATTTTTGTTTAGGTTTAAGAGAGATTTTGGTGAGAGACAAGTCTGGTTTCCCTTCGTCCGAGATCAGATCTCAAAACCTTGTTTCTCTTTCTGATTTAATATAAGAGTATTTATTCAACATGTTTATGAATTTAATATCCATGTCTGAGTAGATCCAACTTAGGTTTAGGGTTTTCTCATAAGGGTTTTCTTTGAATGCTAGGTTAAATATCTTTTAGGATTCACCATCTGAATTATAGTTCTTCGCTTAGGTTGTGTTCATAGCTTGTTCTAGATTAGCTACCTAGAATATAAATCTTAGGATAATTGATTAGGTACGAGAGTGCAATTAATTACCTGATAGAACCTAGGTGAGCAAATTGATTATTCGCAAAGAGATTTGGTTTAATTGATTTGTGAACATATCAAACCTGTTGTTAAAGCTGATTTAGACTTTAGGATTCGCAAAGAGATTTGGAATTCCTAGGATTTAGATTTAGATAGTTTTCGCAACGAGAGTTGGTTAGCTATATTTTAGTGATTTGAGTTCAAGAACTGCGCTAAATCTGAATCCTGTTAGTTAGTTAGTCTGCATTCACTGATTTTCTGAGAAAAACCCTGAGCCTATATTTCCCAATTGATTTACATCTCGTTTAATTTCTGCACTGTTTTTAATTACATCTATCTGGTTTAGCGTAATTCGACACTTCATAATTTATTGTGTGATCTCTGTGAGTCTTTGTGGTTCGACCCCTACACTTACTACAACAACTGCTTTAGTATCTTAGGGTATTAAATTGAGCATATCAACACTCATGGAAAGGATTGCCTGCGTTGGAGCAACCTGGAACTACTTTTCCAGACACCAATTCCATCTCACAAACAGATCTCTTTTATTAAACAGAAGAACCTGTCGACAGAAAAAAGGGGGAGTCAACGCTTTTGGATTTTGATTACAGAAAATGATTGATGTTTTTTCTTCAGATGGATTGCGATGAGAGAAAGGATTTGGACTATCATAAATTGCAGTCAAACATGAGACAATACTAATCAGACGATCAATTGCAAAATCTCACCATCCTAGTATAATTAAGTAACTACCATCACACGATATCAAATCTCACCATCTCAAATTAAACTGCACATATATGCATGCAAAATGGGTCAAGAGAGATGGATGCGATACCTGAGGATTTTTGAGGAAGGATCGAAGATGCCAGTTGAAGAAGAAATGAATGATTTATCTTATCTGTCTGTAATCTGTATAGAGAGAGAGAGAGAGAGAGAGAGAATGATGCTTTGCTTTGCTTTGCTTTGTTTGTAGTATAATATATATAGAGTTACCTCTCACAGCATCTCCATTCCTAAATCCTTTCAAGGGGTTTTTAACATTATTTTAATAATAAAATTTAGATTGTTTAAAAATTAAGAATTTCATCAATTTTTGAGTGTCCAATGGTGAATCTTAAGTAGGGTTTCTTAAAAAAAAAAATTTATAATATCATTTATTTTAAATATAAATTATATTTATAATAATTTTAAACATACAATATTTATAAAATCAAATTTATATTGCATTATATGAAATTTAAAACATACAAAATATATATATTGAAAAAAAATTGTTTAGTTGTAATCTAGATGGTTGTCAAATTTGTGCCATATATGCTCAACTAAATCAGCCTTCAATCGTTGATGTATTTGTCTATCACGAACTTGATTTCGAATGCCGATCATATTGCCGAGATTTGTAGGCATATCTGTAGAATACGTATCCTAGTTTGAGTGTTTTAGTGTTTTTAGCAATTGTGTTTAAGTGTTTGCAGCAATATATAAGCGATTGTGTTTAAGTGTTTTTAGCAACCAAGCATTGATCACAAGACCTTTACCTAACAAAAGCTAACAAGCATTGATCACAGAGACCTTTACCTAACAAAGCTAACAAGCATTTATCACAAACCCTATCTAACCGAGAAATATGATCAAAATGTTAAACAAAGAAGCAAAACAAGCATTTATCACAAACCCTATCTAACTGAGAATACATTTACCTAACACACAGCTAACAAGCATTTATCAAATACAGATGCGTTCACTCTCTAGATGTACAGAGCACTTAAATCTAATCAACACTAATATGATTTAACACTTAAAGTCTAAGGCTGAAGAATATTGTTTCTCCAATAGAACATCCAGAACCAGACCCATTTCATACTAATTAAGCATCTCAATAAACTTCTATTGTAGATCAAAAAGGTGACAGACAAGTACTTACATGCCAATAAGAAGAAGAACATATGAAAGTTGAGCTGTCTTCTCATAATCCATTACAAACAGAGTATGAAACGCCATAATCTCATAATCCAAGGTTCCTGCAAAACAATCATTCCAAAAATGTTCCAAGGTTCCTGCAAAACCCATTTGAGAAAACCCCTCAGTAAATCGATGAAGAGCAAACATTTGAGATATAAACCCTAAAGCACCGAGAATTGAAGATTATAGTAGCTCTTAATCAATGTATATAATCAAGGGTCGGCGATAAATTCGATTGATAACGAAGGATTGTTCTCCAATTCGCAAGATAAACTCGAAAATTCACAATAAAAAAACCCATACTCATTACCTTCTATTTGCTGCTCCATCGGCCATGAGATCCATTTGCTGCTCCATCGGCCATGAGATCCATTTGCTGCTCCATCGCCGATCGGATTTACTTGGATTTTCCTCGATTTAGTTTGCGACCTCTCGATTTCGCTTTCGCACAAAATGTCTCTCTCTCTCCAATTCTCCGTCGACGAGATAAATGGATTTGGGGAAATTGGTTTTGCCCCAAAAAAATGTCCAAAACCAATTAAATCAGTACACGTGTGTTTAAGAAGCGGTTCTTAGACAAGATTTTTAAGCATCGGTTCTTAGCTTTTAATTATATTTTCATTTATTGTAATACTATTAATATCTAAGAACCCCTCTAAAAACCTTGCGTTGGAGATGGTCTAACATCGCTGACTTTGACTGCTCGCTACTAAAATATTACTAACAGTTTTAAGTTTCAGCCGAGACTTGGTCAATTCGCCATTTCTTTTATTTTATTTCATATATTATTTGTCAAAGTAGAATAGATCGAAGGTTTTTTTTAAATATGTTTAATTTGAGTGTTATTGATTTTTGTTTTTTGTCAATTACCCATTTTATTAAAAAAGGTTATTATTCCTTATCGGTTCTGTCTGATTTACATGAGAAAATAAGAAACCTCGTGCTCGAACTATTTTTGTAAGAGAGTCGGCACGTATATTCGATACTCGTGGAATATAAGATAAGCTGAAGTTGATAAATGACACTCTAAGGACATGAAAGGAATATAGTTCTGAAATAAATGACGGCCAATCTATCGGGTTCTCGATCATCTTCACCAAATCTGAACAATCCGTCTCAAAATGCATCGATGATATATGTTTTTCCTTTAGACATAGCATAGCCCAAATGAGTCCATCCATCTCAGCATGTAATTCCGAAGATCTCTCGTCCCATATGATCCCTATGACTTTACCCTAGACCACTAACAAGGCCATGATCAATCCAAGAAGCATCGATCTGACATGTTGGGGTTCGAGGGGTCAAAGGGGAGACTCTCGATTCATCTTGTCCTGGTGGGCCTTCTATCTCTTCTTCGCATTCCAGTTGGTTTGCGATCCTCCAACTTTCCGCTTCCACAATAGCGAGCTGGAAAGTATCCTCTGGAGAAATTTCTTTCCCGTTGAACACTTTGTCGTTCATTGCTTTCCATATGTACCATATGATCCAAGGATATATGTCTTTTTGAGGGTCAGTAAGACCTACTTCTTTAGTTCGCCAAAATAGGAAATCCATATTTTGGAAAATGGATGTACTCGGGAAGAAACCTGGAAGGGACGGATAGTCCGAAATAGCCCAAACTTGTAAAGCTGGAGGGCATTCAAAAAGAAGATGGTTGATCGTTTCCTCAGGAGCACCACACCTAGGACAACTTCTATCGGTACCCATGCATGTAGGTAAGATGCTCACATGTTGCCACACATCCGGACAAGGCCTGCCACATAAAGTGTTTTAGCTTTCCGGTCGTCCAAACCTTCCACACATGGCTCTGAAAGCACGTAATGATGGGTTCTCTTACTTCATTGGATTCACGAAGAATATTTGTCTTCCTTATCAGATCATAGCCGGATTTTACTGTATAACAACCCGACTTAGTATGGCTCCATGCGTACCCATCGTGGGTAGAATGTCGACTAGGTCTCAACCCTAGGATAAGATGGATATCTTCGGGTTGAAAATGGTCTCGCATAAGGGGTATATTCCACTATCTCGTATCTTGCCTAATGAAAGTATAGACACGAAGTTGAGGATTCCTATACCGGACTTGTGCAGATGCTCTCGCGGGCCGAGCCAGAATATCTAGGATCCTGGGTTCACTCCAAACCTTTGTGTTGAACCCCGACCCTATAGTCTTCCTCAATCCAAGTTTAAGGAGAGGCTTTGCAGCCATAATACTACGCCACCCGTAGGATGGAGAACGAGCCTTCCGGTCTACAAGCGGATTAGATTGTCTATAATATCGACCTCGAAGTACCCGCGCCAGTAGAGATAAAGGATTCTGAATTAGGCGCCACAATTGCTTTGCTAGCAGAGCAAGGTTGAAATCTTGAATGTCTCGAAATCCCAACCCTTCCAATTCCTGGGGAACATAAATCTTGTCCCATGCTATCCAATGTATTCCTCTGCTATTTTGCTTATAGCTCCACCAAAAGTTTGAGATAGCACTTCTCAATTTGTCGGTTATGCATTGAGGGAGTTGGAAACATGACATGACATATGTCAGAATTGCTTGTGCTACGGATTTGATTTGGACCTCTTTCCCGCCTTTGGAAATGAGTTGTGCCGACCAAGAATTTACTCGATTATTGAGTTGATCTTGAACAAACGCAAAGACTTTCTTTTTTTATCCACAAATTTGTTCGGGTAAACCCAAGTACATTCCCACACCTCCTTCGTTAGTTATACCTATTGCTCTCTTTATGCCTCGACGTAGCCTCTGATCTACTTTATCTCCGAAAACTATGGAAGATTTAGCTAGGTTTAGTTGTTGTCCCAAAGCAACGCCATAAGTATCAATAATCTTAAAAATCTCGGCACTTTGTTGGATGGCCGCCTCACAAAAGAAGAGGCTATCATCAGCAAACAACATGTGGGAAACCCGAGGGCTGGCTCTCGCTACTCGCAATCATGTAATACGATTTTCTTCTTCTGCTCTCTTTAGGAGGGAGATAAGTGCCTCGGTGCATAAGATGAATAGGAAGGGTGATAAGGGGTCTCCTTGCCGAAGTCCTCTAGAGTGTTTTATTCTTCCTTTCACTTCCCCATTTATGAGAACCTGATATGAGACCGAGGAGATACAGAACATCAGTAGTTTAACCCATTTTCCGCGAATCCCAACTTTAGTAGAAGGGCTTCCAAGAATTTCCATTCCACACGGTCGTATGCTTTGCTCATATCCGTTTTTATGGCCATGAAATTCGATCTACAGCTGGGGTTCGTACGAAGTGCATGGAAATTTTCCTGGGCGAGGAGAATGTTATCTGTTATCAAACGTCTAGCCATAAAGGCCGATTGGGTCTTCGAGATTAAATTCGGGAGGGCTTTTTTTAGTCTTTTGCAAAGGAGTTTAGAAATAATTTTATAGCTCATGTTGCACTAGCTAATCAGCCTGAACTCGGCCATAGCTCTTGGTCTCTCTTTTTTAGGGATGAGGCAAATATTTGTATGGTTAAGTCTAGGGTCAAAGTGCCATGTCGCAAAGAAGTCTTTAACCAATTTGACTATGTCTTGGCCTATGACTTGCCAGAATCCTTGATAAAATCTACTCGTCATCAACTCAGTTCTGAGTGTTATTGATTTAAATATGTTTAATTTTTAAATTTTAAGTTTATAATAAATTTAAGAGAAAATTACTCAGATAACACTACTCTTTCATATAATTACTAGAATAACACCCTCAGAACTGAGTTGACTAGAATAACACAATTCTTTTGTCAAAAGACAGAAAACCCATTTTCAATCACTTATTTACACAAATGTCATTTTTATTTATTTTTTTCAAAAATATATATATATATATATATATAAAACCCAAAAAAATTTCTCTTCTCTCCCTTAAATCTATTCAGACGGAAAAAAAAAATAAAAAATCTCGCCTCGCCGCCAAGCTCGATTTTGCTGCAGTCAAGCCTCGCGACGCCGCCAGAAACTCCAGGAAACGCCGCCGTCATCTGGCGAGCCACCGAGAGAGGTAAACACGCGAACCCTAAACCCTAGGTTCAGCCTCTGTCTAGGTTTCGATCTGGGTAAACCCTAACCTAACTCCGCCCTTGACCCGTAGCCACCGCAGCACCGCCCTAGCCGCCAGAACCCGCCACCGCGCCGAACCCTAGCCTCTGCGTGGATTGATTCCACCAAGAGAGGTAACCGCAAGCCTTTAACCTTTCGATCTAAATTGTGTTCTTGCTTGGATGTTGAACCGTGACTTTAACCAAAGGTTTTTAGCATTTCATTTTCTGAGCAGATTCATCTTGTAAAACCCAGATTTGGTTTCTGAAGACGAACATGAACAGGTCACGAGACAAATAAGTCTTTGTCGCAAACTTATTGTGTATGTCGCACACTTATTTCCTTTGTTGCTGACTTGTTTCCTTTGTTGTTATTGTTGCAGACTTGTTTCATTTGTCGCAGACTTACTGCTGACTTGTTTCATTTGTTGCAGATGTTTCATTTGTCGCAGACGTATTGTGTATGTCGCAAACTTATTGTGTATGTCGCAGACTTATTTCCTTTGTTGCTGACTTGTTTCCGTTGTTGCTGACTTGTTTCCTTTGTTGTTATTGTTGCAGACTTGTTTCATTTGTCGCAGACTTGTTTCATTTGTTTCATACTTTGTTGTTATTGTTGCAGATTTGTTTATCGCAGACTTGTTTCATTCGTTGCAGACTTGTTTCATTTGTTGCAGACTTGTTTTATTTGTTGCAGACATGTTTCATTTGTCGCAGACTTGTTTCCTTTGTTGCAGACTTGTTTCATTTGTTGCAAACTTGTTTTTAGATATTTAAAACTCTAGCCCGAGTCGTCCTCTAAGCTCGGTTTTAATTTCTGTTTCGGTTTTCATTAAGTTACACTTTTAAACATTGAAATAAAATCACATTTTCGTTAGTTCCAAGTGCATTTTTGATCAACCTAAGTACCTTTCCAAGACATGACTCAAATTCCCCTAATTTGATAAATTTGATCAAATCCCATCTATAAATTCACACAGCTCAGAGAAAGAAAAAAATCCATGTAAATAGAAATAGAAGGTCTTGTTGCGCTCTGAAATGGTTAAGTAGCATTGAACAAATAAGTCTGCCACAAACAAATAAGTCTGCGACAAATGATAAAGAGAAAACAAAACGTATAAGTGTACGACAAAGGAAAACAAAACTGCAACACACATAATAAGTCTCCGACAAAGGAAAACAAAAATGCAACAAAACAACAAAAATGCAACAAAACAAATAAGCATGCGACAAATGACAAAGGAAAACCAACAATATAATTTGCAACATGATCGCCACGGAGAACAGGATCGACGACGACGATGGAGAACGGCGGCGATGAAGAAATTTTTCGGGTTGCAGAAAAGGTTGACGGCGGCCGCACATAACCCTAATGGTGCAGTGGCATGTTTTGTTAATTTAATACTTTTTACTGGCCTTATTAGTAATATCAACTTACTCCTCGAAGTTCAAAATAAGTCTGCAACACATTCAATAAGTTTGCAACAAAAGTCTAGGACAAAAAAATCTGTTACGTCTGCAACACATTCATTAAGTCTGCATAACAAGTCTGCAACAAAGTGTTATTCTAGTCAGAAAACAAGTCTGCAACACATTCAATAAGTCTGCAACAAAAGTCTAGGACAAACAAATCCGCAACGTCTGCAACACATTCATTAAGTCTGCATAACAAGTCTGCGATAAACAAAGTGTTATTCTAGTCAGAAAACAAGTCTGCAACACATTCAATAAGTCTGCAACAAAAGTCTAGGACAAACAAATCCGCAACGTCTGCAACACATTCATTAAGTCTGCATAACAAGTCTGCGATAAACAAAGTGTTATTCTAGTCAGAAAACAAGTCTGCAACACAGTATAATAAGTCTGCAGTTTTTAATGCCACGTAAGCAATTTACAAATAAATCGGCGACGTTGAGCATCAAATCTGCGACATTGTAAATAAATCTGCGACAAGCGATGTTATTTCAGTAAGACTTTTTAGGTGTCGCAGACTTAGTCACTTTATCGCAGATTTTTCAAAAGTTTGCAACAAAACATTTAAGTCTGCAACAAACCGCTGCAGATTTTTTATAAGTCTGCAAATGAACTTAAGTCTGCGACAAAGGGAATAAATCTGCATAATAAGTCTGCAATCAAAATAAGCCTGCACAACTTTAATAAGTCTGCAAAAAAAAGCACATTAAGTATGCGTCAAAAAGTTTGCAACACGCATAATAAGTCTGCAGATGTGTGCAGACTTAATAAGTCTGCAACATTGAAAAATAAATCTGCATATTAAGTCTACAGATCTGCGCAAACTTGTCGATTTATTAAGTCTGCAACAAAGGTCCGCATACTTAATCTGAAAAACACGGTGGCATTTTTGTAAATAACTCAATTTTGTGCTTACGTGGAAATAATTTCGTAATAACAGTGTCGTAATAACGGTTTTCCTTCCCAATAAATATATGTTAGTATAATAATTAACCAATTTATATATGTTATTTTAGTTTTTTTTCCTAAATTTAATTAATGGTTGGTAATAGGTTTAATATATATTTAATAACATATTATATTAATTTATAAAAATAAGCGGTGTTTGGAAACAGATTCCAAAAATATTTATGTTTTAATAGCGTAGATAAATCCCATATCTTTAGATTGATATGATAATTAGACTTTTGGATAATTGGCTCTTTAAAGAAAGGATCAGAAAAAAGAAGAAATAAAACCCAAAGCTATTCAATATGGAGAAAGGTCTTCTCGTTACTTACAAAGGAACATTATTTGCGCCAATTATTATTAGGAAGCAAATGATGTTAGGAAGGAGGTTGTGGATCAAGTCTACATCTGATGGTTCGCTTAATCTCTTCTATAATGACAGAGGCAGGCCGTGAGAGTGTTGAGTGGAGGCTTGCATTTCCTTGGAGCTAAATTATATTGTTATCTCTTCAAGGCTTGATGATGATCCACAAGAGAAGTTTGTTCAAAACTTGTTGGAGGATTCAAGTGAGTGAGCTGCTGAGTAATTCAAAACCATACACAGAAGGTATAGCCAAACCCCAATTGTGTCCATCCGATTTCTAGCTAGAGGTAGGCATTGGCGGATCTGCATAACTAACGCACTGAAGAAGAATCGTACGTATACATTCCCTAATAACAACCACTGAAAAATAAGCAAACAATTTTGTTTTAGTAATTTCTCCATTTCCACACAACAAACAAAATAATATCGACTTAGTGGTTTTAGTGGGGACTCTCATGCAAAAAAAACAAAGTACTTGGACATGTAGAAACTTCAAAACATCGGTGTTGCGTCTCCTAACAAATTTCCGACGACGATCTTTTCAAAAATATGACCACAAGACTTGGTCTTTTACTCTTCAAAGAAATCGAAATAGTGAGAGAGAAAATGAGCTTAATTTGTTATGAAGTAGAACACACTCCATTAAGTTAACAAAACAAAGAACCAAGTGAGAGAGATAATAGCTTTGGAACAGAGACTCCATTCATGATCCTTAGTGGTTTTCTTTCTTTCACAATTAGACTCTATTCAATTTGTTTTTGAAAAATACCCTTGTAAAATTGTTTTTATTTATTTATTAATAGTCAATATTACATTACAACCGAGAAAAGAGAGTAGGATACAACATAAATCTAATGTTTGTTGAACAAGATTTATGTGAAAGCAATGTAAACATGAGTTTTGTTTCTTGTTGGAAATGTCTCTAAATCATTTGTATTTGCTCTAGTTTAAATTTGTAATGTGACAATTGTATAATAATTAGGTGGTTATAATCGTTTTGTCTTGTTGTATTGAGCTGCACAATATTCTAAAGATCAAAATTTTGCATGAATTCCTACAATTGAATTCGAAATAAAAATCTATTATATAATGGAAGAGTTTTCTCTCATCTTAGGGTGTCCACATGAACATAAAACAAATTAAAGTTTATTTTAAATGTGCATTTATTTCATACATAACTACATTTATCAATATATTTTGAATTTAAACCAAAAATATTTAATACTAATCCTATTACAAATTTAGAATGTGATATGAATTAAAAAGTAAAAATAAAATTTATTTGATATACTAAAAATTAACATTAAAGAGAGAAAAAGTTAAGATTATTTTATTTTTTAGTTTTTAAAAGCAATAACTTACTGAAAAATGAACAAAAACTACAAGAATAAAAATTTATTTTTATCTACATTGTATATTATTTAAGAATGAAAAAGAAATACTATGAATTTATGATAAAGATAAGTTTTAACAATTTACTTTCACAAAGTCGATAATATGTAAAATGAGCACAAAGATAAGAGAAAATAAAAAGGCTATATAAGCCACAATAGAACAAATAAAAATAAAAGTAAAAAGTGGTCAAAAGTTTGTAAATAGTCATCATTAAGTAAAAGTGAGTTTCATGAAAATGAGATCAAAGACAACTAAGTGTCGTTGAATTTAGTTTTATATACAATAGATAGAAATCGCGGTTACACTTAAACCATATAAAAAAAGTTCAAAAATTTCATAGTAGTATAATATGTATTTTTAAATTTTAAAATAAAAAGTTTAAAATTTCAACACTAAAAAAGAATTAATGGTCATAATGCTTAAAAGTTACCAAAATAAAATACACAAATAAAATGTTATATATATTTACAAACCAATATATGTCATCATGAATTTTATATATTGTTAAATTGTCATCACTTATCATACCGCATCTATTACTACTATTAACCATACCACCATACATTTTGCACCGCTAAAAAAAAAATAACAATAATATGTCAACATTTCAGTTCATACATTTTTTCAATTTGATTGTTATTGATAGAATTAGAAACCAAATAGTATATATTTCATTTTTAGTATATACAAATATAAAAGAATTGCAAACATCGAATACACATATTTAATATTTTAGTGAGCAAAGCATGCTAAAATTTATTTATTTGACATTATCGATTTAAACGGTTTACTAACAGTTTAGCTAATTTAAATTTTTGGATAGAAAATCTTTAAGCGGGTAGAAAAATTAAATTACCTAAACACAGAAAATTAAATATTTAAAATAAAATTAAAACAATAAACAATAAACAATAAATTGGGTTTTAAATAGATTTATAGTAGAATTAATTAGCCAACGTCTCACATGGCGATGTCTCCTCCATTGTGTTTTACAGATAAATCAAAAGATCAAACATGTAAAAGATACACTTTAAAAGGGATCTAAACGATACATGTTTGAATTGAAGAATAATTTTGAAAAATGGTATTTAGACGTCGACAAGGACAGCCTCGCCGTCGAATTTAAGGACCTTTCCCTGGAACAGCTCCAGATTCTTCTTCACCCTCGACTCCTTCATCTCTAGGTGCCCCAGCCTACCCGCCATCTCCGTCACTCTCTCTCTACATTCCTTCGTTTCCTTCTCTCTCCTCCTCAGCTCCTCCCTCAGCTCCTCCATCTCCACTCTCCCCTCCGTCACACCCTTCTTGCACTCCTCTTTCTCCATCTTCGCCTCGTCGTACTTCCCCAAGTACTCCACCGCCTCCTCCAGTTCCTTTACCGCTGTTTTCAGCCACGACACGTCTATTTTCACCGAATCCATGTCCTTCACCACCGCCGCCATCTCCACCACGCGCGTCTTCGTCAGATCTCTCAGCGCCGTTGATTTCAGCTCCATCACTGCCGCCGCTAGGGACTCCAAGTAAAACGACCTTGTTGATGTGGATTGCAGCTTCGAGGAGGCTGCGATGTCGCCGTGTTTGTCCAGTATCGTCTGGAGCATGGCGGAGACGCTCTGCCTCACCTTGTAATTGGCCACCGAGACATAAGCCTCTGAGATTACCGCCTGTATCTCTTCCTTTCCTGTCTCGTAGCTCTCAAGTCCGCGCATTCTGGTGATCTCCTGCATCGTGAAGCTCTCAGACTCGTCCTGCAGCTCCGGCGGCTCGAACTGCCTGTCTTGCTCGTAGGTATCGGCCACTGTGAGCTGGTACTTGTAGTGGACCGGCTGCACAACACGGAAAGTAAAATCATTTGGATATTTAAGCATTTTCTTCATACTCTCTACTTTTGGTAAACAGATGTGCAAGAGAAAACAACGCACCGTGCTGCTCCCTGAGACGCCCCTGGAACGATGTCCGGTAGCAATCTCTGGGAAGAGGTAGGTGGAATGGTTGTCTTCGTCGTCGTCGTCGCTGGATGAGTAGAATGGTGGTGGTGGAGAGCGGCTTGTACCTCCATTAACAGGACTCATGGGAGGGCTGTTACGCGGTGTGTCATCTGCATCTGCCTCGTACATCCCCTCGAAATGATCTTTCCCGTTGTAGTATCTCTGAGACTGCAACTAAGAAGAGCAAAATCAGAGAATGTGTTTAATTAACAAAAGAGTTTGGAGTACCCACCCTTGTGTGCGGCGGGCTTCGGGATGGATGAAATGGGCTCGAAGGAGCGCTCTTCCGTGATGCTACATGGCCCTCTGCCTCATACCTTTCTCTACTGTAGTCTCTCCCTCGGTCATGCTGCAGATACAAAAGAGAAGAAGTAAGAGTTTTGGTTCTGAATCGGAAGAATGTAAAAACAAGTAGAGTACCGTGCTGTAGGGAGCTGGAGAGCGGCTTCTGGAGGGGTGAAAGGGGCTAACATTGGCCTCTGCCTCATACATTCTCTCGTACAGCTCTCTGCTAAAGTCGGTAGACCTCCTACGGCGATCAGGCTGCAAATCACAGACCAAAACGTGTTTTTTGTTCAATTGTTTCATCATCTAGGGAAGAATCAAGAAGCAGAAATGAGTGAGTACCGTGCGGCAACTGGCAGATCTAAAAGGGCTGACAGAAGCGTTGCTCCGCGGGGTGACGTCGGCGTCAGGGTCATAAGAAATGCCGTCTGTTCTTTCTTTGCCATGATCTCGAGGACGCTCGGGCTGGGGGTATGAAAGTAAGGGTCAGAACCGCGAGAGAAGTGGGATGTGAATATAATGAGAGAGAGAGAGAGAGAGTACCGTGCTGTATCTGTAGACAGGAGGGCGATGGTGGGAATTGGGGACACGTTCAGAGGTATGGTGATCGGAGATTGGGAAGGCGTACTCTGATTCCGACCTTTTGATGCCAAAAGAAGACACAGGCAGGGATCGAGCGTTGGTGGGATGAGGAGGGCTGGAAGGATTGCTCTTGCTCGCACTTTTGTGACTGAACAATCCTGGAGACAGACAGAAACCACTTTAGTTTCATAGCCACCATCATCTAATCTTGAAGGAAAAAAAACAAAAACTGACCTGTTCTTTTACCATACTTCTTCTCCCTGTTTGAATTGAAGAAATCCATCCCAGGATTGGTATGTAAGCCGGTAGCTGGAAATAAAAGAGTATTTGATATGAAGTAGCCGCCGGAGAAGACAGAGGTCTAACTACTCTACTCTCTTAATAGTATTATGGATGGGAAGAGACTCAGAGAGTGACAATATTAAATTTGTTGATGGAATTGAACACTGACTTGGTCAATTCTGGCAACCTTTCTTTTTGAAAATTAAACACAAAACGACCAAAAAACGTCATATTGGATTACTACTTACCAACCGGTCATCTTTCATGCACAATTTTGTTATTAAAATACTAACGGGCTTTTAAATGGGCTCCGAGAAAATGGCCCAACTAAGAGTTTGGTCGGAAAGATAAACCCTAACCCTTTGGATCAGGTGTGCGTCGTTTCTGGTAAGTATCGCGATGGCGACTCGGCTCAAGGAGATCGTGAAGAAGTACGGGAAAGTAGCGCTGGGGGTCCATTTCTCCGTCTCCGGCGTCTCAATCAGTGGATTCTACATCGCCATCAAGAACAACGTCGACGTCGAGTCGCTTCTGGACAAGTACCAAATCCCTTGGTTCTCCACCACCAAGGACCAAGGTTTGGCTACGAGCGAGAACGAGAGCGAGAGCACCTTTGAGAACGAGAACAAGACCAAACAGCTCGCCAAATCGGCCGGCGGAGCCCTAGCGCTGGCGGTTCTGTGCAATAAGGCGCTATTTCCGATTAGGGTGCCCATCACGATGGCGCTCACTCCCCCAATCGCTAGATTCCTCAGGCAGAGAAAGATCCTCGGATGACTCTCTCTCTCTCTCTCATTTTATCATCTCTGTGTTAAGAGAAATTTGAGATATATTGTTCATTTGATGCTTACAATAATCCCAGAATTACCAATATTTAAATGGGCTTTCACACATTAGCATTACAAAAACTTATAGTATTAAAAATATGTTTTGAAATAATATTATAGAGAAACCCAAAACAAAAATAGTTGTGGGACATCTGATAAATAGGCGGAATCCTGGGACCAGTTGGAAAATATATCAAAGTTGATTTGTTAAGAAAGTGGAATTCGACATCTTAGACAGTTTCGGGATCTCATCGGGAATTTTCAGTTTCCATCTGCGAATCCGCGCTTGAGGTGGAAGATGATCGTTTGCGTCTCCGTCATCGGCCACCAGGTTTGACTTCACTACATTCCGAATTTCTGTGATTTGTTCATTGTTTCTGACCTTGGATCCACAAACAGAACAATCCGCTTTACATACAGAGCTTCACGGATGCTGACGATGCCCTCAAGCTCCACCACATCGCTCATTGCTCCCTCGATGTCATCGAAGAGCGAGGTCCTTTCTTTCTTCTTTCCGAGTTTTTCATCATCATCTACTTGTTGAAACGTCTCTATCTGTTTCTTTAGTGAACAATCCGAAAAAGTCATTGAACGAGGCATTTCTTGGCCTGCTCTATCCTACACTCAACTACAAAGTGTAAGCAAGCATTCTCACTGTTTAAAATCTCTCTCTCATCATCATACTCCTTCCTTCTTCTTCTCCTCCTGCAGGTATGGTTACTTGACTAATACCAAAGTCAAATTTATATTGGTCACAACTGATTTGGATGTTAGAGACACCGATGTCAGAACTGTAAGTATAAGAGTTTGTTCATGCTCTTCTTATTGTGTGCACCAATCTATGACAAAAGAGTTTCATTCTCCTCCCTTATTTTCTCTACAGTTCTTCAGGAAGTTCCATGCTGCCTACGTGGATGCAGTCTCAAACCCCTTCCATGTCCCTGGCAAAAAGATAACCTCAAGAACCTTTGCACAAACTGTAAGCAACATCGTCGGATCATACGGTTTGAACTGAACCTCTCAAGTTGCTATTTTGTAGCTCAAACTTGTGTGTTGTTTATTGAGCCTTGAGGAAATGTCATTTCTTTATCATCATTTGTTGTTGTTGTTAATATCAACACTGGAATTGCTGTAAGAATAATTGTTGGTTCACATGTTAGGACATGAATTGAAATTGAAGCTTGGTCTTTGATGTAAGATGTGTTGTTTGTTGAATAAAGTACCAAAATTCTCCCTAGCTCTTCTCTCATTTTTCTGTTTTTACTTATTGTTTTTCTGACTTTATATACATATCTGCACACCACATATCTTGGTTTTATGATTTCTTTTCGATTTTTAGTAATATATTTGGTTACAAAATGGAAAAATTTGTCACATAATATGAGTCTTGCCACTTAACACTTTGGTGTCTTGCATGATCCAAGATCTGTAGTCTAGCTGTATTGATTATTGCCTGGGAAGTGAAGCAAAGCAAATGCTAGTTTTGTTTCTTAAGTGTGTGAGGTGTGAATTGTGAAAAGAAGAATGATCACGAGAGTCATTACTTCTCCTTGCTCTTTGATTTGGTTTACACAATAGAAACTTGAGATAATGGATTCCTGACTTTGGGGGTGTTATGTACAAAATGCATATAAACGGAGAGGGGAAGACGTACAAATACCAAGTTTGTCACAGGTTTGAGCTAAAGCCAATGTCTAAAGTTCTAACGTAAGCATAGAGAGACCAAGAACTGAGAGAAGACTATGAATTCACTCACGACTGCGGCCGGGGAGTGGAGACCCAGAAAAGGGACCACATCAACGTGGAGCCAGCTCTCTAGGGTCGATCCCAACACAGCACCTACCACTAGTCCTCCTGCGGTTATTGCAGCTGCTTTCCCTGCAACACAGAAAGCGGCGTGAAGAGGTGGCTTCAGAAGAAGATGGAAGTGTGTCAACATATGATATAATATTACCTAGCTTGACGTTCCTTTTGGTCATGAAGTATAGGGAAGCTCCAAAGCTGGTGGCCAATATGAGTCCGGGCACATCAGCAGCGGCATAAGGCATCCCGGAAGACTGTATGGAACTCCCGTTCACGTAAGTCAATACCATCATTGCTCCATAGACTCCGGCTTGTATTCCCAGATTGCTAGTGGATGGCATGTCAACAGAGACTGGTGGATTCTTCATCCATTGAGACACGGGACTACCTGTGGATTTAACGTCGGCGTAGCGAATGGTGTTGCTCACAACTTTGCCTGCTCGGCGTTGGTTGAGGCTCTGCATCAGCAGCATGTCATATGCAGCCTCCGCCTGAGGCAAGGAACAAAATTCATTCTCCTGAGTTCGAAGCTAAACAATAAGGAAACCCTAGAGAGAGATCGAGAGAGAGACCTGGGAGATGGCGTTGGGGTCGTCCTTACGGGAAGCAAGGATGGACTTCTTGGCGCCAAGTATTTCGTCGAAGGAAGCTCCTTCAGAGACACCGAGTACCTTGAGAGCCGTCTCCAGAGACATGTCGAAGGGAGGAGAATCGTCAGCGCGAGAACTGGCTCTAGGCGCAGCGCATCGCCGCCGCGTAGGCAGGAGAATAGCGGAGGAGCGCCACGGCTGATGAGGAAAGAAAAGGGAATTGAGCTTCGTGGGAAGAAGATAGAGAGGAACATCGGAGGGATTTGAGCTAAGGCGGTTGGGTCGGACTCGGGCGGAGGAGAGAGCTGCTGCGGCTGCCATTTTCTCTCTTCTCTCTCCCTCGACTCTTGTTCGATTAGATTTGATCTTTCTTTTTCCTCCGTCAGATTGAGTCTCAATTGGTATCACAGCCGTCGGATTGGAACGGCGGACGGGTAGATAGACCTGTAATAATCTATGCTAATAATTAGAAGCAAAAGAAATCGGCAAATATTCTTGGTTTTTGTTGATAAGTATGTAAATTCGAGGATAATCTTTATTTTGTTTTTTTTGGCCTATTTGTGGTCCATGTCTTGCTTGTAACTTGTAGGAACAAACTCTTTAGCAAAATAAGGCCATGGCATTACCTACACATTTCTTCTCATATTTCTTACCTAACCAATGTCTTTAGTCCGACATTCCAAAAAACAAAACATCTAAGCTCAAGTCTTGCAGTCTAGTTAGTTTGTACATGCAAATGAAAATGTTTGTTTCGGGACACAAAATCCCCCCCACCCCTCTTTTCTGCCGCATGTCTTCCCACAATCAAATCGCTGCTCGGATTTACCGTTTCCAATCTGTAGAGAATATTGCCAACAATCTAAACCATTCACCAAAAATCATCTAAAATCTTATTAAAACTCAAATCACTTCAAATGTTCATTTCAATACACCCCCCCCCAAAGTCTTGTTGTGAGAGAATATTGTCAGCAACAAGCTTCTTCTCCCCAATCTAGCTACGGCGATGAAGCCAACACGCCACAGCGAGTCTTCATCAACTTCCCACTTGTTGGCGAGCTCCTGTCATAGTTTGGGAAAATCGGTGATGTCTAAGTACACGTCTCTCCGGGAAATCTTGTCGGTGATATCGCCGCCGCGGCCTCTTCCTCCTCCAACTCCGCCTCCAGCATCACCTGTAAAGTCACCAGCAATGCAACGTTGTGGGAGCGGCTCAGAAATACCAATAAGGAATCCACTGGTGAAGCAAGCAGCTTTAGCTTACCTGCAGCATATGGCAGGAAGGCCACCGGGGACAGTGGTGGAGGAAGGTCTTTTTGGTAAATTTAAAGAGGTTTGCTGCTGAGGGCAATGCGGGTGTCTTGACTGGCTCCACGGCGTCGTCTCAATGGACTTCTTCAGTACAGACGAGGTTGACTATAGTGATCTATTGATGAGACGAATGACTACAGGTGGAGGAAGATAGTCATCGAATCTGTTGGTTTTGTACATATTCATTATGGTTTCCTTTATTCTCTGCAAACACCAGCGTCATCATCACAGATGTTTCTTGTAAAGTAAGAAATGGCATAGAAGAGAGTGCTTACCTTTCCCAGTTTACCGGAGAAGTTGCTTCCACTCAAATGCTCTTAGGATCATATGATTTCCTCCGGGTCACTTCAAATTCAACTTGAGTAGACATATTACATTCAAAAAGATTTGTAGCCACCCATGTTGCCATAAAGAATCAACTGAAATCTATTGAACAAGAGTTTCACAGTCCCAGTCTCCCAATTTCATAGGATATTTCCATCTGCATATCAACTTACTGTGTTAACATAAGTGCCACTATGCAAAACTGGTGTAGTGTGCAACCAACAGCTGTTGTTGGGACTAAGGATATTTGAGAGATTTACATCAGAACCAGGGCATCCACCAGATGTACATCTTCCCAAGATTCTCAAGTGAGACTGCATCGGCAATCAACCGGCGAGCCTGACCTTCTACCGGTAGGGGAACACCAACAACCACCCCCCTCAGCCGGGCTTCAATGCTGCTTATGGCCCGCTGTAATTGCCACAACATGTGGTTATCTCGTGCAATTAGACAAAAAAAAAACATGTGGTTATCTCGTGCAAGGAAAAGAAAGAGGTATGAATAGGATGATTATGCAAACCTGAGCATGTGGGTTCTGAACTTCTACCCCGCTTGATTTGTGTGATTTTGTCCACTCCACAAGAGGATCGTGGATGAAGGTCTCCAAGATGCTCATCAATGTTTCCCTATGTGTCCTCAACACTGTGAGAGTGATTTCACATACCTTCATGAAAATGCCTTCATATCCAGTGATGCCCAAACCATCGATCATGTTCTGTAGTTTGGCAAACCAACATTCACAAGGTCATCATTAGAACAAAACAAAACAAAAAAAAAGAACACACAAACAATTTTTCAGTTTCTTGCCTGGGTCAATCTGAACGGCACCAACTCAGGCTTCTCCAGTTGTAAGCCTTTGTCAAATAAGCAACTGAAGTCTACATGAACACAATCACCTGAAGTTGAATCAAAGAGTATATTTTCTCCATGACGGTCACCTAGTCCAACAATGTGCCCAACCATGGACCAAACTGCTGTGGTGTGAGCATAAGCTACACGTGACCTAAACCAAGCAGCTGGTTCAGAAAACGTTGTCAAGAACCATTTATGGAAAAGTGGAGGGAACATAGGGAGGATCTTGGTCTTCAGCATCTCATACTCCTTTTTTACAGCACATTGATCATATATTTTTTTAATTTGAGGATTTGTTTTCTGCCGATCAAACCTCCCACAAGAAATGTATATATCTTGTAAAATATGGCGGAGTCCACGAGTATGCGGAACCCACTCCACCATACCACAGTCTTCAGTCAGAGGAACTACTGCAAAGGTGCGGATATATAGCTTCCTTCGCCTGCTCTCTGGATATTTGGATAGTAAGCGGTTTATCATCGCAGTAAATTCCATCATCCGCGCATCTTTCCTGAGATCATCCTTGGGCTTGCAGAGGAATGGATACTCAATACCATCATTTCCCAGCAGAATGATCTGAATATACAAAATATAATCTATTGGTAAGGCACACTGCAGGACTGATTCTCAAAGATAAAATGTATCTATGTTATGGTATAATGCATATTACGAGACATATAAAAGGAGATATAAGCAAAGAGCAATGCAGAGGATCATATGGAATTAGGTTGACGTTTCCAATCTGTGAAAGCATACCTTCTTTGGGCGCTGAAGGGATGAAAGTATCTCGGCTTCATCAGCTATACCAGTAATAGTTGGTAGATCTGAACCAGAAAAGACACTGGCAGAGTGCCGTTCATTATTGTTCATATCGAATGCTGGTAGGGTAATGGTAAGTGATTGTTGAATTGGCATGATGATATCCAACGGCATCATTCTTTTCAAGGCACTGAATTCAGTCGCTATATTGATAATCTTGGATCTTGGTTGTCCCCCATGGAAACACAGTTTAATTAAATGATCAGTCAAACTAGCAAACTGAACGAACAGATTGTGGCCTCTGTCACTTTGGTTAAAACCTTTCCGTGCACCTTGTATGATTTCTGCAGCTGCTTCCCTCCTAGCAGGAACAGTAGATTTTGAAACAGCTGCCATAATCCAGAGCCCTTGCTGAGGAAATTGATGTAGAACAGAAGTGATGATATTTTTAACCATTTGTACTGTTTCCCCGTTCTGGTGACAGATTCTAGAAACCAACTGAGGCAACACAGTTAACCATTGATAGGCTGGCAGATCCTTTAAGCAGCCCCTCATTAAACTCATTATCTGTCCAAAGAATAAAAAATATATATACATATGAAATAGGAGAAGTATTAGATACCAAAGAGCTATAAAAAAAAAACAAAGAGTCCATACCTTCATATGAGTACTTTTCAATTCCTTATTTCCTGCTGAACCACTCATTTGGTAGACAGTACCAAAGTCAAACCATAGTGTTAACAACCTCGGAAGTGCTTGAAAGAGATTCTTGTGCCCACTGTGAAGTCCCTTAGCATAGAAGTACATTCCTTTAAATAGGTAATCCCACCCTGCTTTATCAGTGTTTGAGTTCGACGAGACAGAACCTTTTTTGCTGCCTGCAGAGCTCAATGTAAAGCTCTCTTGTTGACACTTTCTTGCATCAACATATAGCTCATCATAATACTTAGCCATGTGGAAATATCCCTTCTCCCAGGGCAGCAAGTCCTTGACTTGGGTGTAAAGATTTAAAACATCTTTCTTTTGTTTTTGCCCACTGGAATGGATCCATTTGGAATACAAAAGAAGAGTCTTCGCAACATCTTTTTTGTCATTGAAAGATTGTGTGTTACGAACTGTTGGTTCTGGATTTTGGGGAGCCATCAATAAGCAATTGATAGAAGAAATTACAGTGGAGTCAACAACTCCCTCAGGCATATTCAGGAGAGACTGTTGTAGCTCTATAATGGCACTGTCCGAACGCCTAGTGATCCAAAGAAGTTTTGCCTTTTCCATGTGAACATTAGGTGCACCTGAAGCCTGAGCTTCCAAAATTGCCCTGTGAGCTGTCTCATAGTGTCCAGCCAGACGGCAAAGCTTTGCATATTGAAGCCAACAGTTCCCAACTTGAGCACCAAGCCCAGAGACACCAAAGACAAGCCTTCGGAAAGCTAAGAGAGGTTCCCTTGTCCACAATGATGATTGAGTAAACCTGAGCCGGTTCTCCCAGTTATCTACTACTTTCGAAAACACTGGATCACTTGTACTAAATGATTTCTCCAGATATGAATCCCCATTAAGAAGCGCCTGGAAGTCCTCTAGCTCCCTTAGCAAGTGAAGTTTGACAACAAAAGGATAAGCTCGTGTATAGGAGTCCATGCCTGCAGCAGCTAGAGGAGCAATGAGAGCTTGTTTGGAAATTGCTATTCTCTCAGCTACAGAGTACTGATCCTTCTTCATCATTGCTTGGAGAATCTTTGCGACATCTCTGTCAAAAGAGGCATTACTGTCTGAGCTACTGAAGAGTAGACCTTCTTCATCAGCTCCACCAAGATACTCATCCATCAAGTCCCACTTTCCAAGTCTCCATGCAGCTTGTACACCTTGTGTGCACCACGTTTTCTTGTACTCAGGTACTCTGGAAATTAGTCCGTCAACATGAGTGACCATTGTCTGATGGTGGCACATGTTAAGTAAGCAATTAAGAACATCTGAGTGTCTTTGAACTGATGTCGGTTCCATCTGAAGGGCTTGTTCACATGCAGTAAAAACTTCTGCCCAGTTACCAGATTTCTGATCTATCAACAATTGGTCTTGCAAACTTAACGATTTGCTTAAACTTGCAAAGCCCGAAAGACCATCAGGCTCATCAAGGCAGCTGTATATTCCCATCAGAGAAGAAACATCAGCATTTTCAAAGATGCCTGACTTCTCAGCTGCGGGATTTAAGGAGCCTGACTTTTCACGTACATGGGATTCGAGGTACATCAATGACCTAGCATAAGCTTGACACCTGAATGATGCCCTAGCAAGGGTCACCTTGGGAATAGCAAGCAAAAGCTCCAACACATATTTACATTGTACAAGAAGTTGATCCTGTTCCGTTGTTGAAGTTGAAACCTGGTCTTTTGATTTGGGTGCTACTTGCCTACCGCCTGATGACTGCAGAGACAATGAGAGTGCTACTCCCTGCTTCACATCGTCAACCCATTGCCCAAGGTTATCAAGAAGCGTGAAAACAGCTTGAACACAAACTTCACTCTGACCAACACCAAAGCTGTTTATTGTCACCCCACTATTTTCTGACGCAGCAGCATCAAGAACAGAAAGGATCTCTTCTGAAATGCTAAGCCGTGCTGCCTCAGTCCCATGGCAAACAACATCCAGAACTAAATATGGTAAGAGATAAGTAGATGTCTGCATATCGTGACGCACTATGCCTCGGCAAGCAGCAAATATGCTTACACGGGATCCAGTTGCATGTGCTGTCAATTTCTTTATCCAGTAAGATAGCCACCTTCTGAATGACATAGAAGGCCGATAAATTGGTCCAGCTGATCCAGGGTCAGACACATTTGGAAGTTGAAACCTTGAAGTCAAACAGGGAGCTATTAGTTCTTTAACATAGTTAGAGAACCGGTCCCATAATTTTTGTCCCCTTTCATTAACTTCATTGCTACCTCCAGATCTTTTGGAACTAGATACATTGAGTTGCACACGTTCCTGTGGCGTAAAGACAACAACATTCCCAGCTAATGATGGCTCACAACCAGCAATCTTTAGTAATTCCTGTATGGCAAGAGCAGCCGAGTCTTGTATGATTGTATCCTGTGCAGCTCTAAAAGCTCTTGCCAAGTGTTTGTGAATGAGCTCGAAGATAAGATCATCATCTGAGCATTGGATTTTAAAACGGTTGCATGAAGCAACTCTCACTTTGGCGGGGTCAATAGCACCTATTGCTCCAAGACAATCTGCACAGACTAACTTCAACCTCTGACCCACTGTAGTTCGTGATTCTTCTGCACATCCCTGTAGTAAAGATGTGATCAAAGAGCTCAAGATTTCCATGTCTGAGATAAGTTCACCGGCAATCAGTGCAGCAACATCTTCATTTCTCTGATACAACAATTTGCTTAGCTCACATGCCACCATGTATCTAACATTCAAGTTCTCATGTTTCATACAATTTACAATATCCCGTAACTGATCCTTCAGGCTCATTAATCCACGTGCTTCTTGAATAGCATTGTTCAATTCTGCCAAAGAAGGTATGCTAGGTAAGAGGGGGAACTCACAGATGTGCTGCTTTAGTATATCTCTATTCTTCAAAACAAGTTCTTCAAGAATTTTCACCACTTCGTCTAGATATACATGGGGACCTTCCTTCTCTCTCTCTAAGAAGGGTATAAGTGCCGCAAAAACCTGAGAAATCACATGCTTTATGCTAGATGGTGATACGGCAGCCAACTTTTTTGTGAAAAAATGTAAGACCAAGAGACCCTCGCTTTGAAGTGCATCTTTGTCAATGGCATGCATAAGGAGAACCATAAGCTTCGGCACATATGTGCTGAGGTGGTGGCCCATCATCTCAATGAGCAGCTTAATACGCTTCAATGCTTGTTTTTGAAGAAAAATATCATCTGCATGAAGCATTTTTCTGTCAATACTGTTAAGGAGTCCAACAAAATGGTTTTGTAAGAATCCAGGAAGATCTTCTGCATTTGTTAAAACTTTTGAGATCTTCTTTATTGCCCCCGGCAGTCTCTGTAGCCTGCATAAGCAAAATATTGAAATCAAACAGCATGCCATAAAAAACTAACAATCTCCTTGGACATTCAGTTATTTGTTTAAAATGATGATTGCATTTTCCTCTCAAGGCTTTTAAAAAACAAACAACCTATAGACATGTAAATGTGAATGAGCACAAGATAGAACACTAAACATGCAGAGAGAGAGATCACAAGAACATGCACGCCTTCTCGAAGTTCTACTTTTAAAAGCAAATAGGTGGCACGTTCCCCCAATAAATACATCTGAACCGGAGAACTCTAACAAAAGAAAAGATTTAGAAAATTTTCATGCTATTTCCAACTACTAAATTTGTGCTCAAAATGTCCGAAGCTACGCAAGTACATACCGTCTATCTGTCTCGGATGTATCAGCAATGTCCACAAAGCACACAAGCTCATCTAAGAGTGCAGGTAATGCAGCAGAAAAAATTTCTTTGTTGTCAGAACCAATCTGTGAGTGATACAATTGCAAAACTGAGAGGAGATTCTTCTCTTCTTTTTGATTCAGAGCAAAAGCAAGAACTCTGGGTAGCCAATTTACTATTAGAGGTACCACTTCTGTGTCTAATAACTTGGCCAGTTCGTTCAAGGTATTGGCTGCTTGAGCATTTTCCTGCCAATATACCAAGAGCTTAGGAAGAACAACAGGGACCATATTCCTCACAAGTTCTTCAGTTTCAACACCCAAAACAGCCTCTGCAAATTCTCTTACCACATTTGGACGGCTGGTCAGCCTGACGGATAGATTATCAAACAACTCATTTTGAATATGAGCAGCTCTGGTAAGTAGCATCGCCAATCCTCCTTTTACATGGATGTAGCATGACCGATTTATTAACCTTGATGCATTTATTCGGACGATCAAGTTTGGATGATCAAGCTGATCAATCAGCAGGAAAAGAGAAAACAAGAAAAGCTCACTGGTAATATCAACAGCTACCATAACTTCAGCTGTCGTTTCCAAGAGTGTCCGGATGATAAGAATATCCTTAGCTGTTGCTAGAGAATGCTCAATCAAATTAAAAAAATTCCTTTCGCAACTTTTCTCCATAGCATCTTCATCCAGAAACAAACAGCTCATAATAGGATGCTGTACAAAGATACCAATCTGGGCACAGAATGCTTCCCTTACGTCTGTATTTACATGAAGTAACAGATATTGAAGGCATCTAATCCATTGAGACCTTGTTCTAACCAGAATATCTGGGGCTGTGTGGCCAAGAATTCTTCGTAATACTTCTACACAAGCTAGTTGAGTCTCTTCAGAGGACTCATCATAGAGAAGATTAAAATATAAGGTTTGAAGGTTAGAGTAATCACGATGATGATCCATTTCCATATTCACCATCTCCGGAGTCTCTATGATTCTGAAATGCTTCTTATCTTTGCTTTTGATAAATTTATCACACTTTGAACATTGAAATCCTTGAAGTAGACAATTCAAAGTCTCATCTTTCTCTATATCTTCATGTAGGAATAAATGGCATGCAGTTTTTTCTGAGCCAGTAGTACTTGATCCATAAAGGCACGATAAGAAGCCAAGAGACTGAGGAATGATCTTCTTAACCATAAAATGCTCTTCTTTCAACAAATGCCTATAAATGTAAGACAAAAGAACAGTTAAGCTATGTGTTTAAAAGGAACTGTGAGCTAAAATAGCAATATGAACTTTGATTATTATGTCATTTGTTCACGTCAACTTACTCCAGCCTTCGGAATATATGAGGAAGGGCATCAAGATCAGAGAAAAGAACTTTCAGTGGCATGGAGATAATAGCGACAGCTCGCACTTGTTCAAAATCATCAGAAAGAGCCATATTGAAGATATCAAAACAATTTCCGTCACGTAAACCAAGCTTTGTCCATATCCCCACAGACAAACACTTAGACTTTAATAGAGAGCTAGGCTTCTTAAACAGCAGAAAGTGCGTCCAGGGAAGCTTCAGCAAGACTTGTATGGTATCCAACTCATTCCCTTTACTTGTATATTCATATTGTAAATCCAAATCTATTGAAAGGGGAATACATTAAGAGATGCTGGACAAAACTTGTATAAAGTAAAGGAAATGTCAGACTTCATGGACAAGGAAAGTTACCAGGCATGAGTAGCACATTGTGAATTCCTTCCAAGTAAGAAGAAATATCGAACATGATCGGATTTTTTTTCTCAACCTACATACGAATCTTTCAAAAAATACAGAAAATGAAAACGCTAATATAAGAATAGGGACTGGGGAGTTTCTGGTTACCTGCTCAGTTATCCAGGGAATCCAGGCATACATCTGGTGAAACAAGCGATAAGTCATTCCAGTCCAGGGACATAAACAAAATGCATTGGTGAGCATGCTAAGTGCCACTATTGAAACTTCAGGCCGTAACAGACTAGGTCCAGCAGGTGGAGGCTTTAAAGATTCTACAGTTGAAATAAGCATCCCACGCAGACTAGCAGCATCTTTTCCATCGGTCTCATCAGCAACTTCAGGGGCAAAGTAAACCCCTTGTTGAGTATCAGCACCAACTTTCTGGCGCTTCCTTTTATGGGTACTTCCATCCTTAATATGCCTTTTTTGTCCAACGTTAATACCCTGGACAGGTCTATCACTAGCTGCTGATGTATGACTACCACATTTGGCTGTCTCACCTCGAACATAATCAGGCCCAAGAACAGCGAGAACCGCTTTTAAACATTCTATCAATTGAAAACAAGGTTCTGAAAGATGAAGCAACTCTAAAAGGCAATGCAGCTTCCAAATACAAGGAGGGCAAGATTTCACAATCCGCACATATGCACTGCACAGGGAAGCCTACAAACATAAATACCCAATATGATTTCCCATAAAGTTGTTGAAAGAGCAGCAGCAAACAGAAAATAAAAAGAACTGATCAGAAATTCATTGGAGTGAAACATGTGTATGGGAAGAAACAGATCCAAATATACCTTCAGCTCCTCACTCTTTGTTCTCTGTAATGCATGAGGGAAGACCAACACTAAACTTTCTGCAGTTAGTTTGACAGCGACATCAGAACAGCGGGAATATACTGTCGTAAGGCAACGCCCAATGGTAGAATCATAAATCGCATTCCTGTAACACAAACCCAGAATTTGAAGTTCAAAGTGAAGGTAGGTTTTTTTTTTCTGAAACTTCAGAGGAAAAGATTCACTTAACCAGTGTAAAAAAGAGTAACTTAAAAATATGTTTGGTAAATAGAGAAGATCCAATTTTATTTAATTAATTCACAATCATGTCAGAATAAAACAAAAGAGCTGTGCTTTGACATGTTGGGGAACACACCTGTACACAGGAAGCCCTTCTTCATCTGCACTTAAAAAGAGGATGATTGACTGTATCAAGCCCACATGAGGGAGGATGTTGAAACTAAGGATTGATCCGACAAGAGAAGCAAATTCAAAGCATGCCTTCCATATAAAATCAGAAGTCAGATTAGTGTCCCTAAAAATCATCACATCTTCAAAGACAATTAAATGAACCAGTTATACTACCAACGGATAAGATAAACCAAATCACCAAGCATATGAACAAATAGCAACTCACCATCTGCACATCTGCACCACCACAGCATACTAAAGAACAAGCAGCCTTAACAAATGATGTATGGATTAGACCCTCGACGTAGAGAGTCCCCTCAGTTAGGCATTTACAGATGAGTTTAATGATACAAGTAGCAAAAGGTTGCCATCGTTTGGCTCCCAATAAGTTCAACACAATACCATCCCCATCTCTGGGCTTATTAGTAGCTGGCAGATCACAGAGACGACAAGAATCACCCCAGATTCCAGAAAAGGACATAGAGAAACACCTAAATGGAACGTGAGATTCAGAGAGTTCCGGGTCATTGGAATGAAGTGATGCAATAGGTTGCATATCTGGACACATACAAAAGGCATGTTAGTCCAATGATAAAGTTGGCCCTTGTAACATTATTTGCACTTAGGGAACAAACTGAAGAATTTATGTTTAAGAAAGAAGAAAAAAAGGTAGGTGTGGTCCAAGAAAATGCTTATCAGGGAATATCATTACGATTAACAGGGAAGAAAGTAGTAAATCTTAGTCTCACCTTCAACGGCCTGCAAAGCGTCACGGAAGAACATCCGGTAAGCCATCCTAGAGTTGGAACGCAGCAACATTAAGAGAGATCCAACAGTTTCAAGCATTACTCCATGCCCAGGACTGCAATTGGTTTAACAAGAGAAATCGGGCTTTGCTGAAAAGTGATGTGCATAGAGTCAAATCTCTAGTCAAAAGAAACTTACAGGAATTGTGGTTCTGAAAAGAAGGGCATAATATGAGCAATCACAGGGAGAATAGCAGCAGGATCTCCGTGATAGAAAACTCCTGGGAGATTCCTAGCTGTATGACCAACAAGCTTCAGAACAGCTGTAACTTCCCTCCCGTTGCCTGTCAAAGAACATAAGCATCAATGATAGGCAGTCCGAGGTTAACCTAACAAGTTCCCGAAAATCCTATGTAAAATTCGAGCTAAGAAATCAATTCATCGAGGGACAAGACAGTATTTCTTAGAGAGAAAGAGATTTGCGCTGTACCGAGAGAAGGGACGACGTAGGTTTTCAGAAGATTTGGGATGACACCCCGAAATCGAATCTCTAGAGCATCGTCCTCTCCAGAAGAGTGACCAAGGTTGTTCGCCTGAGTGGAGGAGGATGCGGCCACCCGTTCTCGGAGTTCGTGAACCAAACTCGACAGATTATTTTCTTTCGCCATTTTCGTTCGCCTCTCCCCCTTCCCCATCTCGTCCTTCCCTCCCAATTTTTAAAAGAAAATAATAAGGACAAAAACTGTAATTGGCAGTAACACTAATATGAAATATCTGGTCTCACTTTCTTTTCTTTTTTTTTTGTATCTCCTTGGCTTATTTGATAACTTTTGTTCAAAATTACACGATTTGAATAGAAACTAGATTATAATCAGCATGGAATATCTTAACCAGTTAGAGTAAATATGAGAAATTTTGTGAACCTTTTTTTCATTGGAGAAAGGGAAGTATTTATAGAGTTTTAGTTGACTCGAGTTAGTATACTTGGTTGGATCCTTAGTCATCAGGTTATCAGGTTGGATTTCAGATCCGTTGAATGGGTCGCGTATCCAGTACTTGTATGACTTCTCACCTACTTTTTTTTGTTGTATTCGTCAGTTGTTAGACCAAATCCTTCTACGTCGCTATCTCTCTCCATGTATGACTTGTAAGCAGCATATCAGACGCGGTATGGACGTCTCTCATACCGTCGCTCTTCTGCTGTGTGTTGTCACTTTCACTTATCAGAGGCAAGCATAAGTAATTATTTTGTGTGGTCTGTAGTTTGTTAGTAGCATGGCTTTTGATTTAAATATATTTCCATTGCTTATTAGAGGAAAAACTACACGAATTGAACTATTTATTCCCGCCTAAATAATTTACATACATGGCCCGAGTCCTTTGATACCATAGATCAGACTGTCGGTAGGGACGGATTCAAAAATAATTTTTATATGGGACACAGAATAACATATAAAGTTTTTCTTTTATCAAAAAGATAATATAAGTTTAAGAAAATGAATAAATAAAATATTATGGTATAATTGTAAAACAAAGGAAATATTAATACACAATTATAGATAGGGCAATTCTACAAAATAGCACCAAAAAACATAAAGTTCAATAATTTAGCACAGAAGGGTGAAAATCCTAAAACTAGCATTCATTAAAAGGAAAAAAGACTAAACTATCCTCTATTATACTGTAAAATCAATCATCCCAAACGGAGCTTGTGACGAGATCCATGGCGGCGATTTCTACTTTCTTCCTTCTCTTCCTCATTCCCCTTGTCCCACTCTCGCTTTTCGTTATCTTGGCTTTAATCGTACGTACGCCCTCGTCCCATCCGAATCCCCATCAAGTCACGTCTTCTTCTTCATCACCGGCGGTAAGCTGAAGAACGGAACCGTCTTTGCTAAACCTGACTCTCTCTACTTTACCTTTCTTCACCGCGTTTAGAAACTCGATGTACCGCCATTGCGATCCCTCCGGAAGATCCGATGATGATTGGGCTTTCGGATTAGGCGTCGTAATCGTCTGGGTCTCACTGAACGGCGACGGCGACGTCGACGGCTTCACTGCTTGAGCTTCAGCAACGACAGTTTGTGTAGCGCTAACCGGTTCGTCCAAAGCTAAAGCTCCTCGCGGCGACGAAGAAATTGATGAGAACAGAATAGCTGCTAAAGCTACTCGCGACGGCAATGACTTTATGGGTTTTCCATTGTCTTCGATTCGCAGAGCCGATCGAGTACTTCCACGGGAGATTAAGGAGAAGGAAAACTCTGATTCTTCACTATATCAACAAGAGGAAAACTGGAAAAAGCCATATAAGGCCGACCTTATATGGAAAAACTGGAAAAAGACAAATACAGGATACTGATACATCCTATAATCTGATACCCTTTTTATTTATTTATAATAAAATCTTAATGGTTTCTGAAATTTGATACTGCAAACACATAGTTGTCATCGACCTGAATCTGCAGGAGCTAGCAACCGTACTTCAAACATGAGAACTTATAGAAGCTTGTTTTTTTTTGCAGGGACTGTTTGGTCTCCAAGATCGAATGTTGCAGAACTTGAACACAACTATGTTGTGGCGGTAGAGCTACCAGGGGTCAGTATCAATGATATAAGAGTGGAGGTTGACAACACAAAGTAATTATTACGCATCTTGACACATGTTTACTTTACTTAATACGCATTGTGTAACAAAGGTACTTACCCGTGCTGCTGCAGCTTGTCTGTGACAGGGAGGCGCACATCTATCTGTCAAAAAGTTGATGCAGGCACCAAAGATTCAATCTTTGGATATCACAAGCAAAGAAATACTACAAGGACCATTCAAAGTTTCATGGCCACTCCCCAGCAATGTGAACAAGGATAATGTTTCCGCTGAATTTATGTAAGTAGAAACTATACTTCTCTAAACCCCAACGTTATGATTAGTGGGTTTATAGCTAGTGCACACCTAAAAAGTAGGTTTTAGATTCCAATTTGAACTCTTAGCCAGTCACTAGCATGAATTAGATATCTAGAATATGGCAAGTTTTATAGAGAGATTGTGAGTTTCTTGGAGAGATTGTGTTTGTTTAAGCCTATTAAGACCTGTTGTATTGATTAGACGAGTGACTGATGTTTGGTATAATTTATCAGCTTGCAAAGAGGACTTTTGATGATGTCTACAAGTACCCAATGCGAATCCGAGAGAAGGTTTAAGAGAGTTTAGGCAAAGAATAATTGTTGTAATGCACAAATGATCGATCTCTTTGTCTTGAATTTTCCATATAAAAGACAATTTATATAACGTATAAATGAGAATTTTTGTGTTCATTTATATAACTTCTCAAATTTAGGAAGTTGTCCTACACATTTAGGAAAACCTTTCTAAACATGTGTAAATGAGAACTTTTGTGTCCATCTATACAAAACTCAAATTTAAGAAGTCATAATACACATTTAGGAACATATATAATGTATTTAGGAAAGTCTTCCTAAATACGTTTTCTGTTGATTTCCATGCGTAAATGAAGCATCATAACAAATGTGTTGTTGTTTTGTCTACACAAAGAAATAAAGAAAGATTCAAATGATGAAAACTGATCCTTTCTTGAAAATGAAACGTATTTAGGAATATATATAACGTATTTCAGAAAGTCTTCCGAAATGAACAAAAATATAAAACAATATTTTCTGTTGATTTCCATGCGTAAATGAAGCATCAGAACAAATGTGTTGTTGTTTTGTCTACACAAAGAAATAAATAAAGATTCAAATAATGAAAACTGATCATTTCTTGAAAATGAAACGTATTTAAGAACATATATAACGTGTTCTTGTTTCTTCTACATTTATAGTTTTTTCTTAAAATGAATCATATTTTGGATCATATATAACGTATTTCGGAAAGACTTCCTAAATGAACAAATGATGAAAACTGATCCTTTCTTGAAAATGAATCGTATTTAGGAACATATATAACGTATTTAGGAAAGCTTTCCTAAATGATGAAAACTGATCCTTTCTTGAAAATGAAACGTATTTAGGAACATATATAACATATTTCGGAAAGACTTCCTAAATGAACAAATGATGAAAACTGATCCTTTCTTGAAAATGGATCGTATTTAGGAACATATATAACGTATTTAGGAAAGCTTTCCTAAATGATGAAAAATGATGAAAACTGATACTTTCTTGAAAATGAAACGTATTTACGAACATATATAACATATTTCGGAAAGACTTCCTAAATGAACAAATGATGAAAACTGATCCTTTCTTGAAAATGGATCGTATTTAGGAACATATATAACGTATTTAGGAAAGCTTTCCTAAATGATGAAAAATGATGAAAACTGATCCTTTCTTGAAAATGAAACGTATTTAGGAACATATATAACATATTTCGGAAAGACTTCCTAAATGAACAAATGATGAAAACTGATCCTTTCTTGAAAATGGATCGTATTTAGGAACATATATAACGTATTTAGGAAAGCTTTCCTAAATGATGAAAAATGATGAAAACTTATACTTTCTTGAAAATGAAACGTATTTACGAACATATATAACATATTTCGGAAAGACTTCCTAAATGAACAAATGATGAAAACTGATCCTTTCTTGAAAATGAATCGTATTTAGGAACATATATAACGTATTTAGGAAAGCTTTCCTAAATGATGAAAAATGATGAAAACTGATCCTTTCTTGAAAATGAAACGTATTTAGGAACATATATAACATATTTCGGAAAGACTTCCTAAATGAACAAATGATGAAAACTGATCCTTTCTTGAAAATGAATCGTATTTAGGAACATATATAACGTATTTAGGAAAGCTTTCCTAAATGATGAAAAATGATGAAAACTGATCCTTTCTTGAAAATGAAACGTATTTAGGAACATATATAACATATTTCGGAAAGACTTCCTAAATGAACAAATGATGAAAACTGATCCTTTCTTGAAAATGAATCGTATTTAGGAACATATATAACGTATTTAGGAAAGCTTTCCTAAATGATGAAAAATGATGAAAACTGATCCTTTCTTGAAAATGAAACGTATTTAGGAACATATATAACATATTTCGGAAAGACTTCCTAAATGAACAAATGATGAAAACTGATCCTTTCTTGAAAATGAATCGTATTTAGGAACATATATAACGTATTTAGGAAAGCTTTCCTAAATGATGAAAAATACCCCACATCGCGAATGCTTTGACAATTGCAAATAACGTATTTAGGAACATATATAACGTATTTAGGAAAGCTTTCCTAAATGATGAAAAATGATCATTTCTGGAAATGAAACGTATTTAGGAACATATATAACGTATTTAAGAAAACCTTCCTAAATGAACAAGAAACATAAAACTATAAAAGACTATTAACAGTTGATTTTCATACGTAAATAAAGCATCAGAACATGTGTTGTTGTTTGACTACACAAAGAAATAAAGATACAAATGATAAAAAATGATACTTTCTGGAAATGAAACGTATTTAAGAACCATTTAAGAATATATATAACATATTTAGGAAAGTCTTCCTAAATGATGAAAATGCTCCTTTCTGAAAATGAAACGTATTTAGGAACATATATAACGTATTTAGGAAAGCTTTCCTAAATGATGAAAATGATCCTTTCTGGAAATGAAACATATCTAGGAACTATTTAGGAACATGTATAACGTATTTAGGAAAGTCTTCCTAAATGATGAAAAATTCTCCTTTCTGGAAATGAAACGTATTTAGGAACATATATAACGTATTTAGGAAAGCTTTCCTAAATGATGAAAAATGATACTTTCTGGAAATGAAACATATTTAAGAACCATTTAGGAATATATATAACATATTTAGGAAAGTCTTCCTAAATGATGAAAAATGCTCCTTTCTGAAAATAAAACGTATTTTGGAACATATATAACGTATTTAGGAAAGCTTTCATAAATGATGAAAAATGATCATTTATGGAAATGAAACGTATTTAGGAACCATTTAGAAACATATATAACGTATTTAAGAAAGCTTTCCTAAATGAACAAGAAACAGAAAACTATAAAAGACTATTAACCGTTGATTTTCAGCCCATCTTGACCATAAGAAACAGAAAACTATAAAAAACAGGAAAGCACCACTACGGTTGTTAAAATCGTTGATTCAAGAATCACTTTCTCTGTTTCAACAGCAAAATCTCATGAATAATGTCATTATAATGTGGTCTGGTCCCAAGAATTATCAGATCATGAAATCCCATTTTATATTATTAATCAGAAATTGGTATGCATCGGAAGGGTTTATTTCTAAAATCCTGCAACAGTAAACACAAAGGCATACAACATTCTTCAAACACCAATTCAAACTCAGAATCCAAATTAAATTTTGTTTTTTTTCACTTGTGCCCCTAACAAAGAATCAAAATCTTGCCAAAGGGTATCTCTTGCATAATACGCAAACTGTACACCTGAAGACTTTGTCATGGAAAGATGAACAAGCAGAGATCCCACTGATAATATCATCACAAGGAGGCAATCCATTTTATTCTAGATTTGAACACCATCTCCTACCAACCCGGAAATCGAGCTCTTTCCCCAATTAAAGAACCATGAGAACCAAAACAACAGAAAAGCATCAAAATCCAGTGGATGTATATTCCACAACACACAGAATTCGGAATTACACACAGAAAATCGAGCTTCTTTCTCCTCTTTATTGTTTTATTTTACCCAAGACGAATAATCCAAGGCGAGATCCAGGGTTAAACGAACAACCTCGAATTGCAGGAGAAACGAAGCACGCTCAATTCGACGATTCTTCACTTTCATACAAACGAAGCAACCTCAAGGCGAGCTATAACAGTTTTCCCCTGAAACCAGACCCCACAAATTTCAAAAAAATTTCCAAGTACAGAAACACAAACGATTCTTCACTTTCATACAACAAACTCACAATGTAGCTCAGGTTCAAGATCCCAGGTCCAGGCCCCACTGGATAAACATCTCCATCAACAACATCTCCTACGATCGTCTTCAAAATCACTTCCGCATCAGCCGACGAAACAGGCAACGATGGTATGAGCGGAGAATCGCCACTCAATTCGACGGCCTCCTCTGATAGTCTCTCACACCCATCGACGCTTGCCCACCCAGGAGTCGTCGGATCTCCCAACCCATTATAAACGGTACCCACCTGAACCCCACTCGACGGCATCCATTTACTCGCCGGAAAACAGTCGTCTCCGCCGTAATCTCTCTTGTCTGTGTAGATCACGACGCCTACAGCTCCCGCCTGGTACTCGTTATTCACTATGTCTCCTCTGTAAATCTGTCTGATCTGATTAAACCAGCGACGTAATCGGACTGAGCGTCACTCTCGCCTTCGCTAATAACCAAACCTCACTCGTCAAGCGTTTCCTCCTTCATCGTCTCAATCACGAAACCCTCCGATGCTGAATCATCCCTTCCGATCATTGCAGATTTTGAATCACCCGTTTTTGTAAAACAGGTTCATGTTTATCTTCATCGTCGTCCCGTCATCTTCTAAGTAATTGTTTTTTTTATTAATTCTCCTTAAGATTGTGTGAGAATGATATTATGGATAAAATAGTCTTTTGTCTTTAATGAATGCTATAAACAGGATTTTTTGATGTAGGTGCTAGTTTGGTCAGAAAGTTTTCAAAAAGTGCTATTTTGATCAATTTCTCTTATAGATATTTTAATATTATTTATTTTTATTGTTTTTAAAAAAATCAGATATATGAAAAAGAAAGTAAAAATATTAGTGAATAAAAAAATATTAAGATACACTCATACGGTATATTAGGAAAATGATATATTTTTGGTAGGAAAAAAACAATGTAATTAGTGAAAAGTTGAAAACATATGAAAAAAGTAAAAAAAAAAATTAACTATATCATTAAAAATTTAAAACAATAAGAATTTTTCAATTCACCTAATCAAATGATCCCCATTTTAGCTTACAAAAACAAATATTTTAGAAAATAGGGGCACATGCCCCACCCTTGGCCTTCCTCTGTTCGCCCCTGGTTGTTGGTGTTGTCCAGAGTCTCTGAGTGCTTTGTTTCCACTGACATGTGAAAATCATTCTTCTAGGTCTTGCGAAATTCAAATCACCGGCACCTCTGCGAGGCTAAGAAGGATGACTTATCCTCCTTTTTATCCTCCTCTTGGCCACTCAGTCCCTAATTTCTTCATTTATTCTGTTTGATTCGTCATTAATTGCATTTAATCCCATAGATTCGATCGTTTCTCTTTAGTGGGTTTAATCATTGATTTGAACGAGTCTTCGGTTCACTTCAGAGTCGACCATGAGTTTGGCTTATTTTCCTTCACTATGTAATCTACTTCGGTCTTGTTTCAGCTCGTTATCTCGTATTTTCTTCGCCTTTTATTTCTTTTCTTTTTTACTATATCGCTTAACGGACCTATTTTACTGGATCGGAATATGTATGCCAACAATAGTATAATCAAAATCAAACCATATTATTCTATTTGATTTGGTTCGGCGGTTTGTTTTGCGAAATTGAACATTCCCTCGAAAAAACTAGGACGACTACGCCCTTGAAAATTTAAACATACTGTATGTGAATGGGCTGGGCCAACACATGAGTTATAAGACTTCGTACCAATAATTTGATTGTAATGGGCTTAGGCTGGGAAAACCACAATCTAATTCTTCAATTCACATCTCTTTCTCTGCGGTGAAGCAAATCGAGAGCGAGATCAAATTAACCCTAGCGACGAAGATGCCGAAGAAGATGGGTGTCAACAGCAAGGCGGAGGTCGCCAAATCCCGGAAAAGTGCCGCCGAGGCCGATCAGAAGGATCGCCAGACTCGGGAGAAGGAGGAACAATACTGGCGCGAGGCCGAGGGTCCTAAATCCAAGGCGGCGAAGAAGCGGGAGGAGGAGGCGGAGAAGAAGGCGGAGGCTGCCGCCAAGAAATCTGAGGCGCGGCGTCTGGCTGAGCAGGAGGAGAAGGAGCTGGAGAATGCTCTGAAAAAGCCGGACAAGAAGATGAATCGCGTCTCCGTGCCGGTCCCCAAGGTCACGGAGGCGGAGCTCATCCGAAGGCGGGAGGAGGAGCAGGTGGCGCTGGCGAAGAAAGCGGAAGACTCTAAGAAAAAACAGACCCGAATGGCAGCGGAAGAGGAGTACGAAAAGATGGTATTGGTGACCAATACGAATCGAGATGATTCCCTCATCGAGGCCCATAGCGTTGACGAGGCGCTCGCAAGGATTACTGTGTCAGATAACCTGCCGGTTGATCGGCACCCCGAAAAAAGGCTCAAGGCTTCCTTTAAGGTTATTTCTTGTGCCATTTGCTTTAACGTTCTCATGCTTCTGTGGCTTATTACTATGCTTGATGCTCTGTTTTTGGTTAACATTCATAATTCGTATCCTTTATCTGGCTTCGGAGGATCACATTTAGCTGACAATCGTGTGATTATTGGTATTCTGATGGTCTTAGAATGAAGTTATGTATTAGGAGAGCCTCGGTTGTTAAAATGATATCTGTTTGATTGAAAAATCTGGTACATGCTGAGTTGCTACTATAATTGTGGTCTAGGCCTATGAAGAAGCTGAACTTCCAAGGCTGAAGGAGGAGAAACCAGGTCTTACTCACACTCAGTACAAGGACTTGATATGGAAGATGTGGAAGAAATCGCCAGATAATCCTCTTAACCAGGTAAGTGGGGCTTAGTTAATGAGTTAACAGCTTGTACTTCAAAGTGCGCATGTAGTTTATACCAAAAATTTAAGAGGGATGTTTTGTTGTTAAAAAACAATGGGAAGCTGAACTATGCGTTGAACAGGCTGCTGCTGCTGAGTGAAATGCAACTGGGAGCGAAATCAAATCATGGCAGAGAGTGTGTATGATGAAGATCTTATGTAAGATACTTTGGGCATAAATTCTGCTCGCAACATTGCTTGTTTATTGTGTAGAAACTCTATGATATATACTATATAGTATGAAGAGAAATGGAGGAGATACATATGCAAAGACAATACTGCCTTGTGGTTTGTGAATACAATACATCATCATCCTCAAGTTTGGTTATTTTTCTGGGCCCATTTCAAAGGGCCCATGGGCCTCGGATAGTACCAAATGATTGGCCTTATCCACTAGAAAATCCAATGTTCCCGTTAACTCTCTCTTCCGACTATACTACTTTCACAGTCACCTTTGTCTGATCTTTTGCGTCTGGCCATGGATACTCCTCTCGTAATCCAATGTCTCGAATCATCAAACCTTCCCCTATTCCCAAATCTAGTGCTTTCTCCCTTCAATCCTTTCCTTTGAGACGGATCCGGAATCAGCAGTGTTTCCGAGCTATCTCTGCCATGCAAAGAAACTACGAGACGGCCATTCGCCGTCGTGGGTCCCATCCAGCTACATCGCAGCAGACGTGGTGTCGGAGTACGAGACCCCGTGGTGGACCGCCGCGAGGAAAGCTGACGACCAGGCTCTGGCGCAGCTTCTGGAGTCGTCCGACGGTCGCGACATCAACGCCGTAGACGATGGCAAGACGGAGTATCCTGTGAAATGGACTGATATGGCTGATGCCACGTGGGAGCCTCAGGAGAACGTCGACTCTAGCCTTGTTCAACTCTACGAAGATCAGGCCCAACCTATTAACGGCCCAACTAATCTATGATTTTTTATTGGATGATTAGATCAATGCTCTTGTAACATGTACAAGAGAATTCAATAAAATGGAAATTAGATTGAATGTTGAAATTGATAGTTAGGAAGATTGTTTGCTTTCACCTTCAGTTGCAGCTGTAGCACGATTCAATTTGGATCTGAAAGATTACTATAAATATCTCATGCGTGATGATGTTATATATGTGTCACATTTGGTGAGCTGTATCCCCATTTACTAGTAATCTTTCTACGAAAAACCAACCATATTTTTCTGTCACGTTCCCTATGGAAATGCTATTTGTTTCCGATAAAAGTAAAGTTTGAAAATGTTGTATATGTTTCGTTATTAAGTTTTAATGTGATTTGGGCCTTTTTCCCACCAAAAGGAAGAAGTAAATGCGTAAAGATCTAACAGCATCATTATCGGGGGTTTTTATAAGGGGATCTTAACTTTTTTGGGATAAAAATTAAATCAAAATTAATTAAAAAGCTAAGAATCGTTTCTTATTTAGGAGACTTAAGAAACGGTTCTTAGTTGCCACGTGTCTATTATTGATTGCATCTCTTCCTTTCTCTCTCGCGACGATTCTTCTCGCTCTCTCCGTCGAAAACTCTCAACCTCCACATTCCAATCCGATGATTTTCTCAATCAACTCCTCTTCAATCCACGTTCCCAGAATTTGATTTCTGCTCAAAAAATTGTTCCCCAAATTGTCACGAAGATTATCGGAAGAGGAAGACGATGGTTTGGTTTCAATGCGAGGACTGTGGAGAGGAACTGAAGAAGCCAAAGCTCCCGAATCACTTCAGGATGTGCAGTGCCACAAAGGTCTCTATTCAATTTCCCTTTTTGTTTCTTCTTTTCAAATTGAATCTTTGTGATGATTCTTCTGTCAAATCTCTTCGATTTTTGTTGCCAATCAAATAGTTATCGTGCCTCGACTGTGGAGAAACGTTTGGGAAAGATAGTGTACAAGGACATAACCAGTGCATGACCGAAGCTGTAAGTATTCACCATTTCTACCAATATTCTTCTCCTCTTTTGTTCATGTGTTTTGGTTATGGAACAAATTGGCTTAGATTTTAGGTTTTGGCTATGTCTTTGGAATAAGAGATTGAAGAATTGTTTATGTGCCTTGAATGTTTTTGTGTTTAGGAGAAATATGGTACAAAAGGTCAGTCAAAGCCATCTAATGTCACACATGCGAAGCCAAAGAACAACTCGAAGCAACATCCAGACTTTGATATAAATGTTGGCTTATCAAATCGATATCCATGGTTTTTTATAAATCTTTGTTGCATAAGTTAATAGAAGCAAAATGTTTTGCTTTGTTATACAGGCTAAAGTTTCATCATATAATTTATGTATTCCGTATGAAGAGTAGCTCTGTATATACTTCATTCTTATTTCAGAAAACAAAACCAACACAGCACAGCATTAGAGATCTACGAGGCTTGGGCTTGACACCTAATATCATAGCTTGTCGAAGCACAAAGGTTTACTTGTTCATCTTGTTGTCATCTCCTCTTATTCTATTATAAAAACTTAACTCTTATTTTCTCTTTTTCTGATAGGTACTTGATGAGAATGTAAAAGCAAAGTTATCTCGATTTTGCTATGTTCCGGTATGATGCATCCTGTTTTAGTTTCCCTTGTTGTCTTGTTTACTCTAAATTAGGTTTCAGCTAATTAGTGATCTGATCATGCTCTGTTTTTATTTATCTTTGGTTTGTGTTTGATAACCAAGCATCTGAGGAAGGAGAGTTTTGAGTAGTAGCCCGATTCTTTGTTGCACTTGTAAGTTCTTACTACCCTTTTCTTACTGTAAAGCATATAGCATAATCCAACGAAAACAAAATCACTTATAAATTTAATACTGCAGATCGACTTTGTTGGAACACTGAGATGGAGAATTACTGTTTTGAAGAATACTGAGCAATTTAATTATTTTATTTTTGTAGAATCCAAAAAAGGAAGTTAATGCAATGCTGAAGAAAGAGGCTGGATATTTTGGAATCGACTTTGTTGGAACACTGAGATGGTTCGTATGCTGGGGTAATGGTCATGTGGGAGCCAACAAAGCCTTAGTTTTTCATGGTTCTTATTTACAAGAGGTTGAAGTTGTCTGTTATGAGGATCATGATCCTGATCAAGTGACATGCTCTGTCTTTGAGGCAAGCGTTACTTGCCATACACTTCTCGAATCACCGGCCATGGCTCTTGCGTGGAATCTTAGTAAGCATGATTCAGCCTTTGTAGAATTTGAGGGTGGAAAAGTATTTGGCTATGAATCTAGGTCAGGCATTATGGAAGCTCGTATTAGTGATGATAGTGTATGTTTTCCATTGACTTGTTCTTGAGTGATAGTGATGATATGTTTTCCAACTCTTTTCGTGCCTGTTAAAAATGATCCCAAACATGTAATGTTGGTGACTTGTGAAGAAATGTTTTGGCATAAGTTTGCAAACTCTAAATGTTAATCTAAACAAAATTATAATTTTTTTTTAGGAACCCCATTAAAGGTTCTACCATTGGAGCATACAAAATTAAAGGTTCTTAGAAAAAGTTCTTAACTTAAAATTTATAATTAAATATTCATAAGAACCCCATGAGAAATTTTACTAATAATGATGCTCTAAGAGAGTTCTTTCAGATCTTCAAAGACATTCTGGGTTACTGTCAGTACAGTTGACTGCATTTTACAATTCCACTCGTGCGTGAGACTCACCGCCCAAAGCCTCTCTTTTTGGCCACGCGTGTAAGCGCGTAACGAGGAACATCTAAAAATGGGACCAGCTTGCTTGAAAAGAGACCCCATAAGCCTCTCTTTTTTTTTTTTTTTTTTTTTCTGCGTTTCGTTCGAAGAAGCGTAGTAATTATAAGACATAGAGAACAGAGATGCTATTGCTGCTTACTCTGTCCCACAAAATTAACACGAGATAGAGAGACATGCATGCGAAAACAGACTCGGAGTCCACTAGCATCGACGCGGCGTTGTCATGGCCGCCGCGCTCTCCGCCGCGTTCGGCGATTAGACCTCTTTACTACGTACAGAGCCCATCCAACCACGACGTCGAGAAGATGTCATTCGGGTCGGGTTGCAGCCCGATGGGTTCGCCCTCACACCCACATTATTACCACTGCTCACCAATCCATCACTCCCGCGAGTCATCCACCTCTCGCTTCTCCGACCGGGCCCTCCTCTCCTACAAGTCCACCCGTGAAGGAAGCGTACGCCGCCGATACATCAACAACGCCATAGACGACGAAACGGACGGTGGAGATGACGACCCCTTTCGGAATGTGCGCCTCTACGCCTGCTTGATCCTCTCCTTGCTCCTCTTGTTCACAACCTTCTCTCTCATACTCTGGGCTGCTAGCAAATCCTACCCTCCTAAAGTTGTCGTCAAGGTAATCATCGTCATAACTCGGGCTGAGTTAATAGCCGACTCGTCTAGTGGATCTCGCTCGGTGTTCGGTTTCTCTTTCCTTAAAAGAAACAATCTGTAAAAGTATTGAAAAGATTGACAAGTAGACAGACAAGTGTGCATTGCATTTGGTTGGACTTTGAATATAGTAAAGTGTGCACTTGCAGGGGATGCTGGTGAGGAACTTAAACGTGCAGGCAGGGAACGATCTGAGCGGTGTCCCCACGGACATGCTGTCTCTTAATTCGACGGTCAGGATCTTCTACCGGAACCCGTCCACCTTCTTCGCCGTCCACGTCACTGCTTCCCCTCTCCTCCTCCACTATTCCAACCTCCTCCTCTCCTCCGGCGAGATGGAGAAGTTCACGGTGGGTAGGAAGAGCGGAAGGAGCATAGTCACGGTGGTGCACGGCCATCAGGTTCCCCTATACGGCGGTGTCTCTGTCCATCTCGACACACTCTCCCTGCCCCTCAATCTCACTCTCGTCCTCCGTTCCAAGGCTTACATTATGGGCAGGCTCGTCACCTCCAAGTTCCATACAAGGATCATCTGCTCCTTCACTCTCGATGCCAACCGCTTCCCCAAACCCATCTCTCTTCTCCACTCTTGTACTCATCACCACTGACACACTTGTCTGTGTTCTTGGGATATAATATGTATCTTTTTTGCAATCAATCAATTTCATCCCTACATGCCCACAGAAACTGATGCAAGGGCCAAGATTCTACTAGAAAATAAAACTCCTATAACCAAATATAATCGGTACAAAAGACTCTGAAAAGAACAGCCTCCTGCAATCATTCATAGTGGTTCTGTCTGACAATATCTTTTCAGCTGCAGAGTGATTCCATGCTTTTCTTTGCAACCAACTAACATCCATTCCACTGCTTATGTATAGAGAACTAGAATTGTAGTCGTAAAATATTGTATCATTCATTGTTCTGTGTGTTTGTGTAATAAACCAACTGTATTGTCTTCACCGGTTGAATTTAGATTCATGGTTTCATATTTTGGCAGGACCTATGCAGTTGGGTACGACTGGGACCTTCAGTAACATATCAAAACTCTTCTATATTTTAAAGTTTGCCTTTGGTAAATTTAAGCAACAGCCTACAGAGCACGGTCTTAGTGAGAGACCCTCGCACGGTTTAGCAGAAAGGAAGTAATAAGCGTCCATAGTGTTAGTGTTAGCCATTCTAATTGGCTTGAGGCAGTGGCGCTGTCTCTGGCATCTGGACCATTTTTAGAGTTACCGAGTAGTAGAAGATGTTGCTACACATTCAGTTTTCAACGATATCATGTTTGTACAGATTAGAATGGTGAAAGGCGGCTTATCAGACTCAATTAGTGGATGACTGCTTTCCAAAGACCGTCAGGTTGCAAGAATATTGTCACAGTATTGGTGAGTCGTAAGAATGACCTGATGTTTAATAAGCGCAGTGGTTTTGGGTCGGACTCTTATCTACACTTTAGAGCCTGCTTTTCAGGAGTATGTTCATGGCATGATTACAAGTGGTAATTTGCGAGGAGAAATGTGAAGTTATTAGGAAGATTGATTGTTGGTTCATGCGTTCTTGATACTCACATCACCCATTCCCAAGGTATTGTATGTTTCCTTTTGTCTTGTTTAGACTTTAGAGCCAAGCGGTTGCAGTACAAGAGCAGAGTATACGATATATTTTGTTGTACTTAGTAAACACAGTTTTATTTCAGAGACTGGGGACCTAATCGACTAGCCCGTACCTATTATACTAGTATATGCTATAGTATAGACATGGTCTACGCGGCGCAAGTGGCGCAGGTGCAGCCCTCACCACAGTTGCAGAAGGCCTTGCCCTTGGCTGAGGTCTGCGACTTGGGGCAGGTGCAAGGGTTGCAGCTGCAGTGCTCCCCACACGGGCACATGTTGTGCCCTTGATCCCCACCAGATGCTTCGCTCATCCTGCACCTACATGGAGTAGAATCACAACACAACCACGTTGTTTTAAGATGAACAAAACACATCAATATTAAGAGAGGATATAGAGGAGCAACCTGCAGAAATCGCCACCGGGACAGGGAGCAGGGCAGCCAGAGCGATCGTTGCAGCCAGCGCCTGAGCTTCCTTTGCTTGTGTCTGCCATCTCTTAATTTTTCAGATGATGCATATTGATATAGATATAGATATAGATGCTGGGCGGTGCACGTGGCCTCTGTGCCATGTGGTAGCTTCTCCTCTAACTCGAGTCGTGACGAAGCCTCATGAGTTCAAACGTGCCACCATCCCAAGACATTTTTGGTTTTTTAGCAATAAACGATAAATATTACCTCCAAAGGGCCTTGACTGTAAAAAGTATATCAAACACAATGGCAACAGCTACACATACATGATTGGCACACACTTCACTTTGGAGTCAATATATTAATAAATAATGTATTGAAAAGATTCCAACAAAACAAGAGTAAAAAAAATGAAATGGGCAGAAAAGAAACAGCATTGTCCAATCTGGTTTCAGTTGAAGATCTGGGTCAGGGAACTCCAAGTACCTGAGACAGCAAGAACGAGGCCCAGTAGCACGATCCCGGCGTCCAGAGCCCGTTGCTTCCACCCCATTTCGTCTTTGAAGACCATGAGATGAAACAAAGCAGGCAGCACGAAGCCCAGCGCACAGCAGACGCTGCTGCCAACCAATGACAAGAAATCTGCAAAGTTTGGCACCAAGAGAGCCACCAGGGTCACTGCTAAGACGAGGAGCCATCTGAGCCACACACAGTACATACCACTCCAGAAACGTCTCTCAACGATCTCAAACACAGGGTTCATCATCAATGGGAAGGTGAAGAAGAGGTTGATGCATAGTCCCAGCTGCACCAGGCTGCTCACCATTCCGGCCCCCAAGTTGGCCGTGATGATGTCCATTGTTGCATCCCCGAAAGCCATGTAGCCTAGCACACCAAAAGCTCCGTACAACACCGCGATGAATAGCATGCTGAGAGCCAACACATTGCCAAACTTGTCCTTGTCCTTCATCTCCGACTCGAGAGGCAAAACCATCCCCACAATTTCAAAGGCGTAAACGGCCACTCCCATCCCATAGAAAAAGACGGACATGCCGCCAAAGGCAACCACGTCAGGCCTCTGCTCCACTGTAATCTTGACATCCTCCACAATCACCACCGCCATTGCGCCCAGATCAACCACATCGGCGAATATGCTAAGAGGTGCCAAGTGAGTGAGGGTCTTGATGGAGTTCAAGCCCAGCTGAAACGGGAAGCATCCCCATATGTAGAGACTCTTAGGGGAGACAGAAGCCACCATCATGCTCATATTTTGGGAGAGATTAGCTAAAGTAGTGCCGATAAAGATGAGATATCCGACACAGAAGCCAGCCTGAGACAAGATTATAAGAATGTCAACGACGAACCTCCCAAGGGGGCCACAGACGGTGAATCCAAGGTCCCCAAAAGAGCCGATATTGGCGACACCAAGCTTGCGGCGGATGTGAACGAGAAGCATCATGCAGTGGTTGAGCAAAGCGGCGACGCAAAAGAGCGTGAGCACACCCATGAGCCATCCGGTTCGCTTGAAGGCGTAGGGAAGACCCAGAACCCCAGCGCCGACGATAGCTATGAAGACATTTGCCAAGGTCTTGAACTGGCTCGACAATGCTCTTCCATTCCCGAGAAGGGGTGTGTCCATTCCTCTCTCAAAACACATTCTTGAGATGAAAAGAGATCTGAGATAGGCAGAGTGGAAATGAAAAGAGATCTGAGATAGGCAGAGTGGAGATGCATTCGCTAGCTATTACCAAAAAATAAAGGTAATGTTCTCATAGTTCCCTTCATTTTTTTCCACTCATATACTCTTACTACTGTATTATTGCTTTGCTTATTCATCTCCAGCTATTGCATCTGCAAGAGTAAGAGCTTTTTTATTTTATTTTTTATAAGATATAAGCTCTGTTCAAAAAATCTGCGTCTAGGTGATTAATCGGCCGTTTAGACGGTGGTCCATCGTTCCGATTTGTGTCTAGGCGGAGAAGAAAGTTAGTCATAGAATTATTTTCCGACTTCAACGCTTTTTTTTAAAATCGGCCATTAATCAATGATTAATCACTGATTATTTTATTTAATTTATATTAAAAATTAATATATAATGTTAAATATTGAGTTCTTGTTGGATTTGGATCTATTTAAAATTTATAGTTATATATTTAATTTTTAATATAAATTAAATAAAATAATATTAAAATAAAATGTATTAGTATTATTAATACATATTTCTCCACATAATAATGCATATTTAACATCATATATTAATTTTTAATATAAATTAAATAAAATAATATTAAAAACTAATCACTGATTAATCGCTGATTTTTGGGTTAGGCGCTAGGCAGAATCCGGCCGCCCGACTAACGCCTAGCGATTTTTTAAACATTGGATATAAGCAATACAAAGATATAGAATGTGGATCTAAACACTGAACTCAGAGAGGGTAGACATGTCGATCCATAGCTTAGAGTTGTTACTTAAGTAGTACATAATTTATGTAATATTACTAGATTAGTTTAAATGTTATTTTTATTACTTTAATATTTTTTATATCTAGACTGCTCTTCTAAGTTTTTAATAAAAAAAGCTATAATAATGTCATTACTATTATTTTTCACATCAGCGAAAAGTTGGTGTTATTTACCGAAAAACCAGTCGGTATGTCTACGTGGATAAAAACTGCCTACATGGATTTACATGGATAAAAACTGTCTACGTGGATTATGAAAGTCTGCCGCAGAAATTTCTCGCCGTATTGACGACTGACTTATAGGTCGAGTGGCCGACTTACGTGGACGGCCGACTTAATTTTCAGTCGGCAGATTTAAATTCCGTAATCAGCTTGAAGTTATGGCAGACTTATCGAAACCTAAGCTGATTTATGAGATATCGGTTGATTTATTTGGTTACGACACAGCTGATTTATATTCCGACGACCGAGTTATGAAAATTTAGGCTGACTTATTGCTTTGTCATGGCATACTTAAATTTATCCGGCTGATTTATCGATAATCCAGCTGACTTAATTAGCCGATCTATTTAACAACGACATACTTATGCGAACTTATTGTGGCTGACTTTCTGTAAATACACCGTAAATAGGCCTATTAACTAAAAAGTCGGCTTAATTACGGCGGACTTAGTAGCGAAAGATTAATTACTTTACTAGTATGCTATTGACGACATATTTATTCGTTGTAGCGCCCTACTAAATTTTCTCACCTGATTTATGTGGTTCAATGGCTGAGTTAACAACTATAGTCGCAGTTAATTTACTAATTTTTATAATTACTTAAATAGACTTTCAGTGGCGACAAACTTATAGTTTGTTTGATGGCTGATATTCTAAGGATGATTTATGTGTTCGTTCGGTGGCATATTTTCCATGTCAGCAATAAAAAATTACATCAGCTTCAAACACATAACAAAATTAGGTTTAGACGTCGTCTTTATCCTCCTTCTTCTTCTTCATCGTTGTTCTTTATCTCCCTTCTTCATCCTTCTTCATCATTCTTCATCCTATACCAGATTAAAACCCATAATCCTCCATTAAAATTATTATATGTAAATCAGCCATACCTTAAATCTGTGTTTCAAGGTTTAATTAATAATTTTATTTTAATATTAAATAATTTTAAGTCTTACATCAACAATGAGTTATATTTGTAAGATTTACACTTCTTGTATGTTTATTCTTATCATGTTCATCTCAAACCCTAAACCACATATAATATAATCCTTGCCATGTATTTACAAGAATTTTCATAAATAAGCTTATAATATCATTATTTCCTTGAGATTAATAAGTTATAAACATGTCATATCTATATTACCACAAACTTTATATATAGTAACAACATAATCCTTACCATGTCTTATCTATATGGCTAACTATATTATACTTAAACCCTAAATCGTACATTACATGTTTTGTAGTAACTATGTTATCATAGATAATAAAAAAAATCCCCTTATTCAATGTAAAACTCGTAATCCCATAAATTCAAAAATACTTGTTTGATAAGTCGGCCATAATAGATGACCAATTGGCCATGAAGTTGTATGAATGTGTTGGAAACCAAAAAGATGAAAAAATTTGAATATTAAAACGAACGACAAAAAAAAACAAAAAAATTTGAATTTTCAAACGATTTGAATTAGAATTCAATTTGGACGTGAATATCGACGAAATTGAAATTCACCACCTACACTTTTTATAATCTCGAGACACCGCGTGAATCCCTATGTTTCTCTCGTAAATCAGCCATAACAGTGTTTGGTATGGTTCGTTAATCAGCCATAACGGTGTTTGGTATGGTTCGTAAATCATACATACCTCAAATCGGTCAGTTGTAAATCAGCCATACCTCAAATCTGTGTTTCAAGGTTTAATTAATAATTTTATTTCAATATTAAGTAATTTTAAGTCTTACATCAACATTGGGTTATATTTGTAAGATTTACACTTCTTGTATGTTTATTCTTATCATGTTCATCTCAAACCCTAAACCACATACAATATAATCCTTATATATAGTAACAACATAATCCTTACCATGTCTTATCTATATGGCTAACTATATTAGACTTAAACCCTAAATCCTACATTACATGTTTTGTAGTAACTATGTTATCATAGATAACAAAAAAAATCTCCTAATTCAATGTAAAACTCGTAATCCCATAAATTCAAAAATACTTGTTTGATAAGTCGGCCATAATAGATGACAAATCGGCCATAAAGTTGTATGAATTTGTTGGAAGCGACGTCGTTTTGGTCATTTGGGAGAAAAACTTATATTAGGGTTCTAGGTCTTCTCTAACACCGGGTTTGAGAGTTCGGGGAATTGTGAGTGAGGAAAGGACGAGTCGATTCGAATTCGGAAATTGTGAGCATGGGTGATCAAGGAAGAGGGTTCTTAACGCACTGTAGATGTGGTGAACGTTGTAGATTGCTTACATCAAAAACGGTGACTAACCCAAGAAGACTATTTCATACTTCTCGATTTGGAGATGAGGTAATGATGCAATTGGTTTGGTTTTAGGGTTTATATTTTCCGTTATATGTTATTTCCCATTTACGGTTTATATTGTTGTTTGTATGGTGTAGAAGAATCGTTATCACTTGTTCAAATGGATAGATGAATCAATCGATATTTGATGACTTTCTTGCTTTTTACGTTTCTTAGTCTCATTCACATCCCAATAACCTTCAACAAACTTATCTTGAAGTATGTCGACTATCAAGTTATGGAGTTATATGTCATCATCTTTACATTTATCTTCACCTTCCAACTTAGGATATATCTCATCCTCCGACTTCATAATCATCTTCATGACACGGACCTACAAACATTAATAAGTCAGCCATCAAATATCACTAAGTCAGTCCACAAATATCTATAAGTAAGCCATCAAATATCAATAAGTCAGCCATCAAATATCAATAAGTTAGCCATCAAATATAAATAAGCCAGCCATCAAATATCAATAAATCAGCTATCAAATATCAATAAGTCAACCATCAAATATCACTAAGTCAGGCACCAAAATATCAATAAGTCAGCAAGAAAATACATGGCCATGCTGTGCAATCTCATGACTAATAACTGATTCTAAACTTGAACGCGTACGGACTCCACCCCATCGAAGGAATGGTACTTCATTCGGACCTCTTGTTCTCCCAAAACGCTCTCCAAACACCTTAACATATGCCCAAAACAGTAGCGCGTGCACGCAACCGTTAACGGTGTATGAATTTTCTTCATACTGAACAACCTTAACACCATCAATGAGATATTGAAATGCAACCCGGCCCCATGGATAATTCTGAATGTCTTCATCTTTGAAGACTCTTTCTGCACTTTCTAGAGGTAGTCTAGAATTATGATGTAACCTATGAATACCCATGTGTAGAATACATAACAACCCCAACATTTTCCGTTTTTCAAGACTTCATGGACGACACGTAGCTAATACCAAAGCCAGTTCATCATACTTTGGTCTAAGCCCTTTCGGAACACCCAACTCTGCCCATAAATCTGTGTACTCAGCTTCACAATTTTCAGTTGGCAACGGATCTGTGTTTAGTCCCGTAATCTCAACAAATTTGTTCAAGCTAAACCTGATTGGTTGACCACCGACCACCGACCACTGACCAAATCTCATTCTCCTTCTTTACTGCTAACTGACGGGTGAGTAGATAATGTACAGTCTTAGCAGACCACACGTAATCGCTATCAACTAGCTTAGCAATTAGTCCAACAAATAACTTCTTAATTTCATCTCACGCATCTTTTCCTATTGATTCTATAACTAGAGAAAAATTGCCCAGCTGACAATTGTGATTCATGCTTCTATTCTGCATAGGAGATTTCCCTTCTTCGTAACGTTTAGGCGGTACTTCTTTGTTCCATTAGAAGTATCCATCTGTTCATAAAAACATAATCAACCATCATATAAACATATATCAGATATGCAAAACATAAATCAGCCATAAATCAGCTGTCAAGTGTGCATAAATCATCCATCAATGTAAAATCATCAGACTCGGGTTTTGAAATTAAAGGCCGGAATATTGATTATGGGACCATCGATTATGGAAAATTAATTGTATAACTTCATAAAATCGTTGACTTACAGTAGTTAGCTTCCACCTTTCAAACGATGAAAATCTTTCAAACCTTCGAAAAGGGTGCGTATGTGGTTTTCTTAATAGACGAAATGCGACTGCGGCGAGGCGGACGAGACGAGCCGCAATCGGAAGAGACGAACATGCAACAACGGCGGTTCGGCAATCGCCCATAAAGGTTTTCTTTTTCCTGTTAGTGATGAGAAGATATTGAATCGACACTTTCTTTCTCTATATTAGTAAATTAAAAGAAACTAAATCGTCATATTAATTAATAATATATCTCACTTAAAGACATAAATGAGCCATCATATTAACATAAATCAGCCTTCACGCAAACATAAATCAGCCATCATGCAAACATAAATCAGCTATCAAATATGTAAATCAGCTGTCAAGTGTGCATAAATCAACTATCAATGTAAAATCATCAGTCTTGGGTTTTGAAATTAAAGGCCGGAATATGGCCGGAAAATTGATTATAGGGATATGGATTATGAAAAATTAACTATATAACTTCATAAAATCGTTGACTTACAATAGTTAGCTTCCACTTTCAAACGATGAAAATCTTTCAAACCTTAGAAATGAGACTGCGGCGAGGCGGACGAGACGAGTCGCAACCGGAAGAGACGAACATGCAACACCGGCGGTTAGGGCATCATCGATTATGGAATCATGAATCAGTTTCTGTAATTTTTTCAAAATTAACCGTAAATCGCACTTAAAAAAATATAAATGGCATTAGCGTTAATTACAGTTTTAAACTGCCCTTAATGGACATTTTCTTTAGAATTTGTATCATTTAAGTAATATCTAAAAGTTATGTATTACTCTAGTCATATTACAACGTTTTTGTGCTATTTGAGTAATTCTCTCTAGTTTTTAAGAGCCTTTTCTAACTGAAGAAGATGATTTTGCCTATGTCCAAATTGTGTTTCCTGCATTTACAACAAATGAATAAGCAATGGAATATTCGTAAGAGTATATGAGACTTAAACAAAAACCGTCCTACAATAATGACTTGCTTGAGGGGTTAAGCTTTAGGTGAGAACCTCATGAACTTGGGCGAATCTAGAACATTTCATTAGTGGGGGCACATTTTGGTAAATATAAAAATAATAAAAAGAAAATTATAAACTTATGAAACTAAGGGGTCAAACTAAAAAAATTAATGGGTGCATTGATAAATTTTAGCTGAATTTTGGTCAAAATTTAAATAGCTTTCTTTGTAAAACAAAATTTCTGAAAAATAGTGGGTACACTTACACACATAGTGTATAATGTAGATTCGCCCATGCTCATGAGTGGCCATTGGGCAAAGGGTGTGGAGGTAGTTTCTGTTAACCAAATTATGAGAGAGCAATAAATATCATGTCTTTTAAGACAAGATATTAGTACTAACTACTATGAAATAAAGACCACAGGTCATGCGCGTGAGCTTCACTTGACCGGATTTTTTTCTCTCAAACTTCTCGGTTTTTAGATATAGATTGTGAAGAGGGTTTCTCTCCGGCGAATCCGGCTCCGTGAGAGACCTTTTGCGAACCGGCGACTCCTCATCTGGGGGTGAGGAAGTTTCTCCGGTGAATTCGGGATCATTTCTGGCTGAGGCGGCAAAGACTGGTGTTTATTGTTTGGCGACGGCGGAGGCTCCTCGTGCCCGGATCTGTGAGGGCTTGATGCGGTTCTCCCAGGAGCCTGAGCGGTGGCTCCTTGGATTGGGCCGAATCGGCTTGCTAGTAGGCGGATCTGACCTTGGGGGGGGGTGTGGTTGTGAATGGGCTAGCGGCAGGAGGCTCGCCGGATGTCGTTGTCGTCAGCGGAGCTGCTCGGGGGCAAGCGGTTCCTGCGAAGCGGCAGAGTTTTCCCGGTGCCTCTCCTTCCGATGGTCCTTTCCCCCTCGCCCATGCTTTCCTGCGGAGCAAGTAATGTATAACGCCCCGACCATCCCTACCAGTGGGCCCCACACCCTCTCTTGGCCCGTGGGCTCCACCCTCGTCCGACGGCCGGTGCGCTAGTCCGGGAGGCTCGTAAGACTTGTTTACTGACCCTGCAATCACCACATGATCTTTCCCCGTGTTTTGTCCTCACTCGCACAGTACCGCGAATCACTTCCCGGTAGGTCACCCATCTTTTAAATTTCTCCAGCTCAAGCACGCTTAACTCTGGAGTTTTCTCTGGACAAGTGACCGAAAAGATAAGTGCACTTTGGTTACATAGGTAGCCAAATCAATTCCTATAAACCTCTCTGCATATACCAGAAATCGGGATTTTACAATCACCCCCACTCACAGAGCGCAACGTCCTCGTTGCGCACCAGGACTGTTACCCTTGACGGTGTGAGCCCACATGACTCCACACACGTTTTTGGGTTCGGCTCTGATACCACTTATAACACCCCGACCGTCCCTACCAGTGGGCCCCACGCCCTCTCTCGGCCCGTGGGCCCCACCCTCGTCCGACGGCCGGTGCCCTAGTCAGGGAGGCTTGTTTACTGACCCTGCAATCACCACATGATATTTCCCCGTGTTTTGTCCTCACTCGTATAGTACCGCGAATCACTTCCCGGTAGGTCACCCATTCTTAAATTTCTCCAGCTCAAGCACGTTTAACTCTAGAGTTCTCTCTGGACAAGTGACCGAAAAGATAAGTGCACTTTGGTGACATAGGTAGCCAAATCAATTCTTATAAGCCTGTCCGCATATACCAGAAATCGGGATGTTACATAATGTCTCCGATGGATGGTTTGTGCCTGTTATCTCTTTTTTGGCTGTTGTCGGCGTGCTTCAGGCTCTTTCGACAGCGGATTTGTCTGGTGGTTCCCGGAGCGTCTTTTCCGGTGGGGTTAAAGCATGTGTCTTTGAATGGTGGTGGTTGGGCTCGTGGCGACAGCCTTCCTGCAGTGGTGGTGATTAGCTGGTGGCGATGTTGACTAGTGGTGGAGTGGGCAGCTCGCGGCGGTGTCCCGGCGGTGGGATCTCTTCTATCGCGATTAGGGTTTTCGTGGCGGTGGGTTTTCGCAGAGGCTGGTTTAGTTCCGGTTCTCAAGTCGGTTTAGTCTTGGTTGTCGATTTCTGATGTTGTTGGTTAAGTTTTCCTAAACCAGGCCCAATCAGGTTTTCTGGTCCGGTTCTTGTATCCGGTTTACTTATTATGTAAAAAAAAAAAACTAAAAAATTTATTTAATGCAAAAAAAGTTCAAAAAAAAAAAACTACTATGTATTACAAGTGTTGTTTGACGCCACCATAAGAAAACTCTTTTAAAAGGATAAACTTTTTCAAATGATGTCTATACACTACAAGAAAACATGTGGATTTCCGACCACCACATTCTTCGGAAACCAAGTTTAGTCGAAAAATCGTTGGAAACGAGGTTATCGGAAAGTCGTCGGGAACGTTTGTTGGAAATTTCTTGGAAATTTTCCGAGAACTTTTCGACAAACTTAGTCGGAAAATTACCAGAAATTTTCCGATGAATTTCCGACAAAATCATAATAAAATATTATTTTCTCAGAAATTCGTCGGAATTAAAAAAAAAATCCGAAAAGGATAAAATTAAAAATTAAAATAGCAAATACAAATTATAAAAACCCATAAATAACAAGGAAAACTAATTTATAGTTTTTTTGTTCATCTGAAACTTTTCCATTATATAATACAAAAGTCAAATATAAGATAAGATACGATTGTAATACACAAAGTCGAGGAAACATATAACATCTCCGGAAACAAAGCCGGTGGAAAACATGATCTCCCCGAAGACAAAATCCTATCAAAGGAAGGCGAAACTACAACTACAAAGCAAAAAACCGAAAACCCACAACAGTTCGAAACTATGACAGAAAACAAAACGAGAGCAATTTAATCCGAAACCAAGATATAACACGAACCCAACAAAAATTTAACTTCAGGAGATCCTTTGAGAGAATCTAACGAAAAGGCCAACATCCAACCAACAATAACAAATTCCTCCTATAGAGATGTAGCACTGCAAAATAAAACAAAGATTCCTAAGCTTCATAATCCGGCAAGATATAAACATGATTTCTCCCAGATGCGGCGAAGTCGAACGCGACCATTGCACGCCTAGATAGAAGCTTTTTGAAAGGACAAGTTCTCGATCAGATCTGTAAAGAAGAGACAAGGAGCGAACGATCCAACCCGGATAGCACCGATCTCCACAAAGCAAGAGCGGCAAAAGATCGAACCAGAGAGAATCCAAAGTGATCTCCACTGAAGCAGAAAAATGCAAGCATGCACAAAATTCATAACCGGCAGAAAACAGAATTAACTAAACGATATATAGCGAGAACCGAAAAACTCGAGGCGTATGCAGACAAACTGCACCGTCGATCCAAAGGATCTGGCGCCTACAGCCTCACAACCACCTAAAACCGGATAGGACTGAAAATTAAACTGCCCTGGATCGAAATCAACTTCATCTAACGAGAAGGATCGAAAACAAAAGAAGATCTATAAATAGATTTAGATATGAAAACGAACAAATCTTCAAATTCGTTGAAATCACAGTCAAACACTAAGAAGTTTCGACAAAAGAAAACTAAGCAAGCATCAAACAGTAGCTAGATCGACGCCGTGGCTTTGAAAGCCCACCGACGCCGACCAGAAGCGAAGATTAGATCTGGGTTTGTAGAGAGAAGATGGAGAGAAAAAGATTAGAGAAAGTGTTGTCAATTTATATATTTTAACGTGAACTAATTTATAGTTAACAATTACAAATTTTGCACTTCAATAAAAACAAACCACATTTTCAATTCAATTATTTAATATATATATAAACTAAAACTAAAAAAAATATAAAGTTCAAAGAGATTATAATTTATAAGAGAGATCAAGAGATTTTAAATAAATTTAAAATATAAATTTAAAATTAAAAGAGAAATGGTTGAGAGAGATTGGGAGATGATTTGGAGAGATTGAGAGGATTTGTAGAGATTGAGAGATATTGTGTTGTAATTTTGTTTGATGGGTAGAAGTTCTTTATATAGAAAATATTTCCAATAAACGATTTGTCGAAAATAAAAAACTGCCAAATTCAAATTATTTAAAAAATAATTTCTGATAATATTAAATAAATAAATATTATTTTCGTCGAAAATTTATCAAAAAATTCTGATGAATTTCCGACAACATTGAAAAATAAATAAAAATTAGTGAATTAATTATTTTATTTATTTATTTATTTAATAAATTTCATCGGAAATTCCTCAGAAATTTCTGACGAATTTCCGATGACATTTATTAAATAAAAATAATAATTTAACTATCAATTTTATTTATTTAATTATTTAATCTCCTCGGAATGTCCGACAAATTTCCGACGATATTAATAAATAAATAAAAAAATAAAATTTCCGATCATTTTTCGACAAAGTATTCGATAAATTTCCGAATAATATGTTGGTCAGAATTGTCCGACTAGGTTCCGAAGGAATTCCGACAACTTTCTGAGAAAATGTTTCGTCAAAAATTTCCGAGAAGATTCTGACGAGATGTCCTACCAATTTCCGAGGAACTGATTTTTGTCGGAAATTTTGAGGAAATTTCAAGAAATTTATCCTTTCGTCGTAATTTTTTTGTAATTTTTTCGACCAAAAATGTCATCGGAAATTTTCGTCGGAATTTTCGTTAAAAATTCACATGTTTTCTTGTAGTGATATGATGTATGAAAAAACCATAAAACTTTAGAGGACGTATTCCTGATGAACCAAACAAAATTATAGAAAATGATGACTATTTTGTTAACAAGATAATCAGATTTGCTTTATTCATCAAACATGTAGTAAGCATTGATAAAAAGGGTAGATATCATAAACAACCAAACATACTATTCCAAGATCTACTATTCAAAGCAAGTAAAAATACTTGCAGAAAGGGTAATAGGTTATAGTTAAAACCTTTTGTCACAAACTTCTTCAACTTATCGTTGCATTTTCTGGTGTTACAAAGAGTTCTTCATTTTCAGTCTTGTAATCAGTAAACATGTTCTGCTGCTTCACTGCCAACAGCGAAGTAAGGACAAAAATTAAAGAGGCACTAGATTCTCATCCGCGCGCCCGCGTAAGATAATTTTTTTATAGATTTAATATAATGTTTTTAGATCTTGAAAAACCCGGGATCCAGAAAACAATCCGGTATGAATATAGCTCTAAAACCGAAACTATAAAATCCGGTAAAACCCGTAAAAACTCAATAAATAAGGGAACCGGACATGATCGTTGATATGGATGGATCATGGTTAAGTAAAAAATTATAGTGCAATCAAATGGCTTCCTTTATTGTTTTTATTAAGTCATTCTGATTGTACGATCATGTCCGGTTCCCTTATTTATGATCTTATGAATAATACTTTATCAACTATAGTAATAATTACTTTGTCAGTTTAACATATTTTTTTTCAAACATATCTTAAAGATTTATTAGTTTTCATACTATATATATATATATATATATATATATATATATATATATAATTTCACTAATTTCAAACAGCTTAAAGGTATTGTACAAGATATTCAATGTCTTTGTAGGTCCTTTGAATTTATCTCTTTTTCTTTTACTCCTCGAAAGAGAAATGTTGTTGTTGATTCCTTAGCTAAGGCAGCACTTGTATCTGTAAACAGTGCCTCCATTCTTGGAGAGTAATCTTCTATAAAATTATTGTTCGAACAAAAAAAAATACACTAAACCAAAAAAATCTCGAAGATCTTTTGTATGTTGTCTAATAAAATCTTATAAACCATAGATTTTCAACACCGCCTCTCACGTACAAAGATTTTCTATATTTATATTTGTAAAAAATAACTTGGATAATGTTAAAATAGTTTCCAAACATATCTTTTTTTAAAAAATATGGAGTGTTTGGATGCATATATTAAATCTGCTTCTGTTTTAATAGAATAGATGACTTAACTCTTTTTCCCAAAAGAAATGCCACAGTCAAATTCCTCCTCCGCAACGCATTTGGTATTCTTGCGCAGGTTGAGATTTATTATTAGACATAATTGCACATGATGTCACATATTTCAATTTTTATTAGTAAGTTAGCATTTTCTTAAAGTGTTAAAAATACTTGTCACTTTTTGTGTGAAAAGACGATTTTACCCATCTTATTGCTATATCGTTATCATACACACCATACTGTACAAGGGTAAAATTGAGTTGAATACTGAAATAAGTGTTATATTTTACTAAGGTTTTAAAAAATGTCAACATACTAATGAAACTTCAATTAAGTGACCTACATGCAAAACTCCCTTATTATTAGACATAATTGCACATGATGTCACTTATTTTAACTTTCATTAGTAAGTTAGCACTTTCTTAAAGTGTTAAAAATAGTTGTCACTTTTTGTGAGAAAAAATAATTTTACCTTTCTTATTGCTACATCGTGTATCATACATTATCGTATACGCCGTACTGTACATGGGTAAAATTGGGTTGAACAATATAATAAGTGTTATATTTTACTAAGATTTTAAAAAGTGTCAACATAATAAGGAAACTTTAATTAAGTGACTTTACATGCAAAACTCCCTTATTATTATAAGAAAAGGACCAAAAGGCAATGGATAACTTAATTTTGATTTTATTAGAAGGAAACACGATAATTTCAGAGAAACCAATGCATTTAGATCAAATAGAAACACTATAGGGAACACCCATTCCGGTAACACCGGGTTCAGAGATGGGCCTCAAAAGTTCGTACTTAACAACACCAGCTCCAGCTCTGTTCTTTAGAGAAACGTTCACGTTCCTCTCATCTATTACTCCTTCTAGATATTGGAGCCTGCCTTTGAATTTTTCATATGCAGCATAGATGACAGGATCATTGGCCCAAGATGCTTCTGGCTCTTCTCCCAGGTACTCTTCGTCAGGTGAATGAGTCGATAAGAGATCCAGTGTCACCATCACTAGCGTGGCCTGCCTTTGCGACGGGAATGTCTTAAGCATCACCTTCTCTGGCTCCTCATAGAACTCTTTTAGCTCTTCCTCTGTCGGCTCTTCCACTGGCATTCTTATCCTTGTTGTGGTTGGTCGGTTAGGAAAGTATCCTCCATACCCGTACTGTCCAAAATTTACAGCTGCATGGTGACCTGAGGCCACCCACGCAATCGTAGTCACCACGCCGATCAAGTCATCTTGTGTTTTGATGACAGGCCACCATGGTTCGTCTTTCTTGTCTCCATGCCCTATGTTCCTCACTTCACTCCACCATCCTTGGAGTTCCTCATCCAACATGATCAGTCCTGCATCTGGATAATAGTGCTTCACATAGTCTGTTATCCATTCCTTAAGTGCATCCCACAGCATTAGACCGTCATTCGCAAACGGGTAGTCTGGTATCGCCAGCCGTACCCCATGTTCTGCGGTCTCATCTTCCACAGCCAGCCCCCTGTTTTTTTTTTTTTTTTTTTGTGTGTGTGTGTTTAAAAAACAAAATTTGATAGCTTAATTAGTTATTTTAGCTGTGGTGATACAATATTTACTAAAAAAACAATATGAATTTCTCACCTGCTGATGAGGTCTGCAGGTAAGCCTTCCCTGTCGAACCTCCAAAGTTTACCATAGACGTCTGAACTTATCTCTATTGAATACTTGCCGGGCCAGAAACAAGACTCTATATATGATTCCACCTGCGTTGATGAGACTTTGGCGTGCACGAGCGTTGATCTCCATGGTGTAGCGGAAGTGGGGATGCAAAAGCCTATAGATGGGATGCATGGCACTTAGTTGTCTGTTTGCAGCTATTATGTATGGCTCCATACAGCAGTGAGTCCTCAGCCTGTAAATTTTTGCATCTCTCTGCTAGTTAGCGATAACACATACATGTGCAGTTAAAAGCCAATTTTTGTTGTCAACAAAAAATAAACCATATAAATTGTTCATGAATACCAGTGGGAAATAAGCTGGTGATAACCGGCATCATGAGCAACAACGTGAGTCTTAGCAAGACTCCATAGCCAGCAGGAGGTAGCATCATAGCCCGGCGTGAAGACCTGCTTCCATTGGGGTCTGTTGGCATCTGGGGGACGAGTCAACTCAATGGCAACAGGCCTCAATGTGCTATCATCGCTGAGGAAGAATAGTGTTCGAGATGCATATAAGGTGGTATCATCCAACTCTCTCACTTTGTTCACATACGGTAGAAGCAAATCGTGATAATCTAACATGAACAATCTTTTATTCTTTAGAGCCTGCATACACCCATCGATATTATTCATTAATTAATTAAGGATAACCATAAACTCCATATATATGATTGATGATATTAATCATCTTACCTCATCAACTGACATGACTCCTCGAATTTCTCTTTCCACAACTTCCCAAGTAATGAGTGAGTTGGGATCACCATAAACCGCAGGGTCTAGTTTGCTTTTCAACGGAAACTCCTAGAATAACAGTGCCATCTTAATTAACTCGGTTTGTTAGCTTCAAATACTTCTATAATATTTTTTTTATTCCACCAACCATATACACATGGATATTGCTTTATTGGAACAAGCAGAACAAGCAAAAAACTAAACTATTTAGTAGAAGGCGTAAATAGCTTACTCGAACTAGCTGAATGGAATAGGGATTAAGGCCTGCAAGTGTCTGGCGAGCGAACTCGTCGTCTCGGATCCATGAAAATCTATCCTCTGAATTAATGTGAATGATATAAGAAAGTGAGATTAATTAATTGTAGCTAGTATAGAACTGGAATAGTATAATGGTGGATTAATTAAAGAGAAGAGGGAGCTTGGTACTGTTGAGGAGAATAGGGGGATCAAACTGGAGAAGATCATCATGAGCTTCAGAAATAACTTTGATAAGTCTGGGGATCATAGGTAAAAGGCCAGCATCCTTGGGAAGCTGGATGCCTACTTCAAAAAGATCTTCTATGGCCTTGAAGTGTGGGAAGGGCAAGTTGGGGTCCAGCAGAACAGACTCGATCTGTGGGAACACAGAAGGAAGAGCTGCCAAGACGGCTTTGCTCGTGAATGAAGTGCCCTTGGCTGTAGAGAACTCCTCGTCTCTAGGGACATAGAACTCCCCTTGGCGTTTCTCTGAGGAGGGGTCCTTGTCGGAGAGTTTGCGACCAGTCTTGCAGCGCCTTGGATACGGATGAGAAAGTGATAAATTGATGAGAGTAAGAACACAAAAGTGTTTAGGAAGAATTATTATTAGACTCTCATAAGAATAAAGTTACAAGATGCATAAACTTATATAGCGGTAGAAGTAATCTATGTTTCCTAAATTAAGATAAATATAAATGTAAATTTCCTAAACTAAGATATTGGTAAATATCCATATTCTTCATGTTTTCCATTCTTCATGTTTTCCATTCTTCTCGATATGGTCGATCTCATCGATCTCCCAATACCCTCCCGCAAGCTCAAACGTGGTAACACGTATGAGATTGGACAAATCTTCAAAATATCGGCGCCTTCCGCAGCCTAGTATTGTGTCTACATGAAGCGCCTTCCGCAGCCTCGTCTTTCATCATATCCAAAGGGCCTTCCGCACCTACATTCTGTCTACATGAAGCGCCTTCCGCAGCCTCGTCTTTCATCATATCCAAAAGGGCCTTCCACACCATGAAAGATTGATGAGAGTAAGAACACAAAAGTGTTTAGGAAGAATTATTATTAGACTCTCATGAGAATAAAGTTACAAGATGCATAAACTTATATAGCGGTAGAAGTAATCTATGTTTCCTAAATTAAGATAAATATAAATGTAAATTTCCTAAACTAAGATATTGGTAAATATCCATATTCTTCATGTTTTCCATTCTTCATGTTTTCCATTCTTCTCGATATGGTCGATCTCATCGATCTCCCAATAGAAAGGCCTCCAATAACGGGACGGGCATGTTCGGGATCTTTCTCAGGGTCACCCAGATCGTTGTACACGTCATAATCGTAAACGCGCTCGAACTTGTTGAATTCACCAACTACCTCGCGCTTCTTGCCCTGTAAAGTCTCCAGCTCCTCCTTTCGCAGCTGTTTAAGAGGCTCCGGGGTTTGGGCAGGCAAATAGCACTTGTTGGAGAAGAATATCCGCTTTTCTGGGTCAACGGACTTGGGGGCCACCCACGAATCACATGTAAACGTAACGGAGCCGTCGGGTAACTCAAGCTCCATTTTCTTGATGAACATCTCTCTATGGTGCTGGTTTTGAACCCTAATGGCCCCTACGGCTCCAAAGTCTTCGGGCATGTCGAAGACACACTCATACTTCTCATCGGGGGCTTCAAACCATACACGTTGTGCGTAGTCTTCTACCGGTTCCTTTCCCATTAGCGTCCCTGACATTTGTGTACTAGGTTATACGTATTGTTACCATTAATTTATCAGCCATGAATGCATTAACCTAATTTTTACTTCACATCATCATTATATATATATATATATATATATATATATATATATATATATATATATATATATATATATATATACTATAAATGCGCTACTAGCTTCTCATGTTTAAAAACATAATGTTTGTTTGATAAATTATGTACTCACGAGGGTCAGTCTCGGCGCTAATAAGTTCGACGAGCAGTGATCTGCCGCTGATATCGGTAATGTCATCGAGAGGTCTCGACCAACCTAGGCCCTCCAGCAACCCTTCTTGTGCCGTTATGAGTCCCTTTACTTTGATTTTATTAACGTTTTTTTTCACAATTTTACCTTTCCGATCAATTTTAGACTGTGAGGCTGTGACCTTACATCGTCGACCACCGAAGTTTGGACGAAGACACAACTTGTCTCGACGTTCTACCGATATGGGGTTGATGAGTGCTGATGGTTTAGGGAACAGAGAGCTGATACTCTTTGCTATGTTCAAGGCCTGGAGACTCGATGACGACTCTCTACAAAACATCTTTTATTTCTTTGCTTTTATTTTGCTTACCCTCTTCTGCATCCCCTCTAGGCCACTACATCTATTTATACAAGAAAAATATAAGAAATAGAAAATATATTTTATAAAACATCTTTTATTTCTTTGCTTTTAGAAAAAATTGATTCTATTTTTAGACAGGACAAAAAAAGAGAGTAGGTCGCTACATCTACATAGAGAAACTATACACTCGATCGTGACTCGTCTATCCTTTTTTGTTTTTTTTTTCTGCTTAATCCACCGGTTTGGATGTCACTTTTATTGCTTGTGTGACTGGCAACTGTGAAGATGCATGGGGTTTTAATTCAATTTGATTAAAACTATATAACAATTAAGAAAGAATTTAATTATAATTAGGATTTATTAGTGCATAGTAATTTTTTTAAAAAAAAAATTGTTTTAAAATTTAAGAAAATTGTTTTTATCTGAATTTTACAATATAGCTAACTAATGATTATAAATAAAGTTGTCAATTTGTAATAATTTATCTATTTAATCCGTTTTGCAGTGAAATAAAATATTATTCGGGCTAACCCGCAAAAACTTATAATCTTGAAAACATAACTCTAATATGCACCGTTAAATGACTATAGTTTTTGTGGTTAGTCCACGAATTATTTTTAAAAAATAGTTTTATTGTGTATAATTTTTTTATAAAATTAGTAAAATATTTTTCAACTTTTGTTTTGATATATATTGAAATAAAATATAATAAGTTATAGTGTAAATATAGAAAGATTTTGAATATATTTTTTTCTTTGAATATATATGAATTGATTATTATTTTAAAATATATAATATTAAAAATAATTAAAAAATTAAATAAGAAATAACCTCTTTAATGCAAAATATATACTTTCCATATTTTAATCAATAATTTTAAAATACTATTATATTCTTTGTTATTTGTAATGACATTTCATATAATAATATATATATATTTTTTGTCAACAGTCAAGATACCTAGAGCGGTTCGGAGATCCAAACCGGGGGTACCGAGTTTACGAAAGTAATATCCACTGGGTAGACGCGAGCACTCCTTGCTAACTTGTCTGCCATTGTGTTATTTACGCGCGGAATGAGTGTGATGGAGAAGTAAGTAAACACCTCCTTGATCTTCTCGAATTCCTCCAAATGTAATGCAAAGGCCGGCCAATCCTCGGGTGTAGACACCATCTTCACCAACTCGAAACAGTCTGTTGCAAAGGCTATTTCTGTCTTCTGGTTTGCAATCAAACAATGCATGGCCCAGATAAGTGCTTCCAGTTCTGCATGTAGGGGGGAAATGCTTCTTCGTAGATTCCTGGCTCCCATTATAGTCCCTTCGGCACCTTCCTGGAAGCAGTGCCAACCCAATCCGGAGAAGCTATCTGTCTCCTTCCAAGATCCGTCAATATTACACCGCCAACCTCCGTACGTCGGAGTCACCAGAGAAAGGATAGAATTTTGAGTTATCACATCGGGGTCAATATTTTGTGCCGATTCCCAAATTATTGCTTCAGTTTCCGCAAGTTTCAGTATTTCTTGTGGATTTCTATCAACATTTGAAAAAACCTTATCATTTCTCGCTTTCCAAATATACCACGCAATCCAAGGAAAACTATTATTCTGGTTATCTGGCTGAAGTCTCCAAAAGAGATGATCAAAATTAGCAAAGACGGATGACATTGGAAAAACACCCGGAGGATGACATTGGAAAAACAATCTTAATTCGTCTTTCAACAAAAAATAATTAAAATTAAATAATATATTTTTTAATTTTGACTTTTTTTTAAATACGCATTTGTTATAAAAAGGTACAAATTCAAAACATATTAAAAAATAGTACTATATTATATATGATGCATGTTTTTTAAAATGCGATTAATGTATTAGCAGTTATTGATCCCTTTCTCGTCGTTGTTACCGAATACGTTTCTCTCTCGGTTTTTGTAACATCCCGATTTCTGATATATGCGGAAAGGCTTATAAAAATTGATTTGGCTATTTATGTCACCAAAGTGCACTTATATTTTCGGTCACTTGTCCAGAGAGAACTCCAGGGTTAAGCATGCTTGAGCTGGAGAAATTTAAGGATGTGTGACCTACCGGAAAGTGATTCACGGTACCGTGCGAATGAGGACAAAACACGGGAAAAGATCACGTGGTGATTGCAGGGTCAGTAAACAAGTCTTACGAGTCTCTCGGACTAACGCACCGGCCGTCGGACGAAGGTGGAGCCCACGGGCCGAGAGAGGGCGTGGGGCCTACAGGTAGGGGCAGTCGGGGCGTTATAGTTTTGGTGTTCATTAGCGCTACCCTCGGTGGCTTCTCCTTGTTTGGTGAAAGCAATAGAGAGAGGTTTTGTACTGAGTTTCAATCGGAAGATGAAATGGTGTTGAAGGGATAATTAATTGTTCGTTTTCAGGCTAGTGTTGCTCTTCCCCTCGGTCCTACAGTTTCCTTGTCAAGCGGTCTGGGCTTACTTTGTCTACTCGCCGTTGGAGGCAGTTGTCTCCATTGTGTTTCGGTTCATTTTACTTATTCGGAAGAATTTTTTTGCAGTGCCGTCTTCCTTGAATTGAAGACCCATACTCCGAATAAGACTTCCAGCTGTAATGAAACTTATATATCTTGATCTTTACAAGAAAAATCTCTTCAAAAAAAAAAAAAATATTTTAGTCGTTATCTAGAGAAGTGACTAGGAAAGCGCGCACGTTTTTGTTGTTGTTGCCCAACTTATAACAAAAAATTGATGAATGTGCATCATACGAATCTCTCATCTTATCTCCGCATAGTATCACATGAGGACACTAACTTCCAATTGTTACCAATAAATTCTTTCACATTCAAAGACAAATATAGAATATATGGGACCACATGCAAGTTGCAAACTTGCAATTATAGTGTACTACGTACTCTCATTATTGGGTTTTGGGCATTGCGAACTTTGGAAGATGCTAGTTTTTGCGTTGGTCCAACTAATATTTAAACTGTCTCAATCATCTTTTATAAAAAAACTAGGTCAGTATCCGACGCACGGAGTTGTCTCTTCTTAATTTTGTTTGTTTTGAATCTGTACATTTCAACAATTTCGTAAGAACTAATACGATAATCTATCTCTTGTTAAATGCTATTAACATAATAAGAGAAACCAATAAAAAAAACACAAATGTTATAAATTACAAAATGCAATATATATATATATATATTTTTTTCTCCTTTGGCGATAAACAAGACGATGAACAAGGCAATAACAAGACGATTGCCTCACCACTTGGTTCATGGTATTTCAACCCTCGATTATGGCTAGTCACTCCTAAATCATTAGAGCATCACCATTAGTGAATCCCTAAGAGAGGTTTTTAAGGAGTTATTAATTTTTTTATCCTCCAATGGTTGAATCTCATTAGGGGTTCTTAAAAAAAAAATTAATATGTAAAGATTCCAATTCATTAATATGTAAAAAAAATTTAGAATTTTAAAGTTGAAATTGAGAAAAAGTTTTTTTTTTTAAAAAAGTTAAGAATTTTTTTTTAAGTTAAAGTTAAAAAAAAGTAAAAAAAAGTAAATTTTGTTTTTAGGGTTTAGGGTTTAGGGTTTAGGGTTTAGGGTTTAGGGTTTAGGGTTTAGGGTTTAGGGTTTAGGGTTTAGGGTTTAGGGTTTAGGGTTTAGGGTTTAGGGTTTAGGGTTTAGGGTTTAGGGTTTAGGGTTTAGGGTTTAGGGTTTAGGGTTTAGGGTTTAGGGTTTAGGGTTTAGGGTTTAGGGTTTAGGGTTTAGGGTTTAGGGTTTAGGGTTTAGGGTTTAGGGTTTAGGGTTTAGGGTTTAGGGTTTAGGGTTTAGGGTTTAGGGTTTAGGGTTTAGGGTTTAGGGTTTAGGGTTTAGGGTTTAGGGTTTAGGGTTTAGGGTTTAGGGTTTAGGGTTTAGGGTTTAGGGTTTAGGGTTTAGGGTTTAGGGTTTAGGGTTTAGGGTTTAGGGTTTAGGGTTTAGGGTTTAGGGTTTAGGGTTTAGGGTTTAGGGTTTAGGGTTTAGGGTTTAGGGTTTAGGGTTTAGGGTTTAGGGTTTAGGGTTTAGGGTTTAGGGTTTAGGGTTTAGGGTTTAGGGTTTAGGGTTTAGGGTTTAGGGTTTAGGGTTTAGGGTTTAGGGTTTAGGGTTTAGGGTTTAGGGTTTAGGGTTTAGGGTTTAGGGTTTAGGGTTTAGGGTTTAGGGTTTAGGGTTTAGGGTTTAGGGTTTAGGGTTTAGGGTTTAGGGTTTAGGGTTTAGGGTTTAGGGTTTAGGGTTTAGGGTTTAGGGTTTAGGGTTTAGGGTTTAGGGTTTAGGGTTTAGGGTTTAGGGTTTAGGGTTTAGGGTTTAGGGTTTAGGGTTTAGGGTTTAGGGTTTAGGGTTTAGGGTTTAGGGTTTAGGGTTTAGGGTTTAGGGTTTAGGGTTTAGGGTTTAGGGTTTAGGGTTTAGGGTTTAGGGTTTAGGGTTTAGGGTTTAGGGTTTAGGGTTTAGGGTTTAGGGTTTAGGGTTTAGGGTTTAGGGTTTAGGGTTTAGGGTTTAGGGTTTAGGGTTTAGGGTTTAGGGTTTAGGGTTTAGGGTTTAGGGTTTAGGGTTTAGGGTTTAGGGTTTAGGGTTTAGGGTTTAGGGTTTAGGGTTTAGGGTTTAGGGTTTAGGGTTTAGGGTTTAGGGTTTAGGGTTTAGGGTTTAGGGTTTAGGGTTTAGGGTTTAGGGTTTAGGGTTTAGGGTTTAGGGTTTAGGGTTTAGGGTTTAGGGTTTAGGGTTTAGGGTTTAGGGTTTAGGGTTTAGGGTTTAGGGTTTAGGGTTTAGGGTTTAGGGTTTAGGGTTTAGGGTTTAGGGTTTAGGGTTTAGGGTTTAGGGTTTAGGGTTTAGGGTTTAGGGTTTAGGGTTTAGGGTTTAGGGTTTAGGGTTTAGGGTTTAGGGTTTAGGGTTTAGGGTTTAGGGTTTAGGGTTTAGGGTTTAGGGTTTAGGGTTTAGGGTTTAGGGTTTAGGGTTTAGGGTTTAGGGTTTAGGGTTTAGGGTTTAGGGTTTAGGGTTTAGGGTTTAGGGTTTAGGGTTTAGGGTTTAGGGTTTAGGGTTTAGGGTTTAGGGTTTAGGGTTTAGGGTTTAGGGTTTAGGGTTTAGGGTTTAGGGTTTAGGGTTTAGGGTTTAGGGTTTAGGGTTTAGGGTTTAGGGTTTAGGGTTTAGGGTTTAGGGTTTAGGGTTTAGGGTTTAGGGTTTAGGGTTTAGGGTTTAGGGTTTAGGGTTTAGGGTTTAGGGTTTAGGGTTTAGGGTTTAGGGTTTAGGGTTTAGGGTTTAGGGTTTAGGGTTTAGGGTTTAGGGTTTAGGGTTTAGGGTTTAGGGTTTAGGGTTTAGGGTTTAGGGTTTAGGGTTTAGGGTTTAGGGTTTAGGGTTTAGGGTTTAGGGTTTAGGGTTTAGGGTTTAGGGTTTAGGGTTTAGGGTTTAGGGTTTAGGGTTTAGGGTTTAGGGTTTAGGGTTTAGGGTTTAGGGTTTAGGGTTTAGGGTTTAGGGTTTAGGGTTTAGGGTTTAGGGTTTAGGGTTTAGGGTTTAGGGTTTAGGGTTTAGGGTTTAGGGTTTAGGGTTTAGGGTTTAGGGTTTAGGGTTTAGGGTTTAGGGTTTAGGGTTTAGGGTTTAGGGTTTAGGGTTTAGGGTTTAGGGTTTAGGGTTTAGGGTTTAGGGTTTAGGGTTTAGGGTTTAGGGTTTAGGGTTTAGGGTTTAGGGTTTAGGGTTTAGGGTTTAGGGTTTAGGGTTTAGGGTTTAGGGTTTAGGGTTTAGGGTTTAGGGTTTAGGGTTTAGGGTTTAGGGTTTAGGGTTTAGGGTTTAGGGTTTAGGGTTTAGGGTTTAGGGTTTAGGGTTTAGGGTTTAGGGTTTAGGGTTTAGGGTTTAGGGTTTAGGGTTTAGGGTTTAGGGTTTAGGGTTTAGGGTTTAGGGTTTAGGGTTTAGGGTTTAGGGTTTAGGGTTTAGGGTTTAGGGTTTAGGGTTTAGGGTTTAGGGTTTAGGGTTTAGGGTTTAGGGTTTAGGGTTTAGGGTTTAGGGTTTAGGGTTTAGGGTTTAGGGTTTAGGGTTTAGGGTTTAGGGTTTAGGGTTTAGGGTTTAGGGTTTAGGGTTTAGGGTTTAGGGTTTAGGGTTTAGGGTTTAGGGTTTAGGGTTTAGGGTTTAGGGTTTAGGGTTTAGGGTTTAGGGTTTAGGGTTTAGGGTTTAGGGTTTAGGGTTTAGGGTTTAGGGTTTAGGGTTTAGGGTTTAGGGTTTAGGGTTTAGGGTTTAGGGTTTAGGGTTTAGGGTTTAGGGTTTAGGGTTTAGGGTTTAGGGTTTAGGGTTTAGGGTTTAGGGTTTAGGGTTTAGGGTTTAGGGTTTAGGGTTTAGGGTTTAGGGTTTAGGGTTTAGGGTTTAGGGTTTAGGGTTTAGGGTTTAGGGTTTAGGGTTTAGGGTTTAGGGTTTAGGGTTTAGGGTTTAGGGTTTAGGGTTTAGGGTTTAGGGTTTAGGGTTTAGGGTTTAGGGTTTAGGGTTTAGGGTTTAGGGTTTAGGGTTTAGGGTTTAGGGTTTAGGGTTTAGGGTTTAGGGTTTAGGGTTTAGGGTTTAGGGTTTAGGGTTTAGGGTTTAGGGTTTAGGGTTTAGGGTTTAGGGTTTAGGGTTTAGGGTTTAGGGTTTAGGGTTTAGGGTTTAGGGTTTAGGGTTTAGGGTTTAGGGTTTAGGGTTTAGGGTTTAGGGTTTAGGGTTTAGGGTTTAGGGTTTAGGGTTTAGGGTTTAGGGTTTAGGGTTTAGGGTTTAGGGTTTAGGGTTTAGGGTTTAGGGTTTAGGGTTTAGGGTTTAGGGTTTAGGGTTTAGGGTTTAGGGTTTAGGGTTTAGGGTTTAGGGTTTAGGGTTTAGGGTTTAGGGTTTAGGGTTTAGGGTTTAGGGTTTAGGGTTTAGGGTTTAGGGTTTAGGGTTTAGGGTTTAGGGTTTAGGGTTTAGGGTTTAGGGTTTAGGGTTTAGGGTTTAGGGTTTAGGGTTTAGGGTTTAGGGTTTAGGGTTTAGGGTTTAGGGTTTAGGGTTTAGGGTTTAGGGTTTAGGGTTTAGGGTTTAGGGTTTAGGGTTTAGGGTTTAGGGTTTAGGGTTTAGGGTTTAGGGTTTAGGGTTTAGGGTTTAGGGTTTAGGGTTTAGGGTTTAGGGTTTAGGGTTTAGGGTTTTTAGGGTTTAGGGTTAGGGT